>JAMJFZ010000239.1:5119166-6580833 GCA_026225945.1 Cricetomys ansorgei | reverse complement strand
TACATGAAAGCTTGTTTATTAGCAGTTGAGTTAACCTTTAAATGTGTCTTTACTCTGGAAAGGAAAAAAATAAATATTCTAGGAGAAAAGACTGATTCAGAATAATATTCTTTCTTTTCGTTCTAACTTTTATCAAATCATGTTTTGCAAGTCATTGGAGGTGTGCTTTGCAAACGTTCTAGCATGAAATATGGAAATTTTGTAGTACTGCAAATGAATAAAAATATCTCAAAATGGTAAAACAGGTGATTCCCAACAAAGACATTTAGACAAGTGACTCTGTGCTAGAACAATTGCCTTACAAGTCTTTCCTTTCAATGTTATAAAACAGCTAACTCAGTAAGTGGATGGATGGTGCTGTGATGTAGGTTTAATAAATATTTGCTGAACTGAAATTAAATGGTTTCCTTGCCCTGAACTTTTATTTTGTGAAATGAGATTCTTCTTTTTATAGTCATTATTATATGTACTTGTTTCTTTGAAACCACAACAACAACAGCAACAAAAGGTAACTAGTTGGGCAATACAAATAAAGAAAGCATTATCTTCATCATTGGATTCTCCAATACCTTTGAGCATCAGTTATCTTGTTCTGAGGATTGACTAAGCCAGAAGGGAAATAGCCCAATATGAATGGGCATTATATAACCATTAGGATATGTGAGACCAGGGACAAATAATTAAGCAGTAACCTAGCTCATTCTCTACAGTTTAATTTCAGCTCAGTTCTAATACCAGGCATTTGAGATGCATTTGTTCTCTGCAGCACAGATCACAGTAATGACAAGGGAATTTTGGATATGTGAAATTAAGATATGGATATATGATTTTGGATATGCGAATTATGTGAAACTTCACAGTATCTGTCAAGGAAACTTTGATTGTTTCACTTGTGTCCAAAGCAAAGAAGAATTAGGGCAACAGCATATCCCAGGGCACTTAATATAGAAACAGACTGAATACCCTGAAAACAGCTTATGAAATCCTTACTCTGAAGGTTGTGTCAAGAAATAGAAATTAAAATGTATGGGCATCTTGATTGATAGCATAGGTTAGAGTGAACTGAATTTTACATCATATAGTTTTAAGAGCAAGATGTGTTCATATTATCAAAAGCCATATTAATAAGTAATTAATAAAAATAATGTGCTTTTGGACTGCTGTCTATAAAATCAAGTCATTTCTCACATAACTAATAACACTATGCTCACATTAAGAATAATGATAACTATTTGTGCACTATTAAATATTTGCATAAGAAAGCAAACACTATATAAGTTGCTTTTCTTTAATTACTCTGAGTTCTAAGTTTGAAAATCTCCTTTCCATTATCAATCTTTTGCTTGATTATTTGTTTGTTTGAAACAAAGTATCATTATGTAGCCCAGGAAGGCCTAGAAATCACTGTGTAGCCAATGCTTGGGTGAAAGCTACACAGCAGACAGGACACGTGGAGACTCTATATTTCAAAACGGAAATTAGGTCGTAAGGTGTTCTGTAAAGATATACATGCTTTCTGTCTCCTCTTCCACCTAGGTCCCTGAGCTCCAAGGGGAGGGTTTGATGAAGACAACCCTTCCATTATCCAGTTGAAGGTCTCTGTGTTACTTCCCATCTGCTGCAAGATGCAGCTTCTCTGATGATAGCTGAGTGAGACACGGATAATATGGGTATAGCAGAATGTTCTCAGGAGTCAACCTTTTGCTACATTCCTTTATCTAAGGAATAAAAAGAGTGTAAGATCCACAGGTAAAGGACTCCAGGGAAGCAGTGTCCTCTGGCCACAACAAGATTAATGTACATATGAAGTCATAGAGACTGTGTCAGGAAGCACAGGGCTTGTTCAGGTTCAAGACAGTTGGGATCCCTAGACTGAGCAGGGTAAGAGGACGTGGGCTCCCATCCCTATCAAGGAAGTTGTCTGCAATTTGTACTTGTTCACAAAGAAAGAACTAGCCTTGTCCAATGGAGTCTCACTGGATATGTTTATCATACTAAGTATGATAATATTATACTGTATCAAAATTTTTTTCAATAAAAAGACTATATAGCTTCATATAGTTTTCTTTATTTATACTATTATTCAGAATGATATATAGTCTTGATTTAAATAGTTGTTCATTGCAAACATATATTTATAAAAAGATATTATTAAAAAGGAAAAATATTTAAGCAACAAATACCTAGTTTAATGAATTCCTACTTTTTAAAATTTCTCTGAAAGAAAAGAAATATGATCACTGATTATACCCAGACATAGCCATTGATAAACTACATTGAGAAATCATTCTGTAGTCTTTTGATTTCAGGCATGCTTCTAATCCTCTTACATATGAAGCATCTTAAATGTGACATGAAATGTACAAAGAAGTACAGTTTACATTTCAAATTTATCTCATTTGTAGAAAAAGTAGTTTCTTGACTTTTTCCTCCATTCTCCTTTTCTCTGGTATAGATCATGGGATTGATCTTGAGATGCTTGTGACCTTGTCCCAGTAAGGAGGTAGGGAAGAACACTCAGAACTGACAAAGGAAAAGATGGAAAAGATTTGCCTATGACGCAAGTTGTCTCTTGTTTGAAATGGCTTGTCTGCTCCAGTTCATATATAACCCCCAAACTTCACTTCATGCAGCAAAATAAACCTCAGTCTTTCTAAAGGTACGTTCCTACTAAAACATGGCATAATATTATCAGTATATCTCAACAGCAGAAACAATTTCTGTCTTATTGGATATCTTTGTTGACAAATTAGCTCTGATATAGGTTTCAAGTGTCAGGGCATGCATCATGCTGCAAGAATTCTCTTCTTTGCCTGAAATGAAGGTCTAGTTGGCAAGCTATTGAAGAAGTCTACTGCAGTGACTTTTTATGCATGCCCTGTTCCAGAATTAAGCAAAACACACGCAATAAGTAATGATTAGGATTTTTATTTCTTTAAAATTTTATTTTAAATGATATTTTAGATGTTATTTGTTGTCTAATATTATTAAATCCATTATCTTCGCTATATATTATTTTCAGGTTAAAAATGTGAGAAAATATATTTGCCACTCTTCTAAGGAAGACTGTGTAATTACATAAAATCTAACTTTTTTTATTGCATTTTCACAAAAATACAGTAATAACAGTGACATAAAATCTTCAGGGTGAAGCTAAGCTACATTTAAAAACATGTGATATGAAAAGGTATTATTCCAAGTAGACTTCCCTGATCACACTCCTTCAAGAGGTCTAGAAATCTGTAAGCCTCATGTTAACATTCAGAGATAAGCAATCTAACATCTTTGTCTTAGTACATAGCTTGTCAGCAACTTATACAAATGTCTGAAGAATCTTGATGAATGACATAGTTTGCTCCAGAGGTGGTGAAACCAGGGAAAATGGAGCCAATAAATGAGGTGGACTAAAGTCTCATGCAGTAGCCAACTTTATTCAGAGAATCAGGTAATTTATGGACAAGCCACATATCGTGGGCAAGCTACTTGTGGCAAAATCTCTTTTTTTTTCATAAAGGCACATAAATAAATAATATCCAGTTGTAATGAATAATCTGGAAGTAAACTCATTCCTATTCGCTACACCTAGGAGGTGCTTGAAAGCATAATCCAAGAACAATTCAGTGTTTTTAAAGAAACTGAACTCACGAGACTTGGCTCTTGGCTTCTTGGAGTTTTCTCGCAAATACTCAGAAATGTTACATGACTCTGTTCTTGGATTGTGTTCTGACAATAGTTGTCAGTTACAAAGACAGTGATGGTTTGTCATCTATAAAGCTGGTTTTTAGAGTATCACTGATACTTTTGGTATGACTTGCAAAAACATTATTTTGAGGTTTAAGTATCTGGTTGTTTGGGTATTGATATTCCTTAAACACTGCTCACAATACTGAGAAGTTGTTTTAATGCTTTGTAATGATAATTGTCAGCCATCGATCTCATCTGAAATCTTGTTAAATTATTTTTTATATTCATATGGCTTTTATAGCAGATCTTCTAGAGCTTGTCATTAATTCACATACCCTGTATCATTTCCTGTACATGAAACAAGAACCCTGTAAAATTATATTCACACCTTATTTCTCTAAAATTTTAGTTTCAGTTTCAAAAAGTCTCTCCTGGTATCTTAACTGAATACTGATTTTATCCACTAGGCTTACTGACTAATTATTAGTTTAACTTTGTGACAATCACTGCAACACTTACACAGGGTAAAGTATAGGGGATGAAAAATGGCCAATCTTTCCTGCATTCAAACATTGTGCCTTTGTTAAAACATATCATATCCACCATCTTATAGCCCAGGAGCTCAGGTTCCAGTCTTTATGTTTTTATGTATAACAGAAGAGGGAGAAAGAGAGACAGAGACAGAGACAGAGACAGAGGGAGGAAGAGAGAGCAAGAGAGAGGAAGAGAGGGAGAGAGAGAGGAGAGAAAGGGGACCAACGGGGTATGACATGGAAGAAGGACTGTAGGGAATAAGAGAAGATAGAAAGACCCACACTGATATTTGCTGGGAGCCAACCCTGGCAAGTCCATAGGAGTCCAGAGAAGAGAAAAGGACTAAGCAAAGGGAGATTGAGTCAGAGATCCTGGCTGGGAGGATCATGCTTTTCTGACTGAAGGAGCTCTGATTGAGTGCTTCAGTCAGAGTGCTTCTTTATTTATATAGATTTCACAAGACAAAGACAAATTGCTGGCTTCAAAGGGGATACAAATCATATCATTTTGTAAGTATCTGAGCCAATTCAGGTGAAGCCCCCAAGCCTTGAACTACGTATAAAATTCTGGTGGTTAAAGTTTAATCCTAAAAGCTTTCTCAGGCTAAATCCTCTGCAGTTACCTTGTTTTTATGATCTCTATAAAAATCTGTTTGCATAGGATCATTCCTCTTGTTTCCCACTTAAATGACCTCATGTAACCTAGTATAAGTCAGTCTTTTTATAAATGTCAAATTCTTATGTTTAATTCTTTTTCCTTTTAGCATCATAATACTATTATGTAGAGTAAAGGTTGTTTTTAGACAATCTAACTTAGTTACTAAGTTTCTTTTTCTCTGGAGGCATGACATGCACAGCCCCTCCCCAATCTCATATCTCATAAATGACATATCCGGGAGACTCTGAGCATACATAAGAAGAGGCCTCTGATCTGCTGTCACTTCTCCTGACCTGCTGGAGCTTATCAGCTATCCTCAAGTTTACAATGCCCTGATAGTCTTGTCTCTGAGTTTGCTCAATGGGAGATACACCATAGCCTCATAAAGAAATTCTGAGCATTTTTGTATCATAATCTCCAAGACTTAAGGAAGATTCTTGAATATTTCCTTGAAGGCAGAAGGGGCTGTAATATTAGGGCTTTCTTAAAGAGACTCAGAAATAATTTTCTCTGGCAAAGACATAAGTGAATTATAATGTAAAAAGTTTCTTTCCAATGCAAAAGATAGAGACCAGAAACAGGGAGACAGCACCACATTGAGGCTTTCTTCTCAGCTTTCCTGGAACTGTGTAAAATAGCTGTGCTGACTTTATGACTTTCATTGTTTCCACTGGGCATGGCAGTGCTAGATATTCACCCAACATTGTATCAAGAATAAACTGATAGCATTTAATAGTACTTTTTTCTATGTGGTGTGTTGTAAGCTCAGCTGTTCCTTGAACTTGGGGATTTGCACAAAATGAATGCTGAGGCAAAAATTTTACCACTGAGTTACATATATTTTCAGGCAGAAATTGTTGATAGGATGATAGACTGATAGTCTTACAAGCAAAGTATATAGTATAGAATGTAAAGCTGGATCTATATTTGATAATTAATAAGTTGTAATTACTATATTGGCAAGCTAAACAAATGAAGTTACTTGCACACCTCAATAGGTGCAGAACAAAAGCTGAAATAATAGAACATTTAATTAGGCAGAAAGAGTAAATAAGTAAATCGAATCAAAACAGTCCTGTGAAACCTTCCTTACTTTGCAAAGGTGATCTCCAGATATACCTAGAGTAAAAGAAAGGGTATTTGGTTGCGAAGGACGAAATAGTTATCTCTTAATTTAAGGAATAGGCATGACTTTTCACACTTATTCCTCTTTTCTACAAAGTAACCTCAAAATCCTATAAAATGGCAAAGATGCAAATATGTTAATAATGCAGAGCTGACCGCCTCTATGCATAGTAATCATGGTCACACACAGGATATCCCCTGCAATCTATAAAATGCTTCTAGAGAATAGAAAAGAGTTCAATATTTAAAAGGTAAATGCCTAAGACCATTAGACAAGCAATAAAGCAAAAAGATACTTTTAAAGTGGATTTACGCTTGTAGTGAAAACTGATGTATACAAAATTCCCTCCATTGTTTGACGCTATGACGGACTGTTGAGAGAAACAATGGATAATTTCAGGAAATGGATAGCTATATCATTACAAGCTATAAACAATAATGTTGGTACATTATAGTTCTTCTCAAATTAATGTATAGATTCAACAAATCCTAAAAATCTCATGGGACTCCTTGTAAGGCAGGGGATGATGAAATGATTGTGGAAATGCACAGGAATTCAAGAATCCAAACAGTGCAAATGTAAAAAATTATCATAAGGCAGTTTGGCAATGAAGAGATGTGGGCCTGCCACAGTTGAGTGGGTCCCAGGGTGCTTAGAACCCCAAGCTCTCATTCTGAAGAGCTGGCAGGAATCTGTCCCTCCAATCCAGAGTAGCTGACAGACCAGAAGCCACAGCAAAACACCTCCCCTCTCCAAGGGCATATGATCTGGCAAAATTGTTTATCTGGAGTTGCAACTAAACCCTTCCTTATAATGTCTATCCCCCTAGTCCCTGGGAAATACCTAAAGCACTCCACATATGCAAGTGGGGCTGCCTGTCCTGAGCATTGAGCTTTCACTGATGCTCCTGGGGTACAGGGACCATTTCTCTGGCTACAAATATGTAAGCCCTTCTCCCCATAAATGATATAAACTCTGCCCTTGATTCCCGAGAATAGTTTGTTCTCATTAGATCTCCAATCTAAGACCAGATGGGTATGCAGTAGAACCATGCCACCCACTGTGCTTCCCGCTACCGTGGCCACTGCTGGCCAGCTGCCAGGCCAGTGGAACTATCGCGTAGAATTGGGAAGCTGTGCACAGGACATTTTTTTAATTACAACAAAGAGCCCATAAGACATATAAATGAAGTAATATGAAAATTCTAGATGATAACATATAGAAAGATAAAATAATAACTTAGGTATGTCATAGAGCTTAACTTTACACCATAATAAAATCTAGAAAGGATATACAGGTTTTCATGTCTTTGTTAATATATCTAGCATATATCATGCCTTCTTTCCCCAAAGATGCCATCTCCAAAAGAAAGCCCCTTTTCTGTACTGGGGGCACTGGTAGTCATCCTCCTGTCATTTCTTCTTTGCAATGTCTTCTGGGAACAAAAGACCACCAACTTAAGGAGCTAAATTTTTGTTCTCTCCCCTTGTCTATCGATGTCCCTCTAACACTTCCTCAACATCCTCTCTCTGAGATCCACACTGCCTGTTACTGGAGATTGAGTGATGACTGTTCTAGCTGCATGAGGTTAAGAGGGGGAATTTTTCAGGCATTAATTGTCCAGGGGAGTGGCCATCTTTTACTTGGGATCCTAGAGCCAGTTAAAGTAGGTGCTATCCTGCATTGTAACACGTAGACACAAAAGAATGCTGCTTCCACTAGGCTTAAATACTGTTTCTTGAAGAACAGCTTGAGGTCTTCCATTGGATTCATTCAAAGCTCAGACTGCAAATTTCCTCTCTCCTAGTATCCCCAAGTATAGAATTTGAGATTGGCATAATCATGTCTTTTCTTCAAAGGTTTTTAAATGACTTTATGGCTAGGAAGTTGAGGAGGGAACTCAGTGCCTTGAGAGATTCTTTCTTCAGATCTCCTAGAGAGTAAAAGATAAGGCAACATGTGGATTTGACTACATGGGCTGTGGCTGGTCCAAATAAATGGAGGACGTGTCTAACTTCTTGGAGTAGGATATCCCAAATGGCTTGTCTCTGAGTAGTCTTGTCTCTAGTGTAATCTTGTCCTTCAAAGGTAGTCTCACAAGTGATAAACTCAGGGGCTGCTTTTAGGCATGTTGATAACTTTTGAAGTGGCTAGAGTCACAGGGTGAGGTCCCTTCCAGATGGCTTCTAGAAGCATTGTAAGGTCTTGGGTGACTAACAGTGAACTCTAATGATCATGAAAGTTCAAATCAGCAAAAGTAATAAATACCACACCCCTCTGTTTTCATTAGGTTGTACTAAGAAGAAGGCTCTGTTAACATCGGAGGCTACAAATCTTTCAACCATTCCCTGCTAGGAAAATATCCCAAGGAATTTTGAGGTCCTGCTTCTGACAAAAGAATATCAGTCTTTTTTTCTCTTCCTTTGAAGTGTCTGAAAATCTAATTATACTCAGTGTTTGAGAAGGCAGCTAAATGGCAAATCTAGTGGAATCCTGGAACCAGTTTGTCCCTTCAAGATAAAGGAGGAACAACAAAGAAGTCCTCCACAAGTTTAATATCTATTTTTTGGGGTGGATTTTTTTCTACACAGTGTTTCCCTGTTGTAACTCTGGCTGTCCTAGAACTCACTCTGTAGAACAGGCCAGCCTTGAACTCACAGAGAACCACCTGCCTTTTCCTCCTGAGTGCTGGGATTAAAGGTAAAACACCATAACCCAGATTAATGCCTATTCTTGTTTGTCAACTTGACTACATCAAGAATGAACTAAAACCCCAAAATTGCTGGGCACACTTCTGAGGGACTTTTACTTAATTAAATCTTTTGGAATAGGAAGATCTAATTTTAATCCATATCTTTGAGGTGGGAAGACCCACCTCTAATCTGGTTGTACCTTCTGCTGGAAGCTTGTATAAAGGAAAGGAAAAGCCTTCTTCTTCTTCTTCTTCTTCTTCTTCTTCTTCTTCTTCTTCTTCTTCTTCTTCTTCTTCTTCTTCTTCTTCTATCTTCATCTTCTCCTCCTCCTCCTCCTCCTCCTGCTCCTGCTTCTTTGCCTGCTTGCTCTTGAACTTCCTAGAAAGTCCATTTTATCACTGTTATTAGAGCCTACTTGTTCAGGATCCTAGCATATAGTGAGGACCAGATGAAGCATCCAGACTTGTGACTAAACAACTAGTAGATTCTTGGACATTTTGTTCATAATCAGCAATTGTTGCATTAGCTGGATCACAATGTTTAGATCATTCTAATAAATCACACATATATGACTCTACCTATCTATCATCTATCTATCTATATAAGTCATATATATATTTAACTATATATATGTATATGGACTAACAGCATATATATCATATATGTATATGGACTAACAGTATATACATATATATGACATGTTTGTGTGTGTGTGCGTGTATGTGTGTGTATATATATATATATATATATCACTCAGCCTGTAACATACAGCCTTCACTCTGTGTAACATTTCGCCTCCACCCTGTGTGTAACACATAGTATCTACTCTGTGTAATACACAACCTAACAGCACACATACACATGCATATGTGTGTGTGTGTGTGTGTGTATGTGTGTGTGTGTATATATATATATATATATATATATATATATATGTATATATATATATATATATTCATTCTGTAAGTTTTGCTACTCTAAAGAACCCTGACTAATACAGATTCTGGTACCAGGAGTAATTCTAGATCAACAGAAGTAAAAATGATGAATCTGTTAAGTATCTGGAATAGCCTTTCCAATTTGCTGACACCCACTGTTACCAAAGTCTCTCCAGTTACTTCAGAGCTTAGAGATACTAAAGGCTTATTGTGCAGACTATAATAAAAGCTTCATGAGATAAATGCATTTGTTTATACTGATTCATCAAATATAAACTGTATATAAACTTTTGAGAATTTGTAAGGAATTTGTTGTTTGCTCATTAAAGTCTCTGGATAAATTGATAAAGCAAAAGAATGAACTCCATGAAAAGATTAACCAATTTCTAGCATCTCAGAGTATTGTGAAGGACAACAATGAATTTAGTGATAAAATAGACTTCCTTTAGATGTTCATAAATAGCCCAAAAACTTCTAAGTCTGCTCTGGAAGAGAATCTTCTCTCCAGCAGCCACAGAGCTCTCAAGTTTTAGAAAATCAAACTGAAACCCTCATTATCATTATAAGGTTCATTGAATTACAGCAAAAATTCAAGTCTCAGGCTCAGAGAGTGTTAGCAGTTCAAGTAAGTGCATTAAGTTATAAAGAATGCGACCTTATAACTTGGAATAGTGATCTGTTGGAAGTTCCTATTGGAACTGAGAACTTGGAAACTTCAGAAACACAAGGGTTTATCTCACTCAAGGAAGTAGTCTCTCTATCCTCAGTAGAAGCTGTTTTGAAACACACACCCCTGAAATATTGCCTTTTTATCTTTTATTGAGGAATTAATTCTTCATTGTCTGCTAAACTGGCAGAGACTTTCTCTGAAGGAAATGCAAGCCAGGCAATGCTCATTTCCCTCGGCTACCAATAGCTGTCTCTAGACCTAAATCAAGATGTATGGCAAAGCCAGCTCTTAGAGGGGAGGTAGAAAGTGTAGTCCATGAGGAGTGCACTACAGTACTACAGAAGTTAATGATTTTGCTAATTCACTCAAGCAGAAATCTGGGGAATACTTCTGGAAACGGATTTTAAGGGTGTGGGAACATAAAACAGAATCAGGCTGAGTTTATTGATATAGAAGCTTGCACAGTTTTTTTTAAAAAAGATGTCAGACATTTGTTTGAATGGATTGCTGAAGTATTTTTCAAAACATGTCCTACTGAAAAGGAGTTAAAGGTGCCTGATATCCCTTGACTTAGTGTTGATGAAGGGATTTTAAGGCTTAGGGAAATTGCAATTCTAGAATGGGCACACTATGTAAAACCTAATCTTTCAGATTAGGAAGGCCCAGAAGATCTACCCTTCGCTAATCTTATGAGATACAAAATGGTGAAAGATGCACCCATACATTTGAAGAGCTTTGTTGTCACCCTTTTCCTTGTGTAATGCCTTAGGGTAGAAGACAGTGCTGCTCAGTTGGATGGATTAAATTCAGTGGGTTTAACTGGACTCTAAGGTAGCAGGATCCAGGTGGCAGCACAGAATTGCCAAAGGCAAGGTGATTGTAGTTATCATAATGAGCAGCAGACAAAGGAATAACCATAATGGCCTGACATAATGACCCAGCACAGGCAAAGTAAATTTTATGGTGGCATGATGCACATGGATCTTAAGTACTGGTTAATTAATTATGGTGTTTTCAGGCATGAAATAGATACGAAGCCTACTGAATTTTTTGTTTGATCTGTATAAGCAGAAAAAATTTCAAACAACTGAAAGAAAGGGTACATTGGATCTTGGCAAAAGACAAGCTTAGCCCATGAATCAATTTTCAGAAAAACCAATTTGCAGACTCAGAGCACCTTGAGTGAAGGAAAGGCCAGGTTAACCTGAGAAAGGATCTTGATAAAATGTCTAAAAGTTTTATAAATATTAACCTGTGTCCAGTCCTTCCCCAGGGAGACCTACAGCCTTTTTACAAGACCAAGTATACACTGGAGGAAAGGAAACAATCATAATTTCCACTCTCTATTGGATACTGGCTCTGAACTGATGCTGATTCCAGGTGATACCATGAAACACTGTGGCTCTTCAGTTAAAGTAGGGGCTTATGGTGGTCAAGTGATTAAGGGGGTTTTTCTGGAAGTCTGATTCACAGTAGGTCTCCAAAATCATCCTGTGTTTATTTCCCCAGTCTAGGCATGTATAATTGGGATAGGTATACTCAGAAGTTGGCAAAATTCTCACATTGCTTTCCTGACCTCTGAAGTAAGGGCTATGATGGTTGGAAAAGCTAAATGGAAGCCTTTAAAGTTGCCTCTGACAATAAAAATGATGAATCAAAACAGTAACACATCCCTGGAGGAATTGCAGAAGTTAGTGCTACCATCAAAGACAGAAAGATGCAGGGGTAATGGGTTCCATCATCTCTTCCTTTAACTCTCTTATTTGGCCAGTGCAGAGGATAGATGGGTAGTGAAGAATGAGAGTTGACTATTAAAAACTCAATCAAGTAGTGACTATAATTGTAGCTGCTGTTCCAGATTAACAAATCACCTGACAATACCTTTTTCCATGAGTCTTACTATGTTCCCCACCATCCTGAAACAGCTGGATTGATGTAAAGATTGAATGGCACTTTTAAGAACCAGTTACCAATGGCAGTTAGATAGTAGCAGCCTGGAGGGCTGGGACAGGATTCTCCAGAAGTTATATGCTTAGAATAAGTGTCCAATATATGATACAGTTTCTCCCATAGCCAAGATCCATGGGTCCAGGAATCAAGGAGTGGAAAAGGCAACAGTTCCACTTACAGTCACCCCCAATGAGCCACTAGAAAAACTTATGTTTCCTGTTCCTTCAACTCTAAATTATGGTGAACTACAGGTTTGGGTTCCAGAGTGGGGAACCTACAAGGAGCCACAGTAATCATCTCATTCAACTTCAAGCTCTGAATTCTCCTGCCCACTTGAGTTTCTGATGCCTTTAAGACAACAGAATAAGAAAGGAATAACAGTGTTAAAAGGGGTGTCTGATCCTCATAAGGGTAAATTGGTTGCTTCTCTACAACGAGGTAAGAAACTTTATGTCTGGATTACAGGAGGTCCTTTAGAATGTCTCTTGGTGCTACCATGTCCTGTAATTAAAGTCAATAGGAAACTACAGCAGCTTAATCCAGGAGGGATGACAAAGAGCAAAGACCCTTCAGGAATGAAGGTCTGGGTCACTCCTCCCAGAAAAGAGCCAATACATACTGAGGTGATTGCTAAGGGTTGAGGAAATACAGATATAGTAGATATCTACAATATAGTAGAGAAAGGTAGTTATAAATATGAGCTAAGGTCACATGACTAGTTGCAGAAACCAGGATTGTAACAGTTTTTGTCACATTTTGTTAAGAATGTGTTTGTACAGATATTTGTGTTTTCTTTCCTTAAATTCTTGATCATGTGATTTAACATCAATTAAAGGAATATCAATGGTTATAATACTTATGTTTGAGATACAAAATAAGGTCTCTCAAAGGGTATTTCCACCTATTCTAAATGTAATAATTTGAGGTTGTACAAGGGATAGTTATGTCATGTTAGGCATAATCATGACCCGGTCCTTGTTTCATATGAAAATAAGCATGACCTAAGAAGGTACGGTTGTATATTAAATTAGCAAGGGGTGGACTTGTGATGGAAATTTATAGTTGAGGTTGTCATTTTTCTACCCATATCCCAAAGTCCATGTGGAGGGGACTCTCTAGTCTAATAATCAGGGACAGCTAGTGAGATCTAGTCTGTCCTGTGTAAAGGCTAGATCAAGTGGTGAAATTTTCACACTTACCCATTGCTTATCCCTCTACCATCTCTCTTTTCTTCCTTTAGTCATTCTTAAGGCCATATTACCCATCTGCCCCTCTGCAAGAGAACCTCAGCCCAGGTAGCTGCATTTGTATCCAAGAAAGCTGTTACCCACATCCATTCACATGCTGGATTTGCCATGAGAACCACATATATTACGTAAGTTCAGAGAGGCATAGGAGTGGTCCCATGACCCAATCTCAGTAACAGCAAGTGATATAATGGACATGCTGTGCTCCAGCCTCCTTGAGTCTGAAATACAAGCTTAAGACATTTCCCATGTTCAGAATTGACTCATTTCATGTATCAAAGGGCTAGAGAAAGCCAGAATCAAAAAGTAGGCAGGTGGGCTCCAGTCCATTAGCTCACTGACATACACATTACATATTTACAAGAGCAGCTATGTACAAATACCAAGGAGAGCCCAGGATCCAAAAATTATCATTAGTAGCTTCTAAGAAGTCCAGAATTTTGGTGAAATTCTCAAGTGTTATTCATTTTTACAAATCCCAGAGAAAAAAATAGAATTGCTAGCCCACACCTAAGTCTCAGGGAACATTGTGGAAGATAGCGAAGAAAGATTGTAATTGCCAGAATATCAGGGATTTGCTGTTAAATTGTGCCTCCCAATAACATCAGAAGCTATGCCCATAAAAACTTACCGACACAACTGTTCAAACATGAGCTGAACAATGATGACCCAAATGTGCATGCCAAACTATATGTCCAAAGCCCAGAAGGCCTCAAGCCTACATAAAGAATTATAGGCAACTAAGGAAACCTGGGAGTGGTGGCCCTTCTCAGAGAAGAGCACACCAATTGGCTGTCCAGTGCCAAATGGTTATCCCCTAAAACACAAGTAACATTATATGGATTCAAAATGGCTATGTTTAGGAACATGTATATGCAAATGTACACATGCATTAGTAACAACTGATAAAATAATGATACCATGAATTTGAAGAAGTGTGGAGAAGGAGCATGTGGTAGGATTCAGAGGGAAAAAAAAGGAAAGGAGAAATGTTATAATTAAAACACAAACTCAAAAATAAACACAAAAAGCTTTAAAATAATAAAAAATTAAGACTAGCCCATTATCAGCCACAGCTGATCATCATCAGCCCTTCCTCAGTGGTTGGCCTCTTGTGCCCATAACATTTCTGTCTAGTCCTCGTATGAACAGAACAGAGGCACTTTGGGGAAGCAACTCCCGGCTAGGCAGTCTTCACCTCTGTGATCTGGCCTTGAGTTCAGTGTCTCCCAACTGAAACAGTATACATGCAGCTCATAGATTTCTTTAGACTACTCCAGCAAGTTTCAGACATGGGTTGGTCCTTTGGTAGACCACTGTGACACTGTGGCTTACCAGCAACTCTGCTCATGTTCCACAGGAACTGGTAATTCATATCCACTCTCTGTATTAAATGCCTCTATAGAATCATGAGTCCAAATGTTAAAGATTGCAACAAGTAGCACCGATTGACAGAGAAATTAATCACAGAGTGGGTGGATTATCAACAAGGAGAAGCCTAAAGCCATCAATGGTTGGGCAATCATTGTCTAATTGTGAGAAAAAGTGATCATAGCCCTAAAGATCATCAGGTTAGAGGGATCCAGGCACAAGCAGACATCACCAGAACACTCTTGGCCTCTAAGATAACAGTATTCTCTAGGTTCTGGAGAACCCCTAACCATAGAGGCCAGCGCAGGATAACAGAGGGGTGTCTGAGTTGGAAATTAGCATCAGGAACAAAGTATGAAATGTGCTCCTTCTTAGTCATGTGAAGGAGACACAGAAGGATAATCATTCCTGGCTAAGGGACATTAGAGCCCCAGTACTTAACCCCTCTTGTTCTTTTGACCCTGCAGGAATGAGTGCTTTCTGCTACACCTAATGCATTCCTCTGTTGTTTTTAGGGACTGATGTGAAAGTATGTTCTTTATTGACTATAAACTTGGCAGAAATTGTATAGTATTTAAGAATCAGGGATCTGCAACTGTATTTATCCTTTAAAAGTCTTTATTTTTATTCTTTATCCTTAAAAGTTTTTAAGCTGGATAAAAGTCTTTATCCAGTAAGAAACAGTTCCTTTAGCCCTCAAGCCAAGTTGGAATCTATTACCTACTACAGTTAGGGTTTACTCATTAAGTAGATACAGGTTGGTTGAGGGACTTCCTTCCATTCTTTCACTTGAGAAAGATGACATGTTTGCAACGTTTCCTGGCTTGGCACTATCAACATAAACCACTAGATCTTTCTAGAGAAATTTCTATCCAGTCAAATGATATCCAAGTGTTACACTCTGGCAGGGCTGTTTCCCCTACTGTTTTAACTGCTGGGAAGAATTCTGACCATGCGAGTTATCCTGGTAGAGTGTGCGCCTTGCTCAGAAGGGGTACTAGGACTGTCAGGTAATCATGGTCACTTCCATCACTGAAAATTTCCAGTCAAATATACCAACCTTGAGTTGGTTATCTGAAATCCTGAATGAGAGCCCTAAAGAATTAATTTGTGGTGCTGCTGGTCAGCCAAGCGATTCTGAGCTTATTCAATGGGGTGGACAGATAACCAAATGTCCATTGGTGTGAGTGTTCTTAGCTGGGCTCCAGCTAAACAGACCCAGAGTTAGGTATTTTAGAGAGCCCCAGGATCATTACCTTTTTCATATTGATTCAGTTTAGATACCACCTTCTGCTGTTCCTTCAAACAACATTTTTGTGGGAAAAAAAAAAAAAAACCTATCAAATGAAGTCAATTTTTACTTTTTCTCTCCTCTTGTGTTCCTATAACTCTCTCCAATCCCATCTTTCTCTCTAGATTGTATTCACTATGCTCTG
This sequence comes from Cricetomys ansorgei, assembly GCA_026225945.1. Lineage (NCBI taxonomy): Eukaryota > Metazoa > Chordata > Mammalia > Rodentia > Nesomyidae > Cricetomys > Cricetomys ansorgei. Next base: position 6,564,527 of record JAMJFZ010000239.1, on the reverse strand, counting down.
TAAAGCATTTTAAATTAATGTTTTTCGGTTTTAGAGCAGTAGTAAGCTTATAGAAAAACTCCTCTTCAGTCACACATTTATTCTAAGTGATAAACAAATAAACAGTGTAGCTTAGAAGTGTATAGTTTGCATTGGGGTTTATTTATTGTTGCATGATATTTGTTCATTATTAGTCTATCATACAAAATGATTTTATTGGCAACAAATCCTTTGGGTCCCCTACGTTTTCTCCTTAATAATATTCAAACTATTGACAAGAGCTGTTTTATTACAGCTTGTATTGTTGTGTTTTCTAGAATGCCACCTCATAGAGGCAACACAGTTGAAGTAAGTGTTCAAACTAATTTGTCCACTCAACAACATGTTCCTAGGTTTCTGTTTCTCTTCTTCTGGCATTACAGGACATTTCCTTTTATAAATGAACCGTATTTTGCTGCAGTGATGTGGCTCACTTTTCCCTTTCTGGATAACATCTTGAATATATATATACATACATATATACATATATATGTCTATATATATTTCCTTTTTTAGTTTTTGTTACAGGGCTTCTCTGTTGTAACTCTGGCTGTCATGCAACTCACTCTGTAGATCAGGCTGGCCTCAAACTCACAGAGATCTGCCTGCCCCTGCTTCCCAAGTTCTGGGATTAAATGTGTGTGCGCACACCGGCTGGCTCCATTATTTATAATTTTATCATGTTCAATAAGTTGGTCACAAAATTCCATGTGCAGATATTAGTGTGGATAGAAGGTTCCAGATTCTTTGGGTAAACAACAAGATAAGTGTATGTCTATTTACTGTAGGGTACAGCTCAATTGTCTTCCAAAGGGCCTGCAGCACTGTGCGTTCTCTTCACAGGCAGGGATAGAGCCTGGTGGTATCCATTCTGGCCAGCACCTGGCAGTCTCTGTGTGTTGGACTTTTACACTCCAATGTGCAAACATTGGCCTTCCAACAGTGTCAGCACTTAATCCTAGCTAATGACAACTGCTATGGAGGATTATTTTCTATGTGTACTTGACATTATTGTATCATCTCTGATGAAGCATTTACTAGGTATTTTCTCATTTGCAAGGGGGATTTGGGATTTTATATTGTTGCATTATTAGATTTAAAAAATACTTTTTGGTACTAGTAATTTATTAGATATGTTTAATGTAACATTTTCTCTGTATATAATGTTAGTAATGCTTTTCAGAGAATTCTTCTCTTATTCCTTGTTGTCTAACTTACCAGGTTTTGCCTTCATATATCATGTTTTTGTTGTTGTATCTAAAAAAAAGTCAAATACAATATTACTTTGACTTTTCTCCTTTGCCATCTTTTTGAAGTTTCATAGCTGAGCATTTTTCATCTAGTTCTATGATTCTTTCTGAGCTGATTTTGTGAATTATGTTTAGATTTTATGCATGTATAGATATGTGCATATAGGATTTGGAAGTATCGTTGCTATAAAGTCATTTGCTGAACTATAGTTTCTTCAATAAATTATCTTCACATTTTTTTGTATGTGGGAGTGTTCTTCTGACTCTCTCTTCATTAAAATGATCTGTTACCTCATTTCGTGATTTTAAACAGATACTGATTTTTTTTAAACATAGGTAACTATACAGATTAATGGGTATCGTTATGATATTCACACAACTCCTATAATGCATTTTGATCATATTTACTACCCATTCCTCTCACTAATTCTTCTCTCCCTTCTGTAGAATACCTTTCTCTTTCCTAATAGTTATTGTTTTTATATTTTATGCCTTTCATTTCCATTCATAATTTTAATGGGTTTTATTTTATTCTCATTCAATTTAAATATCATCAATATTCTAATAAAACTTTATCTCATGCGTTGTTAGATTTCTATATATCTTGGATTTTTCTGGATATTTCCTGGATATCATTCCTCAGAATGAATACTCTTTACTGTTTTACTTTAGTTTGTGGTTCGCTACCTGGTTTGTCTTCATTAAAAAGCTATGTAAAAGTTGTGAATTCTACATTTGAACAGAATTTCCTATAGATGTCAACAGGATTATCCAGTGGGTGACATTTTACAAATATAGCTTAATTTTATTAAATTACTTTTAAAAAATCAATTTTAGCAGATATGGTAAGATAGACCGCTGTTCTTTCAAACTTGTGCCATCTTTTCGGTTGCTTTTGCCTCAGTGAGCCTTACTATTTCATTAGATGCGTTTAACAGCAGAGCTTCATGTCTCTCTGGTGATTCTATACTTCTCTTCACATAAAATGACTACGTTTCACTGGCAGTATCCTTTCCTTGTACCTTTTGCTTCACCCTCTCCTCTTTTCTGATTATTGGCAGTGTATGGCAGGGGTTTTCCATCGATTTACTTTCTTTAATTCTTTAAAACTTTGTAGTGAATATACATACACCACAATTGGAAGAATGTATGCAAAGGCCTTTTGTCAGTTCCTCATATTATGACAGCATGTGTAGCAGAAAGTAGGTACACTGGTACAATCCAAATGTCTATTTAAATCTCACCTTCTTTAAGGTATATATGCATGTGTAGATGTATATATGTTCAGTGTTATCATGTGTCCAACTTCATGTATACCAACACACAGAAAAAGCTGTTTACTCGTTTCATGCTACTTTAAAAATCACATTTATCCCTATCCTCATAATACACTTAAATTTAATAACCAAATTCCTTTATTTTAAAATTTACTTTTCTACAAATGCTGTGCAAATATAAATCAGTATACAACCTTGAGATTGGATGTTTTCACAAAGCAAACAGGTTTTTACAAATAGTCATCTCAATAGAATGAAAGTATCAGAGAATGTCTAATATGATGGGGTACCTTCTAACCATGTCATTGATGCAGAAATAGGAAATTATGTGGCCGTGGTACAGAGATGGCTGTGCTGTGGGTCAGCACAGTGTCCAGAGAGATGAGGTGCTCAATGGCTCAAGAAATCAGAAAGCCATCAAATTCATGTGAGTGAACTCACAAATGTATTAGACACACAGATTCCAACAAATCCAATTATCTCGTCAAAAATCAATTTCACTGAATAATAATAAACAACATGAACAGAGCAGGTGAGCAGGGGAAGATACCGTCAGTATGCTAGCCCATGAGCTCATTAAACAGTTTGTCCACTGCACGTCGTCTGGTACCTAAACTCTGAAGATGTATTATCATTTCTGGGACTTTTATAGTGTAAAAAGAATTACACTCTGATATGACTCTTCTGACTATCAAAGAATTCGGACACTATGAGTCTGTACTAATTATACATTGAGCTGGGGGCAAGATTTCAGTAGCAAAGATCTGGAAGACCCAATCTACCTTGCTTGCTTCTATCACCCACAGGCAAACTATTCTATTTGATATCTTTGAAAGGGAGGATCGATGCTACCAGCATTGGTCTTGTAGTGTTGCATGAAAAGACTGTTCCCAAATGTCACCCTTACATAACAGTAAAAATATGCAGCACCTGTTCTAAGAGCAAAAGCAAAAAATTAGATATAATATTAAATATTTAATAAGATAACATCAATATCTCAAACCATTACTGACAATTATGTCAAGTTAAACGCAAAAAATAGAATTTGCTAACAAGTTAAATAGATTCCTTATTTTTGACACATCAAGACATGAGAATAGATTAGTGGATAGGTTCTTAGAATACACATGGAAAGATCAGAGAGTACTTCCAGAAGCCACATGGCAATTCACAGAGAGACTAGAAATGCATCTGACATGGTTGCTTTGTGGCTCATAATTCATTAAAAAAATGATTTTCTGTTTGGTTAAATTTTCTGTGTTGAAGATAAAAACCATTCATTTGCTATTTTGGTAAATGTCCAAGTTTTGTGTTTTCAGGGGAAATGCCCAGGTGCTAAGTAAATAAGGTATAACATCATATTATTACCATTTTGAAGGATTTGAAGAAGGTCCGAGTTTAGACTATAAGAATTCTGCCTTGAAGGGTTTTTTTTTTTAATTTCTGTTTTACTTATTTATTTAAGATAAAAATCAGTCATCACAAAGCAAAACTGTAGTGCATGAAATTCAGTTTTAGTCACCGTTTAGAGACTGGTCTTTAGGGTATCGTTTCTCATGTTATTGTGATGGCTTTGTAGAGAAACTGTTTCTTGGTTCTCTTTAATGATTAGTATACATTCCAGTGTTACTCCAGGGAAATCTGCAGAACTGTAGAATATGACAAATATTATTAAACAAAATTGTAACAGTGCAGGGGAGTTGTTAAAATTATTTCATTTAGTAAAATAAATATAGTTGAAAGGAAAATGTTCTGCCTATAAAAAACCAAAACTTTATTTTCATTTAGATATTAAACTTATGAGAGAATGTGAGCTTATAAATAAAAATACAGTTGTAATATAGACTTGAAATTTTGATGTTAGACATACTAAGTTCACTTAAAATTGGACTGTTATGTAGAACATAAGTACACTAGCTAAATATTTGCTTTCAAGTACAGATATGCCTTGGATTGCAAGGAGGTATGTCTTGAAGTATCCCATGCAGCTGATCTTCTAACCACCACTCACTGGAGAGGGCCTATGTGATTCCTCATGACTGTCTAGCAGACTGAGAGCTGCCACTGTGTAGTATCAGATGAAAAAGATCAAGCTACATATTGCTAGCCTGCCAACAAAGCAGCAGTCAACACTGGCACCACATTTTCTAATGAATATATATCACTTTTGCACCACAATAAACTTTACAAGTAAAGTTTACAAGTTGTGGACTATCTGCAATCACATATAAGCTCATCAAGTTATTAATTTCACTTTTCTGGTGCTGGAAGGATGCTTTGTAACAATAGTTCCTTATATAAACATTTCTACATAATGTTTACAGGCAGAAATCAGCATAAGTGATAATTTTCAGTAGTTTTTCAATACCATCATATTAAATATTTTTGCATATTCATGTGTGTGTGTGTGTGCATGTGTGCACGCACACATGTGAATGCAGATTCCCATAGAGGCCAGAAAAGAACAAATGATCTAGAACTGAGCATACAGAAAGTTATGAGCCCTCTGATGTAGGTACTGGGTATTGAACATGAGTTCTTTTGTAGGGCCCATACTTACTCCGAGTCAGCTCTCCAGCTCCAATACTATCCTACTTAAACATAAATAAATGGATGTAAAAGAAATGCTATTCAAAAATTCCCTGACAGAAGGCTTTAAAGATTGTCAAGAACCAAAAAGAAGTAAAAATGCTTTTTCAATACTCAAGACAGTTGTCACAAAGCAACAACTTTAGCTAAGGAGCATATTTGCAAACTGATACAGACTTGTAACTGACATCACACTTACAGTTCCTGCAAAGTTATGTCATCTGCTTTCATTTGCTTATTTTTGTTTAATAATACTTATTAATTACACCTATCACCAAAAGTTAGAGGACCTACACAAAATAAGATAAAACAGAAAAATGAGTTCACTGATTTCCACAAATATCCCTAGTCAGCCGAACAGTTTCTGGGGAGACTTGAGATGGTAGCATGATAATGCACTTGATGATCTGGAACACTGAAGAACATGTGGTCATCATGCTTTCTTTAGGAAGACAAGCCTAACAAGCTCAGAGGCTAGTATATGATTTTATATAATTAATATATAAGTTCTGTCATAATGTTTTATGAGACAAATGAAGTTGAAAAAAGAAATCAGAGAAGATATATATATATACATATATATGTGTGTGTGTGTGTATATATATATGTATATGTATATATATCTTAAATCAAATATATATATTTGCTGTATATACATATATACACATATATTTAAGATTCATCAATTCTGAAAGCTACAATTTGATTACAATTTTTTAGAATAAAATGAATTACTCAGTTTAAATGCATTTTTTAATAGTAAAAATTAAGTGTATAGCAACTTTGATTTAAAAATCATTTGTCTTTTGCCACTGATCAGCTTATTGGTGTCATTTATAGTCATCACAAATTACAATAATGTCCTGCTATATATGCCCCGTGCCATTTATATGTCTATAAATTATGCACTGGCCTCACTGCTGTCAACTGGGCAATGAAAGAAAAGAGGAATATTATTGGTCATTCACCAGTCAGCCCTGTATCCTGGCTTTCATATATTATCAGTTCAAATTATGATGTTTTCCTTATAACTTCATTTCACAACAGGGTGATGAATACCCAATACCTTGGCATGTCCATTGTGAGTTGCCTGTCCTCTCTCTGTAAAACTCAGCCACAAGATAAATTTCAATTATAGTAGAGATTTTGAAAAATGAAAACATCAAGAATTAATGTCAGAATTAATGACATATTTGTTAATAAATCTCAGAAAATATTTGAACAAAACAAAAAGTGTATTTTAAATGTTTCAATAAGAAACACAATTGAAATAAAAATATACATTCACAGAATTATGTACATCGATTTTCTAAGCACTGAAACATATTGGTATTTTTTTGAGACAGGATCTCAGTACACAGTGTTGACAGGCCTGGAAATTCTTACGTAGACAATGATGACCTTGAACTCAGAGAGATCCACCTGACTCTGCTCCCCAAATACTACAATTGAAGGAATGTGTCACCGTACCCAGCTAAGATAAATATTCTTAAGAATAAAATTAAACTTACTTTCTGAAAGCCCATGTAAATGGATATTTTACTATATTTGCTTTGTTTTAGATTGTTGAAACATATGAGAATATATTTCCATACAGCCAATTTATATCAAAAGTTTAAACATTAAGTTAACTTTCCAATTAGGCATTTATTTTTATTTTACATTTAAAATTCTTTTAAAATAATCATATAATAGTTTACAAAGCAATTTGAACAAAGTAAAAATGTAGAAATTAATCTGGCAACATTACAGATATTATATTAACCTAGAAATAAGTAATGAAATAAAAATATATCAATGCTTAAATAATAACTAATTTTGTAATACCAGAATTTGCTCTAAATACTAATTTATGACATAGGAAAAAAAAATCAAACGCGTAAAAGCCTTAAAATTTTGTGACCCGGAACCCCGTGACCTCATCTCCCCTCAGAAATGCAATTCTCATTTCACCCAAAGTGGCAGCGACAGCGAGGGCTCTGGGAGACAAATCAGCTAGGAATCTTTTTCCAGTTGCTAATTAAAAGATATTTAAGAACTTTTCATGAATGTTTCCAAAGAGACAAGGTGTTTTGAAGAGTTGCGTTTTCCTGATCCCTGAGGCTGAGTGGGTCTCCTGTGGAAGGTGCTAGAATCTTTGAGAACAGATCGTGAAGAAGGTAGGGAAGTCTCTGTGTCTCATTAGATTCCAGGCTTCACTGACTTCTTCCAACACAAATCAACTTAGCTCTTCTTTAAAAAGGTTTGGGACATTTACTATTTAAATGTTTCTTTGGGTATCTCATACACACATGCGTGTTTTACTCAATTCCATCTGTAATTATCTCCTTCCCAATTCCTTTCTTTTCCTACCACCACCATTCCCTCAAAATTTTATGTGATTCTTAAAAGTCAAAAACAAACAAACAAAGAAAAACAGGATATGCAGTATTGCTTTTATGTGCTTAATGCAAGAGAATCTATGGAAGCATAAGTAGCCTCTCATTCAAAGGTCAATTCCTTAAAGGAACCTGACACTTCACCTTCCAGAAGTCATCTGGGGACAATAGCTTCTCAGACATTGAAGGACATCCTGACTATCCCATTATCCTGGGATTTTTCTCTTGCTTGGTCTTGTGCACTTTTTATGGTGAAAATCTGTTTCCTTGGAATCATCTATCACCTCTAGTTTTCACACTCTTTTTGACTCTTCTTCCATAATGATCCCTGAGTAGAAGGAGGAAAAGGTGTGGTATAGTGGTCCAAATTCTAGCTGGAAACTCTAGAATCTCTTATTCTCAGCACCTTGAACAACTGTGGGTCTCTGTGTTAATCACTATATACTGCAAAAAGAAGCTTCTCTGATGAAAGTTGAGAAATATTCTATTCCCTCAGTATAAAAATAAAAGTTTAGGTGGTGGTTTATTACTATGTCTATTTAGCAGAACGAAAGTGTTAGGCTCTTTCCCAGGGTCTGGGTACTCTCTAGCCACATATTCTGATCCCTGATAATTGTACTAGGTATGGTTTCCATCCTGTGAGATGGGCCTTCAATTCAATCATAAAGTGATTGGTTACTCCCTTGATGTTCAGGACACTATTGCACCAGACTTGTTGTTCTCATATCTCTCAGGATTCAGACCTGGGTAGAATTTTTGATTACTTCCAGCATTATGAAAACTTTCCAGTAGATTTGAAGCTTTACAGTGACCACCAGCTGATTTATCCATGTTCTAGTATTCAAGTATATGGTATCTTCAGCAATGTGGTTTTACAATCTAAGGACCTTATACCCCTAAACATTACAGGGTATTGACATTGTTCTTTGTTGTTCTCAATATATTCCTTAAATTTCAAATACCTAATGTGCCCTATGTTAGAATACTCTGCAGGAGGAGCATAGTCAATCTGAGAAGAATGTCCAATGAAGTAGGAGTAAAAGAAAAAAAACACAATATCAGAATTCACATTGGAGATAACTATACACTTAGTATAATGTGATACAAATTAATTTAATAATGATGGCGTGAAAATGCTCTGAGAAAAATGAAAAAAATATGCACCTTATTGGGAACCAAACTGCTCCACCGCAGGCATTAAAAAATGAGCCAAAATAATTCTTTTGTCAAGTTATTCTTTTGGGTATTTTGATCAGATAGCTAGAAAAGTAACTAATACAGATTTAGTATAGTAATATTAATAAGATTTGTAATGCAGGAAACATCAATTGTGTTAGACATATTTTAAAAATGTAATCATGTACTATACATTGAATATCCATCAATAAACTTCAATTGCTTAAAAATATTGTTATCTAGAATAATTGGAATAAAACATTTTAGGATAAAGCAAAATAATATTCCTAGGATTGTTTTGTAATTAAATGTTTTATTATTAAATATATGATAACAAGTATAAATTATTACAACTAATATAAATTTAAAGACTAAAATAAAATTAATGAAAAGGAGAACATAACAAACAAAATTAAAAAGATGAAAATGGGTATGATATTACTAATTGCTTATCATATGAAATTAATTTCATAATTCAGATAGAAATTATTGATTACAAATCTATACCACTTCCTAATACATATAAAATAGTTACAAATTAATAAGTTTTTAATTTAACCTTAACAAATATAAATGAATGGCTATAATCATTATTTCTTTTAATTTTCAAGTGGCTATGCCCAAACATTCATACATTCATGGATAAATATTTACAAATCTTGAAACAAGGAATTTTTGCCTGTGGATTCCCCCCACCCCTCTCTGAGACAGAGTATGTCAATGTAGTCTAGAGACTGGCAAGGAATTCACTGTCCCAGGAATTCACAGGGTCTGAGCTGGCCTTGGACTTACGGGAATCACCAGCCTCCACAAGGGTTGGATGGATTAAAGATGTACACCACCAGCCTTGGGTCCCGTACTGTAGAATTTATAGTGTTGACAAACGAGATAAAGCTTCGAGTAATTTTCAGATATAATTATGAGTCATTAGTGTCAAGCACATTGATTTTTTTCTTATAACAATATTCATTTCTACACATCAAAGATTACAGAAATGTTCAAATATTTTCAGTATTTGAGGTCATTCAATCATTTCCTGAGAAAATAAAAAAAAAAAAGTTTGGGATTCCAATGGTATAATAATGTCCATCTGTGGAGCAGATCAGCCCTGGCTAGCTCTTCTCTTTTAATATCCTGTAGGATAAGAATGTGTTTCTCAGGCCATTCAAATTTGTACTCAGAAATAGAAGTCTGAAAGTTTCTTGTCTATTGACTTCCTATGAGGATCAGGGGCACAGGAAGCTCTGCATGCAGATGTCTAGCCTTCTGAAACATTTATGAATCAGCTGTTTGGGATTCTATTTTGTTTTGGGACATACACTCGAATCTCATGATTATCACAGTTATATTTGATGAAGTCACTAGAAACAACGTAAACATGGAATATGTCTACTACAGTTATTTCAAGTCTCTGGTTATGTTTGCGTCAATTAATCAACACCTAGCTTTATGTGTGGCCATTTAAAAATACCTCATTAAACTTGGTATGTGCAACTACTTTATTAGCATTGAACTCATGACTAGAGCACTATCACTCATTCCTGAGTTAAGCTTATTCGACATACATATTTTCAACAAAAGGCATGTCAAATGCCTTCTTTCACTGAGAAGTATTAGCCAGGACTTCAGCAATACACTTAGGGAGCTACAGAAAAAAGTACATACTGGGCTGGAAAGAGGCCCATGCTGGGCAGCTCAGCTTGTAACTCTAGTACAAAGGGACCCTACACTCACCTCTTTTTGCCTCTGTGGGCCAAATGCTTGTATGTGTGTGCACACACACACACACACACACACACACACACACACAGTTAACTAATTGAATTTCCATTTAAAAACAGGGGCAGTTTTTCCCAAGGACAGTAAGATCATTTACCAGTAGGTTAATACTTTAATGAGATAAACTTGAGACCCTCACCTTAACACACTGATGCAGTGTGCCTGCATCACACCAGGTACCTAACATGTACCATTTCACTTAACTATCACACACACATATGTGAAGAAGTATAACCCTGCAATATTTTGTAGGGATTGCATGAAAGCAATTATGTGACTCCGTTTCATATACCATTTAAGTGTCAGAGGAAATTTGAGCCTGAGAAGTCTGATCTGTTGGAAGGCTTGCCCTTTTAATTTCTTTTGTTGTTACCTCAGATATATACGCCATGGGAATGCTTACATGAATTAAGATGTTAAATTAAAATTCATTGAAATATCAACAAAATGAGAGAATATTCCATTATATATGACTGTCAAGTACTTGGAGCACTTCTTGCTTGCAGGCTTACAACTGTGTGGGTATTGGTGAAGAGGTGAAACTCTTACTCAAGAATTGACAATTATCAATCATTGTAAAGCTACAGAGAGAGAGAGAGAGAGAGAGAGAGAGAGAGAGAGAGAGAGAGAGACAGAAAGAGATGAGAAAGAGAGATTAGCAAATGTGTGATGCCACCACATCACTATTTTTGTGCTGGCTTCTGACTCTCAGTTCTAAAAAGACATTGAAAAGAGTGTCAGACTGCACTGCATTGTACTAAAAGATTCCAGAGCTTGATAGGGCTACATGTACATGATCTCGGTTTTTGAGGAAGTTGTCAACTTTACTAAGTGAACTGTAAGCATACCTGGCTATCAACACATAAGAAGTCATTCTCTACTTCTCAACTCTGAAAGCAAGCATTCATTTTGCAATGGAAAGACAATATCAGCTCTATATTTCAGAAACACATTTAGCCTGTTGTCCCCATCCAAATATATCTTCAAGTGTTGAAATTCTAGAGCTCAAAGTGAAGGTATTATTAAACAAACCTGTGGCACAGGGATGAGATCATTTATGTAAGAAGCAAGAGCCATCTCTCTTGGCCTCCAACTGCGGGAGAACAAGCAAGAAGGTACCACATGAATCATGACTCAGTCTTCAGTGAACATTAAATCATCCAATCCCATCTTGGACGTCCTGTAATCCAGAACCAGAAAATAGACTCATGTTTTTCATAAACTGCAGTGTTAGTGATGTTCTGTTAGAGAAACAGGCTGACTGATGCAGAGGAAATCAGAACTTCACTTCACAATGGGCACAGTCATGGAAGACCTGCAGAAAAATGTCTTTTAAAACAAAACAAAAACAAAATATCTTTGTGTAACATACAAGGAGAAAGGTAAGTCTGTGACTGGTGACTGAATAGAGATGTTAGGAGAAATAAAAGCAAGAGTAACTAGCATTACAAGTCCTGGTCGACGAATCAAGAAAAGGTAGATCAGACAATACATTTGTCAACTGGCCTAATCAAAACCCATTAGATTCTCTTGACAGCTGGCAAGGTTATCCAGATATTCAGCTCCTACTACTCATTTTCCTTTGGCCTCCAAGGCTGGTCTCAAGAGTATTCAATCAAGATCTATTTTCAGGCACTTTGATCAGTGTCGGAGTGGCTAGAATTACAATGTGAGAAACCATCCAGAAGGCTGTTAGTGAGACAAGAAATTTAACTCCTATTCAATTTTTAGGTTAAAACAATAATAATGTCTTCCATGGCTGCCAGTAGGTGCTGAGGTGTTTAATGGAGGCAAGGTCACAGTGTTCTATATCTGGGCAGCATTTTTTAATCAAGAAAAACATTAGTGGAAAAACAGTTGTTGAAATAAAAGTTCATGGATTTATGCCTAATATCTGGGGAGTGTGAGCCTGGATTTTATACTTCTGAGTCTAGTCATTCTTTCAGATGAGCTAAGTGATGGTGTAGTAATGAATCTCACCCACATACAACCCATCCATGGCTTTTCATGCCCCATGAAGCAGCCATAGCCACTCATAGCTGGCTGCCCCGAGGCGGGAAGCCACATGGGAAAGCAGTGTGGGTGGTGTGGTTCGTCATGGCATACCCAGCCTGTCTTTTGTTGAGGACACCAAGAGCCAACTAGAACAGGAACTTGGGAGACAGTGTTCAGAGGAGCTTTCTGTCTTTATTGCAGGGGTTGGGGTATGTTTAAAGGGTGCAGGCAAGGGAGGGTCGTAGGTACCCAAGCATGGGATTCATTGGTTAAGACACGGATACTGAGAGCAGCCTTATCTTCATGTGGAAAAGGAATCACCCCTATGCTTCCAGCTACAGCACAGATAAGCACTATCCAAGCCACATCCCTTTGCTTCTGTGAAGCAGACAGTATTTAATATTTAGCTGGACTATGACCAGGGCTAAAGTGAGTAGCAACCAAATTTCTACAGGTCTCAGAATGAGAAAATCCAGGGTTCCAGGCCAACTTGGACTCACTCTTAGCTCTAGGATAGCCACACATGATGGGGTCTACCTGCAAAGCACTCTCAGTCAGTTTTCAAAAGCCCAATCAATCATACTCCAACTTGGTTTACCTCTTCAGGGTGGGAAATATTGAGAAGAAGAGATAAAATCTGGATGGACACTTCAGGTAAAGGACCCAAATCTACTGTTCCTTTGGTTCTTTCTGAAGGAATATCCTTGTCTAAAATTGAGGGTTAGAACTGAAACATTGATCTTTTCTGGAGGACAGAGTTGGAGCTACACCTCTAGATTTTCATGGCAAAAAATGTATTAGTCCCCAATTTCAGCCCATTTAAAAATTATTCTAGGACTTTCTTTTCAGAGGAAGGAATGTTATAAACATGAATTAATTCCCATCCAGGGTGGATCAATCCAGTTGGAAGGATACATCATCTTCCCAAGGAACCACCATTCAGGACATCAGGACCATCCTGAGATATATAGGCTTTCCTTAAGCCATACTAAAGAGACAGGTGGAATAATTATCTCTTTAAGGGGATTCTATATTTTTCCTTCTCAGAATTCTTACCCCATAGTGCACTCACTTATAGTATAGCCCCGATATTTCATGAATCTGCCTGATTTCTGAATTATTAAGAACAGTGAACTGTTTGCTTCTTTCTGTCTATAATCTAAGCTTTCTTTATTCATTAATTTGAATTTCCATATTAGGTATCTAAAGCCTCTCTCAGTCATGTGGCTGCTTTTCTATCGTTTTCTATCCTGCTTTTCTATATGAACTCTATGCCAGTTTATCCCTATGGGTTTTCTTTTCCTCACCCACTTCTATTCTGTATTCTATTCCTCCAGATAACTTGAGATTTAAAGCTTATTTGCCGTAGGAATTATTCTTAACTCTATAAAATTGTCCGTAAGCTTGAAAAATAAACAGCCTCAGCATGAAGAAAACATTTCATATCTGAAAACATGAGAATCCTGTAGCAGTACGTTGTGGTGGCTCAACAAAAGAGAGACAAGGAGGCATTCTTATAAAGCCAAACCCTGCCAGACCCCAGCAGAGGGAACCACCATCATGGCTAGTGCCATACTTACAGTGGAACCCCGAGTGTCTGATTCTTATAAAGTGTATTTATTCTTTCAGAACACCTTAGGTGTTCTACTGATATCATGTGCAGGTCATCAGCAATTAAACAACCCCCACAGAAATCCAACACCTGCAAACAATACAAAATGCCCTAGAACTTGGATAGCCCCTCACCTAACAGTTCATAAATCAATTTCAAATGTAACTAAAAATAAACTTCCCCAACAAAAACTTTTAGCAAAAATGTGCTCTATCTCTAGGTCAGAGAGAGACACTAGCTGAAGAACAATCTGCATGTCAAATTTCAAAACAAATTTTAGAATGTATAATGAATGGATAATAACTTTAATATTAAATACTTATTTTATATATAAAAGATGAGATGAAAGAGGCAAATAAATGAATTTCAAAAATTTTCATAAACACAAAAAATATTTTAACAATAAATATTGGGAAAATAATGTTTTTGAATCAGTAATATATATCATCTCTTTCTAAGAAAAAGTTCATACTTTCATATCTTGCTAAAATTTATGTAAATGAATATACTGGTATCTTTACTAATTACTCTGTTTATGCCTGGACTTTGGGACTATAATAGACTCATCCATTCATCTGAAGAAGAGACTGTGCTTAATTTTTCCTTGGAATTTGAATTACTTCCCATGTGCATAGGACATCATAACACTTATATTCCTATTAAAGGAAAATATGGGCCTTTTACAAAGATACCAGAACTACTAATCATATGGGTCTCTTTTCAAGCTATTTTCTTGGCTTTTCTGATCAATATGATAATGCAACCGATAGTATTAGGCATAGTTTCGATCCTTCCTCATGGTAGTAGAGTTTTACACACAATGTTTTCACTGTTCTAATGTTATTTATTACGTTTATAATTTGCTTGCTTATAGAATTCTCATGCATCAAATGACAATTAGATGTATCTACATTTCAAATCAAAACCATTCTGGATATCCTGCATTTAAAAAATAAAAAAGGGAAATGTAAGAACATGGTCTAAGAAGGGAATACTATGAAGATAATTCTGAGTGCTTGTAAGTACACTCCAAGGAAACAAAACAAGATTCTTGTGTCCTCAATTTCTTCAAAACACAGAATTGTTCTTGGAATGTGTTTTGTGCGTTTCCTAGGTATGTCAGATAGGAGTGAGTTTACTTCAGATTACTCATTATTGCTTCCTGTTGTAATTCAATGAAATGTTTAACCTATCCCTTATATGCCTTTATGGAAAACATGGTTTTGCCATGTGCAGCTTGTCTTCATTATTGTATACAACCTGAACTCATGAGAACTTTACTCACATGACCTTTCTCAACCCCCAGAATATAAGTTGTCTGAGGCTCTAAATGAAGTTGGCTGTTACATGTTACGGCCCAACAACGCATAAAACAATTATTTTATACATAACTAAAAACAAACTTCTGCAACAATTCCCCTTTTCTCTATCAGCCAATCCAAAAGTTGCTTTATCTCTACAACACAATTTAACACTACACTACACTACACTAGCAAAACTATTTATTGTGGTCATTGATTCTTTTCAAATGTGATACTCTGAATTCTTTGCCTCACAGTTCAGAGATTTCAGTGCTTTTGAATTCTGGTGTTAGAGAGTCCTGAGATTGAGAATGTACCTGTACTAGTTTGACTCTCTGATGTTGTGATAAACACTAATAAAAAGCAACTTTGGAAAGCAGTGATTTGCTTGTCTGACAGGTTACAGTTAGTCCGTCATGAATGGAAGCACAAACTGAAGCAGAGGCCATGGAGAAATGCTGTTTTGCTGGACTATCTTGCAGGCCCATGGAATACAAACCATGAAAGTATATGAGACAACAAGCCAAGAGAAAACTCAGTTTTTGTCAGCTTGACGCAAACTAGAGTCATCTCGAAAGACAGGACCTCAACTGGGGAATTGCCCCCGTGGCCTCTGAGTACGTCTGTGTAACATTTTTCTGACTAATGGTCAATGCAGCAGGGCCCAACTCACTGTGAACAGTACCATCACTGAGCAAGTGGTCCTAGGAAAACAAGTGAAGAGAGCTAAAGGGAGCACATGACCTAATTTTGTCAAAACTGTTACAACATGAGTACATGTAGGAGCATGTCATGACTGTTTATGTCATGAAAACATTAAAGGTCTCTATATTTTCCCATTGAACATAAATTTAGGAATTAAAATAGGATTACTTAGTTCAAGGAGAAAATGTGAATTCTAAAGGTAGATTTTCTAATATTTCATATTGCTAGAAGCAAGAAGAAATATTAAAGTATCCGCTCCAGATAATGGGAATTGAACCTATAATGCAGACATAAAGCTGACATAGTAATATTTTTCAGATAAAAAAATTAACTTATGACCAAAGAGTTAAATAGCACTCCTTAAAACTTTTCACCTACTTACTTTCATGGGAGATTTTAGATTCTAAAGTTTAGATTTACACACACTACTTGTTAAAACATTATTTCTGAGTGATGGCAACTATATGCTCAATTTGTGAACTAAGCCATATGTGCAAAATGTACTTTGAAATAGTCAGAGTGCTAGGTAAATACAACTACTTTCCCTGGCAGATACCACTTTCCGCAGAGGAACAGGTCTCTATAGCCTCTGCATGAAGGATTTGGGTATTATGCAAATTCTCTGGCCATTTTCCAAGAATCTTTGAACCCACAACACTCAGCTCAGATGTGTTAGCAAATTGTGCTTCAGCACAGAATCAGTCTTCATGGAAATGAATGAACATCTTCAAAATTAATACACTGCTCAAACTTGAGGTTTAAATAGACTTTAAAGATGTTTCTTTTCTATAAACTTTAGATTTCATTATCACTCTAGCAAACAAGAACTATCTAGTATACTGTGTTGCCAATTGCAATCAGCTTTGTTATCTCTTAGGGATGCATATTTGAGTTAGAAGTGTAAAATCTAATTTTAATATTGCTCAATCAAAGCATTCTCAAAGTCTGTTCACACTTGCTGGAGGTGCTACTGTCTCATTAAATATTTGTTTTTCTTAATAAGATTTGATGAAATGCCTGGGGCAACCATTTATCAAGCATCACATATTGTTTTAAATGTTGCTTAGAAATTCTCCTTTGTAGTTTTTATATTTAGAATTAAATTGAAGGTAAGTAATATTTGAAATGAAAAAATTATTTTCGACAGTTTCTTTAATTTCATGATATAAAATCCTATACTAAAATTTTTTTAAAACATATTAGAAAAAGAGAAAAGCAAGTATCACATGAAAAGAAATACATTTGGCAAAATGGCATAAGCACTTCAAAATTTATTTTTATATTCTCATCCTAACATTTCAAGTCTCAATATATCACTATCAATATAATACTATCATATTAGTAAATTTCTATGGAGTGTCATGCATTGTTCTTATATAGAAGATATATTAATGAAAATGAATCTCACCAGAATTCAAATAGGTACCAATAAATAAGCAATTAAGTGTATCAGCAAGCTCCTTGGTGACTTTACAGAAGTAATTATGGAAATAGTAAAACAGGGCTCATAAAAGTAGTATAAGGCAGACAAAATCTCTTAGTTACTAATCTACTAAAATGTAGTAGATTCAGTATGTGCATAATAAGGATCAAGAGATGATGCAAGTATAGGGAGGACATTCCATTTATGGACATATGCATGAAGGCACAGCGTAAAAGAAGCCTCAACATATTTAAATCTTCTGTAACCATATACTGTGTGGCTAAGATACGCAGTAAAGGAAACTCCATGATAGGATGTAATTAAGAACTAGGTCATAGAAGTTTTTCCTGTATTTCATGTAGTGGTTAAAATCTACAGTAAATGTAGTGGGAAATTCTTAGAAGATTTTAAATGAGAAGTGACAGGATCAGATCTTTCTGAATCATTATTACAGCTATAGCACAGTGAATATTTAGAAAAGATGAAACTTTTAGCAAGAATATAATCAGAGTGAGCATATCAAATATTCTAGAAGAGCCAGTTGTGTGTAAAAAGCGTGAGTTCTGCCATTTACACTCATTCAATAACCTATGACTTTGTCTACCATGAGAGCACCCTGAAGACTTTACAGATCCAAAGTCCTCAGTCTTTTCTGTCTCCACCGCTTCTACACCACACCTTCATTTGGAACCCCTGAGAACTACTAACCTTTTTGCTGCCTTTGCAATATCTGATGTCCTCCTAACAGGTCACAAAGCTTTTCACACTGGCTCCTTCCATTCACTCAGGGCATTAAATGATTCTGCAGTGTGGAACTTCATCATACCATCTGAGAGGAAATTAAAGTCGGATGTTTTCCCTTCTTTGGGCGATTTCACTGAAGGCTCTTCTCTGAGCCTCCAGGTGTCTTCGTGTCTATGTGGCTATTTCTCTTTTACTTTAAGCTATCCCAGTCATTGATGCTCCTGTTCTAGCTATAATGGAGGTCTTTGTCAGTCCCTTTAAGGCTTGACCATGTGGTCTTTGATATGACATATTGACTTTATAATGATCTCCCTCATCAAGACTTGTGTCTTGTCTGTAAGGCCTCTTTCCCTTATAAATCTGGTTTTTGAAGGATGATTTTGTGTCAGCTCCTTACTACACTAACCACAATTCTTCTCTTAAAAATTAATAGATTAATTAAAATTTAATTAAACTAATTAATAACTTAATTAATGTTAATTAAGTACAAATCTTACAATATCATCGTAGAGACTCATGAATTTTGATGGTCAAATATCCTTTTAGAATAAGAATTTTCAGCTCATGAAAAATTTTTGAGAATTTCCTGCAGGTATGACCACTTATGGGAAAACAGATTGGTGAGATAAGAATGAAAACTCAGTGCATCTGGACTTGATCAGACTGGATAAGTCCTGAACAAACTTCTAGGATCTGATCCTTTGTTTTAATTTTTCCACACATTTTAAGCATAGTAGAACTTTTGGGGAAAAAGTCTCCACATGATAATTCTCATAACGAGGCTTCAACTTACATTGAAATTCCCTTGAAAGGTAGTAAAGTAGCTGTGACCTGTATGATAAGAATGAATTCTATTGACTGGTAAGTAGAATTTAAGGCCAGGGCCTAGAGAGGAAGGATTTGTAATAATGCTTAATAGTTATAAGAGTGGATTCTATTGACGGAGGATGCAAAGTACATGAGGACACTTTCACAGGGATGAGTTCCATAACTGAGAGACAGAGCCCGGGATTAGGGTCTAAGCAGTGCTCAGGATATTGGCGGAGGAGATTCAGGTGGAGCCTGCTTCTTAACAGAGTATTGAAGGAGCACCAAGTTGTTTGATCACATCACTTCAGCATTTCAGGGGATAAGGCATTGTTCATTTCCCCCCATTTAAGAAAAAGGCCCCTGTGTTTGACAATCCTGGTATGTCCCAAGCTTTTTCTAAGTGCCCTTCCTACAAAAAATCAAGTGCAAGATTCTCATTCCAATACAAAGTCATCTGTCAAAAATACATAAGATCTAACAGAGAGGAAATCCTAATACACACACACACACACACACACACACACACACACACACAAATACATGTATATATACATTTACACACAATCACAGTTTTAGGCCACATGAGAAAGCCCAGAAATTGGAAATAGCAAGTCTTACATACATTTAATCATATTTAATATAATTGTAAAGTATTATTTCATATATTCATACCTAGATACTTTCTGGTAAATGTTTAGAAATGATCAATAGATATCAACAAGTTGGTGTTTGGTGATCCACTTGAGGTGGAGTTTAGTGATCCATTCCACAAGAATGGATTACAAGGTCAAGGTTAGCTTGGGCTACATACTGAATTCCACCTCACCTGGAAACCCATTTCTCTCAGTGACTATGGTGATGGAGTTGCATTCCACTCCATTTTCCTGTGTGACTCTGAAAATATCTGTCTTCTTCTAGACAACAGTTTATTTTATAGCTTTACCTGGGCCCAAGGCATACTAGTTTTTCTTTGATTTCTAAGTGGTTCTCAACCTTCCTAATACAATCCTTTCATATAGTTCCTCATACTGTGGTGACACCCAACTATAAAGTTATTTTTGTTCCTAGTTCATAACTATGATTTTTTACTGTTATGATTCATAATGTAAGTATCTGATATGTACATGGTCTTAAGCAACCCCTGTGAAAGGATCATTCAACCCACAGGATGAGAACCACTGTTTTAGAGGTTTCTAGGCATAGATCGTCTTCTGCATCAATATCAATTATTTTATAGCCAACGGGTCAGGAGAAAGCCTTCTCAGCCCACCACTGACAGTCCACAGAGCATCTGTACTTGAAGTCCAAATGATTAGAAACCAAGGTAATTCATGGAGCTTATTGAGAACATCACATAGAGCCCCGTATCAATCCGATCTGAACCCACTCTGGGTACTCAATCATCATTTCCATGGCTGGATTCCAGGAACAATTTATTACTTTGTCCAAGAAAATTCCCAAGATGTCTCAACCTACAGGTTGAAAACCATTGTTTTAGATGGTAAACCTGTCCAAATGTTCTGTAAGCCCTTCTGCATTCCTCTAAATGTGAATTTGTATAAATCTTCTGGTGTCAATGATCATTGAAATTTATAATGTTTACCAAAGACGTGAAAGAGAACCAGAATTTCCAGAAATGAAGCAAAGTAACTTTTCAGTAGGTTCTTCTCATTGTGCAGATATTCAATCATCCAGAAAGTCAGGTTATCCGAGCATGTCTGAGATGTATATCCTCGGTTTCAGTGGTTGTCCATACACCAATCTACAAGGTTAATTGAAACTTGTGTGCAACCAAGTATGAAAATGTCATATTTATAGGTCTTACAGCATCAGATAAGTAGTTCTGTGGAATAATACTTAAAAATTTAAAGATGAAGGCTGACCTATAAATATAAGAAATATAAATAATATAAATATAAATATAAATATAAATATAAATATAAATATAAATATAAATATAAATATAAATATAAATATAAATATAAATATAAATATAAATATAAATATAAATATAAATATAAATATAAATATAAATATAAATATAAATATAAATATAAATATGAATATAATAAAGTGACATTAAGAATAGAGCATACTATCTAACTTTAAAGTGCAGGTCACTTTTTCAACATCTTACATTTTTCCAATTAATTTAAAAATAAGGCTGTAAGTAGTTGAGTCCACTGTATTTAATCAGTACTGGGTGATGGGTAATCAAGTTTCCATTTTTAGTCTCAAATGTCCCTTATACGTTCATTGAAAGCATTTATCAATTAGATTAAGAATGAAGCGAGTTTTAGAACGTTGTCTTTAGAAAAACAAGATTATTTCATTATATTTTTGAGATAAAATCAATGTGGTATTCAATTGTGAATCCTGGAAGCTTCTAGGATAGAAATATGGAGATGAGAAAGAAAGGTAGTCATCATTTCTTTTGAGTTTGGTTAACAGTTCAGATATGTTAGTACTAGAAAATAACGGTTCCTTAGAAAGACATGTCTGGCTCAAGGAAATGTTATACCTACTACAGAAGGTAGCTGGAAGGCAAGGTCTGCTATGGCAGTGGGGCAGAGAACTTGAATTTTCAGAAGTCCTCATGAGACAAGAGAATATCAAAGTGGAGGCAGATTTAAATATTGCTAATTAGTGTCTACTAGTTGTCCAGTGATGTTCAGGCGGTCTTCAGTGATTTCTAGATTTTCTTTGTATTGCTGAGGTTCCACAACTGTAAAAAGTCATGATCTACGGAGCCAGCATTTCTTTCTGTAGGAATGCAATCGGCATAATATTGGCTATGTGGCAGAAACTCTACTTGTATGTCTTGCAATACTTAGTTCCATCACTTTCTTTTATAGAACCCTCCACAAGGAGGATTTTCCAGCAATATGTTTGATTCCGAGAAACAGGCCCAGTTAGTGATTGTGTTATATTTTATGTTTTCATCCTTTGGCCACATTTCCCCCATTAACCAGGGTGTATGGTGGCTACTAAACATTAGAGTCGAATATTGTAAGGATTCATCTTATTTTAACATCTCACACCTTAATTTCTCACTCTATATCATAGTGTGAAGTTCAAAGAAAGAGGGTTAAGTTTTTAATGATGAATTTAATGATGATTTTAAACACAATGATAAATTCTGTAACTTCTGATGCAGAAATGGGACGGTGACTTGAGCTCTCCAGCTATCACAGGTAAAGAATGTTAGATCATACTTCCTCTGGCCCTTTTATGCCTCAAGCATCTTTGCTCATCTGAGCAAAACCAAACCATCAGAAACACTGGTTAGCATCCCACATGCTTTGGTGCTTATGGGTTTCGCAGCCAAAGCTGAAACAAATTTTCCTCATTGTATGTTGTGATCAGATCACAATTCGTTTAGGGCTGAGCTGTTTCTTCTGCTTCCCTGCCTCAAAAGAATAATTTCTACTTTTAATCATAAGTCAGACATATGTAAACTTACCAAATCATAGAACACTCTCACCTCTTCTGTTCTAAGAACATATTTAATATCTCATCTGAGACACCGCATTTTCCAAGGGTGACCTTTTGTGGGTTATTAGTCTGGTTGATAAAAGAATTTGAAGACAATCGTCAGAGGAAACACAAAGAATATTTTAATAGCATTTGAGAGAAAAACCATAGGACAGATAAACTTTTCATCCTGGAAGCTGCCAGAGGAGGATAAGAAGAGAGGAAGAGGAGAAATCATGCTTTTGGACTTAAGGTTAGTATGGGAGGTCTGCTAACAGCTGTAGAGAGTGGGACAGAATTATTTAGCTAAACAGTGAGAAATCCCATTGTGTCAGGTAAAGAATGCTTCAGATTTTAGCTGGTACTCAAATATGAGAAAGAAAGAGGTAAGAGATAAGTAATGCCTTTGGAATTAGAAGTGTATAGGTTTAGAAGTGAAGATATGTAAGCAATTGCATTGATGGAAAAACTCCTGGGGCGTTTAAGTCTATTATCTCACTAAATAAGAAATCTTTCCTCTGTCTCCTTAGGATATTTTCAGGTAGATGAGCTGTCTTGAGGGATGGTCACCTGGCCAAGTGGATTAACTCTTAAGGGAGGATACAACAAAGTAAAATATTTTGAGAATTTTAGAATGTTCTTTGTAGATTTAATTCTTTTGACCAGGAGGAAGAGGTTTTCACTTAACGGTATTCCACCAGCCCTTTTATCATCACCTTTTCACCTCAAAATTAATCTTAAAGAGGAAGGACACTTGTGATACTTTTTCTTCTTTTTTTATTTTTTTGAGTGGTACTGGGATCCAGGAAGTGAGCATCTAAACTAATTATGATGGAAAATTTGATCTTCAAAATCCATGAAGCATTCTAATGCCTATTAGTTAAGAAGATTTTTTTTTTTCAGCCAGAGGGGAAAGCTGTATCCTTGTCATATACTCTTAGCTTGATCATGTTTATTATTATTAATAGTTCTTTAATTCATCATCTTCTCTACCTGACACCCAATTCTGAAGGCACAAGGATTATCTACATTTGCACAACTGTGCACAAGCATCACCTGGCATCATTCACTCTGTTTCAGGTGTTCTCAGTGTTATTTTGGATTTTTTTATCAAAACTAATAATTCAAGGTGGGCTTGCCAAGAGTTTAGAGGCATGACACTATTTTAGTAATTTTCTTAACACAAATGGTTCTTTTCTGCTATGTTCATCAAGGAAAATCTATTCTTTCATGCCACTGGGAGGTGCACAAACAATACCCATGAGATAAAAGAGTAAGTGCACATATTCCCCTGTGATTCTCCTCCTTACTTTCTTAGGTTTGATAAGATTTTTATATTATAGTTTGTCATAAGCACCTAGTAACTAAATTATTGAAAATGTAATTAGCCTGAGATTTTCCAAAAGCAAATTGTAATAGGAAATAACATCACAGGAAATACATCATAAGTTAAGCATTGAAGAATATGCACACTGAGGAATGTGAATCACATTAAACTGGCCAAATGCCTTCTGCAAGATGAAAGTATGGAGACAGGAAGAGGCTGAGCCTCTGCTAGCTATAGCAACCAGCTTTCTGAACAGCATTTAGGGTAAAAGAAATGTCCTCAACTCCTCTCCAATTAGAAAATTTTATTCAATAAGTGAAATTAAAAAGTCAGTCAAATAATACAGAATAAGCTAAGTTCCCATTCCTTATTGACATTGAAATTCCAGTGAAGGGATGCACATATCTGATTTGTTGCACTTTCCATGGAAGTCTTCTGAGGAACAAGAAGTATACATACCAAAATGGGCTGACTGTATTGCCATGGTCCCTGCCAGCATCCCTCTGACCTGTTTCTACTTATCTCAGATTGATATTCCATTTATACAGGCATTGCCAGATTTGTGAATATGCTCTAAAATGTTCTCTGTTAATTAGTCTAATTCACCAAGAATTCTTCCTCTAAACAAAAATGTTATGAATGATAGTGTGCTGCCTGATGGGATGCTAGGAATTAAACTCAGGTCCTCTGCAAGTACTCTTAATGAATGAGCTATCTTTCCAGACCCGAAAAAGTTTTGTTTGTTTGTTTCCTAAGCGCTGGAAATTGAACTTAATGCCTCACTCATGCTCAGCCTAGGCAAGTTCTTTGCCACTGAGCCACAATATCAGCACCAGAAAAAAATTTAATAAGCATTTCCTATACAGTTCTGTATCCATCTTTAAAAAAAAAAAGGACAACTTCATAATACATAAACTAATTTTAAATGGGGGATAAAGTCTGTTTCTGAAGCGAAAGACTAGAATGTAGAGACTTCTAGAGGTGAACACAGAAAAATAAACTGTGATGTGTGTTTTAAAATAATTCCTAAGAAATAAATTGTGTTTTATACAAAATGAAACAAGAAAGAAAAAATGATGAAATATACTTTACCAGCTTAAGAACACCTATTCAATATTTTTAAGAGATTGAAGACCAAGGGTTACAGAGTTAGGCTGACATCCATGTAGTAGAGGACACCCATCATGGTTATAGAGTTTTTCTATACTCAAGAAGGAACCTATATGTCTGCTGCTAGGTATGAGCCATCTGCTGCTTGTATAGCCAACAAAGATTCTCTTCTATTCTGCAGACTGGATTTTCAATGAACTGTTTTACTTAGTAGAAGCTGTTTAACTTCCTGTAAACCATTCAAAAATGTTTGGTTTTATTTCTCAGCAACTGTAACCCTTTTCAGAAAGTCCATGCCTGAATTCAGCTGTAAAGTAGAAGCAAAGCATGCCATTTTCTAGAAGATGGAGGCAGCTGAAAATTATTAAACACAGCGTATCAAAAGGGCAAATATTGCACATTGTCAATCTGTTGATTCTAGATTTTTCATAATACATAAAAATTGTGTGTGTGTGTATACAGTATATGTAATATATTATATATCATATTACATATGACATGAAATCAGAAGTGAGACATCCTTGGGCAACAGATAGGAATATTTGAAGAATGATCGGGAAATTGGAATATGAAAGATAATGTGACCCCAGTATGAAAATGTGCTTATGAAAGCAAATAGTATGTACAAGGAATATGTACCAACACAAAATATATATTTAATTATTGTGATTAGGAGCTGGAGTAATGGCTCAGTGAGTAAAAGCCCTGACTACTCTTCTGGTAGACCTAGGTTCAGTTCATCAACCACATGGTGACTATCAACCGTCTGTAACTTCAGTTCTGGAGGATCCAACAGTTTTTTTTCTGGCTTCTATGGACTCAGCATACACATGGTAAGGGCAAAACACTTCCCCCCCCCCCGACACACACACACACGCACACATAAAATACAAATGATTTTAAATGCTAAACAAATAAATATTATTAAATAAAAGTTGCATGAAGCTATAGGATTTGAAAAGCCACTTCACTAGAAAGGAGAAATAAAGCAAGAAAAATTGTGTCAAATTAGCATATGAAATGATATTCAACTGCATCAACCATTAGGAAAATCAAACTTAACCTTTATGCTCCTTTCAGAATATCATCAAAAGAGTGCCAAACCAAAATGATGGTGAGATCTGGACCAGCATGTGTGTGTGTGTGTGTCTGTGTGTATATATATATGTATATATATATACGTATATATGTATGTGTATATATATGTATGTGTGTCTATATATGTATATATATATGTATGTGTGTATATATGTATATATGTATGTGTATATATATACACATACATACACACACACACACACACACACACATATATATATATTTACACTATTCTGAGGGCTGTAAGAAAGGGTTAATTTATTTAATTAATTAAATGTATTTACCTTACGGCATAGCAATAGTATTCCTGGGACTTATCAATGTAAATGAAAAATTTACCTCCACAAATAAGTCTGTGCAGGTCAAGGTGTAGAGTCACTTTTGTGTAGTCACCAAAAACCATAATCAAAGAACCCTTATCTGTTGGGAGAAGGGCCAAGGCATAGAGATTCCATGCAATAACGTGTTCCCCACAACTGAATCACACAAATTGATGAATAGCATAAAAAGAATTCAGATGCCCGCCCACTAAGAAGGCTGCCATGCTTAAAACATATCCTGTTGTATACTATACACTTGTAAAGGAAAAGCTATGGCTGGGGTGATAGCTTGCTGAAATTAGATTCCAAGAATTCAGGTAAAAACCTGGTCCAGCAGCCCAAGTGTGTAACCCTAGCAGTGTGTGTGTGTGTGTGTGTGTGTGTGTGTGTGTGTGTGTCTGGGGGTCAGACAGGTAGATCTTTCAGCAAACTGGCCAGTCAGTATAGCTAACTGGTGGACATCACATTCAAGGTAAGATTCTGTTTCAAAATTAGTGTGGAGAGAGATAGTGGCAGATACCTACCTTTGACCTCTGGCATATGATAACCACAGAAAGAAAGTAAAGAAAAAAAAAGTAGGAAAGATGGGAGGAAGGAAGGAAGGAAGGAAGGAAGGAAGGAAGGAAGGAAGGAAGGAAAGAAAGATCCAGAAAACTGTATTGATCAAGAACTGATCAACTATAGACAGGGCAGAGTAAGGGAAGGGAATCTGTTAAATGACACCAGGGTTTTAACTAATTAATTAGTTAATTAATTAATTAATAATTTTGAGTGTGTGAGAAAAATAGAGCGAGAGATTGTTTTAAGTCTTAATCTTGGTGATGGTACAGAACCATGTTTATTTATTAAAACTCAAAGAACTTACTCTGAGAAAAAGCTTTCATTAAAGTTTTGTAGAACACATCTGACTCTTTGAAATATGTGCATACCCCCAGTTTTGCCAACATCTACTTCTATTTTCAAAGTATAAATTCCATGAAGCAAATCTTTTATACTTGTTACGCAACTTAAAAATTATTAGCCATAATGTGATATCTATATTACACGCTGTCTTCCAAAACCTCAAGCATGAAAGTTTGTAAGAGCCACAGTTGGTAGATGACTATAAGGAAATGCTTTTCCTGACACAACAGGAAAAAGAGTTGCACACTTGAATTCATAGGAACTATGACAGCATGCACATGACCTGTGCAAGCTCAAGCCAGACAAAATTGCAGACTGGAAAGGGAGGCTGGGCACAGAACCCTGGTTGAGGAGCTGTTATATATTGACAGATGATGGGAGATGGAGCATCAGTTTTCTTTAAGGGGAGGATTCCTGGTAGGCCAGCCACGCTTCAGGAGATTGCTCCTCACCCTACTCAGGAGCACAGATGGACTTGATAGGCTAAAAAAAAATTGATGATATGAATTTATAGGGAGGTGGGGATGGATCATGGAGGAGTCAAAAAGGGAACTATGATAAAAATACAGTGTCTGAAAACCTTAAAGGATTAATAAAATACTTTTAAAAAAAGGATCTGTATTATGTTAATTTGGTTCATATTTGTCTTCTGAAGAACTGTTTTCCATTGCATTTAACTAGAGTACTTTACTGTTATATTAATTATAATTATAAGTTGCTGCTCTAGGGAGAGAACCAACGACATTGCCCATGCTAGGTCAGCACTGCACTGTTGAATATTCACTATATCATCCTAGTTGTTTTATAGATACTTCAATACATATGTTTGTTTATCAACTTAAAGCACTTCATTTATATCTGTGTGGACAAATATGTCTGAGGCAGCATTAAAATATGTTCTGTTTATTTTAGTGGTGTGAAGATTTACTATATCATTTTTGTGTTCATCTCACTTAGAATTATATTATTATTAGAATTATACAAAAAATAGTTACTATTTTTTTCAGAGGGGGCTTGATTTTCTTTCTGTTTTTCAAACCAAAAGACACAAGTTGGACAAATTATAAAAGTTCATTTAGTTACAAGGACAATATGAGTATCAGAACTGTTTTGAAGTTATTTCTGTGACCACGCTTTCTTATGATACTGTAATCACATGAAAAGCAATCTTGATCTGACGGGAGATACACAATACCACAAATAATTGATCTTCAGTTATTAGGGACAAGATAACAATGTCTTCTGTCTTGTTTCTCAACCTAGTGTCTGTCTCTAATGGACCATTATATAGATACCAGAGTTGTAATGCTTTCAACAGTTGTAACTCCTTGGTTGTTTAAGTAATTTGGCAAATAGCACCTTTCTTCAGTCTCTGGGATCTTTCAGAGGTCAGATATCAAATGTTCATAAACATTAATGGGCCAAAGCAGATTGTGCTTCAAATGTTTTGTACTCCTGGTAGGGAGGCCATATTATCCTTTTTACATTGGGAGTATATTCTCTCAGGATTATAATTTAAATTTGTATGAAACTTACAGATCAAAGCCAGATGGAAAAATACAAAATTGAATGTAGTAAAAGCTTCCATTTTTATTTTCTAGTAAGCTTAATTAAAAAAGATATATATATTAATAATAGTATATTAATGAACTCACAGACTGAGTGGCAAGTTGTCACAGATCTGCATTTACATTTTACAAACATCCACCAAAACATTTAAATAGGAAATAAATATATTTACACTTTATTTTTCTTTCACATTACATTGTAATATGTATAAAATATATAACGTTTATAATAGTTTATTTATTTTTAAAGGTAAGCTATAATGTAACATGACATGATTTTTGAGTATTAAGGAGTCGGAACAAAGCATTAAAGGAATTTAGATATAGGGATCAAGAGAGTCCTTCAGCTCATGAGCATATCAACACCAACAGGAGAAAAATGTTTGTCATGAAGTTGGAACATGGACACTTACCTTACAGAGTTAAGCACAAGCTTGTCCTTGCACGGGCAAAGCCTCTTCGCACTGGCGGTTTGAAACAGAGAAGTGAAGTGATTGTTGGAATTTCCTTTTCCTCCATGATAAGTCAAGCGTCACTTAAGCCCAGCATCCAACACGGACACTGTATGGACAGTCTTTGTCACTGTGCATGAGGGATATGTGGACTCATCAGCTAATGTGTGCAGACGACAACCACACTGCCTACATCTAAGTGTGTTCTCTGCTTGCCAGTATCTACTTGGCATTAATTGCTTTTCTTCTTGACGAATGACAGTTTTATGAGCAAAGGCTTTAAAATAGCAAATCAGTTCATTTCTGAAATATGGGTGAGAAATAAGTAGCTGGTCCTGCTCTTTAAAAATAAGATTGGATGAGAAGCATTGGGGCGTTTATTATCTTTAAATGATCTATTAAGGTGTTTTTTAAATTGCACTATAACCAAATTTAAGTGTCTCTGTTCTGATATACTTCAGTTAAAATGATTTGTTATTTTTATCAGAAAAAGACATTCTCATCTTATCAGTTTTCAAATGGTTTTGGACTCTTGTCTCTGACTCACATAACTACATTTCCCCTTAAGCTTGCACTGTAACGAGCCCTTTAATGGTCTCTCCACACGTGTGTCCATACACATCCACCAAGGCACTGAAGAGGTTAACGCATCATTAAGCATTGTTATGTGTATTTAATAGTCAAACTTGGGAATGTTGAACAAAATCTCCTATATCTGAACCTAAGTTAGTGAGAAATTGAAATCTGTGTTTTGATTCATTTCTAAACTTTTTCATTCAAGTACCCTAAGTGACAATAAACGACAATGGTTAAACATACTATAAAGAAAACATTGAACACTAACTATTAACCATGAAAATCAGAGTAGTATTTTCCTAATTGGTGTCTGTGCTACTAATCATTTAAAATAGGAATTTCAGCATGGTCCCATTTTAACCAATATTATAAAAAATAAAATCAATAAGGTTATTCTAATATGTTTTAATTCAAGCAACTCTTTAAAACTGATTAGAAATTATAAATGTTTGTGAAACATTTTCTTTCAGTGTAACTAAATCCAATATTTTATATTTGTCCCTATACATATATTCATCTATATGTCAGTGCACATAGGACACAAGCTTTACATTCTGAGTATTCAGATGCTTCATTTCACACTTTGTTGTTTTCATATGAGAAGTGGAAGAAAATTTGATAGAACAAACAAACTTAACTCTTTATTTTGTATGTTTAGATGGAACTTTATAAAACATACTTTTAGATTTATTTCATGTGGTGCTTACTGAGTTCCGAAGAGGGCATCCAATCCACCGGAACTATAGTTTCAGATGGCTGTACGTCACTGTGTAGGTGCTAGAACAAAACACAGGTCTTCTGCAAGGGAAGCAATAGCTCCTAAACACTGACTAATCCCTCTAGCCCTTTAAAATTACTTTTAAATGAGTTCAGAAGACCTCTGTATAGATTTAAATTCTAGTTTATTTTTTATTTATTTTGATTTTAGATGGCATCCCATTTCGCATGCCCTACAGAGCAGGTCACCTACCACAGAGCTCAGCAGCAGAAGTCTCAGAAGAGATAGTAAGGTGTGTCCCTCTTTTTTTCTTCTTTATGTTAGAAAAGCAGAACTCAGATTTTGGTGGCATTCAAACTTACTATAGCTTTTGTGTTTAGTTGATATATTAAGCAGTAATTATATTATGATTATTGTGGGTACATATTGAAATTTCTTGTAAAAATAATATATAAACCTTTATTATTAAATCGTTCAGTTCTTTGAAAAAGTGTATTAGATTTAAGCAAATATTTTCAGATCTCATTATTAAATTTTACTTAGCCTGATGCATAACGAATTAATATTTCTAATAATTTTGAAAATAGCTCATTATTTATTGATTTTACATTATTAGATATGTGTTCTTTAAACAAATAATTTTGTTTTCCTCTTGAGTCTTATGTGGGATTTTCTTCTATGTAAGTAAAACATATTGAACTGCTTATTAGAAACTTTGTCACTTTTAAAGGGATCCAACAATATTCAACTGAAATGTGTATCAATAAAAATGGGTTCTTTTTTTCTATAATTAGGTAATTGATTAAAAGCAGATGACAAAAGAACCTTTGAGAAGAACAGAGAATGCTTCCCGCTTAGCACGACTGGCAAGCTCCCAGTCTCAACTATGAGTACATAACTCCACACTGCACTTCTCTGCCTCCTCCACTTCCTAAGGCTAGCACAAGGAGCCTACATCATGTGACACTACATAATTACTCCCCATGACACTCTATGACATGCATTTTGACTCTCGTTTTCAAGTCTCACTTAATTTACTCAGAAATATATTCAAATAAAAACACAACCAGCCTTCATAAGTTCTGGAACTTTTCAATTTATGACTAAATAAAAAAGGGTTACAAAGTCTTGTTTCTTACATAGAATTTATTGATATTATTTTCTCTGAAAGAGTTTTGGGTCGTTTAAAGTTATAAAAGTTTAGTTTCTTCATAATCTCATTAGGCAAAAAAAGAGAAGCATGTTTAAATGAAGAACAGGAGAGTCAGGAGGGTTTCTGACATTCGTGACTAATACTGTTTTCTAATATAAAATATTTTAGTAACATTCACCCAGGAAGAAATGTCTGATTTCCTAGTATGTTATCACAGACTGATGTAATTGTCTTTATTTATTTTTCAGAATATTTTACAATTGGATACACACACCTCGAGTGCTCATGTGGAACCATAGGATGGGAATAACTCACATGGGAGTAAACTCACATGGTAAGTTAAGGTGCTTCCGACTTTGAGGACTTTTTTGCATGCTACTTGCTTTGCTTTCTTTTTAAATTTCTTTACACCCATAATACAACATAGGGCTTTGGTTCATAATCTGGCCCAATATACATTTGTCATACAAAATAATCTAAAATAGAGAAATAGCCATTTATTGGTATTTTTATTTATAGGTAGCTTACAATTTTTATATTATTTACATACTTTATATCAATCATCTGTTTGTCGCCATACATGGTGACAGCATGTCTTCATGGAGATCAGTGGAGAAATAGTAGGCTTCTCTGTGCATCCAGGATCATTTGCAGCTAGATGCCTGCCAGGGTAAGAATGGCTGCAGATGCCACCTGACCTATATCGTGCTGAAGTTGTCGTCTGACTCCACTATTGACTTGGTGACTTCATGGTCACTCCAGGGTGTAAGTGAGGAGTATGTCCATTTGTGTATCTACCCTGGGAACTGTCAGGCAGAGCTCAGTATGTCAGGCCATGTGCTTTGCTTTGCTTGAAGGTGCAGAGCTCGCAGCAGCAGAAGCAGCAGCCTGAGTTCCTAAAAACAGAGGGTCCAAACAAGCTACTTTGGCAGCAAAAAATGAATGAATACAGTGAAGAACAGCAAATAAATTTGAAAATTCCAATTCCTGAAAGGAAAAGAGAATAGAGAAGGTGAAATTTCAATTTCTTCACAAAGTTGTCAACAAATGGCCATGCCTATGTGTAACAAACATCTAGAAACAAGGATATGTAAAGTATGAAAATACAACAATCATATGGACACATTATAATGTCAAGAAAACTAAAGGCTGATGGATGGACTTATGTGCTTCATGAAGATAATATGCAGATTATTTATCATCGCAATGAAGATAACTCAAAAGTAGTAAAGCACTGAAATTAGTGATGCATTTTCTGTTAATTATATGTTTGTAATTAAGGATGAAGAATTACAAACGATTTATATACTGTTCTTAATGTTTTCATTTTATACAATGATATCTAGCTT
Organism: Cricetomys ansorgei; assembly: GCA_026225945.1. Lineage (NCBI taxonomy): Eukaryota > Metazoa > Chordata > Mammalia > Rodentia > Nesomyidae > Cricetomys > Cricetomys ansorgei. Next base: position 6,531,422 of record JAMJFZ010000239.1, on the reverse strand, counting down.
CTTAGAGCAGATTATAATACATCAGAGAGCTGATATAAGAAAATTAATGAACTTTAGTGTGTTTTCCTGGGCTTGCCATAGGAATACAATAGCATTTATTGAATGTCTCAAAGTTGCCTTTCATCTCCTATCAGGCTACTATACTAAAAGTAGCAGAAATTACTCATTTCTCTGTTACAATTTCAAAATATGCTTCCACCAAAAAAGTCTTTTTATAATTCTTCCATAAGTATCTACATTTTACTTATTTAATCCAATTAAAAATTAATTAAAACACAATTTTATCATTTCCCACTTCCCCTTTCTTTCCTACATCCAATCCCTCCCATGTACTCTCTCCTTCCCCTCCATTTATTGCACCCCACAAAATAAGAAGAGGAAGTACTCCTTGCCTTATTGTTTGAAAGCAGTTTGATACAAAATGCAAAACTTCAGGATGAAAAGGCAACTGCAGACCTCATTCCTGAGTGCAGCTAAAGCAATCCTTAACCAGATGCTAGCAAACCAAGTCCAACAAAACACAAAATCACCAAGAAAAAAAAAATATATATATCTCCACCTAGCTTAAGTTGGTGAATGTAATTTGTGTGATTTTAATTATTTTGAATTTATTGAGGCTTATTTTATGACCTAAACTATTTTTTTAATTCCTGAATAATGTTGAATCCATGACAAATGCATAGTCTTCTGTAATTGGGTAGCAATCTCTAAGTCTTTTTTACTATCTGGCTGGTTAATCACACTGACCAGAGTCTTCCATAAGGTTTTGTGCCTAATTTTTCCGTCCATTAGTCAAATGGGGTGTTGAAGTCCTCAACTAATCATTTATGCATTTTACTTTTTCTATCATTTCCAAAAATAAAAATCAAATATACATTTGTAAAAAATGAGGTAAAAATATGATATCAATCAGAACTTCAAATAGAATATTATGTTTAGAATAAAAGCATGACATAAATAAACCACATCAACTTTCATAAAGAAAAGAATGGTAAATTGCCCTTTTGCTAGATCAATTCAACTCTGTAGCAATGAAAGACACAAAGATTGGTGCTAAATAATGTTAAAAGTGAATACCACATACAACACAGCAGCATAGCCATTCTAGATGTCTGCACCAAAAAATGTACTGCAAAATATGTAGAACAGACTCTGTCAAAATCTATGAAGTCTTCAACAGCCTTATGTACCAAGTAAAAGAGCAATAAAAACTCCAGAGCAAATAGAGAAAGATTCAAAACTCCTTCCACCCATAAGTGAATAAGATTACAAAACTCCGGCCAACAAAGATAGAGTGTATGTTATTTGCAAATGTTTGGGAGTCCATACTGTAATAGACAAGTTCACAAGGCACAAATCAAACTCAATGAACATAAAATATCTGCAATTGTAGGGAGAACATTGTCCGTGGACAGTAGAATCCTAATAGAAGAGAGAGAGAGAGAGAGAGAGAGAGAGAGAGAGAGAGAGAGAGAGAGAGAGAGAGAGAGAGAGAGAGAGAGATCCCACAACTTATAGGGGAATGGGTGGACTAATAAGAAGTGTTATTTTTTGCGCGAAGAAATGTCCCCCTTTTATAACAAAGGCTTTGAAGTTTTGATCCACAACAACACTTAAGAGGTGGAGGCAAGAAGGTTGTTAGAAGTCAGAAGATGTTCAAAGGCCCTCTGTTTATAGCTATATAGCTATAGTTTGAGGCCAGCTTGGGACAGATTAGAACCTCAGGACAAATTCAGTCTGTTTTCTATTAACCTATCTGAATACTGAAAACTGAAGAAGTAGTAAAGAAAGAAAATGTGCATGCAATAGTTATAGAGTTGGGCAGTCCAGCTCAAGGAATTCCAGTGACTGAGAATGTTCTAGTCATTGAAGACTCTTCAGACTCCCAAGGAAGAAGCACTGGATCTCACACAGGACTCTTCTCTAGGTTCATCTTCTCTGGGATTACAGATGTGTGCCATCAAGCCTGTATTTTTATATATCATAAGTATATTCTTTTATCCTTATTGTTTTCAATTTTCATGTATGTATTGTTTTTAATATATTTTTATTGTTTATTTTTCCTTTTATTTTTCTCTACAAAGTAGGTAGTGCTTTATAAGTTATTCTGGGGATTTATTTCACATATTTAAAAATCTTTGTTTAGACAAACAACTTGATTTTCATAATATCAAAATTTCTCCAACTTTGACTCATCATTCCTTTTTATTGTTGTTTTTATATACATTACAATATAGTACAAGCTCTATGACAGAGTTTTAGAGGTTTTTTTATGCATTTTTTTCATTAAAAGTAATTAGGAAATATGTTACAAACAATTATGCATTTATGTTGTGATGTGTATTATTTGGGCAGTTGCTTCTATTGATGTTCTGATTTCTAAACAGAAGAAAGTCATCCTTTATGCTCCTTTACTTGTAGTATTTAAATTCCTTATCTAGACCAAGAACTCTGCTTATTTTTCTAAGAAAGGCATGGCTTATTTTCTTTTTGTAATTAAGTCATTTCAGGTAAAACAATGAGCTCCTATTTGACATGTTGTTTCTCTTGTTTTGTTTTGTTTACTTTGCTTAAAGCTTTATTCATTTGCCATTCTTCTGCCTCCTGATTTCGCTGTTAAGAGATGAGCTGCCTCTCGGATCCAGGATCCCTCCGAGTCTTTTCTTGGTGCTCTCAGATTCCCTTTAGGAACCTCAGCAGTTAGCTGCCAGTGTCTGTTTCTCTGTGCTTACATGAGGTTCACCCAAAGTTCTGGATGCATGGTATAGCTTTGCAGCAAATTCAAGAAGTTTTGGGCTCTGACTTCTCTTTCTTCTCACTCTTCTATATTTTCTTGGTGCCTACATTGTGTGTAGAATACCATGATCGATTCTGTCACAAATATTCCTGAAATGTTATCTCTTTCTTTTTACAGTTATATATTAGTTATATTTTGAGAAATCTGGTTTCCATGAGGATTTTTTTTAAAACTTCAATTATCATCCTTTTCAGCTATATAATTGCATTTGAGGATTTCAGTGCTACTCTTTTTTTGCTACTACAGTTTAATTCTTTGGGCCTTTCGGGCTCAGTGAGTACTTTTGATGGGCTCTGTGCTGCTGAATGCAGGGACAGGCTGTCTCTCCTAGTTATGTATTCTTAAGGCAATAATGAAACACTTGAAATGGCAATAGAGATAAAATAAATGAAAATACTATAAAACACCATTCTTTGAAGTCATCATTTTGTTTTGTTTTTAATAAATGCTATATTATTTTAAAATTTGTTTTTAATATTTTGGAAATTTCATCTTGCCTGCTTGCTTTCAGAATCTTTTATGTACTCTGAGGACTTGGATGTAATTAGAATGCTGTACATGGATATTGCAGTTACATCATTATTTTCATGTTAATTGCTTATTAAAAACACTGTCAGTAGATATTTGGACACTCAGAGTAGTAGTCTTGAATGAGGCATCACTGAAGAGGTTAAAGAAAGGGCTTGTAGCATCTGGAAGCCAAAACTAACACAGTTAATGCTCACGTGTCTTGCAATTTCTCTAAACCAAAGTATGCACAGCTTCTGTATAATTCCATGGTATTGATCTAATGAATCAGTTTTTTTCAAGTTTAAGTTCTGTTTACTTTTTCTATTTTGAAAGTGTTTTTATTACCATCATATGTACATTAGTGCTTTCTTATTAGATTATAATACAGCATGCAGAAAAACTACTTCCTTCATCACAAAGTCTGTTTTTAAGGGCATTTTTGTTGTTGCTTGTTATTTTGTTTTTAGAGACAGAGTCTTACTCTGTAGTCCTGGATGGTCTAGAATTTTTTTTATGTAGACTCAGCTGTCCTAGAACTCAGAGAGATTCACCTGTCTCTGTTTGACCAGTGATTAAAGGTGCTTCCTACCACTTCTGGTATGTAGCCTGTTCTTAATCCAATTGGAAGCGAGTAGTCAATCTTAAACACCACAAAAAAATTAAGATGATACATATATTTCACACAAAATAATGCCAACATCAATTGTTGGGTTCTAATTTATTTATTTTGCAGTAGGAAATAAATCACCAAACACAGATTGAAGCTGGAACTGATAGTGAATAATTTTGTATCTCTGAGCAATAGAATCTGTAGTTCTAGAAAGAGTCACACACTGAAAACAGCAGGATGGACAAGGAGCTGATGCTTTGTTTACATTTCACAGAGAGACCCTGATCCTAGATACTTGCCCAGCCTATGAATATTAAGCAGGCTCATGTATAGACCATGAAGTGCCAAACAAGCTTCACATAGATTATTTCAACACATGATGACTTCTTCAATGAGGACATTTTCTGAATCTGAGAACCTGGCATCTCTATTACATATTCAAGACTTGTTTGTAGCCCAGAACATTTTTTTTTTTTGTAGAGCAAGTCAGTAGGTTATGTGCTTGTGTCCACAATTTATAATAAGAAAATAGATTGGTAGAGGTTAGCTAGAAAGTAGGACTGTTAGAATTCAATCTTCAGTATCTGTTTTGAGTCTTACTTAATATAATTGAGAAGCCTTTAATGGCAGGATAGAGCCCTGAGATCATGTAACTGGGAGTCATAATAGAAGATATGTACTTAATCCTTTTCATATTGTACTATTCAAAAGCCACTAGCCTGGTTTCCTGAACTCAATCCCATTCAATTTATTAAATCCCTATTTTCTTTTGAACAACTTGAAATCAAGACTGTGGTAGTGTTGCCTGAAAATCTAATTTACAGAAAGACAGTATACACTAACAAAACCATATACTATTAGAACTACCAAAGACAGATGAGTCTATGTACAATACAAAGACATAAATAGCATGCAGAATTTGCTACTGGCCCAGTCCTTTCACTGTCTGTGTCAACATCATGTCACAAATGTCACATGTATAGATTGCACTCAGAATTCTCAAAGTAAATCAAATAAGCTTTGGGGGAAACTTGTCAAGAACTCTGAGGCTTCTATTGTGAGCCATTACCCTGATTAACAAGAAGGGCCCTGGGAAGATTAATGAGGCTTAGAAAGCATTGGAGGAATTTATTAAGCTTCCGAGTAATGAAGCAAAGATGCCTCAGTTCATTCAGAGAGAAAAATCTAGTGAGTTTTTGGATAGTGATGTTAATCTCACACAGCTCAAACCAAAACAAAGAAACAAAGTTCCCCCAGTTCCTGTATAAGCACAGACTGATTCATTTAAATGGTTCTGAGACTTTTCACAACCAAAATGTTAAACACTATTCACAGCTTTTAGTTCAGTCACATATAAGTCAACTGATCAATGTCTCCAACCAAACATGTTTCCCCATATTTACAAACTGCATCTATTAGAGTATAATTGTCTTTAGAACATACAAATTTAATAATAAATTTGTTTTGTTAAAAGCCACCTCAGATTCACAAGAGATCAGAGTCGCTCATTTTCAAATATAAAGAAAATTGTGCTGACCTATGCATTCAACTCCATCTTCTAAACAGCAGCTCTGTTTGTCTCACCTTCTCCCACTTTACTTACTTATTTCCACTAGGATTCAGTTTTGTTAAGAATAATCATTACCTTAGAACAGTGTTTCTCAACCTGTGGGTCTTGACCCATTTGGGAGTGGAAACAGCTCTTTCACAGAGGTCTCCCAGAATTGTCTGTGTGTCAGATATTAGCATTCTAATTCATAAGAGTAGCAAAATTGCAGTTAAGAAGTAGCAACAAAAATAGTTTCATGGTTAGGAGTCAACACAACATGAGGAATTTTATTAAAAGGCCATGGCCTTAGGCAGGTTGAGAGCCATTGCCTTAGAAGTACAGCATAACACTATCATCATAACAAGCTCCTCCACAAGAACTGCAGTGAAATTTAATAGTTACTCGTGATAGACAGGAGCCGCTAAGACCTGATTAGGTCGTGAGGCCTCGCTGATATCATGAGTGATTTCATTATTAAAGAGCACATTTTCTGTTCTGAACTCTAATCTCTTGCCATATCTGTACTTCTCTCTCTGTCTGTCTCTTTCTTTTCTTTTCCCTCTCTTTCCTCAACTTTTGTTCCTGTGTGTTGTATGGCTACACACAATCTTATGATACATCACCAAAGCAGTGTCATACCAGATATCTGTGCCATGGTCCTGGGCCTCCCAGACTTCAGAAGCAAAGTAAATATATCTCTGTTCATTATAAATAGCTCAATCTCATACTCCTACCAAGACAGGATAGTTTATTTCAATATCTTGTTATAGTATTATTATTATTATTATTATTATTATTATTATTATTATTATTATTGTAGGATTCTATTTCAATATCTTATTATAATATATATATCACAGGTATAATATATACAAATATATATATATATATATATGATACACATATATCTTTGCAAATATATGTGTGTATATAAATATAATTAGACAAAATGCATATATACATATACAAACTTTTGTAATATATATATATATATCTCAACTGTTGGCCTTTTCATACTCTCTTTTCAAAATATCTATGTGCATCCTTTGCCTGTGATTAATGAAATAATTTGTGGGATTTGTTATTTACTTTTCTGAATTATTTAGGTTTTGAATATGAATCCTTTATTATATAAATGGTTTGCAAACATGCTCTGTCATTATGTAGGTTGCCTCTTCTTCCTGTTATTTTCCTTTGCTGTACAAAAGATTTAAGTTTGATGTAATTTCGTTTTTGCTTGTGTGTTGGCTTTTCTTTTGAGTTGAAATGCAAAATTAATTGTCCAAAGCAGTATTCTATAGGTTCCTTCCTTAGTTTTATATTTTCTTATCTTAAATTTTAGAATTTTATTTAGACGATTTTATTTTTTGTTTATGATTTGAGATCAAAGGTCAATTTCATTTTCGGGCAAGTGGTTACTATTTTCCCAGTATTTATAGTATAAATAGTCTTTTTTCTATCTATATTTTCAGTATAGTCTTTTTTCTTTCTCTTAGTGTTGACAACTTTGTCAAAAGTCAACTTACTCTGACAGCATGAATTATTTCCTATGCAAATACTGTACTGAAGTGGTCAATTTGTATTTTATGGTGGTGTATGCATCCTGCTCAGTCACTATGGCTTTCTAAATGCAGCCATAATAATATCCCTGGCTTTGCTATTTGGGCTCAGGTTATCTTGGCTCCATGGGATTTATTCTGTTTATTTGAATTTTTTTCTAATGAATTTGAGAAATTTGTAATTTTTTTCTGTGATGAGTATAGTCATTATTTTGCAGAAATCATATGGACTATTAGTATTTTTATTTATAATGATATTTAAATAATAGTAACTCTTCCATTTGAGGAATACAGATTATAGTAATGCTTATTTGTGTCCTTTTTGTTTCTTTCATTGTACTTTAACAATCTGTGTACAAATCTTTACCTCCACAATTAAATTTATCCACGGTTACTTTTTTAGCTATTGTAAATGGAATCATTTCCTCAAAATTTTCACAGAATTCTGTTAATACATATTAAACTACTGATTTTTGCCTACTGATTTGATGTTCTGATTTACTGTATGTGATGCTTTGTTTTAGATGGCATTGAGGAGATTTTCAGGATTTCTTTTCAGAAAAGGTCAAACATCAGCAAACAACAAATTCACTTCTTTCTGCATTGTCTGGATGTCTGTATGCCTTTGTTTTGAATAACCGTTTTGGCAGGAAGCAGCAGCTGAGTATAAAATGAGTGGTAAAAAAAAATGGCTACCTCTAGTCTTGATTTTAGTGTTTTCAACTGTCCACACTGACCACAGTGTTAGCAGCTTGCCTGTTACCTCCTTTTCCCCCTCAGTGTGTTGAGGTATTCTCCTTCGGTTACAAACAGATTGAGAAAGCGAATCATGAAAGAATGTTGACTTTTGTCCCCTTTTTCTATCCTGATAATATATGATCATAGGGTTTTGTTTCTTATTCTCTAACGTGCTGTAACTAATTTACAGGTTTCATGCAGATAAATATCCCCACAGTTCACTTAATCAAGGCGAATGATTCATTCTCATGCCTTTAAAATTTTTTATTATTTTGTTGAATATTTATGCAACTGCTTTTATCATGAATACCTTGCTGTGATTTTATGATTCAGAAATGTCCTTGTCTGTCATTAATATCAAGAGAAAAATAGGACTAGGTATCACGGCATCCCTTATCCAGTTGAATGTATCCCTATCCTCAGAAATAAAGAAAATGTTACTTTAAGAAAAACATCATATAGTATTTTAGCAAATGAAAATATGGACTATATTCTCTTGCCATAAATGAAATTAGACAAAATATCTACATTTTTATAAAGTACATTTATAAATACTGAGAATCTAAATGTCACATTTATAAGGAATTATTCACTTAGAAAAAAAGAGTAGCATAAGGAACAAAGTAATTAAAAATGAGCAATGAAATAATAATTCATCAAGTTGATTCTATCACAAGTATAGAAAGTTGATGAGAAAATGATGCTGCTTTTTTGAGAAGATTCTACTGTGACTCCGTAGTAAAACAGAAGGCCCAACAAATTAAGTAGTATATTATAGAATAGGCAAAACCCATAAAACCTTTACCAAATATGGTAGAATTATAAAATAAGAACAATAAGCATTGGTTATGTTAAGATGAACTAGGGAAATGCAACTTAAGAAAATAATGAGAAGCTGGGCAGTGGTGGTGCACACCTTTAATCCCAGTACTTGGGAGGCAGATGGAAGCAGATCTCTGTGAGTTCAAGGCCAGCCTGGTGTACAGCTTGAGTTCACAGACAGCCTGAGTTACAACAGAGAAACCCTGTCTCAAAACATCGAAAAATAAGTAAATGAGTAAATAAATAAATAAATAAGATAATGATGAGTAAAAATACAATAAAAATGTAGTATCTGATTATGTTGCTGGCAGAGACTCAGAGAAAGATCTCTCCAATCTTGCTGATAGCAATATAAAATGTGGCTATAGCCACTATGGATCTGATCCATATACTTTTGTTTGTTTGTCTGTTTGTTTTACTTAAACAAGTGGTCTAATCATTTGTAACTCTGGGCCTTTAATCCTTAGAAACGAAAACACGTCTATGAAGTTGCCTCCAGTGTTGTTACAAGGATTGTGAGGCGTTTGTCAGACGCTCTGTGATGTCAGTCCAGATTCTCACGGTCTGGAATGGCTAACTAGCAGCCTGACACTCTGCCATTAGTGACTCTGTTTTTCATTCTACTTGATAATTTTAGTGTTTTCCACAGAGACGCTGTTTTTACTAATAGGAGCTGTTGACCTTAACAAATTTTGCCTACTTTCCAAAGGTCAAAGCCTCGCATTAATTATGGCTTTTCTTTCTCTGGTTCCATAATGGCTTCTTTTTGTTTCAGAATCATTTTCAAGCATGCAGCTTTCTGTAAACTTGCACATAAGAGATTACATTTGCAATTGTGTTTGAAAAGAAAGAGAATCTGGTAAGTCGTGCGTATGGAACAGACAGGTAACCAATGCTCAAGAAAGTGAGGCTGCTTTGTTGCATCTTTATAGCTACACATGGAATAAATACAGTAAGCTGAATTTTAACTCTGAGTAGCAGTTATTAGATTAATTTTACAATTCTTACTCATTTGGTAAGTGTTTTGTTAGCTCATTAAAAGGTGGCAGAACAGTAACAACTAAAACCCAAGTACTCAACTTCTGTGGCAAGCTCACCCACATTAGAACGCATGTTGTGCTTTGACAATTTAAGAAACCCATCCAAAGCTATCATAAATAAATTTTACATTAATATGCATTTTATAGGAACTAAAAGTAATTGTATATAGTAGTATGTGTCAGAACCATAATGTGTTGTTGGTAGCTAGGGAGAAAAGTTAGAATAAGGGAAAAGTGTGAGAGCTCTGCAGGGAGGATGGCACATCTCAGTGAGGATCCGGAGACGTAAGCCACAGGAGAAGACAGTGAATGAGACACTTTTCTCACCCAGTGGGATCCAAACGGATGGCAAGAATATGGTTACACCCATGCTTTAGGGAGATGTGAAAGAGAAGGAATGATTACACGGCAGCTAGGATCACAGTTTCTACCTCAACCACGACAAATATAAAGGAAGGACAGAATTCTTTAGAGGGTCGCAGACATAAGAAAGAAAAGGTAGAAAAAAAGTCATAGTCAGACATACAAGACAAAACAGGGGTGCCTTGATGGTAGGAATGCACCCGTTTGGAATGTAGAGCCATGTGGCAGGAGACTGCATAGAATGTCTCAGAGTCACGCCTGGGAAGGTTTTGAAAGTCAGTCTAAGAATCACCCTGAATTTAGGTAAATGATTGCAGAAATAAATCGTGGCCACTTTGCTTCATAGAAGAAAAAGTACAGTGGGTTTCTATTATACAGAATTAAATTTTCATTTTGATATTTATTTATTCTTTCTCCCACAGAGGAATAATATTTCTAATGATTTATTTAAATTCAAACAAATGTTACTTTGAATTTCATGGTAGAGTAATAGAAATAAGTTGGATTTTGAATTTTTCTAAGTATAAAGATATTTTATAAAATTGTTTAAACTTTCTGAGTTAACAACAAAAGCTAGCTTATTTCAGAATGCTAAAAATTATATAAAGCAATGTCAAAAGTCATTGATTAATTCATTTTAACTCCATAATTACATAGCAGTTACTCAGGATTTATGTTAAACCATTTTCTTTGAGACTTTGTAAATATATTTAAGAACTGATGGATTACTATGAAGCAACTAGTTTTTTAAATTATTATTATTTTTTAATTAAAAAGCTGCCATATGGCTCCTTCAGCTCTTAGCATGTTGTTTTAGTTCCACACAATTGTAGTTGATTTCAGATTAAATGTAAAACCCAGGATTAGTTGCATATAATTTATATGAAGTGATGCCTTTCAGTGAAAATATGCTGCTACAGTCTCAAAGTACCCTAGGGTTACAGGAATATTCCAAGGTAAACCAAGAACCTTTGTGTTCATTGGTCCTAAATTTTTCTCTCAATGCATCGTCGCACTGATACAATGGAGATGTATTCTGTGATATGTCTCGTATGTTTACCTTTGCTTCAATCTGCTTTGTGTCTGGATTCTGAAACAAAAACTTGATTTTGCTTTTGCCATCATCTGACGAGCCTTTAAGCTGAGAAAATTTATACCTCCAAAGTACAGCCTAAAAGAAAGCAGAAAGGGAAACACGTAAGTCAACCAAGCTAATGTCAGCATTCAAGTTAAGAAATTATGTATTTTAAATATGAAAGTTAAACGTATTTAGTTATATGTCCAATATTAACATAAGAATTAAATATATTCATCAAAGACTATATTTTAATATTCAGTGTTTCCTTTAATATATATTAAAGGTGCCAACAACGTTTCTCAGATTTTTCAGTGAGATAATACTGTTCCCTTCCCAGTAAAGTGACAAATGTCCCTGGTAAAAATGTTTTCTTGTGTTGGTTTGCATTGTTCAACTTCAATATAAGAGTTTTTGTTTTACGTTATTAGATTTTATTTTGTTAAAACAAAAGCACTGTTGAAACAAATTCACTAGTTACCCATAAAATGAAAGAAAAAAGAAGGAAGGAAGGAGGGACAGTCCGTCAAAATCAAGCAGCAATTGATTATTTACTACTAAAAAGGCTACACAGTTTGTGAATAATTTTCCTGCCTGTGCTGCTTTAATATTTCAGATCCCTATTACAGCATAAGAGATCTATTAGATTTTATATGCCAGAAATTAGATAAAATTTCTGTAACTCATATGTTTTGATCTTGGTGGCTTGTATAGATAATGCCTTTTGTGGGTCCTTCCCTGTTAGCATTATTAATAATTAAGTGGTTAACAACAATTACCCAATATATACACAATTTGGTGTTAAATCTAATTTAATCTGTACGTAGTTTGTTCTGTGACATTCTGCAAAATAAAAAGGGGGATGTATGGGAGACTGTGTAAGAAAGCTGTGAACTTACTGTGAACTATGGATGGGGCAGAGGGTAGAATATTGTTCCCACTAAGTGTCCTTCTATAAAAAAATTGCATAAACTATGAAAAGTGAATTGCACTTGAAGGCAAGAACATGAAGAGGCTGTCCTACCATAGCTACATTAACTCCTCGGAAAGGAAAAGGCCTGGGAGGAATACTCTTGGCTCTTTTCACATATTCAGTGATTATAAAATGTAACACCATATGTATTCCCTTACTGTATTTGTATTTTCTTAAGCTAACTGTAAATGTCAGCTCATATTTTGCCTGCATTAGTAATAAAAATGAAAAGTGCTTTATTTGCACTACTCTTGAGCTAAAAAGAAAAACAAACTAATCCGGAAGATCAGCATATGATAAAGCAGAATTCACATTCCCAGACAAACTTGCCAGAACCTGAATTGCTTTATAGTATTTTTAATTAAAATACTAAATGGATTTGTCAAGAAGCATTCTCTGAAGTTCATCTCCTGCAAACAAGATGTTTCTCTTCATAATTCTCTTATAAAACCCTTAATCCAAATACTGTCAGTCTTGAAATTGACTCTTGTGGGCATGCAATGCCCCAAATCATCGAACTTTCACACTAGGCCAGAATATCATTCTAATCAGTATTTTCAGACATCTGCAGCACCAGAATGACTTGCAGGGCTGGATAAACTAGGTTGCTGGACTTTGATGCTAAATCTGATGTAATGATTCTGAAGTTGGACCTGAGATATCTAATATAAAAAAGGCTCACAGATATACATGATGGTGCTTGATGGAGTTAACACTATGTATCAGCTGCTGTTTTTTTTTTTTTTAAACTAACACACACAAGACCACCTGCAACTTTTCAATTTATAGTACATAGGTACCTGAGCTTAAACTTGAGAGCATGGGTACAGCCTAATCATAGCTACCTGAGCATGACCATGAAAGCATGGGTGTAGCATGAACATAGACACCTCCGCATAAACATGAAAAGCCAAGAGTAGCATGATCATAAGCACCTGATCTAGAACTCAGAAGCATGTGTAACCTGTGGTTGAACATAAGCATCTGTATGCCATGATCCCGTGCACCAAAGTTTGAACTTAAAAGCAGCCTACTGTCTGCTCATGGAGAAGTTTAAGAATGCCCATGGGACAGACAGACTGCATGGTTTAAGATGCCCACAGACCAGACTTTCCCACACAGCCTCATGTGTTTCCATTTCTTCCCAGAAGACTCTTTTTTTAATCTATAGGGACAGTTTCTGACTTATCAAAATTTAACTTATAACTTACTAACTTTAAGTGATGATATGATATTATACATATTAGTTAGAAATTTACTTTGAAGGAAGGATTGGGCTAGAGACAAGCAAGATGGCTGTAGTGTAGCTGTTCTGTGCTGTAGGATGAACAATGAGTACTCCGTGCATGGGTACCAAACTCTGATGCTTTATACTTAGGAATTTCAAGTGCATCTTGGCCATGGTTGCTTTAAATTATAATGTGCCTATCAGAATGCAGTCTTGGAGGAGCATCTGTTGACATTATACTTCCTTAGATTTATAGCAGAGGAGATGTGGGCTGTGTACTCGCATGTCTACATCACGTTTGTGGGCATGTATGTATGTGTGGTGCTTGTGCACAGCCGTACAAATGCATGCAAAGGTGTCCTCTGTATCTCCCTCTGTTGCTCTCCACCATACATACTGAACTTGACACTTACGAATTCTTGCCAGTCTAAATCACACCTTGCCTTGTGGATCCCGCGTCTGAATCTTTTGTATCTTGGCATGACAGGAAAGCCTCCATGATTGGCGATCCTTTATGTGGTTCTTAGGAATGAGAACTCTGGTTGTCATTCTTATGAGACTAGTATTTTATCTGTTGAAACATCTCACCAGCCCCTCGCTAGAACGTGTTCAGTGTGTTAATCATGATTACATTATTAAGGATTTTGCTGAAATTACATGAGGACTCCACAGTTTTTGTCAATGGCCCATTTAAGATATGGTGACTATGATGTAGCATGTTTGTTTACTAAACCAGTTTCGTGATTCTAATACAATTGAAATGTATGCAATTTTAACATAAATTTATGTAATAAAACATTGTTTTTAAATTCCCTAATTCTATATTCTTAACACTCTATTATTCACATAATAACAAGAACAATCAGTAAAGTTTTCTTTCCTATGAGTAAGTGGCCTATAAAGAGAACTTACCATTTGTAAATCACATTTTATAGTATGTTTACATTTTTCTTATTTTAAATTGATTTTAGTATTAACATTACAAAATGTAAAAGAACATCTTCATTTCATTCCAGTGTGGTAAACATCATATAAAATTCACAATGATCCTGTTTACTATGAGATTCATGTCATTACGTATACACCCTTGTGAGGGATCCCATGCCTGTTGCTGCAGGGCTAGCCAGAAACCAGAGACTGGATAGCCAGAGATGATGCCTAGTGATACTCTGTTGTGCTCATAGATTGGTGACTAACAAAGGCATCATCAGAGAGGCTTTTCTGGCAGATGATGGGAGCAGACACAGAGGCCCAGAGCCAAACATTATGTGGAGCTCAGTGGAAGAGGAGGAGGAGGGATTGGGGGTACCAGAAGAATAAACCCCACAGAGTTAACTGACCAGTACTCTTAGGGGCTCACAGAGACTGTATCATCAGGCATAGAGCCTGCATGGTCCCCGACATGTATCATATGGTTGTTCAGAATAGCGTTCATGTAGAATTCCTAAAAGTTAGAGTTGGGGTGGTCTTTGACCTTTCTACCTGCCCATAGGACCCTTTTTCTCCTGCTGCACTGCCTTATCCAGTCTTGATGTAGGGGCTTATTTCAGCCCTGTTCAATCCTGTTATGCCCTGGCATCCCCAGGAGGCTTGCTCTCTTCTGAGGGGAAGTAGGGCATAGGGTGGGGGTAGGATGGATCTGGAGGAGAGGGGAGAAGGAGAGAGCTGGGAGGAATGGAGGAAGGGGAGGATAGGGGTCAGAGTATATTATGTGAAAGAAGTAAAAATGAATTAAAAAAAACCCAAACGAAAACTAAAAGATACACCCTGCCATGTGGTCATCACCAGCATTTTTATAATGTTCTGTCATCCTCAGAAGAAGCCTCCTGCTCGTGCCATGATCCTTCCATGGTCCTACTATTCTCTATCCTGCTTTCTATCCATGAGTTAGCCTTGTCTAGGAGTTTAATAATATCTGTTCTTTTCTGTCTGGCTTATGTCATTTATCATAATGTTTTAAGAATCACCAGGATTCTTATATACATCCTGCATACATCAGGATTACATTTCTTTTTCTTTTTTGAGATAGGATCCTATTAAGTAGTTCAGAATAACCTTGTTATCTCCATCTTTGTGCTCAGCTCCACACCTAAATGTGGGGCTGAGATTTCATGTATGGCTTGAAATTTTTTTTAGAGTTGAATAATATTTCATGAACCAGTTTTGCTCATTTTGCTAATAATGCAAAGTTGGATCTACTTTTAATGATGAATTGTATGTTTATGACATTGGTGTCCAAGTATCAGTTAGAGATCTGTTATCAGTTCTTTGTGATATATACCCAGAAGTTGAATTATTGGATTATTTGTTGATCTGTGTGTTACTCTGATGAAACTTGAAATGTTTTCTACAAAGAGCTACACAATTTTACATTCTCAACAGCATTGCAAAAGAAAGAGTCCCAAATTCCCCACATGCTCACAACCATTTGTCCTTTGCTTTTTCTCTTAGTACCCACCACAGAGGGTTGAAATGGACCATCCTGTAGCCAAGACTTGGATTTGTCTCATTGCTTTTGGTACTGGCCTTTTTCTCAGGACATCTTCCTTAGAAAGAAGTCTACTTTTGCTTTTCAAATTTAACTTTATTTTTGGGGATGTTGCTGATTTGTAGGAACATGATATGTAATTTGGATATTAATTCTTTAACAGGCACATAATTGAAGACATGAATTCTACTTTTGAACAAATTTTTCAAACTAATGGAATATATTCTGAAGCATATGTCCCCAATTTTGATGTAATCTATTTTTCTAATTTCTTTTATTCATTTTTAGAATATATAACCCTAACTGATAACTGTATACAAACTTTGTTTAGTACAATTGTTCATTAGCATCTACAAGTCTTCTGTATGTGGGAATATGTGTATGTGTGGTCTTCAGAGTTATCTATAGATACAATGTAAGGTCATATCATGAAAACAGAAACAATTACTAATTATGTACTCTGTTTTAATTGGCTCTTCTCTCATTTTATAGCCAAACTGTACATATTATAGTTGTCATGATCATGTTAGACAAAGGGAATGTTATTGCTTATACCACTAAGTCTGATAGTGTTTTCAAGGGTGAAAATACTCAAGAAATTCCTCCTTTTACTAACATGTACTGTTTCTTAAGGAAAGCTGATGTGTTCAGTTAAATGTGTTTTCTTCTATTAAGAAAATATGCAATCATGACTCAATCATTGAGGCCTATAGCAATTGTTTGGAAGATGTTGAGACTTTCTTGCATTCTGAAAATAAATCCTTTTATTACATTGATTAATTATGTTTACTAGTTTCTATTAAAGAGTTTCCATTCATGATATTATTTTTATTTATTATCATGTCTTTATTAAATATAATACAGCTAAACTCAGAATGAATTAGAATGTGTTATTACTTTGACAATACATTGTAAGTCATTTGAGAAGAATTAGTGTTTATTTTCTCAAAATTTTGGTAGATTTCACCACTATAGCCATTTGGTTCCAGGGATTTGTTTCTTTGGACATTAATGGTAAAAGATTCACTATCTTAATTCTTTTCTTTTTCTCTTTTGTAGGTTGTATGTTCTCTTCAACTTTCTTGAGGTCATTAAAATTGCTGGAAATCCATGTATTTTGGAAATATTGTTGTACTGCCTCTGAGTAGTAAGGACTAGCTCTCATGTACTGCAAGTTGCTGTGTAAGCTGACAAGGGCAAAAAAGCAATCAATAATACCAAGTTGTAAAGCCTACAAACTGTGATAATGATAAACATGGCAAGACATCCCCAAATGTGCTACAGTGGCTTTATATGTGGGGAGTGATCACAAACATTTTATGTAATGACTGCTCAATAGAAGAGAATTCGTTTTTGGTACTATAAACAGAGCTAACTATGCATGGCTGGTGAAGTCTTTAAATCTAGAGGAGAGCTTACAACTCCCAGTTTCTTAAGTCTATATTTCCTATATATAACTATATAGAACTGCATTCTATAGTATATTCCTTATATCCACAAATAAGTGTAACTGTCACACCTCAACAAAGGACGTGTACAGTGAAATGTACTTGAACTGATTTTCATGAATGCATGCTTCAAAATGCAGCCTAAGCTCTGATGTTGCACTGCAAGTGCTGACTGCAGTGAAAACACTCTGCTCATTAAGGCTTTAATGATTCACAGAAATGCCACGGACAGTTTCTTTTCTGTGCTCAGTGTATGTTTATGCTTTAGAGATGATATTATTAAAACATTTTTTCAATTTTGACAGGGTTTCACTACATAGTTCAGACTGCCCTGGAACTTTAATGCCCTTCCTCAGTTCCTTGAGTGTTGAGATCATAGGAATGTTTCACTATATCTAGTGATCAAAATAAATTTTGACAGAAGATCAATCAATACTGAAAAACCATTTGATACACTAATAAACAATTATTTTGATATACTAATTACTTATTTGACATACTAATTATCACTTAAGTAATAAACAAATAAAAATAAGTAATAAACAAATACATATTTGAGATGGTAAATGTGACAAACCATTTCCTATCTAAATGCATATCTGTTGATGTAGAGGTGGATATAGATGTAGATTCACCCAGATGTAGCCATTGGTTCAGGGCAGAACATAGTTTATTCTTTTGTCTAATTAAATCACCATTTCTAATCCAGAGCCCTGGTGCCCAAAATATTTTGTCCTCTTTATAGTCTAGTCTTAATCCTTGAACTGGAAAGCTGCAGCCTTCTTACAACCTGGAATATTTAAACTGTTAGCCCAGATATAGAAAATTTTAGTCTTAACCTTCCAAGACCTACTGCTGACTGAGTCACTCTGACTAGCTCCTTCTGAACTCTTACTCTTCTGGTTCAACTCATTCTCTGTTCTGGCTTCTTCTGCTGAGCTCTCCTGTGTCTCTGTATCTCTCCATGGGTTCTCACTGCTCCATCCTGCCTCTGTAATTGACTGGTTCAACTGACTGCTCTGTAACTCACTCTAGCCCCAGTTTCTGTAACTCCTTTGTAACTCCCTCTTCAGCCTGCTTCTCAACTGACTCTTCAGCTTACTCTGTAACTGACTTTGACTTTTCTTTTTTCTAGGGATTAAAAGCATGAACCACCACTGCCTTCTGAATACTGGAATTAAAAGTGTATCTACATTCCATCCAGACCACACAGGCCTCTGAATGTAGTCCCTGGAATTTAGACCCTAGCTTTCACACAGAGCTGTTCCTCTACACAAATCCAATACTCCAACAGAAATGCAGGGAACCACAAGGAGAGTGGCAAATTCAGAGGAAGTTCCTCCGTGCACCTTTCCCAGACAAAGTCCTCATGGCTTATGTCCAGTCATATCCCTCACTTCTGTGAGCACAAACACTTAGTAATTTTTCACTTGGTGTATCTCTTAGTATATCTGTGACATTTTTCAAAACCAGTTGCTTCCTTTCTCAAAGTACCAAATATGAAAACTGCACCTTATTGAGATTGTACAAAGTACAAAGAGAATGTTTGTTTAGAGCAATAGCATAGAATACGGCCTGAAAATAGTCAGAGTTAGCTGCTTACTCTGAAGGTTCATCCTTTTTACACAAACTAGTGTTCTCCAGCCCACTTTATTTATACTTCTTCTATTCAAAGTATACAAGATTTCACTAAGATGTTATTGTATTAGACAGTATTTATCTAAAAGACTCTGTACACTGAGCTCATTTCCTTCACAGACCCATTGTAATCTACTCTGTTTTCATCTCTTTTCTCCACTGTGGAGAGTTTCAGACTGCTCTGGCTCCTTGTGATTTGAGATCCTAACAGTGTAAGCAACAGACGCAACTTTGTGAAAAAATTACGTTAAAGGAGAGGAAACTTTAGTAAAGTTACAGTTTTCTGTTGGCCAACTATCCATGGCCGTGAGGCCTGTTCTGGGATGTTGTTGATATGCTCAGTGACACTCCATTGGAGAAAACTAATTTTCCCTTTGCCAATGAGTATCAACTACAAATAGCACTTGGTGTAGAGTGAGAAACGAGGCCGCTTTAAGTGACAGAACTCCATCTGATTTGAACCCAGAAGGACTCATAGGGATTCTTCTGTATGGTTTTGCTTTAGCACTTTTTCTCTTATTAGTTTTTTTGCTTGTTTATTTTGATTTTCATTCTTGTGCTTTTTCTTTTTGAAATATGGAAAGAACATATGTTTGGGTAGGTAGGAAGCTAAAGAGTTTCTCAGAGGAGTTGGGTAAGGGGAAAACATGATCAAAATATATTTTAAAAATATAGAAAGAAAAAAACAAAGTTAAAATATATATTCCCTCTCCCTTTTTAATTTTAGGTTGTCATGTTTGGAGGTATGTGATTAAGATAACAACTTAAATGGAGAAAGCCCAAATCAATTCCACTAAAATTCCACAAGGTTGTCCACTCTTTCCAATAGTGAAGATAATACTTGAACTCTTTGCTAGATCAATAAGACAACTGAAATAGGTCATGTTGAATACAAACTGGAAAGGAAGAAGTCAAAGTATATTTATTTGTAGATGATACGATTGCATATATAAGCAACTTTAAAATTTCACTGGGAAAACTTCTACAGCTGATAAAATTCTTTCAGCAAAGTAGCATGGTACAATATTAACACACACAAAAATCAGTAGCCATCCTTAATACAAATGACAAATGGATTGAGAAAGAAATCAGAAAAAAAACCACTTTTCCTAATAGCCTCAAATAATATTAAATATCTTGGGTGACCTCTAACCAACCATGTATGATATGTATGACTTGTATGATAAAAATTCTAAGACATTGAAATAGGAAACTGCAGAAGATATCAGAAGACGGAAAGATCTTTCATGATCATGGATCAGTAGAATTAACATAGAAAAAAAGGGCCATCCTACCAAAAGAAACACACTGAGTCATTGCAATTCCCATCAAAATTCCAATACAATTCTTCACAGATCTTGAGAGACAATTGTCAGCTTCATATGGAACCATGAAAAAAATTCATGGAAATATTACAGTCCCAAATAGTAAAAGGACAGCAGGAGGTAGATGTATCCCTGATTTCAATGATTTCCAGTTGTGTCAAACAACCATAGTATTAAAAACAAAAGCAAGCATGTTGATCAATAAAATGAACTTGAGTTTCTAGAAATAATTTACTACATCGATGGACACCTGAATTTTGATAAAGAAGCTAGAAATACACTGTGTGTAAAACACAAATAGTGCTGTAGAAACTGGATGTATGCATATAGGAGAATGAAAATAGATCCATACTTATCACCCTGCATAAAACTCAACTGGAAATGGATAAAAGAACACAACATAAAAACAGATACACTGAAGCTGATAAAAGAGAAAGGGAGGAACAGCCTTGAACTCATTGGCACATTATATTTTTTTGAAAAGAATGCTGTTAGCATAGGAACTGATTAATAAATGTGACCTGATGAAACTAAAAATCTTCTGAATTGGTAAAAGACATAATTATTTGGACTAAGTGGCAACCTACAAAATAGGAAAAGATTTTTCCCAACTACACACCCAATAGAGGGCTAATATCTAAAATATATAAAGAACTCAAGAAACTAGGAATCAAGAAAATAAGAAGCTCTATAAAAAATGGGGTCCAGATCTAAATGAAAAATTCTTTAAAGAGAAAACTCAAATGCTTGTGAAATACTTAAAGAAATATTCAACATTCTTAACCTTCAGGGAAATGTAAGTCAAAACTGCTATGAGGTTTCATCTTATACCTGTCAGAAGGGCTAAGATCAACCACAGAAGTCATAGCTGAGGATGTGCAATAAGGGGAAAATTCATCCATTGCTGGTGGAACTGCAAACTTAGACAGCCACTCTGAAAATCAGTGTGGTAGTTCCTTGGGAAGATGGGAATTGATGTCTGTCAAGTCATACTATATCAGTCTCAGGTATACAGGCAAAGGTCACCTTATTCTACCACAGAGACACTTGACCGATCATGTTCATTGCCACTCTACTCATAATAGCCAGGAACAGGTGAGTGGATTAAAAATTGTGGTACTAAACATAATGTAGCACTACTCAGCTCTTAAAATAATGAAATAATGATCTTTGCAGAGAAATGGATGGAACGAGAAAAAATAAACCTGAGGTAAGATATTACAGACCAAGAAATACATATATGTTGTGTATTCATTTATGTAGACATTGGCTGTTAGGTCAATTATATCCAAGCTACAATCCACAGAACCTAAGAGCTTAGGTATAGAGTGAGTGACTAGAGGGGACAGACAGATCTTATTAGGAATGGGAAAAGAATAGATAGTTATGGATGGGTAAGGAGTGAAACATGGCAATCAATTGGGACAGGGGAGGAGAGAAGAGGTATGGGAGGGAATACAGCGAGATACAACTAAATTAAGGCCATTTTGTTAGTAGTATGAAAACTGAATACAGTCGAAGATTCCAAAGATATATACATATATGAAGGCAATCTAAATGAAATTGCCAAATAATAGGGGAGACAGAGACACAACTGGAGATCTTTGCCACCAAATGAAAATTGCAGTGCAAAGACTGAGTTGTTGGCCAAAGAGGTCCCCTGGTCATTCCCAAAGAACCCAGGTTGTTGCCAAACTGTAGGTTGTTCCCCACAAACTGATGGCAAAGTCCCATTCCTGATGACAATTCCTATAGTAAAAAGTTGAGCTATCTTCAGTTCTCTGGTACAGGAAGGTATTCTGCAAGATATCAAAAGAAATAAACACAAACTCCAGCCATGCACACTTTGGTCTACAATGCTGTCCTGTCTTCAAATATTCTAGGATTATGGTGGAATAAAGTTTGTGGAAGTAACCAACCAACATCTGATTTTATGTAAGCTCCTCTCCATAAAATGCAACCAATATCTGCGACACTATGTGGGTGACCAAGAACTTGAGACTAGGTAGCCCAGGATCCTGGGTAAAATCAAAGAGTACTTTTCTAAAAAAATAAAATGAAGCAACAAAATGAGTCCTATTAACATTCTGCTATATGCATAGATCAGTGATTTGCTCATCATCAGAGAAGTTTCCTCCTGGAGCAGATATGGAACAAATACAGAGACCCACAGACAGACATTATCCAGAGAGTGACAGACCTTGGAACTCTCAGGCTTAAGTGGAATGTCTCCATCAAATCTCTCTCCTCAGGGCTCAGGGAACCCTGCAGAAGAGGACACAGAAAGAACATAAGAGGCAGAGGGGAGGGAAGACACCAAGAAAACAAGGCCTGCTAAATCACTATGATCAAAGTTCATATGAACTCCTAGAGACAGAGGCAGCATGCACAGGGCCTGCAAAGATCTGTACCTTATCCTCCACATGTATGCTATGGTTTCCTGTTTAGTGCTTTTATGGGATTCCTGAATTTGTGAATGAGTGGGATTTTGATTCTTGTGCTTTCTTTGGGATCTTTTCATTCTGTTTATTTTGTCAATATGTGTTTTTCTTTTATCTTATTATATTATATTTTATTTCATTGCTATCCTTTTAAAAGCATATTCGAAAGAAACAAAAGCCTATTGTTGAGAAACAAAGGGAGTGGATCCAGATGGGAGGAAAAGTGGGAGGAACTGGCAGGAGTAGAGAGAGGGAAAACTGTAATCAGAATTTATTAGGTGAGAAAAAAATTAGTAGTGAAAAATTGGACCAAAATATACAAAAATCTCTAAAGTACTGTGAAATCTATGTCTTTTCATTGTATTTGATGTACAATAGTACCTTGGGGACTATACAAAATGGTATTTTCTATTTTCTTTCAAGAATGTGAAAACTGGAGCCTTGCTTATTCATTGAATATTTCCTACTAACTATGGTAATCTTAATTTGTTGAATTTAAAGGACATTAAGTCTAAAAAGAGAAGAAAAAACAGAAAGAAATAAAAATAACGTCAATGGGTGCAGAACTTTTTGTCAGAAAAAATCTTACGAGAAATGAAATGACAAGTGAAAATTATTCTAGATATAGAAATATTAAAAGAAGTATTAGTATTAAATGTTTTATGTGCCTTTAAAAAAGTAAAGATGCAGGAAGAGCAACAGAATATATGCCAACCCTGAAGGGCCATTACTTAAAGGTTAATCCATGGTTCTCAATGGGAATGAAATTGACAGATATTGCACATAATATTGACCAAAATCTGTTCACACTTAAAGAAGAGGTACGTGGAAAATAATTATCTAAGGGCACTAGAAACTTTTAGTTCACATATTCAAATCAATGTAGATTCTAAGGAACATGAGATCGGATGCTATCTGGAGAATTTTAAATATTGTTTTGAGAACTAGATACATGCCCACCATATCTACGCTTTACCATGCTTCGCCCCAGTAATATCTGCCATGTCCCCAACCCTCTGAAATTCATGATTTTTTTTCTTTATTATTGCTTTATATATGTCTATACATACACACATTACCTACATATATGCATATGTGTTTATATGTATTATATATATACACACATGCATGTATATATAATCTCTTGAGTCCAGTTAGTCTTGCTTGTATCGTGTGTTTACAGCTGACCATTTGGACTTGGATAATTTACACAGGAGCTTGTCCCTAGAGAAAAATGCTTTCTCTATCCCAGCAGCCATTGACCACCTCTCTACTTAGGGTTGAAGACTTGTGGAATTTCCTTTATTATATGCCAACTGGTATGGCTATTATGTTAATCTTTTTTAATAAACCTAGTTGTAGAGATTTCATAGGTGCATTTTCCTTGTTATATCTAGAGCACACTAACTAGCAGCAGGCATCCTGGTCCTCTGCCTCTTACAATCTTTCTGCCCACTGTTCTTCAATTTTCCTCAAACCTTAGAAGTTACATTGCCGGTGTATCAATTGGGATTGGGCACTCAGTTGTCAGTTATTCTTTACATTTTGACTAGTTGATGATTTCTTCAACTTTAGAACTATGAGATCCAGTCTGTAGGAATAAGGCTTGCAAGTCAAATCCTGACAGATTTTTCTAAGTTCTGTGTTCAAAATGTGCAGTGACTCCCGCAGTATGGTCTTACCTTCAAATTCTGTTAGGAAACCAAGGACCTTGTCAACAGCCTAAATTGCTTTGTGAATCTCTTAAAATCCACTGATTAAGAGCTTTGGGGAAGCAGTACATACCTGGAGGACTTTGTTGTTGTTATTAGAGGGTACATTGCTCATGAAGGAAGCACCATCATGTACAAAGCATAATCCATACACATATCCACACACATGGACATACACACACATAATGCATGTCTTCTAAGCAATCTTATAAAACAAGTGTTTCATTATAGCTTTTCAAAACACCCCAAGTATTATTTTTTCTCTCCCTCTCCCTGTATTCCCCAGCTTTCCATTCCACCAATGAAGATCTCCCTCCTTTTCCTTTTCCCACCTTAGTAGCACTTGCCTCATATTATCTACTTGTCTCGAGCCCCTTCTCCCTCCCTCATGCTATGGTCCTTTTTTATTTTCTTGTCTTCATTGGTGACTTCAGGTCACATAGTAAAGTCTAAAGATTCAGAGCTAGGGTCCACAAATGGAGAGAAAATGCAGCATTTATGTCTCTGGGTCAAGGATATATCACTCAAAATATTTTCCAGTCCAACCATTTACCTAGAAATGTCCTGATTTCACTTTCTTTATATCTGAATAGAATTCCATTACCCATTCATCAGGAGAATGCTACTTAGGTTGTTTCTAATCCCAAGCTATTGTGAATAGGGCAGCTTTGAAAATGGCTGAGCAAGTATCTCTTTAGTAAGATATGGAGGACTTTGAGTATATATTCAGAAGTGATGAAGCTGGTGTAGTAGATTAATAGATGTAGTAAATGTAATTTCAGCTTTCTGAGAATTTTGCATAATTTCTTTTTAAAATCTGCTGCACCAATTTGCAATCTCAGCAAAATTAAATGAGGGCTCCTTGTCCTCACGTCCTCACCAGGACTTGTCTGTTGTTTGTTCTTGATTTTAGTCATTCTGACTGGGATGAGATAAAACCTAGAGGAGTTTTACTTTCCATTTCTCTAATTGGTAAGAGTGATATACACGTTAAAAGATATTTCTTAGTCATTCTTTTTTATTTTGGCAACTCTCTTCAGATCCATAACTCATTTTAGTTGCATTGGTTAATATCCTTGACTCTGTTTTCTTAGTCTTCATCGTTTCTGGATATGAATCCACTGTCTTTTGTATAGCTGGAAAGCATTGTCTTTCACTCTGTGGGCTTTCTTTTCATTAAATTGATTTTTTTTTCTTTTGCTGTATATACATTTTAGTTTCATGAGGATCCATTTGTCAATTGTTGGCTTTCATTTCTTAACAGATGGTATTCTAATCAGAAAGCCCCTGCCTGGGTATATGTCTCTTAGAGTACTGCCTGAGTTGTCTTCTAGCAGTTTCAGCAGTTCAGATTTTATTGAGGTATTTTGTCCATTTTAATTTGATGCATGTGCCAGATAATAGGGGTTAACTCCATCCCTCATCATCTGAACACCCAGTTTTTCCAACACTACATGTTGATGGTCCTCTTTTCCTCTGGTTTGTATTCTTGACATTTTTGTCAACTATCAGATGGCTCTAATCTCATTCACTCATGTTTTAGCATTCAGTTTTGTTCTACTTGTCCACCATGTCCTGCCTCTGCCTCCCAAGTGCTTGGATTAAAGGCATGTGCCACCACCTCCTGGCAATGCATTGGTTTCTAATATAAGAAATTATTTTCAAACTACTAAGAAGAAAAAAAAAGCAGAAAAAATGTTTCCAATTTACACTTTACAGATTATTTTATAATAGCTTAGTGGACACACATGCACAGCACTTACTTAAATCAATCCATGTAAACCATTCTTTGAAATAACAGCCAAAATCCACATAAAAATGAAGCACTAATGTATTTCTGCTATTACTGAATATAGTACGAATCTTCTCTAGGATTTCTATTGTTATTAAAAATATCATGACCAAAATTGACATCATGAAGAAGGATATACCCTGCTTATACAACCATACTATAGCCCATTGTCAAAGGAAGTTAGAGCAGGAACTCAAAGCAGGAAGGTGAAAGCAGGAACAAAAGTAGAAGTCTTGGGAGAAAGTTGCTACTGACTTGCTCTTCATGATTTGCTAAGCCTGCTTTCTTATACATCCCTAACCACCTGCCCAGGGTTGGCACTACCCACAGTGGACGAACCCTCCAACATCAATCACTAACTAAGAAAATGCCACACGGGCCTACCTATAAGACTCTTTAATTTATTTTTAATTTCTTGTTATTTTTTATTTTTTAGATTATAATATTACATTGTTTCCCCTCCACACGCTCTCATATACCTCTCCTTACTCTTTTACAAATTCATGGCCTCTTTTACCATTAGCTGTTATTTCAAGCCTGTATCCATATGTATACATACAAATACATGCATATGTACTCCAAAATTTAGCCTGCTGTTACTTGAATGCATGTTTTTAGGGATGACCGTTGGTATTGAATAACCAGTTTCTGTGATCTTCCCTGAGGAAGACTGTTTATCCTGATCTCAACATTCTGTACTTGCCTGTAGTTCTTGATATAGGGTTGAAGCTTCCTAAAATTTCCCCTGTCCATGTCTCTTTGTATCATCCTTGATCAGCTCATGGCTGGCCAGTCATGTTGGAGAGACTTCATGGGTATAGCTTCTAACATTACTAGTTTAACAGGGCCTCAGACCTTAGTAGGCCCTGCGGTCTAAGCAGAACTGACTCCATTATGGATGTGGCTGAATGGCTGTATGATTCAGCAAGAAGGCAGCACCACTTGCCAAAACTAAAACAAAGCCTAATCCATCAAAGTTACAGTTCTGGGAAAGTCTCAAACTTTCCTTGTGCTAACCTTGCTTTTTAGATAAATAGTCCTGATTCTGGCCAACTGTTCTTGTTAACTGAAGTCAAACCAGAATATAGCTTGTATGCTTAAAAGCTCATTCTGAGAAAGGTTCAAGGCTACATTTGGATCCTGAAAACCCAACATCGTTTCTGGCCAACTGATAAAGATTTTCTATTGGTTTAATTGTCTAAGCAGTCTTCTCAGCAGAATCCAGCACACTTCTGTAGATCTCACTGAGATCTCAGAGACCAGACCTAAAGACTCTGCAAGCCTCAGAGTCCCTTGAAGTGGGGAAGAATGCAGAGGTCAGAGGACTACTAGGGGAAGCACAGCCTGAGATGGTCCAGATCCCCAGGGCTCCCTTTGATCAATAGCTGCCTAATGCTTCAGAGGAGTCTGACGTCTCCACCCCAAAAGGAAAAAATGAGAAAGTCTTCTGGTCTTTCACCTTCAGAGATAAGTCTGTTTAAGGCACCTACTGTTTTGGACACATTGGAGAGATCAGACATGACTGCGGATCTAAGTGTCATGGCTCCTGTGAGACATGGTATAATTTCCTCTGCTCTGGTGGCTACCCCTGGTTTTCTTTACTATGTGTCTCTGTGTGGGGGTCTATCTGTGTGTCTTTCTGTGTGTTTCTGTCAGTTCTATTTCCTTGTATTGACCAGTGGCTTTTTCCAGTGTGAGAACCCCCTGGTTAAAGATCTGTGGCCCCTCCTGTTGGGGAACCAAATCCTTTTGGCTCTGCCAGGTCACCCAAAGAAACCTCTTCCCCCAAAGAATCCTCCAACTGTCCCACTCCAGGAGTAGGAACGGTTGCTTGTTTTGTGGCTTGACTCCTGCTCACAGTCATGGTTGTCCCTGTGTAGATGTGGGAAGGGAACAGACTTCTCTTCCAGGGTCCCTTGACATCTGAATATTTAAGCAGAAAGCACAAAGGGAGGGGAAAGCAGTTCCTCTAGGTAGGCATTCCCTCTGCTCTGTGCCTGCTCTGAGCAGCCCTGGCGAAGGGAAAAAGTTCTTCTGGGCTGAGCCCAAAAGAACCTAGAAAGTTCTACTCCTTTCTTATTCATAATTTATGTCTTTTTTTTTTCAATCAGTAATCTATAAACCCACCATTTCTAAAAATAGTAGAAAAACTGTCCCAGGATCAGGCAAGGGAACAGATCCCAGGCAATACAGTCTGGACAGAACAGATTTTCCCTCTATACAATGGTGACCCAGGAAACTTTAAACAAATTTTCATAGGTAATTCTAAAATTAAAAAAAAAAATTAAAAACAGCTGTTAAAAAGATTTATCACCTAGTCAGCCCCAGATATTTTTAAATAATTATAAAAACAAATTAAAGATATAAATAGATCCCAGTTGCTAGAGGTAGCTCAAAAGGTGTTTAAGAACAGAAAACTGATTGAAGACTTTCTGCACAAACTAAAATCCACCATCACCTGCTCTGATAATGAGAGACAGACTTACAGATGTCCAGAAAAATTTTGGTAACTTAGCTTCTGTCAGAACAATGTCTCCTACCTAAAAGTTCACCTAAAATCAAAGATACAGTTGGACTATCTTTCAGATTGACAACAAAGATTCCCCAGGGGTATGGACAGAAACCAACCCCCAAGGACTGGCCCAACATCCATCTTTGCTTTTAAATGGATAGACTTTTAAATGGGAAGTTACAGAGGGCAACAAACCTGTATCAGATTGCACTAGGATTTAAAGACACGAAATGCAGACTCCTGCCCTTCTATTGGAGGTTTCCTTGGGAAAATAAATTATAAAAGGGCCACCGAGGGACTGTTACAGACCTTTGACTACAAAATGTCATATAAGAAAGCCCAATTTTGGAGAAGGCTACCTACCTATCTTGGTTACCAGCTGAAGGGAGGCAAAAGGAGCCTGTTTCAGAGTATGAAGAAATATTTTCAAGAATTCCTAAGTGCAGCTAGATATTGCTACCTCTGGATACCAAAGTTTGTAAAAATAACACTGCCTTTCTCTATACGCCAACACAAATTGGGGCAGGGCACTAAGTTCTTCATCTGGACTAAGACTAAACAAAAGGCATTTAAGACTTTAAAAACAGTTCTAGCCCTAAAACTTCCAGATGTCTCAAAACCTGTTCATCTGATGGTCCATAAAACAAAAGACAAAAGGGGCTTTAACCCAAACTTTAGGCCATGGAAACACTTTATGACATACCTGTCCAAACGAATGGACCCTGTAGTCACAAGGGTGGCCCACCTGTGTAAGAGCAGCAGTGGCTACTGCTAATTTAGTGAAAGAAAACAAACAAGTTAATTCTGGGTAAGATCTTAAACTCACAGCACCCAGTGATGTGATTAAGTCCCTCCTCTGGGGAACATCAGACTGCTGGCTGTTTAATGACCTTGTGACTCAATACCAGGCCCTACTTTCGGACCATCCTTCATTCAGATATGAGAAACTCATCTCCATCAATTCTGCTACCCTCGTGCCTGATGACAACACACAAATGTTCATCCGTGACTGTCAGGAGATGGAAGATGAAACTAGAGGTTGTTTGCCTTCCCCTACAAATCGCTGTCCTCCATTGCTAGGCTGCTAGCCTGGCTGCCTGACAAATGGCCCTAAGACCAGTGGAGCCTATTGATATTCAGGTGACATACCATGAGCTGGTACTGCCTGAGACTCCGTGGTAACGAAGAAATCCACAGCTCAAACCCACACGTTGATGGAGGACAGCAGAGGAAAATATAATTTTCCCAGAAGCAACTGACAGGACTCTGGTACCTAATCTTGCCAGGCTACTCATCTATGGCCCACAAAGCTTTCTGAGTTGCTCAGACTGACATACGTTATACCTAAACTGGACAGCTTAGTGGGAAATATCTAAGCCAGATGCCATGTTTGTACTCAAGCAAATCAAACACACAGAGCCCCTACCCAGGAAAGGGTCCAAATGAGAGGCCAACAGTCCAGCAAACTCTGAGACACTGACCTCACTGGAATCTGGCTTGCTGGGGGAAGATAAAAGTGCTTGTGAGTTTTTATAGGTGCTTTTTCTGCACGGGTTAAAGCATTCCCCACGGAGACTGAAAGTGCTCAAACAGTAGCTAAAAAGTTCCTCCAGGAATTGTTCCCCTAATTTGGCCTCCTCCTAGCAATGGGGTCAAATAATGACCTGGCTTTCATAGCTAAAACCTGTCAATTAATAGCTGAAGCTTTAGACATAGGTTAAAAACTTCATTGTACATATAGAGAAAAACTTCATTGTATATCAGAGTTCTGGCCAGGAAAAAAATCTCATTAGAGTCTAACAAAGGATGGTTAGTCCTCCTTCCTTTGCTTTGCTTTGCTTTGGCCTGCTGCAAACAATACAGGGAGGGATTGACCTCCTATGAGATTATGTTTGGGAGACCTCCCCCACTGCTCTCAGGCTCAGAGACCAACAGTTGTCAGACTTCTTCACCATTCTTCTCAAGCCACTGCAGGCATTCTAGTCCTACAAGAAGGTATTCATTAGACTCTCTGAGAGATCCAGCTGACCTCCAAAGCCCACCACCAGTTTCCCCGTGTTCCTGCCCACTGATACTTTCTGGGTCAGGCAGATAGCCAAAGGAGCACAGGAACCAATTTGGAAAGGACCCTCCCTAGGAGCCTCCTGCTCCTATGGCTGTGAAAGTAGTTGGCATTACTCCACAGATCCATCACACGTAGGTCAACCAAATAGGAAGCCATGGATGCTGCCCAATGGACTGTCTCTAGACTATGGATCCATTAAAACTAAGGTTTCATTGGACACCTAGGCCCTTCCACTGCATGCTCCTCTATCTCCTCCTGAGTCTTATGTTTGGTATGATACAGGGTCATGGTCCAATGCCCATCCCCCTCAGGCATGGACCTGGGTACTACAAAAGACAGATACGGGAGAATTGATAGTTAATATGGCGAACGACCAACAACCTATATTCCATCCTGACCTTTGCTCACTGATGCCCACCTTAAGTGTCTGGTTGTATTGGGGGGGTGGAAATGTGGGAGTTTATCTTTTATGATGGAAATACCAAATTTCCAATTCAAAGCATGCCCTGTGACTGGACACCCTTGTTGCCAGAAACGAGGGAGTTTCATATTTTAAATTTTACAAAAAATGGAGCTGTAAAAAATTTAAGGCTTTCTGAAAAAAAAAAAAATCCCTTAAAAAAGATTCTGGCCTTTGGGAAACATAAAAAAAAAAAAAAAAAAACCCTGGAGAATCATACTCTATGCCATAGGAATGGGCTCTGGAGATAGAGTTAGTCATTTCCAGCCAAGAATCAGTCAAGATTTCTGGTTATACTTAGACACCTGGCCACAATACTACAAAAGTATAGGAACTAACCAAATTTTCAGCCTATTGAATGACGAAACTCACTATGGGCAGCCAGCGAAAATTAATGCTAAATAACTTATAAGGGGCTCCATGGTAAAAAATAAAATCTTGCCATAGTTAAAAATACAATTAGTACCAGTTTCTGTTGTCTTGAGCACCCTGGCTAATTACTTTGCTATTAGTACTGACTGCAACATTATATCTTAAACTAAGATGGGAAGAGTTCACGATTTGACTCATTTACTAAGACCAGTGGAGACTGTACCAGGGCCCCAGACCTTTCAAGGCCATAAGGTCTTAGCACAACTGACTCCATGATGGAAGTGTCATTTAGGCTACAAGACTCAGACAACACTGTCTGCCAAAACCAAAAATATATTCCTAATCCATCAAAATCAATATAGTTCTAGGAAAGTCTCAAAATAGTACTAACCTTGCTTTTTAGCTTCTGCAGTTCTGCTTCAGGTTAACTGTTCTTGTTAACTGAAGTATGCCAACTCAGAAAGTGACTTCTGTGCTTAAAAACTCATCCTAAGAGGGGCAGTGGTAGTACACACCTTTAATCCCAGGACTTGGAAGAGGCAGGGAGATCTCTGTGAGTTCAAGGCCAACCTGGTCTGCAGAGTGAGTTCCAGGATAGCCAGAGTTAAAACAGAGAAACTGTGTTTCAAAAAGAAAAAAAACAAAAAAACAAAAAAAAAAACCTCATCCTGAGAAAGGCTCAGGAGCTTCACTGGGATCCTGAACACCCAGTGTACTTGGTGGCTAGCTGATAAAGATTTTCTATTGGCTTGAACACATTTCAGAGCATGGAGAATACCCCACAACACTAAAGACCACAATCTCATAGCAAACTCACTAATCCTCTGACTCTTTTTACCTCCTCTTCTGTAACATTCCCTGAGCCTTAGATGTAGGATTGTTTTGTAGACATATCCATTGGGACTGGGTTCTACAGTTCTGCATTTTAATTAGTTGCAAGGAGAAGTTTCCTTGATGCAGGATGATGACTACACTTATCTGGCTAGACCCTGGTTGAGGAATCATCAGGATATGGCTGAGTTGAGAGGTTGGATATAGCGTTATGGCCAAATCTTATGGAGGCCTTTCCTCAACTGTACTTGCTTTTTCTCAGATAACTCCAGCTTGTGTTAAGTTGACAAAAAAGTAAAAAAAAAAAAAAATCTAATTTATTATGATATACTGTTTATATACTGCTTATTTTGAAAAATTTGCCTATTATCTATATAATTGCCAGACAGGCAGAACTTTTGTTTAATTGACAAGAGTTCTTGGATTATATGGGTGACTTTGTTGCTTTCTACAGTTATAGCAAATACTAGATACCAGATAATTTATAAGCAACATAATTTTGTTTTATATTGTTCTGTTGGCTTGGAAGCCCAAGGCCAAGCATTTAGGAGATATGATGAGAGTTCATGGTATG
Source organism: Cricetomys ansorgei (assembly GCA_026225945.1). Classification (NCBI taxonomy): domain Eukaryota; kingdom Metazoa; phylum Chordata; class Mammalia; order Rodentia; family Nesomyidae; genus Cricetomys; species Cricetomys ansorgei. Next base: position 6,498,500 of record JAMJFZ010000239.1, on the reverse strand, counting down.
TAGTTACTTTTTCTTATACTGAAATACTACCCCTTGAAAAGGGAATGGAGGCCCTGAAGATTGAGGAAGCCAAGAAAATTGACTAAGCTGGGGAAACTAAAGACATTCACTAAAGCATAGAACGTTTCAAGATTCACCAAGTCTTTGATCAAGGTTTAAAAGTAGAAAACAGCTGCTAGAAAGTGAGCCTCTCTGTGGTGGAGCAGTGCTAGTCCTGCAGGGAGCTCTAGTCATGCTGGTATGGGCTTTCTGATGACCAGCGTTAGACACTAGGACTGTAAAATAAGGTGTAATTTCTCTTTCCAAACTTAAAGTCTACTGCAAGTGACAGTGCCTGAATGAATTCTTTTACACTACACAAAGGGAGCTGCATTATCATGGAGACATTATTAGCTTCCTCTTGGCCTCATCTTCTACTACACTGCCACGTCAATTCCATTGTTACAAACACGAGTACGCCCACTCCATGTAGATTACTGTATCTGTAACTGATCACTTGTGTAAGTAAATTCTTACATATACTCCTGTAAGTAATCCCAATCAATATATTTCCTAAGCTAGATTTGAGTAGGATGGTTTTGTCGCTTACACGTATTGATGTTCCTCCCTGAGTATCCAGAAGTTTGTTCTCATCTTTCCAGAGAATGAGTCACAATGTCATGTACTTTGGGTCATGATGGCATCTTTCTGCTGCATTCTTGTGTGATAAAAGTCAGGGGGCAAAGGGTTTAGGGCATTCCCTGAGACTCTTCATAGAAGTATACTTAGCCCAAGACTTCACCTCCTCCCACTCTGACTGTGAAATCAGGTACAATTCCCCTTTCAAAACCTAAAGTCTATTGAATGGAGAAGGGTGCCAGCACTACACCACAAAGACACACCCCCAACCCCCAGTATAAATTTAAAAGTGAAATATGCATTCAAACTATAGTGAAGGGGGTTATTTTTGTTTTCTGTGTGTTGTTTTTGTTGCTTTTTTTCCTCAGAACAACACAATTCCAGACTTACAACTGATACTATAAGTCAACTCTTCTAGTTATTTGTCTTGTCCTTTTGAGCCATTACCACTTCGATGGTTAGTTAGGACAATGGAAACAAGCACATTTCATGGGACAGATGGCACCTGCACATCTGAGAGGCAGCCACTGTCTTTCTTGGGTGGTCTAAAGACTAGCCTCCTACAGAACAGGAATTTTACTATCATCAAACAATGAATAAGTATTTGAATATCTTGTCTTTTGAGAAATCACCATTCTTTATATTTGCTAACATGATTTCTGAAATGTAATTATAAACTTTATTGATACTGTGAATGGGAATTCTTGTAAAGAAGCTGTGTTTGCAAAGGCTGATTGACTCATCAGAATTGATACAGAGATACTAGTATGCTTTAGGTCTAAAGGTAAATTATAATTTATCTTGGGCCATCTTTAGACCTTGTGATGGTTGCTGCTGTTGGTTGTCAATCTAATTACATCTGGAACTAAAATCTCCAAATTGAGTACAGGCCTGTGAGGGATTTTTGCTTAATTTGAAGTAGGACAATCCACTCCTAATCTGAATCTTTGAATGCCTTTAATCTGCCTTTAATCCAGATCTGTCGAACTTGGAAAAGACACACCTTTAATTCATATCTGATCTGAGCCTTGCCTTCTGCTGGACATATAAGGACATGGAAGAAGAAACCTTTACCCCTTGCCTGCTTGCACTTGGATTGCTAGCAAATCCATTCCTTCACTGGCGTTAGAGCCTTCTTTTTCGGGGTTCCAGAATATGTTGAAGACCAGTTATGACATCCAGCCTTGTAAACTGAGCAACTATTGAGTTCTTGGACTTTCTGTTCACAGCCAGCTATTGCTGTTTAATTGGCAGGGCCTCATACTATAAGTTAGTCTAATAAATATTCATTTTATATGTAGACAGAGATTCATTCTATAAATTCTGGTACTCTAGAAACCCTGACTTACACAGACCCCTAAATAATTCCTTGCCAACCTCATTGTGGGACCCAACATTTTCTGTGACTTACAAAACAAAAACAAAATACGAATAAACTAAAAGTTATTCTTCACAAATCAAAGTGCTGAGAACGCTATCACAAAGCGCCTGAGGCCTGGAGTTCAGGTTTCTCCGCTTGGTGCAACTGCCTTTCTGATATCCCCACCGATGTATATCAAAAGTGTTTTGTTGGTTTATTTTATTCTGTTATTATAAAAACTTTATGAAACTGCTCCAATATTGAAATATGGAATTTGGGGGAAACTATGTCTGTGTTGCCAGGCCATGATCACTCACCTTTGGTTCCAGAGCAGACTCTTTGGTCCCTTCTGAGGTGAGAGTTATATTCATGCACCGACAGTAGAATCCATTTAATTTTTCTCTCAGCATGTTTTTAAAATTCAAAGAAGTTTATATTTCTGAAAATGGTTTGTTAGCATTTGATTCTAAGGTAAAATATGTGAATTCGGGGTGGGGGGGAGTTTGGAGGCAGGGTTTCGCTTCTCTGTGGTAACTCTGGCTGTCCTCTAGAGACCAGGATGGCTTTGAACTCATGGAGATCCACGTGCCTCTACCTCCCAAGAATTGGGATTAAATGCACCACCTGGCTAAAAGATGTAATTTATAAACTATTGTGTTCATTAAGCATACATAGGGTTAGCCTAGGATGCATATTTTTTTTCCCCTCCTCTGCTGAATCATCCTTTCTGAATGAGGTGCTATGTGTAGAACCTGAAGCTTCGTATACGCTGAACAAGTGCTTTACTGCTGAGCCACGTAACAGCTTGAATCCTCTGGGTTTAGTTTGAGATGTCATACAATATCCCATACAGGTCAGAATCAGGAGTGACTTGCTCAGTAATGGAATATATAAGATGTATGTGTCAATAAACTTGTGGAGGATGGGTTCCATAGAGGAAACCCAAACTACATCTTAATTTGTGTTTATTCATGTGACTTGGGGTAATTTCCTTTTGTAGCTACTTTCCTGAAGAACACTGCCTACTAGAAATTAGTATTTGAGATATAGAAGCCTCCCTTCAGGAACTGAACATACTTATCCTAATGTGAGCAAAAGCAGGTAGTTACAGTTAGTCACAGTATGGGTAGAAATTGTGGGAGCCACACCTGTTTGGTTTTTTACAGTACTTATTTACAGTACTCATTGCTATTTACAACTTGTAAGTCCTATTGCTATCAATACTAAGCTGGTTATACTTTTCCAAGAAACTAAAAATTAAAATAAAATTCATTTTAAGTGATACTGAAATACATAGCTGGATTTTATATTAGACGTAATTGAGAATGCCTGCTTCTTGTATTTATACTGAACTAGGTAACTGTTCAGTAATCTGTACATAGGTAACTCAAAAGATAGTTAGATATGCTGCAAATCAAGTTCACCAATATGGAACATTTCCCTGCAAAGTTGCTCAGCTCAGAAATCTGGGGTTACACTTAATCCCTGTCTGTTGATCTGAGCCCTATTGACAGTGTGTCCCTTAGACTGATTAAGTCCTCACTGCTCTGCAATCCCAAAGTCCTTACCAAGCTGCATGATGTTAATAAGCTCCCCACACCTGTACCTAAGTGTCAGTAGTTCATACCTTGTTACTTCGCATTAAAACCATTAATAGCTTTCTACGGCCGAATTATTCCTAATTGTCTTCTGTCCCCAATCCTTCCAGGTGACACATTTTGAGCAGTGTAAATCTTCAGTTTTTCCCAAGGGAGGGATGAATTATGGTTCCCTGTTTGAGTCTTTTCTTTCTCATCTTTGCAGCCTATGAAAAAGAATGTACCTAGGTAATTTCTTGTTTCTTATGGGAGGTTAAGGAAGGAGCCAAACAAAGCTCAATTCTATATGCTTCAAGAACTACACCAAACTGAAAGCTGAAAACAGCCCCATCTAGATCAAGTATTAAATCCTACAGCAGTGTTGCCTTTCACTGGTAGAAAGCTGTTATATGTTGGCATCCCATGTAATGGCAATACTGAGTCCAGCAAAATCAGGCAAAAATTATATTTTAACATAAAATCTACAGCTGGTGCCTACCAATTCCCCTTTATGTTTTCAATCTGGCTCCTTCCCATTACCCATAGCAGGTATTAGAACTTCATACACGGTACACTGTCCCTCTCCTAGGTCCCTAATTAGCTGATTTGGGCCAGAAACTTCTCTGGTATAAAGTAATTTTCTCCCAGGACCCTTTAGCCAATTTCATGTCCTTCTGTGCCATTCTTAAATTGCATCAAACCATTAAAATTTTGCAATGTCACTTTCTCTATTGAGCAACAAGAGAACAAACACCAGTATGAAAATGAATACCCAAGAACTGTAATTTGGGAGTTGATGCATTGATCTCACAAATCCTAGCAATGACAGTACCACTTTGACATCTTGAGATTGGTGTGGTTGGTGCTTAAGTTCTGCTGTGATGAGAACTACCCGACTGTGTAGAGACAATAAGGAAAGCAACCCACTGTTAGCAAAGGGTTATCACCTGAACTCACTGCTTCACACTCGACACATTGCGTTGATTAGAGTTTACAATAATCTCAAGAGAATGGTACTGTTCACAAGTGCATCTAAGAGTTGAAGAAAGTGATGTTCATAGTGGCTTTCTCATATGCAGAGGCCCTGCCAGTACCATGTTTCAGAGGAATGGAGCAGCATAGTCATGTGTCCATGGTAAATCAAACCAGGAAAAAGACACAATGTACGTAGCTATGGTTTGGAGAAGTCTTCCGAAGGCCAAGATGTTAAAGGTTTAACCCTAAGACTGCACTGCAGAAGGTGGTAGTGATGGCAAAGGTGGGACCTACCTACCAGAAGGAAGTCTTGTCACTAAGGCCATGTTCACAAAGGATACAGCATGATTTCATCTCTTTCTCTTCCTGGTCATGACTTCTGCCCTACCACAGGCCAAGAACAACAATAACAACAACAAAAAATATAGCAAAAACAAGACAAAAAAGATTCATGGACCAGCACTTCTGAAACTGAACCAAAATTTCCTTCCTTCCCTCTGTTTATCTCAAGCAATTTAAAAGAACAGAATGTCTCCTAACACAAATTCCTTGACTAGAGGAAATAACATGTTTGTGATTGAGACAAAAATCCACTGAAATATGAGATACTTAGAAATAATGCTTAAATACTTATAATTTCATCATAATATTATGAGGATGAAGCACAGCTCTTATTTATTCTTTAATATGAAAAGTGTTCAGAGATTAATAAAATACTTCTATGTAAACAAAATTAATCATTCCAATATAAATTCACCAACATACACTGAAACTATTTAAGTCAAGTATTCTTAATTTAAAAAAGCGCATTAATAAATATATTTAAAGTTATAATAAATTAAACTTTGAAAACTGAAATGATGTAGAAAAATAAAAATGTTAAATACAAGAAATCTGTAAAGTAGATATATTAATAACAAAGATTGCTTTGCCGTTTAACTGATTATGTAATTTATGTAACAAATTTGAATTATAAATATGGACACTAAAGTGAATCTTATTCATATTAGTCTATTTTGCATTCAACAGCTAAAATTTCAGGATATTTTATGACTGTGTCTACATAATATTTACATAATATTTGGATTAATACATCCCTTTGAGTGTTTACATTATATCTGATCTAAAGTACTTAGAAAAGAGTTCCCTGATAGATTGTTTCAGCAAATGCATGAGGTTTTGTGTTGTTTTTACAATAAATACAGTGTTCTTCATTCTCCTTAAAGGAAAAGTGAAACAACTTACCTAAAAGGTAACATTTAAAAAATAAAAAGAAATTTGTATGCTTCTGAGATATATGTTAAAGGGTTAAGTTGTCAAAGGCGCATGTCAAACTTCATATGTGGGCTCTTCTAGTCATATGATGTCATGTGTAGGGGTTTCCCATTTAATATGAGGGCTCTCGTAGCCACATGGCTCCACATGCAGGGTAAAGTTCCTAACAAAGCATTACCTTTCATTTTTATAATCCAATCAGAAATCTCTTGGTTACCCACAAGATAAAAGTGCCACTACTGTACCATTAAACATTTCTTGTCAGGCTTCTTATGTTGTGGTTTGTAGGCTCCGTAGCTGAGGAGGACTATTGATTACTTTGTTCTCTCGAAAACTTGTATTATACCTTCCAATGCTAGGAGAGTTTCTCCTTTGGGTGTAGGCTTCCATGTCAGTTCCAACTTGGTACTCCAAAGTGATGTATCTGAAGTATGTGGTACTCCCAGCAAATTTTACTCCCCAAGGTACAATGTCCATAAATGGGGGTGACTATGCATAATATGGATTTATCAGATTCTCAAAAATAATGTTTACATTTTGTATCTGATGAAAATTAATGATGAGGATAAAAGAATACAAGATTATAACATTAGAATCTAACATTTGATAAAAAATAATGCCTATAAATTTTATTGTTCTTTCATTGTTATTATATTAGTAGATACGAGCTAATCATGATCTTAAAATAAAATCTCAATATATTAGAGGTTATTACTAGCGTTTACATATCTCATTCAAAAGAAAATGGTTCAAATGTAAATTAAAGCCTGTATTAGCATTGTACCACAATTCAAGCATGAAGCAGTAGTAGCAAGTACATTAACAAAAGACTAATAGACTAAAGGTATGTGTGACAGCTGATGGTCCCAGAGGCCTCTATCAGTGAAACATCAATAACAGATAATACTGACATGAACTTTTACCCAGGTTGAACAGTGAATACTTATGATGTCTTAATCCTTACCATGGGCATTTGTGCAGCATAAACACTTCTGTCCATAAAGTAGACTGCTCCTGTGGTATGCATGCCAAATGGGTAGAAGACCTTGGCGCTGGGCTTTTGGATGCCAGCATGCTAATCATTTGTTTTCAGGTGTCCTCTGATACAGAGACATTTTTTTTATTTTAAATTTTTTAAAATTTTTATTCAAAAATATGTTTCAGTGTTATTTGGTATCAGTGAGGAGAAAAGCAAATGTACCTTCACACACCAATCCCTCTGTATCTCTGTCAAGAGTGGCCATTCCTAGTATAATTGAGATATGGTTCAACAAGTACTAGATTCTGATTGATCCAAAATCCTCCTCCAAAGTACTAACTTTCAAAGTACCAGAAGGTTCTGTACAAGCTGTTAAGGGAGAAAAGCAACCAATATTTCCCAGCTATGAAAACCATGACCCACAACAATGAACAGCATAGCAGATATCCCTAAAGATACAATAGTGTTAACTCATAATTTTAGTGGTAACCTACAGCTGTCTAGTTGGACTTCAGATCCACTCAACCAAATGTAAATAGTACCTGGTACTAAAATATAAGCCAACCACCTAGGACTAGTGCGGTCGTGGACCTCGGAGGATAATGTACTACTGCCTCTTTACTAGACCAGCATAATCCATAACTGCAGTATAAATTCTTATCCTTACACTTACAGATGCATGTGTCTATCAGTCCTGATCAATGAAATTTCTTTATACATCGGGCACAAAATATCACAGAAAGGCATGACTGGTTAAAGTGTGGAGAACAATTTATCATTGGATGCCCAATCCCAACTGATGCATCTAAAAGACAATCCCTACACCTAAGACTCAGCAAACATCATGAAAGAGGGAGTGGGGAAATTTTAAGAGCCAGAGGATCAGGAAGTCGGCTTCAAGTTTGTATAGTTTATAAATGACAGGGAATCTATACATATGATAACCTCAACAAAATGGCCAGCTCACCAAGATCAGAGCACGTCAATGAACATGGTAGTGTGGAAAAGGGGAATCTCATGGAGCTCCATGTCTAGACAAAGAGGTGGTACCAGAAATTAAAGACTTCCCCAGGGATATGCCCCATTATTGATTATCTAATACCAAGTAAGTAGCCCCATAATCATATACATACAAGCAAGACTAAGTAAACTCAGCCAGTTGCATTTATATATTTATTGATTTGTGTGTGTGTGTGTGTGTGAGAGAGAGAGAGAGAGAGAAAGAGAGAGAGAGAATAACAATTAAAGAAAAAGAGATCATGAACTAGAAAGAAATAGGGAATAAGAGGTATTGGAGGGAGAAGAGGGAGAATGTAAATTATGTGACTATATTTAATTAACAATATTGTCTAGGTTGGAGAGATGTGTCAACAGTTAAAAGCATTTGCTGCTCTTTCAGAGGATGTGGGTTTGATCCCTAGCACACACATGGCAGCCAACAATCATCCATAACTCAAATTCCAGGGAATCTCACACCCTCTTCTGGTCTCCATGGGTACTGCATGTATGTGGTACATACTCACACTGACAAAGCATCCAAACACACAAAATAAATACATAAATTTTAAAATTTCTAAAAAAGTAGTTGATACAAAGTGTAACCAACAATAAATAAAAAGGTTCCTCTGGGAATGAGGAAATGTTTCCAAAGTGGATTTGGTGAAAGTTTCACCATTTTGTGACTACATTTAAAACCACCCACCTGCACCACTGGAGTAGAGGCTATAATGTATGCACTATATTTAAATAAGGCTATTACTTTTCACAGTGGGAACATGCAAATGATAAATATTGTCAAGTATTTCTAAGAGACTAACACATGACTGCTCTTCTGATGCGGCAAGCTTCAGGGATGTTTGTAGTTCTTTTCAAATTGTAAACGTGCTTGGTTGCACTACAACAGAGGAACATTGGCTTTCACAAATAAGCCATTTTGCAATGTCTTAGGAACGTGTGCATAAGTTTCCTAAAGAAGATACTGTGTATTGTTAATGCTACAGACATTCACACTCTGTCCTCCCGCTCATTTCTCGTTCTAATGTTAACTATATCTCAACTCCAGTGTCCTCTTGTAGTGCAGCAGTACGTCCCCTGTGCCCTGCTTTCTCAGACGGAAGCACCACTTACCTTACTATGTGTTGGTCAGCAGCACTTTGGTTTAATAAAGTTCTTTCTATTGTAAAGGTATTAGCATTTTCAGATTAAATAAGCATAAAATTTACCATTTAAAAATGCTTTTCTTTCAAATCAGTTTAATTTATTGCAAGGTCTATCCAACAAATTAATTTAATACTCATGTTGATTACTTAGTTAATTCATTAGATTAACACTAACAGGCTTCTTTTTATGGGATGGTAGTTTCACTAAAAATGTCAGAGGAGTTACAACATCTGGGATTCTTAATTCCTGAGCATCCTTTAGGCATTACACAGAGACCACAAACTATGTTACAGAATCTGTTCTTCTAGAGTGATCTCTGAACCACCACTAGCAGTCCTTAGAGACTAGGATATTCTGAACGGCAATCACAGGCGCCGGATCTTAAACCATTATGAGTTCTCTGTGCTTATGCTGAGTGCCTGGCTCTCATGACCAGCTAGCCCACCATTAGATTCCTCTCATTCTCGAACAATCTATGCGCCATCTTTCTTATCCATATGTGTCACTGTCTTATTTTTTTATGGATTTTCTTTTGAAAATATTGTGAACATATTAATTTGAAAGAAATTCTATAACAGATTATTAATTCTTAAAACTAGTGGGAGGGAACGTTTCCACTTACACCACACTAGGCCATCTTTTGATAAAAGAGACAGTAGTAAAACACTTTCCCTGAAAATCGAGCCTATGCAGACGCTGTAGCAGGGACTAGAAGACTGGAACCCGAAGAGCTGGAAGATCATTTCCAACTGATGATAAAAATATGCAGTGCTTTAGCTTTCTCACATGTTAACTCCTTAAACAAGGCTGACTATTCTTACAACTGTGACTGCTAAGTAAAGGCTGTATTCTTCTTTTAATCGGAAAGAATGTTTTGTGAAATATGAAAGTCATCAGGTCATACAGCATCCACATTAAGTCATGTGTTTATAACAGACACTCACTTTCTAGAAATTCCAAACACCCAAATCACACCATTCTGTGCCTATTCCTAAGACATCAGCTATACAATGAAAAACCTGTTTTCCTTATGTTCATCAACTAGATATGATTCCGAAAAATTATGAAGGCACCCTTTTAAAAATCATTTGTAGAGAAAAAAATGTTCTCAGGAGTACAAAGCTAAATTTTTCAGAAAGAGAATAAATCAGTATCGATCACTTATTAGTGATCTATGTAACTATCTATCTATCATCTATCTGCCTATCTCATCTATTTGTCTATTATCTATAACCTATTATTTATCATCTTTCTATCATCTATCATTTATTAATCAATTATCTATAATCTATCTACCCATAATCTCTTTACATATAAGCTATCAATAATCTCTCTATTAATATATGTATAGGGATAGAGTAACATATATTTAGTTCAGTATATCAATTATTTGCATTAACTGTGTTTCGTTACTATTCAAAGTTTGTCAGGGGAAAAAGAAATTAAAATGTAATTTGTGTTCCATAAATAAATAAATATTCCATTAAATAAAAATTAAGACCTTAAATCCAACATACAGTTATTTTAAATGCTGCAAAGTGTTCAAAGGCTTTTCACTCATTCTTGACTGATAGTGTTAATACCCTATTTTTCCTGTCCCCCTGGATCATATTACCTTTGTTGCTGCATCAAAGCAGACGAAACCTGTGCTGAAGTCAATAGTGAGACCCATTAGGTGACTCTCCAGCACACAGGCATAGGTCTTGCACTGTAAAAAGCAGAGAATACCATTAGTTTCCATGTGATCAATATAATGTCAATGTCAAGGGAAATATGTCATCTCCTCTCTATGCATGTAATACTTAGTATCTCCCTGTAATGCTGCTCACTAGTAGAATACATTCTTAGCATGAATAAGGCCATGGGTCTGATTCCCAGCATTATAATTTTACTTGTGGATATTTTGGTAAGATGAAAAACATATATATCAAAGTATAAAGAACACAAATAAGATATGAAGTAACTTGGGCAGTACATACAGTATGACACATTGTTATATCTGGTTGGCTAGCTTTATTTTAATTTGATTTCAAACTATATTACTATATTGGATGAACTACAATCATAATTCACCTAAGAAGAAGCCATTTCCTTTAGCAATGTTCAAATACCAATGTTTAAATTGTGTTTCTGTATAATATTTATATAAAATATATTGTCTATCATAAATACATATAATTATGGCTGATTGTATCAAATTGCTTTTAGGAGAATGTTATATTCATGTGTTTGAAGCCTACTTTGCATTAAAAAAACTTGTAATCATGCCAAATTGTTTATTTGGAAAAAAAAAGATAAGAAGACATACTTAATGGGCCTTGAAAGTTCATTCTTGTATAATTGCATTTGCTAATGCATGGTTACCTTAGATGACTGTATTTAGCAATTAGTAATTTATTAAAACTACTATCAACATTAAGGAGTGTTCAAGGCTGCATTGCTTACTTTTAATTTAGTCTTAATTGTTTGCTAGTCCATGTCCAGCCACTAAAAAAGAAGATTCCAGGTGAATATGCATTTGTTAGAGTGCATTAAAGTTTTCTCATTAAGTTAAAGATTAGAAATTAAATTGCATTGCCTCAATAATCATTAAGTGAAATCAAATAAATAGTATAAGCTGAGATCCACTGTGAAATTTTACTTTACTACTTACAAGGTCAGTAGATGTAATGCATGCATTTAATATGTTTAAATAATGAAATTCTTATTAACTGTTTAATTACTATATTTACATAATGCAAAGTAAATTTTAAAGTGAAAAAAGAGTTCTTTTTAGGGTAGCACCAACATGAATCTTTCGGTGAGATTTTCGCATTATTGCATATTATACAACAGTGGTTCTCTACCTTCCCGATGCCACCACCTTTTAATACAGTTCTTCATGTTGCAGTGACCCCAACCATAAAGTTATTTTTGCTGCTCCTTCATAACTGTAATTTTCCTACTGCTATGGATAGTAATGTAAATATCTGATATGCAGATGGTCTTAGGTGACCCCTGTAAAAGGGCTGTTTCAGCCCCAAAGGGGTCATGACTCACAAGATGAGAATTTTAAATGCCCTGTGAAACTAAGTTTCTACCACCAGATAAAAACATATCAAAATAATTTAAGTGCAACAAATTTTTGAAATTAATATATTCTATAAAACATCATATTAAAAGAGGTAATTGTTGAACTGGATTAGTATACAGTTAAGAAGCAAATGTGCCTTTTATTGCCAAAATTCACTGACCCCGGGAAATTTATAAACCAGCAAAATTAGCCTAAATGAATTACACCTCACATTTCTTTTAAATTGGGAAATGTAACATTTAATTTTCTGGTTTGTGACTTTTATTTTCAATATTCACTACATTTCTTAAAGTTTAATTGCAATTTAAATGATAATATGGAATGTACTCAGAGTGTGTGCTTTTATGGGTCATCCTTCCAAATGAATATGCAAGCTTTTATTACAGGTTCAAAACAAAATATAAACTAGTAAACAAATATATTTGAAGGTGGAAAATATTACTTTTTAGCCCTTGTAATACAAATCTGTTTCTAAATAAAAGAATTACTTATGACTTTTTCAATAATATTAATCAAGTTATTACTTTTCTTCTTCTCTGCCTATTTTTTATTAGGTCATATTTTCCTATTTATTTTCTTTTTCTATGTTGAGGCAGGACCCCATGTGGCACAGACTGGACTCAAATTGCCTTATATAGTTGAGGATGATACTGAACTCCTGATATTTCTTCCTTTATCTCTCAATTGCTGGAATTGTAGCATGTACTGATAGATAAATCTCTTTAATTTTTATCAATTTTAATGAAAGTGAGATAGTGTTTATATAAAAAATTAAGCAATATTCCTTATGTTAGTTCATTTTCAAGTATAAAAATGAAACATTTAAACATCTCAACTATTTTTTACCCATTTCTAGTGTAGTTAACAAAGAAAAATTATGAAATCTGAGACAAATCAAAAGTTGAAAATAATCCAAATATTTTCTTTTCATTTCTGTTATTATATGTGTTTAAAAAATAAGTGTCCATGTATGTTGCTTCTTAATCTTCTGAATATATTTCAAGGGGCAAGAACCTATTTAACTTCGAATTTTCCTGGTCTTGGTCCAGATTAGCCACAGAACCAATTCTGTGAGGTGTTTCCTTTGAGGTTTTCATTTGATAGGTGAATGGCTCTATGAAGTCTGATCTAGATATGGCTTCATACTGGAAAACTACAATTCAGTAAACACCCATTGGACACTTGTGATTTAAAAAAAATCATTAAACTTCAACACATAGAAGAATAAAATAAGCAAACTTATGACAACAAGTTTGTCCAGTGTTATGATGTGAGCCATCTGAAGGGGAAAGAAAGGTAGAAGAAAGTAGTATTGCAAAAAAAACAAAAACAAACAAAGAAACAAAAAAAAAGTGGTATCGTTTTGTACAGTCAGAAGGGAGAATCAGCACAGTTGCAGTAGGAGTCTGGTAGGCAGCAGCAGAATTCATGTGGATGCTCATGGTTGAAGTGACCTTTGAAGAAATCCTAACAAATTTTGCATGGTTTTGAAAGGCACAGATGAAGGGGAGGCTTCTAGAAATTAGGTGGCCAAGTATGCAGAACAGGAGGCAACCTCATAAATAGTGAATGACAGCCAAAGTGTTTTCTATAAGATCCAAAGGCTAGTAATATTTAATAGGAAGTAGAAGACAAAGTCAAAATTATGAGAAAGATCCAATGATTATTTACATATGCCTAATTATTTATTTTTAATAAAGGCTAAACATTGAAAGCATTTGAGATAGAGGGCAACATCACAGAACTGTGCTCATATTCGTTGAGAACTCCAGTGAGTTATTAGATCTCCCCCACGTTCCACACATAATGCACGCCACAGGCCCTCACCTGTATCCGCTCCACTTCTAGGAAGGTAGCTGTTTGGAAGGCTCGTTCCCATTGGGCAAGGTCACTCTCTAATTCCACGGAGAAATAGAGGTCCTCCCCACACTCAGACTGCACAGTGAAGCAATGTTTCCGCCGATCCAGCAGGTCGCTGTCCTGATAAAAACCTGGAGTTACACAGGCTCGGGTGTATCAGTTCATACACCAACACTGCTTGTTACAATGTGGAGGTTTTACATGTGTGGAATTCTGTGCTGTCATTGAGTCTTCATTCAGAATGGTCTCTTCAAACAAAGTTCAGAGTCCACATTACACATAATTTCCTTTTGTAATCACTGGTGCCCATCCACTACAAGGGATTCTAGTTTTAGTTCTTATTAGCAAAGGGATAACCACAATGCTGAACACACAACACCTTTTTCTGATTTAAGGATGACCTGACACACAACTCCCTGACTTCCTTACAAAGCTGTCTGGACTCTAAAATGGAATATTGCTTATGATGATGTTGGAATATTTCATAGGCATGAGAGATGTTTTACTGGGGTAATGTTGCAAATAATTTAAAACTTAAAAAACCATATGATATTAGAAAAAAACTTGATTAGAATTTGTCTACACTGATCACACTATATTTTCCTCCACAAAGACAAAAATTGTATTTATTTGTGTGGTTTTATTTCACTGGGTGAAAAGATTTTCTCCTAGAAATTTCTTGATCTTGTCTCAAGTTTTTCACTAAATATGTTCACCTAGTCCAACACATTTCAATTCCAGCGTGTTTTCCAAATTCAGAGGTGCTAATATATGAAAAATAGAGTGACATGTTTAAGGAACAGGGAGACAGGTTGTACTACTTTTTCAGATACATAATTTGAAATATTTATTTGGTGTGCTGAAAATTGCCAAGGGATAATCATTTGTATAATATTCTTTGAAGGGGGAATACGTGCAAATGTACCAAAACTAAACAGTGAGTGTGGATTGATCTTTGACTTTGGCAATAATTTTTAAAAAAATATCTAATTTCTTTGCATCCCAATTTGATTCTTATAAGTACACATATACTAGAAGAATAAAAGCAATTTCTTTCAGTATTGTAGAATTAGCTCTGATAATTCTTGCTGCCAGTAAACTCTCAGAGAGCCAGGTTGGTGTATGTTTTGTCTAAAGGGAAAATACTAAAACAGCGCTGTGTGCACATAGCTCTGAACAGTCCTTCTGCCGTGGCCTCTCCACATTCTCCGACCCCATCCGCAGAGACTAATTCAGGCAAAAGTTGAGTTGATATTTATGATTGCTCACCAAGATATTAAACTGTTTTTATACTAAATGCCAGCTACCACCCTTGGAGAAACTCAATATGTGTAGCCAGTGAATTTAGATACTTTTGAGCAAATTGCTTCTCTGAAAAAGAAATTTGATACTTTAAATTTTTAGTTTTTTTTAACTCATAATTGCATCATTTCTTACCTTACCTTTTCTCCCTCAAACCTTCTCATGCAATCCCCTTACTTTCTCAAATTCCTGGCCCCCAGATTCAAGATACAAATAAAGGGGGAGCGAGAGACCTGAAAGAATGACAAACGGGCACTAAACTGCAGTCAACAGGAGAAATAAATGTCTCTGAGCTTCATAGCAAAGAGTCTGAATGCAGTGATTAGGTTTTACATATTTCAGAAGCTTAGAAAACAGATTTTAAATGTTTTCACCCAAAAGAAGGGTTTGAAAACTTCTTCATCTGATGAATACTGAAAATGTGCTTCATATACAAAACAGCTGAAATTTGAAATTTTCAGATAAATGGATAAAACTAGAAAATATATTGAGTGATGAAAGTACCAAACCCTGAAACACAAATGCTACAGTTTCTCTCTTATACATGAAACTTAGCTCTGAATCCTTAAATTTGAGTGCATAAACTGAAGTAATCACATAAGTCAGAAAGAAGTCTCCATAGGGAAGAAGGACCTCTAGAGAGGGGATGGTAGGACACAGGTGAACAGGGAAAAGGGGAAATGAAGGGAAAAAAGGGTATTTTACAGGGGGAGGGAGGAAGGAGATAAGTAACATTGAAGATACTTGAAAAAGCCATAGGGAATCATTATTTTGTAAGATTACATACATATGTGTGTGTATGTGTGTATGTGTGTGTGCATATATATGTGTGTGTGTGTGTATATATATGTGTATGTGTGTATATATGTGTGTGTGTGTGTGTGTGTGTGTGTGTGTGTTTGTGTGTGTGTGTGTGTATCCTAAATGGTGTTAAAGTACACAGAGTGAGAATGCTTTTTCCCAAGATTCATAGACTACATAACATAAGCCCCCTTCCAGGCACAGGAAACCTCATTTTAAGTGGTTGGTTGGAGAATAGCATCCAAAACATCCCAAAACAATATAGGTTGCTGTCATTGCCCTTGCTTGCCTCCAATAACTTGAAGGTAAGACCCTATTGCTGAAGACCTCACACATTTTGTACATAAGACTTGGAAGGATTCAGCTGGAATGGGTCTTGAACCTTCTTCCCTGAGGATGAACTTTCATAGTATCTAAAAGTATGCCAGCTGTCAAGGAAGAAAAACTATCAAATTGTAAAGGGACCAAGATGTAAAGCCTACGAAGCATAACCATGGCTGGCCCTGCATAAGACTACATGAGGGGGGAAGTGTGTAGTTGTGCCACTTTTATCCTGGTGTTAAACAACAGTTGCTCAATGGACCTTATGGCCTGCTCAAAAGGAGAGAATTCATTCCTAGTATTTTAAACCTCGTCAATTACTCATGGCTGGAGTGGCCATAGACCCTAGAGGAGATCCTACTATACCCATCTTCCTAAGTTAATATAATATCTAACTGAATTTTAAATACTAATCCTCGAACCCCTAGATAACTTTAGCTCTCACTATCATCAAAGAGGCTTGTTTCTGCAACAAATTGTGACTATTACAGAGATCCTTCACTGGTCAAAATGCAGACAATATGTGACCAGGTGGTAAGTAGTTCCAATTGGAACATTCCAATCTACATATAGAGCTCAGTGAACCTCCCAGAAGCAGATATGGAAGCTTGCAAGAGCCAGATGAACAAGATACCAGTGGTAAGATATAGTGAAGCTGTACCCATGGAATCATAGCAAGATCTGAATGATACCAGTTCACATGCCAACACGGATTGGGGAAATTTCATAAGACCCTACCATGACGTAAAAAATCAGTAGGCATTGTTTGGGATACGGATAGTCTTCTTCAGAGACAATTCCTCTGATAGGTTATTTAATCCCAAGTGGGAGTCCTAAATATGTGTACACAAATGGACTAAGTTGGTTTTTAAATATAGATATGTATGCATATGGAACAATAAATATAAAAGAAGTCATCATGAAATTGAGAGATAGTAAGAGACATCCAGGAGTTGGAGGAGGAGAGGAAATGGTGGAAAAGATGTAAGCACAGTATTCCTATACAAAATTCTCAGATAAAAAAGAAGCTTAATTTAAAAAAAAAATAAATATTTAAAAGACAGATGCTTACCCTGATTTAAACATTAGTCAATTGTGTAGATTTATCAAAACTCCATGTTGCTCTGTCAATGTATTCAATTATTTTGTTTTTGTGTTTAGAGGTCATTTGAAGCAATAAATGTAGTTACAAGTAAGGAAAGCAGAACAAATGAAAGTTTAAGAGAATTGAGGAAGTTACAGGGAACAGTCATACCTTATAAAATGTACAAATATAATATGTTTACAAAATGCACTAGAAGATTGTTCTCATCATCAGAGTTAGTATTAATAGTCTAACTCCCCCCCAGACTTCTCTTCTAGAAGTCTTCTAGAAGACTCTAAATTTCAGCATGTCAAGTGTCTGTATTTTAGTGCATTAACTGATAACTTGAAGTAGGAAGAAAGGTAATTTTCATAGCTACCATGAGCAACATGTAAATTGACCCCACCAACTGCCTGTCTTTCTTAGATGCCCTTCTCTTCATGACACTAATAATTATATTTTTGATAAATGTCTCAGTGCATAAAGGCTTAAGCTCTTTCACTGAACTAATGACCTTGACTGGGCTTCCCATAGAAATTAGGGGAGAAAAGTGATACTTTCAGAACAGGAGAGTCTGCCCAAAGGTCAGATCAATGTGGGGATATGCTCTTCACACTGAGAAAGAAAATAATTTTTTACATGGTAGTTTTTAAAAAGTGAAGAGACAATGAAGAGAATTCAATGAAATTTTTTTATAATTTTAGTTGATTTGCATTCTTGATTTTTTTTAATTTAATATACCTCAGTCAGTTCTGTTAATATTTTCTCTAAGACATCGATACAGGGAAACACAAGAATTGTTGTCAAAAGTAGCATTGTTAGAACTGGAAAAGGAAACAAATAGAGAATATGAAATGGTATGATGGATCTCTGACAGAATTATTAAATGAGATGACTTTCATATTGCCTAATGAGATTAATGATTATAAGTATTAGATCAAAGGCTCATACATTTTTTCAATGATAATACTAGATACAATAATAGAACAATAATACTAGGAACTTCACATACTGATAGTCTGAGGCACTAAGTTATTTTACAGAAATAATAGGAGAGATATAGCTTTATATATTCACACATTGCTGAAATTCTTTATTACTTGAAGCTGTGAATGGGAACATCACAGGGTAAAAAGCAATAAAATCTCTATGTGACTATTTAGTCCTGCCTTGAAAACATACTAAAAACAATCTCACAGTTTTTGATATCTGTAAGACTAAAGGAATTGAATTGCAATTCTTAGTGTTTAATGCCTGCTGTGTGAAATTATTCTCCAATATTCTTACTTTCATTCCTTTCTGACAACTATCTCTTACAAAGCTTTATTCTTATTTATTTGTATAGATGTTTTGCCTGAAGAGGTCAAATGAGGACATGGATCACTTGGAACTAGAATTACAAGTAATTGTGAACCATCATGTTGTGCTGGGAATTGAACTCAAGTCCTTGGGAATAGCAGGCAGTGCTCTTAACTGTTGAGCAATCTCTCCAGCCCCATGAACTTTTCTTTTTATAGTTTCTTTAGATGTCATTTAAAATAAGTGTCCACTAGTTTATTTAAAGAATCTTTTTTTATTTGAAATATGATTAAGTCACCTTTCAGATTTTGCTGACCAAAGCATAATGAAGCATAGTATGGTTTTTTTCCTTAGATTTTGTTATTTTAGCATTTAAGTATCTTGCCTCTTAGTGGGGCAAGGCAACAGGATTCTGCAGTTACCATACCCCATCTCTGAGAAATGCTTGCTTATAAGAAGGACTTTCTTCTGGTTTAGAAGCAAAGCTCTGGGTAAACCTCTAGCTAGAAGGGAGATGGGGATGGATGCAGGAAATAGGGCTTTCAAACAGGTGAATAGGTCCATGAAATACATTTAAAAATGAGATTTAGCTGGGCAGTGGTGGCTAATGCCTGTAATCTCAGCCCTCTGAATGCAGAGGTAGACAGATCTCGTGAATTTGAGGCCAGCCTGGTCTACAGAGTAAGATCCAGGACAGCCAGAGTTACAACAGAGAAACCTTCTCTTGAAAAACCAAAAATAAATATATATATATATATATATATATATATATATATATATATATATATATATATATATAGAGAGAGAGAGAGAGAGAGATTTAATTAAAACCCCAGAGCTTTTAAGATGTCAAGGCAAAACAGAACAAAGTGCTCCACATAACAAGTCCTATTTTTGTTTTTCTATAATCAGAGATGATTAGGTTATTGTGTTGTATTCTGACAGGAAGTTGCAAGTTGCCTTGGTGAACAATATCAATGGAATTAACTTTTTCTGTGATGAGTTAATTTTGTTGTTGTTGTTTCGAAACAGGGTCTGTCCGGGTAGCTCAGGCTATTCCATAACTCGTTATGAAGCCCAAACTAGTCCTGTACCCTAGTTCTTTCTGCTTCAGGTTCTAGGTGTTGAGATTAATGATGCATGATATCAAGTCCTAGCATGATGTGTTCTTTCAGGCCTTCAACCTGCAAAATAAATGAACAAAGTTTTTACCCAGAGCAGCCATACTGTCACATACATTGTGGTCTGAACAAACCCTTGCTAATCACCAGGGGAAGAGATGTGTGGTGGTCAGAGAGAAACAAGTCTTAAGATTGGGGTTTTATGGAGACTTAAACTATGGCAATTTAACTGCAAAGTTACATTTAAAATTAAGAGCTGTTATTAAGTACTTCAAGTGACTTAAACTCTGAAACAATTCACAAACAAGACTTTCTTAGAAGACTGCCACTTTATAAATAGCACCTGGTATAGATTCAGAATACTGAGAAGCGTCTTTCCAAGAAGATGTTGTACTAATAAGAAACATGTTACAAAAGCAGTATTTTAAGCATTATTTAACAATTTTTGATATTACTAGTTGCCATTGTCATGAAATTCTACTACAGCATGATGGTCCTTTATGTGAGCTGCAGTCTTTTGAGTAGTTTCTCCTTGACAAGTCATTTGGAATTGCCTGCTGTTACGTGATGTTGATAACATCTTTACATCATATGTAGTACAACTTAGTTCATGTGCATGTAATATTTCTATATTATTAATACAGGAACTCATTCTTGGTTTTATTTTAAACTTTATTAGGAAAATAGATCTCTCATTTAAATGGTCTCTTTTCTCCTCCAAATGCTGGGAGTGGTAGGAAAACCAATAGTAGACTTGGCCTTTCAAACATGGAACACAAGAATATACTTGATCTTATCTGTGTCTTTAAAATACAACTCTCTCATTGTTTATTTTAATTTTAAATACTAAGTGGCTTTTCTCTGTTTATCTCTTTTCTTATTCTCCATCCCCCCATCCAATGTTAGCCATAGAATTCATGGCCTTTATCATGCATGTAAATACATGCATATGCAGCACATATATAATCAAGTCACTACACAATATCTACTATTGCAAGAGAAAGGAGGGAAGAGGGAGAGTTATAGAGATTGACATAAACAAAGAGATACAGATAGACAAAGAAAGAGAGAAAGATAGAAATAGAGATAGACATAGAGAAAGACACAGAAGTAGAGATAGAAAAAATAGTGAGAAAGGAGGGGGAGAGAGAGATGGTGGGAGTGAGAGAGGAGAGAAAGAGAGAGAGAGGAAGAGAGAGAAAAAGAGAGAGAGAGAGAGAGAGAGAGAGAGAGAGAGAAGGGGAGAGGATATTTACCTACTTAACTGTAACACAAGCATAAAGACAAGAATGATTCTTCCTGGGCCCCCATCACCACCCACCACTGAAGAACAATCATCTGCATATGCTTCTACTGCTTTTTTCTCTATCCTCATGCAAAAGACTGTCTTCCCTGACTGTGGTTATTAATTCTATCGAAACATAACACTAGACAAGATATGGAGAGTCCCTCTGTCTTAATGATTCTGATAACACCAAATCTACAGATTATAAGCTTAAGAAATTTTTCAAAAAAATGTAACAGAATATTTCCTAGAATGAACCAAAGAAATGTAAATAAAGACACAGGAGGCACTTAAGAAACCAAACGATAAGTCCAGAAAATAAATCACTAAAAACACATAACAAAGAAGTTATATTGAAAAGCATATTGAAAAATAACAAGAAGGAAGCACATTGTCACATACAGAGCAGTCCACTAGTCTAATACCAGATCACTTAACTGGAATTTTAAAAGTCAAGTGGGTCTAGATACATAGAATTCAAGTTCTGGAAGACAACAGCTGTGAATCTAAACTACTACACTTAGCAAAGAAGCTTTCAAATTAAATAAAATTTCCTATGACAAAAATAAATTTAAAGAATTAAATTTATTACCACTAGGCCAGATATAGAGAAGATACTTGAAAAATTCTTCAGATGAAAGAAAAAATAATTAATGTATGAGGCCACTGTAAAGAATAATTATGCTAGAATAATACAAAGCAAGAAAGGAATTAGGACAAAACTCTCAAGAATGACAGAAATCAACACATACCTTCTAAAAATAACTCAATATTTATCATCATAATCTCCAATTAAAAGACACAGACTTTCTGGAGTCAATAGTTAGGGGCTATCAGTTTTTTTTTTCCCCAAGAAATTTACTTACCTAAAAAGACAAATATTAAGAATGCATAAAAGTATTCCAAGCAAATTCACATTCGTATAAAAGCATCCTGACCAAGAAAACAGTTTTTCAAGTGGACATTACATCTCTAAGCATATATGCCGCAGACAAAGGTACATTCAATGTTTTTAGATGTGAGTCATAGATTAACCCTAGCACAAACGCCAATGGATCACTTCAATACCCACTACCACCAACTGACAGGTCTTCCTGTCAGTTGAAAATATTTGAATTACTTGATGCAACTACTCAAATGGACTTAACAGAAAACTACAGAATATTCTATCCAAACCCTGCAGAATACACATTGTTCTCAGAAGTATACAGAACTTTCTCTATAATAGATCATATATTAGATCACCAAGCAAGTATTATCAAGTGTAAGAAAATTTAAAGTTCTTTTCATTCTCTCTGATCACAGTGGACTGAAGCTACAAATTAACAGTAAAAGAAACCCCAGAACATCAATAACACATGGATATTAAACAATACACTACTGGGTGATGAATGAGCCCTTAAAGAAACCAAGACAGAATTTTTTAAAAAAAAAATCCTAGAATCGAATGAAAATGAAAAGACAACAAACCAAAACTGTACATTGCAATGAAACCAGGTCTATTACTTTAGAAAAAACCACACACAAACAAGTGGAAAGAAATCTTGAAATGAAAACAAACAGAATTCATACAAGGCATTTATGAAACAAGGAGTCAGTCATTTAAAGTCAGACAGACACATCCTTAGCCAAACTGACCTACAGAAAGTGAGAAGACCTAAATTAATAAACTTAGAGATTAAAAAGGGAGACAGTACAACAGATACCAGTGGGATTTACAAAATCTTATGGATATGCATGGTATTTAAAATCTCTTTGATATAAGCCAATTCTACCAAACTGAAAAATCTAAGATAAATGAATAAATTTCTAGATATGCATACCCTACCAAATATAAACCAAGATGATATACACTATTTAAGTGGATCTATAGCAAACAGTCAGATTAATATAGTAATTAAATATATTTCAACTTGACAAAGCCTATGCCCAGGTAGTCTATGGTGAATTTTGACAGACTCTTAAAGAAGAAATAGCACAAACGTTCTCAAACTGTTCCATAAAGTAAAGAAGGAAATAAAACTACCAAACTCATTTCATGAAGCTAGTGCAGCATTGATATTAAAACCAGATACAGATAGAGGTACAGTAGAAAATAAAATGACTAACTAATCTCCCTGTGAACCCACACATTCAAAATTCTCAGCAAAACACTTGCAAGCTGAATTCAAAGACCACATCATAAAGACTCACTAAATAAAACAACACAAATAAGCAGGCTAATGTGGGTTGGAGAAGCTCGTGCCTTCAACTATACACAAAGAACTACTAAGGGAACTGAGCAAAAAAGAAATAGTCTTCCCTAAGGAGGAGCACACCAATTGCTTATCCAATAACAACGGAAAAGTCTGAAAACATACATACAAGTAACGGAACAGTACAGGCACTGAGCAGATACATATATGAATATATTTGTAACAATAATTAGAGAAAAAAAGCCCATGGATTTTAAAGAAAGCAAGGTAGAGAAAGGAGAAGAATATGGCTTAATAATATTACAATATCAAAAACAGAAATTATTAAAAACTAGATTATTCACTATGACCAAGTTGGTTTCATGAGGCAATATCTCGAAATAAGTAAATTAATAAGTTATATTGTTTAAAAAATTGACTTAAGTACAAAAATCATAAGGCCATTTCCAAAGATTCAGAAAAGATTTTTGAACAAGTCTAACATCCCTTCATGTTAAACATCTTGATGAAACTCTGGATCGAACAAAAATCTCAACATAATAAAATCTATGTATAAAAAAACCCTATAGCTAACATTAAATGTGTAAAACTCCCACACATTTCCACAAAAATCAAGAACAATACACAGGTGTTGACTGTCTCCACTGTTCAACATAGTGCTGGAAGTCTCAGCTAGGACAAGGTAAAGGAAACCAACACAAAGGATACAAGTAGGAAAGGAAGACATAGAAACATCTGTATCTGCAGATGATATTATTTTGTGCCTAAGAAACTATTGAGACTCCACCAGAAAATCAGTCAAATTATAAAGACTTTAAACAATATGGTATGACATATGATTAATGTGAAAAAGTCAGTAGCCTTCAGATATACCAGTTACAGATATATAGATAAAGCAATCAGGGAAAGAATTCCTTAAGAATAGCCTCAAAAAGAAAAAAGAAAAACCAAACAACCTCTAAATACACTTAGCTGAGGTCCTGAAAGACCAATACAACGAAAACTTTAAAACAGTGAAGAAAGGCAGTAAAGAACCCACCAGAACACAGAATGCCCATGTTCCTGGCTTGGCAAGAATAATATTCTGAAATGGCAATCTTTCCTAAAGCAATTGATATACTCAATGCAATAACAATGTATATGCCAGAAATAGAAGTCCTCAACCACATTAAGGGAACTTCTCTTTGTAATAGAGACCATTAAACAAAACCACAACTAATCAAATTTGAAAAGTAATGGAGCCCAGTCCCTGCAGTTAAGCAGTTATGTCTACAAAATAAGTGCATGCTTAAGGCTCAGGTAAAAAGAGTGGGACGATTTTAAGAACAGAGAGTTGGCTGTGAGGCTGTATCTCTTAGTAATATCCAACATCCCCAAAATCTCACCTACACGACTGCCCACACATGAGGTGAACCAAGACAACAACAATGAGCATCTAGAGTAGACAGGGGAGGGACCCTGAGGCTTCATAAAGAATTACAGTAAAAGAACGCCAAGAGCAGGAGAAATAGTCTTCCCCAGGGAAACTCATTAATTGGTTATCCAAAACCAGATGATCAGCCCTAAAAATTTATACATGCAAGACTGAGCAAGTTGCATCTGTGTGTTTGGGAATATATATATATATATATATATATATATGCAATATACATATATGCATGTAACAATCAATGTAAAACATAGGTGCGAACTTGAAAGACAGCAAGGTGAGGTATATGAGAGGGTTTGGAAGGAGGAAAGAGAAGGAGAAATGATAAAATTATATCATATCATATCATATATATCATATATCAAAAAATAAAAGAAGCAATAAAAATCTTAATATTCAAACACAAAATCCCTGACAGTCACAGCAATCTAAGCAAAAGAATATCGCTAGAGATGATCACCACACCTGATTGAAGTTACACTACAAATTTATAATAACAAAAGCAAAATTGTACAGTCCCTGAAACACACAAGCAGATCATTGAATATAGGAAATGATCCAAATGCAAGACTGTTGCAGTACTCCTACTGTGTCACTCACCCAGACCTCAGCAGAGGGAACCACTATCCAGGCCAGCACCACACTGGACAATGGAACCTCAAGCAGATATTGGACAAACACCAAGATCTAGGCAGACCCTCACCCAATAGTGCACAAAACAATTATTTTATATATAACTAAAGATAAACTTCCACATTCCCACTTTCTGTATAAGACATAAAAAATTGCTTTATCTCTACACACAATTTAACACTGTACCAGCAAAACCATTTACAAGATGAACAATCATGAGGGTTGAGAATGCACAGGATCAAACATCTATCAAGCATTTGACAATGTCTTTGGACAGCAGAAAAACATTAGCAATGCTCAATTATCTGGAATTCAGTCATTATCTTCTGGGATCCTCCAAAAGGCTTAGATCTGGCTATGCTCTCTGCAACACACACACAGCTTGTTCTCCATGCTCCTGTTGGCTCCCTGCCCCTACTGCTGCTGTTCTTGGTGGTCATCCCATGGTACTAGCATCTTCAAAATGCATCTTCTGCTGCAACTGGACTGCACCTTTACCAATAGCCTCTCCTGGGCTCTCTTCACTCAGCTTCTTTACCTGACCCCTTCACTCTGGGCCTTTAACTGTTAATGGGGCTGAACTTTTACTAATGGCCTCTCTTGAACAAGCCTCAGTTGTTTGTTCTCCATGATCCCTTCATACTTTCAAAACCAGCACTACCTGGGTTACTCTTGCAGTGCCAAGGTTGGCTGCCAGCATACAACCTTGGCCAGTTCTGAAAGGCAGCTCTGTGCTGGCCCAGAGCAAACACTTTCCCAATTTTAAGATAGTGTTTTATTTGCTTTTGTTTTTGCAGGCAAAACAACTTGTAATCTTGTCTGAAGGAAGGGTTCCTTCGTGGGGTGGAATTCTCAACACTATAATAGTTGTGTCTTGTCAGGACTGATTAACTTCACCAGTATCTAGACAGGCTTGCAGAAAACAACAAAAGAAAACAAAACAGACTCTGCGAGGTCTGGGAGTTTCTTTTTCTTCTTCCTTGTCTCCATGTTGGATGTGCTGGCATGATGTCTTGTCCCACGTTGGTATGTGATTTGTTGTTGTGTGTTGCTACGGTGGCTCACCAAAGAAGACTCAGAGGCATAATCATAGGTGCAAACTTGTCCATACCTCAGCAGAGGGAACCACCTTCATGACCAGCACCATACTGGACAATGGAACCCTAAGCCTCTGAGCTCAGGATTTTTTATTGATCCAGAACTTCTCAGGTGTTCTACTGATAGCACGTGCAGATCATTAACAATCAAACATCCCTCACATAAATCCAATAACTGCAGACAATACAAAACACCAAGGCCTAGGCAGACCCTCACCTAATAGTATGCAGAACAATTATTTTATATATAACTAAAAATAAAATTTTACAACACCAATCTATCCACCTCGAATCTGATTTTTACAAAGATGCCCAAAATATGCATCGGAGAAGAGACAGCATCTCCAGTTGGTGCTAGGAGGAATGAGAAGGAAGGATGAAGATAGATCCTCATCTATCACACTGTACAAAGCTCAACCCAAAATGGATCAAGGAACTGCACATGTAATCTAGTATCCTGAAACTGCTAGAGGAAAAATGTAGTCTGCCTCATTTTATAGGCTTAAGTAGGACTTTTTGAATAGGACTCTGTTAACACAAAAATTAAGACCAATAATTAACAAATTAGACCTCATCAAATTAAAAATAAGAAAGAGAAAACTGTCAATCAAGCCAACAGAAAGGGAGAAACATTTGATAGCTATAATCCCATAGTGGATTAATATGTGGAATACATAAAAAACTCAAGAAACAAAACAGCAAAAAAACAAACAACTCAATCAAACACTGGGCTATGAAACTGAACAGAGAGTTCTCAAAAGAAGAACTACAAATGCCAAGTAAATATTCTTTTAAATCTTTAACCTCATTAGGTTCTAGGGAAATATAAATAGAAACTACTTTGAGATTCTACTTCATAACAGGCAGAATGGCAGTCTCCAAGAGAGCAAATGAGAACAAATACAGACAGGGTGGGTGAAAAGGGAAACCCTTATCCACCATTGATGTGAGTGCAAATTGTTGTGGCCCCTATAGAAATCAACACAGAAATTTCTCAAAAACCTAGAAAAATCTTTCATATCTCCTAGCTATTTCACTTCTAGGCATAAACCCACACCATAGGTCTCCATATCCTACTTACAGAGCCAGTGGAACATACTTGTTCAGTACTGCTAAATTTAAAATAACTAAGTAACAGAATCAGCCTTGATATGCCCACCAGCTGATGAATAATAAATGTATTGTATGCATGTATGTATATATATACATATATATAGTACATATGTATTGTACATATATTGTACATATATTTTATTAATCTTTAAAGAAAAATTACATTAAAAATGCAAAAAATGGGTAGAACTGGAAAGTGTTGTGCCAAGCGAGATAAGACAGGCTCACTAGTAAAATGCTGCACATTCTCTCTCCTATGTGGATGTCACAGAAGAGCATAACTAGACAGATGTCACTAGAGACTGCAAAGAAGGAAGGGCAGAGAAGAAGAGGCACAAAGCATACTTAAGAGATGAGGAACTGCTTCAAGTGTGCTATAGCACAATAGAGTGACAGTGACTACTGCTTAAAAGAGTCTGTACAATATTTCAACAATCCTGTTTCTAAAGTAGGGTCTTGTTACATAGTTCCAGCTGGCCTAGAACTTGTTATGCAGCCAGAAAAAAAACTGGCTTCAAATTCACAGAGATTCACCTGCCACTGTCTCCTGTGCACTGAGATTAAAGATGTGAGTCACCACAACTCATATAGTTACTAGAAAATAATGTAAACTTTTCTACTCATAAATTACTATTGTTAAACTTAGAAATATTTGTCTTTATTTGATAAATTAATTTCACATGCGTTGTCACAACGTTTCCCAAGAAGGTATTTTTAAAAGCCTCAGTAAAAAGTATAAAATTCTCAATCAAATTTAAAATAGAAGACAAAAGACCTCAATATTTATTTCTCTAAAGAAGACAAATTTCTTGCCAACAAGCATGTGCAATAATGATCAATGTCACTATTCAGGGAAATTCACACCTAAACCATTTGCAAGCATGACCTCCTATCACCTATCATGGAGCATGGCTATTTTCAAAAAGGGAAAAGAAAGAGCTAATACTCAAGTCTTCACAAAACGAACACTGAAAACAGCTGTGTGGAGAGTTAGGTCAGAATACCCATTACATGCAACAGTATGCATACTGCTAAAGGGTTTAAAAATGAAACCACAATATGGCATAGCCAGCAATTCTGCTCTGGGCATATGCCAAAGAAACTCTAATCACTGCTGGGTGAACACACTGACACGTCTATGCTTTCGGCATCATTTTTCAGGTCCAGAATATGGAAGCTACTGAAGGGACTGTGAAAAGGCACAAGGACAAAGAAACCACATTACATAAACACAATGGAATATTATTCAGCCCTAAAAATTATTAAGATCCTGCCATATATCATAGCACGGAACAGTGGTCAGATGAGCTAAGCCAAATAAACCAGATATAAGAATACAAACATTGCATGGTCTTCTTTGATTATGAAATATAGAAAAAAAGTGTAATTCAAATATACAGAAGTGGAGACCTGGAGAATCAGTGGTGGTTAACAGGTGTGGCAGAGGGAGAAACAGGCAGATATAGGTCAGTGGCTTCTAAGTGGAAGATACATAGAATGAGGAAATCTAGAAATCTGAGGATCAAAGTGAGATTTCACTTATGAAATGATGACTATGCAAGTTTAATTCATATTATTATCATTTAATATATCTACTATATTAATATATGTAATATTTCCCATAGCATCAAGTTGTAGACCGAAAACCTGCACAATAAAATTTTATAAGGAAACTTGTGTTACAGTTCTTTCAAACAGCCCATTTTAAGTCTTACTAAAGACTGTGTGAGTCATTTCATTTTTTTTTCAGAATTCCTGATGACTTGATGTGATAATTCTGATCTGTGATACACAGTGATTGTCAGGTTCCAATAAAAAGTAAATAAATCTTTTCTATATTTGATTTATGTTTTCTGATTTCAAAGGCTTACTCTTTGAGTGGCTGTGCATTTTCTCCCCTTTAATGTATTTCCATTCTTAATATATTTTATTAATTATATTTTAATATAATTATATATTTTAATATATTATACATTGCTACATTACTAAAATATATTTTCCCTCCTTTCAAATATATTTCCCTTCCCAATTTCCCTGTTTAACTTCTAATTTAATTTTTTTTCTCTTCATAGTCTCTTCTATTCATTTTTTTCATGAACTGGTCATGAGCTCAGATCTCCAATGTGCAGAAGACATTTCACTGAAACACCTATCATTACTGCACATACCTTGAGAACCTTGCACATAATCTCACAAATGGAGAAGGTTTTCTCTGCTCGTGTCCAGTCCCAGGTGGTCACCTTTAAAAGACAAGAAATAACAGATCATTTGTTCTAGGACGGCAATTCTGTCTCACCCTGTTTCATCTAGATAATGTGGTACATTGCATGACATGTTCACAGAAGTGTTTCTTTAGTCTCTCAATCTATGAAGTCGATTATATAAAGTTCCTTCTATACCATTTGAGTTTACTAAAAATTTATCAACATTTGCCTTCCTTTTTTCAGAAAACATTTTATGTTGTCTGTAACAATTCTCTTTGGCAAAAATTTTATGCATTTAAAATGGTTTGTGTGTTCTCTAAACACAAATATTAAGTATACAACTACTAAATATGCATTCTCCATTAGAAAGATACAAAGGACATAAGATATTAACATTGGTTTAAGTTATTTAAAAAGAAATTATTGATATTTAAAAAGCATTCCAAGATTATGAACATACTATGAAGACATCAACACCCACTGTGAAGTCAGTTTCCTTACATATCTTGAATATTTTGTCTCTCTAAGCAGAAGGTGGGAATTTTTCATAGTGAGAAGACAGCAAGAAATAGAACCTTTATTTTTTTCTTTCTGGTACTATCAATTTTATGTAGGCATAAACATTAAAATAGTAATGATTCAGATTCAAGAACTCCCAGATTCTTAATATTTTTAAGCCCATCAGTGGGCAGCATGGTATTTTGTGGTGATTTTCAATGAATAGTAATTGAGTGTTACGTTTTTGTAAGGTACATGTTTCCAAAGCATGGCTTTCAAGAAAATAGATGTGCAGGCATATTTAGTGTACATACAATATACAATACAGAATATTAAAAACATGGCCACATGTTGAGTTTTAAGTTAAAACTTCCTGCTGTAGCTGAGCTCTTGAAATATCCCCAAAGACCCATGTATTGAATGGTTGTCCCTGGTCTGTATGTATTGAATGGTTTTCTCAGGTCTGTTATATTTTGGGACATGACAGAACATAGTGGGTATAATGAAAGATAGTTTAGGTCAACAGGGATATGAACCTCCAGAGAGCATTAACACCTCAAGTCTTCAATTCTATTTCCTGTCTGCTGTAAGGTTAGCATCCTCCCCTGGTATATACTCTAACCATGTTGTGGTATGCTGCTCTCAGCCAGGATAACAGGACCCTGTGTTTGTGGACTGAATTATTTAACGTGATAAGAAAAGATAAACTATTTTTAGTGGTCTATCTACATACTTTTTATAGTAGGGAAAAACTAATGTACTTCCAGAATACATTTCTCTTTTCCCCTGGAATAAGATAATTTCATTGAAACTTTTGTGGGTTTTGCTTGTTTTCTATTGTTGTGGTATAGTAGTTTATTTTGAGACAGGGTCCCACTATCCTTAACTAGCCAGCCTCAAACCCCTGGTCTGCTTTTCTCAATCTCCAAAACTCAGGAGATTCCGGGCATGCACCATCACAGTTGCCTTTAATTGTTAAAGTTTAAACATCATAGAAATTTGAATTAAATATACTTATACTTAATATTGACTGATTATTTTGAGGTTTTACTTATTATCGATTAATAAAAAAGTAAATACAAGTTGAAGACTTAATGCTGATAATGAAATGCTCAAAATACAGACTAAGGATTCTCAAGGGGCCCACAAATAAAAAATAAACGTAATGTCCATTAATATAGAATAAATTTTATGTTTCTTACCCTAGTTATCTTCATTTCATTAGCTTTTCATCCAATTAATTAAATACCCAGACATATGTTAGGAGAACTTTCTTAAGTCCTTTCCTATGTCTTCATGGAATTTTTAACAATATTATGATTTGTTCTATTTATCGGATTCTTAAGCAAAAAATGACATCTAATTTCTTCAAGGCTTTATATCTGGCAAAATATTTTAAACAGACATTAACTCTTTCCTAAATGCTCTGTGCCTTATTTTCAAAACGCATTGATAAATATTACTCAGGTGATGTCAGTCCGCTGTCAGTAGATCTGAGCTTTCAAACATTTGAATGCAAACACTTACTGGAGGTGACAGGAATCTGTAAAGACAGGAGCCCCTAAGGGCGAGAAACACAGGTGTATACACACGGTCCTGGAGGGATTCCTGCTCCCTCGATTCACACCAGCCCATGTAGACTATCTGCAATGAAAGCAAGTGCAGTTAACTGCCAAACTACACTTTACATATTGTAGTCCATTTGTGTATTTTGCGCTGTTATAGTCTCATGTAAAATTTTCTAATTGATTTACGTCCAAGTTTACTAAACCTGCCTTCCTGTCAGTAGTGGATATGAACTATTCAGAGGAGTTTGTCTTCATAGCATTTTCAAGTATTACCTTAATGCCAGCCAGCATGAGCTACTTCCCCTCCCTCTCTTTTCTCTCCCTCCCTCCCCCCTCTCCAACTCTCTCTCTCAACTCTTAAAAATATTTGCTTATAACAGATTATTAACTCAACTCTTACTTTCCCAATTAGTTATATTTTTATATCTAAATATGCTCATAATATAAAAGATGCAAAAATGCATGGAAGACTTTGCCTACTAATCTATCCACTAAAATAAAACACCACATCTTCTGGGCATCACAAGATAGGATGATGAAGGTCTTCATTCTAAGCATTGACCTCAGGTGGTAAAGAATATGCTAGCAAAAACTGTTTTGAGATTCATTGTTTACATCAAGTTTCAGAGACTGATCATGGTTTGCTGCCCTAGAGAGATCAGTTTCTAAGGAAAAGCTGTGTGTTACGGACTGTTCCTCATGTTCTATCATTTAACACCTATGAGACTCAAACATACACCAATGTGTTAAATATTACAGTTTTGAAATTTGATTCACAAACTATTTCACTGGTCCCATATGTGAAGATGCTTCTCACCTCATTAAGTTTTACTTTTTGTTTTATGATTTTCAGAGTCTGATTCCTCAGTGCCATTGTTTGAAATAATACCTGTGATGACCAGTGCAATATGAAACACGTGATCAGGTTCAGCTGGGCTTAGTGTCACCATACCCCAGGTGTGCTGATGAGTGTAGTGGAGCCCCCAGGTCGGCTGTCATCCCCATCTTGTTGCTAATACCAGACAACCAGCCCATTGTAGAAGATGAGGTCCTTGTCATATTCACACCTGAGTATAAGCCTGGTTTGTATGCAGCATGTCTTGGTAACAGTTGAAGAGTAATAGCACAAAAACCTACACAAATATCTTCTATTTACACACAGATGACATTTGAGTCCCACTGCATTATTTTTACTGTCTAATATAAGTCAGATTGTCTGATTATCTTAGTTTGTATTATAATAACCTCTTGTGATTATAAAGTCTCTAATATAACCAATTCTTACATATAACAAATATGTAAATTGTGATTTACATATTCTCTCTTAGAGCATTAATGCATGTGTGACAGTTTATACTATAATTGAACTCCTCTTAGAAATTTCAGTGGTTAATTAAATCAATAAGATTCAGACATAATACATTATATGGGTTTATTTTTTATATAACCAATTGTTGTTACTAAAATGATATCAGACATTGAAAATAATGTTACTGTCCTCTTAAAAACATTTAAAAATACACACATGAGCTTCTGTGTGTGCGTGTGCACACACACACACACACACACACACACACACACACACACACACACTTGAAACAAGCTACAGTAATTTAGGAAGATCTTCAATTGCAAAAGTGCCCTAGCATATTGGCTTGATGTCAGGCCTGTAGAGTGGTGGTTCTCAATCTTCCTGGTGCTTCAACCCTTTAGTACAGTTCCTCATGTTGTAGTGACCCCCCAATCATAAAATTTTTTTCTGTTGCTACTTTATAACCATAATTTCGGTACTGTTGTAAATCATGATGTAAATATCTGATATGCAGATGTCTTAGGTGACCCCTGTGAAAAGGTCATCAGACTTCCCAAAGGGGTCACAACCCAAGGTTGAGAACCACTGTTGTAGAGCATTTCCTTAATTGATGATTGATGTCAAAGAGTCCAGGACATAGTGGAAGGTGCTACCACTGGGCAAATGTTCCTGGATGGTATAAGGAAGTAGACAGAGCAAGCCATGAAGAGCTAGCCAGAAAGCAATATTCCTCCTTGGCCTCTTCGTCAGTTGTTGTCTCCAGATGCATTAAGTTCTGCCTTGATATTCTTCAGTAATAGGAGGTAACCTGCGAGTTGCCAGCTGAAATAATCTCTTCCCTTCCTAAGTTGCTTTTGGTCATACTGTTTTATCATAACAATTAAGAAACTAATGAAGGCTGAAATTGGTACCAGAATGATGGTGTATTGCTGTAACAGACCTGTTAAAAACAGCATGTTTTAGAGGGATTGAGGAAGGATTTTGGAACTTTAGGCAAGAAAAGCCATTGAGTGTTCAGAGCATGGTGAGCTACTGTGGGAACCATGAGAGAAGTCACATAATAGAGGCCAGGTTTGTGAAGTTTCAGAGGGAGCTAGAGAGTTCCTGAAAGGGTACCAGACCATTCAGTATTTTGAATTAAACTCTTTGTTTCTGGTCAGCTTGTGAGGAAGACTAAGCTGTGATTAACTGGAGTCCAACATCTTTGAGGCAAAAGTTTCTGGGCAGTTTTTCCTCAGTGTTACCATAGAGTAGGTAGGTATGCTCCAGAGATGGCAAAGGCTGTACCTCATTCTGGCAGCCAAACTTGTTAATTGTTAAGAGTTTTCCAAGTAGTACTAGTATTAAAGGACATAAGTGGTCCATGCAGAGCAGTGGAGGCTTGGCATCTGACAGTACAGGAGAGGACATTGGTGAAGATATAGCCACAGTTGAAATAGTATTCCCAGGACTGAAGAAGTCATTGAGAGAAGTGGAGGCTTGACACTACATGGTAAGGTCAGAATCCAAAGAGAGGCTATTGCTGATGGATCAACTCAGTTACAGGGGAGATTCCGGCATTTTAGAGATTCTGGTACCATAGAATGACTACAGAGGACAACAGAAGCTATGGAGTGGGTCCAGCTTGAGCCTGTGAGACGAGATGTGTCTGCTGCAGAGAGCAGAGTCAGAGAAGCAGTCCAGGCCCCTTGGATTCCTGGTCATTTTGTGATTGGGTTTCAGATACCAAAAACTAAGTTTTTATACTTCTGAATTTTAGCTTTACTTTGATTTTGATGTGACTGGGCCTTGATTGATGCATCTTGTAATAAGAAGTTATGTATTTAGTTTTTACTCTATAGGATCCACTTGTTAAAAGACTTTAGAATTTTAGAGAGACTTTGTAACTTTAGAATTTGGGAGAGATTTGAATATTTCGTAGAGGATGTAGATATTTTAGACTTTGAGCTGTAAAAGGGACTTTGGATATTTTAAATATAGTTTAAAGTGTTGAAAATTTAAAGACCTTTTGTGACATTTATAAGTTAGAATGCTTTATATTACAATATTAATATTAATATGAGATAGTGGGAATGAACAAGAAAGTAAAGGTTATGTATTAACGGTAATGTGTTTATGTGTCAAGTTGAGAAGGAGTCGTTTTTACTAGTTTATTTGTCAACTTGACACAAGCTACAGTCACTTGAGAAAAGGGAACTTCAACTGAGAAAATGCCCCTGAAAGATTGGCATGTGGATGAAGCTGATGGGTAATTTCTTGGTTAATGATTGAGATGGAAGGGTCCCGCCCACTGTGGATGATGCTGCTTCTGAGCAGATAGCCCTGGATGGTATAGGACAGCTGAATGAGTAAGCCATGGACATAAGGCAGTAAAGACCATGCCTCTGGTCCTTCTTCCTCCCAGTTCCTGCCTTGAGTTCTGGCCCCAATTTCCTTTGATGATGGAGTATGATGCGAAACATTAAGTGGAAATAAACTCTTTTATCCCCAAGTTGTCATGTATTTTACCACATCAAAAGAGATATGTATGTGTGCACTAGTATAGTTATATCAGATTAATCTAGTTGTAATAAAAGAAGGGCATGGCCAGCTTCTATGCTTGGCATTTTTATATTAAACAATTCAGAAAAGCCACCAAGCCTAGTTGTTTTAGAAGACAGGAAAACTTAACAAAGTATTAGGAATACACAGGGAATCCCCTGTCTTATGAACACTTACACTTATGTAGCCCATGAGCCTACACATAGGCCTTCTTTTACCATACAGCAGTTTGCACATAACAATATTGGGACAGAGACTGAGTTTCTTCAGTCACACTCACAAGTGTAGGGTAAACCTCTGATTTAGCAACAGTGCTGGAGCAGCAGGCATCAGGCTCGTGCATAGACTGGGTTGAGGTATAAATCAGAGAGAGAGGGCAAAATTGTCAATCTGGAAACAGTGTGAGGTGACATACATAGTAGTTCTGGTGGACATCTTTTCATATGGCACCTCCATTCCCTGACAGTTTCATGACAATTTTTTCTGCATCATCACAAGCATAAGTAAGGATATTTTTTAAACATCAAGTAGTCATCTGTGTAAAAGAGAACAAAAAAGCCTGTAGAATCCCAAGTTTTAGAAGTTGTTTTAGTAAAAATTTTCTAGAGTGATTACCTATTTTCAGAGTTGAAAATAGGTAATAATAAATAGATAAATAGATAAGAAAATGCTGTCACAGTGAGAAGTATAATCTTATAATCTAATTCCCAATTGAGAGGCAAGAAACAGACCAGAGACACAGAGAAGTGGTCATGCACAAAAGGATTCTCACACATACACAAAAGGGGCAATCTACTAAGAACTATAATTGAACCAAGGTAGGTCATCATAACTCTTTAGAAAACGAGAGATAATACAAAAGTAATAAAACTGGCCCAGAATCGGTAAACATTGTTACTTTTTTGTAGTGCTAAGGATGGAATCCAGGGCCAAACACATGCTAGGCAAGTCCTCTAACACAGAGCTATATAACAACCCACAAGAATTACATTAATAACTGACTTCTAAATGGAAACAAACAGGGTATGACATGTCATAAACTTCAATATAGAGAATGGAAAAGGCCAGTTGCCCACAATTCTGCATATGGATGAATTATGTTAAAGGAAACTTGGATTGTTTGCATCACGTAGGCTTGGAATCCCTGGAGAAGTCAGCACATCAGTATCCAGAGGAGAGGAGGGAGACAAACCCAAGAAAAGAAGGAAAATGTCCCCAGAGAAAGGAGCAAAGCAAACTTAAGATAGAAGGAAGGTGTTAAAGGGTCAAACACTTGTGCTTTTGCTCCAAATTGCAACATGACAACATCAAAATAAAAACAGCAGTTTTGGTGACAGTAATCCAGTTCTGTGCTCTGTTGGAAAATGACATCTGCAGCCTGCAGCACAATACAGCAGTCAAGGTCACACTCTGAGAGCCCTACAGAGCTGCTCAGTGAAGAATCCATCCTTGGCACAATGTACTCTACGTGTTCTCACGTTTTTGGAGGAGCATTAAAGCAAGTGTGAAAAAAATCAAGTACCACACACCTCTGTGACAGTATCACTTTCAAAGTCCCTCAAACACTCAGGAAGCACCTAACCACTGAAGCAAAAAGTACAAAACAGCCAAATAAACAGAAGAAAACAACTCAAATATTAAGCAATGCTAGTAAACTCTAAAGAAAAATAAAAAGAGAGAGGAAAGGAAACACGGAGTGGGGAGAAGGAAGTGCGCAATGTAGCCAGCCTCAGCTGTGAGCGACACTGCTGGTTCTGATAAGCACTTTCAAACTGCATTGCATGAGCAATAAATAAACAAAACAAAAGACAAAGGCAAACTTTGTCATGCTTACAGAGCATGTCAAGACTATGGGGTACATAAACTATGCTAACAATAGGTATTGGAACACTAATACCCTACAAATACATAATAAAGTTCCACAGTACTTCTCATGTTAAAACTCCATATAGAGCGCAAGGAATTTCTAGATGAGTGAGAATAATTCTATGGGACTCTAGGATCACAGCTGCAATATGATATGGTAATGGCCAGGCTTCATATTCTTTATGAAACTCTCTTAAATGGTATAAATTAAAAATCCCGAAGAAAAATGACATTGGACTGGGTCAAATGGACAAGTCTTGTTTGTCACCATCTGCCAATAAACAAATAAGGCTCCACCCCCATTGAGACACACAGGCTAATAAGTTGTAGCTCTGTGTTTGGATAATAGACAAGAATGAAATAATTCTCATCATGCAAATGATACAGGTTGTTCTAAGTAGAATTTGGCAATCACAAGGAAGTGAAAAGTCTTACGCTGGTCAATATTTTAAAACTAAGCAACGTGGCATCATAGGTGAAGATGATAAATCACAAATGCAATGAGAAAGTAATTTGAAGAAAAACAAGATAACTAAGCATGTTAAATCAAATCTAAGAAATTCAAACAAAGCTGCTCTTAAGATTTAACACTGTGTGTACGATGGATTTGATAAGGATATACATTTTCTTTTAGAAAAGATGAGAACAATCAGAAAGTAAGGAAAACAGACACAGATGTTATAAAACTAGTAAATAAATAGGTAATACATATTTCGAAAAAGAAAATTAGTTGTCAAGAGACCAGTATTCTGAGCATCTGTGTTAAAAGAGCAAAGATATCTTCATTCCGCAGATATCACAAACATACTAAGAGAATTTAAAATGCAATACTTAGAAAATTAATTTTGAATTTTAAATGGCTTACAATGATTACCAGATTAATATCGGAAAGAATGAAGGGAAAATTTCAAAAATGAATAATCCTATAATTATTAAGCCAATTCAATGTCTAATTTAAAACTGGAGAAAAAAAAAACTGTGAATGTGTTAAATATTTCTTAAATTTCTACCAATCCTTTGACAAATGAATGTGCAAAATCTTTCAGAGAATAGACTAAAGAAATAAGCAATCCTCAGATCACTTTGCAAGGTCATTATAACCTAAGGCACTGAGCTTACAGAGATTCTTATTATGAGATGAATATTTGGACTGAATCACAATTTTTAAAGCTTATTATTAAAAATGTTTACATATAATCGATTTGAACATGTTTGTCCTGTCCAGATCCTCCTACCAAAGAAACTTTATGTCTCTCTCTCTCTCTCTGACTCTTAAAAAAATAATAAACACAAAAAAAGCCAAAAAAGAATGAGGCAAAAAATTGCCAAAACAAAACAAAAAGGCAGTAAAGAAACAAGACACAACACTGAGTTTGTCTCGTATTAGTCAGCTGCTGCCGGCATGGGATCGGAACCAGAGTGTGGTTGATATACCTGGGGTGATTCATTGGAAAAACTGATTTCACATTTCCTAGCAGGTATCAGTTGAAAACAGCTTCTTGGTTAGAGGTGGGACTTGCTATCCACTTCTCTATTCGTAGCTAGGATTTTGTCTGGCTGGAACCCGTGCAGGTCTTGTACGTGTTGCCACAGACCCCATAGGTCCATACGTGCATCCGTCTGTTATATATGGAAAAAAGTGTTTCCTTGGTATCAACCCCCACATTTGGCTTTTACAGTCTTTTTCCCTCCTCTTCTACATAGATCCCTGAACCTTGAGAGGAGTGGTGTGATGAAGATGTCCTATTTAAGACTGAGTGCTCCAAAGTCTCTCATTCTGCACGTTGCACACTTGTGGGTCTGTGCTAATTCCCATCTACTTCAAGAGGGAACTTCTGTGGCACGGGTTGAGTTTATCACTGATCTATGGACCTAGCAATATATCATTATGAGTAATTTTGTTCCTATGTTCTTTTAGCAGAATTACAGTAGTAGGTTTTTAACTAGGCCCATATCCTATTTAGTCTTTGGTTTTGGCCACTTTAGCAGTATCAGGTACGAGTTCATCTCGTGGAGAAGGTCTTAAATCCAATCAAAGAAGGTTGGTTACTCCTAAAACACTTGTGCAAATATTGCAGTCACTGATGTAGGTCACAGGGTTTTTAGCTAGGTGATATTGCTTTTCCCTTTCTCCTCTAGTACTGTGCAGTGTGCCTTCCAGTATATCGGATTGATTTCTGGCTGTTCTATAGTGTAAGTAACTGTACTCCTCAGCAACAAGGCCTTACCATTAGATTGTGGAGAGCAACCAATAGCCATGGCAATAGCCTGTGATATTTGGGGCAGGAGGCATGGGACCCCTTTGGCCAGTGTGCAATAGGGTATTTTTTGTCACTGGATGTTTTTGTTGGTGCCATATGATGTCTAATTGAGATATTGTCTTCCATTTTACAATAAATTGACTAAAATTTCTTTCATATATATATATATTAATAAGCTACACATTAGGCAGTTCCCAAGTGATTTTTTTCAAATGGTTACAGTTCTCCCTTTCCATATTCTCTCCATTTTTCTTCTTTCCCATCCTGCTGCCCATTTTAGCCTCCACTTTATCTCTCCATAACACTATATTTTGTTTCTCCTTCCTAGGAAAATCCCCTCCTCATCCCTAATCCCTTACAAAGTGCCTAACCTCTGTGGTTACATATTGAAATCACAAAAGCTACATCCATATATTTTTAAATATGCAATGTTTGTTATTTATGGGTCCAAGTTACCTGTCTCAGGATGATTATTTCTAATACCAAACATTTACTTACAAATATTTTAATTTCATTTTTAACAGCTAAATAATATTTCATTTGAATAAATGTACCACATTTTCATTATCAATTCAATCGATGGACATCTAAGTTGTTTCTACTTTCTGGCTATTATGACTAGAACAGCAATGAAGATGGATGAGTGAGTGTCAATGTACAGTTCCTTGGATATAGGTACAAGGCATGGTTATAGCAGGATCTTAAGGTAGATAAGTGCTGATTATTAAATCTCCACATTGATTTTTCAAAGTGGCTGTACCAGTTTGCCCTTCCACCAAAATGAATGTGTTTCCCTTTCTCTGTATGCTTACCAGCATGTGCAGTCTTGTTTGATTAATCTTATCTACTCTGACTGAGGGAAGATAAAACCTCAAAGTAATTTTAAAATGTGCATTTCCTTGATGGCTGAGGATGTTGAACACTTATTTACATGTTTATCAACCATCTGCATATTATTATTTGAGAACTGTTTAGTTATACACCTCATTTTTAATTGGGTTAATTGGTTTTTTTTTTTTTTTTTAGTTCCTCATATATTATAGACACTAATCCTCAAGCAAATGTAAAATTGGTAAAGATTTTCCCATTCCTTAGGATGCCCATTGCCTGAATGATGGTGTCCATTGCCATACAGAATCTTTTGGGCTTCTTGAAATCCCATATATTAATTGATATTCTTAGTTCCTGTGCTATCGGTGTCTTGTTCAGAAATTCCTTTCATATACCAGTGAGTTCATGTCTATTAACAACTCTCTTTTCTGTAAGATTCAGTGTTATTCCTTGAATCCTTTTACAGTTGAATTTTGAGAAGAATGAAAAATATGGATCTATTTTCATTCCTTTACATGTAGCCAACTAGTTTGACCAGCACCATTGTTGAAGAGGCTGTTTTCTCCAGTGTGTATTTTTGATTTGTTTGGGGAAAAAATCAGGTGTGTGTAATTCTGTCTAGGGGTTCAGTTCTGAATCTATTTTTATTCTAATACTAGACTGTTTTTATTACTATAGTTCTGTAATACAACTAAGATGAAATCTAGGATGGTGTAATTTCCAGCAGTTCTTTAATTACTCAGGATTGTTTTGGCTATCCTGCTTTGTGTGTGTGTGTGTGTGTGTGTGTGTATGTGTGTTTCCATAAAAAGTTAAAAATTACATTTTTACTTTCTATGAAGAATTTTTTAGGAATTCTCATGCAAATTATATTGAATCTATATATTACTTTTGGTCAGATGGCCATTTTTACAATTATGACAGCTTTAATAATCAATTTTATAGCGCTAAACACTAATATAAAAAAACTGGAAATATCCAATATTAGTAACTCAACAACACACTTGAGAGTTCTGAAACAATTAAATAGTACTAAAAAAAAAGTGTAGACAGGTAGAAATAATCCAACTGGGAGCTAAATTAATGAAATAGCAATAAACCAAAATAACCAACATATAAAAATACAAATAACCAACCAAACTGAGAGTTGGTTCTTTGACAAAATCAACAACATTGACAAATTCACCATCAGTTTGAAAAAAAAAAAGATCTAAATTAATGAAGTTAGAGATAAAAAGGGAGACATTATAATGGAGATTGGAGAAATTCAGATTCATAAGGACATACTGCAAAAATACATATTTCAACAAACTGGAAAAAACTAAAAAAGTAGATGAATTCTATACAACCTACCAAAATTATATAAAAATGAAATAATAATACAGATCCACAATCCCTCGTGAAATAGAAGTAGCAATTAAAAGTCTCTTAAGTTAAAACACCCAAAGCCAGATGGCTTCAGTGCAGAATTCCATCATACCTTCAAAGAACTAATGTCAATGCTCCTCAAATCATTCTGAAAGTTAAAAACAGAGGGAACATTTCCTAATTCTTTTTACAAAGTCATGGTTACCCTGACACCAAAACCACGCAAAGACACAATGTAAAAGGAAAATTACAGACCAATATCTTTTATGAACATAGGTTCAAAATTCTCAATAAAATACTTTCAAACCATACGTCAAGAACATATCAAAAAGATTATTCACCATGATCAAGTTGGTTGCATCGCAAAAATACAGAGATGGTTCAATCTATGTAAATCAATAAACATAATCCACTACATATAGACACTGAAAGAAAAAACTCCTTTACTTAAAGGTCTAAATTCATTCATCAGGCTACTGAGATCCTCATAGCTTAAGAACATCAATGATTTCACAATATCAAGATGGTAAAGATTAAAACTGCATGATAATATTAAAGCATGCTTTACTATCTGATAATACTCAACACATAGTAATAAAAAAGTCTTTATTAAGGCAGTGGTGGCACTCGCCTTTAATCCCAGCTCATGGAAGGTAGAGGCAGGTGGATCTCTGTGAGTTCATGGCCAGTCTGGTCTACGGAGTGAGTTCCAAGGACAGCCAGAATTACAACAGATGAACCCTGTCTCGAAAAACCAAATGTAAATAAGTAAGTAAGTAAATAAATAAATAAATAAATAACATAAAAGGACTTTAAACTGTAGAATAGAAGGAAATTTTATTTCAAATAAAGATATTAGTATTAAAAATATAATATACTTAATATGAATTATTAAAAATACTGTTTTTACTGAAAATATAAATTTGAATATAAAAATATTAAGTCTAAATAAATAATTATAATTGATATAGATTAGTGTTTCTTGAAACAAAAATTATTAATTAAAATAAATTTTTCTACTGAGTACTAAATAATGCTAGAAAACTAAAAGAAAAATGATATCAGGCAATTAATGATAGGAACTTAAAAAAGCTAAACATAAGAAAGCAGAAAAGTAGCACAATGAGCAGTGGTATTAATGAGGTAATACTGAGACAGTCTGAATATTCAGAGCCTGAAAACTGCTCAACCAATGTGAGAACAGAAGAAATACTATTTAGAGATGTGAATATCCTGTATCCATCTTCTTATAGTAGCTACAAAGATGAAAGTGTAAAATTTTGGTGAGGTATCGCAATAATTTATGTGTTTAGAAGGGAAAGCTCAAGACTTCGTGTGTGTGGTATCAACTTATCATAGGGATGTAGAGGCACTGGGACTCATACGTAAGAAAGTTTATAGGTCCATGGTGGATTAACCTTTTCTCTGTGAACATAGTTCTCTCTGGCCCCATGAATGGGGGTTCAAATACAGATTCCCTTATTCCAAATTGCATCAATAACCCCTTTCCATCCTCCATGGTTCTCCAATCCCTGACATTTATGGGGAACTTAGACAGAGATAACCATGTGTTCCTAATGGCTCTGATAATTTAGTCCATTAGGGACTGAATTCCTTCATATTGTCTCAAGTTACACAGCCTTTGCCTTGAGGGGCAAAGTTAAGGGGAGTTACTTTATTGTTTTTCTGACTCCGCAGCAATCTGACTGATCCCATCTCCTCCTATGTCCCATAGCCTCACAAGTTAGGCCACAACAAGCTCTTTCATTACTCGTCTACATTCTTTCCCAATTCTAGCAGCTCAAGCACTATTACCTGATGACAGTAGTTTCTTGCCCTGGGCTATTGTCACACATCTGCATGCTGGATTCCAGATTTTCCTAAATCCCACTAAATGTGGGACCCTATGTATTATCTTTATTACTTTTACCATGTTTCTTTCATCACTCTCTAATTTCTCCTATGTCTTCCAAGTTCTAGGACAGCACAAAGGGCTTCTGAGCATGGATCTAACTTGTACTTGCAGATGGAGATCTGCCTCCATTTCATTCTCCTTTTTATCTAATTTACTGGGCAAATCATGGGCTAAGACAAAGAATGCTGTCCAAAAATACCTTCTTGTTACAATTCCTGCTTTACGCAAACAAGTTCCTGCTTGACCACCATCTCAGGCTCAGAAATATTTCTCATTACACACAGTAGAGGTTAGGGCACCTCTGCTATGGTGTGCCAACAATTTCAACCTTTTTGCACAAATCTTGAAGACTGCAAATCTTCCTCAAAATCATTAAGTGTTTTCAAGGTATCTCTGTATTCCCGTGGTAGACCCCACTCCTCAAGCAGGCATGCCATGACGTACTACACAGACTAAGATTACCATCCTGGGATTCTTCCAATAGACACACCTGATCATGATGTCTCAGCCTTAGTACTAGCCATAACAAGAACCACACAACTGCTACCATAACAAAAAGGCACACCAACACACACACCATACAGGAAAGGTTGGCTTTATCAGAAGTTACTTCATGGATGCTTGCCCATCAGG
The DNA here is from genome assembly GCA_026225945.1 of Cricetomys ansorgei. Lineage (NCBI taxonomy): Eukaryota > Metazoa > Chordata > Mammalia > Rodentia > Nesomyidae > Cricetomys > Cricetomys ansorgei. Next base: position 6,453,946 of record JAMJFZ010000239.1, on the reverse strand, counting down.
CTGCTCAGCCTGAGTATCATGCTTTGCTCTCCATAGCCAGGACCATGCATTTACTTCTCCACAGTTCATCTTTGGTTCCATTGTGTCCCTGTTCAGATGCCAATTCTGTGTGACAAGATATTTCCTGGACAGTAACAATACACATGCACTCATCGTAGATAGAGAACCCATGATGGAACAAGGTACAGATACCACCAAAGTCCAATTTGGTGAACTATGAATATTATTGGGTAACTTATAGGAATCTAAGGTAAGAGATTATTTATAGGAACAAAAATTACTCAAAGACAGCTGCATCATTAAAAATAGATGCAAGCACAGATGACTGCTCACAGTCTAGGAACCTATAGCACACTGCCCAGCCTTTAGGCAGCTCAACAGGCTTAGAGTGTCCTTTTTAGGTGGCTCCATCTCCACCTATTCTGAGCAGCTTGACTGGTCTATGCTTTATTGCAGACTGCTTGCATGGTCTTTGCTTCTTGTTTATAAACTTGGTTATTCTGAGAGTGACTCTCAGTAGTCTTTATTGATTATAGTTAGAAAGAAGGGTCCTCGTAAATCTGGTCAGTTTCAGGGATTTCCTGAAGTTATTTTGAATTGTTTAACTCTGTCGTAAAGAGCTTTTCTCCAGAATGGAATATTTCAATCAAAAGGGAAACTGCTTCATAAAATTGTCGTCCTGCATTCTGGGCCACATAATCACCGTATATTTACAATTTCCATATTTCAGTTCAGCTAAAAACAAGAGAAAGGGACTCTTGCCTTTAAGGACAGTTGAAAGAGAGTATAAATCATTTTGCTTTGCATAATTGTTCACACCCCTGTGAAATAATTATGTGGTTGAAGTGACAAGGCATTCTCAGAAAATTCCTATTCTTCACAGCAAAGAGCAATTTTAAGAAAAAGCTGTTCCACTTACTCTTTAGTGGTGTTTTATATAAAAGGGAAACACAGACTAGAAAAAGGATACTACAGAAACTAGGAGAAAGAGAGGAAGAGTTTGCCATATGCTGCAATTGAGAAGAGCTTGTAAGCATTTCTTTCATTCAGTTTTTTTCTTTCATTCTTCTTCTTCTTTTTTTTTTTTTTTTTTTTGCCAGTTGCTGTTGTGTAACAGTTTCCCCTGAGATTGAAACATTTCATCATGCAGGAAAGCTCTTTAAATAGGAAGGTAAACAACTCAAAATAGCTTCAGAAACTCTGCGAAACTGTGCAGATTCACTAGGCTTTTTCCTGCCAGAATAACCACTAAAAGCAGAGTCACCCTCAGATAAAGAAGCTGAACTGCCAAGAAGACTCAGACCATCTGAGCTTCAGAGAAGACTCTCAGAAGAGAAAGGCTTCAAAGACTGACTCTGGGACCAAATCAACTTCTTGGAAGAAGCAGAAAGCATCAAAGCTGACTGTGTATAGTTTAAACCAGAGTCATTTGGAAAGGACTCTCCAATCTGTTAACTACCTGAAGGCTATGCAGTGTGCTCCAGGGTTTTCCAGCTTTTGTGAGCTGCCACGCATGCTGGTGTGAGCCTTGGTGATACAGCTGTCTTTGTGTCATTTCTGGTCTTGCAAGTAACTCCTCATCCATATTCCTGTAAATAACCCCAAATAAAACTCATTGTTTCATCAAACTGGACTTAGTGGTATCTTGGTTAGGGTTCTATTACTATGGAGAGACACAATAATCATGGCAATTCTTATAAAATAAAGCATTTGAGGTTTTATTACAGTTTCAGAGAAACAGTCCACTATCATCATGAAATGAGGAACATACGGCATATAGGCAGACATGTTGCTGAAAAAGTAGCAGATAGTTCTACATCTGGATCCAGAGGCAGCAGGAAGTGTAAGAAACACTGGGCCTGGCTTGGGCTTTTGAAACCTCAAAACCACCCCCAGTGACACACCTCCTCCAACAAAACCACACCTACTTTAACAGGGCCACATGTTCTATCCTTCTCAAGTAGTGCTACTCCCTGATGACTAAACCTTATAATATATGAGCCGATGGGGGGCATTCTGATAAAAACCACCACAGGTGCTATCTATACTTTGATCTGTCGTATCAGAGATGAGTAGAAATGTGTGTTGTATCTTCCCAGGGAAAATTTTATCACTCAATAGTTGCCAAATGTGGACACTTATACTACACTAAAAATGGTTGAGTTATTTCTTAATAAATTTTCAAGTTATTTCTCACATTCTTCTATTTGATTTTATGCTTGAGTAGTCATTATTCATTATTTAGCAAAACTGTAGGTTCACAGCAAAACAGAGTGGAAGGAGTTCTCTCACATATGCGTGTTCTGCTCCACTCTGAACATCTCCTACCAGATATATGCTTCTTATATCTGTTGCTATTCTCATTGCTTGTGGCCAAGAAGCAAGTTAAAAGACTGGTTTATTTTGGCTTGTGGTTTGAGTTTACAAACCATTTGGAAGGCCTAGTGGAAGCCTGAGGAGCTGTTTGGTCATATACCAGTCAGGTCACATAGGAATCAAAGCCAGGAAAGGAAGGCGAATCTGAGCCACCCCTCAACACACCCCCCACACCAATCAGTGACCTATTTCCTCCAGCTAATGTTTTCACAACCTCCCAAAACAGCATCTTGAGTGGGTAGCCAAATTCACCAACATATGAGGTAGCGAGAGGTGGTCCACATTCAAACTGTGACACTCCTTGCTTGGCTCTCATAAGTTCATGGCTATCACACAATGCAAAATCCATTCAATACAACTTGTTTCTGCCCCTCAATTATCTCACAGGTTATTCTTTTGCTGTTTTATCTAAGTCATCATTAAGCTATCTATACTTTCTCCTTTGTTGTTATGAGTCTCACAGCTCCATGTTTACACATAGGTCACTGAGCCATGCTTTATAAAAAGCCGTGCTTTATAAAAAGCACAGCATGCTACACTGGATGATAACAGTGGACAGAGAACAAAATCCACATCAATATTAATAAGTAGATGAACAAACCCTTAGTTAACCTTCAGTGCTCCCAGAGCCTTTCCTGGCCAGGAGGCAGTAACAGTGAACAGAGAAAAAGCACCAGGGGAGTGAACTGTGACTTTAAAGTCACACTGTGTCATCAGCATGGGCTCTAAAAACAATATCAAAAGCAGACAGATTATTAAATATGGATATTCAATTTTCCGGTGCTATTTGTTTAAGGAACAATTTATTTCTTCTTGCAGGACCTTTATCTTTGTGAAAAGTCAGCTAATTACGTTTGTGTGGCTCTCCTGGAGTTCTGACATCCTCCACTGATCCGGTTGTCTGAAGTCCCCCTTGATGCAACACTGTCTTATTTTCCAACTTTGCTCTTATCCAACATGTTGTTAGTAGTTTGAGTCTTTCGGATTTTATATACAATCTTTAGAGGCAGTTGTCGATTTTTGCAACATTGTTTGCTAAGATTTTTGTTAGCATTGACAGAATTTTACAGTAATTTCAGTTCCATATTTATTCTGAGATTCTGAGAAACAAAGACAAGGAAACACTTAAAGTGATGACAAAGGAGAATGAATATAGCGTGTAAAAGTTGAGAATAAATAGCAATTGAAGTAAACGTGAAAAAAGGTGCATCTTAGCAGAAAAAAATATTAATGACTAACTCGGCCATTTAATCAAAACTGGCACCTAAATCTACCTGTCTTCTTGGCCAAGATGAAGACAGACCCACGGCACATGATTCTGGTTTGTCTTATCTTCCTTCGATTGTGTTATCCTGTCCTGTATCATCTGGACACTGGGATGAACAAATTCTAACAGTCTGTCCTACAGCATGAGAACTGTAAAGAAACTGTCTCAGTTCAGCTCTCACTATTTTACATGCCCTCCAGATAACGGGAAGAGTGTCTATAGCCTGGAATGGCATCTATCCCTAAATCATGGCAAAAGGCCATCTAGTTATGTTATAATTCTAACAGACAGTAGTTAGCTATTAACAAACACATGTTTGCATTTTAGCAGAAGAAATCATAGTGATAGTACCCTGGCGCATGAAAGAGACAGGTTTTGATGTCCAATATATTTCCAAATAGAAAAGTGGTATATCAGTTTGTTGTAGATTAATTTTACACTCAGGAATAGAAATAAAACAACCAGGACAACGTTTTAAACTGAAGGTAAAACATTTTAGAGAGCATAACAAGGTCACCAAGGCCTCCTGGCCAGGAAAGGCTCTGGAAGCACTGAAGGTTAACTAAGGGTTTGTTCATGTACTTATTAATACTGATGAAGATTTTGTTCTACATCCACTGTTATCATCCAGTGTAGCATGTTAGGTGACTAGTTCTGGATAAGAGTTCAGCTCATATATAATCCAGCCATAATAGCATCTGACATTCAAAAGTGCATACTGCTCTTCTGAAGTCTGCTCCTTGTTTTCATTATAGAAATCAACCCGCACCCCACCCCCATACACAAACATACAGTTCCTTCTAGAAAACTTCTCTTTTCACTAAACGCATGATCAGTTGGCCATGATTTCAGCTATGCATTATTGAGCAATTTTATTTTTCTGCAGTCCTTATAAGATCTTTGCTGTGTTAATATTTATATAAAACTCATCTCAACAAAATGAATTTCACAGAGAACTGTCAATGGGAACAAAATGACAAGATAAAATAAACACGCCATCAGTGCCTGTGCTCAGAAAGAATATCCTCATGTTAGGTAGAAGAGCATAAGGTTGATTGTGAAATTGTAAATGAGCCTTTTGTCATTTTTCTATCAGCTGTAGATACCTCCTTTCACTCCTGCCAGCTGCTCCCTGAAAATCACTGCTGAGCAGCAATTACTGCTTCAGCACAAATTCCCTGAAATGGGGGAGAGGGCATTTACCATGATCTGTCACTGTAAATGCTTAACTACAAAGGCTTCTTTTAAGGCACTGAAATTAGGTAGTTTGGGGTAAAAGTAGGGTAATTTGGACAGTAGCAATTAAGAAAGAAAAGAGGCACACTAATATTCATACAAGAAAGAAGGTAGACTTGTTAGCAGGGCAGGCCATGCTTACAGGAAATTGAGTGCATATTTTCTGGGCACATGTGCCAGTATTATCTAAAACAAATTATCCAATATAGGTTTTTGTTTTCATTTCTTTTACAATTGAAACAGGCCATCTAGTTTCATGATTGAGGATTAAAACTCAGATTATTTTTATCTTTTTAGCCAGGAGAAATGTCAGATATCATGAAATTCATTGATTCACTATTTATAAATAACATTTTCACATGAACAAAATGTAATTTTCATAAGTCTCTGTCATGAACACTGACTGGGATACAGCAGTGAAAACATGTAGGTGTACATCTAGGGTTTTGTCTTGGAAGTATAAGAAGGGAAAAATAATACATATGTTTTATGTTGGGAAAAGTATTAAAGCAATAACAAGAAAGTAAATGAATTATAGAAGGAAAGAAAGGTGAGTTGGGAAGGTGAGATAATTTTAGTTTTGATTGTCATGAAGTTTCAGAAAAAGCCTGTTTAAATACAAACCTTAAAAAGTCAGGGAGTTAGCCATATGAATACATGGAAGAATATTGTCAAAACAATGAAAATAATAAAAGGAAAAGCCACAATGCAAGATACGGTGAAGTCTTTTTCTCTAGCAAACAATGATTTACACAGGAGAATGGGTGATAATTATTTAAACATTGAATGTGCAATTAGAGACTCTCAACAGGAATAAACTTGATTTGGAAATTGGCAGGATTCTTCTACTGAAGAGGAAACTATGAGAGAAGCAAAGAGGTCCATTAATAATGTTCTTCCAACCCCATATTTAAACAAGAGAAAGGAGATAAGACATCCTTGCCTGGTTCCTTAACCTGATTTTAATCTAGTAAAACAGAATAGAAAATATCAAAAAAGAAACTGACAAAGCTATGCCAACATAACATTCAACAAGTAGTGCTGGCAAAGTTGGACATGCACCTGCATGACAATGAAACTATCCATGTCTTTCATTCTGCACCAAATCAACTCAGTGTTAAGCAAACACCTCAATTTAAAACCCATGACACTAAAAATGCTATAGAAAAAACACAGGGAATGCTCTTCCACACACTGGAGTTGGCAAGAGGTCCCTGAGTAGAACTTCAATCGTGCAGGAATGAGGAATGAACCACAAGAATCAACACATGGAAATGTATATAATTAAAGGTTTTATGCCAAGAATAAAAAGTACCAGCAGAGCAAAAACAATTCACGGAATGGGAGGAAAACTTTAACAACTGTCCTGATATCCAGATAGGGGTCTAATATTCAGATTTTACAAAGAAATGCAGAAATTAAACAACAAAGAAAAAACTTGCCAAATCACAAATTGGCTAAGAGTTCTCAAAAGAATTGCAAATGGCCAATAACTGGTTTAAAATTTCTCAGTCTTCCTACTCATCAGGGAAATGCAAATTAAAACTTAGTAGAGGAGCCACCTCACCCCAGGCAAAACAGATAGGGATGTGCTTTGAATGAGGATGCCCCCCATAGTCTCATATGTTTGAGTATTTGGTCCTCAGCTGGTGGGACTTTTAGAAAAGTTTGGGAAAGGTAGCTTTTTTTTTCAGGAGGTATGTCACTAAGGGTGGGCTTACAGGTTTCAAAAGGCCCATGGAGTTCCCAGTTAATAGGATCTCTCTGCCTTGTACTTATGTATTAACATGTAAGCTCTCAGCTACTGCCATGACTACCAGCCTGCTGCCATGCTCCCCACCATGATAGCCATGGACCCATCCTCTGAAAATGTAAGCCTCGGAATAATCTCATCCGTAAATTGCATTGGTCGGTCGGATCATGTGCCTTATCTCAACAACAGAAAAGTAATTAAGACAGGTATCATCTAGAATTCTAATCAGAAATGTTGGAGATATTTCAGGGGAAGAAGAACCCTCATTCACTGCTGGTGGGAGTAAAAATTAATATAGTCATTATGTAAATCAGTGTGGAGGATTGTAAAAATAACTAAAAGTAGAACTTCATCGTGACCTTCCAATATTACTCCTAGGAATATATCCTAAGAACAGTATATCTTACCACAGAGAAATCTGCACATCCATTTTTATTGCTGCTTTATCTAGGATAGAAGAGAAATGGCAGCAGACTAGATGTCCATTAAAAGAAGAATGGTTAATGAAAATGTGATACATATATGTGTAAGATTACTCCACTATAAATCCAGGAAAATGGATAGATATGAAAAATTTAATATTAAGTTAGAAAACCCACATGTTCTCATAAATGGAGCCTAGCCTATAATAGATGCATACATATGTGTTCATAGGTATAAGTATGAATAAAGTGTAGATATTTAGAAAAATAAATAAAAAGAGGATAATATTTGGTAATGAGGAAGAACGAAGTACAGGCAAACAGACAAGTGAGTCATTGAAGTGGACATAAAGCTAATTTTTTCCAATTTCAATTCCCCATGGTGTGTATGTGAATTCAACGTTCTATGTATTGAAGTAGCAAGAACTATTTGTTCTTCCTTTGACAATGAGGTTGTCTCTTTAATTCCACTGACCATTGTGCAATGTCCACTAGACATGGTTAGTCACTAGATACATTTGTGTGTTGACCAAGTTAAAACAATGATTTTTAAAAAATTATTCTCTGAAAAGTGATTTCTTAAACCTAAACTTTTATCCTTTTCTTTCTGTTTATAGCTGTATCAAATAATTCTATTGTAGTGTTATTTAATATACAAAGTACATTGTTATGCATAAAATAAAACAGTTTCTAAAATAAAAAGAATATAAAAGACTGTTCTATAGTTAGTCTTCAAAAAGAGAAAGAGGCTGGAGGAGATTCTCTTCAACTGAGGGGCCAGGAAGCAGACGATCTCTAAATATATTTCGAAACTAAAATTTTAACATGTGGTATGATATAAAAATTTAAGTTAAAATGACATATTTTGTTACTTCTAAACTGAAGAGTGGAAAGTACTATTGTTCAATTGAAAAAAGAATTGAGAAACATACATTGGATGGAAAGCCATGAAATCTATTTTATACATTCTACCACTGTGAGGAGTGTTTAACCAAGTAGACATAGGAGGAACACTAAATGGGTATATATGTAAAAATAATAATCAAAGAAAAAGAGGTCATGAAATTGAGGGGGAGTTGTGAAGACACAGAAGGAGCTGGAGGGGAGACGGAAGGGTGGAAATGGTATAAATACAGTATACACGCATAAAAGTCTCCAAAGCTTTATAAAAAGACGTGTAAAAATTAAATAGTCTCAACCATTCTGAATCACTTTTTCTCTGTTTTTTTGTGTGTGTATGTTTGTGCATTTTTTTTCACTTTTGAGATTGAATTATACTGTTTCACCCTCTCCCTTTCTTCTGCCCATATCTCCCATAGACTGGTTCCTGTTCTCCTTAGAATTCAGAGACTCTCTTTTCATTAGCTATTAATAAAGGTATATATGTATTTGTATACACATATATATTCCTACATATAACTTGTTGAGTTCATATAATGTTACTTGTGTGTACATTTTCAGGACTGGAAATTTGGCCCTTGACAACAAATTGATGTACTCTTCTCTTGGAAGGACCAGCTCTCCCCAGCTTTATTCAGCACACTATATTTTTTTTATAAGGCTGAGGCCTAGTGGGATTTCCCATATCTAGATCGATACGTTCATTGGTGTCCTCCTTGTTCAGCTTATGTTTGGATAGTCGTGCTGTTAAGAATTTACAATAAGAGCTTCTGATGTCACTAGGAGACAGACTCACAGTATGAGCAACCCCCTCCTACTCTGATTCCTACAGTCTTTCTGTTCTCACTCCCACAGTGTTCTTAGAGCCTTAGGGGCTTTAGTGCTTTGTAGATGTATCCACTCTGAATTAGGATTGTTTGTGGTTGTCCTTAGTGGTCTCTGTCTATTGCAAAGTGTTATTTCCTTGATGAGGGGTGAAGACTACTTGATTTTAACAAAACAGTAAAATTTTGTCAGGTAGAGTCTTGATTCATCATTTCAAAACTATGAAACTAGATACATATGAGGAAAGAAAAATTTTCAAGGTCCTGGAAAAGCAGGTATATGGAGCAATGGAGAAGAAAGAGAAAAAACAAGAAAGAAAAGACCAAATCATGCTAATATTACTCCTGGAAAACTAGAATAAATATTGATAACTAATGTTATGAAGGACTAGACCTCCATAGGAAGTGAGAATTAACATTGGATTTATGAAAAACAGTATTCATTTATGACTTAGGAAAAACATATTTGGTACTGAGTACTAGGAGTGAGCTGTTACTTGATATGTTCCAAGACAGGACAAACAGAAGCTAATTGGAGGTAGTGTAAACTCAGAACAAAACCAAAAATCACCTAAGCAAATTTAATCCAATGAAACAGGATATGTGCTGCTCCTGATTGAATGCAGGTAGGAGACACCCAGGCAGGAAATATGTCAGGATATATGCTCGCCCCTGAGCATGAGAAACATGTAGCCTTATGGGTTCTGCCTTTAAAATCCCTACAAATTACATGTTGGTGCCATCTTGGAGGAATCCCAGAATTAACTCAGGTCCTTTCTGTATGCATCCACATGGTCCCAGCCAGCATCCATTATTACTGGCCAGTATTAAATCTTGCTTAAAATCCACTCAAACTTTGTGGCTGGTCATTTTCTTAACTGATTAGGGATTAACATATGGAGGCTCCCCAGGGAGATAAATTTCAGCCAAATTCTGGAGTTGGGCTCTTCACTCTGGGACTCTTGAGAGGCCAGTAAACAACCTCAAGAAGGGATGGGGTAAGTGCTTTCCGCTCTGTAAATTGCCAAGGTAAAAGATGAAGACATCGGCATCTGGTTTCTATATGGAACCTCATTTTTAAATTGGCTTTTGTCTGATGAGACTTGATAATCCTGTTCAAGGGCAAAGAAGCACATTCCATGGTCCATTAATTAATTTCTGGTTAGTCAGTTGCTACTGAAAACTGAGAATTAGGAATAAAAATCTCAGCAAAGCCCAGCATCATTGATGTCTGTCAGTCAAGTAGAAATCTGCAGAGACACATATAGACTATGTCATATGTGTGTGTGTGTGTGTGTGTGTGTGTGTGTTTATACATTATATATATACATATATATATATGAATGAATATATATGAGTGTGTGTGTGTGTGTGTGTGTATATATATATATATATATATATATATATATATATATATCCCTCTTCATAGTATGTGTGTGAGTGTTTGTGTGTGTGTGTGTGTTTTTTTCCCTCTCCCTATCTCTCTGCTTTGCTCTTTCTTTTTTCATGGTCAGGTCCAGCTGACCATAGTCAATCTACTAATTTCCCTCTCTGCTCTGGTCTCTTCCATATGACTTTGGCTGTTCTCTCTCTCTCCCTCATATCTACAATAAAAAAAATTCCCTTTAACTATATCATGAGGTAACCATGTCATCAGTTTATACAATGACTAAGCCAATAATCCATGGAATTTGAGGAACCTTCTAGATGCAAACTACAACAGATAATTTCCCTGAACCATAATAGCTAAGATTTTGATAATAGCCACATCATGCCTACTCACAATTGTAGGTTGTGACCATGGGAATATGTCATTGAAGAAGCACAAAAATTAAGATAATTAGATAAGACCTGGTCAAGACGCTGAAAGACCAGTACATAAAAAGCCAGGGCATGGATAAAGTACTAAAGGACTGATGGTAGGATTCGTTATTATAGTTTAGGTGCTAAATCATCTTGGCTAGACAGTTGTCTGTACAGGTTTACAGAAAATGGGTGGTAGCTTTATTGCGTGTGTGTGTGTGTGTGTGTGTGTGTGTGTGTGTGTAGTTACAGGTGGGAAGGCTATTTCTAATAAATATAAAGAAAGGAGACTCTTGTATGAATGACTTGCTAGGAAAACACAAATCTTACAATAGTACAATAAAAGGCATGACTCTTCTATTGTTTCAGATTTCAGTTCCTAAGCATCTGGGCTGCAAAGTTAGTAGTGGAATTTATTTCAATGCATTAATATATATTTTGTAATGTATGTTTCACAGTGGAGGAATGATGGTTTTCCATTAATAATTTGTAAATTCCTCTAACATTATATTGCAATATTGATGAGAATTCTGTTGTAAATGATAATACAGATTCTAATAACTTAAGCACATATGTGCTTTAGATTTACATGGAGAAGCCTAGCTATGTGCCATTATCCAATGTCATGGTTGTGATGGCTATCACACAGGTTCAGAGAACAACAACAGTTACACGTTAAGCATTTAATAAACTGTATGCATAGATGAGAAGCAGAGGAAGGAAGCACATTACTGAAGTCTTAGCTTAGTAAAGCTTTGGCAGTCATTGCTTATTATGGAAAAAGCCACCAGCTGAGGAACCTCTGGAAATAAACATGTCTTAGAAGAGAGGAAGCGGCTTAGAGGAAGTGACTTACTCCATGAACACTTCTTCTCAGCACCACAGGTGTTTATAAACAATATGGAGCTTTCCCTCTGCAAAACCTCAAACTTCTATTTAATGTACTTTTAGGTTTCCTTTGAACAAATAATAAAGTCTTCCTAGTATCACATTGCAGTTAGTGCAAGTTCTTATAATACTATATGAACTGCAATAGTTGAATGATTTTAAAGCTTTTAAACACATAATACTTTCTTTTGCCAATTTCAGTTGAATCAGTATAGCCCACACCTACAGTTACAATTATATCTTCACAAAAATATGGTATAGCTGTTGGTATAAAAAAAAAACAAAACTTGTCACAGTTTTTGCATGCTCCACTGTAAACTCTAAATTTAATTTTCAAACAAATTCTTAGTGAGATAAAAGTGTCAGGGTGATAAATGTTATTTTCTTCTGCTGGAGACACATGGTGGACTCCCCCAAGGTGTTTATTCACAGAACCTTGGAAAGTCTTAAAAACACCAAGGTTCACATTAGTACCTGGTTTCCTGTCCTCATGAAACAGATTAGTATTTTGAAAGGCATTTTCTATTAAGACATTCATTAAACAGTCTCCTGTTCTGCCATCTTTGAATATCAAGTGTTCTGGAAAAAAATATTGGTTACATTACTCCTCAAGAAGTACAGAAGAAAGAAACTATCATTGTTGTGTAATACTTTGCTAATTTATAGACTTGCGTATTCCACTAACCTATAGTAGCAGTTTACTGCCAGATAGAAAAATATGTACAGTTCTGTGTTATAGCTCTTAAAAACACTGCACTTTACCATAGAAAGTAATTTTAAAAGAACACCTAAAATCTCACAGGATTTAAGTTAAAATATTGGCACTGTGATATCTTCTCGGAGTCCTACATTTCCTTGAGTTTCCAGCTTTCTATCACTTTCCTCTCCATAGCTTCCTCTGTTTCTGCTTCATGCTTGCTTGATCGTAGCAGCACGCACATTTACTCTCATGTTAATAGTAGCCTTCGCCAAGCTCCTCACCTCTCTCACTGCCTGACAAGATTTTTAGCCATTAAGGGCTCATGTGATTAAATTAGATGCATCTGCTTAATTAAGGATAATGTCCGTATCTCAGCCTACCATGTTCTCAATATATGTGAAAAGTGCCTTTTTTCATGTATGGTAACATTTCGTAGGGAACCAGGATTAGGATGTGATAAAGTTTAGAAGAGGCTGAATTGTGAGCTGAAGTCAGATAAATGAGAAAAGGATTTGGAAAGGTAGATGTATTTTATATTTGGTCAGATTGTGATGCACTAAGGTCTGGAATTTAGAACATGGTTGTTGTGGAAGTTTATTTTTGCTTGTGTTTAAAATAATTGTTTTTGTGCACTGTTGGGTGAAGGGTCTGCCTAGGTCTTTGTGTTTTGTATTGTCTGCAGGTATTGGATTTATGTGGGGATGTTTGATTGGTTATGATCTGCACCTGAGATTCTAAATTAATAAAAACACCTGAGCTCAGACACTCAGGGTTCCACTGTCCAGTATGCCCTGGCCATGATGGCGGTTCCCTCTGCTGAGGTATGGCAGAGTTTGCACCTATGAGAACTTCTCCTTGTCTTTCTTGGTAAGCCACAGTAGATATACTGCTACAAGTAGTGACTGCAATATGGGGCCCTGAAGTCACACTCATCCAACAGGGAGACAAGGAAGAAGATAAAGAAACTCCCGACCTCACAGAGTCTGGTAAGGTAACCTCAGGGAAGCTATCAGAGGGTGGAGATTAAGATATTAATTGAAGGTTCATGGTGGAAGAGGAGAAATAGGAAGGAAATAATACTCTATAAAGAGAAAAGGCTATGAAATTAATAAACTGATGAGGAAAAAGCCCCAAGGTGAGAGCCACGGAGAGCCCTTAGAGATAAAGAATTCAGTTGGGATTGGGAAACAGCAAGGTTTTAACTGCTTTTCCTGATCATGGAGCCAATGGAGCCCTCCCTCCACTGGTGGTAGCATACTCTTTCACACACTGAGTTTTCTGATTGTTTGTGCTGTTTGTGTGTGAAGCTCAAGATGTTGTGTTTGAAATCTATGGAAGAAGTTACATGTTTCTCCATAGCAATAGTGAAAAAGAATGCCAAAAGGCCAGAATGCTTCAACTGGAGATTCTTCCTACTGGCCCAGGACCCCCTGCTGTCATGGAAGCCTCAGGCTTAGAGCCAAAAAACTACTTATTTAAATTTATCAGATTTTTTTTTTCTGGAAACCTGACTAAGAGAAAGACAAACTGTCCAGACACTGGTGATGAGAACACCGTCCCAGAAGTAACCCTTCCTGCAGACAATAACTAGTTATTTTTCCAGCAAACCAGACTCTATCTTAAAATCTGGAAACAGTTTCCTTAGGATCAGCACACAGAAACTGTCTTCCAGAACTGGCTGAGGTGTATCTCATGCTGGTAGCTAAACTTGGTACTGTAAGTGTTACCCAGGTGGTGCTGGTTTTGAAGACATGAAGGAATCTTTGGAGAGCAAGAGATGCTTGGCACTGTGAGAAGCCAGGAGAGGCCACTGGTGAAAATACACCCTCCGTGGAGGTTGAAGGCTCAAATTGAAGAGGTCATGCAGAAGAGTTGAGTGTTGGCACCGTTAAGAGAGCCTATGAGAAGCTATTGGTGAAAGTGCAGCCCAATTGCAGCAAGGAACTGCAACAGTTTTGGAGACACCGGTATCATGGGAAGACCACCAAGAACAGCAGCAGCAATGGAAGGGTGCCAAGCAGAACCTGCAGGACAAGCTATGTGTGCTTCAGAAGTCTGACCAAGAGAACTGTTCCAAGCCCTTTTAAGAGGCCCAGAAGATCTTGAGTGAATTTCAGATAATCTGACATTGGTAGTGTTTTTCTGCTGTCCAGAGACATTGCAAAAAAACTTGATAGATAATTGGTATCATTTAGTTATGTGCATTAGAAGCCTCATAATTATTCCTCTTGTAAATAGTTTTGCTGGTGTTAGCGTTAAATTGTGTTGTAGCGATAAAGCAATATTTTTAGTCTTATACAGAAAAGGGGAAATCTTGTGGAAGTTTATTTTTAGTTATTTATAAAATAATTGTTTTGAGCACTGTTGGGTACGAAGCTATCTAGGTCTTGGCGTTTTTTATTGTCTGCAGGTGTTGGAATCAGTAGAACATCTGAGAAGTTCTGTATCAATAAAAACACCTGATCTGGAATGCTCAGGATTCCACCATCCAGTATGGTGCTTGCCATGATAGTGGCTCCCTCTGCTGAGGTCTGGCTGGGTTCGCATGTGTGAATATGCCCCCATGTTTTCTTGGCTAAGCTACCACAGTAGGTGTAGTATGACAGTCTCAATCTTCTCTATCTTGTTTGAGACATGGTCTCTTCTCTGATGATGTGTGTGCTAGACTAGATGGTCTGTGGGTTCCTAAGAACTAACCTATCTTTGCTTCTTTTATCACCATAGGAATGATGGAATGACATGGGCATGATACTGAGTTTCCCCCCCTCCAAGTACATTAACTACTGAGCCATCCCACAAGCCTGGGATCCTAATCTATAATAGTTATAAGCATTAAGCTTTTCTCTTTGCTCTTGGGTCAGAAATCACTTCTGTGTTCCTTGACGTGGAAAGGAGGTAAAACACGAGAAGCGGCCTTGAACTCCAACAACTTTCTCTTTTAGTAGCCAATGCAGGTCAGATAATGCCTGTTCTGGAGGGTAGAGATCAACATCTTTTAAATGCCTAGTCATCTCACACTGCGTGGGGTTTTCTGAGGACTAAGCCCTGATAGGTAGATCTTATGTGGAAAACTGAAAAGTAAAGTCAGCAGGAAACAAAATAACCTGTTGACTTGCTTCGCTTCTGATTTTGACAGTGGGTCATGCGAAGAGCTACACTCCTTGAGATAATCAGAAACACAAAGAGTTATAGGCAGGCAAATTAGAATAGGCAGGTGCAAAGCAGAGAGTGGCCAGGGCTCTTCCTGAGAGCTGGTGCTCCTCATTGTAATGTATGAACAGAGTAAACCTGCTCGTAGAAGAAGCTGTGACCCAGGTGTGGGCTTCATGCACTCTGCGATGACTGATGCATGCATTCTGAAGCCTTCGTCATGCTGCTTCTGCACTGAAACAGGAACTCCACACCCTTCCCTGTACAATGATGGCATGTGTCTCTACGGGCTATCCTGTTTTGTCTCTTTTATGTAACACATTTTCATCTGCATTTACTTTAGAGAAGAATGCCTGGTTCCCATCCTACTTGTACAAATCACTGAGCTCCACAGACCTCTGCATGCTGCGTTTTTAACTCGTACCTCCCCCCTTTCTATACATTTTTTTAGCATAATTTCCAACTAAGCCTTCTTCTTGTTCATAGTTCAGGTACATAGGTCACTGCTGATCTGGTTCCTCCTCTGGGTCTGGCTCCTCCTCTGCACCATTCACGGTGGCATATGTGCCACAGCTTCATTCTGCATCTATGGAACTAAGAAACGTAGCCTTCCCTATTCACGTGTCCATATTCCAAGATCTGGATTTATTTATATTTTTTCTGGTCTTACAGTATTTGGCTCACAGTTCTGCTTGACTTAATACTCCTATTATCTTCCTGCAAGGAAATAGTTCACAAGATATATTTTCTAAGTTGATAAAAGGCAATAACAGTAAAGCATACGTATGATAAATATTGCAGTATGCATCCTTCCAATTCCCAACTCTCCACTCACCTTTTATGCCTCAAGTATAACCATACATATAGATACAGTTTAAGAGACGTTTGTGGGTTTTCACCTCCTATGTCCTTCGGTTAGTAGCAGAGACAATGCTTGTGAAAATTAACTGCTGTTGAAAACTGTGATTCCTAAATAGCACTGCGGCTCTGCTTTTCATTAGTTCATTTGAAAGCATTTCCTGGTGACAAGGTCACTTAAGATATTAGCTATATTGTCTGAGTTATGCTTCCATGCTTCAGGTAGCACTAAAAGCTAGAGTAGTAAATTACTGAGAACATGAGCATTGTGTTAGTGCCTGCACAGTGAAGAACTGCAATGGGAATCCTGCCACACAGACACTGCTTTCTCTATGGCGGCATCACTGTGAAGTGTGCAGTAATCATAATAAATGACAAATGAAAGAATGAGTCTTTGTAGCCAAACATACTAACCATGCTTGTCTCTGGCACTAATCACTTAAGTTTCCCTCCGTCTATCAAGAGAGGTGGATCACACGCTTTGAAGAACTAAACCACACTTAAAGAAATAATAAAGGAAGTAAAAGGCAGCATGTGTCTTAGGCTTATATTACTTAGAATCATAAATTAATTCCTCTGTGGGCCTTGTTGTGTTCTTTTCTAAATTGTCTATATAAATGTAATTATTCTCTGAAAGAACATTTGAGTATGACATTCAGAGTTCTTACTGTTAATTTAATGAACTCAGTGAAATGTTATAAACTATTTTGAAGTTTGGGAAAACTACTGCTCAAGTAAGCATACAAAGGTGATACAACCAGAACCACCAGTAGTGCTTAAGAAGCACTAAGGAAGTAGAGACCACGAATTAAACAGGATGGCACATCACTATAATCCCTGCACTCACGAAGTAGAGGCAAGAGAAAAATAGTTCCAGGACATCAAAATAAGTTCCAGGCTGCCTTGGACTATATGAGAACCTGTGTCTAAACAAACATCCAGATAGATGATAGATGAGAGATAGATAGATAGACAGACAGACAGATAGATATACAAGAATAGGAAAACATCAGTCACGTGTTCAAACTTTTTGTGCCTATTTTTATTTTGTGAAAAAAAAAAATCTCTGTGCTTCGAGTGTTCCCATGTAAAGCCCCAGCACTCTGGATACAGAAGATAAAGAATTTATTTAATTTAATTTCACTTAATTAATTAATTAATTAATTCCATTTAATTCCACTGGAAATATTTTTATTTCTATAGGTCTTGAGGGTTAGATCTGTAACTATTTTCTTAGTAAATAATTTTATTATGAACAGCAAGGGTTCTAAAAGTTCCCTTACCTGTCAAAGATAAAAGAAGAATTCATTTACAAGGGCAAAAACACCAGAGTAATATTTGATCTCCCCTTATCAATCTTAGCAGTCAAGGAAAGCACACAATGACATATTTAAACACTGATATGCCAACAAAGTTTGCTATGTCAAGCAAAGCTACATTTTAAAATAAATGGGAAAAAATAGTTTTTAAGATAAGCATTAACTGAGGCACTTCACAACCTCTAGCCCATCACCGAATTTTTAGAGGAATGCTATACAAAGAGGAAGTCTCAATCAAAAGAACACCAGAGAGAATAAAGTTTCATGAGAGGAGTTTTGTACAAAAGAGAGACAGGAAGAAATCCAGTATGATCAACAGAGCAACGCAAAGCCCTTGTACTAAGAGTGAAGAATATAAAAACAAATGATGCAACCAAATTGAGAAACATCCCCCGCCCCCCGCAAGTTACAGGAGTTAGCAAGCTTCACAAGATAATCTCAAAGGTAAATGGCCTTACCTCACAATAAAGATTTCTCCTATCTGGCTGAGCTAAGATCTGACAAAAAAAGGTATGTGTTGTCTCCAAATAGTACATTTGTGTTAGTTAATTTTTTTGCTAACATGACAACAACAAGAATTACCTGGGAAGAAGAAACCTGAAATGCAGAAATGCCTTTGTCAAATTGGCCTGTCTATGGGTGCATTTCCTTCATTAGTAATGAACCATCCTACTGCGGGTAGTGACACCTCTGACAGGTAGTCCTGGTTTATATGAAAAAGCAAGCTGAGAAATCTCTGGGGAGAAGATCAAGGTGCGTTGTCCTTTCACAGTGTCTTCTCTTTAGGTCTGAGTTCCTGTTCTGGCTTCCTGGATGGTAGACTGTAACACGTAAGTAGACCCCTTGGATTTTACTCTAATGTAGAACAATCCGAGTTGCCTTTGGTCATGTACTTTACTACAATAGGAGAAAGCCAACTAAGACAACTTCTCACTGGTAAAGACATACAAACATTGAAAGTCTCAGGAAGAAAAACAATCTACCAAATACAGGTGGGCTAAAAATGAAGCTGTTGATGTTAGATGATGTATACTTTCAACCACCATTTGTAAACAAAGATAAAGGAAGATACTGCAAACTAATAAAGTTAATAATTCGGCAGTAATACCTAACTATTGTAAATGTACATAAACCAAATTAGAGGGCTTCCATTTTTATTAAACAAACGAAAAAAATAGTCAGTTCTGATTCATAAATCAATCCTATTGTATAATCAGAAATGTAAGGAAAAATTTATTACTACCCAAGTCAATGTAGAAATGTCATAGTAGCGAGCAAATAGACAAATAAAAGCAGTTAGCACAACCTAGCAACTAAGGTCGCAAAACTTAACATTAGAAGACAATATTACAAAGGAAAAACTCTGGGTTTATGATTAATACTGTGAAATATGTACATGTGTTTGTTCCATGTTCAGACAAAGTGCTCCTAACATCCCTAGAATATGCAACAGTATCACACTTCTCTACATGCTGACAAGGTAAATGAAGTTTCCCTATTCTTGGGTAGTTTCGGAATGGGAACCGGTGCTATGAAACACAAAGACATGCTAGCAGGCTTTGACTTTGACCTAAGCACCTCCTCACGCTCTAGGGTAAAAATGATATACTTAACAGTGATCTCTGATGTAAGTGTTCTTGCCTGCATAATGAAGCATCCATTGAAACACTGAAGGACATGTAGAGTTCCAAGACAGCAGAGCACATGGAGGACGCCAACATGCAGAAAAGGTCGTAATGGTCCCACCCCTTCCCCATAACTGTGTCTTCCCCACAAACAACCTCAGTACTTGTCATTTCTTGCTTTTCTGTTCCTCGGCCAGTTCTTTGCTGGCAGAGAGAAGTGAAGTGTTTCCTGGAGTTCACGAAGAGACTAGCGAATTACCTAAAACCAAGAAGTGCAAACACATTTCCAGTTTATTATGCTTCATAATACTGTGCTTTGCAGAGTCAACAATGTTTTCAATTGGAGAGTGTGGCCACTCAGCCTCAGGCAAATCTCCTAGAGCAATGGTTCCCCTACCCTATGCCCAGTCGGTGGTTGTGTCAGTGTTTGGATATCTTAACATTTAAGACTTTATCATTATTCTGACATACATTAAAATGACCTGTGATCCTTAATATTACTGTATTAGTATTGTTCTGAATTCTAGCCTACGTGTGCTTCCTTCTCCTTGAGTTTTCCTTTCCTTGAAACAGAGCAGTATTGAAGTTAGCTCAACTATTAACTTCGTAGTTGCATGCAATTGTTCAAATGGAAGGAAAAATGCACCAAATAGAATCAAAACCTAGAAATGATCAGATTTAGTTAAGGAAAGTATAGCAGTACACTATAGTCTTTTACCCTCAATTTAGAGGTAGAGAAAGGAAAGATAGAAAGAAATCTTCACCGCTTTTGCAAGTGGCCTTGATAAGAAAGAAATGTAGATAGCTTCCCAGCCTCTTTTAGGCTGTCCTAAGCTCGAATCTCTCCAACCTTTGTTCTTTTAGGAATTATCACACTAAGGACAATACCTCAACCAATGAACCACCAACCAATGTTCACCGTGATTCTTGGGGCTTCAGACCTTTTACGCCCTAAGTCAAAAATTCCCATGTATCCATGTGGCACGCAATCCCCAAAACAAACTACAGGTGCCAAAATGACTGCACCTAACCCGCATCAAGCATTCCTCATCCTACCCATAAACAACTATACCACAGCTGGGAACACAAACCTAATCAAAACGCAATTTTGCATTGTAAAAGAAACCAAAACAGCAAAAACTTTTTCTAAGTGTTCCTCTACAAGAAAGCAAGACATAATGAGCTGGACCTGTATGCCAAACATTTAGCAAAGGTGTGAGAGTAAAAATTCTTGGAAGCAATGAAAACGCTACTTTTGTGAACACACTAAAGAGTAACAGCCATATGGCTAATATTGAGAATGTTTTCATGATCTGGGCAAAGACTACAACAGCTACAACCATCATGTAAGCCAAAGCTCACTCTAGAGCATGGCTCTAGCTTTCTTCTGACCAATGAATCAGAAGTGAGGCAGGTACAAAAGAAACTGTTTGGTGATACTGGCCATTCTTATAGGGGTAATATGAAATCTCTAAGTAGTTTTACTTGGCATTTCTGTGATGCATCAGGACATGGAAAGAAAACAAATAACAAGTGCTGGCAAGGATGTGTGGGAGAAAGGGACAGTGATACACTGTTGGTAGAGAGTGACTTGATGCAACCACATTAGAAATCAGTCTAGAAGCTGTTCACAAAAGTACAAGCAGAACAGCCATATGATCCAGTTCTATGCCACTGGGCATGGACACTCAAGGACTATATCCTACTACAGGGATGCTACTGCTTCTCTATGCACAATAGCTAGGAAATATAATCAGGAAATATAACTACATGTTAAATACTGAATGTATACTGAAAATGAATTTCATTCTGCTGCAAAGAAAAATGAAATTGTAAAACAGGAAAAAAGACAGAACTGGAAAATTCACTAAACGAGGTCACCCAGAACGTGCTCTTTCCACTTGCGGATCATAGTTTAATCTGAGCCAGGTGGTGGTAATGCAGCCTTTAATCCCTGCACTTGGGGGACAGATGCAGGTGGATATCTGTGAGTTCAAGGCCAGCCTGGCTACAGAATGAATTATAAGACAGAGAGTTACGACAGAGAAACCATGTCTCAGAAAAACAAAGAAAGAAAAAAATCTTAATCTGTGTATTGAATTTAGAAAGCCAATAGAGACATAAAAATTATCAAGGAAGCTTGAGAGGCAAATAGAAGTCTTATATGTAGAAGGGATTGATAACATTTTATATAAGAACAGGGGGAGGGCAAATGAAGATATCAAGATTTGGAGGCATGAGGGAGAGGAGCAATTGGGCCAAGGGTTAACCAAAACTCAGGATGTATGAAGAAACCACATAGAAATTTTCTACTTTAAAATCTAATTACAATATTTAATTATGAATAGACCCTGCATGTGTTGATAATGACAATCCCAAAAATTTTGAGTTGTTAATTGAAAATCCTGATGTCAGCTATAGAATTTCCCCTATTAGTTGGTGGCCACAGAATTCTCCAAAATAATATACCTTATTACTCTTTTTCTTGGTTGCCCACTAGAAACAGATGGTAAGAACCTGTTGCTTAACCATACACCTTGGATGTAGAAAATAAAAAATAAGGCTGGATGCTTTCTTCATTCTGGATAGCTTTCATGTCACTAGGAGTAGATATATAGGCAACAGAGGGACGAAAGTTATCAATGTTTTTTACCCAATCTGAACATTACATACTACAATAACAGTCTGTCTAATAAGATGCTCCACTGGTTCTATTTGGATCTGAGGGTCATGCCAGACAGGGTTCATACCTGGTTCTGTGGACCTGATCCATGGTTGGGTAGGTCATAGGCCATAGATGTGAACATACTCCCATTGTCTTGATAAATGGTCATGTTGTCAAACTGACTCCTAAATATTTATGTTTATAACCTTAGAAAGAGCTTCTCTCAGCCTTATTCAGAGAGGCTTCTTTATGCAGCAAACAGTGGTTAATGAACAGACTCATGGCTGATTCAAGTGCTAAGTGGAAAACATATGGGATATCAGTAAAATATAAACTGAGACTTTAATTCATTCACATTTGTTACATAACAAATAAAAGGTGTATAATGGTAAAAAAAAATCACTTACTATTTCTAATCTAATAACAAAAATTTGAAGAATTTTGTTAATTTATTTTGCTGTTTGAAATAGGGATGAGGATTCCTAAAACTGAACACACCACGAATACATGCCACAGAGAATAATATGCAGGAGGGACTACTTTTGTCTATTAGTCTCTAAAGACACAGTAATAAAGTTCCATAGTTGGAACTCAATTGCCACCTGATGGGTGCTCAGTTGCTATTGGCTGGCCGGCCAGCATACAGCTAAGGCCGGAAGCATGACTTTATGTCAACTTATAGAGGCTTCAATCGAGAGAAACCGTAACTCACAAAGAGGGTAGCTGTAAACACACATTGCTTAAACTGAGTGTTGTCAGCTGCAAAATATGGTGATGCTAAGGAACAAAGGAGGTTACAGTGTAAAACGCATGTGGTCTTTTTCCCAAGGCTGAAATATTAGGGTGAAGCGGGTAGATACCAATACTACCGCACAGAACAGAATGTCACATTCTATGTGTTTCCTAATAACAGTGCCACAGTGATAACTTTACACTGGTCCTGACTTCATCCTCCCTGAAGGTTTCAAACATTGCACTCTGTTTCTGCTTACTCTAACTCAAAATGCCCTCCAAAGGCATGTTGCTTATCCCACCTGCCAGGGATGAACAGATGTGATACATGGCCAGAGTAGATGAGACAATACACGGAAGTGTGAGATGTGTGAGATGACGAAGTGCTTGATGTGTGAAAGGACAAAATGATGCCTCAGAGCAGCCAGATACAGAGAGAAAAGCTGGAGCTCCCACTGCTCAGCAAAGTGGTTTTTACTCTACCAGAGGTCAGCCTAAGTCATCACACAAAAGGACAGAGATGGGTGAGGCAGTTCTGAAATGGGTCTGGCAGCCACTCCAACAGGCGAGCAAAGTCATTTTAGTGTTTGTTTACAGAAGCATTGTGGTATGTGCCTCATTCTACTGAGACAGACATGAAAACATACCTGATTTATCAATTTTAGCAATATTCCCAGAGCTGTAATCACAAGTTTACACAAGCAAATATGCTGGAAGGTATTTGAAAGCTATTATAGAAAAAGCAATTAACACTGTTTGTTTCTACACAGCTGACACAGTATCACAGCACTGAAAATCAGAGAGATACAGAAAGGAATCATAATACATATTTGTGCATGATTTTGTTTAATAAGTAGAAAATGAGCATCCTACATAAAAGGAGTGAGCGTAGGGAATAAATGATTCTGATGGAAAGGTCACCTCATTATACACACTAGTGATTCAGAACATAGCCAGACAGTAAGACTGTAAACCTGGGTCCAAACTTAATGATACAGGATATTTGCTTGACCATGATTGGATATGGGTGGGAGATATCTTGGTAGGAGGAGGCAGGAAATATCCAGATAGACATGTAGGTGGGAGATGCCCAGGTAGAAAACACATCAGGATGTGTGCTTACCCATGATTAGACCTGAAGGGTAACACAGACCCTCATGGGATCTGCCTTTAAAAATCTAGCCAACTATAGCTTGGAGCCATCTAGGGGGAATCCCAGGGAGGATCTTCATGTTATCTGGCCATCTTCCACTATTACTGGCCAGTATTAAAAGCTTGCTTAAAATCCATTCAAACTTTATAGCAATGTTTTTTTTTGTTTGTTTGTTTGCTTGATTGTTTATTTGTTGTTTTTTACCTATTTGGGATCTGGAGTGCTTGTATGGTCTGCAGGTGTTAGATTTCTTGGGGGATGTTTGATTGCTTGTGATCTGCACCTGAGGAGTGCTGGATCAATAAAAACACCAGAGCTGAGATGCTTGGGGTTCCACTGTTGGTCAAGTATGGTATTGGCCAGGATGGTGGTTCCCTCTGCTGAGGTCTGGCAGGGTTTGCAATTATAAAATATGTCTCCTTGTCTTCTTTGGGGAGCCACCCCAGCAGCAACAATGTACTGCTACTCTGTGGCACATGCTTTAGGCTCTGTGAACTCCCAAGGTGAAAGACTGCACTTGGAAGAAGAACAGAAAGCTTTTTTTTTTTTTCTTTTTGGTAAGTCATAGAGGTTTTCCACGGCATCTGCTGCTGGTTTCTGTATAAGACCCCATCTGATAAAAGATTATCCTGTTCAAGTGTAAAGAAGACCTTCTTTGGTCCACTGATTATTTTCTGGTTAATTAGACACTGGTGAAAACTGGGGACTGAGATAAAATTATGGTAGGCCCAGCACCTGTAATCACAGGTGAAGTTGGTAACAGTGATGCCTCACCAAGATGGGATCCAAACGCAGGGTTTGAATAGGCCCAGCATGAGAAGTCTCTAATAGAATCCTGTTCTAAATTATTTAGGAAGGAAGGGCTTCCATATGTTCTTATTTTGTTCTATGTTGTCTCTAGTTTTGCCTGTATTAAGTATCCTGACCTGGGGCTGGAAGGTGCTGGTGGTCCAGTTGGCAGGTAGGAAGGAGCCTTGTGCTGAGTGCTTTAGGCCATTTGTATCTGCTCACTGCAATGGCTTCTGGGATAGCCTTTGCTGGTGATATAGGGGAAAACAGAGTGCCTGGCTGGGGTTCTGCTGAGGTCCCTGCTGCTATCAATTTACTTGCCACAGCTTCAGGTTTCTGCTGTGATGTGTGGAGCATACCCATAAAGTCACTGCTCCCTCCTCTCCTAGTCACTGCAAACCCTTACAGGAGCCTCCTCCCACTACAACGGTTTCTGCAGTAGCTGCTCTGCAGACTCCTGAAGTTACAACATTAAGAGAGATAAAAGTTTTTTCTCTCTTTTATACATGCAACTATTTGTGTTGTATATGTAAGGTTGTTTTGTGTGTGCATAAAGCTCAAAGTATTTACTTTCTGATTGCTCATGTTCTGTGTTCCTGGGTTGTTTTCTTATTGTTTCTGTTGCCACCTGTAGCTGGAGCTCAGAATTTATCTTTGTACTTTCTGACTGCTGAATCCAATCCAACAAACGGATTCAAATTGTTTTATGTTCTTCTGCTTATTAGAAGCTAACTGAAATTGGTTTATGACATCTACCCAGCTCCAGGTATGCTTTTAAAATTTTCTATTATGTCTAAAGACAGAACAGCCATCTTAATGCTATGGCAGGGAAACCAAAGTGAAATAAAACAGCTATAAAATATAGACTATTGGTTTATACAAACTTTCAGTACCTCAAGATGTATAAGTTTATTGGATATAAACTTAATATATTAAATATAAAATAAATATATTTTAAAATATATTAAAAATAACTTAAAAGCTTGTAACATGAGGTTGATATTTAAAAACTCTGTACATACATTACCTTAAAACCATGTGGCATGAGGCCATTTTAAAATGTAAGAAACATTTTATGGCTTTGCCATATGTCTGCCACTATCTTGGCTGATTTTGCATTTGTGAGAGGAGACAGCCATGTGGCTAGCGGCCAAACACGAGAGTCACTTAGATGGTATTGATTTTAAGATATAAACGGTGTCATAAAGAACAGCTAAGACTTGCCACTATATGGCAGGTCTGGAATTACTAAAGAAAGCCCAGGAAAAGGACCCTGAGAGTTTTGAAAATTCCTGTGCTGTGTGAGAGCAAGTAAAGTCACCAGCTGCTGTGAGATGGAGCAGGTTGAAATCCAGAAAGGCAGGCTGTGCTACTGCGGGTGAGGTCAGACAGAAAAGTAAATAAGTCCCAGATATTAAGCTTTAAATTGTTTCCACTGTTGAGATTTGGTTTTGCCTTATGGAGATTATGGTTGGGCCCTGATATTTTTCTCTTGAAATAAAAAAGGAACTTTATTACAAAAGCACAGTTAAAAATTTTAACATTCTTTAGAAAATTTTTGGACTTTTACACAAAATTGAGATTGAAAAACTAGATATTTAAAAAAAACAGCTTTTAACATATCTGAATTTTTAAGGCTATAACACACTTTAAGTCTATAAATGTTTTATATTATTATGTCTTTGTTAAATAAAAGTCTAAACCTCACCTAAGATCTATTTCAGGCTTCAAAATGTCTGACTTCTTGTCTTTCCTATAAAAACTATAATATTCTGTAATGATACACTATAAAAGGGGCAAACGGTAAAATGACAGACTATGTTCTGCATCTATGATTTAAAGTTTCATTTTGATACTAAAAAAGCTTCAGTTCAAAACTATTATTTTCTAAGACTTACAAAGTAATGATCAGTTACCTTATAGATGATCAAGTTCTTTAATGTATTCAAAACTATGCTTGTACTCATGCTAAATACAAATATGCTTTACTTAGCCTCCTGTTCCTGCATGTGTTTTCAAAGTTAAGTATAAAAGCAAGTAACTAAAACAGACAAAGTTTATTTACCTCAGATATACTTGATGAATTATAGTCCTCAAACCCCTCAGAGATTTGCTGAACGTTGATTATGTTTAATAATAAAACCTATTATAAGAAACAGAGACCACAGATACTAGCAGTGACTCCAAGATCTCCAAGGAAGATGATGGGTACAAAACAACTTTATCTGAATTTTGGTAATGCTAACCACTGGGTAAAGCTGTCCCAATGCCTCACCTGCTACCAGGGACATGTCTAAACTGTGGACAAAATAGGACACTGGAGAAAAGGTCGCCCTGCTTCGACTGGACAGATATGGGCAAGTCCTTTAAGTCCTCCTTCACAGCAAAGCATCTTCTGACCTGGTGGTTAAAAACTGGCATTTCCTTGGGGCCGCTGCTCTCCAATGAGGTCATGGAGAACACAGGAGCCCTGGTCACCTGCTTAAGTGCAGATAAGTCTTTGTTTTTTTAATTGATATATAGGCCAATTAGGTTACATTTACTTCTATAATGTATTCTTCTCAGATCTCTGATGTTACTGATGGCTAACTAGTTTTGCTTATCTAACAGCGATAGGTACCCTGTCCTCCCATGGCTTATGGCTACCTTATTAGTTCAATTCATAGGGCTACTATAACTCCTCCTGGAAAAGGTTTGCCTTACTAACAAACTTAGGGATATTTACGGATATTTAAGGATAAACAGGCTTCAAGTAGAATATTTTATAAAAACTATCTTTGCAATGACTGCTCTCAATAATAACTACTCACGTCTCTGGTAAATGGTTAGATAAAAAAAATCTATACAAGTTCTGAGGATCAAAACGGATTATTTAAGATATATAGATACAAATTACAAATGTATTAGGTAAATGTATTAGGACAGGTTTCAGATTTCTTTCCCCTCTATGCTATTTGTGATGCTATGATTTCAAAGGTTCAGAGTTTTAACACCGATGGAGCTCTGAATAAATGTTCTCAAAGAGTTCTGATAAGCTGGTGCTACTATTATCAGTCACAAGCTCAGGATTTTAAATTTCCTTTGGTTGTTTCCTAAATATAGTCTTAGAGATGCTTCTCAGCAGGCTAAAACATTTCTATTTTATATATCCACCTCTCTGGAAAGAGTGTTCATGCTTTTAAGTCAAAACCACAGCTTTTGATGTGACTTAATGGTGTGAGTCTACTTCAGCTGTTTCACAGAGGTCTGCTTTATCTACAATGTGGATTTCAGTACAGATTACACACAATGTTAATGTTAACTTTTATTTCTTTTGGTAAACTAAAAATTTACATAAACTCCAGAGAGGCAAAGGAGACACAGCATTAGGATCCATAGTTCAGATTTCAGACAAATACAACTTGTCTTCCCATGTGCCTATTTCTGAAGATACTCTCTCTCTCTCCTCTCTCTCTCCCTCTCCCTCTCTCCCTCTCTCCCTCTCTCCCTCTCTCCCTCTCTCTCTCTCTCTCTCTCTCTCTCTCTCTCTCTCTCTCTCTCTCTCTCTCTCTCTTCCCGACTCCTTCCCTTCCCCAACTGCCAGAACTATGAACCTAAAAATTCCAAATGTAAGATTTTCCTTTAATGTTCCTAAATGTTAACTTCTGTTCCTAGTCTATATACATTTCAACAGATTTCCACTTGGCCAACAGATATCACACAAAAATTACCTATGGATTACAAACTGCTTTCAAGGGCTATGGATGCTGCACCTGCTGAGAGCTGATGTGGACCAGCTCAGTCGATGTGATTTCTGGCTAAAGAGTGAACCAGATGCTTCTGATGAATACCCCATTCCTGGAACGCACCCCTCTCTCAGCTTCCATTGATATTCTAGCCATCCTGGAGGCTCTGACAATGGTGTCCTAGTTTCAAGAGGAAGTAGTTCCAGAAAAGGATACAATGCCCCATTTCCTCAGGTTAGAATCTTTAGTTTAAGAAAAACCTACAAAAAACAAAAAACAAAACAAACAAAGAAACAAACAAAAAATAACAGAAAAAAATGTTTCTGATATTGGGGTGTAATGGTTGCCTCTAGTGTCTATTGGCATACCAAGATGGGTACTTACTTAAAAGCCAGACAGACCCAGATCTATCAAGAGCTAGAATCATTAGCTAAGATGGTTGTATCTGTTGTGAACCATCACAGGGCCTTTAACCCTTCTGTTTCTGTTAATTACTATTAATTAGTATTAGTTAGTAATTAATTAGTAATTAATTGGCCCTTAAATCATTAATGCTTTAACTAGATACATAAATTCTCATCTGGGTGCCTTTAACTTAATGATTATTAAGTCCCAATATTAAACATACTTGCCCCCTTGTCGAAGATTTGAAAGAGTTGCGAAGGCCAAGGGAGACATGTAAGTCTGGGTCTAAACTTAATAATGATACAAAATATATGCTTCCTCCTGATTGTATATGGACAGAAGATATCTGGGTAGGAGGCAAGAAATAACCCAGATAGGACACACGTAGTAGGAGATGTCCAGGTAGAAAATACAATGGGATGTGTGCTCACCCATGATTAGACCTGAGGTAAAACACATAGCCTCATGCAAATTGCCTTTAAAACTGCTGATGAACTAGAGCTTAGAACCATCTTGTAGGAAGCCCCGTGGGTACCTCCATGTAGTCCTGGCCAGCTTCTACCATTACTGGTCAGTACTAAAAGCTTGTTTAAAATCTATTCAAATTTTGTGGCAATGTCTTTTTGTAGACCTGTTTGAAATTAACAAGACTGTACAATCTCTTGCTTCTTTTGCCTTTGGATTTATTTCATTTTTCTCATTGTGAATATATGCACTTTAAAATTAAAAAAAAAGAAAAGAAAAGACAAAGGCCCTTGTACATACAATTGTTTTAAACAAGCCTGAAGAAGTATGGCTCATAAAACTTCTGAACTGTGTGGAGGAAAGGACACAAACTGAGGTTTGCAATCTGAAATGCCATGTGTCACTGAAAGAAAATCATTTTCTTTCCAAGAATTTCAAGATTATAAGACAGTCAGATATATCTTCATAACTTCATTATATTCTATAAAGAAATAAATTGTTTTGTTTTAAGCCCACAATATCTGTAATTCAACCTTGACAAAG
This sequence comes from Cricetomys ansorgei, assembly GCA_026225945.1. Taxonomy (NCBI): domain Eukaryota; kingdom Metazoa; phylum Chordata; class Mammalia; order Rodentia; family Nesomyidae; genus Cricetomys; species Cricetomys ansorgei. The sequence goes on along the minus strand of JAMJFZ010000239.1, from coordinate 6,424,348 downwards.
TTCCAAGACCAGGTACCTACTGTTTAAACATACAAAGTGCCTTTGTGTCCACAAACACTAAATTATCAAATAAACCTAACAAAGGAGATAAGATAGATATTAGTTAGCGTCTGCATATGAGAAAGTCCATAATAAAATAATGCCAATGCTTGCTTAAATATAAACCTAGTACTGTACATTTTTATTATAATAAAGTATATTTGTAAAAATAAAATTACTACATAAACAATATTCACCTATGTGGACTGGTACATGCAATTTCCCATTTAAAATTACTTTCATAAAACTGATGTTCTAACTGTTCTGTTGTTTGAATTTTATAGAATTGGGAGTTACAAATTCCATTAAAACTATTTCTTAATTATGAGCACAGGTAAAGAAGTCATATCTTATAAAACTATGTTCTATAATACATTAAAACGTATTCTTTGCCAATTCATAAATTGAAATTCATGAACTTTCAAAACATGAAAACAGGGACATCAAATAAGTGTCACTGACTCTGAACAAACTACTAGCTGAGATACATATGTAACATATCAAAGTGAACCTGAGCACCAGGTTCTCCCAACATCTCTCCACTCCTACCTGTTACAGGATCCTCCTGGCTTGCTTACTCCTGCCCCTTATCTTGAACTTTCCAGCCCAGGGGGCTGGGGTACACTTCCTCATATAATCCAGCCAATTTTGTTACCTTGCTCTGTTTTGGCCTCTTTTGGCCTCCTGGCCTCTTTGCCTCTGCTCCAGGTTCCCCTCTTTCTTTTCCCCTCTCCTCTCTCAGTCTCCTCACAAGGCCCAGAAACTCAGTCTAGTCAAATCCACCCTATTCCCCAAGCTAGTCCTTGCCTGGCTATTCTCCCCCATATCTACTATATTTTCCCTTATATATGCAATAAAGTTTTTCCCCACCATACCTATGAGCAGTCATATTTTTTCCTTTTTACTTCTTTTTTTTAATTCATTGGGTATCCCAAGGACCCTTTCTTGTGAAATCAATCAACTAATGAGTAAATTAGCTAATTGAGACCTACAGAAACTAGCCACAAATCTACAGCATCCAAATCAATAGTAAGTGAAGAAAAAGCTGAGTTTAAAGTCATAGACATCAATGGCATGGTGCTCAAGCTCACCCCATGCCATCCTTGGTGCACATTGACTCAGCCACAGTGGAACCGCTTATCCGGGAACAGAGAAGTATGCTATTCCCTGCATAGAATTGCAGTCTGGCTGTGGACTTCCAGAGTAACTGATTTCAGGCTCACTGTAGTTGGGTCTCTGTGAATTCTGGCAGCTTGGATGTCATGCTTGATGCTGCTAAAGGCCATGTGGATGTCAAAGCATATGATAATTTCAGAAAAACTATAAAACCACAGCTTACAAGAGTGAGAAGTTACAACCAGAGGGATATAGGGGAAGATCTAACACTACTACTGCTCCATTACCATTATGTTATGCTGGTCCTTGCTGTGGTTCACAGGTATCATAGCAGAGTAGGAGTGCTGATTGCCTCCCTCCTTTGTAAGCTTAAGAAGAAGGGCCAAGAGCTCATAAAATTGGAAGTGACATGAATACTTCTTCCATTAGGACTTTTTTTTATTGTGCCATAAACTGTCATGCTATAATCTTCTTTCCATAACTCTTACACCTACATTGCCATGTGAGACAAAGCAGGAAGTACGGGGAAATGGACAACTCTATGTTTTGAAGCTTCATTCCACAATATAGCAGTGTTTAGAGGTAAGACTTCTGAAAGTGACTGTATCATGAAAATTCTCTTTTGTGACGGCCTTAATCCAACAATGGATTCACAGCTGAGTTGACTATTAGGAGGTGGCTGTGGAACCTGTAGGAAGTAGGACATATTTGGGAATAAGGTCACTTATGACATGTTCTTAGAATATAGAATTCTCTTCCTCCTTGTCCTGGTCCTAGCAGAAAACCAACACTATTGTTCTGTTAAAGGAATACAGCAAAAGAAAATGACCCCTAATGGCATTCTACTATACTCATAGAGCAGTGTCTTGCTCAATCATCACAAGTGAAGCTTCTTTCTGCAGTAGATGGGTACAAAGATAGAGCCCACAACCAGAAAATGTGCAGAGAGTGAGAGACCTTGGAACACTCAGTTCTAAGTGGGTTATCTCCATGAAATAGTTCTTAAGACTCAGGGAATTTTGTAGGAAAAGATTCAAAAAGACTGTGAGAAAAAATGGGGATGGGATATACAAATGAAACCAGGCCTTCTAAATAGAACAGAACTGAACTCACAGAAGCTATGGCAGCATGTGCAGGGGCTGAACAGGTCTAAAGGAGATGCTGAGAGGGGAAGTAGATACCATCTCCAATTGATAACTGCTCATAAAGGAAAAAAAGTCTCCAACTGAATCTCACTTAGAATACAAATTACACTAAGGGCAGGCCCCATACCAGTAGCAGATGACCAACGTGAAATGAACTCAATGGACAGTTTTTGGTGTTTTATGTCTCACAATGTTTGTATGGGTTTTTTTTTTAATCTTACCTATTTTTTGCTTATATAATTTGTTTTCCAATTTGATTTTTATGGGTTTTCTGTGTGTCTGTGTGAATGTGTGTGTCTTAGCATCTGTATGTGTTTCTTGTGCTTGTTCTTTGTTATTGTTTATTTTGTCCTATTCTGACTTGTTAGTAGAAAACTTCTACATTAATATGTTTGCATATGGCTTTTTCAAAAGTCTTTAACGTTAGTTAAAAGTCCTCATATTATTTCCAGTAGTCTGTCCTCTCATCTTCCTACCCCAATTTAATCTATTTGGTTCCACTACTCCCCTTCTAAGCCTTTATACTACCGCCTTCTACCTCCCTTTAGTAATTTTATGGCCTCTATGTATATTGAAAATGAAAAACATATATCTGAAGATTAAGAGATAATATCCAAAAATAAAAGAAAATACGCAGTGGTTGTCTTTCTGGGTTTAGGTTTCCTTTCTTGACAAACGTAACAGAAAGTTTTACAATTTCATTTTTGTTATAGCCGTGTAAGTTTCCACTGTGCAAACATTTTTATTATCAATTCATCAGTGGATGGACATCAATGCTGATTCCACTACTGAACAGAGCAACAATGAACAAGAATGAGAATATATTTATGTGGTAGGCTACAGAATCCTCTGAGTGCATTCCTAGGAGTGCTACAGCTGAGTATGGTAGATCTATTTCTACCATTTTAAGGTTTCTTCATACTTATTTCCATAGTGGACATACTAGTTTACACCAGTTCATCAGCAGTGATTGATCAGATTAAGGGAATTTATGACTAATATTCTAGCTCTGTAATGGATATTAGAAGAAATGCCTTAGAAATCACAGTGAGGAATAGTGGATGATTTCAGACCCTTGTATCACCAATAGACAGCTCTTCTAGACAAAAACTAAACTGAAAACCTCTAGGTTTAAATGACATCATATATCAGAAGTTCAAAGTACATATTCACAGAACAATCCTTTCAAATATTAAAAATACAGCCTCATCAGGATCCAATAGAACTATCTTAAAATCAAACATGTATTAGGACTCACAGTAAAACCAAACAAATATAGGAAAATTGAAATCACATACTGCATTCTATCTGAACCCCATGGAATAATTGGGTGACAAATGCAATACAAACTACAGAATGAACACAGACTCACGATGACTAAAGCAACACACTATTTAATGGTAATTGGGTTAAGGAAGAAATCAAGTTGGGAATTATAAAATTACTAGAATCAAATGAAAACCAAAGCCTAACATACCACAAATTATTGGACACAAGAAGGTAGTCCTCAGAGGAAAATATATAACATTAATAATTTTGAGGGTACACACCATAAATAAATGATAAAATATAAAGTGGTTGATGTGTTGATTAGTCTGACTAGACTATTACCCAATATATACACAAATCATTGCATTGATTTATACTTTGTAAATATGAGCAGAAAAAGTATATCCATCTCAATGTAAATAATTTTTAAAAGTAACTTCCATCTCTTGCTGAGGCTGTTGCATTCTGCAATGGTTTGGATATTATTCACATTAGTTGAGACCACTGGAGAAATCTTATAGAAAGAAATTTCCCTTTTCTGCCTGAAGCAATTTTTCCAACCCAAAATGCAGATTATTTGCCGTCCATGCCCTCAGACAGGCTTCCTACTCTGTGCACACTTATCAAGGCCTCTATAAAAATCTCAACATTGTTGTTTTCTCTACATGGAAAGCCTTTGATGAATTAAGTGTTAAAATAAGCTGATATCTAAGCAATCAATTCTGGCATTTCTTCCCCAGCTCATTCTTCTGTGAAACTATTTCTAAGTCACCATAAAATTTCAATATCTTTAACTGCAATATTATTTTCCATAGAGAAAAACATCCTAGTGCTCTGATTTTCTTAAAACACATTTTTAGCAAATGTTATACTACATTATTAAATAATTATCAACTCATAATATTTTCATTTATTCAATATATATGATATACTCATAGTTTCTCCACAGGACAAAACCTCTTATTTTATGTACTGTTGAGAATTCAAATAAATTGCATTTTAAATGTTTTGGTTATTAAAACAAACACATATTAAATATATCCATTTTAGTTCTACTCCTAAAATTGCCTTTTATTCATCTTGTGATTAAATTTCACTCATGCTTCAGTTGGTAGGATTTATGTAATTAAAATGCAAATTTTCATCATAGATTATTATATTGCTCATTGAATGGTAAAAAATAACTACAAATGTTATCATGCCATAGACAGTCTGTCAATTTGTTGAAACTGACTTTGAGGCTTGAGAAATGTATTCTTCTAATAGGTATCTGATTTCACCTGGGGGAATAAAATAAAAATTAACAAACCAAGAAATCTCCCTTTGGTGAAAGTAATTAGCAAACAGCAGGCTTCTCTTGCTACAGAAAAGTCTGGTATACTGTTCTAGAAGGAGTTAATCCGCATCAGGTTCACAAATATAAAACAATGCTTCTCTGTACCTCATATATACATCATAATTTAAAAAACAATATAATTGTCAAAACTTTCTCAAAACATTAGAAGATTAAGCTTCAAAATCTTATATTCTGCATAGGTTCCTTCTTTTGCATAAAAGATCATATTTAACAACAAATAGGTATTTCATTTGGATTTCTATTAGTTAATAGCAATAACATAAATTCTTACTAAAATAATTTGTACAAATTCTACAAAAGAAAGTAAAATTTGCAACCCTGTTTTCCACTCTCCCCAGCTCCCAACCTTAGTTTCAGTGCCCACGTCTAACCATCACACAGATGTCATCTTAAAACTTGAAAAGCAATGTCTATAAATAAACAAAATAACCTGTCTAACTGAATAATTTTGTCAATTTGTGCTTATTTTTAATTTAGAGCTTGTATTTCTCCACATGCAGACCCATTGAACTTCCGGGTCACATGCAGATGTCTTTAAGGATGCTGCTATAGCTACAACCACCACACGACTGAAAAATTCACACACCCAGTCAGGTGAGGCAGTTATGTGGTCTTCAGTTTTAGACCACACAGAACTTTTGTTGACAGCTTTCATTCAAAAGAAAGAATTGTACAACTGGTATGTGCAATATAATGTACAACTTAAAATTTGATACTTAATAAAAATTACTCTCTAAAATTCTATAATAGAACATCCAGCTGCATATATTTCTGAACATATATACATGTTAAAGCAACATAACTTGATCCTTTTAGATAAGTTGATGATACCTGTGGCTTTATAATGTCTATAGTCACCGTTCACTAATACATGGTTAAACACGGTCAGAATGAATCTTCCCTCATTTTGGTCTCCTCACCTATATAACTTCACCACAGTGAAGAAATATGTAATTTAATTTGCAGTATTCTTTTGGATTCTCAAATATATCATTTAAACTTATTGTTCACTATAGCAGGCATGCCTTTGGTGGTGTTGGGTCAAGAAAGACATTATTTTATTAATTTACAAAAGACATCCTTTATACTTGTTCCATATTCAAAGTAAAATAATCCAAAATTGAAGGAACTGTGAGCAATCTGTATGCTACCTTTTTGCACCTCACTCTGACAGGCTTGTCTTCCAGGTGTACCCTGCATACAGAAATTATGGGCATTGACGGCAGGAAACCAAAACCAGTACTGCCATAAACTTAATTTTCCTATCTAACATTACATTTAGATTTTGAAAAAAATACAGTTTTTCTCTAATTTATAATTTCTAAGTGGGTCTTTCTTGCTTTGTATGACTAAAGAGCAACCTTAATAACTGATGTGTTTTCTTCCACAACTCTTGTTTCTTTATTCTCCCATGAGCCTGACTTACTGCTCTCATTTATGAACAGCATCTTCTGTAAGAGATTCTGTAACTTTGATTTACAACTTCCATCAGATAAACAACATACCTATACACACAAATGCATACATTACATAGGTCCCTGAGACTTGTTTTCCGTTGACATACTTCTCTGAGACTTGGAGCCCGCTTCAACCTCCTTGTCAATGAGGTTACACATTCTGCTTTTAAAGTCAGGTGAATGTGGAGAGTAAGTCAGGTTTACAAAACCAGGCATAATGACTGGCCATGTTCAGTGTCGTGAGCATATCATGGAAAGTAATTCCAGTTTCTGTTTCTCACCTTCTAATATCCCATTTCATTTCTACTATCACATTAATTTCACATGTAGAGCTGATGATGTCATTATTTTTTAATATAAAAGCCATCATATTACAGGATTTATGGAAAATAGCACGAGGGAATAGTAAATGCCCTGTAATTGAAGTTCAATGCTTTCTAATAAGAAACTCAGAGAGTTTGAGTAATTTGTATATTTAGTAACCTATGAAAAACTAACACACTACTCAAGGTTTTACTAAATCTATGGATATGTCTAAGTTACCTCTTTTTGTGAGTTAAGACTATATGAAGCTACAGCTCACTATTGCTAAAGATCTTTCTTTTGTTATCATGGTTCTAAGTATTTCCCCAAACACTTAAAAGATATATAACAGAGCACAAAGATAATAGAAGGCATCTATATAGTTTCTAATTGTAGTACAACATGCTTCAGAACTGTAAGGGCAGCCCAGTAGTAAAAATAAAATATGTTGTCTACCACTATGGAAGGTATAGGCATCCCATAGGGTATGGCATGATAAATGCATAGTTGTCATACATTTGTTTTTGAAAGAAATTCCAAATTGAAGGTTGTGACTGAAGAGTGAAGTGGAATCAGATACAGCACAGAGCATGTGCTATGTCTCCATGGTTTCTCTCCTTTCATCCTGCTCTGACTCTGGAATCCCAGCTGTACATTCTTCACAAACACAAACTTTTGCTTTCTTGATTCCCATGCTACCGGAAACAAAAATGTGTGGGTAAAACATCAGAGGATACAGCTTGTCTCTACAGTGCTTGATGGAAGTTGGGAAAGACCATCTACAGAAATTCACATATTCTTGTTGTTACATTTATCTAATCTACTCTCAAACATTCTTCTTAACAGGTCCCTTCCCTCTCTTCTTCAGACCTTCAGTCTGCCACCATTTCCATAATTTCACATTATACTTTAGGCTCAATAATTCCTTAATTTTAGTATTGTCAAATTATCAGTTTAATATTTTAAAGTTGTGTCTTATGTATCCGACTTGAAGTAATAAAACATCAATACATAAAACAGGCATAAAATTACAATTAAATAGTCAGATTTAACTATCTTGTGGTTCAGGCAATAAACTGAGGGCAGACCATGCATTGAGAAATGCTGCCTTTCAAAACTGGCCTTTTAGCAACAAGAGTGGTATTTCTCTAAGGGATACACTTTGTCTCTGACCTCACCTCCCACCTCTACTCTCTTTGCTCATGTAAACCTGAGATCACAGGTGAAGTTAGAGTTGGAGTTTATTATAAAGGAAAGCATCAAGTTAAGTACATTCAGTCAATAATTATTTAAAGACTAGAGACTGAAAAGTATATGCTGAAAAGAAGAATTAAATTGTGTTTGTTCTTCCAAAGCAAGAAAAAAAGCATGTTTATGGTTATATAAACATTGTAATGAAAAGGGACAAAACTGAAAAGAGAAAGGCTTTATAGAAGTCAGAAATCAAATAATTCAGTGCAGAAGTAAAAAGATAAACATTGATTGACACTAATTTTAAAAGACAAAAGATATCAGTTACTAAAATCAAAAATCAAGGTTTATTAGGACAAAAGATATCAGTTACTAAAATCAAAAATCAAGGTTTATTATTAATAGAATGTGGGAAGTAACATGCAAAGAATATCGGAAGGAACAAAAGAAATGTATGAATTACTGGGAAAAAAAACAACTATAAAATATATAACCCCATGGGTTTCCACAGAACCTCAACCCCAGCCAAAAGCCAACATGTTGCTGTGGGCAGACTCTGAGGATTCAATAGACTCTTGCCATTAAAGTTTTCTCCTTCTCTTGTCCCCTACCTTGTGCTTTGTGGATCAGAATGTAAGTTCTCATCTACTGTTCCAGCACTATCCCTGCTGTTACCCTTCTTTCTGCCACTCTGTAACCATGACCTCTGATAAACATTTTCTTATTATAATTTTCTTTGGTCATGGTGCCTCTTCAAAACAAGAGAAAAGTCACTAAATCAAATGCTGTCCCACATTTTTTGTATGTTCTTTTCCTGTGCTTTAATCTTTTTTTCATATTTGTTGTTTGTTTAGTTTATTTATATCCTCTGTTTTATCTTTGTGTTCCGACATTCTGTCTCCTGTTCAATTTGTTCTACTTGTTAGGCTTTCCTTTGAGTTTTCTAATTGGGTTTTTCAATTCTGTTTTCATTGTATCATGAGTCATCTTCATTGTTTCTGTCTTTATTGAATAAGGTTTTAAGTCCTAGATTTTCTTCATCATTTCCATCAGCTGTATGTTTGTGTTTCTTTCGGCATCACTCAGGTGTTTGTTACCCTTAAATTCTTTCTCCTGAATTCATTCAGTTGCTTTTTTGTGTGTCATCCTTAAACTCCTTGAATTATGTTTAAATTAACTTTTTTCATGCAATATACTTGTATATGTTTACCATTTCCCATCTCCTCCCAGATCCTCCCCAACTCCTTAACTATCCATTCCCTGTCTCTCTATCTCTCTATCTCTCTATCTCTCTATCTATCTATCTATCTCTCTATCATCTCTATCTCTCTTTCTCCCTCTTGGTTGCTCACTCTCTGTCTGATGTTGAAGCTCCCTCTCCTTCTTTCTTTCCTCCTCCCTGTCACTCCCTTCAAAGGAACAAACAAAAATCCCATTAAAACACAAAAACAAAAATCAAAACATAAAAGCAAAAGATTAATAATGTAAAAATGCCAAAGCAAAATCAAACAAAACAAAAAAAAATCTTCAAAAATACCATTGAGTTCATTTTCTGTTGTGCAATCATTTCTAGACATGGAGTCTGTCTATTCTAAAGTATGGTTGATATACCCAGTGACACTCAATTGGAGACATTTGATTTTTCACTTTGACAGAAGGTATCTGTTCCAAATAGCTTTTGGTTATGAGTGATATACCATGTCTACTTTCCCTTCTCAGTACTGGGATGCTATCTTGGTTAAACATGTTCAAGTGTTGTGCATGTTTCTATAGTCTCTGCGAATTCATATGTTCATCATTCCTGTTGTGTCTGAATAACAGTTTCCTTAGTGTTTTCCACCACCTCTGGCTCTAACAATCTTTCTGCCTCACTATCAGCATTGATCACTGAGCCTTGAGTAGAGGGATTTGATTACAACCTTCTATTAATGACTTGGTACTCCAAAGTCTCTCACTTTCAATTGTGGGTTTGTGTATTAATTCAAATAAACTACAGTAAGAGCTTTTGTGATAATTATTGAGTGATACACTGACTTGTGAGTATAGCTGTATATGTCATTAATCATTTTATTGATGTTCCTTTAGCAGAATAACTGTAATAGGTTTTGTTCTTTTCACAGGCTACATCTAGTCTCATCTCAGGTTCTTGGGCACTTTAGCAATGTCATGTATGAGTTCCATCTCATGGAGTTGGTCATCAATCCAATAGAAAAACAATTGGTAATTTACTCCGAAAACGTTTATTTCATTATTGCACCAGTGTTTCTTGCATAGGTCACTGTTGTAGGCCACAATGCTTGTAACTGTTGGATACTGATGATTACATTTCTCCTCCAGTAGTATGCATTGCACTTTCCAACAACATAAATGCTAGTCAGTAGGGATAAAGTTTGGTACCAGCTCAATTTCTCTGTGTTAAATAACATAAGTAAATGTTGTATTTAGCAACAGTACCTTACTATGAGGTTGTTGAGAGTAATCATTAGCTTTGATAATAGTCTACCATGTTTGGGGATGTCCAAGGGACCCCTTTAGCAAACAGTTCAACAAGATGTAACCATTCCTAGGACTGGAGGCTTTAGTTGGCTAGAAAGAACATAATTCATCATAATAAAGGTCATTTATAAGAAACTTATAGCTAATATCATCATAAATGGAGAAAAGCTTGAAGCAATCCGACTAATATTTAGGAACAAAACAGGAATGTCTACTACACCCACTGTTTTTAAACATTGTATTCAAAGTAGTAGCTCAAGTAATAAGGCACAATAAAAAATTAAAAGGATACAAATAGGACAGAAAGAAATAAAACTACCTCTATTTGTAGATGATATGAAATACCCCAAACTCTACCAGAAAATGTTTAGAAATAATAAGTAAATTCAGCAATAATGTAGGATAACAATTCAATGTTCACAAGTCAATAGCTTTCCTATACACCAATAACAAACTTGCAGAGACATTCTCCCTTACACAATATTCCTGAAGAAAGTAAAATTTCTAGGAATAAACCCAACTAAGGAAGTGAAGGCCATCTACAGTGGAAAGTTTAAACCTCTAAAGAGAGAGCAAAAGACACTAGAAAATGGAAAGTCATCCCATGTTCATGGATTGGTAGAATTAGAATTGTGAATATGACCATTTGACTCAAAACTTTACAGACACAATCCAATCTCAGTCAAAATCCCCATCTCATTCGACACAGAAATAGAAAACATATATTATAAAATTTATATGGGACTATAAAACCTCCATGTAGTCACAACAGTGCTGGATGAAAAGAACAATTCCGGAGGGATTAGAATTCTAGAACTTAAGCTATATTATACAAGTATAGTAATCAAAGCATTATGGCATTTACCCCAAAACAGACATGTACACCAATGAAATAATATCAAAGAAAATCAGTCAGGCAATTGTGGTGCATGCTTTTAATCCCAGCACTCAGGAGGCAGAAACAGGCAGATCTCTGTGATTTCAAGACCAGCCTGTTCTACAGAGTAAGAGTAATTTCCAGGAGAGCCAGGGCTACACAAAGAAACCCTGCCTCAAAAAGTAAAGTAAAAAGTAAAATAAAGCAAAGTAAAAAGTAAAGACAAGACAAGACAAGACCCATTTATTATTTGGCAAAAATGCCAAAAAACATTCCAGGAGAAAAGAAGGTACCTTCAACAAATGGCGATGATACAACTGGATATGTGCACATGCAGAAGAATGAAATAAGACCTATATCCATCACTTTGTCTAAAAATTAACACCAAATGGATTATAGTCCTAAACACTTAACCTGAATTACTAAATCAGCACAATTTCTAGCAACAATCTATAAAAATATTGTCTTTACACCCATGAAGAAGTGAAGTCCTCACCCCTCAAGATAAAAAAAAAAAACAACTTCTTTTTATAACAGATGGAGTCCATTACAGAAAACTACAACCATGCAAAATACAGAGCTGTGGAGCCCAGTACCAAAGGATATATCTATAACACAACTCCTGAATCTTAAGACTCAGATTTCAGAAGAGGAGATGGAAAGATTGTAAGAGCCACAGGATCAAGAAGTTTGCGGTGAGATTGTGTCTCCTAATAATGTCAGAAGCTACACCCATGAAGACTCACCGACATGACTGCCTAAACATGAGCAAAACCAGGACGACAGGAGGCCTCAACACAGAGGCAACTAAGGAATGCTGAGCTCAGGAGAAATATTTTTTATCCAGGAATGAGCACAGCAGTTGCTTATCCAATATCAAATTGTCAGCAGTGAAAATATATATACATTTTTAGACTGAATAGGTTGTACTTTAAAATTAGGAATATATATATATATATATATATATATATACACATATACTTAAATATGTACATACATACATGTACAAATATGTATATAACAACAATTAATGATAAAAAAGGTCATGAATTTGAAGAATAGCAATGAGGGGTATAAAAGAAGTTTTGAAAGGAGAAAGGGAAGGAGAAAATGATAAAATAATACTATAATATCAAAAAAGAAACAGTTAATTATAATGAAAATTATTTAAAAAAAATAAGTTAATGAAAAGTGTTATTCCAAAGTGGATCATATGTAAAATGTTTTTAAAAGAATGGTATGAAGCACCTAGGAAATCTTAATATTGAAAATTTCTATCCTTGGATATACAAGGATTTTTCAAATATAATGCTTACAGTATGCTATCATGTTTGAGAATTGGTCTTCATCAAAATTAAGAACTCCTGCTGTTCAATAACATATTGACTGGACATCTTAGAGAAGATGACACACAGATGCCCATCAAGGAGATAACAGGGTTCTGAACATCACTACTCATCAGGGAAGTGCAATCTTAGATAACAATATGTCTGAGTGGCTGACATTTCAAAAGCTGTCTGAACCAAAGGATTATCTTTATACTGGCTGATATGGACATGCAATTTTATGCCCTTCTCAAAATAGTTCTGTAATTTCTGAAACCTCCAACATGTGTATCCAATACAAGCTATCCAGCCCTTCCACCATATGATTTACTCAAAAGGAATAAGCGCAAGTGCCTCTAGAGAGAATGCTTAGGTAGTCTTATCTGGATTTCCAGAAGGGCAATGCTCACTATCAAAGTGTACTCATGTCAGTGCAGACATTGATGAGAAACCACTGTGCAGGAATGGGGCGAAAGGGTGATGCATGATACCTGGGAAGAAATCAAGTAAATGATGCAGCATGGAAGGAGGAGGCTGAACAAGGTTAAGCCACAGCACATGAGGGCTCTCTGTTCTCTCTGGGTCAACAGTTGCCTTCAACAGTTATTCCTTAAGTTGCACATGTCTGTGGGTTACATGATTAATGACAAGTTGATTCTGATAACTTTTGACAGGTTTTAAAAACAGTTTTATTTCTACAAGAAGCCAAATTTTCAAAGTGCTCACTTCTTGCTGTTTTTATGGCAGCCCCACAAATGGATTTTTGTGGTGCCCTTTAATTGTTGACTTTTCTAAGATCTATTAAAAATCATCCCCCAAGCTTTGAATACATAACTGTGCCTAAATTATTTTGAATAGTAATATAACAATATTTCCATGTGATGATTAGACTATATGCACATTCCCTTCTGAAGCACTGGGACGGCTGTATGACACGGCTTACACCATGTGCAACAACGCCGAACTTAGCAGCCACACACCTGCCTTCCTCCCCTTTACTCATGAGGGTTGAATGTCAGGATGTTCTCTGCCTAAATGAGCCAGACTGTCTTAAGAGACAGCTGTATGAATATGCCCAATTACACCAAAGAATGGCAAGGTAACAAAATTTGAGCCCAAGAGGCACATGAAAGTAATTCCAGGCAGTAACAACAACTGAGTGTAATTGATTAATTGATTAAGTTTTTATTTGGTTTGGTTTGGTTTTGATCTTCTTTTGGATCATCTGCAAATCTGCAGTTTGATACCAAGTCCTGTTCCTGTGAAGTAACTTAGCTCATAGATGCTTCATTTGACTGTAGGTAGCATGGCTTATTTCCTATATGGCTTATAAGTCTGCCTACAAAGCTCCGGGTTAGAGTGGGATCATGAAAGCCTAGTTCCTGTTGGCAATGAAAAAGCCCAGCAGCTTCTTCTCAGGAGCAGTTACTTCCCCACTTCCTGGGGGCCCTGCTCTTTGTGTGTGTGAGCTCCTCTGATGGGTGGAAAAACATGTATAGCATGAATTTACAATCAAATCTCCCAAGAAGCAGAGACTGTCTGATTGTGGGTATCTTGAGTGAATTACTTTTTCTTTTTTATTTATTAGTAGGTGAAAATTCAGAAATCTGAGGTGGCACTTTAATCACAGTTCTCCTCATAAGACATTTTATAAATACACACATATGCATGCATGCAACAAAGGCATATTGAATCTGTGGCTGGAAATTCACCGGGATTATCAAGTAACAGAAAAGCCAATTAAGCCTGGTCAAGACTGAGGCAGAAATCATGCGTGAATGCTAAAGCTGCAGGATGACTCAAATTTATCTCAGTTCCTCAGGTGGTTCTCATTTTATGAAGCAGGCATTCCCTCTCTCCTCCTTAGGCTCCATTACTGGGACCTGCAATTTGCTGAAAACTCCAAATCGGTGGGAAAGGTTCTGAAGGCTGTTAGATTAGAGTTGAAATAATGCTTATCTATAGCCAAATTATCTTGGACTATATTTCATTTTCTTCCTAGCCTTTTATCACTCATATGTGTATCTAACATAACAGCTGACTATCAGCTTTGACGTGAGTTAACTTATCAGACGAGGAACTTCCACCAAGTCAGAAGCTAAGAATGTCATCAGTCGTATCTGAGACCTATACCAGAAACGTCCCTGCTTTGCCTGCATCCCTAATACCCAGTAACAGATCTGGCAAGTGAATTGAATTATGGGTTTATTAAGCTTTCAAGCATCCTGGATCTGTGTCTCTGTCATGGCCACTCACATTTGTCTCAGAATAAACCCATATTACCTTTGAAGTGAGGGCCACGTTTTACCTCCCCATTGTACTTCACTAGTGGGATTCCTCCCAGCATAAAGATAAAGGTGGAAGAATAAACCAGTTAATTTTTTCTGAAATTATTCCATCATATAATGAAATGTAGTGATGAGAAAATTTGTGAACTCTCATTTTATGCATTTTCATCATCCAGGGAAAATTCATTAAGATATTTTAAATTTTTGAGGTACTGAGATTTGAAATAAAATATCAATATTATTAGTAATATTAAAATGACAGCAAGTAAGAAATGTGAATTCTACTTTGAATTCATGGTACACTCATGTTGCTGAGGTTTTATGTAATAGAGCTTATTGAGAAGTCAGAGGATCCTTTTAGAAGTAGCATCTAAAGGAAGTAATTATGTCATTAGAGACCATGTCCTCAGGGGCAGTTGATGAGGTTCTCCTTGGACTAATTATTTCTTCTGACAGAGATGTTACAGTAAAACAAGGCTGACCCATGTGACCAAGTATAGCCTCAACAGAAGCAGAGTCAAGTAGATGCCCAGTCTTAAAACTTTGAGCTAAATAAATCTTTCTATACATTAGAGGGACACATGGATTTGCACTAGAAAATGAACCAATACACACTAATTCACTGTGGCTACTAGTGTAATGTTTATTAAAATAGTATGTATATAGGGTCAAATAGTTTTGGTGTTTAGTCTATATGTGACTGTATACATTTGTATGTATACACTTGCAAGTAAAGGCCAGTAGTCAACCTTGGGTGGTGTTTCAGTGGAGTCATTTGTCTTGAGCTTCGAGACAAGGTCTTCAATGGTTAGAGGCTAAAATAAAACAAGCTGCCAAAACACTGAGGCCCAAGGAACTACTAGCATACAACTCTCCTGTGATAGGATTAAAAGCCTGAACTCTGATGCTCAGGTATTTTGTTTATTTTACATGTTTTTCCAATTTTTGAAATTATAATATAATCTCAACCCCTCCTGCTACCTTTTCTCTCTCCAACTCATCCAATGCATCCCCTTGCTCTTTCTCAAATTCAAGTCCTTTTTTCTTTAATTGTTGTCGTGTATGTGTGTGTGTGTGTGTGTGTGTGTGTGTGTGTGTGCGCGCGCGCGTGTGCAGATACACACTTCTCAGTCTCTATAATATTACCTGTATGTATATGACCTCAGGACTTACTACTTGGTATTGGATAACAAATTTTAATGGCTTTTTCTGGGAAAGAACAATTCTCCCTCTCTCAGGATTCCCAAGTTGCCCTTAATTCTTTGTCCTATCCATCTTGGCATGACCATTGTTGTTGTCCTACCTCATAAAGTCATAGATCTTGGAGAATAATCTACAACTACCATGTTGCTAAGCCAGAATAATTTCTAAATACACTCTAAATATTTATCCGTATATACACATTAGTGAAATTTCCACCTCTCATCGGACATCTCTTTGCAACAGGCAGAGACCATTACAGAAACCTGTGAAAATGCAGAGCACCAGAGATACGGCCGTGCTCAGTCACAACCAAGACATCTACAAAACAGTTTCTGCACGTAAGTCTCAGAGACCATTGAGGAAGGAGTGGGCAGAAAGATTGTAAGAGCCAGCGGTGCAGAGAGTTGCTGTGAAATGGTGTCTCCTAGAAATGACAGAACATCTATACTCATGAGACCACATCAGTCTGGCTGCCTAAACAAGACCTGGACCAATGGACATGCTAACATGGCTATTGTGTTTGTTTTTAATGTGGGTTCTGGGGATTGAACTCTGTGGATTGCGGTAACTACTTTACAGTCTGATCTATCTCTCAAGTTCCCTATATGAGATTCTTATTTAATTCACTCAGTATTAATCTAACCTGGATAGATCAGAGATGGTGAGAATATTCATCAGTGTGTACAGTGAGAACGTTGTGTTAAAGTTTTTCTTACAAGTGACCAAAACTTTACTTTATTTACATCCATATCTATAAGCCAATTTGATCTAATATCTACAAATCCTTATGTTAAAGAAAAACAAAAGTTATGCTCAACCAGTCATAATCGGCCAATAATGTTATATAACTAGGAACTTTGCAATAGGATAGACCGAATAAGCAATTTCATTACTTCATTCAACCAAGCATTTTTTCTTTATTCTGAATTTTACCATATACAGTCACCTGCAACAATGTTATAAAACACTATATCTCTTTAGTTTAGTATTCTCCCATTTATGAAGTTCCTCATTCAAAAACATTGTTAAAAACCGCCCTTTAGTCTCACATTTTACTCTTAGCAGTAGTGTTAAAACGTAGTTATCATTGTAAATAAAGAAATGTTGTGGGATTATTTGGGTTATAAAATGAAGCAAATTAGCTCTCTAGACTCAAACTCACATGCTGAGGCTAAAGACAGGAAAGCTGGGGGACCTCTTACGGTTATTTATAATAAAAGAAATAGCTATTGCTTTCATTTTTGTAAGATCCATAAAACCCACCGATTTCTATTTTTATCTGTCTTACAACAAAAGAGATCCACCTAATGATGGGTTGTTCTACCTTTCTCCTATGGGTGTTTCTTTTTATTCGAACACTTCCTTATTAATGTCTCCTGCTCTACCGCAGTCCTGTGAAATCATTGATATTCCTTCTGAGGTTGTCTCTTATGCCCACCAGAATGAGGCTCTGAAGAGGATAGAGCAACACAGGGAAGATTTTAGATATCCTCGCAGAGTCAGGCATCAGAGACTCCATGCTCTGGTGTCTTCACTCAACTCAAGTGCTTCAAACACACATTAGAAAATGCGCTGACTTTTGCAGTTTTTCAATTCTCTAAATATGTCCATTTTCAAATAGGCTAACAGATGAGAGTCTTCTCCATGGAAGCAGCAGTAAAAGATCTAGGTCAGAATTTGTGGACATACAGAATGCTCAAAAACTGAGATATTTTCATACTGTATGCTCTACAAGATCTTTATGGGCTAGTCTTGGCCAGCACCATCACTAATGGCATAATCTGTCTAAAAATGATGTAATCTATAGAACAACTTATGTTTATGAATTTAACAATTCTAATGATAGTAAGGGTATATGTTGAAAATATAGACTTACTAATTTTCAAAATAAACTTAAAAAATTATTGTCTTTTTATGCAAACGTTGCAGATTAGAAAACTGAATCTTTATAAGTTTTACAAATAAAAGATAGTTCAAATCTTTTACAATATTAAGAGGGATGCATGCTTAAAGTATGAGTGTCAGCTAAAAATCAAAGTTGATACTAAGAGCAATAAACTTGGTAACCTGTTGGATCAATAGGCATTACTTTCTTTCTGTGTATTCAGCTAAATTCATCTGGAACTCTGTCAACACAGCAGGAACTGAGTCCAATTTAAAGGATGGCTTTAAGAATTAAGATATATTAGAAACAGGAGGGTACAGCAATTAAGAACATTTGCTCTTCCAGAGGTCCAGGATTCAGTTCCCAGCACCCATATGGCACTCATACCCATCTTAAAATCCAGTTCCAGGGCTCTGACACCCTCTTCCTGCCACTGTAGGTACTGCACAAGCATATATGCAGACAAAACACTCATAAACAATACAATAAGTAGTTTTAAAGTTAAGATACATATATAATAAAGTTATTAATAGAAATACTGTGCCTAAATCCTCAGCACTGTACATAAATTGATATAATTATTTTGACAGAAGTGTTTTTGTCTTATATTACTTATCTTTAAAACCTACTTTCCATGCATTCGTAGAAGCGGGTATATTAAGTTGATGCCATGAATTACTTTATTCTGAAGATAATCTACAGTACCAATTATTTCTATAGAAGAACCAGATGGTACCAGAATTAAGTTCTGTAAAAGACATGTTGAAAAAAAAGTATGAATCAGTATTTCATATATTATTTGATCTTACCTGCTGGTTTACAGGGAAATTTCTGTTGATTTTTTTGATCTGCAATAAAAAATTAATCAATCAATCAGTGAGAATAAGAAGGAAAAATAAAAATGTACCTGAATATTTGTGGTGATCTAGTTCTAGGAATTATATTATATGATCCAGGTGTGGTGATACACACCTTTAATTCCAGCACTTGGGAGGCAGAGGCAGATTAATCTTTGTGAGGCAAGCCTGCTCTGCACAATGCATTTCATGGCTGCCAAGGATACATTGTGAGACCCTGTCTCAAAAAAATGATAGGGAGTGGGTTATGCTATTCTAAAAGGTACCTCAGCATACTAAAACCACTGGATATAAAATACTTTTAATTGGAATACATGCAAAATTTCCCATCTAAAGGTTTTGAAAAATATTACTATTTTTCAAGTATAAGAAATTAATAGCCAGGTGGTAGTGGCACATTTCTTTAATCACAGACTTGGGAAGTAGAGACAGGTGAATCTCTGTGAGTTCAAAGTCAGCCTGGTCTACAGAGGGAGTTCCAGGACAGCCAGAGTTACAATAGAGAAACACTGTCTCAAAAACCAAAAGAGGAAGAAGAAAAAGAAGGAGGAGGAGAAGGAGAAGAAAATAAATTAATATTACTTCCAGGTGATATAAATGAGTACCTGCCAAGAATCTTAAAAAAAAAAAAAAACAGGCTTACTAGTTAACTTCATACTATGACATCATAGAACATCAAATTGATTTTAATACTCAAGACAACAGAGGAAAGAGATGGGAAAGTCAAACATTACATTATAATCTACATATTTTCAGTTAGAATCCAAACATGGAGTCATTTTTCTTTAAGAAAATTTAATGAATTGCATAGTGTAAGAATCTCAAATCCCTAGAAACATCTCTGAAGTAAATCATGCAAACAAATTTGAAAAACCAAATGAAAGTAGAGGATCATGAAAGACAAGCATGTGCAACAGTACACTTGTTCATTGAGTCCATTATTCTACATCAGGTTTATGGAGAAATTTCATCACCAGGTTTATATGGCATAAATTTAGATCAAACTAAATATAGATTATTTGTATGATAAACTATGTTATTGTCATATTTTTTCTTTTTAAACCCCATTTAATTACTCAGTAAGTATGAAATATATAAATAAATGCCTATAGGCACAACTTTAGAAAAATCATCAAAATCTTCTGTAAAAGTCAAATTGACTTTCTAGGTATTTGTCATGTGAAATATAAAACTGAAAGAAAATTTGCAAATGAGTATACTTTTGGGCATGTTTTGAGAAGATTTATAAAGAAATCTTGTCCTTCCTCCACTGTTTTATCAATGTTAGTCTGGTCCTGATTGCCTCATCCCACATACTAGATAAGTATCTCAGATCCTCAGTCTTCCTATTTCTTTCCTCAAAATGTTGACAGGTTGGAAATGTAGACAGACCTGACTGCCAAACATCACATACTGTTCAATCAGAAATCTCATTGAACTCCAGTAAAACTATACCATCAATTATTTACTTTTTTTAAATAAATAATTACAGAAATGGACTTATATTTTATGTGGAGCTTTTTATCCTTAATTGTGCACTATCAAGATTCATAATTTGACTTTTAAAATCTGAAAAATACTCTGAGAAACCTTACTTGAAAACTTGAGTATTGGCCATGTAGACAGGCACTGTAGGGGGAGGAAACGGTGGTTATATAGCACATGTTGAGCACAGGTGGGTTTCTATACACCAGGACTCAGATGCATTATAAAGAATGACACTTTCAGATGCATAGTATTACAGGCCCACTTAAACAAACAAACACACACACACACACACACACACACGAACACACATACGAACATACACACAGAAAATGTTTCTATATTGGCAACTCAATTGAGAGATAACTGCATTTTATCAGATTTAACATCTATTTATAATAAAAGCACTCACAAAACAGTAAGAAAAGGGATTCTTATAACCAGTAAAGCAATAGATAAGAAATTCATAATAAAACTTCCTACTCACTAGTAAATGACTGAAGCTTTCCCCTATAAATGGAAAGCAAGACAACTGGGAAAAGTTGGTTTAAAATGATTCTACTAAGACCCACCTTCAATAAACATTCCCTGCTCCAGTACAGCACATCTCAGCCAGAGCAGCTAGGTAACCCCCACAATGAACACTTGGTTCTGCTCCCACAGCCCATTTCTCATAGTGGCCCCTCCCCTGCCCCTCATTGCTTCATCCCAGCTCCCAAATCTGCCAACATTCCCCTCTCAAGTACAGGTCAGGCCAGCCAGAACAGGTAGGCTGCCTTCCTGCAGAGCTTACCCCACATACTTGATATGGTTCCTACAATTCATTTTTTCACAGCCTCTTCCACCTTCACTTCTTTTCTAGAACTGCAACAGAAAACCAGCTAGAGTCTCCCTCTCACTGGGATTACCCACAGCTCCACTTCCTCCAGCCTCCAACACCAGCAAGCATTCCCAGTGAGTACATCAGCCCAACATGCCAATAAAACAGTAAACCAAAACCCAGCACACTTTCTGAAAATCCAGAGAAGAAACAGAAACCAAGGAACAAAACACCCATCAAACAAAGAAAACCACAGAAATCAATGCCTGGGCCTATAATCATCCCCAAACCCAGATGCATAGACTACAACATAAGAACACAGCTGGGTCAAGATGTCGCCATCAAAGCCCAACTGTCCTACTTCAGAAGGGCCTGATCATTCCAACATAGGTGAAGCACAAGAAAAAGACTATAAACCAATTTTATGAAGATAATAAAGGTCTTTAAATAGGAAAATTAATAAATCCCTTAAAGAAATTAGAAGAAATGAACAAATCCCATAAAGAAAGCCAATAAAAAAAAGCAGCAAACAATTGAAAGAAATGAATTAAAAAACCCTCGCAAGCCAAGCAATTCTGGAAATGAAAAATATAGAAAAGGAAACAGGAACTACAGAAGCAAGCTACACCAACAGACTACAAGAGATGAGAGAGAATCTCAGGCATTGAAGATATAATGAAAAAATAGATACATCAGTCGAACAAAATATTTATCATCAAAAATTCAAACATAAAATATCCAGGATTGCTGAGACATTATGAAAAAATCAAACTTACTGGAATAGAGGTATGAGAAAAAAACACAGCTCAAAGGCACAGAAAATATTTTTGGACAAATTTCCAAACCTAAAAAAGAAGATTCTATAAAGGTACAAGAAATGAACAGAACATCACATAGACTGGATCAGAAAAGAAAATTCCCCCACTCCCACTACCTAATGATCAAAACACTAAACATATAGAACAAATAAATAATACTAAAAGCAGCAAGGAGAAAAAAAATCAAGTAACATATAAAGGCATATATTCGAATTATACCTGGCTTCTCACTGGAGACTCTCAAAGCCAGAAGGGCCTGGACAGGTGTACTGCAGACTCCAAGATATCACAGATGCCAGCCCAGAGTACTATATTCAACAAAACTTTCAATCACCAAGGATGGAGAATGCAAGATATTCTATAATGAAGTCAAATTTAAACAGTATCTGTCTACAAATCCAGTCATACAGAAGGTGCTAGAAGGAAAACCCTAACCCAAGGTTTTAACTACACTCACAAAAGCATAGGAAAAATACTTTCACACTAGCAAAACAAAAGAAGGGAAACAAAGATTCAAGAACACACACACCACCACTACCACCACCAACAACAACAAAATGGTAAGAATTAACAATTATTCGTCATTGATATCCCTCAGTACCAATGGTCTCAATTCCCAAATAAAAAGATACAGACAAATAGAATAGATATGAAAACAGGATCCATCTTTCTGCTGCTTACAAGAAACACATATCAACATAAAAGATAGACAAATACCTCAATGTTAAAACGTTCGAATAAGATATTCCAAGCAAATGGACCCAAGAAGCAAGCTGGTGTAGCCATTTTAGTATCTAACAAACTAGACTTCAGAAAATTATTCAAAACATATGGGACAGACACTTCATACTCATCAATGGAAAAATCCATAAACATGACATTTCATTTCTTTAACCTCTATACCCCAAAGGAGTGTCCACATTTGTAAAACAAACACACAAACAAACAAAACAAAACAAAACAGTACTAAAGTTTAAATTACATATTGATTCCCACACACTGATAGTGGGAGACTTCAACATCCAACTCTCACCAATGGACAGATCATTCAGACAAAAACTAAAGTGAGAAATATTAGATCGAATATATATCTACATAACATCTTACCCAAATACAAAAGAATACACCTTTGAGTGTTGGAGAGATGGCACAGTGGTTAGCAGCAGTGACTGCTCTTCCAGAGGTTCTGGGTTCAATTCCCAGCAGCCACATGGTGGCTCACAACCATCTATAATAGAATCTAACATACAAATGTACATGTAGGTAGAACATTCATATAAATAAAATAAATACATCTTTACATTTTTTTTTCAGCACCTCATGGAACATTCTCCAAAACTGACCACATACTTGGTGGTCACAAACCAAGTCAATAGATACAAGAAAATTAAAATAACACCCTGCATCCTGTCAGAGTCACATGGATTAAAACTGCATTTCACCAACAGTAGAAAGTCTACAAATTCATGGAAACTAAACAGCTCTCTACTGAATGGGGAAAAAAATAGTTGAGACAGGAATAAAGAAAGAAATGAAAGAATTTCTACAATTCAATGAGAATAAATATACATCATACTCAACATATAGGTCACAAAAGTGAATGGCACTTGTGGCTACATAAAGAATTACAGAGATTTCACGCTAGCAACTTAACAGAATACCTGAAAGCTTTAGAAAAAAAGAAGCAAGCACACCCAAGATGTGTAGGAAGTAATCAAATTGTAGGCTACAATAAATAAAATAGAAACAAAGAAAGCAATACAAAGAATCAATGAAAGAAATAATTTGTTCTTTCAGAAAATCAACAAGATAGAGAAACCCTTATTTAAACTAACTAAAAGACAAAGAATAAAATCAACAATGAAAAGGGATGTAACAACAGACACAGGGGAAATCCAAAGAGTCGTTAGACAAAGGATTTCAAGAACTTGTACTCTACAAACCTGAAAAATCTAAAGAGAAATGGATAATTTTCCCAATAGATACCACTAACCAAAGTTAGATCATCTAAGCAATTTAAATGGACCTATGACCCCTAGTGAAATAGAAACCGTCATTAAAATTCTCCAAAAACAAAAAACAAATATAAAAAAAAAAATACCCAGGACCAGGTGATTTTACTGCAGAATTCTATGAGACTTTCAAAGAACTAATGCCAATACTCCTCAGATTATTCCACAAACTAGAAGCATAATGAATATTGCCAGAATCATTTTGCAAGGCCACAGTCACCCTGATAACCCAAACCCCAAAAGATTCCACAAAGAGAGTTACAGACCAATTTCTCTTATGATCACAGATGCAAAAATATGCAAAAAAATACTAAAAAACTGAATCCAAAACATATCAAAAAGATCCTACACCATGACCAAGTAGACTTCATCCCAGGGGTGTAGGGATGGTTTAACATATGCATATCAGTCAGTGTCATCCACCATATAAACAAACCGAAAGAAAAACAAAATAAAACAAACAAACAAAAAACATTATTATCACATGAGATGCCAGAAAGCCTTTGACAAAATACAACATCCCTTCATGAAAAAAAATGTTTTGGAGAGATTAAGGGACATCTAAACAGAATAAAAGACAATTTACAACAAGCCTATAGCCTTGTTGTAAACATCAAATTAAATGGAGAGAAACACAAAGCAATTCCCCTAAAATCAGGGACAAGG
Source organism: Cricetomys ansorgei (assembly GCA_026225945.1). Classification (NCBI taxonomy): domain Eukaryota; kingdom Metazoa; phylum Chordata; class Mammalia; order Rodentia; family Nesomyidae; genus Cricetomys; species Cricetomys ansorgei. Next base: position 6,399,739 of record JAMJFZ010000239.1, on the reverse strand, counting down.
CAAAGCTGTCCCCTTCTCCCTATCTATTCGACAGACAACTTGAATTTCTAGCTGGAGCAATAAAAATACTGAAGGTGATCAGCAGTATACAAATTGAAAAGAAAGAAGTCAAGGTATCCTTATTTTCAGATGATATAATAGGATATATAAGTGATCTCAAAAATTCTACAGGGAACTCATTCGGCTAATAATTACTTTCAGCAAAGTGGCTGGATACAATAGCAAGTAAAAAAGAAATATCAGTACCCCTCCTATATACAAATAACAGACAGAACGAGAAAGAAATCAAGGAAACAACACCCTTCACAATAGCAAGTGAAATATTGTATGACAACAAATTGAAGACATTGAAGAAAGAAATTGAAGAAGACACCAAAAAAATGGAAAGATCTCCCATGCTCATGGATCAGTAGGATTAACACAGTAAAAATGGCCATCTTACCGATAGCAATCTACAGATTTAACACAATCCTCATCAGAATTCCATCACAATTCTTTAAGGACCTTGAAAGGACAATACTCAACTGCATATGGAGAAACAGAAACAAACAAAAACACAGAATGGCTAAAACAATCCTGACCAATAAAAGAACTCTGGAGGTAACATCACTGTTTTCAAGCTGTACTACAGAGCTATTATAATAAGAACCACATGGTTTTGGCATAAATGCATTCTTCGACATATTGATCAACAGAATTGAATCAAAGTCCCAGACATAAATCCACACACCTATGGACACTTGATTTTTGAAAAAGGAGCCAGAAATTCACAATGGAAAAAAAAGAAAGCATCTTCAGCAAACAGTGCTGGTCTTTCTGAATATCTGCGTGTAGAAGAATGCAAATAGAACCATATGTAACACCCTGCACAAAACTCAAGTCCAAGTAAATCAAAGACCTCAACATAAGACATAAGATACTCTGGACCTGATAGAAGAGAAATAGGGGAATAGCCTCAAACTCATTGGTACAGGGGACAGTATCTTAAACAGAACACTGATAGTGCAGGCACTAAGATCAATATTTAACAAATAGGCCTTTATGAAACTGAAAAGCTTCTACAAGGCAAAGGACATTGTCAATAGGATAAAATAGCAGCGTACAGAACGGGAAAAGATTTCCACTAACTCCACATACAATAAAGGGTTAATATTTAAAATATATAAAGAACTTGAAAAACTAGATATCAACAAACCAAAATAATACAATTAAAAATGGGGTACAGACCTAAACAGAGAATTGTCAATAGATGAGTCTCAAATAGTGGAGAAACACTTCAAGAAATATTCATCATCCTTAGCCATCATGGACATGCAATGCAAATTAAAACTACTTTGAGATTATACCTTATACCTGTCAGAATGGCTAAGATCAATAACAAAAGCAACAGCTCATGATGGTAATCATGTGAAGCAAGGAGAACACTTTTCCATTGCTAGTGGGAATGGAAACTTTTATAGCCAGTTTGGAAATCAATATGGCAATTCCTAATCAAATTAGAAATAGATCTATCTCAACACCCAGCTATACTATTCTTGACCACATACCCAAAGGATTCTCCATCCTACCACAAGGATACTTGCTCAACTGTGTTCATATCAGTTTTATTCATAATAGCCAGAAACTGGAGACAACCTAGATGTCCCTCAACTGAAGAATGGATAAAGAAAATGTGATATATATATATATATATATATATATATATATATATATATATATATATATACAAAAAGGAGTATTACTCAGCTGTTTAAACAATGGCTTCATGAACTTTGCAGGCAAATGGATGGAAGTGAAACAAATCATCCTGAATGGGACAACTCAGACTCTGAAAGATAATCATGGAATATACTCACTTATAAGTGGATAATATCTTTTAAATAAAGAATAATTATGATAAAATTCACAGACCCAGGGAGGCTAGGTAACAAGGATGGCACTAGGAGAGAATGCATGCATCTCCCTGGAAAGGGGAAATAGAATGGATTATGGATTTTGCAGGTAGACTGGGGTCAAGTAGGTATTAGAACAGGAGGTATCAGTTGGGGGTGAGGGATGCATGGAGAGAGTACAGGGAGAGAATTAGAGAGCATTTCCAAAGCCAAGTGAAAACCTAGTGCAAACTCCCTGGAATCTGTGAGGACAACCCTAGTGAGGCCTTCTAGTAACGGAGAATATAGAGCCTGAACTGGCCATCTTTTGTAACTAGGCAAGGCTCCCAGTGGTAGGATCAGGTCCCCAACCCACCCACAAAACAATCCACCAATAATCTGTCCTGCCTTCAAATGTTCTGGGGCAATGGTGCCTCAGAACTAGTGGGAGTGGCTAACCAATGCCTTGTCAAAATTTGGACACAGGCCATGAGGGGGATCCCATGTCTGACACTGCCTGGATGGCCAGGAACCAGTGGTTGGATAGACCAAAGACCTAAAATAGAACCAAACATGACTTATAAAAAGAGAGAAAAAGAAAGAGAGAAGAAAGGAAGGAAGGAAGGAAGGAAGGAAGGAAGGAAGGAAGGAAGGAAGGAAGGAAGGAAGGAAGGAAGGAGGAGGAAGGGAGGGAGGAAAGAAAGAAGGAAAGAAGGAAGGAAAGAAGGAAAGAAAGAAAGATCTACAAAATGAATGATTCTTAATTAATTCCTATTAATATTCTGCTATACTCCTAGATTGGTGACTAGGTTAATCATCACCAAGAGAGGCCTCCTCTGGCAGCTAATGGGAGCAGATATAGAGACTCAAAGCTAAACATTAGGTGGATTTCTCCATTGAATCCCTTCTCTGGGAGCTTGAGGAACCCCAGGGGAGAGGGGGAGGAAGGATTACAGGGACCAGAAAGTTCAAGGTCACCAGGAAAAGATAACACAGAATAAACTAAACAGGCCTCATAGGGGCTTACAGATACTGAGACAGACACACAGCTATCTGGGTCTGCAGTACTCGTCTGTTTATATGTTATGGCTGTTAGCTTGGTATTTCTGTGGGACTCCCAAGAGTAGGAGTGGGTGTATCTCTGATTCTTTTGCCTGATCTTAGGACTCTTTTCCTCCTACTGAGTTGCCTTATCCGATCTTGATATAAAAGTTTTTGCTTATTCTTATTGAATCTTGTTCTGCCTTGCTTGGTTCCTATCTCTTGGAGGCCTGCTTTTCTCTAAAGGGAAATGGAGAAGGATTGAAAGTAGTGGAGACGGAAAGTTTGTAGGGAGACTACAAGGAGTAAAGGCAGGTAGAGGTAGGGGAAACTGGGGTTGGGATGAACTGTATGATATAAGAATAAATAAAAAGTAATAAACATTTTATTAGAATATCATCAAGGCAAATAAAGTACTTTGTATCACCAAAAAAGAGGAAACTTAAAATGTCATAAAAAAATTAAAGAAAATGTAAAAAAATGTCATTCTATAGTAGTTGATTTTACAACTTCCTGTGTCAAAATCGGTAGATACTTCCCAACAATTATACAGATTCAATGAAATGCTACCAATAACCCATTTGGGATATATTTTTTCTTTTTGAAGAAATAGAGAAACCCTTCCTCAGGCACGATTTAGCTTAGAGGTGTCACACGTCCTAGAGCAAAACCTGACTTTGGTTCTCTGAAATGGAAAAGAAGAAAAAATAAATAAACGTTTGTGAACTCACAGGGAATCCGAAAAGACTACAATCATTCAAGTAATTTCAAAAGAGAATTTCTTCCTGTCTTCTTTAAGTTCTTTCAATGATGCTTGACAGATTATATTTTACTAAGTCATTTTTTCCATTTATGATAAGGTATCCTCTAATTATTGATGATATTATATATGGAACTTTTGTTCATCTTACTTTCCCAGAATAAACCCCAGATATTGATTTCAAATTTATTGCCAAGCCACTTGATATAGGCATAAAGCTGAGCATGTAGACTCATGAAAGACGGTCTAGCATACCCTCTGACATCTGTAAAGCAACGGTTCTCAGCAAGGTGCCAAGTTCATTCACTCACTGAGGAATTGGAATCCACATACTAGAACTGTATTTGGATCATCCCTTTTATATGCAAAAATCAGCTCAAAGTAAATTCAAACCTTAAACAAAAAACCCCCAAAACTAGCAAACTCTTTTAGAAAATATATAATTGATATCTTGCAAGAAAATGAAAAATAATTGCTGATAACTTCCCAAATAGATAAAGCTATTAATCCACAGAGGTCAGGGAAACTATGCTGCGGGCTCCCAGAGTGAAAGAACTACAGATCACACCTACATGGAGGCCTCTATGCACGCAGACATTCCAAATAAAGAAAACACTGGATGGATTCCAATTCTCTCATTTTTGAATTTTCAAACTTTGCATAGAAGTCAGATTGATGCATGGAGCTACATCATATTTAGGTGGATAAGGCAACCCTGATTCACAAGGTGTATTTATGAATATTACCAAGACGATTGTTGAGGAGCAACATTACTCCAAATCTCATAAGCATGTGTAATACTTCTAATATTTCTTTAATTAAACATAGTTACAGCATCCCCTCTTCCTCATTGCATCTCCCCTCAGATTCACAATCTCTTACTCTTTATTATTACCATACACATACATAAATACCCATAACAACAGCAACACACCTTAGTGTTACTTGTATGTATATGATTTTAGGAAGCTCCTATCTGGCTAAGATAATCTTCTCAACAGCCATTAGTTGTTTGTAAGACATGTAGGCACAGGGCCTTGTAGGATCATCTCCATGTCTACTGATGTCATTATTTGGGTCTTGTTTAGGAAGCCACGTTGTTAAGATTTCAAAGTATGGCTTTTTTGTCATACATAGGAGACCCAATCTCGCAGAAAATTTGCTATCCCTTTGACTCTTACAATTCTTTCCACCATCCCTTTCCACAGTGTCCCGGAGCTTCATAGTAAGCATTGTATCGTAGATGTATCAGTCAGAATTGGGGCTATGGTCAGTTGTCCTCTACATTTTGTGACTCTCTGTGGCGGCTGTCTGCTGTGGAAAGCAGTTCTTAACGTATGTGTAAGACCTGTGAGGATATGGAGATAACTCCACTCCAGATACAAATTTATGTGAAAATAAATCATATTAGTCTGTGGGATCTTCATGAGTTCTGTCCATGACCTTGTTGCTACTAATCCTCTGCTTTTTCTAAACAAAGGGTAAAACAAAAACAAAGTCAAAAAGTTATAAAAATCCCAGTTCTGCATAAGAAATGCAATGTCCTGTTTTACAAACACAACCATAATAAATAACAATGAACAATAAGCATGTCTAGATGGCTAAGTGTGACATCTGACTGAACTTTCATACATCTTATTTTTCTTGGTTTGGAAAAGTGTTTAGTAGTATCTGTTTCAGTTATCACCTTCATGGTTACTGCACACACACACACACACACACACACATACACACATACACACACACACATACACACACACACAGTCATACACACACACACACATACACACATACACACACACACACAGTCATACACACACACACACACATACACACACACACAGTCATACACACACACACACACACATACACACACACATACACACACGCGCACACACATGCACACACACACACTCATACACACACATACACACACATACACATACACTCATACACACACACATACACACACACATACACACACACATACACACACACACATACACACACACACATACACACATACACACACACACACATACACACACACAGACACACATACACACACACACACGCACACACACACACATATACTTGCACACTATGCACACTATGCACAAATACATTTATATGCACTCACACTCATATACATGTTCACACTCACATACAGTTGCCTAAATCCACTCACAAAAGCTCACACAAACTTACACATGCACACTCACATTCACCTACACACATAACAACCACTGATAAGTCACACATACACTCACACGTACACACATTCCTGTGTGTACACATGTACACACACTCACTCATACACAATGACTCACAAAAACTCTCACAGATATACCTCCAGAGTCACTCTCACACTTAGGCACACACTCGCACACACACAAACATACCGGCTCATACTCACACTGAAGCACACCGTATGACGAGTAACTTGAAAGTAGGCTGTTACCATCCGATGACCTCTGTTCAGAAGTTCAGTTAAAGCCCTTGCTTTTGCTGGTTTCACCATCATCAAGAATGTAGACATACAGGATAATTGGGGGTTTCTGCTAAATTTTTATTTTGTATAGTTTTCAAAAACGTAATAAAAAAAAAAAAGCTGGGAGGTGCTGGATGGCAACTTACACCTTTACTCCCAGCACTCGAGAAGCAGAGGCAGGTAGAGTTCTGTGAGTTCGAGGCCAGCCTAGTCTACAGAGCGAGTTCCAGGACAGCCAGAGTTACAACAGAGAAACCCTGTCTGGAAAAGCAAAACAAAACTCTTCTCAGTCTTAGGTGAAGAAAATAATCTGACCATTGCCAAACTATGATGTAACATACTAATTAAATTGACGTGTGGTGACTTTTGCATTAGAACTCCAGGCTGACCACTTTTATTCCCTACTCATGTGTCCTTGGCTTTGCAATTCCGTTTCAGAAGAAAGAATATGAAAATGCATGCAGATGAGAAACTGGCAAATCAAAAGTTCTTTGTCATAAGTTCCATGTGATCTTTTGTCTCTCGAATCAGCAGCATTCATTTATAGCTTCTCTTCAGTGCTATGCCGTGATCATGTGGAATTCATATTGGGGTCACTTACTCTACATCCTGCCATGTGGCCACACTGCAAGTCATTTTAAGTGGAACCCAGGTATAAGGAGATTTCAGGGGCCAGTGTATTGAGGGAGTGCTTATAGCTTTGAGACTGATGACGTATGCAATTTGACAAACTCTGACCAGAAAGAGGGGCAAAGAGATGTTAGGCCAAGTGATCAAAGGTGCAATCTTCTGCAGATATGTCAATTTCCAGTACAAAAACTTGCTTTAAAATAACAAAACTTTAACTTCTGATTGGCTTTACTAGAAATATATTGGTTGATTTTATTAAAATACCTCATGACAATGTTGCCAAAACAAAATATAAAAATTTTATTGCCACAATTTGCATACAATGCACCACATAACTCGTTCTTGGTTTTGCTCTTATTTGAGTATCTACAGTTATTTGATTAAACTTGATATAACCCATCTTCAGCTGACACCTACATGACTGACAATCAACATTTTGGTGTAAAGGAAAAATGATGCAGAATAACACATTAGCTAAAAGGTACATCTAAAGATTCAACATGTCCATGGCTATAAAAAGAAAGATCTTAAGCAACAGCCAACCTGTCAAAACCTTGCTCTGCAGCCTGTGATCAGAGCCCTAGTTCATCCTCAAGGAAACCTGCTTCTTGGGAACTTTTATTCTACTGTGACTTTCAATTCACCAACAAGGTTGTTGCTTTAATAAGGGCCTTCTATTTATCTTTTCTGTTAGCTTTTTAAAACCAATATCTTTATGGAGAAAAATGTTTTATTTTTCCAACTTGTATTTGCCCCCTAACATAGTAAACCCACTCAAAGGTAAAAAAAAAAAAGAAAGATGTTTAACAAGTTAAGTTTTAAAAAATATAGGAAGAAAGCTGAAATAGCTGTTGAATAAATTCAAATGTCTAATTAATATCACTGCTTCTTTTGATAATCCAAAAGGGTTCTGCCCATACTTAGGAAGGATTATATTACCCACGGCTTTCCCTAGCAATGACATATTTTCTGTATTAAACAAAGTAGTGATTATTGATTCACATTTTCATCAGAAACTTCACTCAGTTTGTTTATCCCACTGTATGTTCTAGCAGAGTGGATACTAGCCTCTTTCCTAAACTTCCAAGGATTTTCATGCAATTATATTCTGAAGAATGTGAAGTGAGTTTCTAGGAAATCTTATTTTACTTTGATGAAGTGGAGACAGATATGCTTGATTCCACTCATCCACTTTTTTTTTTTACCCTAAACACTGAAGTCTGGCTTGACTTGTTGCAGGCTAGCTATGACATGACCTTGAGGTAGGCAAGAGAATACTATAAAGATAGTCAAAGGAACTAGCACAAGTCAAGTCAAGACCAGTTCTTGAAGGCATCCCAGAACCACTAAAACAGTCAGCAGCTACTGTAATCCAGAAGCTTTGTCAGGTAGAAAAAAAAATTCTCAATCAAAACATAAGGGTCTCTCATTTTAAATACAGATCATATTGTATACTCAATGTATATGCATGTTTTTAAGTTTATATATGTATGTGTACACACATATTTCATAAAGTTTAAGATGAAACTTTACAATAAATGGTAGGCATGGGTCACTTATGTTTGAATCTAGAATAAGAGAGTTGTTTCCTTACCTGGTTGTGGTTAAACAGCAATATCAGATTGATTCTCTCAGAACACTTTGGTTATGATAATTTCAAAATTGCAGAAGAAAAGAATTATTGTGATAAACTAAGAAAGGAGCATAGCTGATAAATGGGTCTATGAATTTCCTGCTTTCTCATTTATTTCACATAAGAAGGAACTTGGATGCAGACCTGCAGCTTCCTGACAATTTAGTCACGGCTTCACATTTATTTTACTGAGTCTGTTCAGTTTCTTAAAGATGCAGATACCCAAATAGCTACCTCTGAGAATCTCAGTAATAATCTTTTGACTATGGAATAATCAAAGACGTGTAAATATATACAAGAAACACATGCTATTACTCCCTAATAGCTTGTGAAATACATTATTTAATTTAAAAGGCATTTAAAAGGATAACTAAAAATTTTGGTACCATATAAGAGACAGAATTTAAAGGACTCGATTAACTTAAATCACTTAAGTTATTTAACATTACTTAATACCTACTTATGAAAAGGGGATTAAAACTCACATCAATATTAAGAGAAGTTGTAATTTTAACCAGATTTAATTATAACAAATCTCATGCTTTTCCACAACATGAAATACTTCTGAAAAGGCAGCATATTTTTCTCTCTGGTGGATAATGGATGTTTTAAAGCTATACTGTTTACTGATTTGACATAGTTATGTAAATGTACTTCTAAATGCAGTCACAGAAACCTTAGACTTCCAGTAACATGCTGTCTGACAATTACTTCTTTTTGTACTATAATTCAAAAGAGTGTATATATAGTTACACTAAGCACGCACTATTACCAAAATTACAAAGGCATTATAAGAGACCAGTTTTGGATAGACTTGTGTTATTTTCCCAAAATATAACCTCTTCATAATATTTTATATTTACTAATAACGATAGTCTTTCCTCACATTCATTGCTTTTAATGAATTAATAATAACCTTAGATGCATTAAGGAAAACAAATTATAAGCACTTCCCCTTGAAGTAATTTTATGCAGAGAAGGTCCAGCTTTAAATTCTATACTCTTTCCCTGCATCTACCATTGTCTTTCCTCTCTATAATATGTGTTGTAAGTTTGAATGCTATTTGAATAATGTCTGTCCCTATGTCTGCATCTGTCCCTGACAAAGTTCTTCTACTCTGCATATATTGGACAATACAGAAAGCATCACATGTGGATGGAATTTCCTAGACAGAAAACTCTAACAGAGTTTTACAAGAGATTAGACTCTGAGTCCAACTGACCCAGATACAAACAACTAAATGTTATCAAGTAATAACCAAATGCTGATTCCATTATTTATGGTGCATATTTATTATATAAAGTTGCTTTTCAACCTCTTTGCTGCATTCAGCAAATGACTAACAGTATTGTGCATACATACACACATTCATTGCTCTCTGGGTTGAGGCATGAAAGAGTGCATTATTTAATACTGTATCTTAGTTGTAAAAGCTGATTGCGTGGGAACTGCCAGGAAATTAAGGTTGATTGTCACATTGCTAAAGGCAGGTTAAGCACACAGGCTGAGTACACAGTAGTATAGCATAGCAGTCTTAGTCTTAAGTAACCTGAAGGTGTATTATTGAATATGCCTGTGAGGTTCAGCTAAATTTCTTTTCTCTTAGAATGTAAAAGGTATTTTAATAATATTTCATTGCCACACTCAAATCCTAATATTCAGTGACATGGTGTTAATAATATCAAGGATATTAGTCACTTTCAATAGAATCCAGTGTAGTTGTAGATGTAGATTCACCAGATGTATATGTTGATTCATGGCAGAGGACTGTTTATTCTTTTAGTCAATCTTTTAAATCATTGGTTCTAGCCCAGATTCCTGGAGCCCTAGAGCCTTTTGGCCTCTTTACAATCTAGTCTTAAGCCTAGAACTGGAAGGTTTCAGCCTCCATATAATCTAGAATGTTTAATCTGCTAGCTGGACTTAACAGGTATCAGCCTTAGCCTTCCAAGACTTACTTTACTGCTGACTGAATCACTCTGACTAGCTCTTTCTGAACTCTGACTCTTCTGGTTCAACTCACTCCTCAGCCTGCTTTTCAACTGACTGTTCAACTGACTCTTCTTACTGACCCTTCGACTGGCTCACTCTCTCTACTTCTATTAACTGACTCTGTAACTGACTCTGTGTTAACTCATTCTAACTCCTATGTAACTCTCTTTTACTGAGCTGAAAGCCCACCTCTTTTCATGTGAGTTGGGCATGTCCTTACTCTGCTAACTCTTCCTCTGATTAGTCACTTTGTCTACCATTCACTCTGACTCATCTCAGATGTCACCTTCTGTGTGACAATGACTCCTTCTGAGTTCTGCTTCCTGTGTCTGCTTCCACTGTTTTTTCTAGGGATTGAAGGCATGGACTACCGTTGCCTTCTGAATACCAGGATTAAAGGTGTTTGCTATCACTGCTTACAGAATACTGGATTAAAGGCATATCTACCTTCCCTCCAGACCACACAGGACTCCAGATGTAGCCCCTGGAATGTAGATCCTAGCTTTCACACAGGGCTACTCCTCTAGAAGTTGGACCTGCTAAGATCTTGCCTGTAAGATTCTACTTCAGTTGAATTTGCCTGTCTTTTGAGTATTAAAGCCTTTAAAATTTATGCTACTGTTCATAATATGGCTTTTTTAAATTAAACAAGAATACCAACTAAATTAAGATTACAATTGCTATCATTTCATGAGGAAATATTTAATGTCACAAGTCTAGTACCAATATATAATTTAAATAATGATGTGTCCTTAAGAAAAGCCTTTTCTGAAACATTCACTTGTAAGGATGTAAAGTTTTATTTCCGCTTATACCAGTGAAAATATCTGCATTTATGGATATTTATTTTTAGAACTGAACCCATTAGTTATCCCGTCTGCATCTATTCATCTTCTTATTGCTGCATAATGCATTCTTTCTCACTGATCACCTGTCACTCACGCTCACATTTCATGTATCAATGTATCTTCCTGACATCCTGAAGTAGCTCCACACAGCCTGTCCTAATACATAACTCCCACAAAACAGAAATTCCAACTTTATTGATGCACTTAAGTGATTCATGTATCTCTTCTTCATTTGGCCTCTTGGACCACAAAGGGAGACAAGACCTATTTTTGCTTAATATTGCATCAGTGTATAAATGGGTAAAAATGTCAGAAAGCCAACAATTATACCAAAATATGTCACTATCTTAAGTAATATGTGTATATACTTATATTCTTATCATATTAGTAGTTTTATAGAAAAATTGCATTTATGACAGAAAGAGTTCCCACATACCACACAGTATTTTTTATTTCTAGAACATCATACATTTCTTTACTATAGATTATTGTGTATAACAGTGAATCCATATGCTATTTTCAATTTTGTGAATTTTACAAATACCTCTTTAGTTTTCAGGGAACACACTTTACAATGTCTCTTCTAATTCTAGTTAATAATGATAATAATATAATAATATTATTATTATTATATTTTTATTCACAAGTTGGTTTTATTCACAAGTAGGTTTAAACATAAGACACATAATTTAATATCAAATTTTATTTGATACTACTTGTTATCATGAAAACATGACCCCAAATTAGCCATCAAAAAAGGTAATGTGTTTGGAAGCTTTTCATATTTAATATTATAGGGCCATTACATGTTAGTATGATCCCCCACACTGTCTGTGCTCTGTCCCAGCCTGCAGCCAACTGGGTTTAGGCTGATTCTCTTCACTGGCCAGGGGCAACAGAGAAGTGCGGGAGGGAGGGGACAGGGTTCTGGGACCAGCACAGACCCTGATTCCCTGCAAGAACTAAGGGAGAACACACAATGAATCAGTCCCGGTACCTTCTGGTAGAAGCAGAGCGCAGTTTAATGTGGGATGTCTGCTACATATATATCCAACAGCAGAGGAGGGTCCTGGGGAATCCATTGGGCTAGACAAGGGCATTGGGATAGCCTTATTTGCATGTGGGGCTAGGTGTCTCCTCCAAGGCATGGTCTCACAGAGACAAAGAGGGAGGTATCCTATAAGCCACAGGGCAGATAAGCACCTACCAAATTATTTTCCTTTTGTTTCTGTGAAATAGGCAATATTTAGCTGGGATCTGGCCAGGGCCAAAGGCAAAGAGCAGCTGAATGCTGAACGTTCTCACCTTCTGGGATGGCATGGTAATTGCTTCAACCCGCTCTTTCAGCTCCATGTCAGTCCCACAGTTACAGACTCAGAAAAATATGTCAGAAGAAGGGTAAATCTCATATGTCATCATCTAGATGAAGAGCTACAGGCAATTAACAACTTCACACAGAGAGAGAATCAGTCTTTATCAGGAATGAGCTCCCTGATAGGTTAACCAATCTTGAGTGGTCAGTCTTAAATGCATATAGATATGATCAACACTAAAAAGGTTCAACAGGCTGTATTTATACATTGATGTGTATATGTAAAAATAATGATTATTAAATAAATGGCAATACTTTTGAAAATGTGGGGGGCGCATGCCAGAGGAGCAGAGAAGAGGAGGGGGAACTTATGAAAGCATAGAACTCATATGTGAAATTCTCAATAAAAAAGGAAAAGAAAAATTGTAAAATATTTGAGCTAATGGGAATAACAAAACTTAAGTATATGGCTCATACTCTACTCATTCTGAAGAGCTTCTATGCTCAGAGACAATAGGACAAGAAAAGTACAGAAGGCCTGGCAGTAGCGGTAGGAAGTGGTTGGTGATGGTTTATTGGGAGGAAGCAGATTGCAACATGTAGTGTTTGCCAATACATAACTGCCTTAGAGTAACTGCTAAGTAAAAGTTAACATGTCTTTCCCAAGGTAGAATGAACATGAATGGATGAATGCAACAGGACTGAGACATCTAGTGTGTATACAGAATTATTTTCTAATGTGGAGCGGCCAAAGGCTCCATTGCTGCTTATGAAATAGTGGGCTGGTCACGTAAGCATCCTAACTGAAAGCTATCTGAAATTATAGGGATGGCACTGTAAATAGAGCCACAAACTTTGTGCATCCCAAAATTAATAAACAGAAAACATACCTGTCATTTTACAGCTCTGCAGGTCTTCAGTCCTAATTAGCCACACATGGACAAAGCACAGATGTTGGTAGAACTATATTTGTCAGTGATAGCACATAGCAGAGGCTTTCCTTCTGGTTTACTGGACCCCTGCTTTGGTCCATAGCCCATTTCCTGTCCTGGAACCCAAAAGTTTGTAGCTAGTCCTTCCTATACTTCCATTTCTCCACACCCACCTTCTATGATTTGGAAGACCCACTGGCCACATTTCAATCCCTTGGACAATCTAGGTCAATCACTATTAAGGTCAGCTGAATGACAACAGGAATAACATTTATAACATTCATCTCATTTACTGTAGGAAGGAGTGTGGGGCTGTCTTAGAACTAAGAGTGGGTTGAAGAGTGCTTTGAATCATGGAATTCTCATTCTGAGAGGAGAAGGAGTTTGGCCACACCTCCTTACTCTAACAAGCCACAGCCATGCTGTCTGCTTTCACAGCACAGCACTATCTTCAAAGGCACCAACCTCCTCAAAGGTATGTGACATTTGGGTGATGTTTACCTGATGCTGCAGCCCCAAGGCTGAGGCTTCCTTCTCCCTATATGACTTTATAAAGTCTCTGGTCACCTGTGAAACTCCTGTCTATGCAGAAGAGGCTTCCCAGTACTGTTGAGTTCAGCCAATGGACATATGGCCACCTAGGTCTAGGTTATGAGCCCTCCACATGCAAGTGGGGCTGCCATATGTACCTGTGTTGCCCTAATAAATAGGCCTTCCCTATGCTAGTGGGTGCCAAAGACCTTTCCCCTTTCCCTATAAATGTGACAACCACTCCCTCAATAAACTGAGCTGCATACACTGACATGCCTCCTGGGAACTTGCTTCCTGTGCTTTCCTGCTGGCTATCAGAGCTTCAGATCCGAGACCCACCTGGAGGGTAGACCCATGCCCTGTGCTTTCTTCCTCAAGCTGAGCCAGTGGCCAACAGTTTAGCTACTTTCAGGGGAGGAGAGCAGACATGAAGGAATCCAACAAAGAAGTATCATCCCAGGAATTGGGGATAGGCACGAAAATGACTTCAAGAGGTCATTACTCTATATGACCTTCTGTTAGACATAGTTACACTTATGAAAATGAAATCAATATTCCACTTGTGGTTAGTGAATAAAATAAAATTATGTGTTTAATCACGAGGTTTCTATACATATACAGCACAGCACCTTGCATTTCACTTTCTCACTACCCTCATTTCTTCCTGGACCCGTCTGTCTTTCTCTCACACATACAGACCCATGGTTCATGAATAAGGCATCTCACCATTGCTACCATGAAACATAAAGTCACGTTCGCATAATGCACAGCATAGAAACACAAGTGGAATACAATGACAATCCTTAATATTTCAGCTTTATCAGACACCAGCAGATTAGCAAAGGATGGCAGAAAAACAGAGCACTCTTGTACAAACCAAGTCTGCCTTGGTCAGGTTGATGGGTACTTGGTGTACATGTATTTGTTCAAGTACAGCTAAAACTTCCTCTGTTTGTATTATCACCATGGAACTCAACTTCACACATAATCTCACCCCCAGAATATACAAAAAGCAACGCAAAAACAAGGCAGCGGGTTATAATAGCCTAGCTTTACTTGTTTTTCAAAAGATATGATATATTTACTAAGATTATTCTAAGGTTCAAAGCAAAATCTGCCCTGTTATGCTGGCTGAGAGGGGAATTCACTTTAAGAAAGAGTTGTGAGTTCATGACTTGCTAAGACTTGCAGATTTTGCCTAACTCATGAATACAAGCTTCTGAGTTTCCCTGTGGATTTCATAAATCCAGTATATTAAACAACAACTGTGGAAATGAGCGAGTGACCACAAGTATTTATTTTACAAAAGTGGAGTGGTCTATAATACTACCAACCCCTTCTGGCTCTAATAGCTACCTATAACAGCCAGAGACCTGGCTGTGCTGCACAGCTCTCACATTCTATAAAGACATCCCCTCACTAGCATTGCCCACAGAGTTCTCTGGCAAACTTTCAGTCTCTGCGTAAACACTTTCCTCTGAACCTTCTCATGCGTACATTCTCAGCTTTAGTCCTACGGTCTCCAAAGACAAATCAGTAACATTTCCATGAAATTCAGTAGCCTATTTGCCTAGGATGCTCTTAGTCAAACAAAGTGTTCCCATGCCAAATTCTGTTTTATGCCTGTCTATAGCAGATGCTTATAACATTGGGCAAAGGAAAACTATGAGTGTTTTCTCAACAGAGGTCTGTTGTGCCTAAGCGTTCATGCTGAGGTGATTTTCTCTTGTGTTATAGAAGGGCTTTTGCAGAGAGTAGAAGGAGGCTCATTCTTGGAATGGAGTTAAGCAAAGTTAAATGCCATTGAATAAACCGACAAATGCTGAAAGACTTTCTGTACAGAACGTCATTCCTTGAATCAGTACTTACATTGTGCTTTGTGAGGTTTGAAATGTTAGCTGCTAGTGCTTGTAGCCAATCCATGCAGTCTTCAGCAGAGAGGCACTGAAGAATCCCACTGCAGACTCCATCCACAGCAACAACTTGAAAAGCATTCTGCCTAGAGGTGCATCAGAACAGAACAGACCAAACACTGTTAGTTAGCTGTTTGCAGCTCAGTCTGATACCTGTAGAAGAACTCCTTCATACAGTGGGACGAACAGCTTCCGGATTCAAATTCGATTATCTCTTTCATAAATACATTTGTTTTAAAATGAAGCAACAAATAGAACACAGTATTATGTAATTCTAAATTATTAGAAGACATTCTTAAATTCAGGTATATGTGACAACCTTTGAGATACAAAAAAAAGCAAGCAGTAAAAGCAACAGCAACTCGGAGGAATTCTTCTCCCTTGGCCAAACATGCCAGGTCTGTGATTATGACTCTCATTTCTTGATAGTTGTTTTTTTTATTATTATTTACTGTGTAAAGACTGCAAATACAAACAAATATTAAGCACTACATGGTAAAACTCATGTTAATTTATTGAGCATTGTTTGGATGGAGGCTTAATGGACAAGAATACATGAAACCACAGCATGAATGGAAGCCAGCCTGGAGAATTATTCTGTAACATGGGGCATTTTAGAAAATTCACAAGACATATTGAAATCTACTAACGATGGAGCAATAGAGAATTTTCACAACTGAGCATTCAAATATAATGCAATATTCACATATTTTCTCCAAATACATGTGCTTCCTGGTTCCATCAGTTTCACAACTGGGCATTTGAGGTTATTAAATATTATAGAACTCCTGAAACAAAAGAAAATTCGGAGAGCACACATCTCACTCTGGGTCCTGTATAGGCTTCTGTCCATTTACTTTCTCTCCATATCAGACTGAGTCTCAAAACAGAATGCCCGATGCCAGCTTTGGCATCGAAAGTATTCTACATTTAAATTGCTAACAGTTTTGGAGAAATTAGTTCTCATACCTGACATTTCATATTGACCACAGAAAATGCTCAAACATGCACATTTATTTTCTGTTAAAATACACATTTGTTTGAATTAAACTGATTTTAAACTTCTTATGATAAAATATGCTCCATGCAAAGGATATATTCAAAATTCACCTGTACATTGAGCTTAATTCTTATATTATTTTTTTTATTGTCAGCCTAACCTTTAATGGCTGGGCCATATCTCTAGCCCCAACCTTTAATTCTAACGCTCAATAGAGAATAAAGCATTTAAAATGTCTAGATACAGGACAGGAGAGATGGTCCAGCAGTTAAGAAAAATGACTCTTCTTCTAGACTGCCTAGGTTCTATTCCCAACACTGATATTGGAGGCTCATAACCTTTGTAAACTATAGTCCATGGGGAACAGACACAGTTTTCTGGCTTCCGGGGTAATGAAACATCCACATATTGCACAGCCATACATGCAGGGTAAACAACTCATACATGTAAGTAAGTACGTTTTTAAAAGTCCAGATAGAAGCACAAACACTTATGGAAGTGTGCACAATTTTTAGCATAGCAATGCATATTTTTTCACTTTGTTATTGTCATGATCATTTCTTCATGAGCTGTAGTAACAGTGTGACAGCTGGAGATTTTTAGCTGACTAAAGTCAATACGTTTAGATCAATTCTGAAATCTATTTAATTTTATATTTCATATAGTCCATGATAGAATAAGTCTGAAACACTAATCTTTTATACACCCAGGTCTGAACATTGATAAAAAGTTTTTATACTCTGTGTGATGCATACAAATGCACATATATTTCTAATTGTTAAGGTTATTTATTCTTATTTTGATTTATAATTGATTCTATATCATAAGTATGCTTACTTTATGAGGGTTGAATAGGAGAAGTGGCATATGGAATGATTTTGGGGCATTATAAACAAGAGTTTCATGTAAAAGAATATTTAATCTTTTAACCTAACAAATAAGCTGCTTGTCTGGATCACATTTAAGGATTGCATTCAAGGCCTGTGGGATCTGGCTGGAATTCAGCACACAACTTTAAGTAACCTAACTCAGAAGGCAATATGATACTTGCTTTAATCCCAAGTCTGAGAGTGAATCAGAGTGAAGACTAAGCAATGTGATGTCTGAGATGAATCAGAAAAGAACAGGCAACTTGACCAATCACAGAGAGTTAGCAGCGTGAGGCAGAGTGAGTACATACCCTTCTCTCATGATACAAAAGCAGGTTCTCTGCAGTTCTCAGTTCAAAGATTCAGGTAGTCAGAGAATCAGTCAGATAAGACACAGAGGCAGTGTCAGAGAGTGTGTTTGGGAGAAAGAGTCAGGTAACAGCAAGAGTCAGTTTGAAACCTAGCAGAGCAGTTCAGTCAGAGAAGTTCCAGGAGTCAACCAGAGTCAGCCAGAGTTCAGTCAGAAACAGTCAGCCAGCTTAGAAGATCAATTTGAACTACTCAGCTCAGAGAAGAGTCTGAACCAGAACAATGGGTGAATTCAATCAGCCAACCAGAAGGTCAGTTGAGTTCAGTACAGCTCTGAGTTCAGAACGAGCTAGTTAGAGTGAGTTAGTCAGCAGTCTAACTGCTGACTAGTCTAGGGGGCTAAAATATTCTAGGTCTAAGTTAGTAGATTAATTTGTATGGAAGATGAAGCCTTCAAGATATGGGCTTATATCTTAGAATAAATTGTAGGGAGGCTTAAATTCTTGTTTCTAGGACTAGGCATAGTACTAGACTGTATGGAGGCTGAGACCCTCTAGGACCAGGGATTAAATTAACGAAGAATAAACTGCACTTCTACAACTACATCTACAATTTCAGAGGCTAAAATATACAGTTATTGTGATGTGATTATCACCTCTATGAATATGAAACTGAGTATAGAAAAGCAGACAAAAGTGAGAAACTATCTGTTGGCTATTCAGGCAATGTAAAGCTGGCACAGATCCATGGCATGTATTTGTGTGATTATAATGGATAACTAAGCAGTGTGGTAGACCTATTATCACATTAGGGAGAATTGTGTGGCTAGGGAAATCTTCTAAGGTACACAGACAAATTAGGACACTTGAATGGACACAATTCAATAAACCCATGATTAAAAATGGAAGGTGAGAGACAACAGAACCAAAATTGCTCCAGGGATTTGGACCTAAACATTAGAACAGCTGTGGTGGTGAACTCAGTGGAAAGCATAAATTTTACACAGAAACAAGAAATCCAAAAACAAACACGAGGTGCCTGAAAAACATGGAGTATTTTGAGGAAGGCAGGTTGCTGGGCTTGCCAAAATAAGGCCTCATTAGGAAGAGCTCGCAAATCATGCCACATACAGCTGCCTCATCCCTGTGTCAGGAATGGATACTATGACAGAGAAAGGAGAGCAAACGCAAAAGAGCGGACTATTCCCATGGAGATTATTGCCACTCCTCCTGCACTCCTTGTTGGCTCCCTTTACTTCTCTAAGACGTTTTCTAAAGTATAAACCTTATCTCAAGATTTATAAGACTCTTATATAAATTTTCTGTACCTTAAAACTTACAAATTTATTAGGTATGGTTTAAAGATCTGTAAAATCTGTAACAAAAATTAACTTAAAATTTACAGCAAGAGAGTTGATGGCTGGAAATCTGTACATATGTAATCTTAATTTAGTACAGCACACTGTATGTGTACCTTGGATCCAACTCTTGTTTAAGAGAAATGGGTGGTTTTTTTCTTTTAAATAGCAACTGGTCTGCAAGATATTTTAGATTGGGATGTATTTTGGTGTGCTGACCTTTATCCTGGGAATAAGAATAAGAGATGAGGAAAGAAAATCATAAAAACACTGTTTATAATAAAAAACAAAACAAAACTGGGAAACAACACTGAAAAGACTGTGATGATTAAAATGTAATCATTTGATTCCTCAACCAAGGCAAAATAAATAAGGTTCTGTTTATCTTGTTCAGTAACTATTTGTTCTTTTAAAAAATGGCTAGATAACAAGTCCTCTGGTTGCCTGCTTTATCTGAGAATACTGTCATAGTTTAAAACAAAATTCATTAAGTCTGTAAGCATCAGTGGTTTGACAAATGCAAAGATTCTTCTAGTGGTTCTGCCAATTCTAGTTTTCACTTTAAATAGAGGGATATTGCCAGATACATATCTGAGCTAATAGAATACACCAGCTCAGGACAGAGGACTAGGCCTGAGAAGTCTATTTAAAAGGATCAAGACAGAAAATGTTGCCAGTGGCATAGCCAAGGGGAAAAGCTTCAGAAAGGATACTGTCTGAAAAAAAAATCAACTCAGGGTACTTCCTTTGACCAGGTTTTGAGGCCAACCTGGCAGTCATTATCAGGAACCAGCTACCTGGGTCTTCTGATTGAAAATATCACTTTAAAAAGACGAACAGAGGATTACTATCACGAGATAAAGTCTGGCCAGGGTTACGGATAGACAAGTGTGATGTAGATCTGTATTATATCAGATAAGGAATAATAGAGAGTCCAAAAACAAGGTAAACTAGATCAAAACAACAAAATAAAAATGTAAAAATATGCAGAAGGAAGAAGCTAAGAAGCCAAGGCCTGGGGACCACAGCTTATGAGGACCAAACACTGAGATAATCCTGTCTTATGGTGCAGCAAGGCAATGGCCTATGCAACTTTTTAAAAGACTATGGAATGTCTCTACTTATCTAAGGTCTATTCGGACTAACAGAACTGACTTAAAAATGTATATATGGCCTTATTTTCTTTGCTAATTTTGTTAAATGTTAGCTGTGTGTCATAGAAGAAACTGTTATTCAAAATTGATGCACTATAAAATGATTAAAAATACATTTCTCAATCTTTCTATGGGCCACATTTATGATTTGAAGTTTTATTTTGGTACAAAAAGAGCTTCAATTTAAGAGTTGTAATTTTTATAGCTATAAATAAATTCAGATTAACATAAACAGTATATATATATATATATATATATATATATATATATATATATTCATAGTCACCTTATAAATGATTAAATTCCTTGATGTGATAAGAACAATACTTGCGTTCATACTAAGGAAAAAAAGTGTAATTCATTGACAGAGATAAACTTTAAATGTTTATGTATGTTTATATAAACTGTATATGTTTTCAAGATTGAGCTTAAAACAAGTAACTAAAAACAAGTAAAGTATATTTAAAGTCAGATACACACACACACACACAAATATAATAGATAGCCTTTAAAAATTCCAGAGATCTGCTGAATATTGCATTGAAAATATTTAATGAAAAGGTCTTTCTGTGATAGACAAAAATGTCAGCTCCCAGTGGCTGTCCTAAGGTATCCTCCAAAGATGACTGCATCTGGATGGTGGTAATGATAACCAATTGGCAAAACTGCCCCATGCCTCAGAAACCTTCAGAACCCCACCAAGACTGTGGACAATAGGACGCTGGAGAATTGACTGCCCCTCTTTGCCTTGCCAAGTTAGTGAAGTCTCTCAAGTTTCTCACTCAGAGGAAAGTGTTTCAGATCTTTTGGGTCTGGAAGCTGAAGGCTGATGCTGCCCCAGGAGACAGTCAAAGTTAATGCTCTCCCATGTGACTGCTGGAGACTGACTACATTCTGCCTCCATAGAGATTACCAAGATTGCCTGGGAGGAGCCAATAGAAATCACCCATGTAGCTGGCAAATCTCTGCCGTTTTATTGATACAGAGATCGTTTGGTTTACATTTGCTGCTCAAATTTATCTTTCTCAGATTTTTGATGGTGTTGATGGCTGACTGTAGCTTTATCAGTTTAGCAGCAGCTTGCCTGGTCAATGCATTTCATATGTGAAAATAAGGCTGTGCTTTTTCTAGAACTATCAGGCCTTCGGCTGAGAAAGGCAAACTCACAAAACAGACTTCAATGTAACTTTTTTTACCAATCCTCTATTTAAAAGAATTTGCCTTGCAATGACTGCTCTCAGTAATCAACCACTTGTGTCTCATAGTAAATGCTTAAATGGAGAAAGGAAATGGTTTGAGGTTTTATACAAGTTCAAGGGTCTGAGAAAATAATTTAAAAAAATAGTAAAACTTAAAGATGACATATGGTATTAAGACTTAAAAGGGTCGGAAATTCAACATATTAATCAATGGAGTTCTGTTAAGCTAATAATCTGGCTCTGGTAAAATACTATGATTATTATAATCATAAGCTCAAAATTTTATATTTCCTTTGTATATTTTCTAAATACAGGCTAAAAGTTGCTTCCCCTTGTACTAAAAACATCTCTGTCCAATATACACACACAGACACACACACTTCAAGTCCTCTGGATAAAGGAAAAAAAAGTTAATGCTTTTAACCCAAAATCATTTTTTTGGTCCCCAAGCTTTTACCTGTAACTCAAAGGCATTAGTCTGTTATTTTTTCTACAATGTAGACTTCTGGAAAGATTGTAAGTAGTATTACTGTTAAAAACTCCATCTCTTTTTACGAAATTTAAATTCTTGTAAGCTTTAAGGAGTTGTGACTTGAATGTACCTGTCATATGTCCCTAGTCTATATCTGCCTCAGCAGATTTCCACTTGGCTGACAGACACCGTTCAAGAATCCGCTGTAGACTACAAACTGATGGCCTTGAGCCCTGGACTTTCTGACAGCTGATGTGGACAAGCCCAGCCAGTGTGATTTCTCCCTGACCAGTCAGTGAATCACATGATTCTGATAGATCACCCATTGCCTGAATCCCTTCCTAGTCTTTGATTTGCATTCCAGCCTCCCCAGTCTTGACAAGGGTGTTTTAATTGCAGCTGAGAAGCAGCTGACTAGCGAGTACATTGCCCTTATCCTCAAATAAAAGTATGGGACATTAGGTCTAAAGGAAACTGGGAACCCACTGAAAGAAACCACATCTTACTATTCCGATCACTCCCACTCTGACAAGGTAGACAGCATCCATACCTGGATACACCTCTCCCATTTCAAGCATGTCACAAGATATGTCAACCCAAATGCAGAAACAAGATTTGTCACAAAGACCTGCTAAGATCTACTAAACATAATACTAAATGGGGTTTGTACATTTATAGACTTATAATGATGTTTTGTCTGACTATTTTTCCTCCTGCTCTTTCTTGGCATAAATATAGGATAAAAGGCCAGTAGAAAATTACTCTGCCTCTGGCCTGCCCCTGAGCCAAGACTTGTAAATTCCCACCCTGGACATGGAAACATCCACACTCAGACTTGGAAATCCCTACCCCATGACTCAGTATTAACAACCAAACAATGTTTCCAACCACACAATGTTTTTGCACTAGCTCACTGAGCATGCTCCAAAATCCCTATAAAAGCCTACCCCTCCAACCAACCTTCTGCTGTCCCTTTTGCATTTCAGAGGCAGCTGCCACTTAATGCCTTTCTCCTGAATATGGCTTGTGTGAGCCTTGTTGCATGATGTGACTTTGTGGTATTGCTTGACTCCTGATTGCCAAAATACTCTTGGGCTGGAAAATTCCTTTCAGTATATATCTAGATCCTCCTTTAGGATAAAATGCAAACTTGCCATAAATGTCTCATAGCAAGCAGCCAAACATCAGGTATACATTCCTTTTTCTACCTCCTAGCTTAAACAGATTGATTTGCATGTGCTGACAGGTTGTACTCTTTCTTGCCTATTTGGCATGTGCATCAATCCTAAAATTCTATATCTTGACATAGATATAGATCTTGATTTGATATACTGTTCCCCTGGATTGCATTTATGATGGTCCAGTAGGGAGGAAATACATGTATTCATGGATACAAGCCCTTTCAGCCTCCATGTTGAGGGGAAAATATGCAATTCCCCTCTTCATATTCCTCATAATAAGCTTAGCGTTAGGAACAGCAGGCACTACTCTTGGCATCAGTGGCACAGTAATGGATAACATTAACTTGTAAAAATATGGGGTGACAGATAACTCAGGATCTGTCTGTATTAAAAAAAAAAAAAAAACAAAAACCAACAACAACCTTTTGCCAAGCTAGAAGAACAGATAGATTTATTAGTCAAGGTGGTTTTACAGCATGGAAGAGTGCTCAGCCTGCTTTATGTAGAACAAATAGTTTACTGTATGCCTTTAGGAGAAAGATGTTTCTATGCAAACCTTTCAGAAATTGTTAGAGAGAAGTTGGATATGCTCTGGAAAAAAACCTGGCAGAAAGGAGAAGGCTGATAACACTGCTGTCAGCTGTTACAGGGCCCTTAACTCTCCTGTTCCTGCCGATTACCATCAGCCCCTGCATCATTAATACCTTAACTCGATATATAAGATCCTTCTGCTCAGCAGATATTAAATTGATGGTAATTAAGTGCCAACGCAAGTAAGTACCCACTACAGAGTTCAGGGTTTGACTAAGGATACAACACAAAGGGAGAACATGATGCTAACATGTTGATGGTTACCTTAATGTTTAAAAGCTTAAAATAACTGTGCTTAAGGGAAAATGGACTTCCAAATATTAAAGTCTATTACCTGATTTTGTATAATTTTAACAAAACTGCTGTTTATGCAAGATAATAAGTTATAAGTTTAACTATTGTTTCTGTAAGCAAAAGTTTGTTTTGAAGAAGGGGACCTTCTTCTAGAAGGAGAACAGAAGCTATCTTTATGTTCTTTGCCTTTTTTAAACCCATGACTAAGGGCTAGGTGCTGCATTCAGGAATCCCAAGTCCCCAGTGTAGACCTCCACCAATATATGAATAAAAGCATCTTCTTTGTTAAATTTTATTCATTGTCAGACTGGTGAACCTCTGAATGACTTCAGGTCCATAACAATAAGAGAGGCTTTGTGCATGCAGTAGAGATAATTGTCTAAAGCACAATAAGGATTTACTAGATTGGACAATTAGTTAATTTGGAGTAATGGGAAAGAAAGAAAGAAAGAAAGAAAGAAAGAAAGAAAGAAAGAAAGAAAGAAAGAAAGAAAGAAAGAAAGAAAGAAAGGAAGGAAGGAAGGAAGGAAGGAAGGAAGGAAGGAAGGAAGGAAGGAAGGAAGAAAGAAAGAAAGAAAGAAAGAAAGAAAGAAAGAAAGAAAGAAAGAAAGAAAGAAAGAAAAGAAAGAAAGAAAAAGAAAGAAAGAAAGGGAAAGAAAAGGAAAGGAAGGAAGGAAGGAAGGAAGGAAGGAAGGAAGGAAGGAACTCTAGTTCCCAATGAGCTTTAGTCTTCAAATCATAGGCCACAAGACCAGAGTCTTCTTTCTCTGGCTAATCTGGGGGGCTCCTATTTCAGCTTCTCTAGTTTAAAAAAAAAAAAGTTTGGAAAATCTCATAAGAACACCTTCCAACCACTTATGTTCCCAACTTGAAATTCACCAACCAAATACCCAGACTTCCCATGTCTTTCTCCAGGGTCCAGCCTGATATGTACCCCTGACCTCTTCATCCATATCTTTTCCATAATCTACCAGATTTAGCCTGGGTCCCACAGTGCAACAGCCTAGACTGGCCTTCTCTTCTTTCACTCTAGGCTTGGCCCAGTATCTTATCCACTTTACCACAGGGACCTCCATGTCATATCCAACCTTCCCACTCAGACTCACCTACTCTCACACTCCCACCTTGGAATAGGAAGCATGTCCTTTATACCCAGTCAAGATGCAATGTAAAGAGCGTAAAAAGAATGACTGTATTCCACCCAAGCTACTTCTAATGTTTGGAGCCAACTTGCCCTCACATCCTTTCTTCTTCCTAACACTACTCCACCAATAACAAACTTAAAACTAATACAAGCAGTCCTCATGCCCAGATCTCATGTCAGGAATACCAACAATATATGATGCTGTTATTTTCTCTCCAAAACCTACTAGCCTTGTAAAAATGCTTGTCAGTGAGAATTATCTAGATGAACTCTAGGATACAGAAATCAAATTGTCATACACCTCAAAGAATTTAAGGAGTTTAAAGAAGACATAAGGAAATAGATTAATGAAATCAAGGAGAAAGAGCTTACAGAAAATAAATGTCTGAATGATGCTTAAGAAATCACAGACATAGGGCTGATGGAAAAACTAAATTCAATAAAGATAGAAATATTAAAAAGAGCTCAAGAGAAATGAAGATGAAATTGCAAAACCAATAGTCCATCTAAAACTCTCAAACTTGGTAAAACAACAACAGAACAAACTCAAACACAGTCAATGGCAAGGAACAATAGAACTCAGAGCTGAAACCAACAAAATAGAAACAAAACAACTCAAAATATCAGTAACCCTGTATATGTATAATATATATATATATATATATTTCCTTCCTATATATACATTTTCTTCTTTCAAGTGGTCCAGTATTCCTTAGTAAATGTAAAAATTTGTCTCAGTACAGTTGGTTATTGGTGGCTGGGGAATCTAGGAGTTAATTAAATGAAAAGATTCTCTGACTAATACATAGTTCTAATCAGCTTTACTTTACATAGCTATGCTGTTTGGGTTAGTGGTCAGGGTACTCAGGAGATCCCCTCAGCTCAAATCTAATCTTTATCAGTTTGATAGTACTCATAACTTTTCATTTCCACTGGAAATATATGGATAATGTCAGCCCTAGTGCAATACCGACCTGATTTCCAGTTGGATGTTATTACATCTTTGTAATATGTGGGTTGATTAAACCTGAAATTTTTTATTGTCCAATGTCTCTAGGCTGCTGCTGTTCCTGTATCCTTAACATTCGGAAAATTTAAAGTTAATAGAGTGCTATTTAGTCTGTCTCTGGGGGTCTTTGTTATCCCTTTTTGTTTTTCAAGCATTTCCTTTAACATCTGATTAGATCTTTCTATAACTGTTTGTCTTATAGGATTCTATGTTATACATCTATCTCTGGGGGTCTTTGTTATCCCTTTTTGTTTTTCAAGCATTTCCTTTAACATCTGATTAGATCTTTCTATAACTGTTTGTCTTATAGGATTATACGTTATACATCTATCTCTGGGGGTCTTTGTTATCCCTTTTTGTTTTTCAAACATTTCCTTTAACATCTGATTAGATCTTTCTGTAACTATTTGTCTTATAGGATTGTGTGTTATAACAGTAATATGTTTTATGCCATAGTATGCAAAGAAATTTTTCATTTTACTGGAGACATATGCAGGGGCATTGTCAGTCTTGATTTGTAAATGCATTCCAGTGACAGCCATTACTTCCAGTAATGTATAATTACAGAACCAGACCTTTAAGAACTCAAGCCATAAAAATCCTGAATAAGTATTGATAATATTGTGTACACACTTTAGTTTCCCAAATTCTGAAACACAGAAAACATCCATCTGTCAGATTTCCTGTCTTTTAATACACTCAGGGTTACTTCCAGTGGGCAATGGGGCTTGATTATACAAGGAATGCGTTGAGCAATTTCTTTATAATTTCCTTGGCTTGTCGCCAAATAATAGACAAATTCCTTTTCAAGTTTTTGCTGCTTGTGTGGGACTTTTCATAAAATTTTGAGGCTTCAAACACATTTTTTTATTAATAACTGGTCATAATGAGATGAGATCATCATTACCTTGTACCAATGAACCTGTCAACCATGGATGAGATCTAATATAAGTAGTATATAATAAATAATTTCTGTCTCTAATTCCTTGTTGCAGTTGCATAAATAATGATGTTAATTCTGAATTATCAGGAATAAACTCAGCAGTTTCTACAGGCCAAACAACTTGTTCAGCATGCTGAGAATCAGTGATGATATTAAGAGATTCAGGAAAGTCTAACAAAACCATAATAATGGCATACAACTCTGGTTTTTTAATGAAGCATATGGGTTTTGACTGACTTTACTTATTTTTTCTGACATGTAGTCTGCCATTCCTGATTTATTTCTGTCAGTAAAAAAATGTAGGCTCTTCAGAAATAGAGGTTTTTTTAGTTCTTTTTATAAACTGAATTCACTTGCTTTTTAGGATATTTGTTATTAATTTCTCCCCAATAATTGCTACAATCACTTTGCCAGTCTTACTTGATTACCCATAATTATGTAATTTCAGCATAACTATAAGGTACTACTATTTCTACTATATCTGTTCCTGACAGCTGATGAAGTCATTCTTCTTGTATAATTGAATAAGACACATTTTCTATATAAGTACTTTAATTTTGTTATTCTGCTTATGTGCCATAAATATCCATCCTAAAATATTATCCTCTCTCTGAATAAAAATCCTAGTAGGGGAATATTTTGAATGAATGATGACCAATATATAACACAGGTGTGGATCTATGTGACCCACAAATGCATCTTGTAATTTCTTTTCTACCAGAGTTATCTCTAGCTCAGCAGCAGTGGTTAAATGTCTTGGATTATCTACGATGGACTCTCCTTGTAACATTTGGAACAAATTACTTAATTCTTTGTAGTTAATCCAATAGTGGGTCTTACCCAATTTATATCTCCCAATAATTTTTGGAAATCATTAAGAGTTTGCAACTGATCTCTTCTGATCAGTACCTTTTGTGTCTGAACATTTTTTGTTGGCTGATCTTATAACCTAGATAGTTAATGCATCAGACATTTTAGTATTTTTGCCCTCTTAACTGTAGCTTGTCCTATTACAGCAGTTTGGTAAGTATTAGAACCAAATCTGCAGTAACTCTGATCCATTGATCCATCAGTGCAGAATTTGCTTTTAGAGGTTGTAAACCTTTTTTTAAACCTGTATTTGCAGTTTTGAAACCCAAGGTCTCAAATACCACCTGTTTCACTTCAGAGTCTGATACGGCTTAATCCACAGCTGATGTCAACCTTTGCAAAAGGACTGTAAAGGCCTCACTTGAAACTTGTATGATTTTCCTGAATGAGGTGGATTTTTTCCTGGCTCCTCTACTTTTCCCCAAGCTCCTAAATCTGGTAAATGACATTGTTTTATGGTCATGTCATCAAACTGAATCTGTTCTTGTAATTCAGCATACTGACTCTCACTGAGGAGCTGATCTTAGATTATATTTATTCCTCTAGCCCAATTCTATTGTTCCAAATCCACTGCTTCTTCTCTCCACCAGATTAACCACAGCAACTGAGAACCTGCCTCAGTATAACAGTTATTAACCCTTTCCAGTTATATGGTACCATCTGTATGGAA
Source organism: Cricetomys ansorgei (assembly GCA_026225945.1). Taxonomy (NCBI): domain Eukaryota; kingdom Metazoa; phylum Chordata; class Mammalia; order Rodentia; family Nesomyidae; genus Cricetomys; species Cricetomys ansorgei. The sequence continues at coordinate 6,370,722 of JAMJFZ010000239.1, read as the reverse complement.
GCATCCAAATGTTCAGGACCTGCTTTCCATAGGATGAGTACATGCCATATGACACCACAGCTTCCTTCAACCACCTTACATCAATCATTTCTATCAGAAACCATTCTATTGCATTATAACCGTGGGGTTTATCCCTATCAACTGGAATAGGCTTGAATAGCTACTGGAAATGTTGAAGGTGATTTTGTGACCCTGGGCTGCCTTTCTTCAACCTCAGGTGGTGCTGAGGGTTCACAGTTAAGACACCTCTTTTGGGAAGGGCAGCCTCATCTCTCATCATTCTCCCGTACAGACTCTTTCCCTATATACCTAATAGGACAATAGTCCTGCGCAGTCTCCTCTCTTTCATCTATCCAGAGGAAAATCCTTTTTCCTTCATTAGTCACTGGAAATGAGCCTGTTTGTTCTCTTTTCTCTATTTCTTGTCTCTTCACTCTTTCTAATTCCCCACGTATTTTGTCACGTATTTTCTCTTAACTTTGTTTGAAGAGAAAGAAAAGATTGAGCCCTTTCATTCTTCCTTTTGCTGTTTTTCAGCCCTTCTCAATCCTCCCTGCAACTCTTCTGATTGAATAGTCACTTCCTTAACCTTTTTGAAAAAGAAGTAGAAGCAAAGGAGGAGAAGAAAACAAAGAAAACACCATTGGGAGCAAAGTGAGATATATCGCAGTGGTCACAGCCACTATAAATACTTAGCTGGGCTCTTGAACTAAAGTATCCATACATTCACCAATTTCCTTTCTCTCTATGGCACTTGAAATCAAATTTCCCAATTTTTTATACCCTTTTTATACCTTCCTCCTGAGATCCACATTGCAGGCACCACCTATCTCAGGAAAGAAAAAAGAAGGATAGAAAGAAAGAAAGAAATCTTCCCCACCTTTGTAGGTGGACTTGAAAAAAATAAAAAGGAAGGAAGGAAGGAGAGAGAGAGGAAGGGAGGGAAGAGAGGGAAAGAAGGAAGGAAGGAAGAGAAAAAATATTTATAGCCCTTTTCAGCTGTCTGAAGCTGGGAGAGCAGGAGCTGATAGTGAGCTGGACTCGTCTTAGCTCAATATTCTGAACCTAATTTCTCCAACTGAAGTTTCTCTAAGGCAATAAGCAACTAAGCAACAAACCAACCCACCAATGACCAATAACCACCCAACATAGGCTCTCCATATTTCAACCCTTATATACTCTAAGCAAAGCTTCCAGAAGTCCAAGTGGCGTGCAATCAGAAGGACAATCTACACATGGCAAAACAGCTGCACATAATCACATTATAGCCACCAGTAATGAAGAGTCTAAATCAAACTCATCATCATCCACCACACCTGGGATGGGAACAAAAACAGCCCAAATGCCATTTTGTGTTTTTAAAGAAACTAAAATCACAAAACTCCTTCAATATGCCCCACTACACAGCCAAATTTTCAATAACAAATGGCATTTGACTCTAGGCAGCTAATGTTCAGGAATAACCAGTGGTTTAAAATTCACTCATTAATAAGATAATAAAACCAGCTTGTCTTCATGAACCCATGAGACAGGACTAAATAACTTTCCCCTTTAACTATCTTTGAAGATGTCTACCCACTCTTAGCTGCATGATCCCTTCTTGGGAGCTTTCCCACTGCTGCCAGGACCGCATGCGGCTGCACCTCGTTGAACTTAAGAAACTCTCTACTTCCACCTGTGCCTCTATTTTCAGGAAACTCCTTTATAGCTCACATGTCACTAATCTGTCAAGGTCATCCATGTTCATCTCGTGTCCAATCCTTGAAAATCAACAGGGCAATCAGTTTGAAAGCTCTGGGACCACTTGCATAGACTAATACAAACCGCAGCAGGGGAAGGACGGTGAGGGAAGCCACCCTTTGGAACTGACTACTGAATTTCCAAGCTGTACATGGGAACCTGATATGCCCCAAATTTTCTTTTTTTTTTCGTTTTCTTCACATTGCATCTATTTTCATACTATATCTCTTTAAGAAATAAATAACTTAAGAAATTAAGAAATAATTTTCTATTTGATTCACTTCTAAAATTATTCTCTCCATTACTGCACAATCACTAACCATTGGTCAGGCCTCTCTGTATTTCTCTTCATGGATGATTTGATCAGACTTCATCTATATAAAGCCCTGCTTGAAAGCAAATTCTAAGATATTGTAGATCTTCATTAGTTGTTTCTTTTTTTCGGCCTCTTTATTTCTTTTTAGTATGAAGTATCCATAGCACCTGTACTCTTAAAACAGCCATGAATACAATGCCCATCCTAAAATAGCTTCACGTCTATCTGTGTTGCCAGAGGTTTATCACATAAGGTGCTTGAATGGAACACTCTCCTCACAGATACTACTTTGTCTACTGGTCTGATAGAAACTTATCCCAACACATATGTCTTTTCTTTAATATAAAGGGGTATGCATTTTTTAAATGAATCTTTTTTCACACAATATATTTTATTGTGATTTTCATTCACCCAGTTCCTCCCAGATACTCTCCACTTCCCCAGCCACACTTTCTTTCTCTCAGTAGAGCACAAACAGGCATCTAGTATTAATAGTAAAATTAAAAACAGAATAGGACAAAACAAGTAAAAAAGAAGAAAAAGTGCAAAAAGAGAAAAAAAAAAAACATCAGAAACACATCTAAAGGTAAAGACACAAACATTCGCACACAGAGAAATCCCATAAAAATATAAAACCTGAAACCATAATTTATACATAAAGGAGCTAAAAGATGTATGTGGTGGAGGGGGGCCCTGACAAAGCATCAGAAGAAAAAGAAAACTTCAAAATTCCATTGAATATGTTTTGTGTTGGTCATCTACTGCTGGTCATGCAGCATGACTTTAAGAGTGGTTTGTATACTCAGTGAGACTCCATTGAAGAAAACTAATTTTCCATTTGCAAGCATTACCAATTGGAGGAAGCTTCTAGCTTACAGACTGGGGCTTGTATTCAGTTCCCCTCTCAGTGCTGGGACCTCATCTGACCCAGACTTGTGCAAGTCCTGTACATGAGCCCACAGTCTCTGTAAGTTCATATGTGCGTAAGTCTTGCTGTGTTTAGAAGGAGGGGTTTCTTTGGTGTCCTTCATTTGTCTCTTACAATCTTCCTGTCTCAACTTCCACAAGGCTCCTTGGGCCCTGAGGGGAGGGATTTGATGAAGATATCCCATTTAGTACTGAGTATTCTAAGGTCTCTCACTTTATGTGTATTGTCTAGCTGTGTGTCTTTGTATTTGTTCCCATCTACCGCAAGAATAAGTTTCTCTGATGATGGCTGAGCAAGGCTGTATAATCTATGAGTATAGCTGAATGTCATTTGGAATCATTTTACTGCTATATTTCTTTAACAGAATAGTAGTATTTGTTTTTCCTCATGCCAAAGGCCTACATATTCTCAGGTTCATGGCCACCCAACCTATGTCAGGGATGGATCATATCTCAGGGGCTGGGCCTTAAATCCAATCAGATGTTTGTTGTTTACTCCCACAGGCTTTGTGCTGTTATTGCACTAGTACAACTTGAAGTTAGGTCACCATTGTAGATCAAAGCATTTGTAGCTGTGTTGGTATTTACTTTTCTTTTTTGGTAACATGTGGAATGCCTTCCAGTAGCATGAAATCTAGTCAGTAGGGCTGAAGACTAATCTTCTCTATATTCAGTGATTTGTATTGGTGTTGTCTCCAGCATTAGTGCCTTAACATCAGTTTGTGGAGAAAATCCAATAGCCTTGGCACAAGTGTGTGATTTAGGGGTTCTTAAGGGTCCCATTGGCCAGGCCAACAACTCACTTAGATGTAACCCATTTCCAGAACTGGAGGTTTAATTTGGTAATAAAAAATGTTCAGTTGAAGCCCTGTATCCCCATTATTTGATGACTCCATTTAGATCTCCTTTATATATATGTATGTGTGTGTGTGTGTGTGTGTGTGTGTGTGTGTTAAATCTTCATATATATATAACATATATAATATATAACATATGTATAAAAATATTAATTTTAATTGGTTTCCATATGACCCACCAAATGACCCTTAGTTTTAGTTTTTCATTCCCTTATTACCTCTTCCAACCCCTCTTCTCCCCCTCTCCCCATTTGATCCCATTCTAGTCCCCACTTCATCCATAACTATTTGTTCTATTTCCATTCCTAGAAAGATCTAAATTTTACCCCTAGTCCTTTACACTATACATAACATTTGTTGTTGATAAATGGATAGTTACTTGCTTATCAAAGACTTAACAACTAACAACCACATATAACCCAATATATATCATATTTGTTTTTTTGGGTCTGGGTTATCTCTCTCAAAATGATTTTTTTCTAGCTCCATTTACCTGAAAATTTTATATTAAAAACATCTGGTTAGCATTCCATGGTATAAATGTCCACACTTTCCATTCATCCATACATAGAGATCTAGTCTCCAATTTCAGGCTATTATATAGCTGGATCTTGAGGTAGAGCTATTCTCAGCTTCCTGAGGAATCTTCACCCTGCACTGCATAGTGCCTATGCAAGTTGGCACTTTTACAAGAAATGAGTAATTCCTCTTACTCCATATCTCACCAGAATAAACAGTCATTTTTCTTGTAGATGTTGGCCATCCTATCAGGTGTAAGATAAGATGAAATTTCAAAGTAGTTTTAGTTTGTATTTGGTTTGCATTTTCATAATGACTAAAGATGTTGAGCAGGTTTTTTTAAGGGGCTTCTTCACCATTGTCTTTCCTCTTTTGAGACTTTACTGTACCCCATTTTAAACTGAGTTAATTAATTTCTTGATGTCTAGTTTTTTGAATTTGTCATATATTTGAGATGTTAGCCCTCTGTTGAATGTATAGATAGTGAAAAAATATTTCCCATTCTGTAGCATTTTAGTTTCATGAGATCCCACTTACTGAGTGCTTTTCGTAGTCTCTGCTATTAGTGTTATGTTCACAGAGTCTTTTTTTGTGCCAATGAGATCAATACTATTCCCTACTTTCTTTTCTATCAGATTCAGAATAACTGGCCTTATGTTTAGATCCTTGATCTATTTGGAGTTGAGTTTTGGAAAGGGTGATACATATGTATGTATTTATATTCTTCTATATTCTGCCATTCATTTTGATAAGTACATTTCTTGAAAATGCTGTCTTTTTCCAGTGTGTATTACTGAGATTTTTTTTAAACCAAAAATCAGGTATTCATAGATGTGTGGACTTATTTCTGAGTCTTTAACTCAATTGCATTGTTCAATATTTTTGTATTTTGATATCATCCTACAGAGCTAAGATACTCACACAAAATAATAGTAAAATATAGATGATTTCAATGTCAATTTTCTAGCTATGAAATCACATTACATTTTTCCAAGATGTTATAAAAATGGTTAAAGTCACAACAAATCTTATGTAACATTTCTTCCAACTGAATATTATTCCACAATTAATTCAAAACAGAAATGATGCAATTACAAGATTAATATTTCTTGTAGAAAATTTCAGAATAGTAGATATAATACTAAATATACCATTAGTTAAACTCAAAGCAACCAGACTAAATAATCTAATTAAAGGATTAAATTTGTTACTTTTGAATAAAAACAAAAAAAATGAAAGGAAAAAAATAAAACATATGCAATTATGGAGAGACATTTTTATAAAACTAAGAATTATTGAAAGAAGAGGAAAGTCTGGTTATTGACATGGCTGTAATATAGGCAAAATATATTCAAAGGAAGAAAAGTAGACATAGAAGCCTTCATAAAAATGAACATGGCTGTAGACATTTCTAAACTTTAAGTATCCGATAGGTTAAAATTAAATATATACAGCAAATTCAGACAAACTGAAAGTAGAAATATATATATCTATCATCAAAATAAAGGACCCTAACTCAGCCACTCCATATTACATATCCGTAGAGGGATACATTTGTAATGTGCATCTGTAATGTAAAGAATCAAAACTGAAATGTGTAAAGCTTTGCAGTAAAAGGATGAAGCCTGTGCTTTTATAAAAATAGATGACACACTTTCCCCAATAACGAACATTCTGAGACAAACATGCCTTTAACAAATATCACAGGATTAAAGTTATCCATCATGAAATCATGCTAGAAAGCCAAAAACCAGAACAATAATTCAAATTGCACAGTCCTTTGAAGCTTTGCAATACACTACTATCTAGCCCCTGGTTTAAAAATATTATTTAGTACATAAAAGTCACGATTATCAATACAAATGAATTTTAAATATTGACAAGGAAAAACTGGCTGCATCCTTCTGAGGTCTCCTAACTCAACTGAAGACACTTGGCCACGGGCAGTCACTTCACGGTTGGCGAGAAAGGCTAGTCATTGGTTATAGAGGGATCATGAGTTGAGCACTGGCAAGATGGTGGTTGTCTTGAGCTTCCTTATCTTACCCATCCTTGGGAGGGCCTTAAAGATGTCTCCCACTCTGGAATGGCACAAGGTCATAAATAGCATCTCTGAGCTCAAGGACAGAAGGAGACATCAACTAACCACAGGACCATTTTGGCACCTCACTGACCTATAGAGAAGTTCCTCAGGCCCTAAGGCATCTATCTCAAAAAAAAAAAAAAAAAAGACAATATATCAAACCAAAGGACTCAACAAACAAACAAAACAAAACAAGCAAACTAACTAATATAAGAAAAAAACATCAAAAACTCTTTATTTAAAATCTATGAAGAGATCAACAAAGCCCCAAGTTTGCTATGAAAAACAATTAATTCCACATCCCTATCAATACTGAGAATGACAAAAAGATGAAAAGTAAACTTATAAACTTATGTACAATAAATCTAGTAATGTGAGCATGGCAGATTGTAAGCTACAGAGATCTGAGGTTTCACTCAAGGCCCTGGGTTAGACCCCTAGCATTACTCAAAAAGGTAAATGTGTCAGCAACATAACTCCTTTGAAAGTAGAACAATCTATTAAATTAACTCGAGAAAAACATAAACCCAATAAAATTACAGTATTACACACCATAGATCCATTACAACCTTTTGACAGTCAGGCTTCGGTTCTCATAATTATCATGTAAGCATTCCTTTGCGACTTTCTTTTGTACATTCAGAAACATGCTAAAAATAAGAAAGACATGACTCATTATGCTGAAGAAATGGATCCCTGGCCTCCTTTTTCAATCAGAGTTTAGAATCTACAAACAGACTCACCGACTCAGGTCAGTCCCGGGCAGGTACTGGGAGAAGCGGGCGTGCAGTAGGGGAATGAGCCTGAGGTCACTCCACCGCTTCTCCCACCGCAGGCCTGGAGATGTGGGCCACGAAGAGCAGGAAAGCGTGTCCTGAAAAGAGCAACATGTTCAGAAGGGCTGTGCTTCTGTGTGTTCTAGACTTATCACTGGGGGATGCTAATTTGTTTTTCCTGAATGTTTTGAATACTTTTATAGGCCTAAGTAATACCTAGTCCTCAGCCCAGAGCTGGAGTTCAAAATGTTATTGATAGAACTCTGTAAGAATATTAGGAAGGACACAAAGAAAATACCTGAAAATCATGAGTAAGTGTGAAGAAAAGCATGAAAGAGTGACAATAGAATCTGTTCAAGAATGAAAGAAATGAGAGAAGGTACCACACAGGGAAGCAACAAAGACTTCATGAAAGATAAAGTTACTTGTTCAATTGGCCAAGAGTTCTGAGTATCTGCAAGTTTTCAAACACACCACAGTACTAAACACATAGTGAACACATTAATTTTGAACCTTGCAAATATTTCTGAATGAGTGAAAACTCCTGCAAGCAAATCTATAAAACCTTGATTTGGGAAGTCTTAATCACTTTTTTCATGTCAGTTTTAAAAAGTATATGTTCTGTTCCATTACTTTCATGTCTTATCAAGCCCATGACTGCTGCTTTAAAATTAGAGATGCTTCCAGTTTTATTAAGGATTTCAAAAACACTTTAGAAATTTTTTCAGATTATAATATAATTATATAATTTTTTCCTTCCCTTTTTCCCCTCAAACTCTCCTGTGTACCTTCCACCCTTCTCTCTTTTAAAATTACATCCCTTTTTTAAATTGGTGTGTGTACGTGTGTGTGTGTGTGTGTGTGTGTGTGTGTGTGTGTGTGTGTGTGCATGTGTGAGAGAAAGAGTTTGTGTGTATTTCTCAATACATAAATACAATCTGCTCAGATTATATAATCTTACTTGAATGCTGACCATTTGATATTGGTGTGATATTCTCAGGAAGACTATTGCTTTTGTTCTCAGCACTCCTTAGTTGCCTATAGTTCTTTATCTAGGTTTGAGACCTCACAAGCTTCACCCATTCCACACTAGCATGTCAATTTGCATTTCTCGTCATATATTCAAGAAAAATGTACTTTAATAAAATAATCTTTTCCATTTGATATCTCATCCCAGATACAACGGAAGTTTTGTTGGCTGTCAACATCAGGAGCTAATACTAGTTATATATTCAGTTCAGTTTGGCTAGGAGTCTTCTGATTTTGTTGCCTGTATATGCAACGAGTAAGATAATGCAGAAAGTTTTTATTGTATAACTGAAACTTGTATTAAGAATTACCTTCCATTATTAATTTGTTTCAATGGGTTAAAGAAAAACAAGAATATCCAAAAGATACCAAGTCTGTGGAGTTATTTAAAATACCGGGAAAATTATAGCGTCAAGTGATTCAGAGGTACCCATGTTGGTGACTTATAAGGAAGGCTCTCACATCTAGAACACACATTCTTTTATTAGGATATGTTCATGGGCTGGCAGATGACTGAACAGTTAAAAGCACTGATTGCTCTTCCAGAGGTCCAGACTTCAATTCCCAGCAACTAAATGGTGGCTCCCAACCACCTATAATGGATTCTGATTCCCTCTTCTGGCATGCATGTGTACATGCGGACAGAGCACTCATACATAAATAAGTAAACTTTTTAAAACTACAAGGGAAAAATAATCTGTTCATTAGTTAATAACTATCAAGTGACACTAGGCAATAGGATTTCGTATGTAATCATCACATGATATGAGGCCAATTCTTCTTTATTTAGTTGCTATAGATGATCAGCAGATGATCTTATGCTATCTACCACAGATGTTTAACATGTGACAAAGGGTCAGGTAGATAAAATCCAACAAGGGTTTGAGGGTTTATATTCCAAAGCAGAACTAAACACCCCCAGGTCAGAATCCCAAATTTACAAATTGATGTAGGATGAAGTCATGTGAAATGTCTCATTAGTCTTGTTTACAAAGTAGCAGCAAGAATAGTAACAACTAATAATATTCTATTCAGAAATAATTAGGAAAATGCTGAAAATACAACCCAGCACCAAGCTTCATGTAATTTCTACTATATCCAAAAAGCTATCTGAAATTATACACTTGCTAAAAAAATCCAACAGATTAGAATACAATGTATTCTGAAAATATATAGTTCTATATCTACACACATGCAGTGAAAATGGAGCTACACTACCTGGGCTGATGATGCCACCTGTGCTGGCAGTACTTCTCACAATAGGAATATGAAGTTTTCAGATGACAAAAACTTCAATACTAAGCATTAAAAACCTCAACTTGAATTGTTAATCTGGGGAATCCAAGAAACTCCTAAAATAATATAGCCTGTTGCTATTTCCCATATTTGTCTCCCACAGGTAGAGAATAAGTTCTTCTGGCTGAAAATACTGTTCACTTCTGACACAGGACTCAGAGGACTTGAGCTATATCTGACCTGAGAACTTTCTGAGATCTGGAATTCATGGTATTAGAAGGTTCTATGTCATAATCCAAGGGAGGAAAGCAATCAATAGTCTTATCTGGCAGGAGCCATGCAGTCAGTATTGGGGCTTTGGGAGTGCAGCCCACCAGTTAGCACAACTGATGATGGGTTTAACCCTAGTTTGGCAAAGCCATAGGGTATTATCTCCTGAGTGTCCTTTGCTGCTACTAGGCTTTTGCTATCATAGTCACCAAGTTTCACTGGTACGAACATTCTGTGGGTATCTCTAACCCTTCACTGGGCAATGTCTGCCCTCACTAAGCAAAGAAATTATAGTATAGTGATTTTCTCCAAGCAATACTACTCAGATTCAGTTGAAACTCAGAAACATGCATCGTCAGTGAGACCATGTCAGGGTGTTTTGTGAGTTGCTATCGAGTCAGTTACCTAGGGAAAAGAAAAGATATTCATAGTAGTTGAGGACTTGCTAGGATCAGGAACAAGGGACGCTTGGTTAATAGGGCCTAAAAGTTTTGCCTATAAGAAACAATTGTATGATTAATAGACAACAAATGAGTTCCAGTGCCCACTGTTAAGTTTGCTCAAATATGAATGTCCTCGTTTTATAATTATTGAGTTGCTGATGGTTTTTGGTGTGCCCCTTGAGAACGCAAAGACAGTAGCACAGATAGATTTTCTTCTAATATGATAAGGAAGAAACAAAAACGTTCTTACTTGTGATCCTTTGATTAACCTTAATAGGAATATATTAGCGTTGTATTAAACAGAATAATAGAATGATTGGATGCTACTTGGTTACCGTAAACTGAAGCCTGCCAAGGAAAATGCTTGGATTCCATAAACTCTGTTCATCTGTTGTAGAAAATTTATCTCTTTGTTGTACAATGTAACTATAGGAACAGAACATACAAGAGATGTTCAGTCATGTATGGGTATTCTCACAGTGCTTGCTTGAAAAGTTTTGTCCTTAGGGTATATAAGGTGCATGAAAAATAAAATTATTAGAGTTGAGTTTTTCACTCAGAAAAGCATGTGTATGAATGATTTCGTCCACTCACTCCACATCCATCTCCTCAGAATCCTAACCTGCTGGGGCTGGACCCTGGCAGCTACCAGTGGTGGCACCTATTAACCACAACATGACAAGCTATTCCTAAGGGTGAAATAGCGGCATTCATATTTTGGGTGTAGGCAAAAGCTGTCTAATAGGATTTAAAGCCTACTCAGCAAGAAGAAAATCATGCCTTGTACTTGAAATCTAACCAACAACTTGTGGCAAGTAAGGCTATGGATCCTAGAGGAGAACAAATTGCAGTCATTTCATTAAATGAGCACAATTCTTAACAGCATTCTAAATGTTTATTCTTCTGATCGTAGGTAAGTGTAGCTCTCATACTTTATCAAGGAAGCTTCTTTTTACAACAAAGACCATTATAGACAACAACATCTGGACAAAGTATGGAGAAAAAATAGTCATGGACTGCCCAGTTCCAGTGAATTCATTTACAATACAATTTCTCTTCCTAAGGCTCAGGGAACATCTCAGAAGGGTGGGCAAAAAAATGATTTTAAGAGCAAAAGAATCAGGAAATCTGCAGATAGTGTCTTCTAGAAATGACATGGAGCCCTCATCTATGAAACCAGCAAAATGGCTGCCTAGTCAAGACCTGAACAATGCCAATACCAACAGATATGCTAATGTCAGAGAGGAAAATCTTACGGGCCCCAATCATAGGCAAATAATTAGATGTGGATGAGGAATGGTGAAAGTGGAAGAACTAATCTACCCCAGGGATGAGCTACTCGATTGGTTTACTAACATCAAGTGGTCAGCCCTGAAATCACATACGTACAAGCAATACTAAACATACTCAGCAGATTGAATGTATACATTTATGAATCTCTCTCTCTCCACGCCCCCCCCGTGTGTGTGTGTGTGTGTGTGTGTGTGTGTGTGTGTGTGTGTGTATGTTTCTGTGTGTATAACAAAGAAAACAAGCTGTGAATTGAAAGGAGGGAAGAGTTGTCACTGTAGGAAATGGAGTGAGCAAAAGAGAGAGAAAAAACTTAAATGATTATATTTTACCTAAAAAAAAAAAAAAAAATGAAAACCGAAAACTTTAATGATTGACAAAACTATTTTAAACATGAGGCTTGTAGGAAAAGCATTTTCACAGCCTCATAATAATATTGCTATTGCTGCTTATAATTATCACCTATACATTTTACTATGAATTTCTTAAATACTTTGCAACATTTTTCAAGATAAAGGTATGTTCATCTTACTTAATGAATACTGAAAACTGTGCTCAGCAGCAGCAATATGTCATTTTATGGCAGGCAGGAAAATGTGGAAGCAACCATACTTTATGGCATAGTCTGGGCAATACACAACGCGTCTCAATTAATCTTCAGTGCATCTACTGCCCTCCTGTCAGATGTCATGACTGCAGTGTCAACAAATGGGAATTGTTCTTGGTACTCAAGTGCACAGCAGAACAGGATTCTGCGTACATGGACATCTCTATGAAGTTCATTTGCCAAGTCATCCATCCCACGACAACCAGAGATCATTGATTCATTCCAACACTTCTTTGATTCTACAATAACATAACTGTCACCTTTAACATTTATAAACAGATATGAAACCATAAAAAGAATAATACAGATCTTGCACTGGTTATTTCATGTTTGGGACATGTATTTTGGTAGGTTACTTAACAGTGATTTCCCATATTTTGTGAATAGTAATTACTACCTTTGGATATCATTTTCTATGAATAAACAAGAGGGAAATATGATAGAATATTAAATAATTGAAGTAATGTGACATTGAGACTGACGCTAGCCAGTTAAATGGGTACGATAGTTACATGACATTGTTAGGAGCATACATCTAAAATATAAATTGTCACTGAAATTTAATACCTTCACATATTAATCTGGCAAAAGTCATCTTTCTCAGTTTATACTTCTTGGTAAAATATATGAACATATCCAACTTCAACTTTTAGAATGATCAGGCCCAATATAGATTCTATTATAAATCATATTCACAGTTGAATATTTAGTACCATTTAAAAATAATTCTTGCTTGTTTTAATCATGAAGATACTGCTTTCAAGTCTGCTTTTGATAACAATTATCAGTTACTTATAATTATATTGTTTCGGGAAACATATTTCTCAGAAACTTGCATACAATGTCAATAATTTGGTTTTCTAAAATATTATACTTAAACAGGTAGTATTTACAAACTATATGCTTTGTATTAGAATTTTCCTCAACAATTGCTACATGTTACATGATGGTTTCCAAAACAATCGAATTGCCCAAACAGAATTGCACTCAGGGCAAAATGCCAGTCCAGATATTTTTAAAGAAGTTGGCACAGAAAGCTGACTCTGAGGTGTAAGGTTGAGGAAATGTTTTCAAAGTTGTGTTATCAGACTATCTGAGTAAGCATCTTCCGTTGAACTTGAAATATATTTCCACATTTCACTTCCAGAGAAACAAATTCAGCTGCAGGGTTTGGATCAGGAAAGTCAATCTCAGAAAAACAAGGAGTATTTATATTCTCGAAATCAGTGACATTTTGTCCTTGAAAGAGTAGATATTAAAGAATGGCAGCCTAAATTTCATTCATAAGGCTTAATTTCTCTTGGTTTCTACATTGCTTTCATAAAATATAGAAAGGATATTTCACCAAAACAATAATCAGTTACTCAAAATTTGATTTAAAAATGATACAGAGATATTCAAGATTCAGTTCTGCACAATCTCTCTGTTTATAAACACTAGTTAAGATAACTGTAAATCAGTGGGTAGGGAGAGTTTCTAGGCTCCTCTCCTGTGTTGAAACTTACAGCATGAAAGAAAAATTGGATCAATCCAGCTGCATTCAGGCCAAGTGGCAGAATTAGCAGATGTCCCTCGAGAAGAGCAGAGCCAGATTGCCTTTGTAGTCTCCCAACTTTCGGATTTTCACTATATTCATGTTCAGAGTCACCACAGCCCTCTAATTCTTTTTCTTTTTCAATTAAAGTTGATTTATGTATTAGTTTAGAACTCTGGATTTAAAATTTTGGGAGTCAGGAACCATAATTAACTATTCTCTATAATATCCCATAAAATGCTTGTATAGAGTTCAGCAAAACTTAATTTAATGGAAATATACAAACACTTTCTCATTGTAAATGTGCTTTACTTGAATTTGCATGTTGATTTTTATTCTTTAAATCATCATGATAAGCTTTCATTATAGTAAAATATATCCAGCAATGTAACAATATTTATGCTGAAAATAGAAACCCAATGAACCTACTATAGAATGGAATATATATGGCACGTGGTATACAGAATTCTATACAACTGTATATGCTAGAAACAGTCAGGCTGCAGAATTAATAGTAATTATTATGTTTTAATTATAGCTTTCTAAAGAATGACTTATTATTATTTTTATATAAAGCAATGGAATGACTTTAAAACACATCATAATGATTTTTTTCCTTAAACCTTTCATTTTAACTTCTCTACCTGCTATTACCACAAAGGAGGCCAAGTACTTTGAACAAAATCTAGGTTAAGAACACGACCAAACAACTTTCTCCCATTCTGAAGTAGATGAGCTGTAGCTATATGCTGCAATCTTTTACCCTCTATTTAGGAATAGAGAAAGGAAAGCTAGAAATCTTCACCACTTTTGCAAGCGGCCTTGATACAGAAAGAGAGAAAGGTAGAAATCTTCACAGCCTCTTTTTAGGCTGTCCTAAGCCTGAATCTCTCCAACCTTTGTTGTTTTAGGAATTATCACACTAACTAATGACAGCAACCCAACCAATGAACCACCAACCAACGCCCACCCCAGCTCTAAGGGCTTCAGACCCTTTATGCCCTAAGCCAAAAGTTCTCATAAACCCATGAAGCGCACAATCCCAAAGACAAGCTACAGATGCCAGAAGGACTGCACACAACCAAATTATAGCCATCTGCATCAAGCATTCCAAATCCTACTCATAAACAACTCTACCACAGCTGGGAACACAAACCTAATCCAAACGCCATTTTGCATTTTTAAAGAAACCAAAATAACAAAAAACTTCTTCCAAGTGTTCCTCTAAAATGAGGTACTTTTTCTGTATTATGAACATGACTAATACATGGATTCTTCTGTGGATTACAAGTAGTGTGGGAATTCTTGGAGGAAAGCTGAAAAGCTGAAGAAAACATAGGATGATTGGGCCAACACCTGGGCAAAGATATGTTCTATCTCCTCTGCTGATCAGATCATCCAGCGTAGGCGTGTCTTGGTCCTCCCCTACCAAATCACACAGCATACTTGGTCTGGAAACCTCAGGCAAACACTTCAAAGGAGTTATCAGCAATGCAAAGACACAGCTGGTCACATCACCATTACAATAAGTAAAGATAATGGGCACCGAGGAAAAGATGCTGAGCCAACATTTATAAAAGTGAGCAGCTAAGAAACAGGGCCATGTCTTTAATCCCAGCACTTGGCAGACAGAGGCAGGTAGATCACTCTGAGTTCAAGGCCAGCCTGGTCTCCAGAGCAAATTCCAGGACAGCCAGAATTACAACATAGAAACCCTGTCTCAGGAAAAACCGAAGAAAGAAAGAAAGCGTTGGGGAGAGAGAGAAGAAGAAGAAGGAGGAGGAGGAGGAGGAGGAGGAGGAGGAGAAGAAGAAGAAGAGGAGGAGAGGAGAGGAGGAGGAGGAAGGAGGAGGAGGAGGAGGAGGAGGAGGAGGAGGAGGAAAGGAAGGAAGGAAGGAAGGAAGGAAAGGAGTCAACTTGAGAATGTATGTCACCCAGCTACAGGATAATGTTGATGTAATTAGGAACAACAGAAGCTGTTTGGACTTTCAAAAAGACAGTCTTTTGAAATAAATTCCAAATTTAGGTCAGTAGTTTCTAACAGGAAATAAATTTTGCTTTATCAGAAAAATAAATTTGTACTGCAGGTCAGCGATGCTAGTTCACAAATAAATCTATATGTAACCAGAGAGAACATTTTTTTCTTTAGAATGTGTGTTTTAAATAAGAAATTTCAAAAATATTTGATAAAGATAAACAATTTACTCAAAAAGAAATATGGAAAATAAAAACTATAAATTTAATCAAATTCGTTAAAACTAATGTGTTAAATTCAATATACATATTGTTTATTGAGTATACATATAGTTTAACATTTACTGTGTCTTATCATAATGTGTAAATTAGATTTTTCTCTCCTTCATAATAAGCACAAAGATCACAGAAAATAACAGATTATGGTCATATTTAGATAAATGGTATCAAAATAAAAGTGATAAAGATCATGTCAAATCATGTAGTTCATGAAACTCTATATGTCATGCAGCGCTCTGAAATGATGTATACTGCTATGACATTGAGTAATCTCTCGTAGTCCTAAGTCTCCACTGCTTACAGAGGATTTAATAATTCATGCTTACGAGAAGGAATGTCACATAAAGTAATGGGCTGTTTGTTCTTCCTACTGACTTGTCTTATTCCTTAAATGGTGGTCAAGTCACCAAGGGGTCCAGTTTCATCAGATATGTCAGACTTAATTACAAGGACTAGTAAACCATAAGATATATATGAACACTCAACAGTGTCCAACTTCCAACCATCTTACTGTGTTGTTTGGATGGTAGTTGAGGTGCAAGCCACTGTCACAAAGAGGAGAGGAGGTTCCACTGCTTTGGTCACTTGGAGCACCTGCAGGAGACAAAGGCAAAACATCACACAGGTCGCAGTGTCATGCTGTTCTAGAAAGACTCTGGCCAATTATTTTCAGTGACAATAATATGAGAAATGGGAACTAAAATATACAGATGGAAATACAACTTATACAAAAGCCAGAGACTGGCAAGTATTATAAGTGAACATAGATCTTGGTACACTAGAAGGCATTATTTTGAATGTCAGAAACATCAGACTTCCTTAAAAATATTTTACTGTTCGTTTTAGAGAAGAACAGGCCTCCCAGAGATATCAACCAAACATGGCATAGCAAGATACAATAACACAAGACACAGGCCCTCATATCAAGACTGGGCAAGGCCACCTGGTAGGAGAAAAAGGATCCCAAGAACAGGCAAAACAGTCAGAGAAACCCCCACTCCCTACTGTTAGGGGTCCTACAAAAACCACGAAGCTAACGGCCATAACATATAAACAGGGTGCCTAGCGAAGACCCATGCAGGCTCCATGCTTGCTGCTTCAGTCTCTGTGAGCCCATATGAGCCTTCTTTAGCTGATTCTGTGAGCCATGTTCTCCTGGTGTCCTTGAGCCCCTCTGTCTCCTACAATCTTTTCTTCCCATCTTTTTCAGGATTCCATGAGCTCCAAAGGGAGGGACCCAATGGAGACTTCCAACTAAGACTTGCCACATGTTTGCCAACCTGCTCTCTTAACTGCTGATCCATTTCTCTAATCCCTCAAACCAGACTTTCAATAGTGAAATGTCAGTCTACAAAGTTCTATTTTATGTTAAGTTTCAAAGTATGAATAATTCTATCAGTAGAAACTGTAGTTTTACAAGCGTTCTTAGCATGTTTTAAAAAATCCTCATCAAAACTCTTAAATTTTGTGACATCACAAGGTACACATATATATTCAAACCTTATTAGTAACACATATTTTTAAATTATACTAATGTATTAAGGATCCACAATTTTCAAAGATGTCACAGTGTACAAACTAAAAGAGTCATGGATTGAACGCATGTTCCTTGATTTCTGATTCTTCACTTTACCAGACATTATTACTTAGGATTTGCTAATGTATTTGATCAATCAATTGTTTTTTGAAAGATCCCAGTCAAGTTTAAGCATCAGATTTCTTAGGAAAGTTTTACCTCTAACCATGATATATTCAAGACTTTTTATCTTCTTTATTACTAAAAAATTCAACAGTTTGCCTGCAGCTATGAAGTCATTTGCCAGTACTAAATTTTTCCATTCTCCAAATGTAAAGTTTTAGAGTTAAGAGGCTAGGATGATGGCTCAGTGGTTAAGAGCACTTGCTGTCCTTTCAGAAGAACTGAATTCAGTTCTCAGCATGTACATGGCGGCTCACAACCAGCTGTACCTCCAGTCCCAGAGAATGTGACAACTTCTTCTGGCCCTACTTACTACTACAAGTTCATGGCATATTTATATACACACTTACCAATATTGATACACATAAAACAAGAATAAAAATAAACTCATTTTAAATATTTATACCTTATTTTACTACTTTACTTAAAGTTACATGTACTCTTATTCTTTCGAACATTATTTTAATGTCATTACTTTAAAAATATATCCATTTTAAACTAAAAGCGTTTACATATTTAAACATAGTGATAGTATCAAATGATACCTGTTTTGTGAAAACACATATCAAATTCTCTGAATGTATTTTAAAATATAACAGAGGAAAAAAATAGAACTATAAATGAATACACAAAAAAGAATTTAGCTATAAATTCAATAACCTATACTCATATCATAATAATGCAGTGGAATAAGAATTTCAACTAAACAAATAAAAAAGTTATCAAAAATAAAACAAAAGTTATATAGTAATTAAATGTATAGCAAGAACTGTCTAGAAACAAAAGGAGAAAGTACAAATTAGCAGTGTCAGGAATGTGAGGCCTCTGCAGAAGGCTAATCGATACTAAAGCGAACACTGAAAGGAAGTGATGAGCAAGTTCTGAAAAATAAATCAACAACTTCACTGAAGTGAGGAGTAGCATGAATAGAATCTAGCCAATTTTTAAAAAATTGACTATAAAGAATATTGTATTTATTCTAGAGACTATGTATTCTATAATACAAAAGAGTATTATAATTTCATGCTAAAACTAATTTCTATTAAAGAATTAATTAAAAAATTATGATGCATCATAGTAAATTTCAGTTTATAAAAATGAATCACAATAGATAATTGCCCAATAAAACTTTAAAATATTTGCAATAGAATTTTTGAAAAACATATCTAAAATACATACATTCTAAAAAGTAAAGGCAGCATACCATTACTGAATACATCAAAATATTGTGGAAATATATCAAAACATAAGCAAAAGGAAAAAGTACAGCAGGTTAATTGAATGTAAGAGTTATTTCTGTTAGGGTTAAGTCCCCTAGTTGCCTATAAATGTAATCTTCTCCTGTTAAAAATTCCAATAAGTTTACAAATAAATTGGTTAGTCATTTATAAATTATATTTTGTGATAGAAATTGTAGAAGGAAGGCAAACAATTTCAAAAAGTTATAGTTAGACAAGCTAGTTCAAGTGAACTGAAGAGATTATAATACCACAAAAATCAGCCGTGCAAGTTGGTAAAAACATACACATACAAGAATGGTAGAAAAATGTAAGAAACTATTTAAAAATAGGTCTAAACACTGCACACACACACACACACACACACACACACACACACACACACACACAATCTTAATTTCTTGATTCGTAGCTCAGAAATTATTTCAAATATATTCTGAATTGAAGTAGAAAAATGAAACCTATAATTCTTCTATGACCAAAATAGATAAAAATAGTAAAGTCTCTGGGTTGGGAAAAACTACTTTAAAAAGATAGATACATCAATCAAATACATGCCAAAAAGCAGCAACAACTTATGGTAATCAAGTCACTTGAAAACAGAAAAAAAAAAAAACCACCAAAAACTAAACAACAACAACAACAAAAGTTTTAGCCAAAAATATTTCCTAAAAAAATAATCCTCAAGTAAAAAGAAAATAAATTAATAAAAAATTCTGAAGAAATTGTTATGCATGACTCACAAAAGAATCACATAGAGGATGTTTTCAGTGTAATGGTAAAAGGACACATCAATAAAATATGGGAAAGTGATATGAGCAGACACTTTATAAAATAAAATATGAAAATTGTCAGTAAGCATATTATAGGTGTGATTATTAGAAAATGTAACAACTACTGGTGAAGTGAACAGATAAACACAATGCCTGGAAGATAATCTTCAGCTATTTCCTTATTTAAGGTTACTATTGCTATTGAAAGCACCATGACCAAGTTTCAAAGGAAAGTTATTTCACTTTTACTTTCTCATCACTGTTCATCACTGAGGCGAATCAGGACAGGAAGTCAAGCAGTAACGAACCTGGAGCCAAAAACTGATACAGAGGCAGTGGAGAAGCATCCTGCTTACTGACTTGCTCATTATGTCCTGCTCATTCTCCTTGGTATAGAATCCCAGGACTAATAGCCCTTGGATGACACCATCCACAATGGGCTTAGCCATCTTCCACTGATCACAAATTAAGAAAAATGCCCCTCAGGCTTGTCTATTTACAACATGGATCTTCTAGAAGCATTTTATAAATTGAGGTTTCTTCCTCTCAGACGACTATAGCTTGTGTAAAGTTGACGTAAAACTAGTCAGCACAACCATTAAAAATGGAGAAGAATATGTAAGATTGGTACAATCTGCATGTTTTCCTAGAGCGTACAGTGGGAGGATTTTACAAATATACCAACTTTTAATATAGACCAACAAGATGGAAAGTAAGATTTTGCTCCCAAATGGAGAGAAGATGTTGGTAATAATGAAAAACATCCAATGCATTAATATTGCAAAAAAAAATCAATCAAGTGCTAGTATCTCAAGCAAGCTTAAAGACAAGAATAGTCATACTGAAGTACAGAGGAAGCCATTACACTTCATGGGCAAGAGCTCATTTTTCAAGTGGACAACTTGTACTAAAATAATGGCTCAACTTTTATTTCTCTCTGAAAGGAAAAGAAAGGAAAGGACATGTGTCCAGCACTCTAGGTCAAGGAGCACTTCATCTCATCTGACAGTGTGTGGTTAAAATCAGTTCTTGAAATCCTGGAGTGGCAAAGTAAAAAAGAGCTTAAATTCTTGTTTTAGTGGGATATAACCTGTCTAATTTTCAGAAGGAGTAGAGAAACCTCCCTCATTGAGATAATATATGCATTAATCCAGAGAAAACACATTTGTAGAATGCAACTGAGATCTTTTCACCGAAGCTAATTGATGAAAATCTTGCCCAGTCTGCAACTGGTTTGAAAATGGGTAGAAATGGCCTCCCCCACAAAAAGTGCACAATATAGAAAGGAATACGGAGAAATACATGAACCCACTAAAAGAACAAAATGCATCATGAAAATCAAAACAAAAGAAATAGAAAGCATCTAACGAAGAATTCAAAATCATAATTACAAAGGACCTTCGTGTGCCATGGGATAGCAGACAACTAAATACATCAAGAGAGTGAGTCATGAACAATGAGAAAATGCCAGCAAAGAGGCAGAAGCTAAGGTAAAAACAACTGAATGAGCCAGGCGGTGGTGGTGTGCCTTTAATCCCAGCAACAGAGTGCAGATGCAGGCAGATCTTTTAGTTCGAGGCCAGCTTGGTCTACAGAGTGAATTCCAGGACAGCCAGAGTTACAACAGAGAAACCCTGTCTAGAAAAAAAGAAGAAGAAGGAAGGAAGGAAGAAAAAGGAATGAAAACAATTGTAGAGGAAGGCGATATATGTGGCAACAGGAACATGGTAAATAAAATCGAAAGGAGATTTCATCCAGTGACAGGAAGACTCAAAATATCTACTTCATGCATTTGAAATTAATCAGGCAGAAAATCATAACAGAAACAAAAACGGGAGAAATAAAACTCTTCTAAAAATGCCTTAGAGTCGTTATATACCAGGAGCTCGGAATTATAAAGTACAAGTTTTCTTTTAAACACTTCAAAGTTATACTAGTAAAACTGTGTTGATACAAAGCTTGAACTTTTATAATGAAGCAATAAAGGCAAAATACCTTTGAAGGAATAGAGTTTTATGTGATTAAAAGGCTTCTGACTCAATGTTAAATTCATTAGACATTAAAAGTTCTGTGTGTAAGTAAGTGTGTGTTGCTGGGGACCTGGCACAGAGCCTCGCAAGTGCTAGTCAAGTGCTTTACCAATGAGCTGCATTCCAAGCCCTGGACTGTTAATAAATGATTTGTACCATCTAATAGACCACACACAGTAAGTTCAATGGTTACTATCTTTTGCTTATATAACTTATTTCTAATAGGCATTAAAGGACAAAATTATTTAAAAAAATAGTACAGCAATAACATAAAATTTAGTACTTAAGTTCAATAGTGGATAAAACAAATGATTGAATAGACAGAAAAAAAACACAAATAAACTAGGCTTGAACAGTTCTATAGATATATTTCTTAAAATAAAAAGATAAGTCATTCCACAAATAATAGCATTCTTTCTATGTGAACACAAATTTTCTCTTAGTTAACAGATTATATCATAAAATGAGTCATGATGAGTTTCAGATGAAAATTAAATTAAGAAACTTTTCTGTGTGCTCAGTAGGAATGGGAAAAAGTACACAAAGTCATGAAAACTAAACAACACAATGTTGAATGGAAACTCTGTCAGAGGATAAATGAAAATGGAAATTTTAAACTACCAGAATTGAATTAAAATGAAAACACAGAATGCCAAACCTATGAGACACATGCAAGTAATCACAAGAGTAAAGTTTACGGAACTATGTGTCTACTTCAAAGATTGAAAGAGTTCGTATTCATAACTTAAAGATGTACTTGAAAGCTTTAGAATAACAAGGAGAAACACTACCCACAAAGAGTAAATGGTAAGAAACTATAAAAATCTGGGCTGAAGTCAATTAAATAGAAATTAAAAGAAAATAATAAAATGAAGAGTTGCTTCTGTGAAAAATGTAAGACGATTGGCAAACTTTCAACAAAATTATTCAAAAGTAAAATAGAAAAGATCTAAATTAATGTAATTAGAGTTCAAAAGGAAGCTCTCACAAAAGACACTAAGGAAATTCAGAGAAAATCAGTATTCCACCAAATTGGAAAATCTTTTGTGGAGTGTGTGTGTGTATGTGTGTGTGTGTGTGTGTGTGTGTGTGTGTGTGTGAGTGTGTGTATTAAACCAAGATGAAGAAAACATTTTAAATAGAGGCATAATACTAATGAAATATTATCAGTAATTAAAAATTTCATAACTGAGTAGGGTCAAATGGATTAAGATAAGAATTCTACTAGATCTTCAAAGAATAACTAACACCAATTTACTCCACAAATTATTTCATAAAATAGAAAGCAAGAAAATATTTCCAAATTCTTTTTACAAAGTCAGTATCACCCTGATATCAAAGTAAACAAAGACTCAACAATAAAAGAGAATGATAGGCCAAGATACCTGATAGTCCTGGATGTAAAAATTCTCAATATAATTCTTGAAAACTGAATTTAAAAACACATCCAAAATAGTATCCACCATGATCAACTTGGATTCATCCCAGACATGCAGGCATAGTTCAATATACAGAAATCAAAAACATAATGCAACACATACATAGATTCTCAAGGAAACAAAAGCATATGATCATGTCATTAGAAGTAGAAAAGGTTTTTATGATATCCAGCATCCATCATCATAAAATTCCTGGAGAGATGGGAGATAAGTCTCAACATAATAAAGTCAATCAACAGCCAACATTTCTAAACATAAAAAGCATTTTTTTTTCAAAGCATTTTACCAAAATCATGAAAAAATAAGGATAACTTCTTTTTTTTCCTATTCAACATAGCGCTTAGAATATTAGTGAAAATAGTAACACTTGTGAATGAGATTGAGGAGAAAGGAAGATATATTACATCCTTATTTGAATGTGATATGAATTTATACATAGAAGTCCTAAAGCCTTTATCAACAAACTTTTATACCTGACAAGAACATTCAGCGAAGTAGAAGAATACAAAAATCTGTTATTTTATGTACAAAGAACAAGCATACCAAGAAAGGAATAGGGAACAGTACAATTGAAGATAGCCTCAACAGAAAATAAAGAGACAAAAAGAAGTGAAAGACTTTGCTTTCATAAAATAAAAATTTTATGACCTTTATGACATTATGACATTGATAAAAAATATGAAGAAGATATCAGAAGCTGGAAAGAATTTCAATTCTAGTGTATTTATAGGATTGATATTTTGAAAATTACCATCTCACCAAAACAAACTAGAGATTCCATTTATTCCCCAAGAAAATTTCCATGTACTTGTTTACAGAAACTAAAACATCAACCTTAAAATTTATATGGAAACACAAAAGACCAAGAAAAACTCAAAGAATCCTGAGCATTATAATAATTGTGGGTAGTATCACCATTTCATGTTTTAATTTAAGTTATACTACAGAGCTATAAAGTAAACTGCATAGTATTGTAGTAAAAACAGACATGTTTATCAACATAATATAATTGAAGTCAGAGACATAAGGCTACATATTTTTATATAACAAGGCCAAGACTAGATAAAAGAAACCATTGTAAAGAAATGATGCAGATCAGAATTAAAGTAGGTTAACCTTAACATTTCTTACACACACACATACACACACACACACACACCCCTCTACGTGGACCATGGACTTCACTCATTCCCTGAATTTTAAGTAGGAAAAAAATAAGAAATGATTGATGTCATACACACAGGAAAGAACTTCTAAACAACTCTAATAACAGGCATTAAGAGTAATAATTGCCAAACAAGACCACAGGAATCTAAAAAGATTCTGGAAAGAAAAGGACAACATCATTCAAGCAAAGGGGTAGTCTATAGAATGAAAAAACAATTACCAATTATACACATGACAGAGGGTTAACATCTAGAATATATAAAGAGCTCACAAATAGACATCTATAAAATAAATAACCAATTTATAAAATGAAGCATGCAACTAAACAGAGATGTCTCAAAAGCTGAAACCAAAAAATGTGTGAGGAACACTATGGAAATTATTCCATATCTTTAGTCACTGGGGTACTGCAAATTAAAATGTCTTTGAGTTTATGTTAAAAAAATCATGACTAAGATTTCAAAAAAAGGTAACACATGTTGATGGAAATGTGAGCTCATATAATGACAATGGAAATTAATGTTGAGGTTCCTCAAAGTGTTTAAAATAGATCTACCGCAAAATTCAGATAGCCCGTGGTTGGACATATACCCAAAGGATTCTACTACATCTTGCTACAGAGATACTAGATTACCCATGTTCACTGCTGCTCTTCTCAGAATATCCAAGAAATAGAAATAGCCTTTAACTCCATCAACACATGACTGTTAGTGAAATGTAATACATTTATACAATGTATAATGTACCTGTCAAGAAAAATGAAATTATTATATTTATAGGTAAGCGGCTGGAACTGGAAACAACCACTGCTAACGTAGTAATTCAACCTAGAAGCAAACACTGCATGTTTCCTTTCATAACAGAAGTTAGGCAGCAAGTAAAAGGATCTCAGAGGTAGAAAAGATCTCTCAAGAACTTTAAATAGAATGTAGTGTTATAAAGAGGTAAAGGGGGACAACTGAACAGGAAAAATTAAATTGGTTGGAAGATGGGAAGAAACGGTAGAGGCGGGAATGGAGGCTGGAAAGCTAACACTAAGGACTTTCTGAGAAAGTCGGCTAGGGACCTAGTACTGCAGAAACATTAACACACACATATACATGAATATATAAAAAGTTTAAATAGAGTTATTCTAAAATGGGAAAACCATGCCCATGTTGGATACCATACACTACCAAATAAACCCTCCAGTATCAGGAATGGGTTACATCTCTTTGAGTTGTTAGCTAATGAGGTCTCATAGACTCCCCACCCCTAAACATTTTAAGCTATTGCCAATGCTATTGGTTATCCTCCAAAACTTGGTGGCAAGATTATTGCTGAAACCATCAGTTTCTTACAGTACAGAACATGGAGAAAACAAGCTAATACTCCACAGGAAGCTTAATCCCTACTGGTTTGTCTTCATAATTCTTGAAGATACTACACATATTACCAGACAGAAAAAAAGCCTCAGGCAGTTATGAACTCTATGAGCTCTATGATAAAGATATTATTCTTACAATAAAAACCTTCCTGGCACTATATATCCTCTAGGTGAATAAATCACATGGATGTTATGAGTGATCAACCATCTCTTTTATTGTAGTTAAGTCCTAGCCCATGAAATGAAACACATACCTGAGACTGTCAGTGAGATCAAGAACTTATGACTATATATATTATGAGTTCTTGGGTAAAACCTACTACTATTCTGATAAGTGAAAATAGCAGTAAAGAGATTGCTAAGTAATTATGGTCATCCCCATAAATTTGTACGTGGCTCAGTCCTCACCATGGAAACTTTTTCTTGCAGTAGATGACAACCAACACAGAAGCCCACAACTGGTCAATGTGTAAAGAATATAAAACATCACAATGTTCATTCATAAATATGATGTCTATATCAAATCATTCCCTTCAAAGTTCAGGGACATATGCAGAACAGGGGACAGAATGATTGCTAGAGCCACAGGTGGTAATAATTTCAAGGAAAGTTATACTTCTCAGATGCACCATGACAAAGGCACATGTGACTCACAGAAATTGTCTCAGCATGCACACAACTTTTTCAAGGTCAAGCCAGAAAATATGACTTGAATGACATCTATGCAAATGGGATACAAATGGAAAACAAACGTGTGAAAAGATGCTGACCATCACCAGTGATTTGGGAATTTCAAACCAAATCTACACTGTATAATCATTAAGATGGCCACGACAGAAAAATAATAATAACAAAAAAAAATGAAGATGATTCAAAGAAATTGTAAATGAGGAAAATCTTGGTATATGTATGAAATGGCTGTCAGTGTCCCAGAGGTAGGTATTAGTGCTAGTATTCAAAACGTACCATAGAGAACATGTGACCCAGAAATCCCACTTCTGCATGCCCATCCCTAACAATAGAAAGCAAAGTGATACCTGTACAAAAGCAGTTCTGTTGACAATAGACAAGCCATGGAACAAACAAAATATCCATTAGTTGATGTAAGATCAAACATAATGGAATTTTTATTCAGTCTTAGATACAGGAGATATCTTGTCCTAAGGCAAAGGCTTACGTTCCACCATGTGTTAACAATACAGAAAGAAAAAACTCAACAGAAAGAAAATTGCTTTAAATGATAGGAAAATGAACTGAACAGTTATACCAAAAGCACTAAGAATGCTTTAAAAAGCACAAGGAGTAGAGTGAATGTCTAGGTACCGTGAATGCGCAGGGGGTATAGCAGAGCTGGTGAAGATTAGTTGGGTGGCAGATTTTATAATCACTAGAAGGAAAGAGTTTGAATATTTTCAACATAAAAGAAATGACAAATTTTTGACTTACAGGAGACGTTAATTCCACAAGTTTTGGTGACTACATGCAGGGTACACATATAAACACATCACTCTATCATCAAGGAAGAAAATGCCAGCTACTGGTTGGAGAAAAGTGGGTGATGGCTATCAAACGCAACATTGTAACTCTTCTATTCACTCTGTGAATGCTTACATGCACAGTCTTCATTCAGAGGGAGTTTCAGGAAAGCAGGTGCTCTTTTTAAAAATGATACTGTCAAAGTCACTTCCTCCCCAGCATTCCGAAGAACCTGAACCTGAAAATAAACAAAAAAAAAAAAAAGAGATTAAAATAATGTAACCATCATTAGTTTTATAGTTTCTTATAACTATAAGCCCTGGGCATTACTGACTGTTTTCCAACCTCTTTTTCCTTGTGGTCAGAAACACTTTGTGAAAGACAAAGGCATAGTTTCCCCCAAGAGTGCTGTAATAGACCCAATACCCCTCATGCTTGTGCCCCCTTTACTCCGCAGTGTGACTGGGAGCCAGTCGCATCCATGGAGCACCTCCTGATCTGTGGTTTCCTAGGCAGTGTTAGAGATGAGACCACAAGTTCTACAGAATGACAGGTGTCAAGTAATGTTGAGGCCACTGTATCTATTAATTTAATGAATGTTTATTGGGAACCTATTTTTTAATGTAAAATTTATTAATCTTTGCTTGTATAAAGAAAAAGCTCTTGCAGATGTGGACTAAAGAAATACTTCTTATAAAGCTGCATTAATTTATTCAAGCCCTTCTTTAAAACAATACTAAATCTTTCTCTTTCCCTGAAAATCTGAGGTTTCATTAGTAATCCTCAGCACTTGAAAATACAGAATAAGTAAGTCAAGTTTTATCAGATAAAACAGTCTTGATTTCCTTAAAAATCAAAGCAATTAAAAGTAATTAATGGAAAATCAATGTAAGAAGGAATTAAAGGAAGGCTGTTGTGGGAGATTTTAGTTATGGATAATGTTCCAGTAAGCTGTCCTTGAAGCAAGTAAAGGATACACTGCCTACCAGTAAACAAAGGAGTGGCTATCTGGCTCTCCACAAGAATGGGACAGTCCTTAGCCTTAAGGCAGATGAAGGTTAGGCTCCATTGATTTGTATATTGGAAGACTGGGTGGAGACAGAGAGAAGATTTGGAGTAAAAAAGAACTAGGGCAAGGGCAGAGAGAAGGAGGACAGACAGACAGCAGAGAACGAAGAAGAAGCTAGGAGCAGGAGGAGAACCAAGAGAAGAGCATGGGGTGAGGAAGCCATTGGAGTGAGCTCTCTGCCTAGCTGCCGGGGCATTAGAATTCCCTGAGATTTGACATGGATTGTGATTAATAAAGAGCATTGGAAATTTCAAAGTCTGGACTCTCCGTTAAGCGCCATAATTTTATTTTAACAGAAGGCTAAGAGTCTGAGATGTATAAGTCATAATGTAGTTGGAGCAAAACACACAGATACGGGTATGGTTATAAACTTTGGTGTAAACCACAACAAGTACAATTAAGAATCTTTAATGAAGGAGTTAAAGAAACACAAAAACATACATTGCTCATAATTATACAGACAATTTCCTTCCTCCAGGAAGTTTCCTCTTGTTTTGAAAGTCCTCTTTCCCAAACAGAGAGACTTCGCTACCAGAACAGCAGTTTCGCATCCTGACACTCTGAAGACCCCACCTTGAAGAAAGAGCCTAGGGTGCTAAGCAAAGCTCACCATCCCCACCAACTTGCCCCCGCCTTGGTCCCCCAGCAAGGGCTGACTAAATGGAAACCTCCAATTAAATCACCACTTTCTTAATCAGTGACACCAGAAGGCCAATCTAGAAACCTTTTTCATCAGCTTAGGCTACACAAGCAGAGAACAGTTGGATTCCAGTGACAAAAGATGAATCACAGAACAGATTTGCAAATAAACTATACATTTTCTAAAAGTATCCACAGCCAGACCTGTGTACTGAACAGTGAATTCCTGGTTTAAAAGCCACAGGAAACTAACATAGGATCTTTACTAACAATTACCTAGCACAATACATGTTGGTGAGGATGCAATAAAATTATTTCAAGCAAAACAAAAGAAATGACAATCAGCTCACAGCAAGGTAAACCACTTTTCAGAACTCTATAAAAAGGACTATAAAATAACCTGAAAAATATCTAGTAAGACATTACAAATTGCGTCAATTGAAATATCATAAACTCTCAGCAAAATATATCAAATTATAAAAACATCAAAATAGAATTCATAAAACAGACAAAAAAGTGTCTTTATGGAATGCTGACTTAGATTCCTTTGGATTAATCTCAAGAGTGATAAAAGTTGATCATATAGTAGTTCTACTGTTAATTTGAAATTTTTGTTTTAAATATTTTTATATAATTTAAACACGTTTTACACTTTCCTTCCCCCAAGTCCTTCCAGAGACTCCCTGCCTCCCTATCCACCCAACTTCATGCTCTCTCCCTCTCTCCCAACAAAAATATCAAACCAACAAAAAAAGAAACAAACAACAAAATATAACAAGAAACAAGTAAACAAAAACCCACAAAAACATGAAAAAGAAAATAAAAACAAACAGGCAAAAGACCAGTAAGGGGAGGGGGGAAGGGAAAGCCAAAACAAAGCTAAATGAAACAAAAAGTTCTCACAAATACCATCGAGTTTGATTTGTGCTGTTCAACTACTTCTGGGCTTGGGGCCAGCCACGGACTGTGATTGATACACGCGGTAACTCTAGGGGCAAAACCTGGTTTTTCCCTTTGTCAGCAGGTATCAACTGCAGAAAGCTTCCTGGTTAGGATGTGAGCCCATGTCTACTTCGTACTCTCAGCATCGAGACTCCATCTCTCTTGAACTATTATCTGTCAGATACACAGCTGACTAAGGTTTTCTAGGACTTTGTATTGCATCTGCACGCTCTGGGTTATATCTATTGTTGTGTTGGGTCCTCTCAACGCTATGCTCTCTGATTTGTCAGTGCTAGCTGTTGTTTCTTATGTAAATGGAATCAGTCAGAAAGTGGTCACAAGTGCCTATTGCTTAAAGATATTTTCTGTGTTTTCCTCTGGCAGTTTCAGAGTTTCATGTCTTACTTTAGAGCATTTGATCAATTTTAAATTAATTCGGTACAGTGTGAGAGATACAGGTCTATTTTCAGATTTCAAATGTGGGTGCCCATTTTTCTCAGCACTCTTTGCAGAAGATGTTTTATTTACAATAATGTGATAGTCGATGTATAATGTCATTTCTAGGCCTACGTTTTATTTCCAATGGTCTATATGGTTGCATTCGTATTTTATGTCTTTCTTAGTAAAGGTTTTACTGGAATAGAATAATGATATAGACCTTTGATGTTGATTTTCTATCATGCTATCTTTCTGAAAATGTTTATCAGGTATCAAGTTTTTAATTGAACTCCTTTGACTCATTGAGACATAAGAATTCATTACCTAGAAAGAGTGATAGTTTGACTTCTTCCTTTCTAACTTTCTTGTATTTTAACTCATTGTTTTCTCTTACTTCTCTAACAAAAATTTCAAGGCATACTTTGAATAAAAGTGGAATGATTGAACACCCTTGTTTTATTCCTGATATTTCCTTTTAGAGAAAAGTCTTTGGGATTTTTGCCATCTGGTAGAATACGGATATAGATTTTGCAATATAATGCAGCCTTTGTTATAGTGAGGTAATTTTCCTTTACTTGTAATTTCTTTAATTATGGAGGAATGTTGTCACAGGCCTTTTGTGCATCTATTGAGATGATTTTATGATTCTGGTCCCTAAGTCTATTTATGCCTTGTATTACATATGTTGATTTGATATGTTGTTCAATCCTGAAACCCTAGTGTCAATCTGTCTGAATTCAGAATCACCATGTAAACAGCAATCTGGGGATGTCAGTAGTAGATTATCTAGATTCAGTCAATTGTTGCGGGTGGCCAACCCTAAATATCGGTAGTCTCACTCCAGGATCTGGAGTCTCACACTGAATAAAAAGAAGAATGTGAACCTGGTATAAGCACCCATTATTTTCTTTTTCCTAACTATAAAAGCAAAATGACCTGTGCCATATTGCTCCTGCCATTTTATGTTGGACCCCATGAGGCTGTGATCCCAAATACATCCTTTCCTTACGTGCTTCTATCAGATATTTTGTCACAACATTAAGATACATACAATAAGTACACACACAGAAGTTGGTACTAAGTGGAACTATTGCTAAATTAAATCCGACAATGTGGCTGGTAAGGCTTTGTAAGTGTTCGTGCGAGTGAGCATTTTCAGAAGTTTGGCATAGAAAGGTTTTTCCATGGTATAAACAGAGCTTAATGCGTCATTCTCATGGGAATTTTGAAGATGAGAAAGAAATGTGAACCCTGAGAATTGAGAGGGGATTAAGGACTGTATCAGGAACTGTTTAAGGGGCCATTTATCTGTTATTCATTTAAGATCCATGAATATTCTTCTGGCAAATAATCCTGAGTTAGGTAAGCACAGCAAATAATTTAGTGACCTGAGACTCTACTTGGTTTGGTTAGCCATACTACCTGTTCTTTAAGAAAGGAATTGAGAGGCTAGCTCCTTCACCTGCATCTACTGTGAATACACACCCTCTCCAAACAATGCACCTTCCAACCTTTGTCACTCACCTGCACTGACATACAGTCTCTGAATTGTGGATTAAAGTTTATCTTCCTCTTAATGTCCACTAAATTTGGACAGGTTTTATTCAAACCTATTCCTTATGCATCCTGGTATAGGGTGGCTAGTCCAGTCCTGACTGAAATGTTTAGGCAATATGAAAATATGACAAAATGGTGTCCTGAATGAAACTTTTAGGGAGAATCCTCTATTCCTCACCTTATATTGCTATGCATAATTTGATATGGGTATGATTAAGATAAGGTGAATCACAGCAAGAGGTATGTGTACTACAACATGATCCAATCTAAGAATCAAAATATCAAATGAACACAGAACCACTATCACTACATCCCTTAATAGCCCTACTCTCCTTTTCCCAATCCTTATAAAAATAAGCCTTAAACCATGATTAAGGCCCTTGGATGTCTTCACATTGCCCAGAGCTGCCTGGGCACCACTACCTGGAGCTCCCCCCACCCCAGCTCCCACACCCTAGCTCTGACAACACTCCCACCTTCTGTTGCCAGGTATTAGAATAGTGCCTGCCCCCAGCCACCTGTCCTGTGTCATAAGCAGTGTACTGGTGCTCGTTCCCATATAACCACAGTGGGTTTCAGGCTCGATCTCTCTGCCCTCCCCCCTTTCGTTATCTCTTTGTCCTGTGCCTCTCTCCCCTTCTCCTCCTTCTCCTCCTCCTTCTCTTCCTTCTCCTTGTCCTTCTTCTCCTCCTTTTCTTCCTCCTCCTCCTTCTCTTCCTCCTTTTCATCCTCCTTCTCCTCTTCCTTCTTCTCTTTCTCCTCCTTTTCCTTCTTCTCCTTTTTCTTTTCTTGCTCTCACCCCACTATCATATCCTTCCTCTCCCTCCCCCCTGTCTCTCTCCCTCTTCCTCTCTTAATCTCTTCCCCTTTCTGTCTGTCTACAGGGTCCTGTTCTACCCAACTCAGCATCCCTCACCCTCCCCTTTAACTAATAAACCTTTGCTAAACTCACCAGCATTCATACATCTAATCTCTGTCCATTGCCTCCACACATATAAAGAATTACTGCAACATATCTTGCTCTGAATAAAATCTCCTTGATACATTTTTGTTCAATTTTTGAGTTTATTTCACTTCCTTGAATAAGAGGCCAACAACCCAAAGAGATCATATTCTAACCATATTCAATCTGTCTACATCTGCTTATGTCCTAAGAGTTTTGTGAGATTGAATTTCTTTGACATAGGGAAACTCAGGATGGTATAGCATTCAAGTTATGTCATGGTTCATACTCACAATTCTCATCCAGGTCTATGGTGAGAGAGCAACAAGAAGGCAAGAAAGATATGAAAAAGCATGCTATTTAGTATGGAAAGGTGGTAGTTTAAAGTTGAGGAGACAGCTGGTTTGTGAAAATAGCTGTATCTTTAAGGAGATTAGCAGCAATAAAGAAAAGTAGATAATTTCTCACTGGTGTTAAAGGAAAGGTCTCTTGAGGACAGGCCCCATCAATCAAAGACTTAATCTTGTGAAAATGCAAGTTGATTTGACAGAAGAGAGCTTAATTTGAGAATATCACTGAAGGCCATCCCATCTTCTCAAAATCAACCAACTAGCAAAGTGTTTTTTCAGAGTAGCAGACAAAGCTAATTCAACTTGGTCCAAAGGACCAGGCTTCATCCTGAGCTAACATTAGAGTTTGGCAGCATCATCTATATGATACTAGTCTTTCAGGCATAAAAGGCACAGTACTCTGAAGGGTCACAGAGTTTTCTAACCTGCCCCCCTCATGGTCCCAATGCAACGGTTCCAGAAACCAATCAAAGTGTGTCAGTGCCAGAGTTCCCGAAAGTCTACTGTGTGTTTGAGCATCAAGTTGAAAAAGTATGAAACTGTGATTGGCAACTTCATTATGAATTTGATGTTATTTAGAATAATCATGAAACCAAATCTCTGGGCATATCTGTGAGGGATTATCTACATTGGGTTAATTAAGGAGAAGACAAACATTAAATGTGGACAGTTTCATTCTACAATCAGCACTGAAGAAAAAGGAAATGGCTGACTGCTTCTGAGTTCCAGAGACCAACAGCAGACAGGACCTGCCCTGGCGCAGGCAGAACAAGCCAGCTCCAGAAGATCAGGTAGGAATCTTGCTCACTGACCGTTCCCACTACACCTGCCTGGTCAAACCCCAAAGCTCAAAATCACCTCCATTTTTGCAACTTCACCCCTTCTGGCCACTGCCTCTGAGTCCCAGAGACCCAGCAAGGGAGACAGCCCCTGCATGCACAGGCAGAGAGCAGGCAGAGCAAGCTAGCTCCAAGGAGAACAGGCTAAAGACCAATTTGGGCACACAGTCTCTGCCTGGGCACCCAGTCAGGAGACCAGGCAAGCAGACCTGCTCTAGATCAGGCTACATAAACCAGCCAAAATAGCACTCTCGATGACCTAGCCCCCAACTCTGACGGGAACTCCCAGCTGGACCAAAAGAAAAGGCAACCACAAGACTTCTAGCACCCACCTTGGGCAGAGACGCCCTGCTCAACAAGAGGTCACAAAACGCAGAAAACCAGAGAAAATAAAGAAACCAAGAAACAAAACATTCATCCACTACAGAGAAATCTAGGAATTCAGCACCAAAAAATTTAAACTAAAAATTTAAACTAAATCTCCAAACGAAGATGCCTAAAAGCCAGTGTAAAAACACAACTAACACCAACCAGGGCTCTATGTCACCTCCAGAGCCCAAATAATCTACTACAACAACCTTGAACACTCCTAAATGGCTGAAGCACAAGAAAAAGTCCTTAAAACCAACTTCATGAAGATAAGAGAGGCCTTTAAAGAGGAAATGAATACATTCCTCAAAGAAATCAATGAAAAGGCAAGCAGACAGTGAGAGAAAATGGGGAAACTCATTAAAGAAACCCAGGAAAACATAAGCAAACAATTAGAGGTAGATGATGACTGGGTCAGAACATAAATAAATAAAGAAATTAAAGACTTTCTCAAATTCAATGAAAATGAATCTACAACATACTCAAATTTATGGGACACAATGAAAGCTGTGCTATTGGGGAAAATTCATAGCTCAAAGTGCCTACCAAAAAAGAATAGAGAAATCACATACTAGCAAATTAACAGCACATTTGAAAGTCCTAGAAAAGAAGCAAGCACACCCAAGAGAAGTAGACAGCAAGAAATGATAAAACTGAGGGCTGAAATCAATAAAATAGAAATAAAGAGAATAATACAAATAATCAATAAAACAAAGAGTTGGTTCTTGAGAAAATCAACAAGATAGAAAAACCCTTATCCAACTTAATTAAAGACACAGAGAGAATATCCAAATCAATAAAATCAGAAGTGAAAGGGGGATGTAACCACAGACACCAAGGAAATCTAAAATATCATCAGGTCATACTTTAAAAAACTGTACTCCACAAAATTGGAAAATGTAAAAGAAATGGATAATATTATTGATAGATACCACCTACGAGCATTAAATCAGGATCAGATAAACAATTTAAACAGATCTATATTCCCTAAGGAAATAAAAGAGTTCATTCAAAGCCTCCAACCAAAAAAAGAAGCCCATGGACAGAGGGTTTTAGTGTAGAATTGTACCAGATATTCAAAGAAGAGAACTACAATACTCCTCAAATTATTCCACAAAATAGAAGCAAAAGAAACTGCCAAATGCATTCTACGAAGCCACAGCCACTCTGATACACAAACCAGACAAATATTCAACACAGAAAGAGAATTACAGACCAATTTCCCTCATGAACATAGATGCAAAAATACTCAATAAAAATACTCACAAACCGAATCCAAGAACACATCAAGATCATCCACCATGATGAAGTAGGATTCATCTCAGAGACACAGGGATGGTTCAACATGTGAAAATTAGTCAATGTAATTTACCATAAAAATAAACTGAAAGTACAAAAAAAAACCACATGATCATCTCACTAGATGCTGAGAAAGCTTTTGACAAAATCCAACACCCTTTCGTGATGAAAGTCTTAGAGAGATTAGGGATCCAAAAGATATACCTAAAGAAAATAAAGGCAATTTACAAGCCTGCTGTCACCATCAAATTAAGTAGAAGAAACACAGAGCAACTCCACCTAAATCAGGAACAAGTAAAGGCTGTTCTCTCTCTCCATACCTATTCAATATAGTACTTGACGTTTTAGTCAGAGCAATAAAAAAACAGAAGATCAAGGAGCTAAAAATTGAAAGGAAGAAGTCAAAGTATCCTTATTTGCAGATGATATTAGTGTATAGAAGCAACCCCAAAAATTCTACCAAGGAACTCTTATGGCTGATAAACAACTTCAGTGAAGTGGCAGACTACAAGATAAATTCAAAAAAATCAGTAGCCCTCCTATATACAAAAGACATATGGATTGAGAAAGAAATCACAGAAACAACACCTTTACAATAGCCATACACAACATAAAATATCTTCAAGTGACTCTAACCAACCATGAGACTTGTTTGAAAAAAAAAAAAAAAAAACTTTGTCTTTGAAGAAAGAAATTGAAGAAGATCTTAGAAGATAGAAAGATGTCCCATGCTCCTCTATTGGTAGGATTAACACAGTAAAAATGGCCATGTTACCAAAAGCAATCTACAGATTCAATGTAGTCCCTATCATGGGCTTGTCTTCTCCATTGCTTCTAATGTCTATAACTCTGCTATTTCAGCCAAGCTTTCTCTTGCTTCCTCTCTCTTGGCATTTTCTTGCCCCTTTTTTGCCTCTCTCTCTCTCTTTCTCCATCCTCTCTTCTCTTCTTTCACCTCCCCCTTCCTCTCATGGCCTGGTTCAACTTTCTGGTCATGTTTAGTCTACTGAATTCTCTCTATGCTCTAGACTCTTCCAGGCACCCCTGGAAGCACTCTCCCCGATATCTACAATACAAACCTTCTCTTCAACCATATTTTGGAGCAGTTATGTCCTCACTTTACATATCTAGTGCCACAAGCCCAGGAAGAGTGACACAAGCTCCGAGTTGACTTCCTAAGGTATGTACACATCGTTTGTTTCTGCAGACTTTGGCCACCCATGATATTTGACGCCAAATCCTAGAGTCTGCCTCTTCAGCCTTCTCATCCTTCTACCTGCTGTACTTCTCCACTGTGATTCAAGGCATTCCTTGACTCTGGGTCTCTCTGACTCCTGGAGCCTATTATGCCCCCGCTAAGTGTCCATCTAATGGAAAGGCTCTACCTCTTCCTTGACCTGCTTTCTTCTTAGTGATTCTGTAAGTGTCCTCTCAGTCTCTTTGGCTCCTGAAACCTGCTATGCCCTGCCTCCCAGGCATCTATCAAAGGGCATCTTTCTGTTAAGATACTTAACCCTCTCCCTCTATTACAGCAGCTTTAACCGTGGGTCATGACCCCTTTTAGGGGGTCAAACAACACTTTCACAGGGGTCACCTAAGACCATTGGAAAATACATTCTGCATATCAGATATTTACATTACAATTCATAACAGTAGCAAACTTACAGTTATGAAGTAGCAATGGAAATAATTTTATAGTTGGAATCACCATAATATGCAGAACTGTATTAAAGGGTCACAGCATTAGGAAGGTTGAGAACCCTCTGTTGGAACCCTCCCTTTAGCCAAAAGCCTCTGCTAGTCAGCCCTTTCAGCTGCTTCCTCCTCTGCCTGTTCTAACCACTCATTTCTTTTCTACTGGCTAAGTGTCACTCTGGAGCTGCCCACTTTGTCAATTACTATAAAAGGAACACCTATGTGCCAAGATGGTCCTCTCTCACTTCTCCACCCCCATCATGTGGAAGCAGTTGTCTCTTGTCTGTGATTTGGGACATTTCTCCCTGACAATATCTCAAACTGCTTGTGGACTGCCTCATATTGAAATTCTTGTCTCTAGGACACTTACCCTTCTCTGATAGTAATGAATGCTTGTTTTGTACTTTTGGCATCTTGACTATAATGTAGCATAGACAGGTTCTTCTATGGTCATATTTATTTATGATTCTAAGTGCCACCAGATGTCCATTTTCCTATATATTTAGAAATTATTTATCATAACTTCATTCAATAAATTTTTGTGACTTGTTTGTTTGTTTGTTGTTGTTGTTGTTTTCAGAAAGGGTTTTCTGTTGTGACTCTGGTTGTCCTGGAACTCACTCTGTAGATCAGCTGGCCTCAAACTCACAGAGATCCGCCTGCCTCTGCCTCCCGGTGCTGGGTTTAAAGGCATACAGCATCATTGCCCAGCAGTGCCTTCGGCTGTTAACTCAACTTTTTTTGCTACCCCATGAACTCCGATTAGGTCTCTTGATCATTCCTGGTTGATCATCATTGATTTTTTTTTTACTATTGTTTTTATTTACCTTTAAAATCTGTTGTTTGTTTGTATTGATTTGTTTGCGTTGTTGTTGTTTGTTATTTTCAATGCTTGTATTGGAAATAAAGTTCTCATAAATTCAAGGCAGCATTACACCAGTGAGCTGCATTACAAGTTTTTATGTATACATTTCAAATTCAAAGTAATGGGTATTAATCTTTTCACTGAACGTAATCATTGAAATAGTTTGTGTTACTATAATCTTGTTTTCTCACATGATTTGAAGAATTATTTCACCAGCCTGATATTACCAGGTTCGAAAAATAAAAGCTCTATGTCATGCATAAAAAAACTGAAGTTTTCCTGAAAAATTAGAAGTCAGCACTAGAAAATCCAGCATCTTTTCATTTTAAATTTATGACTCAAACTAAAAATCATGAATTCTAAACAAATGATATAAAAGCACAGTTATTATCTTAAATTACTTTATTTTAAATATTTGAGAAAAGGGACAGTAGCTGGTAAATTGTAGCAACCAATAGGAATGGTATAGAGAAATGGAATTAAAAATGAACTTATGACTTGAATATTGAGCCCACCAAAAATTTAACAATTCACTTATAAAAAACATGCACCTACTGCCCTGTCATTTGTCAAAAGTGGAGCTTTACACACTGCTTATGTTGTTTGTGGCCTTTCTCCTCTGTCTTTAAAGGACATCCTGCTTGATGGGACTCAAAACACATATTTGGATGTCTACTACTGCTCAGGTGAGTGAAGTCAAGTGCTACACACACACACACACACACACAAACATGTGCATACAACACACACGTGTTACATACACACATGTGCATACAACACACACGTGTTACACACACACACACACACAAACATGTGCATACAACACACAGGTGTTACACACACACACACACACAAACATGTGCATACAACACACACGTGTTACACACACACACACACAAACTCAGACATGCAAACATGTGCATACAACACACACGTGTTACACACACACACACACACGAACTCACACATACAAACATGTGCATACAACATGCACATGCAATGCACACATGCATACAACACAAATCAACACACATACATGTAACTCACATGCACATTTGCACACACATGTGCACCTTGCACCTTCAGTGACAGCAGAGCAGGAGGACATACTTTGAAATATCATTTTTTCCTAGGCTTGCATGGTGTCAAGACAATCAAAGATGGTTTAGATATATAAAGAATAAGTATCCTTTTGAGTGATGAATACAACGTAGTATTGTGACCTTGAACCGAACCTTAATATTAAACACAATAAGTTATTTCTTTAACATTGCGGATGCTGGTTGAGAAGGGTTTTAAATGTTACTTTGGCAAAAAAAATTGGGGATAGCATGCTTTAATGTCCATTACAGTAAATTAATGAATATGTGTGGATACTAAATTAATTATTTTAGTAATCTGGCCAATAAAATCTTGACTTACGAACTGTATTATTGGGTGACAAAGATGAAACTACAAGTTAATGGCTCTTAAACTGAGGCTGAGGAGTCACGGGTAATGCAGTGTGCATCTCCTCCCACATTTAGATGATAAAGGAGTGCTCACATGAGATGGAAATAGAGATTTCTACCCTGTGTGTTCTTCACTTCACGTTTCTAAGTATGAATGCTCAGATCTAAAAATGTTGTAGGCAAAATAGGGGTTTTCAGAGTAGACTAAAAGTTTTTAGCTTTTATTGTTATAGCTGTTATAGTTTTCTTTGTAAAGC
This sequence comes from Cricetomys ansorgei, assembly GCA_026225945.1. NCBI lineage: Eukaryota > Metazoa > Chordata > Mammalia > Rodentia > Nesomyidae > Cricetomys > Cricetomys ansorgei. The sequence continues at coordinate 6,330,941 of JAMJFZ010000239.1, read as the reverse complement.
TTTACAACCAACAGAAAGAACCTGACAGAAAAACAGGTAGGCTGCCTGCAGATCTTATCTTCTGTTCTCCCGGATTCAATACCCAAGTCTCATCCTCAGCTCGGCAGCAGCACATCCTTGGAATCCTCCCTCACCCTTGCTCCCATATACTCTGGATCCCACAGATATTCTCTTTCTAATCTCTCTCCTCCATTTGTTGCTTTTTCCCTGCTCCCAACTCCAGTAGGCACCCCTGCTAACTCATAAGCCATGCCTGCCAGGAACCCAGGTAGGCGGTCTGGATGCAGATCTTTCTTTTTAAATGTCTCTCTTCCCCCAGATCAGTAGCTCTCATCCTATGGATCATAACACCTTTAGGGGTCAAACAATCATTTCACGGGGTCAACTAAGACCATCTGCTTATCAAATATTTCCATTACAATTCATAACACTATCAAAGTTACAGTTATGAAGTAACAGCAAAGTAATTTTATAGTTGGGTGTCACCACAACATGAGGAACTGTATTAAAGGTCACAGCATTTGGAAGGTTGAGAAACACTGCCCCAACATCTAATCCCCCAGTCTTAAACCTCGCTCTGCAGCAGACCACCTGTGAAAGTCTTCTCTGCATCCCTCTTCCCATATCCTGTGAATCCCACAGATCTTTCCCTTCTAATCTTCCTCCCCCCACTCATTGGTTTCTCCAGCCCCATCGGGTACCCCCTATTGAGCCAAGTGCCTCTCTGCCAAGGCAGCAAGTAAGCTGACTGTGGGGCTACATCTTTCCTTCTGGTCCCCCAGATTCAACACTCCCAGTCTCATCTGTGGCTCTGTACCAGAAAACTTGCTGCGGGCTCCTTTCCTTTCTGACTCCACTCCAAATGGATCAAAGACCTTCTACTTCGACCTTCCCTCAACTCACCCTATTCACCCAGTCTTCAACACTAGCCGATACACCTGGGAGCACAACAGCTGGGCGGGCCAGGAAACAGGCCCACAGAGAGTTTCCTACCAGGCAGCAAACCGCTCCCACACTCCCCTAAAGTCCCCGGAGAAAGCAAAAACCAAGAAAGGAAACACTCATTCAACAGAGAGGAAATCAAGTATCATGACCCAGACCTGAAAACAACTTGTATAAACGCGACAGAGGCTCTTAAAGAGGATATGAATAAATCCCTGGAAGAAATCCAGGAAAACACAAACAGTGTGAGAAAGTGAATAAAACTGTTCAAGATTTGAAGAGAGAAGTAGAATTTATGTGACACACACACACACAACACACAACACACACACACACACAGAGAAAGAGAGAGACACGTAATGCTGGAAATGAGAAATCTGGGAATTCGAAAATTCCCTCAAAGAAAGAGAGAATCTCAGCCATTGAAGACATGATAGAAAAAAATAGATACATCAGTCAAAGAAAATGTTAAATCTATAATTTTTCTACCAGAAAATCTGGGTCACTATGAAAGGACCAAACCTAAGAATAATAGGGATAGAGGAAGGAGAAGAAACACAGCTCAAAGGTCCAGACAATATTCTCAATAAAGTCATTTTTGAGATTATAATATAATTACATCATTCCCCCTTGCCTTTCATCCCTCCAAATTTCCCATATGCCCTATCTTGCTATCTTTCAAATTACTTTCCTTTTCTCTTATTAATTATTATATGAATACACACACACACACACGCCTCTATCTACCTAGCTATTTATCTATCTATCATCTATCAATGCGTTTAGAAATATACACATTCCTAAATACGAACTGTTCACTCTATACAATAGTAACCCGTAAGGCTTCATTTCTACAGAAAGTACTACTGAACTAAGCTCTTAGCTAAGTCATGCTGAGAACAGGAAAAATAGTCTCCTTTGGAGAAGAGCACATGAATTGATTATCAAATACCAAACGGGCAGCCCTAAAAACCTACGTAAAAGCGATAGTGCATAAATAGAGTTTTATATATATTTATATATATTTTAATAGAGAATTAAATTGTGATATATATATATATATATATATATATATATATATATATAATTAAATGAGCCTGATTATAAAATAAACCTGAAATGTCAAACAAGTCCACATAGAGACAGACACTGACACGTGCATACATGCATACACACACACACACTTTCTTCCATTACAGATTCAACAAGGGGATTTGGTGAGATTGAACACTACTTAGAAGACTCCCACCTAGCATGTCATCCCGAACATCTGCCTGGACAGCTTCATTTTCCTTCTAATCTTTTCTCAGCAATCATATTACTACCCGACACAACCTATTTCAAACTGATCTTCCCATATTCATGCCTTGGTTTACCTTGTCTGCCTGTTGTGTGTCATATCCATTAGCAGCTTCCACCCTGTCTTATTCTGTGCTTAGATTGTCTACTTATATGTTGATAAACCTCGTCTTCTCTCTGTGTGATTCTTTGCCTCTTAACAATATGTGTTGCATAGATGCAGCCAGCATCTTCTTGTTATGTATGTGTCACGAAGCCTAGGGTAGCATCGTACCTTTATAGAGTGTTAATCAAATATTTCTAGTCATCAATGAGTTTAACGAAAATCAGTTTCAAACAGAATGTGGCAATCTGCGTCCAGGGTATTGCAGGACAATGTGCCCTGACCCCTCACTGCTTCGTCTTTAACTCACTGAGACATGAGGCAACAGTTCTTAAATAGTATCCTTTCAAAAAAGACAATGACACAGATACAGTATTGTCAAAACATTTGAGATTATATTTATGAAAATATACTTAACAGTTCAATATAACAACATTTTCTCTACTCATAATTGGACTGCATTATCTAATAATAAGTTTTGTTGATTTGACTAGTTTTATTGAAAAGTCTTACATTCAATGCAATGGTAGATCATTCACATTTATATAAATGAACACCAACGAAAAATGCTGATTGTCATTAAAGATAAAAAATCAAAGTTATTATAATATTCAAATATAATAAAGGCTTATAGATGTAAAATAAAATCATCAAAAAAATTTTAGCTGTATCTTAAAAATCAGAATTTGAAAAACAGTGAGTTGCTCAGTTATAGCAACATATTCAGACTAACCCAAATCACAAGTCAAAGTGAGTCCCCATCTTTCTACTATGCTAATAAAAACAAAAAAAAACAAAAGTCAATCACCTGGACATTCTTCTCCTGTCAAACAAATTAATTAGCCATGGATCAATGCTTCCATCCCTTCCTCCTTCTGTTAACCACCATTTTCCTCTCAATTTCTATGGTTAAATATTTTTTGCATTTCACATATGAGCATGAAACAAAGTTCCTGAAAAGAATCACATCTTACACAGAACCTTCCATAATTCTGATTAAGTGATGAGACATCAATGATTGTGAAATGCTTGGAATGTGGCAGGTCCATAGTCCACTTACAATTCATCTGTCTCTAGTACCTCTGATTGATATTGCTTACCTACCTCTGTGCCTCACATGGATAGCACTTGAAGTCTATTTGGACTGCATTAACAGGCCACTAGTTCCCTCCAACCAAAAGGCTGAGAGTCATCAGATAACATTTGAGTCCTATAGCTGAGATTTCTTTGTTTTACTGTAACTCATGTATCTGCTATTTCCTCCAATATATTTGAAAAGTACCTTGATCTATTGCTTTCTTTGTTCTGCTACTATAAAAACTTCATCAAACTGTTACCCTGATAGGGCAAGGAATTAAGGATAATCTGAATCTGTGTTTCTGGGTCATGATAACTCATATTTAGTTATAGTGCCTACTATGCCTGTTGAGGATGGAGTTGTATTTTTGTGTTGACAAATAGAATCAGGCTCTACTTGTTCTCCTGGCTTGTCTTATTTAAGGTCACATAGTTACATAGGAATGAACTTTACTGTTGTAGGGTGGCACTCACAAACAAGTACACCAAAAGAAAGGTGATCTGGCTTGGAGTTCTTTTAAAACTACTAAAAGTTTGAGTCATGGGGAGGTCTGGGGAAAGGGGAGGCACTGAACCTTTTACCTGTCCTTGGGACCCTTTTTCTTTAACTGGGTGGCTTTCTATAGTCTTGATATAGGGGCATGTGTCCAGTCTTGTTTCATTGGTAACCCTGGAAAGCCTACTCTTCTCTGAAGTGAAGAGGGGGGTTGTGCAGTAAGTGAAACTGGAGAAGAGAGGAGTTAGTGGGGAGCTGGGAGGAATGGAAGGAGGTGAGGCTGGGATAGGGGTATATTGTATAAGAGAAGAAAAAATAAATTAAAAAACTGTAGCCACAAAAACCAAAGTCAGTTTCTAGCTGTGTACTTCACATTCAAACTTTGTGAGAAGCAACAGAAAGAGCAGCGCTGGGAGAAGGATACGGTTTAAGGACTCTGAAATGTCTTTAAATTTTCTTTTCATATACTGAAGAAGTACACAAGGAAGACCTCTGAAAGTAAATCTCACACGTTTAGCACTCCACCATTGTTCTTTTCCCATTGTTTTTCTGGCTATTGCCTTAGCTTTTTGACACTGATTTACTAGTGGCTGAGTCGAATCTTTTGTGGTTTAGATTCTAATTTCCCTGACAGTTAGCATTTTTCTTCTTGTTTATCATATGTAAATTTATTTGGAGAAACACACTTTTATATTTTTCGCTCTTTTACTTTTATTTGAATTAGGTGAATTTGTTAAATCATATGAGATGTCTCATATACTTTCCATATTAATTGCATGCCATGCCGTGTGTGTGTGTGTGTGTGTGTGTGTGTGTGTGTGTGTGTGTGTGATTTGAAAATATTTAATCTCATTTCATACTCTTCTTTTTCACATTCTTGATTTTCTTAACTGATAACAGACTTTTAAAAACTTGAACACAGTACTGTTTACTAATTATTTATCTGGTCTGACTTCTTGTTTTCATAGATATTATATTATGGGTTTTTTTCTACATTAAATTCTAGGAGTTTATTATTTTATAGGTCTTATTAACAGGTATGGATCTGAAACCTGGGGGCACTCAGCAGAGCGTCCGATGAGCAACTGTTGACATGTCCAGATTTCTGTGTCCAGGAGCAAAGATATGCCCCAGGTACTTACAGTTAGAAATAGAAATAGCGACACTTTGTTAGGAAACGGAAAGTTTCCTGAGATTTGGAATGAGCTAGTAAACTGAGGGAATGAGATTTAAACCGCACTCAGCCTCCAGGGTCATGACACTTTCTAGGGCATTTACATACAACCTGTCTTTCCTCACCGTTCAGTATCTTGTACTTTTGTTTCACAGGTTCTGTTCATTAGTTGAGTCCAGGAAAGGAAGGGATTCCAATCTTTTTCTGCAAGCTGTCTAGAACATAGTTATTTTGTTACAGGAAGCCCAGGTGGCGAAGGGTCTGAGTCTGATCCCTCTGTATTTTTCCACACGCTAATTCTGATGTTGCGGTGTCTCAACTTCCCACTCTTCTAGCTCAACTACGTTACGTCTTTGTGATGCTTTGAATATAAAATGTCTCTCATCTGCTCACGTGTTTGAAATTTCAGTTCTCATCTGATCTCCATTTTGGAAGACTGCGAGATGCCGAGCAATTGGAGCCTAACTGGAGAAAGTGAATAGCTGGGGAAGGAATTTGAGGTGTCCTTCTGTCCACTCTGCTTCCAGACTATGGACACAGTATAACCACCCACTTCACACTCCTGCCATTGTGCCTTCCCAACTGTGATGGACTGTATCCATTTTTTATTTAAAAATGTTCTGCTATGAGAATTTCATACAAGAGTACTCTATTTACATCATACACCTAATATGTAAGCCATAATGAACCTTTCCTCCCTTCAGGTGATTCTTGTCAGACATTTGGTTACAACAATGACTAATATAAACCACTCCCTTTAGTCCATTTAAAAAGCTTAATCTTGTAAGATGATAGTCCAATATAATTCTTTTTCATAGAATATTCAGTTTTCCCAAGCTTGTTTGTTGAAACAGCTTTTTAGAATTGAACTGTCAGAGAGCTTTTACTGATAACCACGTATTGGGATATTTGTTCTTTCCAATCTGCCTAAGCACGCACATCAAAAAACTCAAGATCTCAACACGGATACCACCTTGTTTTTACTAGATTTGTAATAAATTATGAAACTAGAAACTGTGACATTTCCAATTTTATTCTGTTTCAGGTTTAGCTATATGACATTTCTTGAGACTTCATAGTCATTTTCATAGGGATTATCCCATGTTTTCATAAGCTACTACTAAGATTTTTACTGATATTATATCATATCTGTAAATTTCTTTGAATAGTATTGGCAGCTTAACAAAGCTAGGCCTCTCAATCTATGCATATAAGATGTGTTTCTATTTATTTGTGCATCCTTTTCTTGTTTGCTTTTGAGACAGGTTTTTCTCTGTTGTAACTCTGGCTATCCTGGAACTCACTCTATAGACTCTCTAGACAGAAATCTACATGCCTATGCCTCCTCTGTCTCTCTAGTGCTGGGATTAAAGGCGTGCATCACCACCGCCCAGCTTTTAATAATTTATTTATTTTATTTTATGTGCATTGGTGTATTGGTGTATTGCCTACATGTATGTCTGTGGGAAAGTGTCGAATCCCCTGAAAATGGAGTTACAGACAGTTGTGGGGGTTACAGACCCTTGTGAGCTTCCATGTGGGTGCTGGGAATTGAACCCACGTCCTCTGGAAGAGCAATCAGTGTTCTTAACCACTGAGTCATCTCCCCAGCCCCTATTTGTACATTCATATGTTTTCTTTCAGCTATGTTTTGGAACTTTCTATGTGCAAATATTTTTCTTCATGATGTTTATTTATAATTTTTTAATATCGATGATACTTTAAATAGTCTAATTTTCTAGCATCTTTTCAGAGGTTTTATTGTTACTACATAAACTAGATTTGTCTTGACTTTATAGCTCACAAATTTGTAGACTTTCTCTACTATTTAGATGTTTTTGTGGAATCTGAGTTTAAGGTATAAGGGTTAGTATGTTGGGGGCCTTTTCTCATGAAAGTTTGTGTAATCTGTAGGGCAGTTAATTTTATCAATTTATTTATTTGCTTATATTTACTTATGATTTCATTGCATGTCAGAAGACTTTCCTTCCTCCCTTCCTTCCTTCCCTTCTTTTTTTTCCTTCAGTCTTTCTTTTACTTGATTGTTCCTGGCAGATCGTTTTTATTGTATTGAATGTAAGTTGTAAAATCAGGCTTTTTTTGTCTAAGAGGAAATTTATTGTCTTTACAATTAGTATTTAGCTGTTAATCTTTTTGTTATAACTTTTAATGCTGTAGTTTAGTTCTAATACTAGGTATTTTATTATGCAAATATTGAACTTTATCAAGCTTTTTCTATACTGAATGTTACAATGATTCATTTTTGTTACCAAATAGTATTCCCGTGTTCAGTTATACCACGTCTACATTATTATTCATTTATGTATTGAAGAAGGTGCTGCTGGTTAGCTTCAGGTAGTTATGAATGAAGGTTTTATGAACATTCTTGTATATATTTCTTTATGGACATGTTTTAAATCTTTCGGATAAATACAAAACTGTGTGTGTGTTGGGTTTATGCTAGGATATGTAACAATCAGCCTGTTTTATTATTTAACTGTATACACATCTCGTTCATGGAAGCAGAGAACTCACCAGCATTTCGTATGGCGATATTTTAAAAATTATATATAGTCCTTAACCTACAGTGTTATTTTCTTTGTCTTAATTCAGTCTTATTTTTGTTGTCTCATATAACTTAAAGGAGTTATTAGCTCACAGAGTTAGAGCTAAGAACAAGAGTGTCTCCATAAAGTATGAAGTGAATAAATCAAAATTATGGCTCACTTTTGATGCCAGCAGAAGAGAAACCAGGGATAATACTCTGTTGTTCTGAATTCTTGATCTGACCTCAATCATATGTAATCCCATACCGACATTGTTGACATTTTATCACAGGACTACAAGTCCTTGAAAGGAGTCTTGTATTGCTGACTCTAGTTAATTCGCATACATTCTGTCTATCATGGAGCGAAGGTAACTGATGGGTCAAGTTCATTTCATTAAATTTTTTTGAGGGGGGGGGGAATCTTTGTGTCAATTAGATTACTTTTTCTATAGGAAGGTTTATGTGATTTGGCATCCCAAATTACAATTGATTTCTATGTACTATGGAGGAGAGTCAGATTGCATGAGACTAAATTCTTACATAAGTATTCTGCATTAAGGAAAGTTTGAATGTATAATTTGCATGATTGGAAGTTCTTAAATGTAAGTAGATTCTGGAGACAATTGCAGGGAGAGGCAACAGCAAAGTCTCTCAAGTCTCTGAGACTGACATGGGCGAAATCAACAAAATGTTGGCCTCCACAAATATACTTTCTACACACACACACACACACACACACACACACACACGCACACACACATATGCACATGCACACACATACACACACACACAAACACACACACACACATCAAAATTTAAAGGAGGCTGGGACATGGTAAGTGAGACAGAATAATTCCACATGAGTTTTGAATTTTGGAGTTGTTACAGCCCATGTGAAGAATGCATATTATTCTTTTTTTGTGCTAGAAAACCAAAAAAGCATAGTTAACAAGGGTGAGGCCTTGGCTGCTGCTTCTCTCTCTCTCTCTCTCTCTCTCACTCTCCCTCTGTGTATGTGTGTGTGTGTGCCTGTGTGTGTAAAAATTCATATTCTCCTTCCTCTTGTACTGGAGAGAAACCCATACACAACTGGAAAACGTGCAGAGAATAAGCTCCTTGGAAAACTCAGTCCTAAATGAGATGTCTCCACCAAATCCCTTGCTCAGCTCCCAGGGAGTGCTGCTAAAGAAGTAGAAAGATTGTAAGAGTCAGTGGGTATGGAAGACATCAAGGGCACTAGGCTTTCTAGATGCTACAGGATTGTAGCACATATGAACTCACAGAGACTTTCACTGCATGCACAGGGCCTGCAAAGGTCTAAACTAAATAGCATCTCATTGCATAGAAGACAAGTGAACACAACCTCATCTCTAACCCAGAAGCTGTTTCCAATTGATAATCACTCACAAAGGAAAACTTAGTTTTCTGCAATGGAGTCTCACTGGGCTATAAAAACCATACGTAAGGGTAGGCCTCACGCCCAGTAGTAGGTGCCCAGCATAAAATAAAATCATTGCTAATTTTGGAGTTTTTTTTTTTCCTTTGGTCTCAGAGTGTTTTATCTTGGCAATTTAATTTTGACCTTGGAGATCATTTGCTTATGTTTTCAATTTTTATTTTCATGGAGTTTTCTGTCTGTGTGAAAACATGTCTCAGTATCTGTATGTGTTTCTGGTGCTTTTTCTTTAGCCTTTTCCCCCGCATTTGTTGGTTTTGTCCTACTCCGATTTGTTTGTATTTTATTTTATTTTATTTTATTTTAGGAATCCTGTTTGTATTGTAATGAAGGGAGAAAGCAGGGACTTAGGACATTGGGGAACTGGGGAAGATCTGGGATAGTTGGGGGGCGGAATTGCAATCAGAGTATATTGCATGGGAAAAAAAAAAACCTATTTTCAACAAAAAAAATCTCTGCTCTCCAGGTTCACAAAGCACTTTTAGATTAAGTATTTATTACAAATTATTTTGAAGAGCAACTTAGAAGTATCTCATGGATTACCTGTGAGTGAAGTGTGCACAACACAGACATTTTTCCTAATATCACTTGAGACTGAGTTTCTTTTGAAAGTCATTATAAAAATAACATTTTGTTTAGAAAAGTGTTGAGTATGCTTTAATTTAAATCCTTCCTGGGCAGATTTGTAGTTTTCATGGGCACATAAAGAAAAAAAAAAGTATTGATGTCTTTTTAAGCATTTTGACTGACTTCTGCCAAAATTCAAGTTTACACAGATTTGTGTCAATTACACCCAAATTTGTGACTCCTTTGCTGATGTAGTTCACAGAAATAAAACTGATATATCACAGAAATGCCTTGTTTATTTATTTTGTGTTTTTTTTTTTGAGACAGGGTTTCTCTATTGTAACTCTCTCTGGCTGCCTGGAGCCTTCTCTGTAGAGCAAGCCGGCCTTGAACTCACAGGTGTCTGCCTGCCTCTGCCTCCAAGTGCTGGGGTTAACGGTTTGTGCCATCCCCACCTGGAAAAATGCCTTATTTTTCTTACAGATGGACATTTCTTTCTTCCTCTGCTGGTCTTACTGTGCAGGGCTGGCTGAGTTACCATAGTGTTTACGGTCCCAGCTTCAAAATGGCAATTTGAATACACTGCTCCTTATGTGTTGTTGATATTAACTTTAATGTCTAAGTAACGTATCACAAAATGCTAAATCTTATTGCTTTGTACATTTAATAATGGAAATTTAGAAGTTATACAAGTTCATTTAATGGAAAGCAAATAGCACTTAAGGCATTTTGTCAAGACTGGGAGCACTCAACACATTTTCTACTGAACATTGATCATGTTAATACTCAAATAGACTTTCGTTCAGATAAGTGTAGCATTCTTGATCAAAAACACTCAGCTGTCTGGGTTGGGAGACTGTGCAGTAGATAAAGTGCTTGCTGTATAAGCATGAAAAATAAGAGTTTAGATCCCTAAGACACACGTGGACATTAGGTGGATGTGTCAACCTGCCACTGATTCCAGTGTACAAAAGTGGAGACAGGGAGCCCCAGAGCAAGCTGGTTTAAGTAGATAAGCTGTTTAACAAGCTCTGGGTTCAATTCAGAGATTCTGTTTCAAAGAATACAGCGACAATTAATTTAGAAACACCCATAATGTGAGACTTAGGCCTCCACATACACACACAAACACACAACACACACTCAAGTGCATGCACATCTGCACACATTTTCTGGCCACATGCAAACATACAGCACACACACAGACACATTTCTAAAAATGAGATAAAAAAATTTAAAATCTCAGCTTTCTCTTGAAAAGATTTTCTCATTTTATTAGAAGAATTGTTTTTTTGAAAGATACTTCATAGTTTTGTCTGAAAAAAATGACATAGTACTGTGTCTAAGAAAAATATAAATTATCAAATTAAGAATTTATTTAGTCACTGACTGATTCATCCAATCTCCTCAGTACCTCTTGAAAGGCCAGCAAACAAAAGCCATTGTTTCAAAGTCTGCTGTGTCCTCTCCAGATATTAAAAAAATGGAAAAAAATTAAATATTAATATTTTCATCTTCAGTTAAACAAGCTTCCCATATTCTGCTATGTAATAGATGTAATATACAACCAAAATTATAAATCAAACATGAGTACACATAGACACACTGAAGAGTTGTAAAAACTTGTTCATTTATTCTTATTACATAACTGATCCCAAAAGATTTTCTACTTATTTAAAGATTACTGAATAATTATGGAATGCATAAGTGGAAACTTGTATGCTCAAAAATGTTATTGAGTTATTGAGTTATTGGCATTTACATTAGAATTTCAGGAAGTCTCCACGAAAGGTGTTGGGAAACTTTAACGACTACTACAAACTACAAACGAACTGAAACACACTACAGTCAGCTGGGAATAAGTAACCTCAGTAACTTCCTCCATTGGAGTGGCCTATGTGCTGTTGTTTTGCTGCTGAGTAGTGTGGGTTGTGCTGCCCTTGGACAAGTGGTCCTGGGAGGTGTGAGGAAGAAAACCGAAGAGGACTCAAAGGCACACCAGCATCAGGGTTCCTCAAAGGGTTCTGCTTCAGTTCTTGCCTCCAGGTTTCCGCTTAAGCTTCTGTTCACTTTTCCTAAGGATGTGAAATATTAGACAAAAAAATCCTTCCTCCCTAAGTTGCTTTTGGCGGATGTTTTAGCAACAGGAAGACAAACTAAAACAATGACTTTTAAATATGAGTCAAATTTCAACACATTTTTCTTTGAGTTCAGAAAGCCTACTCTATTTTGTTTATTTTTAAAAGTCAGTGAAAGAATAGAAAAGCTTCTCACTACTATACACGAACTAACCTGTGTGCCCACTCTACACTAGTTAGAAAAAAAGACTCCCTAGAATCCCTGAATAAAAGTTTGTCTGTTGTATAATCATCTGGGCTATGTAAATAGGTCATTTGTTTTGATTTCTTAGCAGTACTTCATGGCATTAATGTTTACTTAATCATTGAATAATTTTTTGATGCTGTAATTTCCACTGTTAAGCTATTATTGATAAAGCTTCCATGTATGACCATGAGGTTTCATTCTCTTTTAGTTATATAACAAAATTTACGGTCCCTCACATATACATGATTCTTAAAGTAAGAAAACTTGAGAAACAGAAACGTTTTGAGTGGCTTTTTCCACAACAGGATTAAAGTACCATGCTGATCGTGCTGTTCTCTGATATGCTATATTAACATCAATCAAATCCTGGATTTAATAGCAAATATTGTTGTCTAAATATTACCCTTCAGAAGTCAGATAAAAGTGCATCTCTTATTTTAGCTTTTAAGTACATTAGAATATATGACTATTTCAAAACTAAAAGCTTAATTAAAAATGCTTCAGCTGGGACCACCAGGCCAAAATTGCTTCCATAAAATTTCTATTCTGTGGCCAAGAATAACAACATTCAGTAGCTTAGAGGATTTACTCCAGGGAACTCTGGAGGTTAAGGAACTCAGCTAGTCCCTTAAACACAGCCCAGAGCCTGTGCTTTCCTTGTAGAAGACTCTAGGTTCCACTCCAGTGAGCGTGTGTGAGTGTGTGTGTGTGTGTGTGTGTGTGTGTGTGTGTGTGAGTGTTAGTGTGTGTGTGTGAGAGTGTGTGTGTGTGTGAATGTGTGTGTCTGTGTGTATGTGTGTATGTGTGCTTCAGTGTGTGTGAGTGTGTGTGTGTGTGTGAGTGTGTGTGTGTGTGTATGTGTGAGTGTGTGTGTGTGTGTGTGTGAGTGTGTGTGTGTGAGAGTGTGTGTATGTGTGTATGAGAGTGTATGTGTGTATAAGAGTGTGTGTGTGAGAGTGTGTGTGTGTGTATGAGAGTGTGTGTGTGTGAATGTGTGTATGTGTGTGTGTATGAGAGTGTGTGTGTGTGTGAGAGAGTGTGTGTGTGTGTATGAGAGAGTGTGTGTGAGAGAGAGAGTGTTTGTGTGAGAGAGTGTGTGTATGAGAGTGTGTGTATGAGAGTGTGTGTGCATATATGTACAAAATGATACAAAATAAATTTGGTGGTGAACCAAATTCTATTTCCTGGAATGATAATGATTAAAAGTCTTTTGCTGTTCAATAATTAATTGTGATAAAGATTTAGGGATTTTTATCAGAGAAATGTAAGTGAAATCAATGGAAAAATCAAAATGCTATTAACAGTATTCTAAAAATAAAAAGGAAAAGTAGTAAAAATAAATGTTGTTTTGAAAGATCAATAAACTGGTAATATTCCTGAAGATTGGCCAAGAAATGGGAGAGACTATCCTAAGTGACCCTCCAGGACATTGAAATATTGAAAAGGTACACTATGAACAACTCTGTGTCCATAGTCTTCAGAATGTGTACAATGGAACCCATTTACAAAACTCATATCAGGAGAAAAAGAAGGTCCAAAATGGCCCTTTCAGTAAAATAATTGAGTCAATAAGTAGCAAAGCTAAAATAAAAAAATGCTAAATCGTCGATATTTCTCTAGTAGTTGAACAGAATTTATGTAGGACATATTTATATAACTGCTCCACAGCTTTTACTGGAAAACACCAGAAGAGGAAATGAGTTTTCACTCACTCTATGGTACTTTAACTATACATCCAAAATAACTTAAGAAAGAATCGCAAAAATCATAACAAAAATATTCCTGAAGAATTTGGCTACCATGCTCTTTCATAAAATGCTTGCAAGTCACACTCAACAATGAATAAAAGGAATTCTACTCCCCACGAGATATGAATTATTCTTGTAATGAAAATTCAACACTTAAAATTCAATGTAGCCCACTATGTTAAAAACAAAGAAAATAAGCCATAAAATTAGTATCAGTAATTGTCTAAAGGACCTCTAAAAGCCTCTAGCATACACCAAGTTGAAAGCTCTATGAGAACTAATGACACAGGGCCATCCAAAGAGAGAGGATATCTAGAAAAGCCTGCCTAATTGGATTTTTAATAGCAAAAATTATATCCCTCATTGTGAATATCAGGATGAGAGGAAGAGCAAAAAATTTTTCTAACATCTACTGAAATTGAATGAGAACTTTGTTGTTGTATTGAATACAAAATAAATACATAAAGACTGATCTTGTGGAAATCCGCAAATTACTAAAGGAAAATAAACAAATCATAGCACATTTCATGCACAAAAAAATAACTGGTTTCTTATTTACTAGAAATAATTAAATTTCAAAGATAGAAAACAGTACGTCTCAAAATGATACAGAAGAACTTAAATGTGCCAGCCTTGATCCAAAAAAGTATGCACAGTATCATCTATTGGAAACAACAAGTCTGTGGCTAACAAACACAGACAGGTCATTGGTCAATCAGCCTTGCTCCTGCATTAAAGTACTCTGTGTTGTTTCTTGGGTTACTAATCCCAGATGGACCAATCAGTTTGATGAAGTCTCCATCAAAATTTTTAGAAAGCCATTTTACAAAATCAAAAAGTAATTTTAATGTTTATATGCTACGCTAGCTAGTTTATATGACACAAATTAGAGTCATTCTGGAGGAGGGAACATCAATTGAGAAAATGGTTCCACTAGAGTGGCCTTTGGGCAAGCCCCTGATGCATGTTCTTCATTGATGATTGCTATAGTGGAAGATATACTGTGGGCAGTGCTACCCACGGGCTGGTGGGTGACTAAGAAAGCAAACTGAGCAAGCCCACAAGCAATAGTTCTCCGTAGCTTCTGCTTCAGTTCTTGCTTCCAGGTTACTGTCTTCCTTGACACCTCGCCATGACTTTCTTTAGGAATGTACTGTGTTGTGGAAGAATAAAGAGAATAAATCCTTTCCTCCAGCTACTCTACTCTTAAGTGTATGCCCAAAGGACTCTTTATCCCACTACAGAGACACCTGCTCTACCGTGTTCATTGCTGCTTTATTCATGATAGACAGAAATTGGAAACATCCTATATGTCCCATCAGCAGATAAATGGGTCAGAAAAAAATGGACTATATTTACAGAGTACAATATTATTCAGCTGAAAAAAAATTCCCACAATTCATGAAATTCACAGGTAAATGGTTATAGAAAAAAAAAAAATGAGCTTGAGTGAGGTAACCCAGACCCAAAAAGACAAATATGCGATACATTCTCTTATATGTGGATGTTAATGTTAGCTTTGAAGGTTTCAATAGGCATTCTATTATCTGAATAACCACGGAGGTTAGACATAGAATAAGAAACTAGTGGGGAAGATCTCCTGAAGAAGAGACAATAGAATATACAGTTAGAAAGCAATAGGAGGAGGCTAAACCAGGATATTAAACAGGGGAGGTCAGGGGAGAAGGTGGTAAATGAGGACATTTGGGGAGCGATAGCTAATATTAAGGGCCATTTAAGAGGTCATACGGAAATCTACTAAAATAGAGGTGTCTTAATATATATACATGTATGAAAGAAATCTAAAGGGAGTCACCAAATAGGGAGACAATGCCCCAAGTAGAATCTCTTGGCACCAAGTAAAACCTCCAGTTCCAGAAATGGATTATATCAAATTGAAGTGCTGGCCAAATGGCCCCTTGGAGTCTCCCAAACTACTCAGGCTACTGCCATGGCTATTACAGTAATGTCCTATTACTGAAGACAATGCTTACATGTCTCACTGAACACAGAGATATCAAGCAGGTACTTAAGTAGAGCCTTCACCCCTACGTCAGAGTATGGGGTGTTAGAAGGTACCCAGCACTCTACCAGAAGAGAAAGGTAACCACCAACCCTGCTACAAACCCTTTGCAATCCAATGGTGACCTGCTTGCATGGTAAACTTGGTGCAGTAATGGCACAAACACTGTTGGAATAACCAGCCCAAATCTGATTGAATTTAAGGCCCACTCCATGAGATGCAACCCATGCCTGACACAGGAATATAAGACTAGGTAGACCATGGGAGTTAGGGGAAAACCAAGTACTATTGCTCTGCTAAAGGAATTTAGCAATAACATAACTCCAAATGACATTTTACTATACTCATAAATGTCTCACCCAGCTATCATCAGAGAAGCTTTCTCCTTTCAGAGACCCATGCTAGACAATGTGCAGGGTGAGAAAGTTTAGAACATTCAGTCCTAAATGAAATGTCTTATTGAACTCATCCCCCACAAGGCTCATGGAACTCTCTGAAATAGGAGGCAGAAAGAATGTAAGAACCAAAGGGGATGGAATAACACCAAGGAAATACTGTATTCCAGACACAAAAAGACATGTGAACACATGTGAACTCACAGAGACTGTGGCAGCATGCACACGGCCTACCTACACAGATTCAAACCACATAGGTTGCCATCACTGAGATGGGAAAGTAAGACACAAGCCCTTATCCTTAATCCAGGAGATGTTTCCAATAAACGGCTGTTCACAAAGGAAAAAAAGAGTTTCTTCAAGAGACAAAGCACACTAGAGGGCAGGCCTCGTGCCTAGCTGCAGATAAACCAACACAGACAAATTCAAAGGTGTTTTTGTGATCTTTTGTTTCATATTCCTTTATTTGGGCATTCTTCTTACCTTTATGTTCTTTTATGTATTATGTGTATTATGTTTCTGATTTTGTGTTTTAATGTGTGTGCATATATGCATGCATGAGTGTCTCTTGTACTTTCTTTGATTTTGTGATTTTGTGTTTTGTTTGTTAGTTTGTTCATTTTTTTATACTTGTTTGTTTGCCTTTTATTTTCTTGTTTATTTTCTAGAAAGAAAGAAAGAAAGAAAGAAAGAAAAGAAGGAAGGAAGGAAGGGGGTATGGAGATGGAGGGCTGAGGAGGTGGGGAGGATCTGGGAGGAGATGAAGGAGGGAAAACATCCATCAGAATTTTATTTTCAATAAAAAAAATAAATAATAAATAAAGAAATAAAATAAATAATAAAAAAAGAAATAAACTAAAATTCTAATGTACAAATAGAAAAAATAATCATCAAATGAATAAGATATAAATTATAAAATGAATATATAAAGAAATATTGGAAATCATGTCATTAAAGGCTTATAACTCAAAACAGCAATGAGGTACCAGGTTATAGCTCTAACTCTAACTATGAAACAAAACGACAAAGCTGATTACACCAGATGCTGTCGAGAGAATGGCTGCCACAGCTTAATTCACCGCTGGGAGGTACTCAAAATCATACAGATATTTTGAAAAGAAAAAGTATGACTTTTTTATGAAGCTAAAAATAATCTATCCATTACTTAGCGACTATTCTAGATTATACGCAGTTGATTTCAAACCACACATCCACATAAAAGCCTATCCCAACTTAATAAATAACCACCAAATCCTGTCAATAGAAACAATGGGAATAGCTTAACAAGTTCAATAAGTGAATGGTTATACAAGACAAAATTTACCCCTACCACAGAACATAATTCAGCAATCACTTTATGTAAACTTTCAATTCAAGGAAGAACATTTTTAAAGAAAAATCAGCCATAAATGTGCATTGCCATTCTGAAACACCTGCTTCTTTGACAATTACTGTAATGGTGCTTGGTGAGTCCAAAATAGTAAAATGGTCATGGTACCCAGAGAACCACCGAGGAGGTGGTAGTGGAGATAAGACACATACTTTTGAACAATAAAATTCATGTGTTTAATATGGCAATGATTAGTACATTGACTTTTAAACTGAATTAAGTTCATAAAGAATGAATTGATATGTGCAAATCTTAAAATTTAAAAACATATCTGCATGAGTTTGAGAGATACTATGAAATGCAGAATGTAACAAGAGATTTTACTGATGTTACTTTTCTATTAGCAATCTCATCCTAGGGAAGGCTAGAGGATGTACAAAATGTTTAAGTCTAAAAGGCGAAAGGACTGGACTGAAACCTTCTACTGGGTTTAAAAACATGATTTATCTTGATTGTTGTTTGCATTGGTGAACAGGTCAACATATGAATCCTTGATTAGAACACTGAAGAGCAATGGCAAGGGATATTGTCACCTGATGATGAAGTTATAGATAAGCAAAAGGAGGAGGCCCTGTTAGTATATAAAGAAATGAGTAGATCTGGAGATATACCAAAATTATATGAACTGCATGTGCACATAAACAGATCTGTGTATTTTTATTCACTTTCCTGAGGAAGCCTAAAGCAATTCAAATTTACAATAGCCAATTAGATATTTGCATAAAAATACACAATCTGATAAAATAAAGAAAATAAAGACAAGAGGGAAAAGAAGCTCTTATTAGGACATTTTGATTTAAATAAAAAATCTCAAGTGAGGTTATTGGGAAATAATTAAGTTTTCAACCCAGGTGTCCTGGGACACTAGCTACCCAACCTACTATACTGCACACCATGTACAAACTTTGACTCAAAATTGACCAGAGATAAAGGATAAACTTAATGCTATTAAATTTCTTAGCATAAAACATAGTAGTAAATATTCATGATGGAACAACAAAATAATCAAAACGTGTGATGTCATGACAATCAAAAGCATTAAGCTCCAGAGGATGCTATGAAGAAAACAGAGATGCAAGCCATAGACGGGGAAAATGAATTTATAAGTCTGAATTGTAGACAACATACACAGAAACTCTTAAAAGTAAATGGGAAATCATCACAAATAATACAACAACTGAAGGGACATCTAATAAACACAAAAGACGTTCAGTCTTCCCAGTGAATAGAGAAACAAACTAAAGCTACATCATGATGTGTCTCCTAAGAAACTCTGGCTTGTAGACAAGCTGTGCTTAGTTTTCTTGCACCTGGCATTGCTTCTGTTTGTAAGTATGTACTCCAAATCCTAGGTACTTTTCCTGCAGTAGCCCTTTGATAATGGCTCATTCTTTTACTTAATGCATTTTCTTTAATTTTACTGATCTTTGTATGAACATTTCTCAATGTTGCTCACATTCAACTTCTTTCAAGCCGCCTGCTTAATGTAGCTCTTAATCCCATTTGGGGATTCTTGACTTGTTTAATATTGTTATGTTCTTCTTTGTTTTCAATATTGCTGTCAAACTCAGTATCCACATGTGCTTCCAGTATATATATATATTCTTATGCCATTTTACTTATAAAATTATTTTGCCATTTAACTGTTTTCTCTCATTTTTTTCTATCTGCTTCACATTCTTTTGATGTGGGTGATTTCCTTAAAATGGGAATGATCTTTGGAGTATTTATGAGTGAGGCCATGAGCCAAAGATTGACAGCTAGGGTACAGGATACAGAGTTTATGTGCCTCTAAGCTCCAGAGTCCTGTTCTAAGTGGGAAAACAACCTATGCTGGAAAGCCCAACAGACTGTTTCTTAGTTTTGCTCAAGAAAAATCTTCTAATCCCCTCACTTAATGGAAAGAAAAAGGTGAAAGTAATCTTGACCGCTCTTAGGAGAGGACAGAAAGGCAGAGGCAGGGCGGAATGTGTGCCCTGGATACAGAACTCACAGCTCACTCCAGCCCTTGACTGTGCCTCAGGGACTAAATTGTATCCTGTATCTTGCCTCCTCAACTCTGCCTTATAGCAAACTTGCCGTGTCAAACCCTCTGAGATCGGCCCTGGGAACTGTTGCTGGATGCTGGCTTTGCTCATTGCTTTCACAGGCTCCACGGCAGCCCCGTTCACCTAGTTATGGTTTCACATGAAATTACCAGCAACTCTTGCTCACAACCATCTCTTGTTTCTCTCTAACTTTTAACTTACAGATTCCATGTCATATTAATTAATCCCTTTTAGGAAAAAAGAGATCTTATAACATCTAATTAGTTTTCAGTTTTGCACTGAGTTCTTTAAAAAAAATTGTGCATTTACCACAAGGCCCCGAATTTATCTTTTGATATCTAATTTCGAATGGGTAATAAACTCTTTTTCTGTGTTTTATTCTACTCAAAAGGAGATCACAAGGTGTGCTCATGGCTGGATGGCTGAGAAGCTTGATGAACATATCTCTAGCATATTTCTCCAGAAACTGTTTTAGGATCCCAGATGTCATTTAAAAATTAAAAAGTTAAAAAAAACAAATGTAGGGAGTACCATAGATACCATTATGCAGTAAAGCTAGCAACATTCCAGTCTTTAAATGGGTGACCTCAGAAACATGGATTTCTAACAGATCATAAGGATATCATTGGATAGGTGGGCATTCTAGAAGGTTCTATGCTTGCTAAGTTCCATGCTGAAGTTCTTACAGTTTCAAGAATTTATGTTTTCTTTTTCTCATGAGTTACATTTGAGGGTAAAAGATAAGCATAGGAAACTCATCTCATTCATACTATCTTTTTAAAAAGATTTTTTATTATTATGTGTGCATGGATGTATCTTTGAGTAGGTATGTGCATTTTAATAAATCTTTCTTCAGAGTCTACAGCCATTGACTTCCCTAGAGCTGGAGTTACAGAAGTTGTCATGTGAATGTTAGGAATCAAACTTCATGAAGGAGAACTAAAGGGATATATTATACAGCTGGGTAGGATAACAAAAGCAAGAACTCTTGAGATGGTAGCTTCTTGTTCCAGGAAGACATTGAGAGTAGAAAGGGCAGGAAAGCATGGCATGATTATCTCAACAGGATTAAGCAGGTGAAGGTGAAAGATCCAGGGTCCCAGTAAAAACCCCAACCCAATGTCCATGTAGAGGACTCCCACCCTTCCTATTCAAAACAGATAAAGCTGTTACTTTCTCTTTCTCCTCAGTTTGGAACTGGTCAAAGTAAAGGAAATAAGAGATTATGAATTTTCTTCCCTAAATCCATTTCACATCTCCTCCTCCAAAGGCTTAAGGATCACTGTCAAAGAGGGGCTGTAAATATTGTAAGAGCATGAAGTATAAATAACCACAAAGTAAAAGTGTTTCCAGGACACAGCAGAGCAACTGTACATCTAAACTCACCGTTGCTGTGACAGCTTAGTTAAAGACGTATACAAGCTGAAGCCAGAGATAATGCCAGCATTGATAAGGGGAAGTAGGTATGAAATCCCATGGAGTTACTGCTAATAGTATATAGGGAAAGGAGGGTCAGTATTTTTGAGGCGGTGTCCCTTGATAAATCTAACATTCTCATGGAAGGCCACATATCCAATGGGCAGCAGAAATTGTACTTGATGGGTTTTAAAGAACCACAAAAAACGTGACACAAAATGTGGTGGGTAGAGAGGGGTTGTATCTTGCAGGAGTTGGGGCAGAGGTAAATATGATACAAATACATTGAATGAACTTCTGAAAATACTAATAAAAATGAGTAAAAATAAGCATGGTCTTCAGTGTTTCTAGGTGAGTTCAAGTACTTGTCACTTCTCCCCAGTGCCTTCTCTTTAATCCTTTTAGTTACTGATGATTTTACCCCATGTTGCTGCCTCTTCCGACATCGTGTATGTCAGGACACTATACAGGGACTACCAAAGAGCTGTGAGAGGCTTGGTTTATAGAGAGCAGTACATTACTTATTAAATGTTGATATCTTAAAAGCATTTTCCCTAAAGCATTTTCATTCAATTTTGTTTTGGTTCCTTTACTACCCTCAGCTTAAGACATTCAAACATTGGTTCTCAAAGGTTATGGATACCTGAAGGGAAAAACAGAAGAAGACAAATATGAAGACAAAGAAGTCAAAGGAGGAGTAAGAGGGGGAGAGAGAGAGAGAGAAACATAAAGGTAGTCACGATTGACAATGCTCAGTGTTATTTCTTCCTTTTTATGATTTTTGCACACTATACCTTCATCTGAAGAATCGTCATCTTGGTACACAGAAGCTTCTCACAATATTGATTTACTGTGGTAAATTCAGTACAATTTATGAGCATAAATAGATGAATTATAAAACTCTTATACACGTTGGCATAGATGAAACTGGTACAACCACTGAGAAATATGGTGTAAAGATTATTCAAAAAGCTAGACGTAGAACTGCATATGACACAGCTTTACCATTACATGGCATATCACCAAAGGACTCTGTATGTTCCTAGCAAGACACAGGGACATATATGTTCATTGTTGCTCTTTTTATAATAGAGAAAAAGTGAAGTCATTCCAGACGTCCATCAACAGATGGATATTTAAAATGTGGTATATGGCCAAGGTGATGGCGGCACATGCCTTTAATCCCAGCACTCAGGGAACAGAAGCAGGTGGGTCTCTGATTTTGAGGCCAGTCTGGTCTACAGAGTGAGTTCCAGGAACAGCCAGAGTTACAACAGAGAAACCCCATCTTAAATATTTCTAATGTCGTACATGTACACAATAGAATTTTTCAGTTGTAAATAAAAGTTATGAAATTTTCAGGAAAATATATGAGACTAGAAAAATTACATTGACAGAGGTAACCCAGATCTGGAAATCCAAATAGGGCATAATGTTTCTCATAATGGGTCATAGCTTTGGAATTCAAGATTTGTTTGTTTAAACTAGGATGTCTGTAGAGATTTGGAAGAAAAAAAAGCCATGGCATGGGGAAGAACAGAGACTTTAAAGGGAGTAGAGATTATAGAACACATATGCTGTATGTGTACACATAAGAGTACTTAGTCAAGAGGGTCTAATAACAACTCCTCCCCCACCAAAAAGAAATCTGTATAGGTTCTAGCCATTTTTTATTAGTTGTTATACTGAACTGTGTGGTAAGTCTATATTGCTGAAGACACTACAAATCTTGGTTGCAGAATACAAAGAAATCATTCTGGAACTGAGCCAGAAGCTTTCTTCTTTGCTGGCTAGACTTTATAGTACTGGAACTGGCTATACAGGCAGCTGGAGAGAAAAGTCAGTAATTGTCTTTCCCAGCTTTGTACTTTTCATGCTATAATACGAACTGCAAAACAAGATGACGTTCCTGGCTCACTAATGGCACAATTGTCAAAAATAAATGTACCAGAAGAAGTTGGCAATGCCAATCCACATGATCTATCTTAAGGCTTGTATTTGCCCCATTGTTACATAGGTTAAAGATGTGAGTCTTTGAGGTATATATTGTTCATCTTTACTCAAAAAATAAGACTACAAATAAAAATTTGATGAAAATTAGCAGCCAAGAGATGATTCAGCCATTAACATGTTACCTGAGAATTCATAACATAAATGGTGACAGGCACAAATTAAAAGAGGAAAACTATGTATATCAATTAAATCTAAGTAACAAGTCCTGCAAAAGTCTTGTATGTATATTTCAAATTTTGCAAAATTAGACAGGATGGGCATTAATCTTGGTAATTCCCATTTCACCAACTATTTGAAAATGTTAAAATTAAATAATTTCACAGGTGGCTTTCCTTGGTAGGATTTAATTTAAAAAGAAAGTGACCACTGTGGATCAAATTCTCATGAATATATTAATCTATTACTGCTTAAAATCAATTTTCAAATTGTGAACGATGTTAGCAGTTAGGGCATGATGTGGGGCTGAATGATACTGTCATCGATTGGCCATTGTCTGGAGTGGCCTGTTGCTCAGATCGCATCTTAGGTGTGGTCTTTGCTGATGCACACACTCCCTGTACTGTCCTAATACATAGAGTAGTGCTGTGTTTTCTGAGTATTTGGTGGAACTGTTAAAATATTATTTTCTGATTGACTTCAACTGGAAAGAAACCTTGTTTTCATCTCCATGTGAAATTTTAAATTAAGTGAAGCATTATCAGGGCAACTTAAATGTTAGTAATTAACATTTTATATTAGTTTTTAAAATACTTGTTTTTCCTGGGAAAATGTGTCATTTTAAGTGATAGATTTTAGCTTCTCATTTGGCTCTCATAAGAATTATGGAGTTTTTTTAAAAAATTTCATCCAATATCAAAAATTTAGAATAAATTAAGATATAAATTCTTTGCATTTCAGATTATAGAATAATTTCTCATTCTAAGAACCATGGGAGGAAAAAGGAGGCAACCCTTTCCTGATATTCATTAAATTTAAGGCAGAAATGCTTATTTAGAATGGAAATTCTGGAAAAAAGTTACTCATCCATTCATTTGGCTCTGCATGATGATTTACTAATTTGAATAGTCTTATTTTAAGGAAGTCTCAGCTATGCTAGTATCTTCTCTGTTTAAAATCAGGATTAGGGATGGAGAGATGGATCAGTGATTAAGAGCACCTGATGTTCTTCCAGAGGAAAAAGGCTTTATTGCAGCACCAATATGGCAGCTCACAACTGTCTGTAGCTCCAGTTCTTATGGAATCTAACACCCTCTTTTGGCTTGTACCAGCACCAAGCACATAAGTGGTACAGAGAAATATTTATATACATACAAACTAAAATAAAAATTAAACATAAAATAAATAAAATAAAATTAGATGTTGGGGCCAATGATACCCAGGCTATGGATGTAACCAGCTTCACAAGGATCCTGGTTTTTCCCTTAGCTAGGAGTCTGAAGCCCACCAACTGCTTTGCCCCTTTCTCATCTTTACTGTATGGTGACAAAAGTCTCTCATCAATAATATTGTCTATTTTGGCCTTATAGTGAAAACTCAAATCAATTCCTGGGCTGGTTGGGAGAGGAACACTGCCATCTCAACTCTAAGTAATTGCAACAGTCTTACTGGCCTTCAAGTTTTTGGCATGTGTGAATACTATTCATGCTTTCTGTAGATATATAAAAAAGTATTCTTGGCAAAACTGACCTTCCCATAGAGACAAAGCCATAGTCAAGATCAGAAACGAAGTCTAGACAGTATGTCAGCAAGCTTGAAAAAGCAAATAGATAATTCACCCCTGAATGCCTGTCCCCCTTTATTGCAGCAAGTATACAGACCTAAGATTCAGCTGTTCATTAATAGACTATTGTGTTAAGGCTACCCACTAAAATTAACCTTGAAGATTAGAAGCCTGCAGCTAGGAGGGATGAACACTCTTGCATTGATGTATGCCTGAACACCTGCATTCTGTTAGATAAGAAGTTAGCAGTCTTGCTATTTCAGTCAGGATAGCTTTCTATCTTGAGGGGAGTCTTGTAATTTTTCCCCAATGTGCACATTGTTAATTTTTCTCTCTTAACTTTTCTAACTTGTAATTTCTTTATTTCTATTATTAAAGAAACGCTCTTGTGTGTCATAATCATCATAAAGTATATTCTATGTGTTTCACTAAAGCGCATAAGCTTGCCAACTAAAGGTCCCATAGAAGAGTGAAGTACTGCATTCACTGGTCATAACTTCGTTGTTTATCCTCCTTCGTGGAGACCGAGGAACCCCGTGTGGACTAGAGCTGGACTCAACTCCCTCAATTAGGACCCTTATAATCCACTGGCTTTTGACTTACCAATCAAAAGTTTCCTAGTGCATATTTGGTATGTATTATTTTGGTGTATTCCTATTTACAATTAACAGGTTTAAATAACTCCTACTGTTACACTATTTTCATATTGCTTCTTCCTAATAATTTTCAATTCATATTTTCTTAGTTATTAAATACTACAAAATAAAAAAAAAAAACTGACCCCATAGCCAACATGCTTGAGCTACATACTGATGTTCACAGAATAGAATCACAAAGAACTCATGACAGTAGGATCCACGCATTGCCACACAAGAAAGCTCTGATACGCGTCCTTATTAATAAAAGATGCGTTTTAAAAGCTAAGTGTAAAGGTGACTATCAGTTTTGTGGTTAAGGCTCGTTGGAAAGTAGGCAGAGCCAATTTTGGTTTCTTTTCTTTCTTTTTTTCATCTTTATTTCATTTTTTAAATTGTTCCTGTTTGAGACAATTTCATCGTATAGTCCAAGCTCGTCTGAGAACTGCTACACAGAACAGACTGGCCTTGAACACACAGAGGTCTGCCTGTCTCTGTCTCCTCCAAGCACTTGAGTTAAATAGGTGTGCCACCATTCCTGGCCCGGCAGTAGAAATTTTAACATAGCAAAGACAATAGACGCAATTCCTTTTGAAGAATAACCTGTGTCGTGGGATGTTTAGTTGTGGGTAATATCTTAGTTAAGATTTGTCTCTTACTTGTTTACACCTCTGTGCCACCCCAGCTTCCACTCCCCACAGGAGGTTCCTGTTATTTGTTGATTGAGGGTCTGTGTGAAAACAGGAAGAAAAACACCTGGGGATTGAGGGGTGGAGCAAGGAGGGAGCAGGGAGGAGGAGGTGGAACAGGAAGAGGAGGAGAAGGAAGAGGAGAGCGTGGGGTGAGGAAGCCTTGGAGTGAGCTCTCTGCCTAGCGGCTTGGGTATAGAATTCCCTGAGATTTGACATGGTTTGTGATTAATAAAGAGCACTGGAAAATTCAACGATGGACTCTCATTAAGCAATTGAAAGATAAAATTAACATTACCTGCAACATCAATAACTTTTGATATTATGAGCAAAACGTAGAGGTGATGAATCATGTTCACGCCACTGTATGGAATGAGTGAAGTCATGAATGAATGCGTGCTGTTGACATGGGCATAGACATGTCAAAGGCCCCACTTCCTCAGCCACAGGACAGTACCAAAGCCTCCCTGGGTTTGGCTCAGATGGCCACTATGACCCTAAACCCCACCTTTTTTCAGCTGTATGCCATAACCCCACATCTCTTTTCAACTGTATATAACAAGTACACTGAGCTTCCAGGGTGCTGCAGCTTCTCCACCAGAAAGCCCAGTCCTCTCAATCCCATCTTTTCTGTTTGTGTTTGTCTTTTCTGCACTCCATTGCTGTCCTAGTTAGGCAAATCCCTGGAGCCATCAGACACGAAAAGGAAGTCCTGCTAAGATGAAAACGAGCCCCTCGTTCCTCAGTTCCTCAGAAGAACATGTCCTTCTCATGAGTGCTCATATTGATTCCTGACTGTACACACATGCATACGTTGTGTGTGTACGTGTTTGTGGGGGTGTTTAGAGCCAGAACATAGAAAACAGTATTTTCTGTGTGCTGATGTGGATTAAGAGAACCATGTGTTATATCATTTGGACCTCATGGCAACATCACAATCTCATTCTTGTCGATGAATGGAAGAGGCAGTGACATGGTAAATCCGGTCCGCTGAATCTGCATCATCTGCAAGCAGTCTAACCAGGATCTGTACACCGCTGCTTCTGGGAGCTAGGGCCCAGTGTCCATACCGTGTCACACCGCCCAAGATGACTCCTCGCATTAGTTCTAAGATTTTTAGTTAAGAAACTGAAATTATCTGTCTTCAGCAATTTTCTTCCCAGGCTTCAAGTACAAAGCAGAGCCTGGCCAATGTGTGAAGCACAGATCTGACTTAAGTAAGTCCAGACTGGTATCATAAGACTCATAGATGCCTCTTCTTCGGTTAGTTCATTTACGATTTTTGACAAAATAATCCCTACTGAGTGATCCCGGAGGACAGCATGGTGTCCCTTTACACGGGACCCTAACGTGTAACTCAAACACAGAAGCAGGTTCGCCATCAGGCTTCCAAGGAATGAAACTGATCCTGAAGAGGGGCTGAGTCATCCAGAGACTAACTAAAGAATCGTTCCTTCAAATCAGTATGTGATCATGCTTGTTCAATTTTTTCTTTTTTTTTCTTTTCTCTCCCTCCCCTCCCCTCTCTCTCTCTTTGTTTTTGAACCTGGAACTCCAGAAGGAGTTTTTGTATGAGGATGCTATTTTTATAATTATATACTTTGAGCTTTTGCTCATTTCAGCCCATGTACATTTGCAATCAACACCTCAGTTCCTCTGAGGTGGTAATTCCATTCCTTAAAACTGTAAGGAAAAGATCTAATTGCTTTTGTAAAGTCAAAGATTAGAATTAAATTAAAACATTAGTACAGCTGGATATGGGTGTGCACGCCTTTAATCCCAGCACTCAAGAGGCAGAGACAGGCAGTTCTTCGTAAGTTCAAGGACAACCTAGTCTACATAGTGAGTTTCATCATAGCCAGGCCTATGTAGGAAGACCCTGTCTCAAACAAACAAACAACAACAACAAAAACACAACCAACCAACCAACAACAACAAACTGGTACCTACATTTCAACACCAATAGGATTAAACTTCTCCAAAAATGACTTTATTATGAATAGTGGTGTATAATTAGCAATACAATGTGTAATAACTTTCCGTAGAATCAGAATACAAACCATCCTAAGTCAGGCTGTTAGTGTTAATCTTTCATGCCATGCTTCTCTGTTTAACCCAAGCTCAACACAGCTGCTCTAAGCAAGCGGCTTGCCTCTGAAGAGCAAGCTGCAAGAGTAATTCCAAGTGACAGCATGTGGTTTGAAAAGAGAACAGCACTTTTTTTTTATTTCTTTCTGGATAGTGAGTTGCAGGACTAAAGATAAATCTCCCTTGTTTAGGTGACTGTACTTATAGGTAACCTGGTGTTTAGTCAATTATGACAATATTTCCTAAAATGACTGACACTGCTGTTCAATTTTATAACATCATTTCATTATCTGCAATAGAAGCTCTTTAACCTTTCCATTCAAGTATGGATTAGAAGACATCTGCAGTTGAATCATTTATAATGATTGCTGAAACTCAACTTTTATGTCCCAGCTGTCTAACTTAGAATTTCTGTATCCCCATATCTAAAATTATTCACGAAAATGCCACAATGAAAATTTTGATAAATTCTCTTTTTCTCCCTATCACTGCCTTTTCCTTTTTACACCCTTCTGTGTACACACACACACACACACACACACATTTATATGCATTTCCAATTGCCCTTAATGCTGTTAAAAACGTACAGAAGTAAATTTTTTTCTGCTAAACTTTCAAACATTTTAAAACTTTATAAAATATATATATATTTCACCTTGAGATTTATTGCATCATGACAGTTCTTTTAACTCTATTTCCTAGAGCAAAAATGGATTGGAAGGCCTTTAACAATTCAGGAGGATGCTACATAATTTTGTGCCTTCTTAATTAACAAAATTATGGTTTTAGCAACTCATCAAACTCATCCAAACTTGAATCTGACAAATGATAGCACTAGAAAACAGTAAACTCACCACTTCTTCATGTCTGCATTTTCTCACATTAATTCCATTTATCTGCAACAAAAAAATGCTCAGTTTCACATAGCATATTGTAAAACGGCTTTTGTTTGCATCCACATAGATAATAAGGAGATGTATACCTGTAGAATTGCATCCCCAATGAAAAGCAGTCCCGACAGCTCCGCTGTGAATGAGAACAATTGAATACACCTTGGCATTTGTCAGATAAATAAAGTTTTTGTTTCAGTAAAGGGGAAAACTATAAACAAACTATAAATATTTTATGGGGTTAGCATTTTATACAACCCATAAAAATGTAAACTTAAATCAATAAAGTAGTTCAGCTTTTTCAATTGATGAAATAGGCAGACATTTCTTTTTTGTTCTAGCATTTCTGCCTATGATAGTCCTTAAAACATAGTCATCCCTTTTCCCAACTTGGTGGCCTTTTTCTTTTTCTATAAGGTCAATTTGCACTGCCCATATTCTTGAATGTGTGGCTTTCCACTGGAGTGTGGTTGACTTCTCAGGTGCTATGCTCTGAGAAGAGTGCTTAGCCCTGGGAAAAGTTGGAGGAAGGAGTGTGGATATGATCAAAACATGCTGTACACAATTCTCAAAGTCATATAAATATCATGCAGATATATATACGTAATATATTATAATTATATAATACATAATATAATAATATATATTGATCACTCTTCTTAAATAGGTGTCTAGTTTTCTCTATGCATTTATAATATTATATGTGCATATCTGAATATATAGAGATCTGAGACAGAGACTTTCAATCTATCAGTTCCATGCTTATTAGGAAATGCTATGCTGTTTTCCTGATATGTGTCAATGAAAACTTGATTTGAATATTTTTCACGTTTTTCAGATTGAAACCTCACAGAAAGTCAGTAAAATTGAGGA
Organism: Cricetomys ansorgei; assembly: GCA_026225945.1. NCBI lineage: Eukaryota > Metazoa > Chordata > Mammalia > Rodentia > Nesomyidae > Cricetomys > Cricetomys ansorgei. The sequence continues at coordinate 6,301,026 of JAMJFZ010000239.1, read as the reverse complement.
AAGCAATTGTGTCTGGATTTGTCTGTGAAATGTGACATGATTTTTATGTCTTTAATGAACAGTTCATAAACTATGCAATCTTCAATTCATGAATGGTCATTTGGACTGTTTGAGCCCATCACTCTTCCTGTCCTGTAGGGGATCCAGGAACACTGGAGACTCAGATTGAGCCTTTCCCTGAGTGAGGCTGGGGATCCAGGGGAGCCATTCACATAACAATCACTAATCTCTGAACAAGGACTTACAGAGAACCAGCCACTACAGGTTTAGCTAAGCACGTTACCTCTTTGCTCCTTGGAGATTTTGGAAATGACAACTGGAATGTTATGTTCTGCACCTCCCTGGAAAGAGACAGACATATATCATATTTTTAGACTGTTCAAAATCAGATTTTAGCCGAAAAGCAAACAATAAAGAACTAGAAGGTATGAACCGTGCATCTAGTGAAAACCATGCAGAATTTAAATAAATTTGTAGAATTTCTTTTAAGTGGGTAGCGTTTCCATGAAGCCTGCACAACTGCTTAGAAGTTTTGCAATGACATTTAGTTATTTATAACAATTGACTATAATATTTCTATTTCTCAAATAAGATTGGTAATACCAGTAGTGGTATTTTCTTCAAAGTCCGTTATAGGGGTGCAAAACGTCGTGACAGTTGTTACTTAGTATTCCAAGCATCAGATATTTCTACATTTCCATTTTCTGAGTAATTTATTTTACTCTGCCAAACAGGCACTCTTTCTGACATATATTATGAACACTAAATAACCAGAAAGACCATTCAGTTGCACAAATGGATAAAAATAATTCAGGAGGGCTCTAAGCATGATGGAAACAGAGTCGTCTGGCATTCCTAATTAATATTAGACTCCCGTGTGAAAGCACAGGCTAACCAATTATCCCCATGAAACACACAACCAAGATCCTACAGCAGCACCTCACAACTAGATCCAGTATGAAAGGGAGAAAGTACAATAAGGAATCACAGTTTTGGCAATGGGAAATAAAACAAATTCATAGACTGAGTACCAGAAAATCCTATTTTACCATTACAGTGTGAGAAGGTTGGATGTAGTAGTAGTAACCAAGTACTTCTATGAATGGGTGGAATATTGTATAGAGGAGTGCACATTCAGCACAGGAGGTTGAAGGGGCCGTCTAACACCACTAGTGCTGCTCTGACTTTAGACTTTAACACCCTAAGCCGCTCATCAGCATAAATACAACGATTTGGAACATGTTCACCCAGGAACATCCATTTCCAATACTTAGTAGAATTAGATATGAGAGAGAAAAATCACGTAAAAAAAAAAGCATTAGTAGTCAACTTTATTCTTTAAACTTTTATTTATGTTGTTTTTACTACCAAGAAATTAAAAAGAAGACAATAAATATACACTCTTGCTTAGGTTCAAATCCAAAGCCACTAATCTGGTCACTTTTTAAACCTGATATTTCCTACCAACCAGCCTTACATCCATCTACCCCACCCTCTGCCAAGTGCAGAATGAGGCAGTGACACAGGCTGTCAGGGTCTAACTCAGGACCCACTCATTAATTTGTGTGTCTAAAATGCCAATCTTGTCTAAGGTGCATTGATAAATAAAGGATTGGAAAAATATTCACAATAGAGTGTCATTGGCATTGCTGTATATTGAATTTCAAACATGAACTGCAAAATGGTGAGCAGAAGGAATATCTGCACACGCAATGTACAATAGGACCGCAGCCAGCAGCGAGGCCTGAGAGGTCATCCACACACAGCATATTGGGAACCACAGCAGGAATGTTCAAGGGTCTATCTGCACAGTAAGCTCTGGGGACTGTGGCAGGAAGGCCTGATGTATAATTTGTACACACAGTGCAGAGAGGACCACAGAAAGGAGGCTTGAGGGCTCATCTGCACACTACACAGTGGGGATACAGTAGTGAGGCCCCTAAAGTGAGATGCTCAGATTTCTCGGGAGCTGCTAGCGCAGGAGTAGCTGGTTTTAACTTCTAATAATTTGTGTTTGGGATTTTAGAATTCAGTGACCCAAACAGATATGCAGATGTCCTTTTACCAATGTTTTTAAAAGAATATTTGCAGCTAAAACTAAGTTTTCTTGTCCTGAGTCAGAAAAATTACACACCAAATTCTACCTAACTTTGACTCTCCTGGCAATGTCTTCATACTTATCTAACCGAATATTTTCTTTCTGCTACCCATGCTTAAGACATTAACTTTCCTTCAGCAGGTCTCATTGTGCCTCTACCTGTGCCAACATTGTAAAGCAAACAAGGAAAAATACATTTCCATGGCCTAATTTCTGTATCCTATAATTTATTCTTCATCCCTTGCCTGAGTTGACGGCAAATAGATATAAAGCATATTTAACACTAATATTTTGAATATTGAGATTCTTATCACTGCACACTGTCATTGTATTAAATAATTTTGATAAAGTTGACAAGAGGTGATAGTCACAAGTTCAAAATAATCCTTTCCAGACATAGATAACAGGAACTGACTACAATGTCATTATGCAACAAAGACAGCATATCAAGTAAGCAAATACAAACTGAATAATTATGATTAAAAAAATTCATTTAGGTACTCAGAAAGTCAGGTTGATAAAAGAATTAAAGTTGTTAGGTTAAGTCTTCAGTATTTACATACAACTCAATTCTCTCATTTTTATCAATCATTTCAATGATGATAAACTGCATGAGTGATACACCTTTACCAGCCAACAGTCAACACTGTACTGATAAAAAAGCTCTTAAGTATCATAATCAAAACTTGGAATTGGTAAATGAAACTACCAAACTCTTTGACAAAGTGAAAATCAAGCAAAAAGATAAAGGATAGGAATTATTCTTCACTTGTTTCCAGTTCCCCTCCATATCAGACGTGTTCCTCTTCTACCCACCAATTTTCCATGCTGTTGGAAGAGGAAGGAAAGCTTCTTGCCACTAGTGTGCTTCATATTTATTTGAGGTCATGCAAAGAAAGCTACTGAGTACTCCTTAACAGCAGGTAAGGTCCCAGTCCTTTCCTGTAATGTCTAAATCAAAAGATAATAGCTAGTCAGGGTCTATAACAACATCCCAGATTGCAACACACTCTAAACATCCCAGAGCCATTCTTGTCTAGTTATGAGTCACCAACATGAAAGTACACAAAAGGTTAGCCTTTACAGCTCGGCCTTTGTAGAGACAGACTCAAAAGGTGGCTACCTTTATGCTTAATCCAAATCCTCCTACTGTCTGTCTTCTGATGGTTACCGTTCTTTCCTGAAAGACAAGAAATTTAAGAGTGGTGAGTGTTTCTTCACACCAGTACCATTTTTCCCCTGTAGCTTTTGCAATTGTTATCTAAAGTTTGGAGTAAAATATTTGACATCGAAGGAGACTTTAAGTATTGCCATTAATGAAACACTTTAGTTTCAAATCAAAATTCAACAATTTATTTGCCAAAATAAATGCTACTAAATTTATAATCTCTGAAAATTAAATTCTTTTCAACGATATTTTGAGAACACTTTTGGAATGTTATACTCTTGTGTCCATGTTGCACACGCTGGGGTAGCCGAACATTACCTCACTGTCAGTGGTATGCATCCCTCCGTTGAGGCCTTGTCTGCATCGACAAGTGATAGATATGTGATTTTTGATCTGTGCTGCAGGGCCTCCTCAGCCCAGCACTTGAAAGAGTCTTGTGGTATTTGAGAGTGACATGATGAAGAAGCCATATTATCCAAATCCCTACTTTAAATCACTGGAAAAAGACCTGATACAATAATAATAATAGTGGGATTACTAATTTCCACCAGCAGCTCCTCATAGCTCTCCACAGTGTAAGTAATAACTCAGCTACAGGACTACCAATCCAGAGACCATGGTGTCAGCAGATGGAGCACATCTAGACATGTTATGAAATTTTCTATCAGAAAGTTCAAATGTTTGCATTTTAAGGAAACTATTTCTGCATTATACATATTATGGAAGAAAGTGGAAGGGTGGGATGCTGTCTGTGCCCTGTAGTATTTACATAAGCTGTCCTTAATGATCTACCCTCTCCTCTGCATGGAGGAGAGGTGTGTGTGCTATAGTGCCTGCGTCTCCATGGGCGCCTTGTTCATTTAGCTGCCGTATCATTTTCCAAATGTGAATAAGGCTCTTCTACATGAGCTCTTTCTCGCCTTCCCTTTTCCTATAAGGGCTATGCGAATGAAAAAAACAAATTTCAATCATTTTACAACAAGTTACTTTTGGAGGCTTTTATTAATAATTAATCCTTAAACAGCAGGATAAAAATTCATCACTTTAGTAAAGCTGTCAGAATCTTTTCCCTTTTTAATCAAATATAACTTTTTGCAAATAAAATAATGATTAAAGAACAAAGTCATTATCCTATAAATTAAAAATCACTAAATTTTATTTTTGCTAATTTTGAAAGACAGCATTAAAGTCTTTTACAGATTTGTATATATTATTTAGAATTATAATGACAAATAAATAGCATTCTGTAATATAAGTTTTCACTGTGTTGAGTAATCTCATCCCTTAAAGATATTCATTTAAGTCTTATGACTTGTCATCAGGCCATGTTTTCCAACATTGAACATCATTCATGCAAACCTCATATGCATATGATGGGTATATTAACTTGAAATGTAAAGCATATACTTGAAATGTAAAGCATACTTTGTATTTTAATTAATAAACTTAGTCCTATACTCCTTGCCGTCACAATCATTAAACAAGCAGATTCTTAAAATCTACCTTGGAAACTCCTTTTATATAACAATATATATAAACAAATGAAGTAAACACATTAAAATAAGCTCAATATTTATTTGTAATGCCCTTTTTTCTGAATATGTCAATTTTAGTCTGTTAAATCGAATTAATCTTTGATCATTTCTAATTAAGGTGTTTACTGTAGGGTAGGGGAGCATTGAAAATGAAATTGATAATGAAGTTGGAGAATGTATCAGTGACTCCAGTGTCCACAATTTCACGTTTGGCAAATTATTTAAGCCTTGTGTGTCACCGTTTCCAAATGTGCCAACAGCTGGTAGGTAATACGCACAAACTATTTTGCTATTTTGCTTTAAGTATTAATATCTAGAAATGATCTGGTAGAGATAGAAACTTGATGATTAGTAAAAACATATACACATGTCATTCATTATCCTACATAGAAAATCTTATAATTCCCAGTAAATATCAAAGTGATATATATATATATATATATATATATATATATATATATACATATACATATATCTTACATTCAATATGTGTATGTATATACACATAAGGAGTTCAAATATTGCAGATCATCCCTAAAGTAGCAATCAATAATTATTTATATAAGCTGGGCAAGCAAATTGCTGTCCCCAAACTGGCCATGTAACAAACCGAAGCTCTTAAAGTTGGGGATAACCTGCTTGTCTCTTTTCAGTAAAAATTAAGTACTTGATTTCTTCCAAGTCATTGGAAAAAAAAGAGTGGGCAAAGAAGTTCAGACAATGGTTATCAGCTATCTTTAAAGGTTTCTATGAGAGAAAATATGTATAAACCTATAAATGCATCACCTGATTTTTCTAGACTTGGTCCCTAGCCACAGGGCCAAACCGCCATTGACCTTTGGTCCTTTGACACTAACATGGAGTTCACTAGGCCAATCAAAAGTTTCTGGAGAGGCTCTTGTTCTGTTCTCCAAGTCTGACCTTCCTTCTTAGTTGGTGAATATTTAGAATAAACTCCAAGTCACATGCAAACTGCTAACAAGGACAGACGTCCTGAGAGGTAGCAGAAACTGGCTGTAGGCACCACAATGGCAGCATTTATTCTGATGCTTTTTAAGACATCAGCACATACACATACTCATACCACACACGCATGCACACACACCCATGTATGCACACTCAAACAATACATGTACACATATACACATGTGTGTACATTCACACACACTCATACATATGCACATTGTGCACACACATACATATACGGACACCAATACACACATATGTGGACATGAATGTACATAAGCACAAACACACACACACAAGCTCCAGGTGTTGCTTCTCTGTGCTCTCTTCAGTTATTATTGAGGAAGGTAGGAGTTAGGAGAGACAATACAAGTAAATTATCTGTATTCTAAAAATAAAATTTAATTTGGTTACTTTAGGCAACAGGCAGGAAGCACAAAAAGAGAAATCTTTTCTTGGTTGAGCATATCACGAATACTAATATTCCAAATTATTGTCACTGTCACTCTGCCTATGCCCATTTCCTTTGCTCAGCTCACAAACCAGTTACATCCCCAGTGTCCCAAGTGATGTGGCAAAGCCCCTTCACTGAAAACAGGATAGTGTTGATGCCTTTATTTTTTAACAACACACAAGCAATTATCTTTGTTTGTTTGTTTTGAGACAGGGTTTCTCTATTATAACTCTGGCTGTCCTGGAACTCACTCTGTAGACCAGGCTGACCTAGAACTCACAGAGATCCACCTGTCTCTGGGATTGAAGGCATGTGCCATCACTGCCTGGTTTCCAAAAGCAATTCTTGTGTACAGGCACATAACATACACAGACACACTTATATATACCTTATATTCATATATATGTATATAAATGTGTACAGTACTTGTAAATGAGTTTGAAATCCTCCTCTCCCTTACAAAGGACAGAAAGTTTTACCAAAACTAAAATCAGAGCTTGAAAGCTACATATTCTGCACAAAATGAAGTGGACGTCATACATCCTAGGTAACAATATTGTTAGTTGGATTTAAAATTTGGAGGATGTTATGAAGTATAGATAATAGTGAAGAATAAAGATTATTTTTTACAAAATAGTGCTAAATTTGTGTGAAAAAACAAATAAACATACTGTTCAAACAAACAAACAAAAACCAGTTTGTCATAATTCTTTTGATAACTAAGAAAGAATGGACAAACTTAGGAAAAGAATAAAAACCTGTGCTTCCTTCAGATTTTCAAACATCTATTGCATCAAATATTAGCTCTCAAAGCACTGAGAGTGATTGACTGAAATTCTCACCTCATGACAAGTTCCCATGTATTGAAACTGGGCTTGTTCAGAATTCTGATTTCAGTAGTTAGCAAAGATCCAAAACTAAACTGAACTACGCATGTATTAATTGAAAAAATTAGGTAAGGAGCTAGCTTTTCCTCAAAGGATGGTGCAACAATTGAAAAAAAAAAAAAAACAGAAAAACAACAATTAAAAAAAAGTAAATCTTGCCTTTGTGTATGAGGCCCAAAACTGGAGTTTTAGACAAATTTCCATTCAGTTAAAAAATATATTTACACAGAAATATCTGCTATATTTGTAGCAATTACGTATATTATTGCCAAATCTGCCAGAGATGAATAGGAGTAGACTGCTACACAGTGAACTGGGATTCAACACTGAAGAGAGGAATGCTGAGGAGCTGATTGCAAGCATGGAATGACATCTCAATGCAGACCCATCAACTACGAAAAAAATTTCTCAGTCTTATAAGAGATAAGCCAAGTTGAGGAGCTGGAAAAACATAAGAACCCCCAATTTATTTCTCTCAGCTTTGTTTTAGACCAAAAAGGTTATTCTGAGTCATGTGTGGGTACCATAAAGATCAGAAAGCTACTTCCATGATGCAAACTTTGAACTCATTAGCAGAGGGAACAGCCTCAAAAGACTGGATCTGGAGTTTGTGCGCTGAAGTGTTCTATTGGTGTAAGACAATGCTAATTGACTTACTTCCCCACTGATACAAAGGCTGTCCTTGCTTACTGAAGAGGACACTTCTGCCCACAATTTCGGCCAACTACTTGGCACTATTAAGGCACTTCAGGTAATCTGTGTTTTCCAAGTGTTCCTGAAGCCTATCATTGCTGATTGGTTGCAGGGATGAGAAGTGATCTTTATTAGCAATATCATAAACAAAGCCTCTAATATGTAAGGAATTAGGGGCAAGGTACTTTTAACAACAATTGCCTCAGCCAGAAATTTATATCAGGTAGAGGTTACATCTCAGGAAGCAGTCATTAACAGTTACCAGTCATTTACAGGTTTTTCCTAAGACCAAGTTCACACATTCCAGAAAGCAGTCCCTCACACATTTTATTGTCTTATCGCTATAAACCTCAAACTGCTTTTCTACTATTTTACTTGGATCTTTGAAATTATTACAACATTTCTCCCTTCCCTTTCCTCCTTACAACCCTCCCCTACAAAATTCACGGCCTAATTTTTCATTAATTGACACATTGCTTTTTAAAGATAGTCTTAGAATACAAAGTGGGACCTCAAATATTTTCTGGGGAGTAAAAGAAGCCAAGTTGAAAGGATGTCATACTTTGATTGAATTCATTTAACATCCTAAAGAGAAAGCATATAGAGATACTTGCGGGGGAAATCTAAACAGGTGAAACACAGTGAATGGTTGGGGCAAAGAGATTGTTTTTGTGGCTTTACAGGAATGGCTGCATAACTCTGTGCATTTGTCAAAACTATGTGGTATTAGAGCACAAAGCACACAATGTTTCTTTATCTGTTTGTTTAGAAAGTTAAGGAAGGGCTCCAAACATGAAAGGTAATGTAAGAAAACTATGTAATTACTTTAAATGTCCATGTTCTACTTTTCTGTGTCTTGCAGCACAGGATACTACATCAATTAGAAATCTGCTTCATTTCCTAAACAAATATATGCCAAACTCTGGTGTACCCAGTTTTATAAAATGTTAATTGCAGACAGATTCCCAACAACACAACATATGATTTCAATACTCCATTTTTTCTGATAGTTAGGTCATCTTGCCATAATGAAAAGAGAAAGATCAGAGTAAAATGACATCACACAACAAATGGACTTAACAAATATTTCTAAAATATTCTACTCAGCACCAAAGAATACACATTCTACCTAGGAGCTCATGGAAGCTTTTCTAAACTACATCACATCCTGGGAAATTAAACCAATCTTAGCAATTTCAGAAAAACTGAAATGATTCAGTGTATCATATCTGACCAGAATGTAATGAAAATTAAAACTGACTGCAAAAACAATATCCAGCAAAAACATACATCAATGGAGGAGTTTATACAACTTATTACTGAATTATGAATGGGTCAAAGATAAAATTAAAAGATCAAAGATTCCTGGAAAAAATGAAAATACAACAAAAAATCTCTGATTTTATGCTCCAAGTTACTACATTAAAAAATAATCAATAAAAACCAAAACAAATAAATTAATGATGCAAATTAAGAATGTAAAAAAGGAAAAGCAAACCAAGGCCAAATCCAGTTGACAGCAAGAAATAATAAAATCAAGAGTAGAAGTTACAGAAATACAAGCAAAGAAAAAAATGCAAAGAATCAACAAATCTAAGCACTGGTTCTCTGAGAAGATAAACAAGATAAACCAACAGAACTTTGGCCCAACTAACTAGAGAGAGAGAGAGAGAGAGAGAGAGAGAGAGAGAGAGAGAGAGAGAACCCAAATTAACAGATAAGAATTTAAAAATCTTTATTACGTTAAATTAGAATATTTAAAATTAATATATAAAATTCTAGATTCATCCAAACCACCAATATTAAATCAAGAAGAAAAAAGTCAACAACCAAAATGAATCTAAAAGAAGTGAGATTAAACAATAATAAAAACATATTTGACTAAAAAATAAAAAGTACAGGACAAGATGTATTCACAGAAGAATTCTACTAGACTTTCAAAGAACTACACTCAACACATTTTAAAAATTATTTTTAAAAGTAGAAACAGACAGAACTTTTTCAAACTCTTTCTATGAAGCTGGTGTTACTTTAATGCCAAAACTAGCAACCTCTCCCTCCTCTGTCTTCTCTCTCTCTCTCTCTCTCTCTCTCTCTCTCTTATACACGCACACACACACACACACACAAATATACACACACACACACAAATACACACACACACACAACACATATACATTCAATAAAACTGCTGGTCAGTATCTCTATTGAATGTAGATTCAAAACTCCTCAATAAAATACTTTCAAGCCAAGTATAGGCAAATATCACAAAGATCATCTACCATAACCAAATTGGACTTATCCCAGAGATACAGGAATGATTCAATATACAGGTGTTAATGAATATAATAAATCTTATAAATGTATTTAATGATAAAAGGAAGCAAACAAAATGGTAGAAAATAATTGTTAATGAAACACTTGAAAGAGGACTATATAAACTATATAGTCTACAGACTATATAGACTATATAAAGAGAGTGTTAGTATTTAAATATATCTAGAACTAGGAAAATGAGCATTGAGAAAAAATTGTCCAATCAAAAAAATGGGCTACAGAACTATAAAATCCTGAAAACATTAGACACAAGTGGCCAAGAAACACTTTTTTAAATGTTCAACATTCTTAGGTATCAGGAAAATGCAAGTCCAAATTATTTTGAGATTTCACCTTATACCAGTCAGGAAGGCCAAGACTGATAAAACAGCTAACATTCATGCTGGCAAGGATGTGGCATAAAAGAATACTCATCCCTTGGTGATGAGCATGCCAACATCCACTATGGAAATCAATAGGTAGTTCCTCAGGAAGCTCAGACTTGATCTACCTCAAGATCCATCTATAGACTCTTCGGCATTTACCTTAAGGATGCCTCATCCTATCATGAAAACACTTCCTCAACCGTGTTCTTTAGTGCTCTATTCATGATAAGCAGAAATTGGAAAATACCTAGATGTCTGTCAATTGAATGGAATGTTACTCACTCATTGAAAAAAAAACAATGAAATTTGCAGTGAATGGAGCTAGAAAAAAGTCATTCCCAGTGATATAACCTAGACCCAAAAAGACAAATATAGTATGTATTCACTTATATGATGATGTCACTTGTTAAGTCATTGATAAGCAAGGCACAATCCACATAGGTTAGATAAAGAGAGTAGCAGGAGGAATGGATCTTTTTAGGAAGGGGAAATGGAATAGTTATAGGTGGACACTGTTGGGGTGGAAGGCGAAACAGGAAAATCAAACAGGGAGGGAAGGGAAGAGAGGGAAGAGGGGGGAATAAGGGGAGGGGCAGCTAAAACTAAAAGCTATTTGAAGGTTTGTATGAAAACCTAATACAGTCAAAGCTCCCTAAGAATATGTGTTCATATAAGGCTCTATAAATGAATTCACTAAATAATGGAAGGCAGAATCCCAATTGGACATCTTCTTCTACCAAAAGAAATTTCCAGTACCAAAAATGGATTTCATCTAATTGAGTTGTTGCCCAAAACAACATGGGAACCCCCAAATGAACCAGACTACTGCCAAGTTTGTTCTCCAAAAACTTATGGTAAAGCCTTATTGCTAAAGACAACACCCACACAGCTCATTGAACATGGAGAAGCTGAGCTGGCACCTAACTAAAACCTTCACCTCCAGGACAAGTGTTCAGAATACTGGAAGATACTCTATGTGCTATCAAAAGACAATGGCAAAAACCAACCCAGCTGCAAAACTTTTGACCCACAGTGGCAACCTACTGGTACAATAGTATCACAAAGTTCGTAGGAATAACCAATAAACATCCAGTTGGATTTAAGATCTACACCATGAAATAAAACCCTTATCCAACAGTATTAGTGGTGGCCAAGAACTTGATAGTAGATAAGCCAACGGGCCTAGGGGAAAACCAAATATTACTGTTATGGTAAAGAGTTAAGCAATCAAATGACTCCTAGTGACATTCTGCTATATTCATAGGTCAATGCCTTGCTAAGCCATCAGCAGAGAAGCTTCTTCCTGCAGTAGATGGGTACAAATACAGAGACCTACAGCTGAGCAAGGTGCAGAGAGAATTTTAGAGAGAGAGATTTTGGAACAGTCAGCCAGAAAGTGTATAAAAGCCTACACATTATGAACTCATAGAGACTGTGGCTAAATAGATAAGGCCTACATGGGTTTACACCAGAAGCAATCTCCAATTGCTAACTACTTGCAAATGAGTTTAACTGGAGATATAAGCCAATATAAGGGCACCATTCATGTAGATGGCCAACATCTTTGAAGGATTTTTTTTTTCTTTTTTGGTCTTAGGTTGGTTTTCTTTGCCTGCTACTTTTCTAAATAGAGAGAAAGAAAGGTATAAGGTGGGTGGATGGCAAGGTGTGACAGAGAGTATAAGAATATACTGTATAATTTTTTTCATTAAAAAATGGATTTGAGCCATTTAATCCCATATTCTTAATCCCAGCACTTGGGAGGCAGAGGCATGCAGATCTTTCTGAGTTCGAGGCCAGCCTGGTGTATTGAGTGAGTTCCAGGACAGCCAGAGTTACAACAGAGAAACCCAGTCTCAAAAAAAAAAAAAAAAAAAAAAACAGAGTAAAAGAAAAAAGGATTTGAACACAAAGTGGTGAAAAGAAGGAATAAAAGTGGTTAATAACTGTCTCATGAAGGCTTTTGTCATTCTTACAAACTTGGGAAATACATATTAAGCCAACTTTGACATTTCACTTTACTGAAGCCAGAATGGCTAGGATTAACAAAACAGTGGGCATCAAACACTGGTGAAGTTGTGAGAGTGACACCCGCATTCACAGTTTGTGGAATTGCAAAGTGGTACAGCCACTCTGGAAATCAGCCATCCTAAACAGAGGAAAGCTTGAAGCATTTCCACAAAAATCAAGAGCAAGAAAAAGATGTCTACTCTCTCCACTCCTGTTCAATGCCATGTTTGAAATCTTTATCTGTAAGACAAGTAAAGGAAATAGAAGGGATGCAAAAAAGTAAAAGAAAAAGTCAAAGTATCATTTAAAAGAAGTATCCTAAAGAGTCCACCAGAAATCTCCTAAAGTTGATAAAGATATTTGCCAAAGTAACATGATAGAATATTAACACGAAATAATCAGTAGCCTTCTTATACACCAATGTCAAACATAAGGAGAAAGAAAGCAAGGAAATTATCCCATTCACAATAACCTAATGGACAAAACAGTTGAAAATAATTTAACCAAAGATGCGAAAACCCGCAGTGAAGGGTGAAAACAGTGAAGAGAGAAAAATGGAAAAAGATTCCAGAGGATGGTGGGACACATCCCCACTATGCTCATGAATTGGTAGGAATAATATCATGAAGGTTGCCATCCAATCAAGGTAAAGCTATTTACTCAATGGAAATCCATAAAAATTCCAATGAAATTCTTCATAAAAATTCAAAAAAAAATCAATCTCAACATTTATGCCGAAGCATGAAAGATTCAGGAGAGACCAACCAATCTTTGTGTGAGTACATGTCTCTCTCTGTGTGTCTATCTGTCTGTCTGTCTGTCTGTCTATCTATTTCTGTCAATCTCTATCATCAATCAATCTATCTCTATCATCTATCGATCAATCAATCAATTTATCTATCTCTATCATCCACCTGTCTGTCTGTCTATTTATCCATCTATCTATCAATCTATTGAGAGAAAGAGAGGACATGAAGTTGTAGCTTTAGAAAGGTGAGGGTGAACCTGAGAATAGTTAGGAAATAGTGGGGTGAGGATTGAATATAATTCAAAATACATTGCATGAAATTCTCAAAGAATGAAATATTTTAGAAAGAAAAAGTTCCTGTGAGACTTTATCTCCTTGTTATATACACATAATATACAATGAAAAAGAGGCCATGAATTTGAAAGAGAGGTATATGTGAGCATTTGGAGGAAGGAACAAGAAAGGAGAAATGATATAATTATACTATAATATCAAAACTAAAATAAAACAAAATAAAGAAATATCCAAGCTAGATTAAAACATCTTTGAACCTTAAATTGAAATTAAAGTAAAGATATTAAAATGATACATGATTATAATTTAAGATCTTAAAATATTTTGCATTTCTGTTGAAGAATTGTGGCACCAAACCCCAAATGATATACCTATAACACCTCTTCTGCACCTAAATTCAGAGATAATTGTGGAAAAGGGGGTGGAAGAATTCTAAGAGTCATAGGATTGGAGTTTGCTGTCAGACTGCACCTTCTGGAAATACCGGAAGCTACCCACATGAAGTCTCACCGATTTGGTTGTCTGAGTATGTCTTAAGAACTATGACATTCTATGATAGACATTCTAATATATGCAGTTGAGAGCTCATGAGGCCTTAAACCTACACAAATAACTACAGGCAACTAAGGAATGCTGAGAGCAAGAGACATAATGCTCCCAGGGATGAACACACCAATGGATTAGCTAACACCAAATGGCCAGTCCTGAAAACAAACACATAAAAGTAACATTATACAGACTGAACAGGTTGTAATTATATATTTAGAAACATACACATACATACACATGTAACAATAATTAATGAAAAAGAGGCCATTAATTTGAAAATGAATAAGAATTGGCGGTACATGGGAAGTGTCTGGAGAGAGGAAAAGGAGAAGAGTCATGTCATTATAAATTAACCAAAAATAAAAAAATATTTATAGTAAAAAGGAAAATAAAAAAGAATAATGCATCTGGTTTGCTAACATTCTAGAATCCCGGAAGAAACAGAAACAGATATTCTTGGGACACATTTGAGAGGTTCATGGCAATGAGTTTCTTTGTGAAAGTCGGGTTACATGAACACAGTCAACCAATATCAGGAGGAAATAGAGCCCAGTGGAAAAGAAAAAGAAAGGGGGCAGATTTAAGAAAATTGCAGATCCCAGGATCCAGATAAACAATAAATGAAATTCACTGATCATTTAATAGAAAGAAAAATATATGAGGTGCATGGTAGTAATAAAAGTAATAAAAATTTATGAGGTAAATATAAGAGAAAGAGGGGAGGGAGTAGATAGATTGATACAGCTGGAGAGATGTATTGCAGGAGGGCACCAATCAAGATATAGATCTCCCAAAGTCCGCTGGTGTCAATATGACCTACTAGAGGCTGAGGCTTTCCTGCTACCCCATCACAGTGGTGTCTCCATTACATTAGTCATGCAAAACAGCCTGCTCACAACACAGGAGGGTTCACAACAGGACACACCCAGAAACCCCATTCAAGACCTAATGGGAGGAAGCACTAACAGGAAAAATCTTGATTCATTCCTGGAAATTTTCACTGTTTTCTGTCTTAACTCTGAATAAACCCTCTCCACCATTAAAGCTTTTCATTTACAGAAGTTATTCTACATCCTATTCCCATGACTCTCAAGAAACCCACACTCAGTCTTTGAGCGTGTACTTGCCCACATTCTTACTTTTAATCTTCTCTGAACTCATTCTTTGTGGGTCATCAAGACCTGAAGACATTGCTGAACCTTTAGGACTTCCCAAGTCTTAAGCCATCAGCAGTATCATGAGAGCAGAAATTTCAAATAAATAGCTGGGAATTCCCTAAAACAGAAGAAATGTGTATTCCTTATTCAAATCATCCCTTATTCAAGCTCTAACATTTCTTGTCAAAGAAAAAGAAAGGACATATTTGGGTGTTGTGGGATAGATATACAGAGCATAGGCATGGGTGATTTAATCACCAGATATCTCTGGGGAAAGATTTAGATTTCCTACAAAGAAAAATGGGAGTTGAGGAATAAAAATCTAGTAAAACTAGTCGCATATTCACAGTTTGTTTAAAATAAAGGGAAAATAGTGTTGGTTTAACTGTATATAGTCATATTTCTCTCTGTGTTGTGCATGTGTGTGTGGGTGTGCATACACGTGCGTACATCCTCCAGGGATGGATTCATATGGATTATTGTAATAAGCAGATAAGTTAAGAGGATTTCAAATATTCACAATAATTTCTCTCTGTGGGAGGGCGATAAACCTTAAAGGATATCTGAGGGCCAGGAAGTTAAGCTTGTGACAAGAACATAGTTGCTTGTGTAGCCTTTAGATTCAAATTGAATGTTACAAAGTTTCATCTGTACAAATATATCTTTAGAAGATATGCTATAAATTATAAATTAAATTAATATAGGATGTAACTAAGTGTTGTTTGAAAACAACCAAATCCAAAGTGTTTATTGTTCATAAACACTGTAATAATCCTAATTCAACAATAGCAAGGTAGTTGTTTGGGACTCTTTTGTTTTTGTTTTTTTTTTCTCTTTTTAGGACTTGACAGAAATAGTACTTTTTCTTGGTAATTTCTGAGGAGCATAACTCATTCCAGTCCCCTGAATATTTTTGCACATTTATTTTAAGAGCAGAGAATATTCATGTGTATGTTCTATGTCTCCATATCATTCTTATTCTCTGTAAATTCTCACCAGTATTGTCTAATATGTACATTTAAATATTTCCAACTGGATTCCAGAATATTCTGTGTATATACTGTTTTGAATATGGGGTCTAGTATATAGCCTCCCATAGTCACATATTCAATCAACCACAGATAAAGAATACTTGAAAAAAATTAATTAAACCAGAACTGAACACAAGTACTCTTTTATTCACTACATTGGATGGCATAAGAAATAATTACACATTTTTTGCATTGTTCTTGATGTTCTAAGATCATGAAAGAAGATGTAGCATGCAGAAGGATCTGCAGGAGTCACTGATACCCCTCTACTTTAGATAGGACTAGAGTCTGATGAAACAATTTATTTGAAAATACTATCTTAAAAAGTATACTTTATGCACAGCCTAATAGTATGAAGAAGACTGGAGAAGACAGGCTATTCATCCTCATCCAGTGCTTGATTGACAGAGATGTGCCCCTCCCACCAATGCTGCCCTTCACCAGGAAAGTAGCAACCCACAGCATGCAAAAGTCCTGAGAAAGACCCAAATTCAAAATGAAGTAGAGTTTCTACTAAACTCTGCATTTGAAGTTTTCAGCAAATATGTATTTGATGTATTCTGCAATTTTTTATAAGTGACTTAAGCATTTTCAGGTTACCATGGAAATATGTATGGCAGTTCTAGAGCCCACACCCTTAATGTATTGCACAGTGACTCTATTGTTGCTGTGTCAATAGCCCCCTTCGATTTGTTCCTTATTCTCTTCAAGTCCTGAAATGACATTTACATTCTGCTATGGCTGTACAGTGTTCAGAGGAGCCTTGTTCCCCTCTCTTTGTTATTTTTACTCACTTTCTCTACTTGGCTACTCTTGGTCTACCCATGTCTTTGGTAGCATGATGAAGAAACCACTCTTTATTGCCTGTGATCTCCTCCTCTGGATGAACACATGAACCACACCCCCTGCTCAAAGGGCTCATATCTATTTCAGGCTAAATCTATACAGAGCAGGTTGAGAATAGATCTTGCTGCCTCCGAATCAAGCTGGTTCCTCATCAACTCAAACACTGTAAATCAATGAACTTTTACTCTTCGCACTTTCTGTGAGAGAATTCACCCTTTAGAGTAAATCCCATCAAACACTTCTAATGGCTCCATGCTGGGTAACTGAAAGGGTCTGAGATGATTTACATCACAACTCCTGCTCCCCAGGCTCTCCTGATCTTTCAACAAAATGAAAAAGAGATCAACAGAGAAGAGAAATAAATATTGCAGATATGAAAAAAATATATAAAGTCAGTGAAGACTCTGGTTTCTGCGTCTCTGTGATCTGTGAAGCTCGTACTGGTTTGCTGTGGTGTTTTGAGATTATAACCATCTACCATCTCCTTGACCTTGCCTTGGAGGAGTCCTTGTGAGTAGTTCTAGCTACTAAATATGTCTAAATGTGTCTCAATTCAACTTTCATCAGAATCTTCTATGAAATCCACTTTTCCTTCTGATATCTCTCCCTTCCACTGCCCACCCTTCCCAACAACCAGGTCCACTGTGTCCTACAAGATCATATACACTAGATTATAATAGTTTTCACATGATTTCTATCTTCTTAAGATGGCTTCCTAATATTTCAGTCATATGGTGTCTGGATTTTATATTTGGTGTCCAGTTTCAACCTAAGTTGAATTTGAGATTTTCCTGCTGTGGACTTCCAAGTACTGGGATTACAGCTGTGTCTCATCATACCTAGTTGTTGTATCATAACTCTAAACAGTAACATATATGTTTTTTTGTTTTTAATATTTTTATTTTTAAGAATTTCATACTTATATACAGTATAATATGTAACTCAATGATAGCTACACTTTCCTACGATACTCTAATTTGCCTCTCTCGCCTGCCAATCCCCCCGCTCCCCAACTATTCCCCTTCTAATTTCATGTCTCTTTTATTCAGGTCTTAACGTAGCTAGCCTCATCAACCTTGTTTGTGGTTGCAATGGCCACATCAGAGTCAGAAGGAAACAATTCATGTTTCTTTCCATCCTCCTGTTCTTACAATTGTCCCAGAGCCTTGGAATGGGTGCTATTGTTACCCTGCTTATAGCTGAGTTCTCAAACTGCCACTTAGTCTTAGCATTTGTGTTTGACTGTCACCCACTGCAAAAAGAAGCTTCTGTGGCCGAAGTTTAGAGCATTATAACCAATGGGAATAAGCATAATTATTTAGAAGGCAGTTTTACTATATGTCCGTTCAGCAAAGCATCAGCAGCAGATCTTTTCCAAAGGTCAGGCACCACCCTAGTCATCAGCTTTTGATTAGATTTATGGTATCAGGAAAATATGAGGCCTCAGATCCTATCAGAAGCTAGTTGTTTACAGACTATTACAAGCATCTTGCCAGTACAACACCAGCGGACACAACTTCCTGAGCAGTTGGTATTCTACCATTCAGGATCCACATCTGGATAAAATCATAGATGACTTTTATCCCCCAGTAGCCTGAATGGAATGTTCTTCCTATTTGGCTAAGAATTTACAAATCAGATTTAACTTTTCAAAGAAGCAAACTTTTTTTCATTTATTATTTTTACTGATTCTCTGTTTCTATTTCACTAATTTCTGCCCTGACCTTGATTATTTGTATGCAGCTAATGTTTCTACATTTGGTTTCTTGTAGCTCTTCTAAGGCATTAAGGTACATTACTGAGTTATTCATTAGAGCCATCTCTCATTTATCAATGTAGGCATTGAGAAGCATACATTTCCTCTTAGGACTGACTTTGTTGTATCCTAAGGGTTTTCATGTGCTGGGTTTACCTTATATTCACTTCTAAGAAAGTTTTTATTCCCTGCATGTTTTTTTTTCCCTTTAATGGCACATTCTTAATTCAGTAATGAGTTGTTTAATCTCTAAGAGTTCCTGTATTTTCTGTGGTATTTGATTGATTGTTCTGAGCTTAATTACATAGCGGCCAGACAGAATTCATGAAATCAGTTCAATATTCCTACATTTGTTGAGTCTTGCTTTGTGTCCTAATACGTGATCTATATTACGGTCAATTTCATACTGCTAAGTTGGATGTGCATTCTGTAGGATTTGGGTGGAATATTGTTTAGGTGTCTATTAATTCCATTTGATCTGTGATGCAATAACTTCAATATTTCTGTCTCCTTTTGTCTTGATGACCCTCTATTTATGAGAATAAGGTACTAAAGCCACCCACCATGACAAGCTGAGGTGAACTTGTTATTTTCTATCATTATAAGTTTTGCTTGATGAAATGGAGAACGTTTGCATTCTGTCGATATATGTTAGAAATGTGGTGTCTTCTTGATGGGTTGTTACCTCAGTCACTAGGAAGTGGCTTTTATCTATTTTGGTTGGTTTCGACTTGAAGAGTGTTGTCACCTGTTTGTTGATGGAACCATTTCCATAGAGTAACTTTGCCCATCATATCACACTGGGGTAGTGCACTTATTTTATTTTATTTTTGAGATTATACCTGCATCATTTCCCCCTTCCATTTCCTTCCCTAGACCTACCTCTACACCATTCCTTTCTTTCAATTCTTTTCTTCTGTTTACATGAATTGCTGTTGCATGCATATGCTAGGTATATGTATGCACATATGTACTCCTAAATACAACCTGCTCAGTCTTTGTAATATTGTGTTTTAAGAGCTGGCCATTCAATATGGATAATCAATTGGTGTGTTCTTCCCATGAAAAGACTATTTCTCCCATTCCCAGTATTCCTTAGTTGTCTTTAGTTCTTGGTTTAGGGTTGAGGCTTTATAGCTCCCCCCCACCAACCTTCTTTGTCATATCTATTAGTGTTGCCCAGCTTTTAGAATATGTGTTCTATGGTAAAGTGTGCTTCCTAAAGAATGTAAAAAGAAGAACACTATGTTCTAACCTAATCTTCCAGTCTGTGCCTTTTGATTAAAGAATTAGAACCATTAATAAAATAAAAAGTAAATGTAGAGTTCTAATTGAAAATGTACTTTCTTTCCTGTTATTTTGTTGATTTTGTAGTATTGGGTATTATTATTCACTTCTTACTTGTCTTAGCACTAGTTCTTTGTTTTTTTTTGTTTGTTTGTTTGTTTTTATTTTTTTGTAGTTTCATGGATACAACTTCTCTTTACTTGCAATATTTGTTCAAGCATCCTAGCTGGCTTAGGAGTCAAATATTTCTTTGCCTGTTTTCATCATGGAAAAGTTTTATTTCTCAATCAATTATCAGACAGTCTTGGTGGGAATAGTATTTTGGTTTCACAACAGTGATCTTGATGAATCAAATATATCTTTCTAAGTTTTTCTACCTATTGAAGTTTCTACCAATAATAAACTGTTATCTTTTGTTTGACTTCATGTGTCTTGGCCCTTCTCTTGCACTTTTCAGATTTCTCTCTTTGTTCTGTATGATCAGTGCTTTGACTACAACATGACAGAGGATTTCTTTTCTGACCCTATTTGGTGCTGTGTATGTTTCTTCTAACTGAAAAGATGGGCTTTCTTTGTCCTATATTGGGGAAATTTTTCTCTATGTTGTATTGAAAATGTTTCTATGCTATTGAATACAAGAATCCTTCTTTTCTGAAACACTTGTGTCCACTAAGAGATTTGACTGATGTTTGAAGTTCCTTCGGGTTAACTGGTCTTGTCATCAGTTTAGGGGACACTTGGTCCTGAATAATGGGTGGTGTAGACAAAGTGATCCCTACTCTTCTAGGTTCTGTGTAGTCTTTGGTCTAAAGAATCATCAGCTGCATGTGTAGGCAGTACGGGTTTCACATGGCATCTGGCCTCAGAAGCAGGGTCTTCACCATGTGTTGGCTGGGAGATGCTGTTGGTGTTATTGGGTCTTTAATCTTCCTCATGGCCTGACAGAGTGTAGGTGAGTCACTTAAGATGGTTGTTGTCACAGAGGTCTGACCTCACACATCTAAATGCTAGCAAGAGCCTAACAATGGCCTAGGGACTACAGTCATGGGTATGGGTCTCTGATTCCACACAAGACCAAGTGGAGTTCTTATGGCTCCCAGCTGGAATATAGGTAACAACTATTGGGCAGGATTGCAGGTCATGGCTCTCTAATATTGGCTAGATCAGGCAGAACCCTCATTGGACCCAGAAGGAACTTGTAGAGGTGATAGGGATGGAGTCATGGGTCATGGATCTCTCACACATACATTTACTTTTAGTTTGGGGAGGTATACATACAGTTACATTTACTAAATCTATCAATTTTATTTGCCAGTGATCTATCTCTAAAATAGAAGCAGGTAAATCAAACATACATTTAAACAAATGTTCTAGTATATGACTCATGGCCCAGTAAAGGGACAAGACAAATATGTCAAGATATTATCCAGGCATAGAAAGCAGAAAAATGTTACCATTTCTTGTAATATTGAAGAATGGTACAAATTGAGTTAAATAGCTGGGCGGAGAAAAACAAAAATTGAATAATCTTACACATGTATTACCTAAGAAGTGAATTTCATAGTAACATGCAATAGAATGATGAATTCCAGGTTCTAGGAAGTGCCGGAAATGGGAACAGGCTAAGCAAAAGTACATTCTTTATGTTCCCAGAAGAATAAGATTTGAGATCTAATTACAGCCTGGGTGACGAACACTACAGAGTCACCAACATGTATATCCAAAAGAGTCAGGTAAGCAGTAAAAAAGTATTGGTCAAAGATGGAATGCATATGAGTAAATGGTCCAAAAAGCATATGACACAGTGATGCTGCTCCATCTCTGTTGGAAGAGTCCACTCTGATGCACACCCATTGAAAAAGTATGCTAATGGCACAGTTTCACAATAGGTCCTGGCATTGAGACACATTTTCAAATACAAGAGTCTGTCCACTGAAGATTTTAAAATTTAAAAATCGTGCAACTTTGACTATGGTCATAGACGTAGATAGGTTAATTGCAGATTGTCATCTCTCCCTCCATTCCTCTGAGTTCAAACCCTGAATCTCACCTCCAGCTTTGCAGTAAAACCCATGCAACAGCCTCTGCTCCCCTCCCCATCTGTAGTACATCTCACAGATATTCTCCTCCTAATCTCCCTAGGTTCACTCTTCTTTATCCACAAGTCCAATGCCAGCAGGAACTCCCTGGGAATTCACAGGCCACTCTGGCCATTTCCCTCTGCCCAGTCAGATCCAATCCCACAGTCTCATCCCCAGCTCTGTAGCTGACATTCTGTTATGGCCTTTTGTCACTCTCTGACCTAATTTCCAGCAAACTTACTAAGCAAATCCTTGTGGAACACCCTACTTTCTACCTTTTATGAAGCCCCCCTCGGCCCCCTACCATGTCCATTCCTAAGGCTAGCTATCAATACCAGGTAACACATTTTACAGAAAAGAAAGATCTCACTTACAAAGGAATATACAGTAAGAAATAATCAAACTCAGGCTGAAATCAATGAGCAGAAACCAATCAATAAGCAAAAATAAATAAACATAAAAAGTAAAAGAGTTAGTTTTTTGATAAAATCAGCAAGATTGACAAAATATTATTCAAATTAATGGAAATGCAGAATAAGAAGATTCAAATTAAAAAAAAATATTAATGGACAGGGGGGCATAACAACAGACACCAAAGACATTAAAAGATCAACAACAGGACATTTCATTTCTTATCAGCAAGGGATGACAAGAGACTCTTATGCTGACCAGTATTCCAACATTCCCACCTAACAATTGCCATGCACCATTCATATCAAAGTCACATTACTACCTGCTGCAAAAAAATTGAAATGTCTAGTCTACTTTTGGTTTCTCTTTTCAAAGTATCATAGATTGAACGTGTTCTTTGAGATATGAACAGTATGCTAAAACTTCAATCATAGAATCTCTAAATAAACCAAAAAAAGTTGTTTGAAGTAGCCATTGTAAAGCACTATAAAAGACAATTCAGCTTCTTTTTTCTTTTCTTTTCTTTTTTTTCTTTTTCTTGCAGTAGTTGAATAAAAAGGGAGGCATAGTGCAGCCTTATCTCTCTAGCTGTGTCTGGTGAAAAAGTTTGCATGTTTTTCTCCATGATGTGTACTTTCAGATTTTCTTGCATAACACTACAAAAAATAATCAGGCGTTTTAAATATGCAGAGTGTTTCCCTTATACTCTATTCTGCATGCCTGTCAGTCTTCAAAGAAGAGTAACAGTTTGCTCACAGATACCCAGGCACAAAGGGCTGAGCAGGGTTAAGAGTCTGTCTAGGTTAATATGAATTGACCTCCATTATGAATTCACTCGGGTGTATTCCCCAAATTTAGTGAAATATGGTGTGCTAATAAGTTCAAAACCATAGTGTTTCTGAACTATGTGCTTATTGTTGAATGTTGCTGCTGGGGCTCAGCAAAGAAGACAAGGAGGTGCACTTATAGATGCAAACCCTGCCTGACCTCAGCAGAGGGAACCACCATCCTGGCAAGCGCCAGACTGGACAGTGGAACCCCGAGCACCTGAGCTCAGGTGTTTTTATTCATTCAGAACTCCTCTCCTTGGGTGCATATCATAAATAATCAAGCATCACCCACAGAAATCCAACACTTGAAAAAAAAATAAAACGCCAAGACCTAGAGAAGCCCCTCATGGACCCAGTGCATAAAACAATTATTTTATAAATAACTAAAAATAAACTTCTACAATATTTCCCGTTTTCTGTATAAGACAAAAAAATTGCTTTATCTCTATAACACAATTTAACATTGCACCAGCAAAATTACTTACAAGAGGAAAAATCACGAGGGTTGCTAATGCACAGGACCAAATGAAACCAAACATCTATCAAGCTTATCACAATGTGTTGGAACAGCAGAAAAAAAAAAAACCATTATCAATGTCCAGTTATCTGGAATTCACTCATGATCTGGGATCCTCCAAAGGACTTGAATTTGGCTCTTCCCTCTGTAGCACACATAGATTTTCCTCCAGGTTCTGGCTGGCTCCCCTCCACTGCTGCTACTATTCTTGGTGGTCATCCCATGGCACTGGCATCTCAAAACACTGGAGTCTTCTGCTGCAACTGAACTGCACTTTCACCAATAGCCTCTCCTGGGCTCTCTTCATAGTGCCAAGCCTCAACTTTTCTGCATGACCCCTTCATTCTAGAAATATTAAAGAACTAATGAAGTTGCACTTTTACCAATGGCCTCTCTTGACCTCTTATAGTGCCAAGCCTCAGTTGTTCTCCATTATCCCTTCATGCTTTCAAATCGAGCACCACCTGGGTAACTTTTACAGTACCAAGTTTGGTTACCAGCATGAGATACAACCTTGGCCAGTTCTGGGAAGCAGTTTCTGTGTGCTGATCTTCAGCACACCCAGCTTGTCCTCCAGGGTCTGGCTGTCTTCATTCCACTGCTGCTGCTGTTCTTGATGGTTGTCCCATGGTACTGGCATCCCTTGCCAGTATGCTGGGGTCTTTTGCTACAACTGGGCTGCACTTTACTAATAGCCTTTCCTGGGCTCTCTTCATGATGCCAAGCCTCAAGTTCTTTACATGACTCCTTCATATGGGCCTTCAACTACTAATGAGACTGCATTTTTACCAATGGCCTCTCCTGGCCTCTCATAGAGCCAAGCCTTCAAGCCTTCAAAGCCAGCACCACCTGGGTAACACTTACAGTATCAAGTTCGGCTACCAGCACAAGATAAAACCTCAGTCAGTTCTGGAAAAGAATTTCTGTTTGCTGACCCTTAGGAAATACTTTCCAGGTTTTAAGATAGAGTCTGGTTTGCTGGAAAAACAACTGGCCACTTTGTCTTCAATAAGGGTCCCTTGTGGGTGGAGTTCTCATCACCGCCACCAGTTTTCATCACCATCACCAGTGCATGGACCACATGTCTTTCTCTTAGTCAGGTTTGCAGGAAGAAAAAAAAAACTGGTCAGTTTAACTAAGCAGCTTTTTTACTCCAAGCTGGGGCTCCCACAACTGTACGGGGTGGGTCCTGGGCCAGTGGGAAGAATCTCCAGTTGAAACATTCTAGCAGTTTGGCATTTTTTTCTCACCACTATGGGAAAACATATACCCTTCTTCATAGACCTCAAACACAAAAGTTATCACCAAACTCAGTTTATACAACAGTATGCTCTGATTTCTGTTTCCCATTCCCTGGCTGCAGCAGGAAGGAGCGTCAGCTCCATTATCATCAAAAGCTGGAAACCTTGCTTCTTTCCTGCTCCCAGCTGATTTTTTTTTTTTTTTTAATCTCTAAGGGCCTCCATTCTGTGGCTTTCACCTTGGAGCTTTTTTCTCATTTATTTATTAATTTCACACCCTTTTCTCTTCATAGAGGCTTATTTCCTTTCTCTCTCTCCTCCATCAGGAGATTTCTACTCATTATTTTTGCAAATATATAATTTCTGTTCTCTTGGAGCTGCCCTGAGTGTTCTTTACCAGACTCTGTGAGGCCTGGAACTTCTCCTCTTCTTCCTTGTCTCCACATTGGATTATCTGGCATGATGTCATTCCCCACATTGGCTGTCATTTGTTGTTGAACATTGCTGCTGGGGCTCAGCAAAGAAGACAAGGAGGTGCACTTATAGGCGCAAACCCTGCCTGACCTCAGCAGAGGGAACCACCATCCTGGCAAGCACCAGACTGGACAGTGGAACCCCCAGCATCTGAGCTCAGGTGTTTTATTCATTCAGAACTCCTCGGGTACCGATTACAAGCGATCAAAACATCCCCCACAGAAATCTAACACCTGAAAACAATACAAAATGCCAAGACCTAGGGTAGCCCCACACCCAGCAGTACATAAAATAGTTATTTTATAAATAACTAAAAATAAGCTTCCATAACATGTGCTCAACTCCCATATTTCTTTCAGACTTTTCAGGAGTCACTTCACCCTCCGAAGAGGTTTTCTTCTCTTTTAGAAATATACCTTTACACCCATAAAATCTTAACTGTGAATTTCTGAACTGAGCACAAACCTAGAATTTGTCATAGATTTCAGAGTAAGAAACAGAGAAAACAACTGATGTTGGATGCCTGGGGACCATCTACTATGCTACTCTTTAAGCCACAGATACCAACATTTTGCTTCATTGTATTCTTCCAGTGGTCACTTCTTTGCTACATCTCCATTAGAAAGCATTACACATGGAGTCATGTCCCATTATTATCCTCCAGTACCGACTCTGGTGTTGATCCTCCCACCTCTGGCTCTTACATGGAAATGTTGTCCAGTCCATCACTTTCTGGAGACTGATCTCTTGTTGAAGAGTCTACTCTCAGCCTGGGTGGACTACGCCCCATTTTTCAGGTTATAGGAATTCTATAAGAAGCTTCAGCTAATCTGGGAGAAGACAGGGAATAAAGACAGCTGCGTCCTGATTTAAGAAATGTAGGAAACAGTGATATCGTGTGTTAAGCTAGAGTTACAGCAGAATGGAGCCTTCAAATTTTCTCCAAAGTATCAAACTGCCTGTTGATGATTCTGCCATCTGCCTTCAGGCTTTCCTTGGCTTGTTCCCAGTTCTCTAGCCATAATGTCACGGTATTACACCCAAGTAACTTATGAACTAATTAATGCTCAACCCCTCCCACCTGCATTGTCCTTGAAATTCTCTCCTTAGCATTTCACTAACTGAGCAAAGAAAACCAAAATCATATTTTTAATAGTTCAATATGATATTTCTTGTTCTCAAAGCTTTGAATATTTTCATTGTGTTCATCCCTTCCTCTCAAACTGTTCCAATGAAGTGCTTAGTGAATTTATCCCTGCAGAGGGAGTAGATTAGAAATATACTGTGACAATACAACAAAGAGTACTATGAAAGTTGTATCCATGAGTTTGCTCTTCCATTTCCATGAGGGTAGCAGATCATGGGAGGCTTGAAAATAGGCCTGACTTCTCCCAGAGAATACCTAGCAGTTGAAAATATGATTTCACTTTACCTTGCGTAATTTTGCTTTTCACCAAAACAAACTCATAGAGTAGAATTTTATTTACTCTATGGAAGAAATTTCTGGAAAACTCTTTCAGATGAGGATTGGTGGATAGTAAAGAAGTAAAGACAACACATAGTTCTTTGAACCACTAAAGTACCTGACTAATCCCAAAAGTCATCCATATCAAACTTCAGTTTCTGAACTCAGCAAGCCAGTAATACAAGAAAACTATCTCAACATAATAATAATAATAATAAAAAAATCTATGAAGAGGCAGGAGAAGGACAGAGGGGACCAAAGCATCATACAACGTATGCACAAAAATTCAATAATAAAACCCAATTATTCTGTATGTTAACTTAAAAAAATCCATTTTCAAATCTAAAAATAAAGACTTTATGTGAAAAATCCATAGAAAACTGTCATATTCAAAAGAGGAAGGGCTGAAACTTTCCCCTGTAGGTTCAGTAACAAAACAATGATGCTGTTCTTACCACTTCTGCCAAATGTACATAGTAAATAAGTAAATAGGCAAGCGATGAAACTAAATAAAAGATAAGAGTGAAAGGTAAATTATTTGTCTCCCCAGAGAACATTATCCTGTCTGTCAGAAGCCCTAAGTAGTACACAAAAATATTTAAAACTGAAAAGTAAATTCAGCAAAGGAGAAAGATACAAAATCAACACACAAACATCAATTAGATTTCTTAACAATTTTACCAAAAAGGATAAACAGAAAGCAATTAAACAAGACAGTCAAAGTCTTCTGCACCAAAACCAAAAGATACTGTGAAAGGAAATAAAAAAGAAAACAAGGAGGAGGCAGAGGAGAAGGAAGAGGAGGAGGAGGAAGAGGGGGAGGAGGAAGGGGAGGAGGGGGAGGAGGAGGAGGAAGAGGAGGGGGAGGGGGAGGAGGAGGAGGAGGGGGAGGAGAGGGAGGAAGAGGAGGAGGAGGAGGAAGAGGAGGGGGAGGAGGAGGCAGAGGAGGAGGAAGAGGAGGGGGAGGAGGAGGCAGAGGAGGAGGAAGAGGAGGGGGAGGAGGAGGAAGAGGAGGGGGAGGAGGAGGGGGGGAGGGGGAGGAGGAGGCAGAGGAAGGGGAGGAGGAGGAGGGGGAGGAGGAGGGGGAGGAAGAGGAGGAGGAGGGGGAGGAGAAGTAGACACATATCACATTGCCATAGAGCAAAGGCTTATGTATAATCCCAGCTGATCTACAGCCAATGGTTCCCAGTAAATACTACAGTGCCATTATTTGTACAAATTAAAAGAAATTGTGACACAAAGTAATTTTGAAAAATAAGATGCCACATATCTACTGATTTCTAAATCTGTTACAAAGCCTCAGATAATAAAAACAGTGTGCTCCTGGTGTGAAACAGCGGACTGGGGCTTGAGAGAGGAGAGCAGCCGTGCTGGGATTGACTGCGACGGTGTGCCCCGTTACCTACTGTTTGTTTTCATCACTACGAACATATTCCTCAGGCCCTAGTTTACATCTCTGTTGTTATGACATAAACTTACTAAAAGATTTTTGAGAAATAAAGGGTTTATTTGACGTATTAGAAGAAAGCCAAAGCACAAACTCAAGGCAGGAAACTGGAGACAGAGAAGATGGAGGATTGTTGGTCACTGGCTTTCTCCCAGGTTAATACTTAGCTCCCTGTTATTTTTACTATTTGTTTTATGTTTTGAAATTATAGTATAATCACATCATTTCTGCCTTTCCATCTCTTCCCACCGAATCCTCCCATATACTGAAAGGACAAGAACAAAGCAGCCAAACTTTAGTCAGGCTTCTAAGAGCACCAAAACTGTGTAGGCCCAAGTAGGGGCAAGGTGACTCAGAACAGTTTCTGGAACTTGAATAAGAAAGACAGTTTCTGGGACGAACAAGATATGGACCGCTGACTGACAGCCTTGGGCTGGGAGTTTCCCTGACCTGCATTGACTAAAACCCTGAGCTTGTATTTTCCAGGAGCCCACAACCTTGATGTATGCCAGCACCAATCAGTTTGAGGGTTGGTACCCACATGACTGTGTAGCCAATGGAATCACGCCTGGTACTCTGTTGCTGGGCTCTGCCTTTGAAAAGCATATATAAACCATGCTAGTTGTCACTCTCCCCTGCCTTGCTTGAGGAATCTTGCTTGAGGAGTGGACCCCAACGCGTTGGAAATAAACCTCTTGCTTTTGCATTGATCTCGAGTCCTGGTGATTTCTCGGGGGTCTCCTTCTGTCTGTCCCTAACAATACCACTTCTTGCTCATTTTCAAATTCATGCCTTCTTTTTTTTTTCCCAATAATTATTGTTGCATATATATATATTTCTAAATAATCTTTCTTATATTTCCCAGGCCCATCTACCTAAGGATGGTACTTCTAACAGTAGACTGAACCCTCCAACATTACTTAACACTCAATAAAATGCCCCACAGACATGTCCAAGGCCAATTTGATAGAGTCCATTATTCAACCGAGATTTCCTTTTTCCAGGTGTCTCAAGTTAACAACCAAGTTTAGCCATCATGCCTGACACAGTAACTTAAGGGTAGTGTAGTGGTGGATGTAGTTCTAGATTCACCCAGATGTAGAGGTTGATTCAGGGCAGAAGACAGTTTATTCTTTTTCTAATTAAGTCACCAGTTCTTGACTGGAGCCCTGGAGCCTTAGAGCATTTCCGGCCCCTTTACAATCTAATCTCAGTCCTTGAACTGGAAGGCTTCACCCTTCATACAATCTACAACATGCTATCCTGGACCTAGACAGCTTTCAGCCTTAGCCTCCCTAGACTTCCTTCTAACTGAGCCACTCTGACTAGCTCCTTCTGAACTCTTACTCTTCTGGGTCAACTCACTCTCTGTTCTGGGTTTATACTTCTGAGCTCTGCTGTCTCTCTGTGTCTCTCACTGAGTGCTCACTGCTCCATCCTGCCTCTGTAACTGACTTCAACTGACTGCTCTGTAACTTACTCCAATCTCAGATTCTGTCACTCCTCTGTAACTCACTCTTCAATTAACTCTGTTAGTTGAATTGTTCCTCAACTGATCCTTCAGTCTGCTTCTCAACCAACTCTTCAACTGACTGCTTCAACTGACTCTTCCTCTTGCTTCTGTTAATTGGACCTCTTCAACTGACTCTGTGAACTCTCTCCTTTGTCTCCTATGTAACTCTCTTTAGCTGAATTGAAAGCCTGCTTCTTCTCCTGAGAGTTGGGCATATTCTTACTCTGTTAACTCTTCCTCTAATTAGTCACGATCTGCCCTTCATTCTGACTCATCTTAAATATCACTTCCTGGGTGACACTGCTTCCTTCTGAGTTCTGCTTCCTGTGTCCTCTTCCACTGCTTTTTTTTTTTTTTTAAAGGTATGGACTACCACTGCTTTCTGAATACTGGAATGTAGAATTTAGCTTTCACACAAGGATATTCCTCTACAGGGTACAAAGACTGATTTTGGTTCATGAGTTATAGGTACAGTCCCTAATAGTGGTGAAGACATGAAAGATGTATGTGTTGGTTGGCTAACATCTCTCTGAACCAGAAAACAGTAATGCGACAGGAAGTAAAGTCGGAGAGTATTTCTTAAAGCCTACTCCTGATGAACAACCTCTAGCTGCAGATCCTGGAGATTTCTCAGCCTAGGTGTCTAAATAGAGGAGCTGCAATGGTTTCTGCTCCAAACTACTGATGAGCGTATTGATGTCAGTGAACGCAGAAGAATATTGCTGTGTACACTCTTCCACACACCTTCCACATACAGAAATCGTCTCAAAATGGATCAAAGCATGACATGAGTTAAAAACTATAACTATGAATGGAAAGAGAAGTGGTTGTATTTTATTTTACAGTGTACATTTGCATGTGTCACAAAAGCAACAATAGACACAGGAAAATTAGACCAGTTGAACGTACTTTAACCTGAAACATTATATCGAAAGACATTTCAACAGCAAGCAACAAGGCAGCCACTATGTTTGGATAAAATATTTGCAACTCATATTCTGACAATAAATTATATATACATATATATAATATATTTTATATATATTTATATGTAATATGTATTATTTATATGTATATATTATATATGCTATATATAATATATAAATATAACATAAATATATATTGTACATAATTATATAATATACAATATATTTATATATATTTATATATAATATTATATATAGTATATATAATATATTTATATATTTGTATAATATATATAATATATTTTATAATATATATTATATAAACATATATAATATATTATATATTCTTTTTTGTGATTATTTATTATTTTTGAAATTATGATATAATTATTTCTCCCCTTCCCTTTCCTCCCTCCAACCCCTTCTATGCATATTTCTATTTCTTTCTCTCTTTGAGTCCATGGCTTCTTTTTAATTGTCGCTACGCACACACACACACACACACACACACACACACCACAGCACAACTAAATATATAAATCCAACCTTTTAAATTTGTATGTTACCTGTATGTATAGGAACTCAGGGCTGACCACTTAGTATTAGATAATCATTTCGGAGGTTCTTCCCTGGGAAAGACCATTTTTCCTACTCTCAGCATTCCCAAATTGCCCATAATTTTGTCTAGGCTTGAGGCCCCTTAAGCTTTCTCTCTGCCATGTAAGTATATTTGTTGGTGTCATAGTTGTTCGGATCTTGTTTAAGCAGTCATGCTGATAATTTTTATAACCTCAGCACACATATATACAAACTCAACTCAATAATTGGCAAATCACGTGAATTAACATTTAACCAAAGAAGATATATTAATGAGAAACAAGCATATCAGACAATGCTCAAGACTACCTACAAAAGGTATAGCAGTGAAAACCACAGCAATTAAATAGCTAGTAACAAAAGCAGTAAATAAAATTTCAGTATGAAATGAGGAGAAATCACTTGAGCATTGTTTATTGAAACATAAGATACTATAGTACTGTGGAGAAAAGTATGGTGTGGTCCCTTAAAAATTCAAACAAGGAGGACCTAAAAATACTCTTTAATCTAGTAAATCCAACTTTGGATATGTTTAGACACGTGTACAAATTGTCATGTCGAGATCAAATTAACTCCTCTATATTCATGTTCATGGGAAGACTTTTAATGGAAACCAGAAGGTTGAAGCAATAAAAGGCCCATTGTTTGGTCCATGGAAAAGTAGAATGTGGTGTATGCTCACTATAGAATGCTGTTTTATCTTGGAAAAAAAAAAGAAATTCCTAATTATGCTTCAGGTGGATAAATATTGAAGACATTATGCTGGGTGAAATTACTAAGATAGAAAAGGTGAAGTAATTCAGAATGGTGCTTCCTTTTTAGTATGGTCAATAGACAAAGGTCATTATCAAAAGGACTTAGAGAAAAAGAAGACACTGGAGGTTAGACTTAGTACAGAGTTTCACTATAGGATGATGATATAGTGCAAACACACCCTGCTACTGAACTGTGCACTTTAAAATAAATAGAGAAGTAAGTCTTACACTATGCACAATTTATCTTAAGAAGCTTAGCTGAACAGAAAAGCATAGTGCTATGACTGGACTCATTTACATGTGTCTACTTGGGGGAATCTCATACTGTATTTATCAGGCAAATTTTATCTCTCATTTTGAAATTAGTAAGTATAAGCGTTACAATTTTTTGTCCTTGTTTAGATGATTTTGACTGTCATAAATGTTTTGTATTTACACATATATAGAAAAATATGTCCTGGCTTAATCGGGTTTGGAGCATTTGGGAGAATATGATATTTTATCAATACATAATCTTTAATTCATATAGATCACTGTTATTTTTTTCCATTACCTTTTTTACTTCAGTTACTTTGTTATTTGTTATGTTTTGGAGCTTTAAATACAGGCATTATACATATGACAATTTCATCTTTAAATGCATTGTAACTTGATAAGCTGTGAATTACATTTTTGTTTCATTTTTTTTATTGCTTGTTAATAGTTATAGAAACATAACTTGAGAGATTCTTCTTTTTCTCCCAAAGTCTTGGAAATTTCTATATTGAGGATTGGTTGTAGACTTCCTAGAATTTTCATAAAACCTACAAATACCTCAGTTCAGCCTCCTCCTTTATAAGTAATGTATTCTGTGCTCACATTCTGAATTGCTGTCCCAGCTGGAACACCCAGAGAAGAGCTGAGACAAAGGGAGGCTGTGGCTGATTCCCTACTTATTTTAGTCTTGAATAGATGCTTACTCTTACTGTAGTTAGTGGGCCATGTTCAATACAACCCTGTATCAAAACATTAATCTTATTTTGATAGAAGTGTTTCTTATAGATGGTTGATGAATTTTTTCAAACATTTTGTTTACCTTTAATGACACTGCTATAAGAAATTTCTCTTTCTACGTTCTCGCTTGGTTTCTGTACTTTATTTACATTGCAATATGCATGCAAAAGAGAGTGGATCTATGGGTTTTAACTTTTTGACTGAAAACTTTCAAACCAATCACATTATTTCAGGATAAAAGTATTGAATATTACTAATTCGTTTTTTTTTAATTCATCCAGGACCACTAAGATATTTTTATTCCAGAGTTAAGTGAATCATATTTCTTCTCTAGAAAAAAAAAAGGAAAGGAATCAAGTACTGCTCTCTTAATAAGCAAGGATGGGAATGGTCACACTCCCTGGAGCAGTTTAATCTACCTTGACATTGAGCCCATGATTCAGGATGATTTAAATGCCCTGTGACAAAAGAATGATTCGAAGTCTGCAAAATGCCCCTTATTGTAAGCTAGCAAAAGAGTAGTGATTTCAGACCTTGTGTGATTCCATAAGGGTGTTTGTGAAAAACAATACAAAAACTCCAAGTCAGCACTGTCAATCACACTCAAAATACTGCAAGGGAAGTCTGAAAGAAAAGCAGAGACTAAATCTCCATGCTCAGTAGCTGCATGCTTTCTGTGTAATTTTCCTCCTCAGAGCACATATTTCAATGCTGTTGTAATGGTGTCTTCAGTAATGGAACACAATGAATAGTAAATTATAGAATGTGTACCATTTTATCACATAAATAAAATCTTACCTAATGATATGTCCCACAGTGTGATGTAATAGTAAGAGATACACAAATTGAATTCATAAAGCAATGTATGGTTTTCTTCTTTTTTCCTGAGATGAATTGAACAGAATATCACATCTCTTGTGAGAGCAGTGAATGTCCATTGCTAACTGCTCTGGTATAATTCTATCATGAAGATATACAGACCCATTCCAATACAGTCTCAGGAGAAAATAATTCACATTGAATTCAGGGAGCACTTCTTTGAGTCTCTTTCTTCAAGGACACTGGAAGAGAATTTCCACCATCACTTCCAATACCACTCCTGAAGGTGGTATTATCTTAATAAGACAAGAGCAGTGGCCATTGAGGTGCAACATTCAAAACCAATCCTGTTCTCTCTCATGATCAAATATGCAGGTGTAACTCACTGTCATGCTGCAGCAAGGACTTAGTAGACAAAGTGAGAAGCCTCTACAGTGTGTTGTGACATAATCAATGTTGTCAAACAGAGGCACAGTTTACTGAGTAGTGTGAACAAAAATTACCTACAGGATCATTGACTAGGTTCCAAGAGAAACATGTTCAGAGTTTTCTATGAACATGCATTTTCATCATCAAAAAGCCCCCCACCAAAAAAATGCCAATGGAAGAGCTACTTACACCAGAATAGAAAGGCTCACCAGACACACACAGCACATCCTGCTCCTGCAGCATCAGCAGGTCTCTGGCAAGGTGCAGTCGGACTTTAAAAGGCTCCTGATTACCATCTTGTAGCAAGCAAACTCCTGTCTTCGTCTTCAGATAAAAAGAGCAAGAAAGAGAAAATGCTCAATTCATGGGTTATAATTCTCATAACTATTTACAGATGGATAACACTTGCTCTCAGTGATTCACACAGGAGTTCACAGGGGCATTACAGAACAAATAACCACTTCAAGGAATACAGAAGTTCAGAAAATGAAGACCATGCCACAGAGACCACATTGAAACATGGAAGGCAAGTGTATCCAAGATGATGCATTAAACTGAGAAATGAGGAAATTATTGTTTAATACTTTAAATATAAAGACAATAGTCACATTGAGATACATATTACATCACATAGAATTAAACCTAGTTTGCAGAATATATATAAAATCAGGACTGTGCACCATTTGTATAATCAGTTTCAAGTAACTCAGATTACTCCAAAAGAAAGATAAGAAAGAACAATCATGAAAATCTGTTCTCCGTGTCTCATCCGTGCCTCAGCAAGCACACAGCCTCTTTCTGTCTCTCGTATAAGATTCAAAATTGAAACTAATTCTTGGGGTTTATTTAGATTTCCACTATGTTATCACCTCTAGTTGTGAGCACCTATGCATGCATGCATTTACACACACATACATACATACAAACACACACCACACACACACACACACACACACACACACACACAACACTTTGTACCTTTAAAAGGATGAAGGTTAGGGTTTGCCAACTACATAAATGAGCAGAAATACTTAAAACCATATTTTATTATAAGCTAGAAAGTTTTGATTGCACACTCATGTTTTTGCTTGACATATTTTTGGGAACTGTGCAAACAGACTGAGGACTTCTGAATCAGTTCTTGACTCAGTGTGAACCAAGAAGTCAACAGGAACAAGGACTAGCTCAAAGATGCTACTTTTCTTTAATAATTGCTGAATCCTATCTGGGTGAATACATAAGGATGTATATTCATCTTATTTAAGGACAGTGTAGAGTTAAAAAATAATGCCAGCCTTTATCGTGGAATAAGCGTATCCATATGTATCAGCAGAAGTCTATTTCCTACAAAATGTCCTACAGTACTTATACAAATAAATTTAGCATTTAATATTAGTGTTTACAAGATCACTCTTTTGAGGGAGACATGGCAATCAGATGGCTGTGTTAATTTTTACACTAAGAATTAAATATCAGCTGAATATTATTCAGGGCATAGACCATCGTCAGTAATTTTGGGAGTTTGTTGCTTTTTTATAACGATCAATCCTGAAAACACTGCAGGAAAAAAAAGAGGCGAAAGAACATTTATGGACATTTAAAATACTTTCAGAAATTTTGTTCTAATCCCAAACTGAAATTCACTAAATATTTTTTGAAACTGAAGTCATCAACAACTCAAATGATAGTTTTTAAAACCAACCCACCCTGACGCACACACTTCAAAAGGGTATTTATTTTATACTTATGCACTAAGGAATGGCAGTATAAAATATTAAAAAGCTTTGCTTCCTAAAATAAAACCTTTGCATTTCTATAGAGCAGATAACTTTGTATGTATAATGAAAACACTGCAATTCATGACATGTGACAGCTGAGAAGGTGAGCTAAACATTTTCAGTCAGTGTGCATTGGCTTCTGTGAGGCGGAAGTACGAGCAGTGCAAAATGTCCCTGCTATGTGCTAGAGCCAAGTCTTCAGTGAAGTCTCACAAAGCAACCTAGGACAGGCAGCCAGAAACACCACAGATTACGTATGGATGTGATAGGAAACTGATTTTTGATTTGTAGAGGTTCACAAACCTCTTTTGTTTTTTCATTCAAATGGGGATCAATATTCTGGATAATAAAAGCATACTATTTTTATTGAAAATAATTTTCATCATACAGTATATTCTCATTACAGTTTCCCTGCCTTATCTCCTCCCACATCCTCCCTACCTCCCCAGCTACTCACTCCACACTTTCTTTCTCTCTTTCTTTAGAAGATAAACTAGAATAAAAGAATTAAAAAAGAAGCATTCACACAGAGACATAAATATACAAACAGACAAAAACTAGCACACAAAACATAGAATCAAAAAAACACAATGAAAAGACCAATAAGATTTTACAAAGCTCAAATAAAGCAATATGAGATAAAAAAAGAAAAAGAAAAATGTCTAAAAGTGACATTGAGTTTGCCTTGTGTTGACGCTTACTATTGGACTTGGGGTTGTAAAGTGTGGCGTGTATATGCACATTTGAGACTCCACTGGAGAAAACTGAACTTACTTTTGTAAGAAGTCACCTATTGGAGACACCTTCTTAGAAACGTGAGCTTGTGTCCAGTTCTCCCTCTCAGCTCTGGGACACTGTTAACATAAACTTGTGAACAATGCCAAAATTTCTGTGTGGTCTTATGTGCACTACTTCTCTTATGTCTGGAAGTCCCAATTTTTCAAGTAATCCATCTGCTCTGACTTAAAATCTTTCCACTTCCTCTTTTTATATAACTCCCTGA
Source organism: Cricetomys ansorgei (assembly GCA_026225945.1). NCBI lineage: Eukaryota > Metazoa > Chordata > Mammalia > Rodentia > Nesomyidae > Cricetomys > Cricetomys ansorgei. The sequence continues at coordinate 6,263,566 of JAMJFZ010000239.1, read as the reverse complement.
TCCCTGAGACGAGAGGCTTGATGAAGACATTTCGCTTAGGACTGGGTGTTTTAAAGTCTCTCACTCTGCACATTGTCTAGTTGTGGGTCTCTGTATTAGTTCCCATTTACAAGGGGAAGCTTTACTGATGAAGCTGAGTGAGGCGCGGCTCTATGGGTATAGCAGAATATCATCATGGGTCATGTTATTGTCATGCTCCTGAACAACAGTATTTGGTTTACCCTAGGCACGTGGGCTATCTAGTCTCAGTTTCTTGGCAACCCAAGCAGTATTGACCATGGGTTTCATTCTGTGGAGTAGGTTTTAAAGCAATCAGAGAGTGGTTTGGTTATACCAGCATTTGTACCACTCTTACAATAATTAGCTTAGCATACAGGTGCAGGCAGGTCGCCATTGTAGAAAAAGCTTTGTAGCTGAGTTGGTGGTTACCTTTCCTCTGGTAGTGTGCAGGGTACCTTCCAGTTGTGTCAGTAGGAATGAAGGCTCTAGTTAGGCACCAGCTTGATTTGTTTGTGTTCAATAAGATATATGAGTATTGTCTTCATCAATCAGGTCTTAGCATAAGTTAGTGGAGAACAGCTAACAGGCCCTGGCAATAGCCTGAGTTGTTAAGGCTTTCCATGGGACTCTTTTAGTCTAAAACTGAATTAGATGTAAACCAATCCTGGCACTGAAAGTTTAACTTGGTGATGAAAGATGCCTAGTTAGAGCATTGTCTCTCTTATTTGGTGACTCAGTTTATATTTCTCCCATATATGTATATATTTTAAGAAGCTTAAACAGTAGTAAATTTCCATATGACTCCACAATGGCCCTTAGAGCTAGTTGTCCCTTCCCATATTCTCTCTCTTACCATTTTTTTTCCTCCTCCCCATTTATCCTGCACCCATACCCCCACCCCAGCTGTCTCTCCCTAATTATATATTCTACTTTATCTTCTTTGGGAAATCCTCTCTTCCCTGTTAGTTCCTTACACTATACCTAACCTCTGTAGTTACGTGATTATATATATCAAAGGCTTAGACACTAACCTCTACATATAAGAGAATGAATATCATAGAATGTCTTTTGCGGTCTGGCTTATCTTACTCAGGATAATTTCTTTTCTAGCTCCATCAGTTTATCTACAAATATCATGATTTACTTTCTAATAGCTGAATAATATCCCAATGTATAAATGTATCATATTTTCATTGCCCACTCATCTGTCAATGGACACCTAGGCTATTACCACTGTTAAGAGTAGAGCAGCTATGAACATAGATTAGCAAGTAGGATTTAAAGTCTTTGGGGCATTTGCCCAAGAGTGGTATAGCTGGACCTCGAGGTCGCTCTATTCTCATCTCCTGAAGAACAGCCACACTGATTTCTATAGTGGCTGCATAAGTTCCCACTCCCACAAGCAGAGAATTAGTGTTCCCATTACCCCACACTCTTGTCAGCATGAGCTGCCATTAGTTTTATTGATCTTGGGCATTCTGACAGATGTATGATAAAATATCAAAGCAGTTTTGAGTTGCATTTCCTGAAGATTAAGGATATTGAACATTTCTTTGTTCTTTTCACTCATTTTTGTTTCATCTTTTGAGAATTCTCTATTATTTAATTGGATTATTTGTTTTCTTGATGTCCAGTTTTTGTTGTTCTTGTTGCTGTTGTCATTTATATACTTTAGATACTCACAGCCTGTCATCTTTGTAATTGGTAAAGATATTTTCCTCTGTAACTTAATGCTTTGTCCAAATGATGATTTCCTCTGCCATATAGAAGTTTTTCAGTTTCAGGAGGTCCACTTATTACTTGTTCTTAGTACCTGTCCTGTTCAGAATATCTTTTCCTGTATTAATGAGGTCAAGGTTATTCCCTCTTCCTCTTTTATTAGATTCAGTGTATCTGCCCTTATGTTGAGGTCTTTGGTCCACTGGAGTTGAGTTTTGTGTAGGATGATAAATATGGATCTATTTATATTCTTGCACAAGCATCTATTAAGTTTAGTGAGCAACATTTGTTAAAGATGCTCTGTTTTCCAACAAATTCTTGTCTGCATCTTCAGCTTAATTCCATTGACTAACATGTCTGTTTTTATGCCAATACCATGATTATTTTTTCTACTGTGGCTCTGTAGTATAATTTAAGATTGGGCGTGATACCTCCAACAGCTCTTTTATTATTCAGGAGTGTTCTTAATCTATTCTTGCTTTTTGTGTTTAAGATTACTCTTTTAATATTTTTGAGAAATTGTTTTGGTATTTGGATGGGGATTACATTGAATCTGTGGACTGCTGTTGATAGGATGGCCATTTTTGCTCTTCCATGTACTGAGAAGTATCTTTTTAGCCTATTGTGACAAAGGATTACTCTGTTACTGCCGTGTAAGAATTCCACCATTTTTATAAAAATTAGACATGTACTTAACTACATTCTTTCTTCACCTCTGGAATCTATACTCATAGCAGATGCTTATTAAATAATTCCCACTAATCTGTTCTATGGTATTCAGGTAAGAAGGTCTAGAGGACACAACTATTTCAATACTATCAAACTAGTTTTTTTCTTAATATAAAAGACCTCTTGCCTACAATTTGATCTGTGCCAGTTAATGTAAAGGTACTCTAAAGAAGATTGGAGGCATTTAGATAGAAAATTATACATCAAAGTCAAATGATCAAAATTGACCACATCTGATTATGTTTTTCATGTATGTGTATTGTTTGCCAATATTCCCAGTTGTGTAAGAAAACAGTTGGTAATAACAAATAGCTGTATTTCAACTTCAGGATGAGGGAAGGGCTTTTGCCAAAGCACTTGCAAGTGTGTCATTGTTTCATGTGAAAAATTAAAAGAACAGTCAGGTAAAGTGTGAGGAGCTCAAACGTGCCAGAAGGGTTTCTCATCTCATTTCCATTGCTGCAACTGTAAGCATTAATTCAAGCCATGTACACAAAATCATCCCTTAATCATTGCATAGTTGCCTGATAGAGAACACAGACATTGGACACACTTTAACTTCTAAAAACATGAGATTAAAAAATAAATTAACTCATTTTTTATGAGATCTAAGCATACACATCTGTAGCTATCTCCTTGGGGCAAACTACAAATAGAGAGTGAGGAGAAATTGATACTACAACATTTTACAGGGGATTAAGGTGTTCTAATATTTAACCACGAGAATTTAGTCAGATAATATAGCAATACACTTGAGGTTACACACATTATTTAATTTTGAAGATATTGAATAGCACTAATAAGATTAGACATAAATTAGACACTAGTACTTTAGAGCAGTCATACTTATTTTAAGATATACATATGTAAATAAGATGCAAGCTGATAGCTGACGGGAAAGCGTCACAGAGACAGGTGCAATGTATTTCTGGGAAGACACATTCAAGAGGTGACATGATTTAAAGAAGCAATTGTGAGAAAGAAAAAGAATTTGATGAGGAAGTGGAAGTTAAAAATGTGGATGAGTGAACTCCACAGTTCATATGATGCAAGATTAAAACAGAAGATATCCAAAATACTGAGCCTGAGTGGGCCAGCAATGGGCCACAGGACAAAAGATGCTGGGGGAAGATAAAAAGGGTTCAGGCCTTTGGATGGCGCAATGTGACTGGGTTTTCAGGATCATAGAAATGTGAGAGGTTACGCAATATGTTTACCTTTGTTTTCTATCCTGAGTCTCACTATGAATACCAGGCTGGCCTCAGACTCAGACATCTGCCTGCCTCTGTCTCTTGAGTGGTGGGATTAAAGTCATGCACCAGGACACCAAGATGAATTTATTTTTAAAGTTGTCATGTTTTTGACAACGCCATATATGAGCACTGTGCCTACATCACTCCCACCCCTTCGTTGCCTCAGTTCCTCCCATGTCCCAAATGTTTCCTACCAAATTCATTGTCTCTTCTGCATATATAAGCTAATGAGTTTATTTAGCATTACTCTTAAGGTACTAGTCCAAACATGACCAATTCGACAACCTATATGTGAGCTCACCCCTGGAAGAAACTTATTCTCTCTCCCTCTCTCTCTCTCTCTCTTTCTCTCTTTCTCTCTCTCTCTCTCCCTCCCTCCCTCCCTCCATCCCTCCCTCTCTCCCTCCCTCCTTCCCTCCCCCTCTCTCTCTCTTCCCCCCTCTCTCTCCCTCTCTCCCTCTCTCCCTCTCTCCCTCTCTCTCTCATCAGAAGTCATTGAGAACCTCTAGCTCTTCATCTAAGGGTGGGATCTTATGGAATTTTTCCTACCTATGTTGATGTGCTGGCTAGTCTTACATCAACTTGGCATACAAACTAGAGTAATCTGAAAGGAGGGAAACTCGAGAAAATGCTTCTGTAAGGCTGCAAGGCATTTTAAAATCATTAATTGATAGGGAGGGCCTAGCCCACTGTGGGCAGTTCCATCCCTGGGCTGGAGGTCCGGGTTCTATAAGAAAGCAATCTGAGGATGCCATGGGAGCAAGCCAGTAAGCAGAACCCCTCCATGGCCTCTGCATCAACCCTTGCCTCCAAATCCCTGTCCTGTTTGTGTTCTTGTACTGGTTTCTTCAACAATGGGCAACAATGTGGAAGTACAAAGGCAAATAAACCCTTTCCTACTCAATTTACTTTTTGGTTGTGGTGTTTCATTACATCAATAGAAAGCCTAATTAAGACAGTTGGCATGTCAACTGGGGTTGTTATTATGTTGGTCTTATTTAGGCAACCATGTTCTTGAGAGGTATGGGCATATTTTCCTTGGCCTGTCTAGGAAACATTGTCTAGCATATGGTACCCTGGTTTTCTGTCTCTTGTATGCTTTGCTACCCATCTTATACCATATACCTTAGCCTTTGGCACAAATGTTGTGTTGCAGATGTATTGAGTGGACTAGGGAATCTCACAAACACTTATTCTTTGCATTTTGGCCAGTTGTAGATCTCTGTTATAGAAAGAAGCTTTCCTTTTTTCTTTTGATGAGGAGCAAAAGCTACATGTATTTGAGGATATAAGAAGTATTTAGAATATATTTAGGAATTAATTAGTTTAGGAAAATTGCTTTAGTAGACATTTAGCACCTATAACCACTCCAGCCATTAGTAACTGGATATGAATTTCCTTCCATCAAGCAAGCTTTACATCTTATTAGACAGCTGCTGATTATCTCCATGATAAATGGCCTATTATTACACCAATTGGGATATCTTGCGGTGCCAATTATTGTTATGATTTGGGCTTCATAGCTGGGTGGGACTACTAACTGTTCCTCTCCCTTGGAGCTTGAATTGAATTTTTCAATACTGAGGACTCATTCTTAAGAAGTCACTGAGATCCATTCCAGCTGGATTCATCTAAGTCTGGTTCTAAAACATGTTAGTTTTTCAAAAATAGGGTCATACCTTCAAATTCTGGAAGACAATGATAACAGCTATAGGTAATATAGTTTTGGGAGACTTTTGTATTCCCACTGACCAACAATTCTAGGTTTACAGAGATTAAAAATTGGTGAAGCCACTAAATTAATCAATGTGAAGAATTTTCCAAAAGGTGAAAATACATCTACCATAAGATCCAGCAACACTGTTACTGGATTTATACCCAAAATATTTAATACTCTACCTCAGATATAATTCTATGGCAATGTCTAGTGTCTCCTTATTTATATTAGAGAGGAAATGGATGCCCTTCAACTGATGAATGGATGGGAGGGAGAAGATGGAGAACATCAGAGAACAAGGCTCTCTAAATCAACTGAGAAAGTCTCATATGAACTCATAGAGACTAAAGCAGCAATCACAGGGCCTACACAAGTCTGCATTATGTCCTTTTCCTATATATTTTAGCTTTCAGCTTAGTATTTTTCTGGGACTCCTAAGTGTGTGAACAAGTGGGTCTCTGATTCGTGTGCCTATTCTTGAGGCTTTTTCCTTCTATTGGGTTTCCTTGTCCAGGCTCGATGTGATGGCTTTTGTCCTATCTTATTATATTTAATTTTCTCCTGTTTGGTTGTTATCTCTTAGAAGTCTGTTCTATTCTAATGAGACAGAAAGGGAGTGGATCTGGAGGGAAGGAGAAGTGTGGAGGAACTAGGATTAATAAAAGGAGGGGGAACTATAATCAGGATATATTTTGAGAAAAGAATCTATTTTCAATTTTTAAAAGGAATATAAAAATCATAGAATGTCATATATGTCTTTTCCAGCACTACTTCAATAAGTAAATAAACCTTGAAATATTCAAAATTCAGAAAAGTTCAAAACAAATATGTAACTTCACTTTAGAATTTTTCTGCATCAAATAAAAGTGGTTTGTAAACCATTTTAGGCAAATACCTATGATTATTGGAAATGTGAGAGGGTATATGCATTTATAAAATATAACCACTTTTACATTTTGGAAAATTAAACAAAGTACAAAATTTCATAGTAAAATCTGTTTAATCGTTTTCAGAAAGGCCTCACTGTTGTGGAAGTTTATTTTTAGTTATGCTTAAAACAATTGTTTTTGTGCACTGTTGGAAAAAGGAATGCATAGGCCTTGGCGTTTTGTATTGTCTGCAGGTGCTGGATTTCTGTGGGGGATTTGATTGCTTATGATCTGCACATGATATCAGTAGAGCACGTAAGGAGTTCTGAATCAATAAAACACCTGAGCGCAGATGCTCGGGGTTCCACTGTCGAGTATGGTGCTGGCCAGGACGGTGATTCCCACTGCTGAGGTCTGGCAGAGTTTACACCTATGAAAAATTCCTCCTTGTCATCCCTGCTGAGCTCCACAGCAGCGAATGACTACACCTATACTTACATTTCACTTTTCACCACCTGTGAACTTTTCTAAACCAGATAACATTTACAATTTCTTTATAGGAAATCAATTCCTTTACACAAATTCATGGAAGAGATTAAACTATATGTCACTTCAAATTTAAAAGGTCAGTATTCAAAATGAGTAAGAAATAAAGATCCTTGCTCTCTCTGTTTAATTTTACCACTAACACAGACACTGAGTTATATTTTTTTTTGGGGGGGGAAATGTTTTGTAGAATAAAATGCTTAAACATTTTAAGAAAATGCAAAATATTTTGATCTATGAATATTTGCATTTTGCTTAAACAGTTTTTGTTAAAAAGAAAAAAAAAACAAACGAACCAGTATTTCTTCCTAAGATATAATGCACTATGGAAATAAACATTTGATGGGACCCTCAGACTCTGAAAAGAAGAGTATGCATCACTTTAACTAACACCAAAGTTTAAGGGTAGTGCTGCACAAAATTCTAATTGCCTGACACACATATGTAGGTTTAGGATCACAATATCCTGAGGAGTTAGTGATGATAAGAAGCACAAATATCTTTTGAGTTAGAACTGTTTATGTGCAAACAGTACCTTCCAACACCTCTCTTCTGAGCCAACAAGTGACGTGTAGCTTATGGAGAAGAGCAGTCCAGTTATAGTCACAAGACCCAGAGTTAGGATCCAAGACTTCCTATACGACCTTGGTTTTCTGCCTTTAAGGAGTAAAATGTCCTTTAGTGGTATTGAGCTTTTCACTCTTTCTCTGGGAAAAGCAGTTTTCCATGTCCATAGAGTCTGGCCAGGTGTTTCCTGCTTACAATCTGTAAGAAGTAGAAAATCTTCTGACCTACCTCCTCACAGGTAGTTCGGAAATCCATGTGCTGTAGCACTGCGCAGGATGTGGTCTGTAAAGACAGAAAGAGTGGGTAGTTACAGGAAACATGAAGGTCATCACGGAATACAGACATAGGACTAGAAACCAAAACACTGATGTGAGAGAGCAATACGGGCAGCCAGTTACAAGAAACAAAACAGGAGAGAAATGGGGGAGGCACAGACAGTCATCTAGTGTAATGGAGAATATCCCAGGCCTCTCTGCCTCCTCACAAGGATTGACCAGGTGTTAGCCTTTTTCCTCAGGTTCTTCATCAGTTGTACCATTCAGTTTGAAGCCTGAATTTGTGAGAGGGAGAACTTCAAAGAGTGTAATTAAATGTTGCCTTTCATCTGATTATCTCTTGAATGAAAGGTTAATCTTTCTCTTTTTAATTGAAAAGCTACATGCATGAGTAATTCTCTCTGCAATGTAAATTTTTATTCAGAAACATTATGATGCAAGTCACTCACCCATTTGTATAATAATAAGATAAATGAAAATAGAAATACTTATAACTTCTTACTTATAACAAACATTTCACTTTATAATGTAGTGATTAATATAGATTTAAATTCATATAATGTTTTAAAACATGTATTTTAGCATTTGGTTTATAATATATGTTAAGCTTAAGAAAACCAAGCATTGTTTAAAAAAATAACATCCCTAAAATAGTGTACAACAAAACACACCATCCCTTCCCCATCGCAACCTGATCTTCCTATTGCAGCTCATTCTTTCATCCATATCTACCATGCTTATTTCCCTTTCCCAGGGAGATCTATCTGTACCTCCTAGTTCCTATACCTATCCTCTATATACCTATAGATTGTACCTTACTTATGAATACATACCATATTTTTCCCAGGTCTGAAATAACTCACTCAGAATAATTTATTTTTCTAGTTCCATCTATTCGTCTGCAAATTTCATGATGTTATTTGTTAATGACTTAGTAGTATTCCATTGTGTAAATGTACCATATTTCCTTTATCCATTTTTTTCTGTTGAATGACATCTAGGTTGTTTCCAATTTCTGTTTATTATGAACAGTGCAGCAATGAAAATGACTGATCAAGTATTTCTGAGGTAGAATGAAACATCATTTTTGTGTATGCCTAAGAATAATATAAGTGAATCCTGAGGAAGATTGAATCCCATCTTCCTGAGGAATCGTCACAGTGATTTTTACAGTAACTATCAGAGTTTTGCACTTCCACTAACAATGTCTAAGTGCTCATTTTATTTCATAGCTTACTCAGAATGAGCAGTCACTTGTTCTGTTGATCTTAAGCATTCTGGCAGGTGTAAGATGAAATATCAAAGCAGTTTTCATCTGCAGTTCCCTGATAGCTAAGGATGTTGAACATTTATTTAAGTATTTCTCAGCCATTTAATTTTTTGGGGGGTGGGGAGCTTCTCTGTTTAGATCTCTATACCATTTATAAATTGAGTTGTTTTCTTGTAATCTACTTTCTTGAGTTCTTTATATATTTTGAATATTAGTATCCTCTCAGATGTGGAGTTTTGAAAGTCTTTTCACATTCTGTAGGCTACTGCTTTGCTCTAATTGATGTCCTTTGCCTTACTTTTCAGTTTCTAGAAGCCTCATTTATTAATTGGTGATCTGAGTGCCTGTGCTATCTGTGTTCTGTCCACGAAGTCTCCTATGCCAATTAGTTCAAGCCTACTCTCTCCACATTTTCTCTTCTATAAGGTTAAGTTATGGATCATTGATCCATTTGTACTTGAGTTTTGTGCAGAGTGATGAGTATGGATCAATTTGCATTCTTCTACATGCAGACATAGATTTTCCACATGCAGACATACATATAATTTGATCAGCACCATTTGTTGACGATGCTGTCTTTTTCTAATTGTGTATGTCTGGCTTCCTTATCAAAAATCATTTGTCCATAGGTGTCTGGACTTATGTCTGGGTCTTCAATTTGATTCCTTTTACCAACATATCTGTTTTTGTGCCAATATTGTGCTGTTCTTATTACTATAGATTTGTAGTACAACTTGGAAAATGGGATGGTACATTGTGCAGTTCTTTTGTTGTTCAGGATTGTTTTAGCTATTTTGCATTTTTTGTGTGTCCACGTGAAGCTGAAGATTGTCCTTCCATGATCTGTGAAAAATTGTGTTGGAATTTTGGTGTTGATTGTATTGAATCTGCAGATAAGTTTTGGTAGGGCATCTATGTGTACTACGTAAATATCTAGTTTTAATCTGTGGTGGGCAGATAGGATGTAGGATGTTATTTAGATTTTCTTAGCAGTTGATTCTTGCTTTCTGTCTGAATATGTGGTCAGCTTTAGAGAAAGATCCATTAGGTGCTGAGAAGAAGGTATATTCTTTCATGTCTAGGTGAAATATTAAGCAGCTGTTAGATCCATTTGGTTTATTGTGTCAGTTAGCTCCAGCATTTCTTTGTTTAGTTTTTGTCTGGATGATCTGTCTTTTGGTAAGACATAGGTATAGAAGTCTCCCATTATCAATGTGTGAGAGTCAATATGTGGTTTAAGCTGTTGCAGTGTTTCCTTTACAAACTTAGCTGCCCTTGTTTAGTGTTAGAGATATTAAGAATTGCAATGTGCTCTTGATTGCTTTTCCTTTGATAAATATATAATGTCCTTCCCTATATCATTTGACTGGTTTGGTTTTGAAATCTGTTTCAACAGATATTACAATTGTTATACTAGCTTGTTTCTTAGGTCTATTTGCTTTGAATATCTTTTGCCAACTCTTTATCCTGAGGTGATGTTTATCTTTGATGTAAGGGTTCATTTCAAAGGTGCAAAAGAAGGATTGATCCTCTTTTCTCATCCATTCTGTTATTCTATGTCTTCTTATGAGGCAATTGAGACCATTGACATGGAGTGATATTATTGACTAGTGATTGTTGCTTCCTGTTGCTTTGTTGTTGTTGTTGCTGTTTGCATGTTTGTGTTTGTGTGCACATTTCTATTCTTTTGATTTTGTTGGCCTGAGATTATTTATCTCCTAGTTTTCTTGGATATAGTTAACCTCTTTAGGTTGGAGTTTACCTTTCAGTACCTTCTGTAGGGTAGAATTTGTAGCTAGATATTGCTTATATTTGTTTCTTAATTAAGGAATGTCTTCTTTTATCCCTCTATGGTGATTGAAAGTTTTTTTTCTGAATGTAGCAGTTTGGGGGCTGGCATTTGTAGTGTCTTAGAATCTTCAGCACATCTGTCTAGGCCCTTCTGGATGTCTCCATTGAGAAATCAGGTGTAGTTCTACTAGGTCTGCCTTTATACGTTACTGTAACAGGGCGCAGACCTTAGTAGGCCCAGAGACTTTAGTACACATAACTCCATGATGGAAGTATCATTTAGGCAATAAAACACAGCACATACACAGAGCTTCCAGTCAAAACTAAAACACTGGTCTAATCTGCCAAAGTCCATAGTTCTAGGAAAGTCTCTAAATGTACTAATCTTGCTTTTTGGCTTCTATAATTATTCTTTTAGTTAACTGTCCTTGTTAACCAAAGTAGGTCAACTCAAAACATGTTTTTTGTGCTTAAAAGCTCACCCCAGAAAAGGCTTGGAGCTACAGTGGGAACCCCAACAGCCATTGTCATCACTGGATGGCTAATAAAGACATCTATTGGCTAAACCTGTGTCTGAGCAGTCTTCTCTGGTTAATATCCCACAAAATTACTTGGTCTTTTCCCCTTTCACCTTTTAATATTATTTCTTTATTCTGTGCATTTATTGTTTTAGTTATCATAGGCTGAGGGGAGCTTCTTTCCTGGCCCAGTATATTTGGTATTCTGTATGCTTCTTGTAAGCATTTTATTCTTCCAGTTTGGGAATTTTCTTCTACGGTTTTGTTGAAAATATTTTCTGTGCCTTTGAATATAATTTCTTCTCCTTCCTCTACCCCTATTATTCTCAGATTTGGTCTTTTCTCAGTGTTCCAGATTTCCTGGATACTTTTTGCCAGGAATTTTATTTTTTCTTTTAGCATTTTCTTTGACTGGTGTATCTATTTATTCTAAGTGTCTTCAATGCCCGAGATTGTCTCTTCAATCTCTTGTGTTCTGTTGGTGAAGCTTGCCTTTGTGATTTCTATTCTAGTTCCTAAATTTTTCATTGCCATTATTCCTTTCGTTTGGGTTTTCTTTGTTGATTCTATTTCCGTGCAAGTATGTGCGCAAATAGGTATTAATGATGTGGGTGATGCTTAAATACAAGTTTGGAACAGGCCAATTTTGTTGGCAGGAATCTACTAACTACAGACATTTGAAATTAATATCAGGGTACGTACAATAGGTCCTAACCATCTTAGTTGGATAACCTCTATCAGGTGAAACAGAAATGCCTGAATCACCTTGAAATTTCTAGAATGTTTTCAAGGATTTGTTACATACAGACTTTCCACTCATCATGGAGAAACCATAAAACTGACCTTCCAGTATGATCGTGAGGAATGAATCTGTGAGAGAAGTCCAACCCTGTGTTGGGACTCTGTGGGCACTCTGCTCTCTATGGCATAATCACTACCACTGAGCTGGGACCATCAATGTGATGACGACTTTGAATCCTGTGTGGGCAGGATGCACCCAGCATCGCTTTCACACAAAGAGGTTAGGTTCACAGACACTGGGAACAGAGTCAAAGGAATAATCAGATACAATTTACCTCGGGAGGCCCAAAGGAGACAGGCTGATCACTTACCCCAGTGTGTACTATTTCACTCTGATAAACAAACGCTTTAGTTCAAGTGAACAAAGCTCTAATTTGAATAACAACATAGTTTCAGCCTCTCTATCAGTTCCTAGACATGAACCAATCAGAAAGCACAAGAGCTCTTCATGAAAATAGAGCCTAGAATGCCTTCAAGAGGACCCTCCATACTTTGTCACATGTTAACACTGTTACTTTTCTCCCAGCCTTCTAAACAAGGACGTACAGCCTTTTATCTGAGCAAATGCGCATTACAAAAAAAAAAGAAACTAAATAGCCCTTTTGATTGATTCTGAACTAAGATTACTACAGATGTCAGAAAGTATCATGATAGTCTACCACACAGATCAGAGGCTAGCCAGACCAGCTCAGCTGAAGCTCAATTCACAGTGAGTCTAGTAGGTCCACAAGCATGGCCCTTAGTTATTTTCTCAGCTCCTGAATACATAACTGAGCTAACTATATCTGGTGAATGGATGCCCATGTTGACTCCCTACAACATGGAGTAATGGTTTCTACCTGGGAAAAGACTGCTTCTAAAGCAAAGAAATGCCATCACGAAGGACAAGAAAACTGAAGATTACCCTCTCATTACACACGATACCACACTGCTCTATCATTACCTTTGCAGTTAAGGCATAAGTGTTACAAAATTCAGAACTTTGTACTCTGGTGAAATTGCAAGGAGTCTAGAGTGTGAAGAATGGTACCATATTCCTCCACAGGTAAGTGGTAAGTTGTTATGGTTAGGGGAGGAGAACAATGCCTTGGGGGCCTTTTTGGGAGTTTTCAGTAATTTGTTCTTTTATTTTATTTGTTTGTTTGTTTGAATATGTTACTCTAGCACATTTACATGTGTCTAATTAGGTAAAGAAGGTATGCTGGCTAGTCTTATGTCAACTTGACACGCAAACTAGAGGTATCTGAAAGGAGGGAACCTTAATTGAAAAAATGCTTCCATAAGATTTGGATGTAAGACATTTTCTTAATTAGTAATTAGTGGAGGGGGGCCCAGCCCATTGTGGTGGTTCCATCCCTGGGCTGGTAGTCCTGATAACTATAAGAGTACAAACTAAGCAAGTCATGAGAAGCAGACCAATATGCTGTACCCCTCCATGGCCTCTGCATCAGTTCTTGCTTCCAAGTTTCAGCCCTGTTTGAGTTCCTGTCTTGGCTTTCTTCAATGATGGACTACAATGTGGAAGTGTAAACCAAATAAACCCTTTTCTCCCTGACTTGCTTTTGGTCACGATGTTTCATCCCAACAATAGAAACCCTACCTAAGATCGAAGGGAAGACTCTGCAAGTGATGCAGCTACTCCACTGCTTGGGCCACCTTTCCCAGCAGATCTAATTTCACTTGCACAATCAGTGGTGCTCAGGGATCCTCTATGGAGTTTTTGTTGCACTCTGAGAGTCAATTCATTCCTAGTGCTTTAGCACTTAATGTCAAATGTCCTGTCCTAAATGGCAATTACTCCTTTCTGAGAAGCATTTGTTGGCTTATTACTGTGACTGGTACAGACTGAATATTTGCTGATGAGGCACTAAGTGATCATATACCCTAAGTACCTATCATGAACGCAGTATTCTCTACCCACACAGGTCAAACAGTTGAATGTGCATAGCAATACCCTATGAGGCTCACAAAGGCTCAAGAGGCATGAATAATTTACAGGGTAAAGAAGCTCAAATGTCCATTGCCTCCATGTGTGCTACATTATCCTAACACCTTCTCCATCTAAGTACACCTGCAGTCTCATCAAAGATCTGCTATGATGATGTAAATATTGGCCATATTTACATCCTGTTTTTCACCATACATAGACATCACATAAAAGTAGACAGCTGTAGTACTACACTTATAGATCCTTGCCAAACAGGAAAGAGGAAGTTTCTTCCAGTGAAAAGAATTTCAGGGATGCCTTTAGCTTTTTTTTTCATTTATTAAGAATAAGAAATGATAGTCAGTAACCTTTGCACCGAATTGATGTGAAAGGAAATCAGCAATGAAAAGTCCTGGAAAAAATATGAGGGGAAGGAAGAAGAAGAAAAACAGGGAGAGGAAGAGTAGGAGGAGGAAGATGATGCAGGCAGGGAAGATGAAGAGTGAGATGGGGAGAGGAGAGGGAGAGGCATTTATGTCCCCAAATATGTAAGTTAGACAAAGGATCATTGCAGTTTAGAATGTAAAAACCAAATAAAAGTGTTGTTGCAAAGTAATTTTTTTTGGTAGCTGGCTAAGTACTGTGGCCCCAGTGTTTGCTCAAGTGTCTCCAGCCTGGACCAGGAAGATGGCTCAGTAGGTAATAGCTTGTGTCTCCAAGACTGCCAGCTTGCGTTTGATCCCCAGGATCTATATCACGGAAGGAGAGCACTGGCTCCCACTGACTCTTGCACATGTACTGTGGCTATAATATATTAAACAGATACTAAAGGAAAAACACAGCCTTCCACCTTGGAGATGCCCCTAGATTTCAGACTTGTCAGCACTCACAATTGCATAAACCAATACCTTGAAATACGTATATACATGTATAATCTTTCCCCTGATTTTCTGTGCAGGGAAACCTGGCTGATGTAGTGACTTATGCCACTCAAATCTTCTTTTTGTTAATATTTAACATTTATCTTGGAAAAACCTAAAATGACATGTGTCTAGATATTATTAAGCATCCATAAATACAATTTATCAACAATTTAGTAACATAATATGCTGTATACTTGACAGAATTTTATACCACGTGAATGATAGTCCATAAATACTAAGAATACTAAGATGGTACCATAAGATTGGGTTGCCTACAGTGAACACAGATAATAGAAAAATTAAGAAATAAGTAACTGTTTTCTTAGGCTATCCTGGTGTGTGTGTGTGTTTGTGTGTGTGTACAATGTTTGTACAGTGATGAACTCACTTCCTTAAAGTGAACCCATGTCATACAGTAATGACTGGATCTATCCCGTATCTAACTATAGGAAAACACTTCACTTTGCAGGCATTAGCAACACAATTTTATACTTTCACTGAAATTTTGAAATTTAAACTTCTTCCTACCAATCAAACATGGGTTTTAGGGTTTCTTTCTCAAGATTTTCTTCTCCATATATTTTTTTTCTCATTTACATCTGAAATTATTATGGCTTTCTATACATGATGGGGTTTTTTGTTGTTGCCGTTACTTTCAGTTTGGTCTGATTTTATTGATTTTTTTTCTACCTTCCATTACTTTCTCAGAAAGTCTCTGGCCCCTTCCCCAGGAGAAAGCAGCACTAGGGGGACATAGCCACTGCTTCTCTGTGTATGAGAAGGGAACTGGAGTGGGAGTTTGATGGCTAAGACAGGAGCTGTCGTAACAGTGACTCAGAACAGTGAAATCAGACCAAACAAAAAATATGAAAGAAAAATATGAAGTCTGAAAGTCCATGACTAAGTTGGAGTCTAATGTTGCAGCCTGCAAATTAGAGATTCAACAAGATGCTATGCAGGTGCTTGTTGGAATAACAGACTTGGCTTTGCAAAATTATCTCCCTGAATTATACAAAATGGATGAAATAATAGAAATTAAATATAAAACTCTAATTTTCTCATGTTCAGGGAATACATACTGATGCACATTTTTTCATCCCCCATCACCTAGTTTTATTCATGAAGGTATGGGCTCTTAGCACCCTATACTTCATAATTTTAAAATGTCAACCAAGCTTCTGTATACCCATTCCAAGCTCAATTCTCCTTCTATTTTTCCATATTTACATTCTTAAAGGCCTCAAGAACACCAAGCCAGACAACCTTAAGATGTATGTAAGGGACCTAGCACAGACCTGTGTAGGTTCAATGTCTGCTACTTCCGACCCTGTGAGCCTCTTCAAGTACTGATCAGTTGACCCTGTGTGGTGTGTTCTCCTGGTGTCCTCAACCCCACTCTTCTTCCCTCACTTCATCGGGGTTTCCTGAGCTCTACCTGATACTGGCCATGGGCCTCTACATCTGCTCCCATCAGCTGCTGGAGGAAGCCTCTCTGATAAAGATTGGCCTAGGTACCAATCTATGTGAACAGAAGGATATCATTAGGAATTGTCTCCGGGCTATCAGGTCTCCAGTTCCTGGCCGGCTCTGCAGGGTCAGGCATGGACTCACTCCCTTAGAATAGAGTTCTGCCCCTCAATTGGCCCAGCAGATCCTGAAGGTAGGATAAGTTATGGGTCAAAGGTTTTGTGGCAGGGTTGGTGTGCCAGTACCATCACAGGAAGCCTTGCCTGGATACAGGACATGACCTGTTCAGGATCCATATCTCTCACTACTAGGAGTCCTTGCTAGGGCGACCCTCGTAGATTCCAGGGAGTTTCCACTGCGCTAGTCTCCAGATCACCTTCTAAATGTTCCTCAGTTATGGTTGCTTCTCTATATATACTCCCCCTCTACCTAACTCTCTTGTTACCATTCCCATTCTCTCTCTGCCCACATGCAATATCTGTTCTCTTTCTCCTTCCCAGAGATATCCATGTGTCCCTAATGGAGCCCTCCTTGTTACATAGTCTCTGTGTGCGTGTGGATTGTAGTATAATTGTCCTTTACTAAACAACTACTATGTTTTAAAGTAAGCTGTTTGTTGGCTGACTTGCAGTCTCTCTCTCCACACACATGTCCGGACCATGCACTATAACCAGCTGCATGGCCTCTTCAGAAGTTCTGAGCAGAGATTTGGGCTTTGAGCCACAAAATCCAAGAAAGAATAAGGATTCTATTCTCATGAGCATCCATTGGTGTAATTACAAGAGAAGGAGAAAATGAAAAGAATGGTCAGATAAGGTGAATTTCTTTCCCAATACTGGAGGAAACACTATTTTTATCAAATATTTGTGAAATTGATTAACAAGAAGTTCTATAATTGGGAGAGGCAAAAAGAAACTGTCTAATATGTCAGTTAGAAGATATACAACATGGAGAGTGCTGGCTGCAAATGAAGAAGCTTAGTCTGCCTTAGCTGGCAGTAGCTGAATTGTGTATTTAAATATGGGCCTCCCTTTTGTTTCTTTAAAAATATATTTATTGTAATTTAATTGTGTGTGGAGGGAGGAGTGAATATGTCTACAGTACTTGTGCATGTTCATGACTATGGGTTCAGGAAAGTGCATCAGACCCCATGAAGCTGGGGTTACTGTAAGTTCTAGGCCACCCAGAATGGATGTTGGGGGCTGAACTCTGGTCCTCTACAAAAGCAGTACCTAGTCTTGAGTGCTTAGCCATCTCTCCAGCCCTTAAGACTGCTCTATTCAGTGAGAAAAGCTGCCACTGACATTTTTCTGATAAAATTCAAACTAATATACACTGAGTATTTTGGAAAAATGTATAAATTGTTATAAATATGGGTATAAAGTCTATTAGCAGGGTGCTAAATAATTAGTAGAATTGATTAGAAGCATGTTTTACCCATTCTAGTAGATATAACACTAAACTTTCAGTAATAAGAATAACTCTCTAATTTATGAACTGCTGATTTGGTTATGAGTATGAGGTCAGGAAATACGTGTGAAACTAGAATAGGTTTCCACAGAGCATGGAGGATAGCTTAACTTTAAAAAAAATGCAAGCAGAAACATATACAAAGCTCTCTGTCTTCCTTCAGTTTACCAAATGCATCATTGATTCATGAAAACAAAAGGCGTCTTGCCACTTTCTCCTGGGAAAACTGCATTGGGCCAGTACAGAAAACTCCATATACTCATTCTTCTGAATATAATTCTTAAGAGTCTACATAAAGGAGCCATTAATTATCTGCACTCACTGACCTTCCTCCTCGGACTCCAATAATAAAGATAAAAAGTGCACTTCTCTATCAAAAGTATGCTTCTCCCCCCTTCTCTTTCTCTTTCTCTCCCTCTCTCTACTAAACTGGAACCAAACACAACGTTCTTGCAGTATGGCTCATTCTCTGGGTAGTTCCATTATGCATCTGCATGTGAGTACACAGCCCTTTATCTTCTATCGGTTAGTCTCTTGTTTAAGGTACAGTTCAACAAGAACTGTATGTTAATTACTATGTTAATTACTCTGTTTACCAGAGTCTTAAATGAAATTCTGATAATCCATCATACTATAACAAGTTCTGGAGACATGTTCTAAATGGGAATAATGCCCTAAAACTCACATGCCATGATCATACAGTTGATGCCACTATTGATTAAATGATTAAAGCAAAATGCTTCCATTTTCTTTGATTGCTTGCCCCTAATGTGCATCATATTAAAGACTGTGGTTTCTCAGAACTGCTCTGCCCCAGCCAAGCTGCCTCCTATACAGCTGTCTGCCTTGTCTCTATCATTCACTGTCCTACTCAGCTCCTCTGCACGTTGCGTTATATCACATTAAGACTCATATCTGTATTGCTTTATAGCACATTACTAGGACATGCAGGCACTGCACCACTGACAGAGCATTTCCTTCTATGTGCACCCCACTCATCCACAGGCTTAAAGACTTTGGGATGGATACAAGGCTATGCATACACAGTAGTCAGAAATGCATTGGCACAGGACAGGAGCATGCTTTTTTTAAATGAATTTGTTTGGAATGCACCATTTTTCCCCCAATGCATTTCCAACCTTCTTACAATAAGGGAATCCTTAGTAACAAACTCAGTACCAAAGTGACCTTAAGATGGTTGTTTTCAAGTTAAAAATTCTTCTCTGCAGGACAGGAACTCTCCTAATAAGTATTGAGAGTTCCTCCCTGCAGGTTACATTATCCCCTTTTTGTGTATTTCACTTCTCAGTGAGAACCTCACCTCTACTATCCACTATGAAATATTTTGGTTTATGTGGAAAAAATGACAAACATAAGTTTTCATCTCCTAAGCAAAAGATCGAATTGCCAAAAGAATTTTATATATTTAACCACAGAAGGTTTTGTTTTATCTAAATCCTGTGCTGATTTAGAAGATAAATATATATATAAATTCTGAGCAGGTCACAGTGATGCGGAGCATATGAGAAGACTCAGTTTGCTCCTCCTTACTCCCTTCCCAGTAAATGAGTCTACCTTTCCTGAAGTTAAGTTTAAATACCAGAGAACTGGTCAATATAGAAGACTTATCAGTCCTATGACACGGGCACTTCCTAGGTTTCCTCAGAGGCATGACAGAAAGTCCAGAAAATCAAGACCCTTTGTTGAACTTATTACTGCGGAACTCTCCACGTGAGTGTGTATTCTGGATGAAATCTCCATCAGACCAGATTCAACAGTCTGTGCAAAATTGTAAAAAGCAATTGAGATCCATGGATGATACTTATTAAGTTTGAAAGTACTGATATAATTTGTCGGATGGGATTTAGTGACTAATGTCATATTTTTACCACTGTTGTGAAAATAACAGCACTGGTGTTTTGACTAATAAAACATTAACCTATTAAGGAAAAAGAATTCATCACATGATTTAAAACAAACATTGCTGAAGTTTCCTATACCAAGAACACATTTATTAGCTTACCATTATATTAGGCCCTTGGCTCAATTTTTTGGTAGGTCTTTGTGGTAGGTCTTTTATTTACCTTTTCTCGTTTATTGAAATAACGCTAGTTGTGGAATTAAAGATGGAAGTACATTAGGGGAATGTAATGGTAAAGTGGCTTTTGCCAGAAAGTCAAGGACTGACATAATCGGAAAAAATATTCTATGATTTTAAAAGACGGAAGTTTTTCAAACACACAAGCAAACAAACAAAACAAGCAAAAACCCAATTGAGTAGTTCTAGGTGGGGTAACCCAGATGTAGAAAGCAAAGATCACACGTTCTCTCTCATTAAATCTTCACATCTTACTGCCTCCTTCAGGATATCTAGAGGTCAGGAAATTACTGAGTGAGAGACAGAGATGCACATTCATTTTATGTGGTGACATCCAAGCGTTCCATCACTTGTTGAAGAAGCTTCTTTTTCTCCAGCATATATTTTTGTTTTCTGTCCAATATCAGGTAGCTATTTGAGTCCCCTAAAATCGTCTATAATTATTAATCTGTATATCTGTTTTTATTTCAATACCATGTTGTTGTTGTTAGTAAGGCTCTGTTCTACAACTTGAAATCAGGAATTCTGGGGGTAAAATTGCACTGGATTTATAACTTGCTTTTGGTAGTACAGCCATTTTCACTACATAAATCCTACCTTAATCTATGAACGTGGGATCTTTCCATATTTTTGTACCTTCGGTTGCTTTCTTAAGTGTTCCAAAGTTTTTCAATTCTTTGATTAGATTAATTTCAAAGTATTTTATTTTTGTGAGGCTTTTTTTTTTTTTTTGCAGGTACTTGTTCTTTCTCACTGGTATATACTGCTGTATACTTTGTTAGGTAAGGTTGCACATTACTGAGAGCATTTATTAGCTCTAAGAGTTTCTTGTGGAATCTTTAGGGTCTTTCATGTACAAGATCAGACCATTTGAAGTAGGGATACATTATGTTTTTATTTTCCTATTTCTATTCATTTTATTTACTTCTATTTTCTTACGGCTTTTACTAAGACTTTAACCACTACATTGAAAAGTTGTCTATGCTCTATTAAAGAATCTCTCCTCTACACTCAGGCAAGCAATCCCAATTTAAATCATTGGGTTACACACAAAAAATTATTCGAATGTAAAGGAAGTTTCTTGAGAAGAAAGATTTTAATGGACAAGAGAGAGGGAAAATAACCAAATTTCATTGTATAAATATATTAAACTTTCAATTAACAACTTTTTTTAAAGAATGAAGCAGGCATTGAACTAGAAAGTTAGCTTGAGGTAGTGATGACCATGCAATTAAGGCAGATAGAGATTATAATCTGAAAAAATTTAGGGGTGAATATATTCTATGAACACTGCTGTGGCAGCATTGATCTTGGCCCATTTGAGTTGATATAACAAAATACTCCACAACAAAGCTGCTTTCTTCACAGTCTTGGATACTTTCTAGGAGAGGCTTTTTCATTACGTCGCAGAGAAATGCCTTGCGCTGTATCTTAACACGGCAAAGTCAGAGATTTCCTTGTACAACTCTCTATAAAATCACTCATTCTATTCACAAGGGCTCTGTTCTCCAGACATAATTACCTCCAGAGACAGGGCTCTAGTCCCTTTGAGGATTCGGCTTCAATGTGCGCACTGAGGGGAGACAGGTTTCGTCAGTAAAATCATGTGGGCTACATTAGAAACACCTAAATTCAATCTAAAGCATCAGTAAGATGATTCTTGTAATGGCTCAGTGCCAGAGTCCAGCTCTGTCTAAGGGCCAACTGGGAGAAGCATGAACAAGTCTTCTGGATGGGTCAAAGCAAGCTCTCTCTTTATTTTGGCCTTTTTCTTTTCCTTTAACTCTGTATTCAAGCTTTTCCCTCTCTATACAATTCAAGCTTTTCCTCTCTGTACAGTTTCTTTCTCTTATTTGAACATATTCCATACTGTATTTTTCCCATAAAATCACATACACACAAATGTAAAAATCTTGTGGAAGAAAAGCTTCAACACACACATACACTCATTTACACACATCTTGTGGAAGAAGCAAAGCTTCAACACACACACACACAACCTCTCACACACATATATCTTGTAAGCTTTAACACACACACAAACACCTTACCCATACCCATCTTGAAAGCTTGTTTTTTTTGTTTTTTTGTTTTTTTGGTTGTTGTTGTTGTGGAAGTGTAAGACCAAGGCTGGACTTGACCAAACTTTAGTAAGGCTTGAGAATGTACAAGTAGGCCTGAACTTTGCCTGAACTTTTCCAGAAACCTTGGCACCCAGATAAGGAAAAGTTCTAGTAATATTCACATATGAATAGGTTTCAGCTCCTCACTCCCTAGCTACAGAACAATATACCTGGAATATATCAATCTATGTCATTGCACTCAACCAATCAGCTTAAAGATTATGTGGTATCATTGTATCCAACCAATCAGCTTAAAGGTTATGTGGTTGCTAAGAAAAGAGTATATAAGCAAGTCTGAAAATCCCCTCGGGGTGGCCTCCTGCTCTCTGCGTGGGGACCCTCTGGAGGTCCACCCCGACTTGTAGGAAGGACACGTTGGTACAATAAACCTCATGCTCTTGCAACAATTCGTGCCTCAGTGTCTCTCTCGGGGTCTCACCTGATAAAGAAGACCCAGAGTGGGCTCCTCGTAGTCTCTCTGTGGCTTCCCAGAAGAAGCAAAGCTCCAACAGGCATTCATCTTACCCCATTCATCCTGAAGGCGTCCCTTTTCCCTTTCCCCCCAAACACCTATAACCTTTTAAACAATACCCTCTACATAAGAAGATACCACATCATAATCACAAGTCCTATTTTTCCCAGTGAATGATTACAAGTTACATATTTAAAAAACAAGTTGTTTTCAATACCCACACATGATTATACATGAACACCCAGTTTTCCTTGTGCTTTGCTCCAACAATACAGCTATACCCCCAGAAGTATAATTTTGTTATTATAGATCAACAGTGTTTAAATACTCTCACAGCCGGATTCTATTATAGCTTGCCAGTAGCAGTCTTGCAGTTACTAGGAAACTAATACACATCACAGTATCCTAACTTAGCACGATTCTTATTTAGTTAACACAGTGAAACAAATTTGTTATTAACTAGAAAACTTTAAGTAAGGGATCCTTTTTTGTCTTTTCTTAGGTAAAGGAGAATGTCCAGTCTACACGCCACGTAGCCCTATATCCCCAAAGCGCGCACAAAAATTCATTAGTAATTTTATAATTGTAAAATCTAGGAAAATATCAAATTAATTGTGGTCAAGGAAGATAAAACTTAACAGTGGCACTGAAATTCATTTGTTATAGATGAAACATGTGGGCCCTAAAAACCATGCTTCCTTTGTTCTTGCTCTTAATCATAACCAAAATAAATCTTCAGCTTCTAAGAATGTGCTTTTTTGTATAGTTCCCCAGGTTACTTGTTCCAAAGCAGCTTGGCAAAACACACTAATCTGATGTTATTGATTAGTTATTCTTTCTGGAATTTCAGCAGAGCTACGAATTCAATTGAGTGTCACTGCCTTTTAGAAAATTACTGTTGTTGGTTGTGCCGGTAACGCTGCCCAGGGAGGGGCTAGAGATGCCTTCTGAGATTTCACACCACTTATACCAAGAAAGGGAAGTACAAGGATGCCAAGCAGCAGCAGGGGATATTCAGGAGACATACTTCTCAGGGCCTCGCTCTCTGCAAGACATGCCCATTGTGACTATACTATCTGGTGGACCGGACCCCTCATACCCCAGTGGTGGGTGCAATTCTGGCATGCTATCAGCATTTCTGGAAAGGTAAGTTTTGCTGCCCTTGTGAGGCTAGTAGCCACCCTTGAGGTGGGCCCCGTTGTTTCGCTGCCCTAGAGAAGTCAGCTGCTATCCAAAAAGAGATCACCCCAGTACTGCAGTGTAAATAGGATCTCACTTAGATGGTGCAGCAGACCCCTGGGCTGGCGAGTGCTGGGTTAAGTACAGGTGAGTAATCTTGTTTCCCCTCAGGTTTTCCCTTTAAGACAGGTCAGGGATTCATATGTTTCATTCATATTATACAATGGGAACAAATGGAGGACTCCATGAGAAAGCAGTTGAGAGAGGAATTGCACACAGCATTTGGGTTGGTGGGGGCGACCCACCAGTTAGCAAAGTCATGATGGGTGTGTCTTGCAAGGGCAAGGCTCTGAGAACTACAACTCCCAAATGTCTCCTGCTGTTG
Source organism: Cricetomys ansorgei (assembly GCA_026225945.1). Lineage (NCBI taxonomy): Eukaryota > Metazoa > Chordata > Mammalia > Rodentia > Nesomyidae > Cricetomys > Cricetomys ansorgei. The sequence goes on along the minus strand of JAMJFZ010000239.1, from coordinate 6,239,467 downwards.
TCTGGCATCTTCATACTCATCATCCTCATGAACACCACATCCCTTTCCTGGTATGAGTGGTATGAAATCTCAAAAGGGATCACTAACCCTGCACTGGACAGTGTTACTGGAACATAATAGTGATGATTTTCCCCGAACAATTCCACTTAGGGAGGGCAATAATTCAATCACAACCCCCAAGTAATGCCGCCTGGGCATGGGATTAATTCAACTATTACTCTTGAGAAGAATTAAAAAAAAAATTGGACTATTAGAGAAGCTAGCCTAAGATATTGTATTAACTACATTGAGGTAAAAGATCAAGAAATAATGTATGAGAAATTATATTAGGATCAGGAAAGGCAGCCCAGTTATTATGGGCTAGCAGGTTTTCCTTGTGAAAAAAACAGGGTGGTGGTCAAAGGCAATGATTATTTGTCTGTACCCATTACTCAGTTTCCCTATCATTTGTTTCAAAGAACTGTTAATGTACCCTGAGATTCCTGGTCTTAGGATTTTAAGAATTGCTGATTTACACCAAAGACAGAATTACAATTGTAATTCTGTAATTACAGTAATACCCAAAACTGTATTAGAAAACAGTTGATTTTTCCTTAAGAAAAATTTTAGACTTGTGATTTTATAAGGTTTTATAGATATTGTTCGTTTAGATAAAACAACTTTCTCTGTAACTTCAAGTGCTGCCTGCCAGATTAAAGAACTTGCTGTAAGAAATACTGTTAACGTGTAAAGGGAAAGCTTTTGTTTTAAGAATCTATGTAACTGTAGCATAAGTACATAAGGGGAGCATTTAATCATGTGTAGGGAACAAGAATTTACATGGGAGATTTAATCATATGTAGGTATGTGAGAATATCATGTTTAAAAAATACGTAACATGTAATCATTCACTGGGAAAAATAAGGTTTGTGATTATGATATGATTTCCTCTTATGAATAGGGCTTTGTTTAAAAATATATATAAAGAGAGCAAGCTTACAAGGTGATATATGAAAAACCCTGACCTAAATAAAGAGAAAGAGCTTGCTTTGTCTTTTGTTCTTCATGCTGACTTCACTCTCCCCCATACCCCTGGCCTTAGCTAGAGCTGAACTCCAGGCATCTCAGGACTGATGATGCCCATGGAGCAGGTATAGCAACAGCCGACCTTGATGTTTATGAATGATCTAGAGCACAGTTCACAAGAGGCACTTGTGTCAATAACTTGGGGGTGATTGTTCAGCTTTTGGTCTCTTAATTTCCAATAGAAGACCAGGAGCTCTTTCTAAAAGAAACATTATCCACAGTGGTGGGCTAGGCTTCCTCCAAACTCCTGTGATACTATGATGCGGTTCATCCACAGAAGCAAGCCAAAGACAGGTACAAGGTTTCTAACTTACTCGTTTAAGGTTGTTTTGCTTCACAGTTACCCAATCCAACTGTGACACCCTTTCTAATTCCACAAGAAAAACCTCCAGTGTCCCACAGCATGAAGTTCAGTGGATCACAACCTCACAGTTTCTTCCGTGAATAAAATAGGACATTAACATTTTTCCAAGTATATCCCTCAGTATTTTACTTGCATGAATTAGAAAATCAAAGTCGTTTTTTTTTGTTATTGTTGTTTTGTTTTTTGTTTTTTTGGAATTCAGCACACCCCATGGGTCACACTTTGTTCCTTGTCTTCCATGCAGAGAGTGGAGTTGATAGGTAGACATATGGGAAGAGTAATATCAGGAAGTTGGAGTATGAAGAGAAACAGAAATGTTTGCATAGTAGCTGCCTGAGTGCAGGCCATTAATACCAAATAATTGCCCCTAAGCAAAGGTGGAGGGAGTGATGAGAAAAACACCTTTGCTGGTATGGTGGATATATCCACTGTAGGAACATCTCACTGGCAAGGAAGAGTTGGATAGTCCCAACTACTGTGTCTTTCCCAGGCTAACTTTCATAATGCCACTACTCACCAATCAACAGCTTCACTGATGTCCTGTAAGACTAGTAGTTTAACTTGCAATGATGTTCAGCAAGGTACTGGGTGATATAGTTCATCTGTCAGCAGTCTCAGCCCTGTGATTCACATACTCTCTGGAACTTTTAGCTCAGGTATACGGTATATGAACTTTTATTTAAGCTCCTAACTACAACCTTCTCTTTTCCCACCATTAACAACCAATGTTTTTATATTAATCATTTCCCCAAAACCCTTCAGAAGCTTCATATACTCATCACTCTCTTCTTCTTGGGAATGATTAATCTGGAGTACTCAGTGGTGATACTCTGTGTGTTTGCTTTCCCCTCAATCATAGGCTATTTATGTTCTCCACATTTCTGGAAACAGCATCATTATCAATTTTAAACTAAATCATTTTTAAAAAGCCTACAATAGAAACAAGTCAGAAAACCCATCCCTACAGTTCTTTCCCTATAATGAGTCTTGGCACTATAATCCACAGCAGTTCACTTAGAATGCCCTAACAAATACCAAAGACTGTGAGAATTAAACCACAGAAATGATATATTCCTCAGCATTTTGGAGATTGGGAATGGCCTTGACTTTCATGAGATCTCTATTTCTGGCTTACAGATGGTCCCCCTCTCCCTTCCCCTCATGTGTTGACAAGAAGGCATTTAGTAATACATTTCCTCCTTTTAAAAAATACGGCTATTGCCAGACTATGGTTCCCCGTTGTCTCACATAAGTTCCCCCAGTTTTTTTTTTTAACTCATCCAGCATCAGCTTTGACATCCAAATTCACATCTAAATATTGCTGAAATTCAATATGTATAAGGCTTTATATATAATTATGCTTAATGAAAAAAATGCGGCCAAATGTGAGTCTGTGACACCGAGCATATTATTTGCTTCCAGACATCAAATGGGCATTCCCATTTTAAAGAAAAAAAATGAATGATGAATCTCTAACAACAACAAAAAAAAACTTAGGAAGAAAATTTTCATTATATGTTAAGGATCATCGATAATGCTATTTGGCTTCTGGTCCTGCCGGACAAATTGACCCAACTCTTGCCTACTTTTTTTTGTTAAGGCTTTATCTTCTGGAACCAGAAAACAAATGATGTGCCTTGCTCTTGTAGCAGCAATTAGATTCCTCCAGAATTCTCTAAATCACATCGAAGGTCATTCTTTCCCTTTCCTGAAACATAATATAGCCACTACAACTATTACTTGGCCCTATAAACATGAAGAGTCTAAGTGCAGAGACAGTCACTGAGATGTGTAGACTTTGAGTCTGGATTATCCAAGATTTTTTCTTTTTTATTTACAAGTTCCTTACGACAAAGTTTTATACATATACACTTTGTTTAGAAAAATGCAAAAATATTCAAATGTTAAAGAATGCCCAGGTACAATCTAAAATGGAAATGAGAAACAGCTGATTGGAAGTCTAGACAACTGATCTTTTTATAAATATTGGCTGGTTGATGCTCTTAGTTTAATAGAGGACAATTTGCTGGTAATAAAATTATCATAGAGATCATCATATATCTATAATGTCTGAAGGTCTTCCTTAACTCTGTCCCGTTTTCTCCATACCTTTTACTCAATCTGGCACTGTATTTCCTGCTCTAAGCCAGATGTTCTTGCTGGATTCTACTAAGATTACTCCATGAAGTCAAGAGTAACACTCTTTCCATCTTTACCAAAGACTGGTTAGCTATAACCTAGCAAATACTTTAGAACAAACTTCTTCAGTTTTCAGACACCGGTAGGCTAAGAATTCCTCAAATCTCTAAGTCCTACATACCCTTTGTTGAGCAGATCTTTCCTTGATTCATCTCTTTTCCTGCAGTTTAATATAAGAAAGAATGAAAAGTCGCTTTCTGAAGACTTAGTTTAGAAATCGCCTCTGCGCACTAGCAAGTTTCCAATATACTTTGCTGCTCTATTTTCAACAGCTAGAAAATATAAACAGCCTTCATGTCCATCAGCTGATGAATGGATGATGAAAATGCAATACTTTAACACAACTATTATCAGATACTAAGAAAAACTAAGGAATGAAATTTGTAGGTAAATGAACAGAGCCAGAAATGACCATAATTAATGAAGTACCCCAGGCCCAGAAAGACAAATGTTATATGCTTTCTAATATTCTTTCTCTCCATATATATTAGAGATAACTAATTTAAATAATTTGTCTAATAATTTAAATAATTAATTTAAAATGAATATGATATATATGTGTGTATATATATATATATATATAAAGAAATATATATAGATATTCATATATATAAAGAAAAATCTATACATATAGATATATTTTTAAAGGATGTTAAGATTCTGGAGAGATAGCTTAAGTACATGTTAAGAATGGTTGTTTCTTATGCAGAAAACTGGAGTTCAATTCTCAGAACCACATCAGGTATGTCCTAACTGCCTGTCACTCTAGCTTCCGGTGATCTGAAACTGTCTTCTGGCTTCCACAGGCACTGGCATGTAAAACACACATATACTTAAATTATTTTTTAAAATCTCCTTTATAAAGAGAAGATTGTTAAAATACCAAGGGACCATGCTTAAATATGAACAAGTCTAACCTCTAAAGATAATCTTTCTCTTGTCCAACATAGCTCTCACAAAGGAGACTACTAACTTTAGTTTACAGTCACAATAATGTCTAACTTCATTTGTAAACATGGGAGTGAATGTGTAAGCTTATCATCTATACCCTGTCCAGTACTAAATGAAAGCTACCTGTGAACTCATTGAAATTTGTTAGCAATACTTCCAAACTCACTTGAATTGTACATGTGACTATTGTAAGCACAGTAAATTATGACTCACTCTAGAGAAACCAAATCCACAATTTGGTATGTCTTATTTTTCTCTGGGTATGTCTCTATAACTCAGTGCTTAAATCTAGTATAAAAATTCTTGTAATGAGCTCAAGCCCCACTTTTCATTGAATCTACCTGAAATTTCTTTCTGGGGCTAAGTCATAGACCTGACTGGAAGTCTCTGCAAAGGATTCTTCAGGTTGCTGCAGGTAGCAGTGTGCAACACTGTTCCCAGTCCTACTACTACTGTTAATCTTCCATTGGTGGAGGCGAGTTCTCATTCCCGTATTGTACTGTTCATTGGGAATTTATAACAGAGCATGACAGAAGCTCAGTGTACCTCAAATTAGTTTGTAACAAATATGTGATAATCAGTTGATAGTCATAAAAAATAATTTAGTTATTTGAAATACATAGGGTTTATTAGTCCTTTTTGAAAAGCAGGAAATAATCTGAAAATGATTTCATGACAGATGTCCAGAATCAAAGGTGGGGTTATACAGTTCCCAACACTGCAAACCAAATATTTCCAGGAACTTTATGTGAGCAGTTCTAGAGAATAAATTTTCCAAATAGTTAATGAATTTAAAATGAAATTGTTCATAATGTTGTAATTTGTGTTTGTAAGAGTACTTTATCGAGTCATAATTGAAATGATATCACTGAGCATTCTACTGAAATACATAGCAGAAAAAAATTGCTGAATAAATTTGTCTAAGCAGGTGATTTTCAATTTGCTAAAACATGCTTACTTCTAATATGTAGTTCACATACTTTTTTTTTTCTTTTTGGTTTTTGGAGATAGGGTTTCTCTGGCTGTCCTGGAACTCACTCTGTAGACCAGTCTGGCCTTGAACTCACAGTGATCCTCCTGCTTCTGCCTCCCAAGTGTGCCATCACTCCCTCAGCTGTATTTTTTTAAGCAAATATGGGTTTATTGAGAATCTTTTTTTAACTTATTTATTTTTCCACTCTTGTATAATATATCCAATCCCCCTCCTACCCCCCTCCACTCCTCTCAGCTACTTTTTCTTCCTTCTCCCCCATATTCACCCGCCCCCCTCTCCAGAGGATTACCGCTTAACAGGTCATAACAAAATTGAACAAGTTTGGGCACTAATCCTTGCATAAAGGGTGGGCTAAGCTACCCAGCAGGAGGAAAATGGTCCTAAGGGTCAGAGACCACCTCCAAACTCCAGTCTGTAGGAGCTGTGCAAGAACACCAATCCAGACAACCACAAGACATGTCTAGGAGACCTGGCAGGTTGCAAGTCTGCCACTTCAGGCTTGGGGCTTTAACAACATGCTTTAATAATTACTGTTCGCCATGTCCCTTTGTGTAAACTACACAATGTCATTAGACGTATGAAAGCATTCAAGAAGAGCATTGTCGGAGGAACTGTGGAAATCCATCTTTACAAATCGTTTCTTCTCCGGTTTTGTTTTTTGTTTTTTGTTTTTTTTTTTTGTTATGTGAACCTTGTTTTGACTATAAGGTAAATTCATTTGTATCCATTAAAATCAATTTCCCCCTCACACTACGCCTGAAATTTTAGTAACCATATAAATTTCCAATATTGCTCAGTGTAAGACCAAGGACAGAATTTATACTTTGTAAATGGAACTAGTCATATTAGTCAGAAGTATGCAGAGAGCTGACAATTGTAATTTTTATCATAATGGAAAGGTTATAGTTACATAAAACCTTCAGATGGTTTTACTTTATTTTTTGTTTTTCAAGATGGGTTTTCTCTGTGTAGCCTTGGCTGTCCTGTTACTTGCTCCAAAGATCAGGCTGCCTCTGCCTCCTGAATGTGCTGGGATTAAAGGCATGCATCACCACCTCCCGGATAGATGGTTTTAATTAATTTTTTAAAATTTTCTATTTTGAATTCACTTTTCCAAAGCATAATTGTTATTATTTCATTTTTATTATTTGTGACAATGCAATAGGCTAATTTAATGTTTTCTACAAAAAACAAAAAAGATTAAAAGATGTTTTTATATCTGAGAGTGACAGATATCATTGAATTCAGCATAATATATTTATAAATATCTTTGTAAGCAAAGAGTACAGGAAAGCAGACAAAGGTGTATCTTGTATTTGGATGGTTCATTCACAGCCAAGATCATAACAAGAGGTACTAAAATAAATATGAAGATACCATGCCTTGGAGAAAACATTAACTGGTTTGATATTGATGCTGTAGAATTATCTGGACAACAACAAAAATATACATGATACTGAGCTGGATCTTTTCCGCTATTGTCATTTTTTTCAAATATTCAAACTATAATCATGGAAACTAAAATTGAGATGTTCTTGCTTCTTTGTTGCATGTTCCTTTTCCTGGTTGGTGACCTTGTGGGAATACAGGGAAAGTCTTTGGGAATCAGTAATCTACTTCTGAATTGTTTTCTGAATTCTGTGAGATGTTCTAATAAGTCAGCAAATACAAAGACAGGTTTGTGAAAACTTCTGACTTACATCCACGAGGACAGAAATGCAAGCTGGTAACAACTGAACTTGCCAATCTTCACAAGGGAGGTTTAGTCACAGTCTCAGGGGCCTAAGCATCTGAGAATCTGAGAATAATTCCAAGTGGAACTTATCAAATTGAAGTGAATTATAAGACATGTGTTGGTGTTCACAGATAATCGGAGAACTGCTTGTTGTGAGAAAAAAAATCCATTTATATAATGCATAAAATGAAGAAAAACAGGGAAAAAGAAGTGGTTTATTTTTCAAGGATATTTTAAAGAAAACAAACATTATCAAATATACAGTCATTTGCCTCAGTTTTTAATAGTTTTGTAATATTTGTATTGAGCAGACCTGCTCCCCCTAGTGGTGGGCTACACTAACCTTGGCTTACTGCTTCCCTATAAAGTCCTCACTTTCCCAGAAGCCCCTTGTATTCAGATCCTGACCAATCAGAAAGATCCCAAACATTGCCTGTTTGGTTTAAAAGGCCTACGTGGCCATATTTCTCTGCTGCCATGTTTTTGTAAATTGACAATCCCTGACATGTCAGTAAGTAACCAGCAGAAATAAACTGCTTTAAAATGACCACATGTTTCTCTCAGTGTCTACTTGAGCTATTTTGCAGACCCAACCTATAGATGCTTATCCAGGGTAGCTCAATACAACCTGACACCCAAAATTAAACAGTTAAGTCTTTTTTTTCTTTTTTCAATATGCACAGCTGGCTGGTAGTTTTAAAAAAGGGAATATTTTCCTGACTGGGGATGGACAGCCATCATGGAATTTCTGTTTATCTGATTTTTCTGGTGTTTGGAAATTCTGGGGCTCTAATGTGGACTAAGAGGATGTGCCATTGGTCCCAGTTCAGAGGATGCTCTGATTCCTCCACAGGTGGGCAGAATTCTCTGCCTGAGATTTGGTATTGTTTAAGCCTACATAATAGCAATGACTATGCTGAGATCTTTGTCCTGGCATAGGAAAAGGCTGCACCAGCTTGCCTCATGCTACCGGGGTGTGACATGATTTTAGGACATTACAGTGTGTGTGTGTGTGTGTGTGTGTGTGTGTGTGTGTGTGTGTTTTAAAGACCATCCCACCCCACCCCTCACCCGCTACATCCCCAGGCCTCAGGCAGCAAGATGTGGGTGCACAACACCAGTGACTGGCACCCATGGGCAGGAACAGCCCACCGTTCTGGGACAGGATAAAGTGCTGCTAGCCTCCAGCTGAGTTGTTTTTACGAAAACATCACCCTCCCAGTGTCCTGTGTCCAGAGGGCTCAAGGTCTAAACCCCACCCTGTGCCAGCCAGCCACACCCTCACATGGTCTCTGTAACCACATGTGGACCCTGTGGAAGACCAGAATGGCTGACTGGCAGGATCTACAGGTACTCCAGAATCTACAGGTACTCCAGCTGGAGGGAAGGGGTGGGAGAACACAGGTAAGTACAGAAAGGCAACAGATACAATGGCTGGGCCTGTGGGGCAGATGAATAAAATTTGGTGCTCTGGGTTATTACACATGGGAGGGTCCCTTCCCAGTACAAACCCAAGGGTGTGGTTTTCTATCCAAACAAACAAACAAAAATCAGACAATTCTGTCCGGGAGCCTGTTTTTTGTTTTGTCTCAGTGATCATCAATGTATTCGATTACTGTCTTGTTTCGTGTGTGCATAAATGTTTGTCTTATTTGTGTGCAGATGGTGTTTGAATGTGTGAGCTCACAGTTTTATGTTCATTTGGATATGGATAAAAATCTCTAAGATCTATGAGGAAAAACAACTGAGGTTTGGATTTTAAAAAATCTGGCAGTTAGGTTGGCTGGGACCTAGGATACAGGCTGAGGGTGAGACGCAAAAATATGCATAATCCCAGATACATTACGAGAACACATGGTTGGTGATCACTGCAGTATGGAAAATGTGTCAAAAACGGGTACTCTATCTTAAAATCTAGAAAGTGTTTCCTCAGGGCCGATGCACAGAAGCAGTCTTCCAAGCTGCCTTCCAGAAGCTGGCCGAGGTTATTATCTCATGTTGGCAGCCAAGCTTGGTACTGCAAGAGTTAACCCAGGTGGCTCTGGTTTAAAAGACATGAAGAGGTCGTAAACAACTGAGGCTTGACACTCTGATTGGTAAAAGTGCAGCCCGGTTGCAATAAGGGACCTCAGCGGTTCTAAATACACCAGGATTATGAGATGACCACCTGAACAACAACAGCAATAAAGTAAAAGCAGCCAGAACTCAGAAGGCGAGCTGTGCTGCATGCTGCAGAGGGCAGAGCCGAAGAGGTAACCGAAGCTCTTTGCAAAAGCCCCCAAACCACTGGCTTAAAATATACCTCCTCTTATGTATGTTTTCTAGGTCAAGCCTAAGACAGATATCTGGGAAAAGTTTGCTTACCTCAGATATTAAGATTCTTAATAAATGCTAGTTCTCAAGGCCTTCAGAGATTTGCTAAATATGGTTTTTACAAAGCTTACTATGACAGAGATCCCCAAATCCTAGCAGAGACCCCAAAATCTCCAGAAAAGATAAAAGGGGACATAACAACCTCACCTGGATTGTGGTAATGCTAACCACTAGGAAAAACTGCCCAGTGCCTCACCTGCCATGGACATGTCTAAGCTGTGGATCAAGCAGAACACTGGAGAGTGGATCACCCTGCTTTGGCTGGACAGAATGGAGGCCAGTCCCCCTGAGTCCTTTTCCTCAGAAAGGTACCGTCTGGCTGGCAGCTAAAGGCTGGCACTGCCTTGAGGCCTCTGCTCCCCAATAAGGTCATGGAGAACATGGAAGCCCAGGGTCACCTGATAAGTCTCTTGTCATTTTAATTAACACAGATTTTTAAAGTTATCTGCTATTCCCAGGTCTCTGATGGTTTTGACAACCAGCTTTCTGAGGCTACAGCTAAGACAGGTGCTAAAAATGTACTGTGCAGCTTGTTTAGACATGATTTGAAAAACCTCTTACCTTAGATGGAAAATAAAATCATGCTGCTCTGTGGATTTCAGTGCTAGAAGTCTCAGATGGAAGCTACAATGTACTCTAACTCTTCCCTATAGTCTTTATCTTTCTCAACAGATTTCCACTTAGCAGATGCCACCCAGGAGTCAGCTGCAAACTACACTGTGAGTCCTGGATCTGTTCCGGGCCAGTCCAGCCCATGTGATTGCTCCTTCAGCTGGTATCCCATTATATTCCAGCCTTCCTGGACTCCCTGAGTATGATGCCCTAGTTCATCCAGAAGTAGCTACAGAAGAAAATACATCGTCCCTTTCTACAATGGGTTGAAATGTACTGGTAAAAAAACAAAAACAAAAACAAAAAACTCCCTAGCCAGTGAGCCAAATCAATATTTAATCAGGATTTGATCCTGGTAACATATTTCAAGTGGGGAATGAGAGAACCAATGCCCCCTAGCCATGGGCCACACTAACGTTGGCTCTTCCCTGCAAAGTCCTCACTTTCCCAGAGGCCCCTTGTTTCCCCAGAAGATTTAACAAACCAATACACTATTCAGATACTAAACATTTGGAAAGATCCCCTAGCCACTGCCTGTTTGGTTTAAAAGGCCCACATGGCCGCATTTCTCTGCTGCTATGTCTTTTTAATTGGTTAGCCCTGGCATGCCAGTATGTAAACTGTGGAAATAAACTGCTTTAAAATGGCCACATTGCTCTTAGTGTCTACTTGAGCTATTTTGTGAACCCAACAGTATTAAACAGTGCTGGAACGTGGATTTCAGATTCATGTTTCCCTTTGGATAGACCTTATTGAGATAACTATGCAATCCCTATTTCAAAGGAACTGTATGTCAAGGTGTTTCAGCTTATTCAGACCTTTAAAATTTTTTGTAAATGTCTACCTCTCTTTAAACTTTTGTGATCATATAATGTGAAAGTTATAGAAGGAAATGTATCTTGGTTTAAATCTAATAAGGTTAGATGTTATTTGCTTAGATGTCTGAAAAATTAAAAATCTAAAATTGCTTATAATCTTGTGACTTTCTTATTTTTTTACAGCCACATTTTGATAGACTATTTAGAAAGTTAATTGTTACATACATATAAGCACCTAATGATTTTGCCCCAATGCAAGCTTCAGGAATAAGCCTACTTTAAAGGCAAATACTTTGTTGGTAAGTTCCAACTACCAAGTATACCACTGATGTACCGTCTAATGCTCACACATTAGCCACTTACTGAGTTCCACCCTTGCCTCCCAGAAACCACCATGCATACATGGAGGGGTGTTTATCTAGATGAGACATCAATTGTTTTGCTGGAAGTTAAACATGCTTATTATGCTCTAGAAGGAAATACTTGCCTTTTCTTTTATAGCTCCTTGACGTACAAGGAGCTTTGGAAGAAAATCTAAAACAAATGTCAGTAAGCATGTTTGCTATAAATGGGAAAATAAGAGGATATTTTTATCAGAAAAAAATTGATTAGACACTAATAATTTTGAGAATACAGTAAGACTCCTAAGGCCCTTCCTCTAAGATGGAGAAATACAAAATTAAAACCAAAAAAAACATGATCTGCCATAGGCTGATAGGAAACCTGATTATTAAATGAATGCCTAATGAAAGCAGGGAACTGAAATCTCCATTGTAGATATTTTAGAAGGTATACAAATATCACTGAAAATCGGTTGACCAATTGGTCTTCACATTAGTGTAAACATTCTGAAAAAATTGTAGTAAGCGTTATTCATTCAATCTTGTGTGGTTATAGATATGTTTCTGAATTGTTATACTAGTTAAGATTCATTTATCATCACATACTTTGAAATTCAAATAGTTCTATCAGCTATTCTTTCTAACTCTTTTATAAAAAGACAGATTTCTAGAAAAATGCTCTTTTTATTTCATACAAAAATTTTATGAACCAGTTGACTATCAGGGTAGTCAGAAAAATCTATAATGTTTCAGATGGAAAAAAAGAAAGGAATTTAATGTTAAAAAGGAATAAGTGAAAAAAGAATAGAAACTGGCAGTTTAAATTTGGAATAAGGATTTAAAGAAGCAGATAGAGAAAAAACTGGAAAGATACTGTGAAATAGTTTTTACTCTGTATGCCTTCTACTTTAAAATTGCTTCCATCACCTTGAAATGTCTTTGAGAAGATATGAGGGAACTCAGTAGATCCCTTTGAGTTTCTTCCACACATTTAAAATTTAGCATTTATTTTGTTTTCACTAGCAAAATTAAAACATGTTTTATACAGACACATACAATCACTTTAAGGCTGAAAAGCGTTATTGGTATGATTAATACAAGAATAGCTCAAAACAATGATATTTGGAAAAGTATTTCACACTGAATGAAAAGGACAATAGGTATGCAAAATCTGGAGGTAAGCCACAGTTGCTCCCTGTTATGAAGCATAAATAAACCCACTCAGGGAACACTTTCATTCCAGCAGTTAACAGTGTTCAGACACAGAAGGTTGGTTCCATAGAAAAATGTGTAATCCAGACTCAGTCCAGATTTTCAGATGCATTCTAGTAAGAGCACCTGAGTATAAAGTAGATCTGGCTTGGGAAGTCTGGAGGGTATGCCTGCTGGGAATGTCTAATACTGTTGAATAGAGAAGGATTTCATGATTGAAGGCAGGGGACTCAGAATCAGACACACATAGGGAAGGATCAAAGGCATATCTATTTTGGGAAATTTGACACTCATGAACCCAAAGAAAAAACTGGTTATGACAGTGAAGAAAGAAAATAAAAGCACATTCTGCAAATGGAAGGCAGGGGGATTATAATTTGACCAGAACTGAGATGTATTGTGACAGTGTGTTTATAGATCTTGGCAAGGCCATTTCCTTTTGAGATTACAGAATACCTGTATTATCAGTTCTTAAAATATTAAGACATAAAAATATATTAGACTGTGAATGCATACATATGTATAAGAAGAGAGAACAGTATCAGCATCTACAATATAAGTCCTGCACCTAAGGCTCCAAGATCATTTCAGAAAAAGGAATGGAAAGATTGTACAACCCAGAGGAGGAGGGGCTGGAGAGATTGCTCAGTAATTAAGAGCACTGACTGCTCTACTAGAGATTTGAGTTCAATTCCCAACAACTACATGGTGGCTCATAATCATCTATCATGGGATAGATGCCCTCTTCTGGCAAGAAAGTGTACATGCAGATAGAGCACTCATAAATAAAACAAATAAATCTTTAAAAAAAAAAAAGACCCAGAGGAACAAGGAGTTTGTTCTGACATTGTGTCTTTTAGGAATGTCAGCAGATGCCTCCATAAATTCTCACCAACATGGATACCTAACATGACTTGGACAAGAACAACAGTGATAGACATGCTAATGTGGACAAGGGGAATCCCAGGAGACCTCAGCCTTTCACAAGGAACTACAGTCAATTAAAGAATGCTGAGAGTGAGAGAAATAATCTTTCTCAGGGATTAACAAACCAGTTAGTTAACCAATATAAGATTGTCAGCCCTGGAAACATATTAACATTATAGAGATTTATCAGGCTGTATATGTAGTGTGTGTGTGTGTGTGTGTGTGTGTGTGTGTGTGTGTGTGTGTGTGTGTAGAAACTATAAATTTGAAAGAGAGCATTCTATGTGAGAAGGATTGGAGGGAAGAAAGAGAAGGAGCAATTGATACAACTATATTATATTTTAAAAAATTAAAAAGCGTAGTATCAGGCAGGAAGATATCAGTCTTGGTAGTTTCAATGTGAATAATCTAAGTTTTGCTGTGAAACACCATGAATGTGTAAAAATGTAGACGTTGTCATTAGTATGTGAATTTAGTTTATTGACAGAATTGAAATGTGTCAACAGTAAGAGCATCAATCAACACTGACGAAAGTAATTCTCCCTTCATTGGACATTTGGTAATTTATAGTTATTATAAATATAAAAATAATTATTACAAAGGAACTTTAAAAGAACAAATTATTGTGAGAATGGACCATGCAGAGGTGTTGAAACAACTTTTCTAAAGTCTAAATAATTGCAAGTCCTTATCTTGAAATGTGAGCTGAGAACCCAAGAGTCTCCCATTCTGTTTGATTCTCCCCTTCTGTGTAAATGTGCCAAGGTTTGTCCTGCAGTCCTCAAGACTCTTGAGGATGCACCTAAATGTCAGGGCTGTTCTTTCTCTTTTCCACTACTCATTAATGCTATTTACAAACCAACAGCAAAATCTTACCTTGAGCCAAGTCCAGAGAGTGAGAATTCTTCAAAATAAAGTGTGATGACCTGGGAATAGCCTTGTATAGCAAGACTATCTGACTTTACATTGGCATTCAGCTCTTCAACCTGTGTCTGAAATAACCCATGGACTCCTTTGTGTTTTGCTCCAGCTGGTCATCACATTAACGCTAACACTTAGCTTGCAGTCTACCACATGGGAGGATACAGTAAATACTTGAAAGAGATCTCATGTCATGTTAAGGTATCTGGAAAAGTTTTCATAGATAAAGTGGGGCTTAGATTTTCAGATTGAAAAGAACAAAATGAACACACAACTGTCACTGCATGTGCTCTCTGTGCACACTCTCTTGTGTCTGCCAAGCTGTGGAAGGGAGCAAATGCCATGGTATCTCATCAGTTCTGTGTGCTGAGCTCTGGAGTTAAACATACATTTTCCTCTTCTTCCTAGGACCATTTCATCATTTATAAGCTACCTAAGTTAAAATTACTTCCTATCTACTAGGAAATAATCTATGTGACAAGGGAAAATTGTTCTGGGAGTGTCTGGATGAGGATAATGAGTAGGTGGCAGCATAAAGTCTGTTTCAGGATCACAGAGAGTCAATTTCCATTTTAGTTCATTCTCATCATCCAGAAAATTATGATTTTGTATTATAAAATCTATGCATCTTGCTCATGAGAGGAGAATTGATCATTCCCAAATGCCAAGGGATCTTCTATTGATTTGAGAATGTGGTTTTGAACTTACCTTGGAAAATGGCTGTATTTGAAACTCTGAGAATTAGTATTACTTCCATGTCTTAATGGAGCCATTCTCACAAGCCTGTCTCAGAAAAATGTGTACTTATTCAATAATTTCAATCCCGTCCAGTGAGGGATTACAGATGTTCATGGGCTGCAGCTGTGCCCCATGGACCCATTCTGGCTGAGGTTGCTGAGAAGAGCATGTTCTAAAGGCAGGGACGCTCAGGTTTAGAAAACATCTGACAGGGCACCTCAGCAAGAGGATGTCTCTCTGAGCTGATGCCAAATTGTGAAGCACAGCAGTTGACAGCAGAGAAGTGCTGCCAGAGAGAGAAGACATACCATGGCACTAGCAGGGCCTTCCAACATGGTGCAGCATGACACAGCGTTCCTCCCTTGTTGCTTACAATGACCCAAGAAGCAGATTCAGAGCCAGTGCACAGGGTCCCTAGTTGAAATCACTAAATTTAGCAGAACAGACATGAGTCCAGTACTGAACACAGAATTATCTCAGTAAGTTCCACCAAGTTGCATTATAATTAAGCAACAGACTCAGGAACATTTTGGTCTTGAAACTTATTGGCCAATGTGATGGTGTTCAAGAAGAGATTTAGCGCGGTCACCTCCCTCAAGAGCACTTAGATACTTTTTAACAGTGCTGAACATAGATAGAATGTCCAACCCCTTTTCTCTTCCAGCTTCTATGCAGCAAGCAGAGCCTTACCAGACTCCAGGTGATCTTGTTTTAGACTTCTCAGCTCCAAGAACTGTGAGAGTAAATGTCTGCCCATTATGAGTTACCTCTGAGTTACGTCATTCATAGTCTGGAATGAAAAAAGACATCCTGGCATAATACCACCTCCCAGTATCTCTGGGAAACTGAATAATTCCTGTGGGTAATAAATTATTGGTCCAGTTCACATGAACATTCCATTGCTTCTTAGACTCCTCCTTCTCCACCAAACCACTAATAGTGATGCTCAGCCCTGGGTTTCTGTGTATTTCTGTGTCAGACCATCAACAAAATAGTTTGGCTTCAGATAACTTGAGGCAACCCTAGCAACTGGGCTTGGAGATGTACACCTGTAGTGCTAGCACTTGACAGACTAAGGCAGGGGGATGACATGTTTGAGGCCAGCCTAGTTTATTTAAGGAGACCCTATCTTAAAAACAAAAGAACAAACTGAGCAAGTACTAGATTAGACTCCCTCTGTGGAATAAACCTGACACAATGTGTGGGAGAAATAAATCCTCAGATGAAGACTGCACGTGGGTGAGGAAGTGCTACAGTCACAGTATTCCAAAAGCTACCAGAAGATAGAAAGCACTAGAAGACATTGGCATCAAAAAAGGCAGGAGTACCAAGACAAACTGAGACAAGATTTCGTGGAGTGATATAAAGGGTGTCAGAGCTCTGGAGAATCCATCATCCAAGGTCTAGGAGCCTGAAGGAAATCCAGGCAAATAATCAGAAGATTCCTCAATGAAGGAATTAAATTTACTCCTATGACAATTGAGGTTAAAGATGAACCTCGTGTCATCATACATCTTACAGCAAAGGAATCCCAAGGCTTATTTCTCTCCTCCAAGTTGATTCACATGCAAATGTGAAATATTTGAGCATTAAATTTCTTGTCTGCAGTAACTGATGCTAAGAGATCATGGAGCTTTTCGGAGTAGTGGGAGAAGATAGTTCTCAGGCAATCGTTCCAGAATGTTTGGAAGATGGACATTTCCACAGATGTTATGGGTCTTTTCAACAATAAATCAAATGAGTACAGAATAATGCCGTAACTCAAAGGCTGTATCTTAACCTAAAAATAGTATTATAATTGTGGATTTTGGCCTTGAGGAAATAATGTAAGTGACCTAAATTTTCTTCTTTAATGAATAGCGTCTTATCATGCTTTATTCTGAATTAGAAATGTGAACATACCATGTGGGCTGAAGTTGTGAACAGATTTGTATGAAAATCACTAAATGATCATGAGAAGACACTATTTTTTCAATTTTCAAAATTTTCTGTCTTTATAGAAGTAAAATGTAGCATTTGGATGGTGCCTTATGTGAGGCGCGATTTTTAGAAAATCATCCAGGTGATGAAAGGAAACAGACATGTGTTTAATTCTTTCACAACTTCCAGAACTCGGGTGCCCTAGTCTGAAACATGCCTTCACAATGCCTTGATTTTGTTGTTATTAAGATGATTGTTTTTCATATCGCAATGTATCTTCCTATGTTCCTTTAGCCTTCAGAAAGCCTAGTACTGCCAAAATCATGTTCCGGATAGTGTGTAGTTCTAAATGACTACTTCTTCCGTAGTGTTTTTTTTTTTTTTTTCCTACTCTCAGTCAGAAGGAAAATGAAGTAGTCAGCCCTTCTCTAAAAGGAATTCTGACATGACTTTGTGACCTCGGAAGGAGACTCTGGCTATATCCCTGAAAGTCTGTGAGCTTCACAGCCAGCTAAGCTGCTTCTGCACCACAGTTACGTTGAAACACTGAGACACTGGATGGCTGCTGTCAAGCCAGTACGCTGTCAGATCTGTTATACAAGAATGAGAAATGCAACAGAAGAGAATCAAATTTGCAAGGTTTTCCTGAAAGTCACTACTGCTCTCCAAGATAAGGTGAAAATGTGTTTATAGATAATCCCTTCTTAACCACAGAGGACAAGGTTCAGTACTGATAAAACACATGAAGATATGATCCTCAACCCAAACTGACCCAAAACCTGCATTAATAAAAGAAATAAGCATTGTTACAAATATCCTACAGAGTACTCCATATCAGGGGTGGCAGTAAAAGTATTGCAAATATTATTATAGATTGAATTTAAAGCTAGGTTACCTGTGCCTTAGTTTTTAGAATTGATAGCATCTCTTTAGAAAATACGGATCACTGACTATTTGCTGTCTATATGTTTCAAACATTTGTTGCAGGGAAAACAATCTAAGGCATGCCTTATAAATAGCTAATAAAAAACAAGAGAGAGTTATATCAGGAGATGTACAGAGAAATGTAATCAGGCCTCCTACTGGATCTGCCCAGGAAGATACAGCTTTCTGACACAAGAGACCTTTGGTAAAAACTTAGCTAAAAGCTCTAGGATCTGCCCTTTATGTACAGGATATGTCCTCACCGAGGGCTTGTGTGCTTTCCTCTCTTCATGGCTAGGTACACTTTGTTAATTAATCCTTATGAAACATCATAGGTTTCTTCAGAGGCCACTAATGCCTCCAATGATGCTGTCTTTTGCTCTCACATGTCTCTATAGGACTGAAAGCAGCTTTCAAATAAACCTTGACCTTATATGAATGAATAGAGATAGTGTCTGCCTTCTGTGTCTTACTGAGCAAGATTCATACTTCCACAAACCCACACACAGATAACATGGATGACTGGGTATGTAAGCTATCCGGCATTCCTGCTGCTGCTGGTAGGGCCAAATGAACACATGCGTGCTTCTTACCTCTCATCACAATATGTAACAGATTCAGTCACTTTTCAAAACAACATCCTTAGTTCTTTTGACTTCAGTGAGCTCTGCTTTCCTGATAATGAAAACACTGGAATGTCCCTGCCCATCTGCACTGCCTCCGTTAAGAGCGAGCAGTATTTTTGTTGTTGTTGTTTTGTTTTTTGGGTTTTTTTTTTTTTTTTTTTTTGCCTTAAGCACTTTAAGAAGTCTAAGTACTGTTAATAGTTGTGATCCCAGACAAGGGGCCGTTCTTTCTCCAAAGGGCTTCTGAGAATACAAAGAAAACATGCAAGTTTTTCCCATTCCTTGGGATTCAATTAAAATGAAGACACATTGTTCCAATTCTGTTTTAAAATTGCTTCCTGATGTTGAGCTAATTATCTAATTTTATTTACTTTCAGCAGTTAATTTGCATAAGTCCACATTTCTGGGTCTTTATTTTGTAACACTTTACTATGTTGAGAAATAAGATCTTTAGAGTTGGTTTTAGATCAACAGTCTCTGAGTACTTTATTTGTAAGTGAAGTGAGAAAAGGGTAATGGTATTCAACACCCAGAATAACAAAAGCAAGAGACGGGAACAGTGCTCAGGAAGGCTTTGCTTTTAGTGATGAAGCACATCAGGTGCAAAGGAATGCCACAGACACGTTTACAGAAATGCTCAGTGCCTCCTGTCTTAGGAACAACAGAGCACAAATGGCACACAAAAACCAAGAAATATAAAAATTTCATTGTAGAAGGTCATTTTCATAATAAACAACTGGAAACTTTAGAAAAGAGCAGTATCTTAAAATAGCTTCAACATAAAGTGAATCAAAATAAACCCGGTTCAATCCCCAGCAGCAGATACACCAGGCATGATTATGCACACCTGTAACTACAGGGGAGGAGACAGGAGGATTAAGAGTTCAAGGTCAATCATAGCTTCACAGTGAGACTGAGGTCAGTCTGGGATACATATAATTCTATTAAAATGAATAAGTAATAAATAAAACAAAGTTGTGGTAATGAAGGTGGCTCAAATGTTATAGCTCGTACATTGCATGCAGCGACTGACATTCTACGATGCCAGTCTCCTTCCTGGCTTTCCCATCTGAAGCAGTTTATCAGAGATGATGCATGGTTTACCACCCTGTTGTGTTATAGACCTTACCATGGTCATCATTCAATAGCACAGCAGTCCATCTTACTTTGTTCTTTAATCTGTGAGATATCTTCCAATTGCCACCCAGATATAAGCATGTGTTTCCCCTCCAAGACTGAGCAAGTTCTTTATTATCTTTCTGGAAGGGACGATGCAACTTTTACCTTCAAGGCACTCAATATTTATTACAACAGTTCAGCATGAATTCAGTGGCAGTTTTCCGTGATACACATCATTCAGCAACTGTTTCCCTATTTTGAACAATATAACTTTAATTACTTTTAGAGTCTTCCCTGACCTGCCAATCATTTCATTGCTAATTTTTTTAGTGCATTGTTTTATTTCTTCAGGACATGATATAATTGTATGGAATAATGAAACTGCTAACTGTCCTGAATCCTTCATATTTCTTTAAAACAGATGGTAATTTTGTTGCCATTGAAAACATAGAATAAGCCAGGTGTGGTGGTGCAGACTTTTAATCCTAGCACTTGGGAGGCAGAGGCAGGCAGACCTCTATGAGTTTGAGGCCAGACAGAGCTATTATAGTGAGGCCCTGGGTCAAAAAACAACAAAGAGAAAAACAGAGAGAGACAGAGAGACAGACAGACAGACAGACAGACACACACACACACACACACACACACACACGAGAGAGAGAGAGAGAGAGAGAGAGAGAGAGAGAACGAAAGCAAAAATGATGCTGCACGCCATCCTAGATTACCTCATGATATGGTAGGTCTCTGTTTCTCTGTCTTTCTTTGTCTCGGTCTCTATCAATGCCTGCCTCTCTGTCTCTGTCTGTCTCTCTGTCTCTGTCTGTCTCTTGTCTGTCTGTCTTCCTCCACCCCATACAAAGCCAGCCATCATGTTGTGAGCATGCATATTCCACAAAGGAATGCCACATAGTGTTATTCCAACTACAGCTCCATGTAAGTCTCCAGCCAGACTCACAAGTGAAATGACTGTTGGACCTGGTCGTCAGCATGCCCCAGACTTCTCACACAGACTAGAGAAGAGCTAACCCTATGAAGGTTAGCTGGATAAAATGAAGATTTATAAGTAAAAAAATTTCCTGTGGTTGTTTTAAGTCAAGGTTTCTTAAACATTTTCCACTTATAATACCTTTTCACATCAGAAGTCTTAATGTAATCCAAATATGTAGGAATATTAAGTAAGTATACAAATTAAAAATTACTTATAATAAATAATGAACATATTTAGGTCAAAACAAGTATTTGGTATTCATACAAATTACCATTTATGAATCACTAAATCAAATTACATCTGATAAGATGACTATGCTTGTTTATTTTCGTATACATACTTTAATATTGCTTAAATATTTGATACTATATGACTTTGCCAATATTTATTAGAGTTGATCAGAATTTTGACTTTATAATTACCAATGTTAAGAATGTCACTTCACATAGATACACAGCGAGAAAAATATATGATAAAATATTATCATATGTATGATAATAAATATATTTAAGGCCATTTCAGAAAATGTTAGAAATTCTTAGAAATCATTTACCTAACAACATTTTATGAAACAAAGATGAAAATTTCAAAAGTCAAAATTCTAATACAATGATATACTAAGATTTACTAATCTGGTAAGTACTAAAAAATGCTTCACAAATGAACCCCGTATTAGCCACTACTGTTAGGCCAGAAACCTATGGGTACACAGGTCATAGGTCTTAAGGGAGAACCTGCTGTTCCTCTGCTAAACAGATGTAGTATTAAACTGAATCCTAATGAATTACTGTTATACCCATAGGTTAATGTATTTCTAAGCTCTCCTTTGTAAAGCTGAAACTTCTATTTGCAACATATGGTGATTAGCACAAAGACCAACAACTGTCCAGGGTGTAGAGAATAATAGTTTGTGTAATGTTCAGTCCTACAGCAATGTCTATACTGCACCCCTTCCTACCAAGTTCAGGGATAATTGCAGAAGAGGAGCAGAATGACTTACAAGAGCAAAAGCCAGTGAATGAATACAAGGAAACATTGTCTCCTGGACAAAGCACATACAAACTCACAGCAGTTTTGACATTATGTAAACGCCCGGAGGAAGCTCAAGCCAAACCTAATTCCAGCCTAAAGAAAGGTGGGCACAAAGTTCTACCCTTATCCAAGGAACTATCTATAGTTGCCAATAGATGCTTCAAGAAAAGAATCAGTCTTTAAGTGTTTCCCTTGGTAAGTAAACCACACTCCAGTGGAAGGCCACATATCAATGACTCTATGTGCAGCTCAAATTAAATTTGGTAGGTTTTTAACTAAAGATGCAAAGTAGTTTTGTGTCAGTCAGTAGGAAAATGGGGCTGGATCTGGAAGAAGTTGGAAGAGGGGTGGAATATTGTACAAAATTATCAAAGAAGTAATTAAGAGATAAAAATCAAGAAAAATACTGAATTTCTTTTTAGTATTTGGTTCATAAAGGATTTTCTAATTAGAGAAATATTCTTTCATCAGAGCTGGTTTTCTTTCTATTTTCCAGAGTGGGTTAAAACACTTCCACTCACTTGGTGGTTAAACATTTTCAAATTTGTCTGAATATAAATCCTAGTGCTTCTGGAAAAAAAAACCTAGAAATGTTAAATTGAATGACAATTCAGGACAAATTTTAATATATTTATATACATTTTCATGTTTCTTTTTTCCAAATTAAATCTCTAGAATTTTTCTTGCAAGTTGGTTTTGACATAATAATCAAGGTATTGCACTGATAGGTTTGCAAGGGAGCTCCAGGTTGATTATATGACTTCGGAGATTCGTTTGCCTCGCTAAGAAAGCGAATATGTAGGACTGGTAGCATTTCTACATGGATAAAGACTCTTGACCCAAGTCTAATGACTTAGGTTCAATATCTGTGCTACAAGGTAGAAAGAGAGAACCAACTCCTGAAGCTATTCTGTGTCCTCTACGCACATGATGTAAACTTGTACTTACATACATGTAAGAGATATATATTTTTTTAAATATATAGGTAGATAGATACATATTTATAAATTTTACAAATATTTATAAATATTATAAAAAGAAAGATAAATATTTTTAAAAATATGAAAATAAAGAATTATACAAGGCAATATTTTGTCTTCTGATAAGTAGTAGAAGTCTGTCTAAATTGTCACTTTCTTAGTATACAGGAACTGTTTATATTCGTGGAGGTTTGTGTATACACAGGCAAAATAGGGTAACTAAGCAACTTGAAATAAACATCACAGTGAGGGAACTATTTTTTAATGCTGTGTTTAACTTATATATAGAGAAGTCCCTCTTTAAATTAACCTCATACTTATAATAATATACTGTCAATTTCATTTAGGAAATCTGGGTGACAGAATAAAGATACCCTAGAATAGAATAGAGTTGAGCTATTGGAGGTTAAAACAGTGGATGTGTTTTAAATACTTAGAGCTTCATATTCTTTTTAAATATAATTCTTGGTTTTTGTTTTGTTTGGTTTTTTTTGTTTTTTGAGATATGGTTTCTATGTTATAACTCGGGCTGTCCTGAGACTCTCTCTGTAGACAGGGCTGTCCTCACAGAGGACAGAGATCCTCCTGCCTCTGCCTCCCAAGAGCTGGGATTAAAGGTGTGTGCCACCACTGCCCAGAAATTCTTGCATTCCTTACTTAGAAAAACAATTTTCTATGTATTGGTTTGTGCATAGAGTGGTATTTATTTAATCCACAAAATATAATTAGCATTGGGTTAGTCATGAATACTTTTTGTTTTCAAAACAATTTGAAATAAGACATTATTATCTACTTAAAGCATATTGGGTTTGATTTTGAAATTTCATATATATATATGAATATACGTGTGCTTATATATCCATATATATGTCCAAATATATATCATGTATATGTATATGTATATGTATATGTAAATACACACACACACATATATCCAAAAACCTAAAGAGTGCTGGTTTCATAACTGTCTGTACATACCTACAGTATCTTCTAGAATAGTACTTCTCAACTTGTAGGTTGAGACCTTTTTTTTTCACAGACGTTGCCTAAGACCATCTGCATATCAGATATTTATATTATGATTTATAACTGTAGCAGAATTACAGTTATAATGTAGCAATGAAAATAACTTTATGACTGCGGGGTCACAACAATATGAGGAACTGTATTAAAGTGTGTCAGCATTAAGGATGCTGAGAACCACTATTTTAGTGCTCTGCAATGATAAAAGAGATAAATATTATATTTCTGGAAGCTTTCAAAGGACTTCATTCAGAATTACATAACATGAACAGAAGAAAATGCCTTTTACTATGGGGTAAAAACAAGTCACATGTTTCTGTTGTCCTTCACAAAATGATAACACTGTGACTGCACAGACAGCAATTATGCCATTCTTATGTCTATGAAGTCTGAGTGGCTTCCACAAAGTGAAGTTTGAAAACATTACGTTTGAGATAGTAAGTGTAATCTGAGACAATGAAAATAGGCAGTAATGGAAAAGCAATGTGTTTTGGAAAATGAATATCTGTTTGACCATTTTCTAGAGTACAATAAAATAAATATAAAATATCTTATACTTGCACGTAACCCGGTAATGATCTCAAATATTGCATAGCCATGTACTGTTTCCTGAGACTCACCGTGTCAGTCACCTTGATTAGACAAAGATCAACTGCTGTGTTCATGGGTCTTCTTAAATCCACTAAGACATTCCTATACTGTAGCAAATTCCATCACAATTTGGAAACTGGACTAAATGATTACTTTTCTCTATCTATATAATTTCTCTTATCCTGCCAATCTAAATTTATTCTTAGAGGTCAAGAAAACAGCCCAGTGAACCCAGTGATAGAGTGTGTGCCTAGCAAATGCAGTTCCTCTGTTCAATAGTCAAAATCACACGAATGAATGAGCATAAAAGAAAAAAACCCTCTGAATGTCTCATTTCTCAGATGGCACAGTCTAACATTAATATCACATAAATTATCATTCATATCTGAGGCCCAGCAACAGTATAACCCTCTCATAAGAAGTTGTGGAATAAGTTGCATAAATGTTCCTTGAAAACATTATTGAAAAATATTCTTCACATAAAACTCCATGGCACATAATCACTGAGATCAGTGTCTTTATACAACAAACCAGGAAGAGAAAACATTAGAGATCATTCCTTTATTTTTTATTTGTTTCTTGGTTTGAAATCTAAGACGTGAGTTATTCTTCTAGTTTTCATCATACTACTGTGTACCAAGAGTAGCTCAGTTAAATATTTTTATAGTTAAAAACTAGAAGTAGAAAGGTAATCTCCCCAGGAAGCTTAGAGCTAAACTACTACAATGCTTGATGCTGACTGTTGGTCAAGCCTGTCACACAGCCTGACAATTCCAACATGCCTCAAAACCAATTCAAGTGGCTGGACTCAAAAGACCACAGCTTCTTTATATTTATTTGAAGAATATACATATTTGAAGATTGGCATTAAATAAATTAAACCCCACTTGAAAATTAAAACATTTCCTAAAAGCTTCAACTACTTTCTGTCTTACTCTTATCTAGATACACACACTCAAGGACATGAACTCCTATTTTTATTGAGGAAAACTTTACATTTTTCTCTATCGTTTTGTGGGCAATACAGACATAGACAGAACTTTTAAACTTCTTTTAGACAAAGTACTAGTGAATTATTCTAGTCTAGTATATGACTGTTGTAGCCATCCATTTTTAGCTAAGAAAAGTGACTAGAAAGATGGACTTCATTGGTGGTGACATGCTAAGGTTTTTATCATAATCAAAATCATTTTGAGATTTTATTCATAAATATAGTCATACTTGTATAGTCAGAACTGAATCTGAAAGAGCAGTCGACTTCTCAGACTTTTAGAGCAATGCACACTATACAGAAGTGCAAAAACGAGCAACTCAAAAAAAAAAATTCTAATAGTCAAAACACATGCATTAATAATGTTTTATAAGCCAGGTGGTGGTGGCACATGCCTTTATTCCCAGCACTCAGGAGGCAGAGGCAGGTGAGTTTGAGGCTCTGCCTGGTCTACAGAACTAGTTCCAAGACAGCTAGGGCTACACAGAGATACCCTATCTCAAAACAACAACAAAAAAGAAGAAGAAAAGAAAAAGAATATTAAGTATGTTTTGTAGACAACACAACAAAGCTATGATATGGTAACAGGGTATTTTTAAGCCAACAAATATGTGGTCAGTAATTTCTGTAACTGTAATAGAAGGATAGAACAAGAGAAGAAACTAATATTACTCAGCTGAGGCCTCCAAAATCTGATGGGAAATAATGTTTGAGCATAGATGAAAACAGTATGATTTTCTAGAACATTACACTAGCGATGTTCTAGAGACAATCATAACAGCCACCTTTGGGCTGGTGAGATAGTACAGTGGGTTAAGACACTTTCTACCAAACTTGAGGTCTTGAGTTCAATCCCAGGAGCAACGTGGTAAAGAAGAGAACCAAATCCTGTAACCTGCAAGTTGTCTTCTAACTTACACATACACACACACACACACACACACACACACACATAAACAAGTAAATAAATTCATTTTAAAACTTAAGAAAAACAACCATTCGCCCTTTTAGCAGACATCTCTGGTTAAGATCTTCTAAGTACCACATTATTGAGATCTTGTAATGAGTCTACAGGTACTGTTTGTTCGTTTACAATTCAGAAGGAGACAGGCATAGATACATCTTCACAAAATGCGTCTTTACCAAGTATAGCTCTTGAAATGAGATAGGCGCATTCACAGAGCACAATCTGGGAGAGGTAGAGAACAGAAAACAAAATATGGGACAAATGTGTTTGAGATGCTGTGAGGGTATCACATTGAATCCACCATCCCATAATTTCCTCACATGGAAGCAATCAAAGGAGTTGATCAGTTTGCAGGGGCAACATATCAACTGACGTTTCTGGACTTTGACCAGTTTCCCTTCTAAAGCACTGTTCCAAGCTGATGTTCAGTTGCTGCTGACACAAAGATGAGGGATGAAAGCATCTGTTTCTGGAAGCAGCAGGCAATTGCTTCTTAATGCAAAGAAACACACAAATAAAAACCAAATCCATGACAGGAGATTATGGATAGAACCAGGCAGAGAAAAGCGCATAGACTTAAAGAAGGCTATTTTTGCTCCAGGATGTATTAGTTTTTCATTGATGCTCTAACAAATCACCTTACATGTAGTGGCTTAAAACAACTCTGCTTTATCAGCACCCAGTTTCCTAAGTCAAAAGTCAGACACAGCACAGATGGGCTCCTCTTACAGATCCTCGGAGACTAAAATAGAGGGGAAATCAATCACCCCTAAAGACAAAAGTGTGCCTCTAGTCTGTCTGGATTTCAGCCTGAGGAATCTGTTCAGTTTGACAGTAGATGATAAAAATGTAATTCCTGAATTTTTCTGGCTATCAAATAGGACCATGCATCTGCACGAGACTGAGTTTCACTTTTGTTCTAGAACCTTCATAGAATGGCAGCAAAAGCCACCAAATCCCAGAACAGAACTCTCATTCCTCTCTCCCCCACAGCCATAGAAGAACTTCCTCATTTGGCCTCCCTACAAAATTCACATTTCCCACCGTTCTGCCAAACAGCTAAAGAATAATCTGTTGCAACAGACTTAGGTGATCAAATTAAACCCCTCTTCATGTCTCTTTCCTTTATTAAGTCAAGTCATAGAACATGGGAGTCATACCTCATTCTGTACTCAAATTCTTTTCACTCTCAAGATGTTTTACATGAGGGAGGACTATTGTATTTATACATAAAATCCTTAGTAAGTTATAGAATCTAACTTAACTACAGGGGAGGATATAGACTACAGCATAGAGAGAGATTGGACAAGCAGTACAGGGGTGCAAAAGGAGAGGATGCAGTCGGTGTAACACGCTTGCAAACATTCAAAAATATAACTACCATTTTTTAAAAAACACATACAACATGGCTTTCAACATAATAATTACTAAACATATTGCTCTAGAGAAGGATATAGCATGTCCACACTATTTCCAAAAAGACTATGTACATCCATATGATATTTTTATGGTGCTGAGAAGAGTAATTGTTATCAAGGTTTCCTCTAATCATCTGGGCTTTCTCCCTTTATTCATCCTTACGCTTTTTTTTTTATATATAAGACTTGATTCCTTTACTAATTCATATTGGCCTATGAAGAGAAAGTAAAAATATATAGGGGCTCTGTTTAATCTTAAAATTTTATTTCAATTCATTTCTGATAATAACTTTCTCACAGTAGGAATTCAAGCAAAGGAGATTTTTCAGCTACAATTTCAATGAAAATTTGTATTTTGTTATATTTTTTTCTGTTGTTAAACAATGTGATTTTTAATAGAAGTTGGGGAAAATGTTCGTACACACACCAAAAAAATGATGAAAGAGCTAGATTTTATAAGGTAGAATGAGACACAGTATTGTGAGATTGACACCAGTTACTTAGCTTGGAATTTACACTGTCAAATTATCAAGAATAACTTGATGTCCGTGATCTGTTGTGCTTCCAGAGACCCCCGTTGATGTCCATAATCCATGCTCCCACTGGAAACCATGTTGATGTCTGTGGTCCATGCTCCCACTGGAAACCATGTTGACGTCTGTGATCCATGCTCCTGCTGGAATGCATGTTGACGTCTGTGGTCCATGATGCTTCCAGCAAATATTGCAAGAGAGCTTCGAGTTAAATGGTATCTGTGACTGCAGATTCATAGCTGAGAATGAGAGACATTGAGGGCTTCTGTGCCAATCCCCTCACCAAAAACAGAAATAGTCTGACTGTGAAGCTATTGAAGAGAGTCCTTAAAATTGTGGTAAAGGTGCTGAGGTAAAGCTTTTCACAGTTGGTGGCTTCTGGCAGGGGTAGGAGTGAGGCGTTAATTTTCTTAAGGGTCTGCCCACTGCGAGTCTTAACATGCTCAAATGAGTATACAGTGACATAGAATTGACTTGATTTTGTTTTGTTTTGTTTTGTTTTGTTTTGTTTTGTTTTGTTTTGTTTTGTTTTGTAGGCCATAGGAAAAGAAGGTGGACCAGGAGGAATAGCAAGTGGGTATGATCAGAATATATTGAATGAAATTCGCAAAAAATAAAACATTATGTTAAAAATGAATAAATGAGGTGAGCAACATACCAAATATATGGAACATTTAAAGTGCACATACATAAGAAAATGTCAGGAAACCTGCAAAGACTTTAAGATAGTTTGCATTGTTTACCAGGTATCTTGTGCTGGTTAGTATTTTATGAATTTGACATAAACTAGAACCATTTGGAAAGAAGAAACTTCAAGTGGGAAATATCCTTTCATTAGATTGACCTGTAGGCAAATCTGTTGGGCACTTTCCTAACTGATGTGAGGGAGTCCAGCCCACTGAGACAGTATCGCCTGGTGGGGATGCTGAGTGAGTGGGGAGCAAGCCGTAAGCGTTGTTCCTCTATGGTGTCTGCTGCAGTTTCTACCTTTAGGTTCCTGTCTTGAGTCCCTGTGTTGGCTTCTCCCAATGGACTATGACCTGAGAGTTGTAATATGAAAGAAATTCTTACTTCCTTGTGGTGGTTTGAATTAAAATGGCCCTCATTGGCATATAAGGAGAGGCACTATTAGATGTGGCCTTGTGGGAGGAACTGTGGGCTTATTGGAAAACATGTGTCACTGTGGGAGGGATTTGAGGTTTCAGAAGCTTAGGCTATACCCGTGGCTCATGCTTTCTTCTTGCTGCCTGCTGAATCAGATATAGAATGCTCAGCTACCTCTACAGTACTATGCCTGCCTGCATGCCACCATGCTTCCCACTATGACAATAATGGGATGAACCTCTGAACTGTCGCCAATCCCAGTTAAATGTTTTCCTTTATAAGAATTCAATTCTTATAAATTATATATAAATATATAAATATGTCTCTGCATAGCAACAGAAACCCTAATTAAGTCATTCCTCAACATTTGGTCACTGTCTGTCTTACGGCAATAGAAATCAAACTGGGGCAAGCCCTTAAGTAAAAAAAGGAGACACGATTCCAAGATAACCCTATAAAGTAGGCACTTTGCTGTCCACACTATATAATTTGTAAAGCATTGGCAGCGAAATGTTAAGCTACTGTCTACAAGTACCGTAGGTGAGAGGTGTCAAGTCTGGCAGCAGAGACCATCAGTCTGGCTCCAGAGCTAGCCCCCTATCTAAAATTTATAACGTGCCTCCAAGAATACAGAACTAAACATCACTTAAAATATTCTTAAAAGCTGCCTATACTACATAACCAAATTCTGGGGAAAATTAGTTCAGTTATTCTTCAAAGTATGCATTAAAGGAAGTATTAGAAGACTATAGAACACTGAAAAATATGTTAACTTTCACCAAATTCACAGCTGTGGTGCAGTCAGTTATGGAATGCAGCTATGGGTCAAGGATGCTTCTGACCCCAGGCACTCATTCTGAGGAGCTGGAAGGAACTTGGCCCCTGCCCTCTGCAGTAGCTGACAGACCAGAAGCCACAACAAAACTCAGCCCCCTCCCAAAGGTGGGCCATGATCTGGCAGAACTGTTTACCTAGAGTTGCAACTAAACCCCCGTCTTAACCAATGGCTCCTGTCCCTGGGTACCAAAGACCCTTCCTTGCCTTTACCCTATAAATGTGATCACTCTTGCTTTAATAAACTGAGAGAGAGAGAGATGTTCCTTTGACAACCTCTCCCAAGAGTTCAGTTCACTCTCATCAGCTCTTAGTCCTCTTATCTGGGACCCTCCTGGATGCATCGACCCACACTGTGGGCTTGCTTTCCTGGGAGCTAAGCTAGCAGCAGATGGCTTAGCTATGTGCTGGGGAGGGAAACAGAACCACTGAGGTTTTTTTTCCACTTTTATTGTTTTCATTATTTTTTATGTGTGTATAAGGTTACATTCTCTTACCAATATTTTCATTTTTACTGCCAATATTCTTACTATAAAGTCCCAACAATCTACTCTTGATTGATTCCACTAATTTTAAATACAATAGATCTTCCATACTCATATGAGGCTACACACTAACATCCATTTGCAGTTTGAGATGAGGGAGGAGTGGACCTGCTCAAATGATTACATTCATTCTGAGAACAGAGTAATTTGCTAAGTATAAGAGAAACCCTCTGCTCCAAGTGTGCTACTTTGTACCAGTGACATTTTCTGGATGCTGTGTGATCCTTGAGCACTGAGTGCCACCCTGACATGCAAGGTACAGCTGCTCATCCTTCTACTGGCAGTCTGTACTGGACATGGAACTGCTGACAATGTCTTCATTTTAACAAACACTGCTTGAGCAAGGGGCCATCACCACAGGTATGCGAGATGGTGACATCCTAGCTAACTCCTTCTGGAGAACTCTACAGCTAGTATGGAACATTACATACATTTTAGTATTGTCATGTTTCAATAAGCTTTTTTTCTTTCTTGGTATATTTTATGTTATGTTTCTTATTATCTATGAAGAGAGAGGTATGCAATTTATATTTTTTAAAACATTGTTATTTCCTCCTGAAGACTGTCCCCTCTTTCTAATCTAGTGAGGCTCAAGGAAGTGCTAAAGGGAAGTTTGCAAAGAAAGTTTAGATAGACAGAGGATGCACTCCCTTTTAATTCTGTGAATATCAATCTTCTCTTGTGAAAAAAATGGAAATTTGTAAGGACCACCTCTTGGGTTTAGTAAAGATGAGAAATATCATGTATCATGAGCTCAACACTTGGATTTATGACACAGAAGTTCCTATCATTGGATTTGGTCATCAGGAGAGTCTCTCTAATTCCATTAAACTCCCCTCCTCCCGTGTGTGTGTGTGTGTGTGTGTGTGTGTGTGTGTGTGTGTGTGTGTGTGTGTGTGTGAAAGAGAGAGAGAGAGAGAGAGAGAGAGAGAGAGAGAGAGAGAGAGACTTAAGAACTAAAAACCTGTATCAGGGGTCAGAGAAGCCTAAGGTTAAGTAATAGTATGCAACTCCTCAGTCTGGCCTTAGAGTCTGGAATTTGAGGTCTGCCTCTGTCATTTATTATCAGAAAATTGTCATTTCTCTCCTTTTAATATGTTCTACTAATCTGCTGTTCTGGCCTTCTTCCGTTTCTATACACTTTTTTTTTTAACTGAGAAGTATTAAGGCAGTTTAAGCCACTAACTCAATCTCTTAATGCTCTCAATTTAATACTGGTTCATGAGAGAGCCTATTTTGACTCCTCAATCAAAATCAACTCACCTCTGCTCAAAGACATTTGCTGCCCTGAGAGGCTCATGGCTGAAGTCACAGGGTGACTGAGTCTGACACAGAACACTGACATTTTAAAATGATATATGAGCAAAAGGGAAGCTTTAAGCACTCAGTCTAGTTAGCCTATATGGTATGGAGGTTTCTCAGAAAATTAACAGATCTCCCACATGACTTAGATCTAAGAAGGAAAAAGTAACCAGACAAAAGAAAAAAAACAATGGAATACTACACTTTTTTAAAACAAAGCATGATCTTATGAGAAACTACAGTGACAATGTTTAACCTATTAGAATTCTCCAAAGCCTAGTCTACCCAAATGAATGCAGACACACCATTGCAACCCAATGGCTTTCCTGCTCCAATTAAGAAGGCAAGAACCAGAGAAATACTGGTGAGGCTCATGGTATCCAGTATTGAGAAAAGGCTACACCAAAAGACTGGCATGTAACCACAGAACTCAATAGCGCCTCCTGTCTCCATCCTTTACTCTGCAGTATAACATGACTGTGTAAAACAGGTTATTTACCTAAGAATTCATTCTAACAAAAATGTATTTTTTTAAAGACAATAACAGTTCTGATAGAAGAAAGGGCACCAAAAACAGGAGGATATAACTAAGACTTTGGAATCATCAGAATAACTGTCAATATAGTAATATTGTATAGTATTGTATAGTATCAATATAGTAAGAGCTCTCACTAATAGATAAAGATGTATTTTATTCAAGAAGAGATGACATTGTAATTATGAAACGGGGAGGATGTAAACACAATGACAGAAATTGGCAAGCTTTCGATGGACTGGGTAGTTGGCTTGATTCAGCTGAAGAAAGAATATCTGAGCTTGAGGATAGGGCAACAGAAATTAACCTAATAAATGAGAATAAATATTTGGAGCAAAAGTGACCAAGAATTTCCTCAAATTAATATCTGGCACCATAGCACATAAGAAAGCATAGAAAACAGCAAGCAACCAGAATTGCTACCAATGGTTTTGGAATCTACCACATAGATAAATAAAAATAATGCTACCTTTTAATATGTGTGGGTTATGGGGGAGGGCAGTGCAATGGAAGGGTTCTAGAAATAACACAGGGATTGCGCAAAACAAACTCAACTCAGTAAACACAGCATATAACCAAAGAAATAAAATAATCAAGAGAAAGCAAACCTGCAGTAGGCAGAGAAAAATAATAAATAAATAAAATTAAGCAGTTCCATGAATCTACCAAAACTTACAACAAAAGGGGCAACCTGAATACTACTATATCCATTAGACTAATCAAAATGATAACTGCCAATCTCGTTTCTAAATAGAAACCACGGACCTATACAGCTCAATGATGAGTTTTTCTAGACATTCCAAACAGAATTTTACACACGTTCTACAATAATCTCCAAAGGAGAGCAATAGATACAAGACAATGTTTGCTAAGTCACTGATCGAAGAAATTCATTCATATTAACATCAGATCAAGCCATTGTAAGAAAAGTAAAACTCAGACCAATCTCTCTTAAATATTTAGATACAAAATTCCTCAAATTACTAGTGACAAAATTCAATGGTATATGATATTAGTACCCTAAACCCATAAGCAACTCATCCTAGTGCTTAAGATATTTTCAACATTTACATCTGCCTTTTTGATAGGGTAATAAACAAAAACTCACACATTAATGTTGTGACATACAGAAAAGTTTAGGACAAAAACTATTCATACCATTTATGACAAAAATTCTGAGCA
This sequence comes from Cricetomys ansorgei, assembly GCA_026225945.1. Lineage (NCBI taxonomy): Eukaryota > Metazoa > Chordata > Mammalia > Rodentia > Nesomyidae > Cricetomys > Cricetomys ansorgei. The sequence goes on along the minus strand of JAMJFZ010000239.1, from coordinate 6,205,603 downwards.
AACTAGGACTAAACTAAAAATTCTTATTTCTTTTTGTATTTATTTAAATTTTATTTTGTCAGTTCTATTTTTTTCATGACTAAATATAATTGTATTTTATATTATATAACATATATATAATATATATTATCCATATATATAACATTTATATATATATGACAATATATATATATATATATATATATATATATCATTATCTATTCATCTGTAGGTAGGAATCTCAGTTGACTTCATTTCCCAGACATTGTGAATAAAGCAGTAATGAACATGTATAAGAAAATATCTCTAATTACTGGGTTTTTAAACACATCTCAAAGTGTTTATTTGTCATTAATAGTGCATGTTTTATGAGCTCTTTATTCAGTTCAAAAATTCATTTTTATTAGTTATTTATTTTCTTTATCTTCATGTCTATTGTAGGTACCAACGCCCTGTCAGATATCTAGGTGAAAAATACTCTTCCCATACTGTAGGCCCTTTTTCACACAAGGGGCAGTTTCCTTTGCTGTACAGAAACACTTTGAATTGGCACATTCTCTTTTGCTGTGGTTGGTTTAATTTCCCAAGCTACTACCACCCTGTTTAGAAAGTACATACCCAAGCCATATTTTCTCATCACAGCACAGTTTTCATTCTAGCAGCTTCAGAGTTTCAGGTCTTAGGTTGATATCGTTGATCCATTAGGCATTGCTTCTTGTGTGTGGTGAACTAGAAGGAACTAGTCACATTCCTCTACTTCTGTGTATCTAACTTTTCCTGCACCGTTTTTCAGAAAAGCGATATTTTCTGCATGGTGTTTTTTTTCCCTTAACTTTGCATCACTAATGAGGTGGCTGTAGTTGTGCATTCATATACAACCCTTCTGTTCTACTCTATTGATCTTTGTGCCATTATCATACTTGTTTTACTACCATAGTTATATAGTTTAATTTCAAGTCAGGTATGACAATATCTTAACAGAATTCTTGTTAGTCAGCATTGTTTGCCTATATAGGGTCCATGGTGACTTTGTAAACTTTTGCATGTTTATTCTACTTATGCGAAGAATAGAATTGCAAATTTGATTATAAATACATTGACTCTGCAGAGTGCTTTTAGTAAGTAGAAGAATAGCCCCATAAGCAACATTCATCTATGGCCTTCACTTACTGCCTCCAGTTTTCCATCTTGAGTCCCTGACTTGACTGCTTTCAATGATGAAGTGTCCTGAAGCTCAAATAAACCCTTTCCTCCCCTAAGTTGATTTTGCTCAGTGCTTAATATTCCAGCAACAAAAAGCAAAGTAAGATGCATTCTTAATGTATTAACTTGCCCAGACATTACTATTAGAAATCATTCTATCACTTAGGATCTTCCTTATTTATTTTCTTCAGTGTTTCAACGTTTCCATTTCCCCAGTTAGGTTTATCCCATTGTGAATGAGATTATTTTCTTGACTTCCTGTCAGCACATTTATCATTGGGTATTTAAGAAGACTGATGATTTTTTTCAGGTTTGTTTTATATCCTTCCCACTTTGCAGAAAGTGTTGATCAGCTATAGGAATTGACGTTGGAATCTTTATAGAATCAGCAAGAAAGAGCATCTTGCCTTCCTTGTATCTTATTAGCATCCTTTATGTCCCTTTCCTGTTGTGTTGCTCTGAATAAGATACCAAATACTGTATGGAAAAGGGGTGGAGAGAGTAGATATCCTTGGCTTGGTTCTGACTTCAGTGGGAACGCTTGAAGGTTTATTTTGTTTAGAATGATATTGCCTATATTCTTGAACTTAGTTTTTATTGTGATGAGATATGTTCTCTGGATCTTTAATCTCTTCGAGGTTTATATAATGAATGGATGTAATTTGTTAAAGACTTTTTCTACATCTGTTGAAATGCTCTTGTGATTTCTGTCCTTGAGCCCATTTATGTGGTGAGTTACATTTACTGATTTATGTGTTTTGATCTATCCCTGAATCCCTGAAGATTTTTTCTCAAGTGTTCTTGAATTCAGTTTGCAGGTATTTTATTGACAATTTTTGCCTGTATAATTGTCTTTTTTGTCATATCTTCATCTGGCTTCTCAGGCTTTGTGTCAGGCTTTGGAAAAAGACTTTGGAAAAAGATAATATGTCTTCTCTAATTTATGACATAGTCTGAAAATAATTGGTTTTAGCTACTTTTTAAATGTCTAGTAAAATTATTAAGGCAATCAAACTGGACTTAACCTTTTCTTTAAATTTAGGACTTAATTAACCTGCACAAATAGTCATCTTACAAAAAGCAGTCTACAGATCCAGTGCACCCCTAATTAAACATGCCAGTTTTTCTCCCCTTTAAATGTTTAACTTTAGATTATAAAACATGGAAATGATTTCCCTTTCCCTTTCCTCCCACCAAAACTCTCATACTTTTTGTTGTCTTTCAAATTCATGGCCTCCTTTTTTATAAGTTGTTGTTACGTGCGTATATGCATATGTGTTTACATATGCATTTCTAAGTATATCCTGCTCAAATGTTAGTTGTATGTATATTTTCAGGGTTGACCATTTGGTATTGGATAATCAACTAGTGTGTTCTTCCCTGAGAAAGATCATTTTCCCCACTCTCGGCATCCCTTAGTTGTCTGTAGTTCTGTGTGCACGGCTGAGATTTTACTGTCTTTCCCCTATAGACTTTAGCATACCTTTGTTTTTTTAAGTTTCTGATCCAATCTCATTGCTAGAGATAATTTTATTAGTTTTTATTTTTTAATCACTTACTAGTTTGATAGATCAAATGAATTCAGAAATATATCTGACTCTTATGTTTTTTTCATTTGGTGGAATAGAGATTTTTCTAATCTTCTGAATTTTGTAGTTATTTGTTTTAACTTCTCCCTTTTCATATATAATCATACTTATTTGGGTCCTTCACTTATTTGGCTGACTTGTCAATCAAGCCTTTCAATGGTTTCTGTTATTGTTTTGTTATTTTCATTTCTATTTCAATGATTTCTGCCCTGCTATTAATTCTTTTGCTAGTTTGGAGGTTGCTTTCTTATTGCTTTCTCCAACAAGCATCAAGAAGCCATTTCTTTGAGATTACTCTTATTTTGTTAATACACTCCTAATCTACAAACGTTTTTCCTTAGGACTCCCTTCACTGTATCACAAAGTTTGTGATAGACAGTGTTTGCATTTTCATTCAATTCTAGGGCTTTTAAATGTCTTCCTTATTATCTTCAGCGACCTAGTCACTATTAAGTGATGTGCTGTTTGGTCTTCTTGAGTTTGTGTATTTTCTATGGTTTCTTATACTGTTTATCTTGAGTTTAATCCCATTCTAGTCAGACAGAAAGCAGTGTGTTATTTTAATTTTCCTAAAGTTGTTGAGTCTATCATGGTGTTTCATTATGTCATCAATTTTAGAGTGTGTCCATGAATAGCTGGTAAAAATGTATATCTGTAAATGCCTGTTAAGCCGATTTGACCAATGGTGTCATTGAGCCCCCTATTTTTCTATTCATTTTTCACTTGAATGATCTATTTGTAAGAGTGGGGTTAATTTGGCTAATGGTTCATCTGCCTTTTATTTTCTTCAAAGAACAAATTATTTTTACTTCATAAGGATGTGAATTTAGCAGAATTTTTTCTTATGAAGTTGTATTCACCTGCATTTGATGAATGTGTGTTTAGAAATATAATGTCATGCAATTATAAGATTTTTATCTTAATCAGTACAAAATTACTTGCTTTTTCTCTCCAGATTAATGTTGGTTTGAAGTCTTTTGTCAGAATTAGACTAGAAAAAAAAAAATTTGGATCCACTTGGTTGAGATATTTCCGTCAATTTCTTCATTCCAAAGTGGTTTGTTGGTAAGTTGTGTTTCTAGAAGGAACAAAAGGAGGAAGACTGTTTTCTTAACCAATCTGATAGCATGCAAATTTTTATTAGGAATTTATATTCCTTTGATATTCAAAGTTTGATTTATTTCCTTTCCTTGTGTTGATTTTGTAGTATTTGATGTTTATTTAGTCTTCATTTACATAACATATATCTTACCAAGTTTATTTTCTATAGCTTTTTGGATGCGCTTATCATTCTCTTCCATTCTCTGTATTTCTTCCATCATCTTTTATAAAGAGGGCTCAGTAAACATACGTTGCACTAGAATGCTTTTGTTGTGGAGTTTTTCTTTCTCCTTCTATTATGGCAGATAGTTGTGCTGTGCATAATAGTTTCAGTGAACATCTATAGTCTTTAGGGATATGAAATACATGACTCTAAGTTTTAACATTTCAAGCTCCTATTGAGAAACCAGCTCACTATTCTCTTTGGCCTTCTTTTTATATGTGACTGTGCCTTCTCTATTACTGCTTCCATTGCCTTTATTTGTTCTGTACAGTTAGCATTTTAATTGTAATATGACATGATGTGGTAAGTTCTTGCTCTTTTTCTGGTCCTGCTTTTTTGTTTTTCTACATGCCTCTTATAATGGGATTGGTATTCCTTTCCTAGATTTGGGACATTTTCTTATATGATTTTATTCAAAATACTATCTATGGGTTTGGCATGAAATTTTTCTCCTTCTTCTGTGCCCATAATTCATATGTTGGTCTTTTCACAGTGTCTCAAATATTTCATATGTTCTGCTTGTACTTTTTAACTTTTTAAATTGTATTTAATTGAATGATCTAATTACTCAACCTTATTTTGAGTCCTGATATTCTGTCCACTACCTATTCCCAATCCATTCTATTGGTTTAACTATCCACAGAAGCTTTTATTTGGCTAGATGAAAAAAAAATTCTGTTATTATTTCTGTTTTGTTTTCTTTCAGTGTTGTTTTTCATTGAATTCTACTTTTATATCCTCAGTTGAATTCATTAAATTCCTTACTTCATTCAGATCTTTGTGATTTTTTTCATAATTCATTGAGATTATTCCATGGTCTTTGAATTCATTGAGGTATTAGTGTACTCTATAATTTTTTAACATGTTTACACTAATTATTTTTCAGTTTCAGTCTCAGTCACTGGCAGCCATTACTGTCAATTTAGGGAGAATAAATTTTGCCTTGTATTTCCCTGATACTATTGTTGCAATGTTGAGATTTGTTCATCCACAGTTTCTTGAGACTTTCTGGTACAGCTGAATTCAGTGAACACTTGTTTCTGTGCTTCATATTCTATTTCATGAATCTTGGCTCATCCAGCATTGCTTGATGTTCAGTTGTATAGGGAATTGCTATTTATTCATATATGAGGTAGTTGAAAATGATCTCCCAGGGTTGAGCCTGAGGCATATTTTACTTTATTTCAATAACAAAGGCTCCTAAGGCATTCTTGGAGGTTGATTCAGAGTTACCATAACATCTAACTTCATACAGTAGCGTATGTGTGGAACACTCCATCTACATCAGGTTTGAGGAGCTCATGTGGAAGTATATGTGGAATGTGGTGAGTGTGCATCAGATGTGGATAGTCCACATCCTCATGGTCCCTAGTTGGGAGCATGCCCAACAGCAGATACGTGTATTGGTCAAGAAAGAAGGTCATGTTCCTCTGGTTTCAGTATGTCTGAGTGCATACAGTAATTAGGGGAGACAATTGTGTGTGTGTGAATGGGGATGAAGGGACCACTTGTATTGTTCAGTCTGGGGTGAGTTGCTAAAAATGTGCCATGGATGGAAGAAGCTGAGGACTTTTTACCTGTCAAAGTCTTGTGCTTGAAGTGCAATGGTAGGTTATGGGCAGCAGGAATTCCAAGACCTCTTTCTTATCTCAGTTGAGTAATGGCAGCATAAATGCCACAACATCCAGCTTACTGAAGTATTTGAAACAAATATCTGGTACTCATTTTTTTTAATTAAATGAAAAAGTAGTCATTGATTTTAAATGGGGATCCACATACAACATATGATATGGTTTAGTTTTTCATAAAAGAAAACTATCAATAAATAGTTCCATCTAGTACTGAAATAATTCTCAGAATGAGAAGGAAGAGAATCTGGGAATAGGTGCAAAAAATAAAGGTTGTGTATAGCAACAGAGGCTATATCATAAATAAAAGTTTTAAAGGGTACATTCCTTATGCTCACAAAATAGACATTTAGTACCTGCTCATGTGTACTTTCTATTTAAACATATGTATGTATATAGATAGGTAGATAGATAGATAGATATAGATACACATACATACATACATACATACACACACATAATATGCTCACAGAGAGAATGAGGGGGAGCTCCAATTGCCATAAAATTAAGTCAGGTGTTGCAAGCAAGAGCAACCATACCGTAAGCTAAAATCACGTAGCATGTTTTCCCTAAACAAGAGTTAATGTAAACATCAAAACAGATACATAGAAACAAAGAAAAGCCAAACGTTCTGATTAAACCCAAGAAAATTTAGTGTGTGAAAAGGGCGAAAGAACCAGAGAGTAATTGCTTTTGTGTAAAGTGCTTTCTGAGTTAACCTTTACACAGGGAACATTACTGGGCTTTATTTTCAAACCAAGACAACTGTGGGAGGAAAAATGGGGTACTATTAACTATGTTTTGCCTAGACAGGCCTTGGTTAGGAATGTTCTAGACAAATTCTATCACAGCATTCTCAAGTGAACCAAAACATCGAAACTGTAATACACATAGTACCCTTATCCTCTGTCTCCATTCTCTCTCTTTACTAATTTATGTCTTTATTAGGTTTAGATATTTTATAATCAATGCTTTCTTTCAGCAACAAATATGTTTCTCTGGTCACCATACAGCAATTTCATTAATCTTTACAAATGCATTTTAAGGCTATTTCTGTAGAATGAAGTCCTCCTTTCCCATCAAAAATAGACACACCTATGTCAAAGGTTCTACTAGGGCAGCAAGATATTTGTGATTGTGGCATGTTGAAATTTGCAAATCCAGAGCCAAAATTAACCTGGGCTATCTTTATTCCTCTTTATAGCTATTCATTGTCTACCTATATAATTGAACTAATGTCTTTTTAAATATTATGTAAAATCATTGGAGTGTATGAACTTAACATGCTAGTAACTTCCACTGACCCAAAAGTTAAGAATGTCATTAGACAGTATTTAATGCCTGTAGCTATATTTTCCCTGATTTTCCATAATCACTTTGCCAGCAATCCATTTTGAAAATCCAGTTATGTGTTACTTTCTTAGACTATAAAATTCCATGTGATTGCTTCCATATTAGAAGATGACTAGCTCTAGATCTGTAAACTTCAGACATGCTGTCTGACATCCAACTTTATCTGGTGAAACAGCTGTTTACTCTCCCATCCTTCCCTCAGCCTTCTGACATCTCTGTACCCAAAGGCCTAACTCCAGATCCCTTGTTTGGGAGCCATCTTTTCTGGGTTGAATTAAATAGATCATATACCATCTTTACCTAATCTAGCTCATGTCTTCTGCACTGACCTAATCTAAAGAAGGACAGAGTCTCACATTCCACACTCAATCAAAGAAAGAATTCCACGTGTCAGGAAAAAAGTGAATGGCCAATACACTATTTCTCCCATCAAAATAATTAGTCCTATCAAAGTGCGCTATCATGAGAACTACCTAAATTAACCCCAGGTAACAGAATTTAAAAGAAAATCATAAAGTTTATCAAAGAATTCAAAAAACTTAAAATAAATCCAAAAACTTTGTTGAACTCCAAGAACATAACAATTAGTGTTTGAGTATCATTAGAGAAAACACAAATGAATGGCTGAATGAATTAATAAAAATAATTCAAGGATGAATTCAATACAGATAAATAGAATCACTGAAGATAACACAATCGAACATGAAGATGTCATTGAAAAATACCATGTCTCTGTTAGGAAACTCAAGAGAGCCTCACAAGTAGCGTGAATCAACAGAAGAGAGAATGTCAAGATGCTCAGTGATAAGGTAGGTGATATGGATGAAATAAGAAAACAAACATGGGAAAACAATGTAAACCACAGGAAAGAAGCATGCAGAAAATGTGGAGCACTATCAAAAGGCCAAATATTCAAATTAAAGGCGTAGGTGGTGAAAAAGAATCTCAGACTAATGGCATATACTAGATTTTCCACAAGATCATAAAACTTTCCCCAACTAAGGGAAAGCACATACATACAAGAAGCACGCAGAACCCTACATAGGCAAGATTAGAATAAACACCACATGACATATCATAGCTAAAACATTAAATATACAAAACTATAAAAATATTTTACCCCAAAACAATAGAATATATTTTCTTTTCAGTACCTCATAGAACTTTCTCCAAAATTTATCACATACTTGAAGACAAAGCAGTCTCAACAGGTACAAGAAAGTCAAAATAACATCCTGAATCCTGTCTGATCACCGTGGATTAAAGATGGTTATCAATAACAGAACCAACTGAATGAAGGCTTACAAACTCATGGAAACTGAATAACTCCCTACTGAATGAAAAATAGGTCATCCAGAACTAAGAAAGAAATAAAAGACTTTCTAAAATTGAACAATATTTAATACACAAATGTACAGGACACAATGAAGGCTGTTCTAAGAGGCAACTTCATAGCACCAAGTATCTACATAACACATCGAAACAATGTCATAGCAGTAGCTTATCAGTGTGTCTAAAAGCTCTAAAAAAGGAAAGGAAAAGAAGGAAAAAAAGAAAGAAGGAAGGAAGGGAGGGAGGAGAGAGGGAGGGAAAGGAAAAAAAGAAAAGAAAAGAATAGAAAAGAAAAGAAAGAATGAAAGAAAGGAAAGGAAAGGAAAGGAAAGGAAAGGAAAGGAAAGGAAAGGAAAGGAAAGGAAGGGAAGGGAAGGGAAGGGAAGGGAAGGGAAGGGAAGGGAAGGGAAGGGAAGGGAAGGGAAGGGAAGGGAAGGGAAGGGAAGGGAAGGGAAGGGAAGGGAAGGGAAGGGAAGGGAAGGGAAGGGAAGGGAAGGGAAAAGGGAAGGGAAGGGAAGGGAAGGGAAAGGAAAGAAAAGAAAAGAAAAAAAGAAAAAACAAAAAAGAGAAAGAAAGAAAAGGGAAAAGGGAGAAGGGAAGGGAGAAAGGAAGGGGAGGGAAGGGAAGGGGAGGGAAGGGAAGGGAAGGGAAGGGAAGGGGGAAGGGAAGGGAAGGGAAGGGAAGGGAAGGAAGGAAAGGAAAGGAAAGGAAAGGAAAGGAAAGGAAAGGAAAGGAAAGGAAAGGAAAGGAAAGGAAAGGAAAGGAAAGGAAAGGAAAGGAAAGGAAAGGAAAGGAAAGGAAGAAAGGAAAGGAAGAAAGAAAGAAGGAAGGAAGGGCCATATGAGAGGATTCAGCCAACATAGAGGCTTGAGGAATTCAGCTCACCATTTCCAGGGATCGTCTCCTGAATAGCCCCTTCTGCTGCTGCTGCTGCTGCTGCTGCTGCTGCTGCTGCTGCTGCTGCTGCTGCTGCTGCTGCTGCTGCTGGACTCTGACATGCTAACTGCTATTAGAGTCACTTTATCTCTCTTGTGCTACAAAAATTCCATGGGGCCTTCAATCCCTCACTACTATTCATAACAACAATGGTGATCTTTTGAGAGAATATTACCACTCAGCTAATTGGATGACTCAGTTGAAACTCCAGAAGGAGTAACTGGAAGACATGCATGGTCAATGAGACTGGGTCAGTGTGACTTGCCAGCTGCTATGGGGAGAGTTACCTGGGTAGAGCGAAACATATCCTTGGCCGCTGAGGACTTGCTAGATCAGGAAGCAAATAGAAAGGGAGTGGGACCTACTTGTTGCTGGGACCCACAGGTCTGTGATTAATTATGACAGGTGAGTTTCAGTGCCCACGTGAAGTTTGGTCAGATTTGATTTTCCTTGTTTTACAATTAATATTATAAATTTGCTGATGCACCCCAAGAAACATAAAGACAATGTAAAAAGTAAAAATTCTTTTGTTTGCAATTCTCTAATCAACCTTAATAAAATTATATTAGGCTTGTATTAAATATAATAATAAAATAATAAATTGTTACTATAAACAGTAGCCTGCCATGAAAACTACATGGCTCTCAGCAATTTCCTCTGTTTTTATTTTTTTTTCTCTACCCAGAAAACTTTCTCCATAGATGCTGGCAAGTCGCATTGATCCAGTCTTTTGGACCATCTATGTCGCCCAGCTATTCTTTCTGGAGTTTCAATTGAGTCATCAAGTTAGCTGAGTGGTAATATTCCTTCAGAAAATCACCACTGTTATTATGAATAGTAGTGAGGGACTGAAGACTCCATTAAATTTTTGTAGCACAAGAGAGATAAAGTGACTTTAATAGCAGTTAGCATGTCAGAGTCCAAGAGCAGCAGCAGCAGCAGCAGCAGCAGCAGCAGCAGAAGCAGAGGCTATTCAGGAAAGGATCCCCTAGAAATGGTGGGTGCGGGAGTCAATTCCAGCTCTAGTCCACACAGGGTTCCCCAGTCTCCACGAAGGGGGATAAACAATGAAGTTATGACCGGTGAATGCAGTACTTCACTCTTTTATGGGACCTTTTAGTTGGCACACTTAACGCACTTTAGTGAGACACATAGAATACATTTTATGATGATTATGACACATAAGAGCATTTCTTTAATAATAATAATAAAATAAAGAAATTAGAAGTTAGAAAAGTTAAGAGAGAAAAATTAACAATGTGCACATTGGGGAAAAATTACAAGACTCCCCTGAAGACAGAGAGCTGTCCTGACTGAAATAGCAAGACTGCTAACTTCTTATCTAACAGAATGCAGGTGTTCGGGCATACATCAATGCAAGAGTTTTCATCCCCTCCTAGCTGCAGGCTTCTAATCTTCAAGGTTAATTTCAGTAGGTAGCCTTAACACAATAGTCTATTAATGAACAGCTGAATTTTAGGTCTGTATACTTGCTACAATAAAGAGGGGCAGGCATTCAGGGGTGAATTATCTATTTGCTTTTTCAAGCTTGCTGACATACTGTCTAGACTTCGTTTCTGTTCTTGACTATGGCTTTGTCTCTATGGGAAGGCCAGTTTTACCAAGGATAATTTTTTATATATCTACAGAAAGCATGAATAGTATTCACACATGCCAAAAACTTGAAGGCCAGTAAGATTGTCACAATTACTTAGAGTTGAGATGGCAGTGTTCCTCTCCCAGCCAGCCCAGGAATTGATTTGAGTTTTTACTAATAGACCAAAATAGAAAATATTATTGATGAGAGGCTTTTGTCCCCATATAGTAAGATGAGAAAGGGTCAAAGCAGTTGGTGGGCTTCAGACTCCTAGCTAAGGGAAAAACCAGGATCCTTGTGAAGCTGGTTACGTCCACAGCCTGGGTATCATTGGCCCTCAACAGTATGTATTCCTATTGTACTCCTCAAGCCCCAATGCTGGCTGCATCCTCTCACATGGCTCTCAGCAAGAAAGAAAGATAGAAATCACACCAAAAAGAAGTAGATAGCAAGAAATAAACTCAGGGTAACATCAATAAAATGGAAACAAAACAAAAAGACAATACAATCAGTGAAAAATAGTTGTTCTTTGAGAAAGTCAGTAAGATTGATAAACCTTTATCCAATTTAACTAAAAGTCAGAGAGAGAATATACAAATTAAAAAATTTAAAAACAAAAAGCTGGACATAGCAAATGACACTGAAGAAATACAGATAATCATAAAAACATACTTTAAAAAGCTGTACTCTACCAAATGAAAAAATCTAAAATAAACAGATAATTTAATCCATACACTGAAATAGGCAAAGTTAAATTTAGATCAGATAACCAATTTAAGCATTCTTAAAAACACTGGTAAAATATAAACAGTCATTAAAAGCCTCTCAACCAAAAATGCCAAGTGACAGATAATTTTAGCACAGAATTCTGCCAGACTTTCAAAGAAGAGTTAATACCAATACTCATCGAATTATTCCACAAAATTGAAACAGAAAGAACAAAACCCAATTCAGTTAATGAAGTTACAGTCACCCTGATACCAAAACCGCATGAAGACTCTACAAGAGAATTACAGATCAGTTTCCCTCATAAAAATGTATATAAAAACACTCAATAAAATATTTGCAAACTGAATCCAGGAACACCAAGACCTAGTAAGCTTCCTCTCAGAAGTTCAGGGAGGGTTCAGCATACATAAATCAATAAATGCCATCCACCATAAAAAGAAAGTGAAAGAAAAACAAAACAAAATATGACCATCCCATTAGGTATAGAGCAGTCCTTTGACCAGAGCTAACACCTCTTCGTGATAAAAGTCCCAAAGAAATTAGGGACAGAGGGGAAATACCTCAACACAATAAATGTAGTTTATAGCAAGCCCATAAGCAACATCATCATAAATGGAGAGAAACAGGAAGCAATTCTGTTAAAATCAGGAACAAGAGAAGGTTGTCCACTCTCTCCATACCCACTCAATATAGTACTTAAAGTCTTATCTAGACAACTGAAGGAGATCAATGGGATTCAAATTAGACAGAAATAAGTCAAAGTACATTTATTTGCAGATTGTGTTAGCATACATAAATAACCCCCCAAAATTCCTCTGAGGAACTCCTACTGTTGATAATCACTTTCAGCAAAGTAGATGGATAGAAAATTAACTCACGAACATCAGTAGCCCTCCTAAACACAAATGACAAATGGAATGGGAAAGAAATCAGGAAAGCAACACCTTTCAAAATAGCCTCAACTACCATAAAATATCTTGAGGTATCTCTTACCAAGCAAATAAAATACTTGTATAATATAAACTTACAGTCATTGAAAAGAGAAAGTGAAGCAAGATGCAAATCTCCATGCTGACAGATCAGTAGGATTAGTATAGTAAATATAGATATCCTATCAAAAGCAATCTATGAATGCAATGCAATCTTCACCCAACTTCCAACAAAATTTTCTACAGATCTTGAAAGAACACTTTTCAGTTTCATGTGAAAACACAAAAACACATTATAGCTTGAATTAAAAAAGAACTGCTGATGGTATCATTATCTCCAATTTCAAGTTGTATTACAAAATTATATTAATAAAAACAGCATGGTATTGACATAAAAACAGATGTGACCAATGAAATCTAATTGAAGACCCAGACATAACTCCACACACCTATAGACACCTCATTTTTGATAAAGAGGTCAGAAATACACACTAAAAATAAAGACAATATTCACCAAATGGTACTGATCAAACTGGATGACTGCATGCAGAAGAATCCAAACAGATATGTGCTCATCATTCTGAACAAAACTCAAATCCAAATAAATCAAAGACCTCAACATTAAATCAGATACACTGAACCTGAAGAAAAGAAACTCGTAAATAGCCTTGAACTCATAGAAACAATAAACAACTTTCTGAACATTAGCACAAGCACTAAGATCAGCAATTAATATATGGGACATCATAAAACTGAGAAACTTCTGCAAGGTAAAGGTCACTGTTATTTGAACAAAGCCACAGATTACACAATGGGAAAAGATTTCACCAACTACATATCTGATACAGGGCTATTATGGAAAATATACAAAGAACTTTACAAACGAGATATCAAGAAAAGAAAGGGCCTAATTTAAAAAAAATAGGTACAGATCTAAATAGAGAATTGTCAATAGAGGAAGCTCAAATAGCTGATATACATATAAAGAAATGTTCAGCCTCTTTAGCTGAGGGAAATGCAAATCAAAACTACTTTGAGATAGAGATTTCATCCTATACTTCTCAGAGTGTCTAAATTCAACAAAATAAGTAATATCTCATGCTGGTGGGAATATGAAGTAAGAGGAAAACTCATTCATTGCTGGTGGGAGTGCAAATTCAAATGCATACTATGGAAATCAATATGATGCTTCCTCGAGAAGACAGGAATTTATCTATCTCAAGATTTAGCTATACTTCTCTTGGACATATAATCAAAAATGCTTCATCCTACCTTAGAGATACTTGTTCAACCACGTTCATTGTTGTTCTTTCATAATAATCAGAAATTGGAAACAATCTAGATGTTCCTCAACCAAAAAAAAAAATGGATAAGGAAAATTTGGTACATTCAATCAAGGAATATTATTCACTCATTAGAAAATTATATATAATTTTCAGGTAAATGAATGACAGTAGAAGAAAATCATCCTGAATGAGATAACTCAGACTCATAAAGATAAATACTGTAAGAATTTGTTTATATGTGAATATTAGGTGTTAAATCAATGATAAAAAAGCTATAATCCACAAAACCTCATAGGGTTGGTATAGACTCAGGGACTAGAGGGAACAGACAGATTTTGTTATGATAGGAAAATAGAACAGATAGGAATGGATGGAATAGAAGGATACTAGAATGGGAGTAAAAAGTTGAGAGGAGGAGGAGTAAGGGTATTGTTGGGGGTATACAGAGAGAAAGATAAAATAGAAGAGCATTTGAGAGAGATTATGGAAACATAATACAGTAGAAACTTCTTAAATATATATATATATATATATATATATATATATATATATATATATATATATATATATATATGAAGGTGATCTAAATAAAATTGCCAAATAATGCAGGAAACAAAGTATCTCCTGGCCATTTTTTTTCACCAAGTGAAGCTTCCAGTACTGGAATTAGTTTGCACCTAATTAAGTTTTTGACCAAAGGGGTCCCACTAGATTCCCCAAACAAAAACTGAGCTTGTTGCCAAGCCTATAGGTTGCTCTCTACAAACTGACAGCAAGGTCACCATGTTGAAGACAACACCTACACAACCCATTGAACATGTAAACGTTGATCCCATACCTACATAGAGTCTTCACCTCTATTTTGAAGCATCATTGGTACAGAAATGTACTCTGCATGCTCTCAAAAGGGAAATGTAAACACCAAGGCAGCCCAAGCCTTCTACCTACAATGGTGTGCTGCCTGCATGATATGCCAGGGCAATGATGGCACAAAGCTTGTGGAAGTAGCCAACCAATAACTGATTTCACTTAAGGCCCATTCTAAGAGATGGGACCCATACTCACAACTGCTTGGGTGACCAAGAATCTGAGGCTAGATATCCTAGAGACCTAGGGTAAAACCAAATAGTATTTGTCTAAGAAAAGAAAAAAAAAAGTAGGGATAAAATGACTCCTAATGATATTCTGCCATACTCATAGATCAGTGCTTTGTTCAGTTATTATCAGAGAATCTTCCCCCTGCATCATATAGGAACAGAAACACATAGCCATATGTTACAGAGACAGAGCGATAGGGAGAGAGAGAGAAAGAGACCATGAAACACTTAGCACTAAATTTGATGTCTCCATCAAATCCCTTCCATGAGGAAATCCCATAAAAGAGGAGGTTGAAGGAATGTAAAAGCTAGAGAAGACGAGGGAAAGCAATAAAACAAGGTTCACTAAGTAAACATGAGCAAAGCTCATATGAACTCACAGACACTGCAGCATACACAGGGCTTGCATGGGTCTGTAACATACCCTCTGCATGTATACTATGGCTTTCAAGCTTACTGTTTCTATGAGATTCCTGAGTGTGCAAACAAGTGGGTTTCTGATTCTTGCGCCTTCTCTTGGGCTTCTTTCCTTTTGTTGGTTTGTCTTGTCCAACTTCAATGTGCTAGCTTTTGTTTTATCTATTACAGTTTAATTTTTCATACTTCTTAACAAATGAATGAGTGAATTAATGAATGAATGAAAATCTAGCCTCGAGATTAAAAGTTAACCACTAAACTGTCACTTTTAACTGCTAGGAGAGGAAGGAAAATCAGCTTTCTCCAACAGAGTGATACTGGGTATGTCAACCACTCCAGGGCAGATCTCATATAATGGACTCCACAGTTTTTGTGTGTGTTTTATTTGGCTACTATCTTATGCTCATTTGAAATCACAGCAGAAATCCAACAGGCTTTCAAAGAACTATAATCAGTACTTCTGCTCAATTTTGTTCAAGCTTATTTTATAAAGTCAGTATTACTTTAATATATAAACCAGATAAAGATACAAGGAGAATACTACAAACCAATATCCCTGAAAAACATAGGTCAAAAATTCCCAGTAATATATTCACGAACCAAATATAGATGCATATCAACTTGGATTTATACAAGGAATGAAAAGTTTTGATTCAACATATGTAAGACAATAGTAAAGCAAATAATATAAATGGACTTAAAGACAAAAATCATAAATCGTATGATTATCTCAAAAGAGATAGGAAAATCACTTGACAAAATCTAATTTGCTTTCATAATAAATGTCCTAGAGAGAGTATGACTCAAAGGAACCCAACATAATAATACCTGTATATGAACAAAACACAGCCACTATTACCCTTAATGTAAAAACCTCAAATTAATCCCACTAAAATAAGAATTAAACAGGACTTTCCACTTCCCCGTGCCTTTTTAACATAGTTTTCTAAGGGCCAGCTGGTACAGTAGAGCAAAAGAAAGAAATTAAGGGGATATAAATAGAAAAAGAATTCAAATTATTTCTACTTGCAGATGCTATCATAACATATAGAAGATCTGTTAAAAATTACACCAAAAAAACTTTAAAAACAATGAAGAGTTTGAGCAAAGTGGAAAGGTACAGAATAATTTACAAAAATCAGTATTCTTTATTTATACCACCAACAGACATACTGAGAAAGATATCATGGAAATACTTCCATTCATAGTGGCATCAAAGACAATAAAAGATCTTTTAATGATCCTAACCAATGTAGCGAAAGACCTCTATAGTGTAAACTTCAAATATCTGAAAAACAAAGCTTGAGAAAGACACTAGAAAATGGAAGGGAATCCTATGTTCGTGGGTCATCAGAATTAATACTGTGAAACGACCAACTCACCAAAAGCAACTTACAGAGTCAATGTAATTCCATTTGAGTAGCCACAGCATTCTTTACAAAAATTTTTAAAAATTCCTAAAATTGATATGGAAACAAAAAAGATCCTCGAGAATGAAAGCAATCTTGAGCAAAAAGAATAATAGTGTAGGGATTACCATTCCAGACTTCAAGTTACATTAGAGAGCTACAGTGATAAAATCCAACAGGATATTGGCAGAAAAACAAACGTATAGACCAATGAGACAAAATAGAAAATCGAAACATAGTTATTTGTATAACAGCCATCTGATATTTGGTAGGGGCAAAAAAGATACACTGGAAAAAAGACTCCATCTTCAACAAATGGTTCTGGGAAGATTGGATGTCCACATGTATAAGAAAGAAATGAGACACATCTTGTCACTCTGCACCAAAAACTAACTCAAAATGTATCCAAGACCTAAAGGTGAAACCAAAAACACTGTAATCATTACGAGGAAATACAGGCGCCATCATATATGATATAGATGCAGCAAAGGACTTTGTTCGTAGGACTCCATTAGCCAAGGAATGATGGAGTTTCATCCAGAAGGAAGACAGAGAAGGGACAAATATCATTAATGTTGTTAGATAACTCCTCAAAGAATCATATTGATATTTACCTAAAACTATACTCAATGCATTTAATTGTCTGTACATACACATATTATATTTATATGTATGTTTATATGGCAGTTATGCCACTTAGACTGACAGTTATCCCCACAAGAACCATAGATTAACAAATCTCTAGTACCTAGTATAAAAAAAGCTTCATTTGAATGGTTGTCCATATAACTCTCTAAACAGCATAAACAATTGCTAACTTTCATGGTACCAGAAAAATACTTTGCAAACTGCCAATTGTGGGAACAATTAATAGTCTCACTCATCCGCAACACCTATGAACCACAACAATGACCTGTATGATCAGATCTATAAAGGTGCAATAATTGGCACTCATATGTTGGTGGTAACCAAGAGCTGTCTAATTGGACTTAGGAACTACACAAAAATAGAAATAATGTATAATATTAGACAACTATCCAAATTTCTGAGGCTAGAATAGTTATGGGTCCCAGAAAGGAATCTACTACCACCCCTGTGCTGGATAATTTTTTGTCAACTTGACACAATCTAGAGTCATCTGAGAAGAGAGAACCTCAATTGAGAAAATGCTTCCATTAGAACAAGCTGCGAGCAAGCCTATAGGACATTAACTTACTTAATGATTTATGTGGGGTGGCTCAGTCAATTGTGGATGGTTCTACTCCTGGAATTCTGATCCTAGATTCTATAAGAATTCAGGTTGAGCAATACAGTAAGCGGCACTCCTCCATGGCCTGGCATCAGCTCCTGCCTCCATATTCCTGCCTTGTTTGAGTCTCTGTCCTAACACCTTGGATAATGAACACTGATGTGGAAATGTAAGCCAAATAAACCCCTTCCTCCCTAAGTTTCCTTTGGTCATGATGTTTCATCACAGCAATGATGACTCTACCTAGGACAACCAATTTGATAGAATGGCATAATTTGTAGCTACTTTCTAAATTTCATTACCATATACACAGATAAGTGAAGCCATCACGCTAAATCAAAAAAGCTTTTTCTTTACAGCAAATGGGACTATCACAGAAATCAGCAACTAAATACAATGCAGAGATCAATGGATAATGGTGAGCTATCTTAGTAGGGCTATCATTGCTGTAATGAAACACCATGAGGAACTCAAACAAGGCAGGAATTCTGAAGCAAGAGCTAATACAGAGTCCATGGAGGAGAGCTGCCTACTGGCTTTTTCTCCATGACTTGTCCAGCTTGCTTTCTTATAGAATCTAGGTGTACTATGGTGCACCAGCCACAGTGGACTAGATCCTCCCACATTAAGCTTGCCTAAAGGCCAATCTTACAGAGACATTTTCTCAACTGAGGTTCCCTCCTCGCTGATGACCCTAGATTGTGTCAAGTCAATAAAAAATAATCCAACACAGGAGCTCAGCCCAAATGGAACACCTATATCACAGTTCAAGCATCTGTGGCTTAGGAAATACCACAGAAGATGGTGCAAAAAGATTATAAGAATCTGAGGATCAGGAAGTCTTCTGTGAAATAGTTTCTCCTAGAAATGGCTTCATAAACAAGATGGAGAAATGGCAATATCAGTAGACATACTTAAGTGCAAGGGGGAAAATTTCTCAGGACCCCACCCCTAGAAAAATAACTACGGGCAACTAATGACTTCTGTGAAAGGGAGAATTAGCCTCTTCCATGGATGAGCCCCTAAATGGTTAACTAATTCAAAATGATAAGCCCTGAAACCACATATACACAAACAAGAAAAACCAACTCAGCAGGTTGTATGTATATGTTTGTGCATGAATATACATATGTGTGCATGTGTGTGTGCATGAGAGAGAGAGGCAGAGAGAGGGAGAAGGAGAGAAAAAGAGAGGATAATAATACAAGAAAAAGAGGCTATGAATCTTAGAGTGAGTGGAGCAGGGACATGGAAGAAGTTGGAGGCTTGAGAGAGAAAAGGGAAGGAGAAAGTGAATATCGTTACATTAAAATTTTAAAAATAAGAAAGTGTATAAGTAAAGTCACAAAGCAAAAGATAGTGAGTGTCTTCGTGAGTGTTCTATTGCTGTGAAGAGACACTATGTCCACAGGCAACTCTTATAAAGGAAAGCATTTAGTTGGGGCTGGCTTACAGTTCAGAGGTTCAGTCCATTGTCATCGTGGCAGGGAACATGGTGGCTCAGAGGCAGACATGGTGCCGGAGAACTTGAGAGTTCTACATCTGGATCCACAGGCAGCAGGAAGAGAAAAAGTCACTAGGGAAACCTCAAAGAGAAATCTCAAAGCCTACTTCCTGTGACATATTTCCTACAAGGCCACACCTCCTAACTCTTCTAAGTAGTGCCACTCCCTAATTAATAAATGCTCAATTATCTGAACCTATGGGAGTCATTCTTATTCAAACCACCACATTCTACTCTCTCACCCCCATGTGCCTGTAGCCATATCAATGCAAAAATTCTGAGGTTCATGGCAATCTCTTAAATGTAACCCCCTGTAAAATCAAAATAGTATATATTATCATTTTCAAAGGGAGGAAAGGGAGCATAATGGGGGAATACTGGACAGAAAAAAAAAAGATCTAAAATCAGCAGGGCAAACTCCAAACTCTGTGTCTCCATGTCTGATGTCAAAGGACTCTTTAGCTCTACAATTCCTTTCAGCTTTGTTGACTACAACACAATTCTATCTCTTAGGCTGTTTCCGCACCCTGTTAGAACCTCTCCTTGGCAGGTGTCCCACAACTCTGGCATCTCTAACACCTTGGGGTGTCCAATGAAATCCAGGCTTCACGTTCACAACTCCACACAATGGCCTCTCTTAGCTTCTATTCAGTGACACCCCTGACACAGATCTGGCCTCAGAGGCTTTCCTTAGCTATGTAAGGAGAGTCTACAATCCCTTTCTTCTGTCTTTGACTATAAAGCCAGAAACACGTGACCAAAGGTGCCAAGTTTTCTTTTTGCTGGGACTGAAACTTGGGTCCCTTGTTAAAGTACATTTTCACCAACTTTCCGTTATCAATAGTTTCTTTCACCACTAAAGCTTTTCTTTATTTCCTTTTCACAAGTTGGAAGATTAGCTGAGTAGGACCTTGCTCTGATGTCACCATTTTCTTTCTTTATTTATTTATTTTTCATCTCATTGAGTACTAGACTTCACTCCATTGCACTTCCTGGCACTCCTTTTTTCCTCAAACTGCTAATTTTTTCCTGCTTGCTCCTTTTCATCATAGATGTGCACGAGAATGACCACTATTAACCACACAAGGTCAATACTAGGCTGTCTTGAAATTTCCTCTGCCAATGCCATTTTCCAAAACTCTTCAATTTAGCCTCAGGTACATTTTTTAGACAAGGGCATAAAGCAGCCAAATTCTTTGCCAAAAATATCGTAGCAATGGTCTCTATGTCACTTACTAATATTCTTCATCTCTGAAACCTCTCAAGTTGGGCCATATGAATCTACATTGCTATCAGCACCATTAGCTCCTACTAGTAAGGCCCATTATGCCCTGCTTAAAGCATTCAACTGCTTTTTAATCCAAAGCCCCAAAGTCTACATTTAACCAACAAGCAAAATGGTCGGGACTATCACAGGAATACCCCACTCCCTGGTACCAACTTTTGTCTTAGTCAGTGTCTATTTCTGTGAATAAACACTATAACCATGGGCAATTCTTATAAAGAAAACCATTTAATTGTTCGTTTGTTTTTTTTTTTTTTAGTTTGTTTGTTCTACAGTTTCAGAGATATAGTCCATTATCATTATGAGGGGAAGTATCAGCTAGATGTGGTGTTGGAGAAGTTGTGAGTTTTACATCTGGATCCACAGACAGCAGAAAGAGAAAGAGCCACAGGGCCTGGCTTTGGCTTCTGAAACAACTGTGATGCAATTTCTTCAAAAAAAATGACACCTACCCCAACAAAGCCACACTTCTTGATCCTTCTGAGAAGTGCCACTCTCTGATGACTAAGCATTCAAATATATGAGTCTATAGAGGCCATTCTTTTCTAAACCACCACAGAGAGACAGAAGACATAGATGTGACTCCATAACACACCCCAGAGGGAAAAAGTCTCAAAATAATAAAGAGAGTATCATGAGTTGCCAAATACATACAAAATTAAGCAACATATAATTAAAAGGGGAACAAAGAAATGGAAAACATTGGAGAAAAAAATGACTGGTGAAATGTATAAATCCAGAAATCTAAGAAAACCAACAGAACATACACACCAGAAACACGAGTAAATCTCCAGAATGCTGGCCACAGTCAAGTAATCAAAACTAAAGACAATTTGATATTCAAATATACCACATAAAGAGATAGGGTCAGAATAGTAAAACTATTCTGTCAAGATTTAAAATTGAAGATACCACTTGAAAAACTAAGTAAAGGCACAGTGACTAGGCATGGCTGCCCGTGTCAATACATCAGCACTTAGTAAGTGGAGGCAGAAGGAAGCTGAGTTCAACTGAATTCAACTGAAGTCAACTCAGGGCTGAATCATGAGCCTTTGCCAAAACCCAAACTTTTAAATAATAATTGATAAAAAATTGCATTAGAATACCCACCTCACATTTAGCAAATTTTTTATTTTCAGTAAAGAAGACTAGAATAGCAAACGAATGGTGTAGTGGGAACATGGAGTAGCTTACAAATACTGTGGTTCTGAAGCTGAGAAAGCAAGGTTGAACATACAGGTGATAGAAATAGCAAACTATATACAAATTGGTTACTTACGACATACTGACAAATGTTTTCTCTATATTTTTAATATGTGGTAATGGTAAAATGATTACACAGAGAAGAAAATTATTTTTCGTCTTGTAAGTAAAAATAGAAAATTGGCATGTTTATAGTGAAAGTAATGGCAACACCAGGTTTACTTTTAAATATTTCTGAAATAATAAAATTATCCGTTGAGGCTGGGAATGGTGGCCAAGGCCTCTAATACCAGTGAATGGGGAGCTGAGACAAAAAGAACACAAATTCCAGGATAGCCTCACTTGCATAGTGGGAGACTCTCAACACAAACACTCCAGATTATATTAAGAAGAGATTTTTTTAAAAAAATATAAATATTGGTTGATTCATTAAATTATTTCCTTCTTATTTTATTTATTTCTCAAAAAAAATCAGAGTAGGTATATTAATTTTTCTAAAACATGTTTTACTACATGTTTTACATAACACTATCAGTGTCAGTAAATGCATTTAAGAATGTATGATTCAAGTGTTTTATTCCATTGTCAAATGTATTATAATTCTCCTATTTATAGAAATAACTACTGACCAATAAAGTACTTTGAGTCTATGGAAATTTCTGATCAAGCATCTACTGTAAAATCACACTGGGTTTTGGTTTATTCTGAGGAACTGCAGCTGGAAGTAAAAGCGAGCTTTAATTTTCCTGTGCTCTTCACTGGTCTAAAAGACTCTATTCATGTAAAACAAAATTGAAGAAGAAATTGATTCTCTTATAATCAAAGCCATAGAGGAACTGAAGCATCTACTGTGGGGAATATATCAATTAAGAGCCTTTCAACTGCATCTTGATTGTAGCTTTAAACATTGACTTTAAGATGAATATGCATATCCTGTTAAACAGGAAGAGCCTTCTGAGGTGGTAGTTTCAGAAATTTCTAACAGAATAGGCTAAAATGGAGATATTCATTCTGGAATATCATACATGCCATTAAAGAGCAAACAAACTGAATTGGCTACATAATGTTGGAATATCATTTTGAAAATATTGGGCTTCATTTTGACCACTACACTACACCATCCAAAGTGAATTTCTAAGCTCTCTGCCACAGTACTTGGAAGCACTGATACATGATAAAATTTCACCCAGAATGTTTCAGATCTGAATGTGAACCTTATCTTTCAGTAGAACTGAGTCCAGGAAAAAATAAATCCTGTTTCTATTAGTCTACAGTTAACTACAGGAGCTAGTAATTCATCGGAACATCCCCACCCCAACAAATTTGCTTAATATATATACTTGTATAGCAAGACGAAACAATAAAACACACATATACACACTGATATATCAACAAAAGTACAAAAATATTTTAAAAGTTGAAATGTAGAAACAAAAAGAACTGTACAATAAATAAAATCTCATGTATGAAGGAAAAACTATTTGAATGAATAAAGAAGTTAATACAGGCCCAGAGAGATGGTTCAGTGTTTAAAAGCATTGGTTTTTCTTCCAGAAGAGCTGGGTTCAATTCCTAGCATCCATATAGCAGCTCACAACTGTCTGTAACTCCATTTCTAGAGGATCTGGCACCTTCACACAGCTATACATACAGGCAAATGAATGCACATAATTGGTTAATTAAATAGAAATAAATAAAATTACATTTAAAAGTTTAGTACAACGAATTAAAAAAAGAACCAATGATCATAAGCAAACAAAAGTGATAAGATATCCTATAATAATTTTCCATTTCCCTCTATGATAAAGAAGAGAAGAAATGTTTATGTAGTTTAACAAGACACTTACTACCACTTTTTGGGGACAATAATACACATGATAAAATACTCCATATGTACAGCTGAACCTTACCAACAGAGTGAGCAAAATAGGGGGAAAAGACCAAACAGATAAACTAGATTTCCATCAGAAATAACTTATCAGGACAGGTAATGTGTGAAGTCGCATGTTTTCTTGTATTCAAATCAATGAATGCAAATAAATATCACTGGATGAACAAATTAAATTTTCAAAATGAGAAATTAACACAACTAGAATTCTGTATTTTCCTCTACATTTGTAATAAAATAGGTATGTAAAAATGAGGAACGGTCTGTATTCAAGAGGACTATATGAAGGAGTCACATTCAGAGGCCTGTGAGGTCTGGATGGAATGTAGAAAGAATGTTAAGAATGTTGGTATACACTTTTAATCTCAGTATTCAGAAAGCAATGGTAGCAAACATCTTTAATCCCAGTATTCAGAAGGCAGTCTTGGTCCAAGCGTTAAATACCTAAGACAGAGACAGAGTATGGAAGTAGACAGAAAGCAGAGTTCAGAAAGCAGTGTCAGACAAAAAGTGATATCTGATATAACTCCATGAAGAACAGGCAAACAGAATAATTTAGAATGAAATCATGCCCAACTCTCATGATATAAAAGCAGACTCTCAACTCAGAGCAGAGTTAGTTACAACAGGGTCAGTTACAGATGGCAGCATAGAGCAGTCAGTTACAGCTGGCAGTATGAGGTGAGCTGTATGAAGCAGGAAGACTGGGGACAGGACACAGAGACAATGAAGTAGTCTGAATGAGGAGCAGAAAGGCTAACTGAGACAGTATACAGCAATGAGAGCTCAGGGAGAGACACAAAGACACAGAGGCAGCTTGGCAGAAGAAGTCAGCATCAGACAGGAAGAGTGAGTCAGTTTGAAGCCAAGTAGACCAGTTCAGTCAGAGTAAGCCAGAGTCAGAAGAATTCAGTCAGAAACAGTTAAGCTGGCTCAGAAAATCAGTTTGTACCAGCAGCTTGGAGAAAAGTCTGAGCCAGAATAGCAAGTGAGTTGAACAAGAAGAGTCAGAGTTTCAGAAGGAGCTAGTCAAAGTGGCTCAGTCAGCAGTTAGTCTCAGAGTTTAATTAGATTGTATGGAGGTTTAAATGTTCTAGATTATACACAGGCTGAGACTAAAGTCTTCCAGTTCTAGGCAGAAGACCAGATTGTATGAAGGCCAAATGTTCCAGGGCTCCGGGACTGGGATAGGGGTTGAATTAGCAAACAATATAAGCTTTTGAACCTGAACCTACTCTTACAATATGATTTTCTCCATAGAAATTTTCTATCAATTTTGATCTAACAATTTGTATCTCATGGTTTTAATTTGTATTTTATTAATGAGTGATATTACAAGTTTTTTCATATATATTTTAGCCATTTTTATGTATCTAACTGCTAAATGTTCTATCAAGCTGTTTTCTCATTTTAAAGATGTTTGTATTTTGTATGTGTGCATGTGTATGCATGTATGTTCAAGTGGGTGTGGATGCATTTTTGTGTGTGCATGTATGTGTCTGCATGTATGTATACACATGTATTTGTACTAGTGGCCACAAAGGTCAGAAGAGAGCTTCCTTGGAGCTAGAATTACAGGTAGTTGTGAGGTGCTTCATGTGAACAGAGCAAAACTCACACTAGAGCTATGAGTTATCTTAATCCTGAGCCATTCTCCACCCCCTATTTGCTCATTCTTTAATGCATGTTTCTTGACATGGGATTTGGCTTTTCATATCTTGCTTATTAGACCCCTACCGTGCTATGATTTGCACATAATGCTCTAAGTCTTTGGTTTGATTTTGTCATTCATAGTTATATATACAAACAACAGCCTCTTGGGCTGTTGACTTATTAACAAGATACAATTTACCTATCTTTGCTTGGGCTTTTGTATTCATATTTGAAAGCTCATTGTCCCTGCAACATCATGGCACTCATCTATGTCTCCTTCAAGTGGCTTCTCAGTATCAAGTCTTCAATTCATCATTGAGGGAATGGAGGCAGGAACCCACGGGCAGTAACTAAAGCAGTGACCATGGAGCAATACTGCTTACTGGCTTGTTCTCTTAAACAGCCTAGGACCACTGTCCTAGAGGTCATACCACCCAAAGTGGGCCAGGCCCTCTCACATTAATCCTTAATAATGTATTTTTTGAAGTCTTATAGAAATGACCACGAACTAATCTGATGGCAGCAATATTTCCACTGAGGTTCTGTCCCTCAGGTGACTCTAGTTTGTATCAAGGTGACAAAAAAGAAAACAAAAAAAAAACCAGTACAAAAACACTACCATAGTAGTGTTTTCATATAAGATTATGACTCTCTTAAGACTATTCTTATTCCTAACCTCTATTCACTTGCTCTCCTCCCCTCTTTATTCTTCTGGAAGGCAGACAAGGAAATTAATGCCACTGTAACAGTTATATTTATAGTTATAGTTGCACTTTGTTCTCATTAGTCTGCCCTCACTGCCTTCCCCATCCTCCATTCCACCCCTTTTCCTAGTTCCTTACCTTTTACCAAGTAGTTATCCCTGTCTCTATGGCGAAATAGGCCACCATCCCCACTCTTTAGAGCTCTCCCTGCCTTCTCACAGTCCCCTTTCTATTTCCGTGCCATACACATGCAAATTTAAAACTAGATTCCACATACGACAAGAAATAGGTAATATTTGTCTTTCTGAGTCTGACCTTTTTGCTGAACATGAAGATCTGTAGTTATATCCATTTTCTATGAATGCAATAATTTTATCCTTCTTTAAAGCTATGTTAAAGGCATCATACATATTGTTACGCATACCTTTATTTGATGTTGTAAGCTCTGTTCTTTTAGATAATTTCATATATGAATATGTATACACATCATTTTGACCCTACGTTCTCCCTCCCAATTTCTCCTGTACTCCCACTGTTACTAAACTTGTTGATATCTTCTTTATCTATTATGGTTACACATGTACACACACACACACACACACACACACACACACACACACACACACACACTCAGTTTATTTAATGCTGCTTGTATGTGCATGTGCTTAGGGATATCCAGTTTATAACCTATCAAGGGGCTCATCCAGAATTAGAATGATTTTCCCTTTCTTAGCAGCCATTGATCGCCTGTAGAACTTCAATTAGAGGTCAGACCTTGTGAGATTCCCCCCATTCATTTTGGGATGTCAATTAGCATCATCATCATGTAGATCTTGATTAGATAATTGTTACGATTTTATAAGTGCAACATCCTGCCATATATCAAAGACACCACTCCAAGCAGAAGTCAGGCTCCCTTGGCTTTTACAGTATTCCTGCTGAGTTTCCGATTGCATTATATATGTGTCAATGAGGATATCTTATCAGTGGGTGCACGTGACTGTTGAAATTTAAATTTGAAATTGATTTAGATGTTTTTGATTTGGGGTAAGAGACTTATATTTTATTACATATAGTTTAAGAAATTATGTCTCTGGCTTTTTGGATTTTGTTTTGTTTTATGGGTTTTTTTTTCTTTCTTCCTTTCCCTCTT
This sequence comes from Cricetomys ansorgei, assembly GCA_026225945.1. Taxonomy (NCBI): domain Eukaryota; kingdom Metazoa; phylum Chordata; class Mammalia; order Rodentia; family Nesomyidae; genus Cricetomys; species Cricetomys ansorgei. The sequence goes on along the minus strand of JAMJFZ010000239.1, from coordinate 6,178,156 downwards.
TCTTTCTTTCTCTCTCTCTTTCTTTCTTTATCTCTTCTTTTCTTTCTTTCTTTCTTTCCTTTAAACAAAAGCCATTCAGAAAGATCTGTTAAGAATAGAGAAGTTCCACACATAAAAAATGTGTTGCCCTGTAGGCCAGTGACAAGGCATGGTCACATGTTAAACAGTGTTCTCCATTTTCATTTATATTTGAGAAATAAATCACAGTGCTTCTTAATTCACACACTTGGGCAGCAAGTAGAAGGTCCTATCTGGTTCTACAGTGGCAGCTGAGGCCAGCTAACAGTTCCTGCTTTACTTTCTATGTTGCTTTCCTATTTGCATTGCTTATAAAATCTGTTATGCACAAAAAATAACGTTATGGTATCCAAAAGTTTTAGATAATATAGATAAAAATTCATATTTTAGATTCTTAAATGTTTAAGTGTTTAGAAAACAATAAAAATAATTTAGTTGATATTGGAAAATAATGTTAAAATCCTGTTAAGATTTTAAGAAAAAAATTGTTAAGCCAACTTCTTGAATTGTTCTGAAATAATCATTAAATATACTTTATTCTAGAGACAAAATTGGGGTTCTTTAAATTTTTTAAAAGATACATTTTAAAGCATGACATTTCAGTAGGAAGGGTTATTTGTACTTCTAGGCAAGGGGCCTACACACTGTTACAACTTGAAGGCCTCCTGTTGATAAAAGGTAATATTTGCTTTCATTCAAAAGCCTCAGGCAAGCACAAATTGCATCACAACGTGACCATTAAAGTACTTGGCTCTACATTAAAGCATGAAGTTGGAAAGCTAATCAGCACATACACTGCTGCCCACAATGGATCATAACCTTTGCTAAAGTGGCTCGCTTCTTAGACTCCTGCAGCTCCTGTTAATGAAGGGTGGTTTGGGTACCTAATTACTCAGGCAAGGCTGCAGCCTCAACCAATGTCAGGGGGTCGGGGAGTGGAGACAGAGCACATAAACTCTAGCTATCCACTGTAATTAGAGAAATAAGTGCACGGGCATTAAGACAATTTACATGCTATGATGGTGAGTTCATGAACACTTCCTTCAGAAAAATAGAATTTTCAAGAGAGTAATAAATCACAAGTTACAACAGTCTTAGCTCTGAGCCTTCGGTAACTATGATTTTGAAAAAAAAACTTTCTGAAAACGTTTTCTTGTTTGTCTAAAGGTAACAACTAAGAGTTGAAATTGATTATTTGTAAGACTTATTTAGCTCCTATAACCTATTCAATTGCGCATTTGTGTGAGCAAACACCACACACACACACACTCATTTTTATATGTGAAACATATATTTTATATTAACGTCTTTTTTCTCTCAAAGCAAATCATGAGCAAGTAAAGTCCTTCCCAAGTGAGTTGCCTCATGTCATGGAATTTATTCATAATTGTTAATGAATAGATTACAACAATTGTTCTGCATTTATTAAGGAAAAAAATAAAGTTTATAAATAGATGCACGCCATAAAACAAAGCACTATCCTTTGTGCAATTATGTACTTCTGAAAACACATTTGCACAGAAAATGAGGGTAGAAAGTCAACAATATAATCCAATAGCATGTAAACTCCAACTATGAGAGCGCAACAGTATCCATGGATATATCTATAAAAGGTAGCTATAAAAGAACGGAAGTTTCTGCTTCATGAGTCACTCCACAATGCATAACAAAGAGACAAAATACAAGGAGGAAATTACCATTAAATTAAGAGGAATGGGCTCTAGAACAGGCTCATGAAGCTAAAAGTGTTACAAATCTAAACAGAAAGCAGGAGGAAATAAAGTTATTTTTTTGTTGTAATGACAAAATGCCAGAATAAAAGCAACAAAAAGAAGGGAGGATTCATTTTTGCCTCACAGTTGGAGAGGTGAGAATCACTCAGAATGGGAAACCTACTTCAGCAAGAGTGTGGGGCAGCTGATCACATGACTCTTAGGAAGCAGAGAGAAGAGGGTTGTTGGTCAACTGGCTTCATTGCTCCATGATCATTCAGTTTGGTCTCCCAGTCTTTGGGATTACACTGTCACATGAAGGTTGGGTCTTCCTTTCTCTGTTAAACCTTTCTGGCAACACTCAGACATATTTGACGTGTGACCATTAGGTAATTCCAAACACAGTTAAGTTGACCATGAAGATGATCCCTCATGGAAATAGTACCAGTGCAGGATTTGTGTGGCCTTCTTAAATTCCCTCTCCAGGAAGAAATTAATAGTTATCTTCAAAATACTCATTCATATGTTCACATTATAGATTGTATTAGTATAAAATATACTATATGTGTAAAACAAAATATGCATAAAATATATATATAAATTTGTTGTGCTTTATATAATATATATAATATATAAATATGTATTATATATTTATACAAACAAATTTATAAATAAATATATATATAAGATATATATATGTATATACATATATATCTTTATTCTTTAATCCCATTAGTAGTTACAGGAGCAAAACAGCACACTCATACAGTAACCAAAATACAGACAGACATGTTAGTAGTTCAGGAAGATCCTATTTAAGAATCCCAAAGAGCTCAATTCTCAATTGTCAATACAATAAGCAGTAAATAATGGCATCTTCATTCAGGAAGACACTATATTTGCAGGAAAACCATTAGATCAATACAGTGTGCTGAAGTCAAAAAATTGGTGCTGTCTAAATGAAGTTGAATAAAAATATACTGTCAATACTGCTGTGTAATATTTAGAAAGAGTTTCAATATTAAAGTGGCTACCTGTCATTGCCGTTAGTAATCAGACTGTAGTCGATGGTTTCTATAGATACTACACTTTATACACTTTGTACAGAGTGAGGAATTAATGGATAAATTCATTTAGCATACAAGCCTGATAACTTTAGTTTCATCCCTGGATCCTATAGTGGAAGGAGAAAACTGGCTTCTGAAAGTTGTCTTCGTGTTCTATATACACAATGCCATAGGTCTTAATTAAATACACATATACCATACACACACGAATATACACATACACACACACAAATAATCAATAACAGAATCATAGATGATAGACAGATGATAGATAGAGGATACAGATAGATAGATAGATAGATAGATAGATAGATAGATAGATAGATAGAGTTCCAAGACAGCTAGTGCTATTCAGAGAAACCGTGTATCAAAAATAACACACACACACACACACACACACACAAAGAGTGAACGTAAAATTAACTGGAAATTAACACAGGTTAAAGAAATCCAAGTGATCAACATCATGACATTTTATAAAAATACTAGACTTTAGATGAAGAAAGTTCAAAAGCCTATTCATTGCACAAGGAAGAATTGAGCTCCATTATATGAGAAAGAAAATTGAAATGCCCTCAGGTATTTCTTTCCAAATTTTGTTCTTGGTGTCAAATGAAATGAAGTAATGCATTTATGATACTCTGTAAAATATGATCTATGCAATTGCCTTTGAAGTACGAAAGTCATAAATAACTGCAATGATATGTAAGAGCTGAGAGCCATGTTCCCACAAGGACGTCTTAGAAATGCTAGAGACAAAGTTTGACCTATAGAAACAAGGATGGATGGGCCACTGTGTAGGAGAATGTGGTGTCAGTGCTGTGTCTTCCACACATTACTGTCAAATATTGCTGAATGGACTCTTTGATAACTGCCCAGGTGAACAGTAATACATCAGTGGGAGCAGCACAAAGCAACTGTTTCACTCATTTAAATATCAGTTCACTCTTAAATCTTGCCAGGTATCAGTGTGCAACCCCTCCTCTTTCTCTTAATTCCCAGTATTAGCCTAGTATATTTTCCCTATGCTTTCCTTTCATATGTTTGACAATCAATATTTTCCAAAGCAAGTCAGTTTCACTACATAAAGATTAATTGTACTTAATCCAAAGGATTTCTCATTCATTCAAATGAATTTATAATACTATTGGAGAGAGGGGGCCAAAGGTAGCTTTCAAAGCAAAACCCAAACATATCCTATTGGGTAATTGTAGTGTGACTCAATATTTCCCTTCATGTAGCAGTATTAGTAAAAAGAAGCTTGACCTTTTTAAAAAATTTTTTTAAAGTAAAAATATAATAGAAAATATCATAAACATAAAATAAGAATGATGCTTTTGAAATTATAAATTTTTACTCTGAAATTTCTCCATTTGCTGTTATATTTAAAACACTTGGCAACAGGAAGCAGTAACTTATAGTATCTTTGCATTTTTAACAAAAGACAAATACATTTTAGAAGAACAGGACACAGGTCTTAGAAATTCTTTCAAACTACATACAACCATATATTTTTGCATATCTAAGAAACATAATATTCCACAAAATTTTCATTCCATCATTATTTATATCTCAATACAGAAAATAATAAATAAAAATACAGAAAATAATCTCAATAAAAGTAAATATGCCCCATCCTTAAATTTCATATTATGTTTGAACATTTGCCAGTAATAAGTATGGATTGCAAATCATAGTTATTTTCTTTGAGGATATGTCAAACACTTTACAGATTTATCTATTTATACTTATGTGTATTTTTTTACTTTTATATATGTTTGTGTAGTGTTCATGGAAGTCACAAGAATTGAATTCCCTGGAATTGGAGCTCTAGACATTTGTGTGTGAGCCACCAAGTGGGTACTGGGAATAGAGCCTGTGTTTTCTGGAAGAACACACAGAGCCTTCTTGCCAGGCCCATGACAAATGATCCTTTATTCATCTTTGTTTATTTTATGTGCACCACTGAAAAAGATCTCAATAAGTTGAGAATTGTTAGTTGCAAGATTAAAAGGCACCACCACAGGATGAAACTTAATTTTGTACTAAAAATTAAGAATTTGGAATGTAGGTAACTTATAAACTATTTTGAGAGAACTTGCAAAATATTTGAGGGGACACTGTGATGATAAAAATAAAAGGGCCATTTAATTATTACTAATATATTAGTTTGCACAAAGTTGTTTACAAGTATGTGTATTAGTTACTCTATCAAAACATATTCAGTAATCTGGAAATGCCAAGTAAGGGTCCCAGTGGATAGCTCGCAACAAAAAGAACAATGAAAACCGGGAAATTATCAAATTCATTTATTTCAAGACAGTATAGGTTCATCAAAACAAAAAAAAACATGCAAATTACGAGGCATTTTATTCCAGAAAATGTCCTGACCCTAGGTAAGGACAGCTGGAGTAAAGACTCCTGTGCCTGTAGTGGCTCTCAACTTGACAGTCTAGTGTGTGTCCTAAGGACTTGTCTTCCCAGAATGTAGAGTCAAATATGCAGTGATTTGAGACAACCAGGGAAGGACAACATCATTGAAACTGAGGTCACAGAGTTGATAATCACAAGAGGTCAGGAATTCACAGGAAAACCAGCAGATAAAAGCACCTATAGCACTTTCTGACCCAGATAGCTCCAGCAGACTGAAGTCTCTTCCTTTCAGAGACAGCTAGAGTGCACAGTCCTGTGACTGTGGGACAGAGTTGGTTGACTTTGCTTCAGAGTCTAAAAGCAAGGCAAAACTGAAAACTACTTCTCCGTGGAATGTGCTCTCAACTCACACATAAATGCAGTGGCAAATCCCCAGGGAATACCCAATTAAGCACGCCCCCTGAGAAATTAAAGGCTATGTACTAGACAAGACAGGAAATCGATACACAGCCAGGATGGCAAAGAAAATTAAAATAATATTAATGAAAACAGTAAAGGAATGGTGTTTGCAAGAAAGCTAACTGGGTGTGATTAGATTTTATGTCTTTCAGTTAAAAGTCAAGACCCATATTAAAAGAACAAAAAATAGCAAATTATGGAGACTGGATAATAATATAAGCTTGTTAATGTATTATATAAGATAATATATGAAAAGTGCACATCTATGGGAAGCTAAGAGAAAAGCCACGGACGGCTGCCATCACTTATTCTGTGTCTTCTTTTTCCTGGAATCTCAGTTATTCATAGCCAATTCCAGTTCAAAATATTAAGTGGAAAATTTCAGAAATCAAGCATTCAGACTACAACAATCCCCTTTTATTAGTAATTGTTATTTATCTTAATGTAATCAGCCTGGAAATTAAATTTACTTATAGAAATATATGTGTAGAAAAATGTACAGTCACAGACGGGAACTCTTGGAACATATCTGCATGGATGAAGGTGGCAAAGCTTCATGTATGCAGTCAAATCAATTTAGTAAAAAGTACTATCACTCTGTCCTTCAGCCCATTTTCTCAGCAGGTCTATTTCCATTCTTGCCATTGATCTTACAAATCTGTTTGGTTTTACTCTGTAGTTATGTAAATTTTTTTATATTTTTGGACCATTTAGAAGTTAACTGTTGCTACACTCCATAAATAACTATTGAATTTGAACAACAACAAAAAAAAAAAAAACAGAGGAAAAACCACACTCCCCTGTGAAGACCTGCAGCAGTGAGCTCTCCCAACAGTTTGGGGTCTTTTGTCTTCTTGCTGAATCACTAGGTTATTCCAAATCACGTGGCTCTACAATAATTATACTATTCATGCTTTTGTGTCCCTGTTTATGATACTCAATTTGCCTGAGTCATATTCTTATTTTTATAATGCTCTGTAACTTTAATAAGTGTATTAATATTAATCAGATATTAAAATATGATTTAGAGCAGCTCAAAATGCAGTAGATGTAGGGAATGTATTATTGCCTTATTTTTGTTAACTTGACAGAGAATTGTATGGGAATAGGAGCCTCAGCTGAAAAAGCATCTCCATCATATTTCCTGTAAGGCATTTTCTATGGGGCATTTTTTTAAATTAATGACTGATGTGGGAAGGCCCAGAGCACTGTGGGTATCAACTCTGGGATGGTGGCTAAGCAAGCTAATTGGACAAAGTCAGGAAATATCATTCCTACATAGCCTTTGCTTTAGTTTCTGCCTCCAGATTCCTTCACTGTACTGTGATCAGGATTATATATGCCAAATAATACTTTCCTTCCTATGTTTCATTGTTCATGGTCTTTGTCATATAAATAGAAACAAAATTAAGACTGAATTTGAATCCATCATCATGGATGATTGCTATGACAGACCTGGCCATTAATTTTTTGGAAGAAGATTGTGGTGGCATTAGAACTTTGGGCTGGGAAATCCATTGAGTGCTAATTGCTCGGTGAGCCAGCCTTTAAAACCTTAGAAGATACTATAGTTGAGATCAATGAAAAAAATGGAGACTGGTTTGTGGAGTTTCAGAGAGATGCAAAGACTCTACGGAGCCATTTGTGTAGTATATTGTATTACGTATCTCTAGTGACAGTCAGTTGAAGCTAAAGATTCAGCTTTGATTACCAAGAGATCAACACCACTAAAGTGAAACTTTTGCTATTCTGGAATGATTGATAATGGTTAGTTGGAACTGAGAACTTGTCAGTGACTAAGAAGAGATCAGCATCATTGAGATGAAACTATCTGGAGAGTATTTCCTCAGGGACAGCACACTAAAGCTGTGGTTCAATGGTCCCAGCTATATCTCATGATGAAAAGTAAACTTGGTATTATGTAGGAGTCACCAAGTGGTACTGGTTTTGAAGACACAAAGGGGTGGTGGAACACAAGTGAGGCTTGAAACTGTGTGACAGGGCTCTAGTCTCTGAGAAGAGGAAGAGAGAGGCCACTGGTTGTAGTGCAGTATAGTGGAGATACCATTACCATGGGGTAACCACCAAGAACATCAACAGCCAGGAGAGCTGGCTTAAGTTTTCATGTGCTGCGGATGGCAGCATTGGAATAGTAGCACTTCCTAGGCCCTTTGGAGTTCAGAAGATAATGAATTATCAACATGAAGTTTTTATACTAGTGAATTCTGATTTGCTTTGATTTGATTGCAAATATGTCCTTGTTCTTCCCTCTTGGAATGGAAGAGTATTTAACTTATTTTTTATTTCACAGGAGTCCAGAGTTAAGAGATTTGAATTTTTAGAGAGACTTCTGACTTTTAACAGAACTTGGACTTTTAAAGTGCTGAAAATTTTAAAGATTGTGGAACAATTATAGATGTTTATATTTGATATTATGATATTATGATTAAGATGAGATCTTGTGGACAAGAGCAAAAGAAAAGTTACTGTTGAATAGGAATATGTTTGTGTGTCCTGACCAATGATAAAATTCAGCCCTTTTCTGTGGATTTGTTTAACGTTTTGTACAGGATTTATGTCTTCCTTTTTCTTCAAAGACAACAAATTGGATTCCTTTCAAACGATCCTTTTATAGGGATCACCTAAAACCATCTGCACATCAGATATTTATACTACAATTCATAACAGATATGACAAAGAGTAACAAAAAAAAATTTATGGGTGGGTGTTACCACAGCACGCAGAACTATTAAAGGGTCACAGCATTGAGAAGGATGAGAAGCACTAGCATAGAAGAATGGTAAATATTCTGTGGTCACTATTGTAGACGTGCAATATCTTATTTCCTGAAATTAAATGTAAAATCCTTGAAAGGAATGTGGCAGGCTTCAGTTTATTTTTTTCATTGTAAATGGCAGCCTCAACTTTCCATTCTAGTCTTTTTTTTTTTTTTTTCCTCAAATAAGTTGCAGAATACAAACTGTGTTTGTGGCCTGCTACAAAACAAGTTGAGATTTCAGTATCTTCAGGTGTGAAATTTTACAGTCTTGGATCTGTTACTGAGATAAGCTCATCCCCCAGTGCCTCCACAACTGTAGCATAGCTGTATTTCCACCCCGATTTGTCAGCCATTAAGAATCAAAGTCCCTGAAAAGGAATTAGATTCTAACTGAGGAACCTTTTGTCCAAATATATCCTTGACTTTGGAGTTTTGCTTTCTACATAATGCACGAATTTCCAGTAATGTATAAATTCGGTTATGTTCTAGGAGGAGGCTTTGAATGGAAAACAACATTAAACGAGTGAATTTTAGCAAAATTTGATTGCTTTCATAATGTGGGTAGTTCTCATTCAGTCAGCTGAAAGCAAGAATAGGAATAAAGGCTGATTTTCTTCCCTTTCCTACACTGATGAGTCAGCACACTTGAATTTGCAAAGCAGCATAGCTCTTTTTCAATATTCTGGACTGGAGGTTTTGAGACACAGCAGATGTAGGGTTTAACTGCCTTTATGAGCACTTGAGCCAATACCTCCATCATTTCCTACAGGCCTGTATACTTTAGTTCTCCAGAAGCTTCTATAGCAATCCTAGGCACTTTGTCTTATTATATCTCTTGAGACTAGACTAACGCCATACACTTTGGAGTAAGCTACTTAGGATTAAGATGCTCCTGTTGGTCTCTATGACATTCTTACATTTAGGAATTAATTTTAAATGTAATGTTAAATCTTTCTTAGCTCTTATATTCTAAAAAGTTACACTATTATTTTAACTCATTATTTCATATGTTCAAGGATGAAAGAGAGAATAAATACGTATGTGCTCCTAGTTATACAACCTAATCCAAGCTTTCATATTCTTAGTAGAGTTCACATTGATTTCGAGTCCATAATATCTCAATAATATTTCCTATTTAGTAACTGAATAGTAATTATTGTATTGCTATACTTCCTATAAACATAGGATTTATAAGCTGAATGTGGAGGTACACACTTTTAATTCCAGCACTTTGGGGGAAGGCAGGTGGATTTCTGTGAGCTTGATGCCAGTCTGGTCTACATAGTGAGTTCTAGTCTCAAAAAACAAACAAAACCAAAACCAGCAAAACAAGGTCGTTGGATGTGACCTAATCCATGGGAGAGTGACTAGTAGCTTTAAAAGAAGAGAAATCAGGAAACTGACAGAAGCAATGGGAAGAGAGTGTGAAGACAGGAAGGAACAGTCTGCAGGCTAACTGGGCATCATAAGGAAGAACCTCTTGGCCAGCTTCCAAAATCAAAGAACAATAAAAAATATTTAAACTACTTATTTTGGGGTTTTCATTTTTATATTTAGTAATAAGAAGCATTATAGATAAATAAGAACATTTAAAGGGCTTCTCCAGTGATGTAGCCCATATCTTCAGTGGATTCATTTTGTACTTTGTTCAAGATCCTTCACGCCCTCACTAACTTATGAAACTTCAATATTTCATAGTAAAATAACATTATGTTTGCACTATCATTTTAAGTCATCCAGGTGCTAATGCATATAATTCTCCTGTCTATTTCTGAAGCCAGTAAAGTTTCAGGACACACATATATATCAGCTGTACAAGAATCGCATCCCAAAGAATATCTAAACTCCAAATTTCATTAAACTGAGGTGCCTGAGGTCTCCATTTTGACTTTGTTTCAGTAACAGCACTGATCCTTAATAGGGCTTCAACAATGCAACACACATTTTCTGGACCTAGTATAGCAGAAAATGACAGTAAATAATGTTAAACTGGCCTCTCCAATAGTAAAGTTTTTTTTTTAAGTAAGCTTTAGACAATAAACATTAAAGACATGGCTAATGAAAACAGCTGCATGCTTTGTTTCTCTAGAACCATAACTTTATTTGATCTAGTTCACAGTTTAAAAAAAAGTACCAATTTCTTATCTCGCTTTTCCCTTCATTTTATTTTCCCCACAGAGGACTTTTCACTTCATACATGAGACCATTTGATTTAGGCCATTACTGATTTCCTAGAACACTCATATAATTGGTAGGATTCTAAAATGGGACACAGTACTAGACAAATAAGTAGCCCATAAAGCGTGAACATTTAAGCATGAATCAATATCCAGATATTTGTTTATCTAAGAGCCTTTGTTAACGGTTCAGAATAAATTCAATCTTATGATGTTGGAAGATGCATTATATATTATATATGCTATACTATATATAGCTGGGTGTGATAGTACATGTCTTTAGTCCAAGAGGCAGGCCAGACTGGTCTACAAATGGAGTAGCAGGACAGACAGCCAAAGCTACAGAAAGAAACCATGTCTCAAAAAACAAACAAAACAACAACAAAAAACCTCAATTTATTAAAACATTTCTGTGTTCTAATAGCAATCTATTAAGTATAAAATACCATTAGACTAAAACTCTAACTGGATTTAGTAATTAATCTATTTCTAGTTTAGATATTTTATGAAAATTCCAAGACGAATACTGTCAAATTTAAAGTAATTGGTATATTATGGAGCTTTGTATATAAAATATTCCCTGTGTTGAGTGCCTACTTCACAGAAGCAGATAAATATATGGAAGCCTGTATATTTTGTCTTCTGCAACACTGAAGGTGAAGACTAATGGCTGACTTAAAACTTAGGTGCTGGAGAGATGGCTTAGTAGGAAGAGGCTGTTGTACTGCATACCTGAGGATGTGATAGTTCAGTCTGTAGATAACACAGATCCACGGTGTCTGAGAATTGCTCTCTTGCCTCCACACAGCCACTGTGGCATGTGCTTGCCTGTGCACTTGTGTGTGGCAAATTCACTTCCTTTTCCAATTACTTTTGAACCTCTAATTAATGGAAAATGAAAAACAATGCTGGCTTTCTTTTGTAATGTCGGAATACTTTTCTTCTTGGTGAACTACGTAAAGAAGTGCTAAAACTCAGTTTCATTAAGGGTGTGAGTGCCATGAACATATGAGTATTCATGAGTTGTGGCACACCTCACTAAACTTTCTCCTTGGTTGTAATTAACAAGGTAGCAAGGAAATTGCTTTGCACCATCTGCACCCTCTGGACCCTCACAGCTGTCTCTCTCATCCTCACTTTGTAAACAAATTCCCTCCAAAATGTCACTGAAAGATAATGGAAGAAGGGAAGTAATGAAGAAAGGAAAGAAGAAAATGAAAAAAAAAGATGTAAAGAAAAAATTCAACAGGCAAAAGAAGAATAAAGTTATGGAACTGGAGAGATGGCTTAGAAGTTATGAGCACGTAATGTCATTGCAGAGGGTCAGAGTTCCATCCGCAGTACCCATACCCATTAGCTCATAATGACATGGGAATCCAGCTCCAGGGGGTCCCAAATTCTCAATTCTCTCTGCAGTCCTCTATCAGCACTGCACTTGAATGCACATAGCGTGCACACGTGCACACACACACATGCACATAACTAAAAATACTAAAAATAAATGTATAAAAATAATGAGTTCTAAAAGACACTTCTGACTTCAGCACTAACACTCAGGACCTGTGAGACTGACAGCTTCATTCTATCAAGGTTGTACCTTAAAATGAGAAAACTGAATATGTAATCTTAGTTTCACATGAGAATTTCAGGCATGGGACAAATTGATATCCTAAAAGCAAGAGATATCCGAATAGAAGGCATTATAGCCAAGATCCGCTCACATGACAAGAAACACTGGAACCAATAGCCTGTAGGAATAGCTTGTAGCTTGCGTTGAAGCTTGCTTGTCAAAAATGTCTGTGTTCGGAATGAGGAGCTACATGCTGCCACAGGTTTTAATGAAAATAGCGTTGCCAGAAATCTGTCTGATATTGGGAAATGCAACAAACCCAGTGTTTCCCAAAAGTGTCACCCAAAAGAAGAATACAACATTGCCTCTGCATATTCAAAAACAGACACTCAGACTTCTATAAACATCCAATCCAACCATATTATCTTCTAGCTTTTTCTCCTCCCCGACTTAATTGGCACTCTTCCACATGACTTCTAAAACCATTGTTCATTTTTATGTTACCTAAGAGCTATAAGATTCAGACTGCTATGTTTAAAGGAAAATCCCCCCAAACACCCCAAAAATCCCCCCATAGGCCCAAAGATTATGTCCAAGATGACATCCTGGACTCATCTCAGGCTGGATTCTGGCAAAAAAAAAAAAAAAAAATAGAAGGATTGCATCCAGATACTTTTAATGTTCTTCAGGAACCTATGAAACAGGCTTCTGTCTAGGCTTGATAGATGTATACATGGATAGTTTTAAGACCACATGGTGTGGCATTTTTTAAACTGTAAACATTCATGACTTTGTCATATAGTTACTACCTTATTGGTTAAATTCTCACTTATGAGAGAAAATAGCCGTGTATCTGGTTGTGACTAAGTTTTCCACTTGAGAAAAGACAGGTGCTTTATTGTTTGGTATTATAAAAACACACTTGAAAGTTTTAAGCTGTCTTAGAAAAATTCAGCGTTTTACATAAGATTCAAATTTTAAAATTGGATATTTTAAAGACAGATTTTTGACATGGTAAATTTATAAGGCTATAGGACACTATAAAAAGGCCCAAAGGTAAAATTGCTAGACTTCTTATGGACTGTATGACTTAGTGTACATGCAGATCAATGATCAGCACCTTAGAGAAACTTTATTTATACTTTCAAGGTTGTGCCTGAGACAGATATCTAAGAAAGCAGTTTGTTTAGCTTAGGTATTATCTTAATAGATTCTTAAAAATATTCTTAATAGGGACTGGTTCTCAGGCCTTCAGAGATTTGCTGAATATGGCTTTTTAATGTTCAATATAAACTTACTAAGACAAATAGAGACACCAGATCCTATCAGTGACCCTAACATCACCAAAGAAGATCATCAGGGCAGAACCTGGATTGTGGTAATGCTAACCAATGGGCAAAACTACCCAAATGCCCCACCTGCCATGGTCCTGTCTAAACTGTGGACAAAACAGGACACTAAAGAGTGGACCACCCTGCTTTGGCTACACAGCATGAAGGATTGTCTCTCTAAGACCTTTTCCACAGAAAACTACCTTCTTGCCTGGTAGCTAAAGATTGTCATTACTTTGGGACTTCTACCCCCCCATTACGGCCATGGAGAACGTGGGAGCCTGGCGTCACCTGTCTAGATATAGATAAGTCTCTGTCATTTAATTAACACAGGCTGATTGGATACTACTGTAATTTATTATCAGATCTCTGATGGTGTTGCTGTAACTGTAGTTTTTAAAACAAGCATCTACCAACTCCTTCCCCAAGGCTGCAGCTGCCTTTGCAGTTCTGCCTCCACAGTTGTCTTATGTAAAAACCAGGCTTCACTGGAGGCCTCCAGCTGAAAATGACCTTGCTGCCAGACTCCAAGGGAAAAAACAAAGAGTGATAAACTCACAACACAGGTTTCAAAGTGATTTTACTATCTAAAAAAGAACTCGCCTTACAATGAATGGCCACTATGTCTCATGTTAACTATTTAAAAAGTAAAAAAAGTGATTTAAGTTTGAGGATCTAAAAAAATATCCTAAGAGATAAAAGCTTAAAGGTCTGAAGATATAAAAGCCTAAGTAAATTGTAAGAGTTTAAAAAAGTAATTTAAAATGTATAGATAAGAGTTTAAAAAGGTATAAAAGAGTGATTTAAAGATTTCAAAGGTTCAAAGTTGTAACATTAGTAAAGTTCTGGATAGATGGTCTTAGAGTTCTGATAAGACCGCATGACTTTTATCAGTCACAAGCTCAAGGATCTTATATTTTTTGATTGTCCTCTAAATATAAACTTAAAAATGCTTCTTTTAAGGGTAAAATATCTCTGCCCAGTTTGTGTACCCAGCTCTCTGGACAAACAAAATATTCATGTTTCTGATGCAGGGCCATAGCTTTTACTATGACTCAAAGGTATGGGTCTGCTCCAATTGTTTTGCAGGGACATATTAGCTGCTTTATCTACAATATGGATTCCAGTATGGATTATAAATAATTATAATGATTTTATTTCTTGGTAAACTAAAAATTCATGTAAGCCTCAGGAAATCCAAGGAGTTTCAAAATTTGAAGCCACCTCCCACAGGTTTCCAACCTGCTTATTCCTGAGAGTATGCTTTATCTCTCTCTCCTGGGTATGGGAATCCTTCCTTTTCCCAACTGCAAGAACTATAAACTTAAAATTTCCAAATATAAGATTTTTCCTTTAAGTTCCCTAAATTTTAACGTCTGTCCCTAGGGACAGATTTCCACTTGACTGAGAGACACTATCCAAAAAGCAGCTACAGACTCCAAATTGCTTCAAATGGCTATGACCCCTGGAATTACTAAAGCTGACGTAGACCAGTTTAGTTTATGAGATTGCTTCCTGTTCTTTCAGCTGGGACAGCTAACCAGATACATCTGATAAATGCCCCATTGCCTAAATCCCCTCCCAGATTTTGACTAACATTCCAGTCTTCCTCTGAGAACAATGCCCTAGTTTCATCCAGAAGCAGTTACAGAAAAAATACTATGCCATTTCCTCACCTGGCTGGAATGTTTTTGGTCAAAAGAAAACTCCCTGATAATAGGGGACAAAATGGGTACATGTGGTACCTATTGACAAACCAAAAAATTACCCGTTAAGACCAAATAGATGCAGATCTATCAACAGGTAAATTAATTAGCTAAAATAGTTCTACAGTATGATACAATATTCAATCTGCTTTATGCAAAACAGAAAGTTATTGTATAGCTTTAATTGCTGTCAACCCTTACATTATTCCTTAACTTGATACGTAAATTCCCAAGTAGGTACCATTAAACTGATCTATAGAGTCAAAGATTTGACTCAGGTACAAGCTCAGAGGCAGGATTGAAATGTACCCAAAGAAAATACAGGGCCAAAGTAAAGCCAGAATCTCATGGGAGGGGAGCTTAGACCTCCAGGGTCAAACTAACCAAGACCCCTTCACTTCCTTTACTGTGTGCCTCCCTGATAAAAGTGGTGCACGTGATGTTTTCTGCGAATTGATAGATTGTGATTGATCTTCATGTCTCAGGCTCAGGATGTTCTTTGTGAAAGGTGGACTAAAATTGTGACACAAGTGGTTGTCACTTCCAATTTTAGAAGTTATGACACAAGTGATTGTGAGTTTTACCTTAAAAATCCCTGAAACTACAACCCAGTGTCACAGTCCTGAACTTAGTTCTGAGACTGTGGCCCTGATTCTTTCTAGCCAGCTCTTGCTCTTGCTTTGGCTAGCCAGGTTTTTCTTTTTTTCCCTTTTCCACAATTTTAACTCAAGTAAAACTTTTCTTTATTAATAAGTTGTGTGTCATGTAGTAACTGGATTACCAGGAACCTATAACAAAATGAGAATTGAGAAACATGAAAAGAATAAAAGTGCCAGGTGGTGCTGGTACAAACTTTTAATCCCAGCATTCAGGAGGGAGAGTAAGGTGGATCTTTATGAGTCTGAGGCCAACCTGGTCTACAGTGTGACTTCTAGGACAGCCAGAGTTACAGCAGAGAAACCCTGTCTCAAAAAAAATGAAGAAAAAAAAGAATAAAAATATCGAATCAAGTCTGTGAAATAAGTAGATTCATGCAATGCAGCAGCAAAGAGAAATAGAGACTAAATATGTCTATGGAAAACACTTAGCCTGCATGTAGACCTAACACAAAAATCTCTCAGACTGAATACAGAGAAACATGAAAAACCACAGGGAATATTGATAAAACTAGCGGATCATTACCAAGATGTCACATTTCTGCAACTGGATTACAACAAGGAAAATATAGGACACAGAGTTGAAACAATAGGGTTAAGTATTACCAATCACAAAACTGCAAGCGCAGAAGTCAAACAAGATGCACAGTAGAATTTACAGTTAGTGTGTCACTCACTCAGTCAAAGAGGAGCAGGGATGTGCCATGAAGTTAGGAACCTGCCTGACTCCATTCTTAGGCAGGAGCTATTATGTCGTACCATTAAAAATAAGTGTTGATTTACTTTAAGAGTAAGTAACTGTTTTTTAAAGTTTGCTTCCTGGAACTTGGCCTATCCCAACCCATGATCTTGACTTGAGAATACCGTGACCATCCCTAATCACCCTGATTCTCCCTAATCACCCTCCCAGACCCAAAGAAATGGATGTCTGGCTGTTCTCTTTAAGCAGATTTAGGAGATAGTCACTGGTCAGTTGTCAGTGCACTGCAAAAAATAAAACACAAGCATGCTCCAGTTTGGCTCAAATTATAGTAGTGGTCTTATTCTCTCAGGATGGGATTAACAGAAGCAGAGGATTTCTGCAGAGAATATGTGAAAACATTACCATAGAGGAAACTTTCCAATAGAATAGGGTCTTTCAAGAAAAACTATTACTGAGGAAATTTGCACCTTGTTTTGGAAGAAATACAGACAAAAAAAACTATCCAAAAGAAATAATTTAGGTAAAATCTTAATCTACAGAAAGAAAGAACTTTATAGAATTATTAAGGACGAAGTAACATCTTTTACTTTTCTATTCTTAACTTTTCTAACACAATAGATGACTGTAGATAATAGTAATTGGTTGTTCAGTGGTGGTAATAATGGATATTTGCAATGAAGAATTCAGAATTGTTACTGTCTTGTCACAGGGTTACACTATGCCTTTACTACTTGTGATGTGTTTAAAAGTAGACTGAATACTCTCACTGTTTCAGGACAATCACTCAGTACATCCATTAGATTTTAGTTAATATGTTAGTAAAGGAGAAAATATCTAATGCCATAAAATATTTACAGAAAAGAAAGCCAAGAGAAAGGAAAATTTAAAACAACAGAGAACAAGTAGTAAACAGTTATATTGGCATTGGTCATAATCCCAGTACATAAGAAACACTTCAGACCTAGTAAATTGAATAGCAATTCAAAGACTAATCCTGTTTCAGAATATGTTTACAAAGCAAACCAAAGCATATGCTGTCAAGAAAAAATCCACTGTGAAGAACAACGCCCCCTAGTGGTGGACAGCACTGACCTCACCTCTCTGCTTACCATCAAGCACTCCCTTTCCCAGAAACTCCTTGTCTGTTCCTCCTCCCCCACCCCCCAACCCCCAGCAATCCGATCCAGTGTTCAGATCCTGACCTGACCAATCAGAAGGATCCCCTAGCCACTGCCTGTTTGGTTTAAATGTGTGGCCAGCTTTCTGGGCTGCCATGTTTCTTTAATTGGTTAGCTATGGCATGCCACATGTATCCCACAGGGAATAAACTATTTTAACTTTAAAATGGCCACATGTTTCTCTCATGTCTACTCGAGCTATTTTGAGGATCTAACACCCACATTGGAATTAAAAACTCTAAGTTTAAAGAAAAAAAGAAAGATTGAAATATACTGTATTGCTCTTCATGAAACCAAGCTTTAAAATATACTGTGTTGCTCCTCATGAAAAGGTTTTTCTTTTCAAAAATTACACAGAAAATGAACATATAGGAAATATGAGACACCATGGGAAAAACAAAACAAATAACAACAGCAACCTTTGAATTATAGGCTTAGATGAGGAAAAATGTTTCCCAAGTAAATGGCATAGACAAGATGTTCAACAAGATTTTACAAGAAAACTTCACCAAACTAAGGAAAGACACACGAATATAGACACAAGAAAAAGAGAACACCAAGTAAACAAGACCACAAAAAGGAAATCTTCATGGCATGCAATAGTTCAAACACTATGTGCTGTTACAAATAAAGTATATTGAAAGCTGCAAGAGAAAAACAACGCAAGTCACAGATAAAAGAAAACCCATCAGAATGATGCAAGCACTAAAGTTATGTTTTAAATTTTAAGTACTGTGCTTAATCCTGTAATCCCCACTTTCCCAAGGACAGACTTCGTGGAATGCTGGGTGAGGGGTGTTCATGTGAGATAACAGGCCATCTGTGTAGATTACTCACCCAAGTTTGGTTAATCCAACTGCACAGCATGTGCTCCAAGTAGGAGAAACCCAGACAGGAAGTATGTGAGGCTATATGCCTGCCCCTGATTGGACCTGGTGGGAAATGTGCAGCCTTATGGATTTCGCCAGAGATGAGGAGAAAGACTCCTTTTAGCAAGTAGGAACTTTCTTCAAGCCCCTGAGAGGATGCTGACTTTTGTCTAAATGTCCAACTTTGGAAAGAGGAACTGAGCAGACTTGATACCAACCTAGTATTAATTCCACAGACAGGAGGTAAAAGGCAATCAACCCAAAGCATGGCCAAATTAAAGCAAGCGTTATTCACGTACAGGGGCTATCTCACCCTAAGATGAGGTTCAAGAGATTAGCCCTGGACAGGAGGAAGATATGTTTTTTTGTTTGTTTGTTTTTTCATTTTTGGTTTTGTTTTTATAACTCAGAAGTAGAGGAATTTGGCAGGCAAATAACTGTGGGGGTCACAGAAGCAAAACACAAGCATGACAACGTGGTCATCACAACCTCCTGAAACAAAGGTACGGTTGCAAGGTGATCGTAATAAAGTTGTCATAAAAAGGTAGTCATAACAAAGTAGGTAGTCATAACAAAACAACCTTCTGAAACAAACGCATGGTCACTTTAGCCTGGAAGAGGCAGTACAGAACCGTTTGCAGTTAAGGTTACAGGTGGGGCATCGCTTAATCCTTTGAGAATAATGATTTAATCATCAACAGGAATTAACCTAGTTTGACTTTCCTATAAAATGGCTTTCAAGCTCAAGATGAGGGCTGGCTGGTTTATCACTAGAGTAACTTACACAGAAAAACTCTCTACAATAATTGAAGGAGACAAAATAAATGTTCACAATGTAAACAGCCTTAAACAAATTATATTTAGCAAACCAAGTATAAAGAAAACAGAGGAAGCATTGTTTTGTGAAGAAAGACATGAGCATAGCAGAGAGACTGTGGAAAAAAATATGAAGCCATAATTATTAAACATAAAGTATCACTGAGAACACAAACACCACCACCAAAAATCAACAACACAATAACCATAATTAGCACATAAATTTCAATAATTACTTTAAATATCAGTGGACTCAATTCTCAGATGAAAAGACACAGGTTGACTAAATGGGTCAAGAAAGAAAACCTATGTATATGTTGTCTACAAGAAACACATAAACCTTAGCTTTTAAAATACACAATGCCATTTGGCTCTGGGCATCTCTATCAGCTGCAAGAGGGGGTCTCTGGTGAGGACTGGGCTAGGTACAGATCAGTGAGCAGAGCATAACACCATTAGAAATCTCTGGGTTATCCAGTCTCTAGATTCTGGCCTGCCCTGCAGTTTCAGGCAGGGGTTCCCTCCTTTGGCATGGGGTTCTGCCCTTCTGTTGTCAATGAGGATCTTGCAGGGAGGATAGGCCATAAGTCAGAGATTTTGTGGCTGGGATGGTGTTGGGGAACCCTGAAGAAGAGGAAAAGGAGGGATGGCAGAGATCAGAGGGGCCAAGGACACCAAGAGAACAAATAAACCCCACAGTGTCAACTGATTCTTAGTGGCCCACAGAGACTGGAGGAACAAATGTGGAACCTGCAGGATCCCCTAAATATATCTTGTGGCTTTCTTGATTGCTGGCTTGAGTGAAGAAATTTCTGACTCTTTCTCGTGCCCTTGGGACCCTTTAGCTTTGGCTTTTGCTGAGTTGCTTGGCCCACCCTTGATGTAGGGAGTAGTGCCTGGCCCTGGTCCATCTTGCTATGCCATGCCCTGTTGAGTGGTAACCCTGTGGGGACTGTCCTTTTCTGGGAAGAAGTTGAGGAAGCATGTTTGTGGGTGGTGATGGGGTTAGATCTGGGCAAGAGGGGAAGGGAAGAGAAAGAAACAAAAGTAACACTCCCAAGCTCATTCTGTGAAGCTGGTATCAGTCTCATATCAATGACAAGTGAAGAAACGAAAGAAAGAAAGAAAGAAAGAGAGAAAGAGAGAGAGAGAGAAGGAGGAAGGAAGAGAGAGGAGAGTGAGAGGGAGAGTGAGAGGGAAGGAAGGAAGAGAGGGAGGAAGGAAGGAAGGAAGGAAGGAAGGAAGGAAGGAAGGAAGGAAGGAAGGAAGAGAGGGAGAAATGAAGGATGGAAAGCAAGCTACAGGCCAATATCCCTGATGAACATGGACATAAAAATATTTGCAAACATAATACAAATATACATCAACAAAGTTTAACCAGGTTGGCTTTATTCTTGGTTCAACATGTCCAAGTCAGTAAATCCACATAAATGGATTTTTAAAAAAAACAACTTATGGTCATCTCACTAGATCCAAAAAAAATGTCTTTGACAAAATTCAACATTCCTTCATTATAAAAGTTCTAGAGGAAACATACCTCAACATTGTTGTAAAACTGCCCCTTACCTGCCTTGTGGGATCACCTCTTAACCTACTCCCTGGAATGCCTCTTAACCACCTCCCCCAGTCTTGCCCATGAAACATGTGGGCTGGAGGATTGCAGTTTCTCCCCTCAGTCTTATCCAGGGGAAAGATACCTCTGGCTGTCATCATTCATTGGCCTGCAGTGGGTCCTAAGCCATTGCAGCATCCTGCCTGTCAGACCCTTTACAGTTCCAAACCTTGATAAGTACAAAAACTATTAGGGGTGTGCCATTCAAATACCCTTCTCTATTCCAGGCCTCATTTTTCTCTGTCCTTTGAAATCTGTGACCTTGCTATAAAATGTCTCTTTTACGATATTCATTGCACCCTCTATAGCCTTCTTTGCTTATAGCAAGGAAAAAAATCTCTGTGTCTTTTAAACATGAATTAATATAAATAATCTTCTTATAGCCTCATTTTAATCAAAAACTGGCTCCAGGGTTGGAGAAAAGATTCCCTCTCCTCTAGACCCATGTATGCTGGTTAAAAGTTTTCCTCCAAAATCTCTGTCATATACCAAGATAGTCACCCGACAATTTAATAAAGGAATGAATTATTCCCAACAGAGAGCATTGATACCCATCTTACACTCTTTGGTTTTGGTTTGACGCTCTAAAAACTTTGCTAAGCCATTCTGTGATACTAACATGTGGCTTCTCCGTCCTCCCACATGGTCCACAGCCATCTTGGCTTCTTTCCACTTGGGAAAGGAGATGGCCATGTGACTGACAGCTATCTTTACTAAGGTAAAAAAGGACTATCTGACATCCATCTTTACTAAAATCAAAAGGACAGGTCACGTGATTTCACTGCCAAAAATCATAAAACTGCCACATGGTGATCACTACCAAAAGGACATCAACAAGTCACCAGATATTTCTAACAAAAATAGATTTTTAAATGATAATTCCAATCCTAAAAACAATGTTTATATAAGACAGCATTTGAATACAATGATTGTTTAATAAGGTATTGAGCGGCACCTCCAGGTGTTCATACGCACCAATGCATCTTGTGGTGAGAGCCTCTTGATGTTAGTCACTCAGATCGTTTTCATCTTATTGGATTGTGATTTTATTAGATGGTTTAAACTATTAAGTTATGTTTTACTTTGCCCAGATTGTAATTATATCCTATCTTTTTCTCTCTTGAAATAAAAAGGTACTTTAATTTTGATATTACAGGAGCATACAGCTTTGAGAGTATAAACTTTAAAAATAAATTTTGGAGTTCTTCAGAATATTGGAGTTTTGCATAAAATCAAAAATTTATAAATTAGACATTTTTAAAGAAACATCTTATAAGGTATTTAAATTTATAAGACTATGAGACATTTTAAATCCATAAACAGATTTTGAACTGTTTTATAGAATAATCCCTTTGTTAATCTCTTCTCCCTTAAGGTTAGCCTTAAAAATGTATGTGCAACCACTTATGTCTGTACTAACTCTGTCCAATATTAGCCTTCTAGAAAACCTTATTATAAAAAAAAATAGGTCTGTTTGATAAATAAGGTTTACAAATTTCTGGGCTCTATTCAGATTCACAGTAATATTTGTTTAAGTTTTAACTATTTACATAATCTGAGTTATTCAAAAAATTGATATTCTATAATGGTACACTATAAAGTAAATATAAACCTCCCTGTCTCTCTATGGATGGCGTTTTTGGGTTTATGCATTTATTGATTATGTTAAATCTGCAACACAAAATTTTAATGCTCAGACTTAACAGAGATAAAAGCTGTAACATCCTAATTCTATTTTTCATACAACTATATACTGTTTAATGTATGGTACCTAGTAGATAATTAATAACTTAATTATCTATTGTATTATGTTAGTTTATCTATCACGTGAATAGCTAATAAACAATTGATATATTTAATAATGTATTATTCAATGATATCAAAACTATAATTATTGACTATATTATATTATATAGTAATCAATGATAATTATTATTGATGCTATTATTGGTTATTATATTGTTGATATCATTATTAATTATATGATATTATATACTAATAGATTATTATTATTGACATTATTATTATTGATAATCATTTGGTCATCATTATTGGCAATTGTTGTACAATATTAGAAATTATTAAAACATGCAAATTAAAACTCAATCACCTTAACTTGATGATTATTATTGACAATTGTTCTAAGATGTTAAAAATGATTATGACATGCAAGTTAAAACTCAGTCATCTTATAGACGTTTAAAATTTTTAATGTGTTCAGATATTTACTTATAGTCATGCAAAGTACTAATGCAGTTAATTCTAAAAATAAGCTTTATTCAGCCTCCCGTTATATACTTGTAATCGTATCACACCAAGTACTAATTAATTCCAGAAATAAGCTTCATTTAGCTTCCCGTGTTTTCAAATTTAACTCTAAAGCAAGTAACTAAAAACCAATATAGACGTAATACATAGAGATGTATTTAATAGATTATGGATATACTTGAGCGATTATGGTCCCAAGGAGATTATGATTCTCAAACCTTTGGAGATCTGAAGAATATGGTATTTATATGTTTAAGCTTTCCACAATAAACTGTAACCATTGCTAACAGTAACCTTCAAGGTCTCCAAGAAGATCATGGGGCCCCTGCAATGAAGAATCCACCTGATCTTGGTAATACTAACCACTGGGAGAAACTGCCCCTTGCCTCACCTGCCAGCAGGTACTGCACAAACTGTGGGTTGACTGCTTTGCTCTGCCTAGTCAGGGCAAGATCAGTTTCCCAAGTTCCTTCCCACAGGAAAAACGTTTCAGACCTGGGCAGGCAAAGACCTGCACCGTTCTGTATGACAGATGGAGATCAAATACTGTTTCATATGACCACTGTCTTCTGTCCCCAGTGAACCACAGGAGCCTCAGGGAACTCCCTAGGTAATGGGTCCCTGTCATTTTAATTGAAACATAGACTATCCAGACTATAATATATCTTTTCTCTGATCTCTCACGGCTTGATGGCTAACTATAGTTTTAGGAGCAGCAGACATCTACTAGCTCCTCCCTTGTGCAGCTTCTCCCACAAGACTTAGCTGCCTTCTCAGTCTTCTTCACATGTAATACTCAGATCTCACCTTGCTAGAACCGACAGGCCTCCAGCCGAGAAAGACAGATTGCCTTGTTACCAGCCTTAAAGGAGGTAAACTCAGGTAGAGAGTAACTTTTGCTACTTCTTTATTCAAAGGAGTTTGCCTTACAATGACTACACCTCTCTCATGGTAAATGATTAGATAAAAGGTCTATGCAAGTTCCAAGGATCTAAAAAAATGATTTAAGATATATAGATACAAATTGTTAATGTATTAGGATATATAAAATACTGGTTATATTTGGATTTCAAAGGCTCAGAGTTTTAACATTGATAAAACACTGAGTAAGTATTCTTAGTGGCGTTCTGATAAGCTGGTGCCACTATTATGAGATTTAAAATTTCCTCTGGTTGTTTCTCTTCCAAATGTAGACTTGGAGATGCTTCTTACCAGGCTAAAACATTTCTGTTTGATTTATGTACCAAACTCTCTGGACAGACAAAATGTTCATGGCCCAGGGCCATGGCTTTACTGACTCAAAGTTATCAGTCTGCTTTGCTGACTCAAAGGTATGGTTCTGCCCCAACTGTTTTACAAACACCGTTTATCTGCTTTCTGTATATGTACTTCATTCAGTACATAGCTTTTGCTATGACTCAAAGGTACTGGGCCTGAACTTCAGTACAGACTACAAACAGTAGTAACCTAAAGTATCTCTTTTTGTAAACGTGTGTGTGTGTGTGTGTGTGTGTGTGTGTGTGTGTGTGTGTGAGCTTCAGAAAGTCAACTTAAATCTACCTTCCACAGGTCAGACTCCAGACTTGTCTCCCCATCTGCTCACTTTTGAGGGTATGATCTATCTCTTTTTCCCCTGGACTTAGGAACCCTTCCCCTCCCCACTGCCAAAACTGTGGACCTAAAAGTTCCAAAAGTAAGATTTTCCTCTAAGTTTCCTAAACTCCAATCTCTGTTTCTAGTATATGTTTCAGCAGATTTCCACTTGACTAACAGACGCCTCCCAGAAATCAGCACTGGACTACAGGCTGTTCCAAAGAGCTGTGAGCTCTGAACTTGGTGAGAGGTGATATGGACCAGTCCAGCCAATGTGACCACTCCTGTATCCTCAGCTAGATCAGCAAACCAGATACTTCTAATGAATATTCAATTGCCTGACACCCCTCCCCCAGCTCTTGACTAGTATTTTAGCCTTACTGGGTCCCCTGAGAACAATGCCCCAGTTTCAGCAGGAAGTAGTTCCAGAAAAAAAAAAAAAAAAAAGCAACAACAAAAAACCACAAATACCCATTTTCCTCAATAATGCTATATTATTTTCCTATAATAATGCTTTCCATTTTCCTATAATAATGCTTATATTATTTCAAACATATTAAAACATACATATGATAAACCCACTGCCAACATCATCATAAACGCAGAAAGCCTGAACCAATTCCCACTGAAGCCAAGAACAACTGAGGGATGTTCACTTCTCCCACTCCTTTTCAAGCTGCACTCAACGTACTAGGTGAAGCAATAAGACAAGAGAAGAGACATAAAGGGAGGCAAATGGGAAAAGAAAAAGTCAAACTACCCATATCTATAAATGATATGATACTATATATTAAAGATCCAAAAAAAAATCCACCAAAAAAACTGCTAGTAATGATAATACATTCAGCAATGTGGCAGGATACAGAACTAATTTGCACAAATCAGTGGCTTTTTTTTTTTTTTTATATTGCAGCAACAAACATATGGAAAGGAAGAGTATGGACACACTCCCATTCACAATAGCTTCCAAGAAAATTAAATATGTAGGAGTAAATGTATCGGAGTATATGAAGGACCTCTATAATAAAACCTCAAGCCTCTGAAGAAAGAAATAGAAAGACAGTAGGCAATGGGAAGATATCACATGACCAAGGATTGGTAAGTTAATATTGTGAAAATGACCACTTTACCAAAAGCTATTAGAGATTTAATGAAATACCAATTAAAATTCCCATCTTATTCTTCACATAATTAGAAAAAAATCCTAATATATATATGGATCTACAAAAGACCCCCAGATAACATAAACTATCCTGAGAAGAAATAACAATGCTGAGGGATTACCATTCCAGATCTTAAGATAGATTGCAGATCTATAGTGATAAGAAAGAACATGGTACTAACACAGAACAAGACAAGCAGACCATTGGAACAAAATAACAAATCCAAACATGAGAATGTGTAATTTCATCCACGTAATGTCTGAAAAAAAGATGTCAAAAATATAACCTAAAGGAAAAAGAAGCTTCTTCAACAAATGGAGTTGGAAAATTTGAATGTTCACATGCCAAAGAATGAAATTAGACCCCTAGGTCTCACTTTGTACAAAAATTGAATCCAAATGGATCAGAGATCTTAACCATAAATCTGAAACACTGAAACTGCTAGAAGAAAACATAGACAGGACCTATATGATAAAGGAGTAGGAAAGGACTTTCAGAGTAGGGCTCCATTTGCCCAAAAATTAAGGTCAACAATTGATAAATGGTATCTCATAAAATCAATCAACTGGCTCAAAAGAAAGTTCACAGAATGAGAAAGAATCTTTGCCAACTATATAACTGACAGAGGATTAATATTAAGAATACATAAATAACTTTTAAAAAAGCAAAAAATAAGAGTAAATTAAAAAAAAAAAATGATCCATTTGCCAAATGACTCTGTGTCCCAAACAGAGCATTCTCAAAGGAAGAAAAAAAAGTAGCCAGGAGGTAGTGGCACACTCCTTAAATCCCAGCACTGAGGAGGCAGAGACAGGCAGATCTCTGTGAGTTCAAGGCCAACCTGTTCTACAGAGTGAGATCCAGAACAGCCAGAGCTACACACACACACACACACACACACAAGTTCATCATCCTTAATAATTAGTGAAATGCAAATTAAAGTAAGTTTGAGATTCCATCTTACCCAGTCAAAATGTAAAGATCAACAAAACAACTAACATCAAATTTTGAAGGACTTGTGGGGAAAAAAATAACCCTCATTCTCTCATAGGGTTGCAAATTGGTGTACCCACTGTAGAAATAAGTGTGAAAAATCCTCAAAGGGCCTAAAGTAAGTCTGTTAACTGACCCAGCTACACTATTCGTTGGTATATTCCCAAAGGACTTGATGTCCTACTCTGGAGATACTGGATCAGCAGTATTCACTGGTTCTCCCTGCACAATAGCTGGGAAATGGAAACAAACTGAATATCATCCTTCAGCAGATGAATGGATAATGGAAATGTGAATGTGCTTCATAAGAACTATTTCTAGTTAAGAGCATTTGAGTATATAAGTTGCCAAAATTTGTTGGATGAATGAAGCAAAATGGGTGTCTATAATGAAATTTTTAACGTGTAATAACAGTCTAAAGCAAGTAGTTAAAGTACCTATTTAAATATATTAATTAATAATTATAAATAATCTAAATACCTTTGTTAGAAAACTAAAGAAGATATACTAGCAATGCAAAACAAGAAGTAAATAATAAAAGTCAGAGCAAAAATGAAGAAAACTTTATATAGAAAGTCAATAGAGAAATATCAATAAAGCAAAAACTGGGGCTCTGAAAAAAAAATAAAATTTTAAACTACCTGGCTGTAAAAGAAGAATAAAATAGAATTAAAAATGAAAGAGAAAGCCCAATTGAAAATACTACTATAAATGCACACACAGTCATTACTGATGCTGTAGTGTGAAAGAAATATCAAGAATATGAAAACTTTTTATTTAGAATCTACACTGAAAAAAACCTCCAACAAGGAAAACTTTATTCTAATAGACTACTAACAATCAATTATAACTTTAAAAATCAAGAAAGTGAATGACAAATACATATTAACATAGCAAAATCTTGGAAAATTTTAAAAAACTCAATAATTCTTTAAAACCCACTTCTAGCAGAAAATGAATTTATTATTGAAGGTAAGAATTGCCTTGATAGGAAAACCGGATAAAGAATAAAGAGAAAGGAACTCTACAGGCTACTGTCTTTTATGACTATCCATTGGAAGCCAACAAGAACACTAGAAATCAAATTCAACAGTGAATTAAAATAATCCTATAGTTCAATCAGGTCAGGTTTATCATAATGTAAGATGTATTTCAAATTATTAATTATTTTTGCAATCTATAACATTAGGCTAAAGATTAAGTTAATGATTATGTCAATATATGCAGTAATTTGGAAGACAAAGTAATCACCCAGTAAGAGTAAGTCTTACAGGACATCACAAAGAGATGAAGTAACTCAGCTTGCTAAAGAACATTCAGAAATACCTAGGAATGATACATACACGTAAGGATGATCATGAAGCACTTCTTTCTTAAGAGGACAGAAGACAAGAGTGCCTCCGACACAGCTTCAATTCAGAATTGTACTCAGAATCTACCTGAATTCAGTGAAGCAGAAAAGGAACATTGAAAATATACACAGGTTGACAACAACAGCAACAGAACCATTTCTTTTTCGCAGATGGCATGAGTTTCTATGTAGAAAAAGAAAAAGTTAATGACTCCAATAGCTAACTGCACAAACTTTATATGTTTGATTTTAAAATATCAATTAATCTTCTTTAACAACAATAAAAAAAAAAGGTTTGAGATTAAAAAACAGTATTTTCAAAATTAAAATTGAGAAAAACATAGCAACGTAGCTGTAAAATCCCCATGACTAAAACTACAGCAGTGTAGTGCAATGAGGGAATGGAGCACTGTCCCAGGAGTCTCTCTACTTTTAAGATATTCTCCCTAGAAACAGTCTCATGGACAGCCAGATGTGAGCTTTCTTAATATCTTAGATATTTCTCAGTCTAATTAACTTGGAAACCAAGATTAACAAAGCCATCACCCTCTATAAATTTAATACTCTAGCACATCTCCTTATATGTGTCTCATGTGTAGCTCATAGTACAAAATGATTTAGTTAGTCCCTGTGAGTTCTCAAGGTCTGAAGGATTGCCATATAACTCAAAATGTCAAGTCTAAAGTCTCTTTTGAGTCTCAAAGCAAAATCTTAGCCATGAGTCCATATAAAATCTAAAAACAAGTTATATATTCCCCAGGCAATATTCTATGGAACAAACATTCTAATTCTAATAGGAAGAATGGAAACCCAGAGAGAAGGGGGTACAGTCAAAGAAGTGGGAATCCCCAGAGGGCAAACACTGAATCTGATAGCACCATGTCCTCTTTCCAGGGCACATGATGGCATGGTATGATTCCAATGGGATTTGACAAGTCTGGCCCATGGCTTTAGCTATTTTTTTGACATTTTTTCTATCTTAGACTATATTTTCTGCCAAAAATTAGTAGGATTGAGGAGTCTGAGCCAATTCTGGACATCCTTTGGACAGCTGTCCTTGATATTAACCACTTGACTTCTTTTTTATGATCTCTTTATCATATTTTCCTCAACAGCTATGTTTAAATTACCCCCCTTTCTTGTAGCCAAGCTGCAAGTTTTCCATCTTTCTGATATGTTTTTGCTCATAGTCATCACTTTGAATCTGGCTGAAAGCTCCTAGCAATAATCATATCACAGTCTGGATGTCTCAGGATACTTCCTCTGCGAGATTGACTAGTGCTTTACTTTTGAATTCAGCATCATACAAAGTCTAAATGCACTGACAGAAATGTAGACAAGTTAATTGCCCAACTGTAGCAAGGATGATTTCTAATCCAATTCCCAACTGAGTTCTTTTTCTTCCCCTCTCAAACCACATAAACTGCAACAGTCTAGTCATCTGAGATTCAACAGAATGATTCAAATTATTAAAAAAAAAAAACAAATATGAGCCATTTTCAGAAAAGTAATGGCCCTACTAGTTACAAATTTTCCACCACTGTGAAAATGCATCTCCACAAAACACCTTCAGGAGGAAGTAAGTGTTTTTCTCACGGTTTCAGGAGATGCATTGCCTCACGAAAGGGGGCCTGGTAGTGCAGAGCAGGTTGCATCATGGCAGCCTACAAGCCAGAGGAGAGAATCAGAGGCTATGCTGTGGGTTCTCTCTATTCTCCCTTTATTCTCTCTGGCCCAACATATGGGACAGGGCCGCTCACATCGTAAGGTGGCTGCCCTCGCTTTTCTGCTTTTTTAGAAATGCGGTCATGCACAAATGCGTGTTTAAGAATCTCAGGTTGGCAGTGAAAATTGACCATTACAAACTGTCCCTTTAACTTTAAAATAATTCCTTGCTTATGTAACTTAGTTAGAATTCCCCATTGAGCAAAATCAATAAGAATTTAGAGCTATTTTTAGTAATCTTTGGGTTTGGGGAAAAGTCTAAGGATAAAGGTGAGTTCTAGAAAACTAACTGTGACTCGAAGTTCTCACGTGGCTCGTCTTTTGTTTTTTTTTCCTGTTACTTTACTTGACAGTTCCATGCATGTAATAACATGCACACTCCATGCTTTGCCATCTCATTTTCCCCTGCCTTTCCTGAGGGAATCCTTGCTCTTCCAAACAAGTCTCTTTCCTACCCTCATGTCTTCTTTTTGTGTGTGGCCCAAGAGTTTAACTAATTAAAGTTTTCGCATGAGTTTGGATGGGAGGTGATCAGTAACCACATCACCGAATAACAAAACAGCAGCCTTTAACTACGAGTGGGCCCTCGGGGATGGGTAGGGCCTCATCAGACGTTCCTCAGACTAAGACGAAATGCTGAAAGAACCAACCTTGTGCAGGTTTCACACAATAATCAAAATGTCAGTGAGTTATGAGTGTTATAGCTAAGCTGTGTCTGTAAGATATCTTGGGGGCCACATATTTCCATTCTCTGGCTCTTTTATTCTTTGCAATTACTTTCTCAACGTACCCCGCGAGCTAGAGAGGGTACTATTACTGTCCCATTCAAGGCTAAGCACTCAACCATCTCTTACTGTAGCCAGCTGGGTTCTGAACAAAACATGGCTTGCTGCAATTTTGAAGGCTGAACACAGAACTAATCAATGAATATAAACATGAGTATTAGAAAGCAGTTTCACAACACAGCTATCTATGATTTTAAATTAGATTAAGTACATTTAAAAAGTTAGATGCTTCAATCTCAGATCCAGTTTTAACTACCGGGCAAAGTGAGGAAGGTTATTAATAGAAATTATATCTCATTCTATTTGTAGAATTAGAATAGACTTAATAATGCAATTCATGTGTATGTGTGTCTGTGGTATATGGTAAGTTCCCAATAAATCCGAGGTGTTACTAGCAACAGAGCAGAGTCATCAGCACCTTCATAGTCTTCTTATTTTATTTTATTCTTTCATGTTTGCTCTGCTAACTCTTATTGATTTCTTTGTGTCTATCACTGAGAGAAAAAATTGGGAAACAGAAACAGAAACAAATGTAGAAGATGATGTGAAGAGAAAGACACGATGGTGCCATAGTGATTTCCAGAACAGTCTTTCTTCACAGTACTCAGAAAGAACCAGGTTTGCCAGAGCTCAGGCTGCAGAACCATGAAAGTAAACATCTTCTCCTCAAGCTAGACATATTTTTACTCCAGCCCTGATGACTGAACGCAGAGTATGAAGAGGCCTGATACTATATTTCTTTCTGTCCTAACAATGGCTCAGTCACACCAATGTCACCTTCATATTACATATGTGCATTAATTATTCTAATACATTTTAAGAAGCAATATTTAATGATTTTTCACTGTCCTTATTTAATTGTTATGGACTTCAAAAAACTATTGTATCTGTCTTAGATAATAGTTGCTAGCATTTTTCCCAATTTGAGGGCAAGTGGCTAGTTTATACAATGTTGGAGCTTACACAGCCTGTGCATGGACATTCAGTATGTGATGGTAACCGCAAGGAGATTGTTTATGCAGTTGCCACTTTGCACCTTTAGCTTCTAGGGATCTTGAAACAGTGCTAGGTCACAGCAAATACCTGAGAGTTTACATATAGTGCTCCAGTTAGTCTTCTTAATTCTTGAGATTAAAGGAACATCAGCATTGATGGGGTGCAGATCACAGATAGTTTACCCAACCTGTGGAAGACACTCAGCTTGCTTTCTGGCATGGGGTAAGTGTAGTCCAGTGGCCCAAATAAGGCAATTGTAAAACTATATGTCTGCGTTCTCTAAAGAATGTGGAAATCCCATGTTGGATGGACTCTCGAGCCATGTAAGTGGACATACTAAAGTAGAGAACTACGTCTGTTTCTCTTGCTGTAGATTTTACAGCAAGACTAGAATTATCCTTTAAGAGACTGACAGAACTGCATGGCGAGATGCTCTGTCTGAAAAGAGGTATAGTATTTCTGTGTATTTAAAGTCTACAAATCAGTGTTGCTAATATGCTTACAAGGCTATACATTTTTGCTCAGTACCTAAGTCCAGAATGTTGTCGTTACTCTCGAAGTTACTCACATCCTTTGTCATCACTGCATTCCTTCAAAATCTTCTTATTGTCCCATATTGTGTTTTGAGTAATTTATTAAATAATGTAGAAATTTTAGTTTTCATACAATTTGAAAATTCACTGGTGATGAATTTTTGAGCTCCTGTCATGTTAATATTGTCCACTTGACAGGATCTAGAATTAGAAAATATCCAAGCCTCAGGATATTCCTCTGTGAGGAACTATCTTAATAGGTAAGTTAAAAAGAGAAAGTCTACCCTGTGCTGACTATACCATTCCAGAGGCTCGGGTTCCAGACTTCTCTTGGAATGACTTGAAATGTGACAAGCTACCTCATCTTTCTATCATGCCTTCCCCTCCGTGACGGACCATATCCACCCAAACTGTAAGTTGAAAGAAACCATTCCCCTCTCATGTTGCCATTGTCAGATATTTGGTCACAAACACAAGAAGAGTAATTCATATAAGAAATTGGCAGTGTTATGGAGGGGATAAACCCGTCTGTGTGGTTCGTAGGCCCTTGGAATTGGTTTGTAAGAGGACTGTGGAAGTTTAGACTAGATAAACCCCTCAGTCTTGTAAGAAGGGATGAATGGGGCATTCTGGTGGGGATTTAGAAGGCCACGAGGCTAGAATAAATATAAATATTGGAGCCCTGGTTCATAGGATTTCTGAACAGAACAGAGATTCTGTTGGAAAATGTGAGGGAGGGTGGTTGGGTTACATTCAGGTTGCATTCTGCCCATTTACTGAGAACTTGCATGATTCTGAATTTTAAAGTAGTAGACTAATTATTTCATTGGAAGAAATTTAAAGAGAAACTGTCTTCCAGGTCATGGTAATGCTAATGCTTGATTCTTTTTATTTTTAGCTGTAATGAAAGAGCGAAATGATGTCAAAATGTGACATCAAATGTGTTCGGTGAATGGAATGTGAGGAAGTTTAAAGTTGGGGAAAACAAAGATAATAAAGCCTCTGTGGTTGGTAAAGAGATTAGTACACTTAAAGATACCTTTTTATTCCCCACAGCGATTAAGGCATGATGCCCTGTGTGCAAGATCCCACTTACTGAAAACTGTAGCTTATGAGAATGGAAACACATTTCACAGGAGTTTCTGAAATAAGAGGGTCTCCTAAACCAGTGGCTCTGTGGAAAGATGCCACCACAGCAACTATGGCCTAAGGAAGCCAAGTTGCATCTCAACTTCGCAGCAGGACACGGCAGGACTGCCATGGGGTTCTGGTTTTATAGGCACAAAAATATAAGAATGGGGTTGTAATGGAGACTTATGCCAAGGTTCCAGAAATATGCTAAAGCCAAGAAATGGATGGCAATATTAGAATCTCTGGAAGGCAGTCCAGAAGAATCATTACATAAAGCCGGGGAGGTGAAATGAAAGTTGAAATGAAGACTCCATAGTGTCTGTAACACCGTAAGAGATCCATGAATGAAAGCTGACAACATGAAGTGGAGTCAGCCTAAGAGAGGTATCATGTGTGCTGCAAGAAGGAGAGTTGGAAGGAGAGTCTGTTCGAAACTTCTAAGCACAGCTGATTCCATCACGAGACCCAGATAATTGCAGGGAGCTGAAGCTTTTCTTGTTAGTCTTGCGGGACTTTATTTTTGCAATGGTTCAATCATTACTTGCTGATACCACATTCTTCCATTTTGGAAGGGCCATTGTATCCTAAACTACATATCTTGATTTTTATTTAATACTAGCTCACAGTTTAAGAGATTGTCTTAACTTTCAAAAGAAACTTGGATTTTGTACTTTTAACCAATCTTAGACCTGTTAAAGACTCTGGAGACTTTTGGAATTAGACCAAATGTTTTGCATTATAAAATTGATATAAACCTATGTGGATAAGAGGTAATAAATTGTATGTTTAAAATGTTATGTCTGGATGTCAAATTGACAAAACGTCAACTTTGATGGTTAAGATTGTCAATCTGTCAGGTTCTGGAATCATTAGAGGAACGTCTCTTGCCATGTCTTTGACATACTTTCAAAATTATATCAGACTGAGGTGGGGAGACCCACCCTGAAAATTGGGATACCATTCAGCAGTCTGAACCCCAGACTGTATAAAAAAGGAGAAAGCAAGTCTAGCTTTAGTAAGTGTCACTTTGCTTCTTGACTATGGAACCATTGTGAACAGTTGCTCAACTTCCTGCCATGACTCCTTCCCTGCTGGGATGAGGATGTCCTCTCAAAGTATGAATGGAAAGTAACTCCTCCCTTGCATTGCTTCTTTTCACACAAAATAGAGAAGGAACTAATATGTGGTCTTTTGAACACTTCAGTTATCCAGGTGTGTGTGTGTGTGTGTGTGTGTCTGTGCATATGACTGTAGAGCCTACCTGAAATCTTTCCATTGGGTAACATTCACACAATCTTTTATTATTAATGTTTGCTTTCTTGATCTTTCTCTTAATCACTCTGCCTTTGCGGAAGTTCCATTCTGTATTTGCTTACAATTTTAATTCTCTTTTTAAGTATTTTTCATTCTGTTCTAATTTCCTTAATATTCATATCAGTTTTCAATTTTGCATTTTTTTCCCAGCATACATTAAGGGCTATACAGTTCTTTGTGTAGAAAATATGAGGACATTTTGTATATTAAAATTTTGACAACTTGCATAAATTTGCATATATTTCCATTATGATATCCTCTTCTTGAACTTATGTTTTAATTTCTGAGCATACAGGTATTTTCATTACTTTCTTTATTCCCAGCCATTAAGTTCTTTCATCAGAAAATGTAATATGAATACCTGTTTTTTTTCAAAGGCTCCTTGACTTATCTTGTTCTTGCCTGATGCTGGTTCCATTATAAGATGAAAATATCAAAGTAAAACATGTAATGAATGGCCTAACTTACAATCATCATAGCTCAGCAGGATACTGAATTGCCTTTTCTTCATAATTATTTTCTGACCAGGACTGTAGCTCACTGCCACAGTCCAACATTGAGGAAGAAAATTATTTTGCCTAATCAGCTCTGGGAAAGATCAGCATTCAAAACCAAAATGTAAAATCTTTATATTAACCCTTCAGCTTCACTTGACTTTAAAGGTAACTAATTCTGGAAGTTACAGGTTGAGTTAAATACTAGTAGTCATTCATTAGATTTGCTGTAGATTGCACTTTTGATGTAAGTTATTTTTCAAGGACTTGAAGAACATTTTGAGTAAACAGGCAGCTCTTTGTTTGAGGTATACATAAGTCACAAGGTGACCTTTCGTTGTAGGCATTCAGGAAACTGCCTTCAGATCCTGCCAGTTTTGCTATCTTTAAGATATATCCAATAAATCCCCCTAAGGTTTGATTACACCTACACAGACCACTAACTACTTTACTTTCAATCACCTTTCTCCATGCTTAAATATTCATGCCATAAATAATCTCTAACCTCCCCTAAGGAAGATAGAGCTGGAATTCAAGTCTTCCAGGAATGCTGGGGAATTCATGATCAAACTGTTTTTCTTATCACTCGTTTCAATGAGTGCCATCCTAAACAGACCTGGTTATGTATTTACTCATGTCATGCTTTGTTCACAAATTTATAAATTAAAACATACATTTTTTTAAAAAAATAATTAATTCAGAAATTGTAAATATAGCAGACTATTTTTCTTCATGTTTTTGCCAAACAAATTCTTTTATGTGTGATTTGCTACTAGGAAAATCTACTTAGGATCAAGTAAAAATTTTGTAAATTCATCAATAATATGCACCAGGCAAGAGAGAGCAAAATGATGGTAGAATTACAGTCTTCATCTGTTAATTGAGTTTATCAGTGTCTGATCTGCCATTAAAAAGAAATCATGAGCACCTACTATAAGAAGAGTGAGAAGAAGCACTGAAGACTTCATCCCAGAGTGGCATTCCTTATCAGCTCCTCTGTGAGGTGCTCCCATTTTATAGACCAGACTCCACTGGCCACCTAAGAGGACCTCCATTGCTTAACAACCTCCCATCTGCCCAGAAGAGTAAATTAAGCATCATTTTGCTGCTATAATTTCTATATATATTTTAGTAGCCATTGTGGCTATATCTGTTCTCATTGATTTGTGGGCCTGAACAACAAATTATTACCTTGGCTGTCAGTTACACTCTTTTGGTGCTTTTGTTACAAAGACAGCATTTTTGCTGTTCTTGCCAACTTTTTCCTCTTAACCTTTTCTGTCATTGTATACCATTTTAAAACAAAGCATTCATTCCCCATGATATACATAGGTTTAAGATCAGAAGTATCTATATGACATTCATTTTCCTTCTGTAGTTTGTATCAAAACTATCAGTTTTGAGAATTATAGCGTAAAAAATTTGCTCCAAAGATCAATAAATACATTTGTTTCTCCTTATAGTTCTTTTCTTTCTGATTTTACAAATGTAAAATTAAATAGTATTTAGGTAAGAGTAAAGTTAATAAAGCAGGTTATACATCATAGTCTTAGAGCAGCTAATTACCTAACATGTGTAAGGCATTAAATATGATTCTCAGCCAGAAAGAAGGTTATTTCCTCTTGGTGAATTCAGCTATCATGGTTGGTCTCTATAAAGGCTTTGGACTAAACTTATTTTGTCTTTTAGCAATATAAATCTGCTACTTTTCTGTTATTATATTTCTTTGTTGGACTATTCTACTAGGAATCTTTAATCCATCTTTGCTGGTGTCTCTTCAAACAGTTTTTCATGATGCTCAGTGTTTTACTTGTCTTTAATGACGGTGGTACCATGAATGATGAGACTTTATCCATGGGATTTTTGTGGCTTTTATTGATGATGGATTCCTCTATTTCTATCTCTCAAATTCTTGAGAAGTATCACCAAGAGAAACTTAGTGAATTATAGACTGGGCTCTTTTAAGAAGAAGTGGAAGAAAGGTGGTTTCTCCTCTAAAGGTTACAGGATAGCCAACATGCTCCTGGAATTCTTAGTTAAAGCTGGTCTCCTTCTTTGCTTCCACATGAAGCCAATATCAACAAATGTTTCCCTGTCTTCC
Organism: Cricetomys ansorgei; assembly: GCA_026225945.1. Lineage (NCBI taxonomy): Eukaryota > Metazoa > Chordata > Mammalia > Rodentia > Nesomyidae > Cricetomys > Cricetomys ansorgei. The sequence goes on along the minus strand of JAMJFZ010000239.1, from coordinate 6,140,683 downwards.
TCATCAGAAACTCACTTCCTCTTACAATTAGATATTTCCGTAAGAAAAATCTCCTTTCAGTCTTTGTTTTATAAGGCTCTTATAATAACTTATCACCCATTTAGGGCCCAGCATTTTTCTTATTGTTTTCTTGGAGATGACCTTCTAAATGGAAAGCCACAGACAATCTTATGGCAACCTTCAATTTGTCTGTTTTATAAGCCGTGGATTCACTCTTTCTTCCTCTGAGGAGTTCCTCATGCTGTTGTCAACTCCATTCTGTACACAGGAGTTTGTTGTGTCTCTATGTCATGTGCCATATCATAGCCATTGTTCAACAACCGTCTTCACACAAGAGATGGTATCTGCATTATGTACCAGATCACAGACATTGTTCAACTCTTTCTGCAGGCAGGAGGTTGTTTGTGTCTGCATATCATGCCCCTTATTAAAGATAAAAATAAAATTACTCTGCTAATTATGACTGATGGTATCTTTCTCTCTGCATCTCTTGGAGTTGGTATTTTTTTGTAATTTACAAAACTGAAACATATTGTTATCCTGAGAAAATTTTATTTCAAATATCATAGCACTTATTTAATAAAAAACTTCACAGCACCTATACTGAAATACAATGGTAGTGTAAAGAACTATGTGAGTTCTAACACTTGTAAGAAGCTGCTATTACTCTATGAATGCATATCAATATTTATGTGTATTAGATAAATGTGACTAACTATCATAAGGTGTAGCAGTACCCTACAATATTTTACCCTCAGTTTAGGGAAGAAGAAAGGAAAGATAGAAATATTCACCACTTTTTCAAGTGACCTTAATACAAAAAGAGAGAAAGGTAGAAGCCTTCACAGCCTCTTTTTAGGCTGTTCTAAGCTCAAATCTCTCCAACCTTTATTCTTACACTAACAAACAACAGCAACCCAATCAACGAACCACCAATCAACACCCACCCTGACTCATGGGGCCTCAGACCTTTTATGCCCTAAGCCAAAAGTTCCCATAAACCCATGTGGCATGTAATCCCAAACACAAGCTACAGATGATTACACCTAACCAAATTATAGCAACCTGCATCAAGTATTCCAAAAAAAAAACTCATAAAAAACTATACCACAACTGGGGTGGGAACATAAACCTAATCCAATCACCATTTTGTGTTTTTAAAGAAACCAAAATAACAAAAACTTTTTCCAAGTGTTCATCTGCAATAATGTGGTTATTCTTCTGTACTGAGCTTTAAGATACTTGAATGAAAATGGACATTTTTGAACTGTAATGGTTGAAGGGTGCTCCCGAAAGGGAAGAATGTGGTACCAGCAAGCATATATTTCTCTTTGCTCATTTGAATTCATGGCTTCTTTTTCATTAATTGCAAGCATGCGCACACAACCCCCCCCCACACATATATACATACATATGCATATATTACATAGGTACAACCTTCTTAGTCTAATGTTATGTGTATGTTTCCAGGGATGACCATTTGGTATTGGATAACTAATTGCTGTGCTCTTCCCTAGAAAAGACTATTTCTCCCACTTCAGTATACCTGAGTTGCCCCTAGTTCTTTGTGTAGGGCTAAGGCATAATGGGCCTTCCTCAACAGCTCTGTAATTGGATTTAATATATTTTCCACAAGAGAGAAATCATGCCTGATACTGGAAACCTAGCCAACATCTCAAGACTAATGAAGTCACATATCTTTGAGGAGAACCTACAACCACCACTTTACTACATCAGCATAATCCCTAACTACATTTCAAATATGTGTCCTTATATCCACAGATAAGTGCAGTCCTCACTCCTCATCATCAAAACTTCTCTTCACAACAGATGGAGAGCACTGCAAAACACACACACACACACACACACACACACACACACACACACACACTAGCAGTGATGTGGCTGTTGAACACCATCTATGCCTATATATTCACACCTAGAAAATATCCAAACAAGTACATTCTGCTTTTCACAAATACAGAATGGACCCAACAATTTTTCCTTCATCTCCAAATCCAAAGGAAATCAATGCGATGAATAGGGATAGCAGAGTTTATTCTGGTTACAGCATTAGATGCTTTAGTGCATGGTTGATTGTCACTGCTCCTTTCAGTCTCGTGGGGATGGGTGAATTAGGGCAAAAATCATGGTAGAGAAACCTCTTCATGTTGTGGGAATGCATTAAAGGTGCAAATAAGTAAAGCAAAGAACACAGGCCCCAAGAGATCCCTTCAAGGATAGACCTGCAATGATCTAACTTCCTCTATCACCTCCAAGGGCCTGCGAACGAGCGTTCGTATGGAAGTAAGCCTTAGAGGATACAAATTCTTCAGCTTTTTCAGGGTTCTAGTGCTAAGTCTACCCCACTAGTGGGATGTTTACTACTTGCTATTTTGGCAGATACTATTTGCTGTTTAAGTGTCAAAGAATAGAGTAAACATACTGAAGAGACGCCCGAATCAAAATATTACTAGAGATAGGTACTGGCTATTAAACTAGGACAGAGAAATTTTACTATATAGATAAGGCTAATGGAATTTTCAGAAGCAGAAAAAAAGAAAGCAGCAGAAAAATATACTTAAAGTCTTCTCCAGACACTTAGAAAATAAATAGACACATGATCCTCTACTCAAAAGCTGGGTGTTATTCAGCCAAAGGTGGAGTCCTAACTTTTTCAGTCTTTCATATGAAGAGACAGCCTACCCAACTTTTAAGTTAGTATGTCAACGGTACTCTTATTCTCTGTAAATTTGATTTTAGTGCTCAACAACTAATCCCAAGAACATAATTCAGTAAGATAAATCCATTTGATTTATCATTTTTAAGCTGTTGGAACCTGTGTGCATGCATAAAAGAATTTTTTCTTTATTGCATATACAATGGATGGTTTCCATGCAGAAGTGAGACAGTCTGATATTGTTGAAGTCATGTGGTATACACACTTTGATGGTGAAGGTGGTACCTGTGCATACCTCAAATCCAGAGAGAAATATAGAACTTTACCACATAATCATTTTCAAAAAAAACAAAAACAAAAAAAACCTCATTGAAAGGCAGACTAGTTGTTTCTGATTGGAATACAGTGAGGTAATATTCTTTGCTGCCTGTATTCTGCTTCTGACATATCCTTAGATGGAGATATTTGAGAATATTCCAGAGAAAACCTCTATTCAGTCTGGTTTTACAGCACAGCTGTTCAAAATCAGTGAATGTGCTTTTCTGTCTCATTGACAAAGTATAATCTGTTCCACCCAACATACTTTTAGAATTTTTAATTATCTTCCACACAGCACCCGCGTGCGTACGTGTGTGTGCGCGCACACACACACACACACACACACAGAGAAACACATATGCAAATGCAGGCTTTGGCGAATGCATATTATGCTAGACATATGAATGAACTGTCTCACATCACTGTGGCCCACTGCAATAAGAAAGCGATAATTTTGTTTTTATTATGGGGAATTATCAGCCTGGAGGCTGCTTACTCTTCTTATTCTCCTACTAGACTACGAGTCTGTGGGAACCGAAGATTGTTTGTGTTTCTGTGCATATCACCCATCATCTACATGCTTGCTTCAGGAATGCTCACTGTTCAGGGAGTGGCCATTTCCCTGGATCCCATTTTATTCTCTCCCCTATGTTTTTCAATAGAAATGTATTTCTTCTATAATTGATGTGATATTCATTCCTCAGAGTTTATAGGCTCCTGAGCATCATTAGGGAACACAATGCACAAGAGTCTTTATGGCTAAATGCGCCCCTATCTGTAATGGGATAAACAGCAGGAGGAAATGTGTTGCCCAGGCAACAGAGCTGCCAGTTTGAATGACTTCGAGAAAATGTTCTAGTAAGTGCTGAGTTCATATTAAATTTGACAATGAAAAGAATAATGAAAAATCCAATGCTTTTGAATAAAAGTAAAATTTCACACTGCTCTTAATATTGTCAAATTATAGCCATCATACAGCTGCATTCATTGAAGTTATTGAAATCTCCGGAGAAATCGAGTAGTTCATTGCAGAGCACAGCTTGTCACTTTTGCCTAGTTCGTTATCTAGTTCAGTTTTAGAAATACACATATCTGAGAAAAACCTGTAGATCTTGCCCATAGCTTGATGTACTAATGTTGACTCTGCCCATGTCTGTGTGTACTAATGTTGATCTTGCACAGAGTTGTATGCACTAAAGATTCAGGGAACAGAAAAGTAGAACCACAAAACTGAATTTTTAAAATTTATTTTAGAATTGATCCTACTACAGCTCTGAGTCATATTTTCTGGCTTTGGATGTCTGCTGTGACCATAATCGCTTGGTCGGCCTCCCCAGTAACATGGTGTAACTGACTACATGGTGTTACCGTTGAGGTTAATGTGTGGGAAGCAGCACAGTACAGTGCCTACTTCTGGGTCTTTATTAACAGATGAATATACTTATCTCAAGGAAATGGAACTTAGTACTTATCTGGCAACAGCGATCATATGAAAATCAATTCAAAGGCCAGTCAACAACTGTGATAAAGAAGAAATACCCAGATCATGGCGCAAAGGCATCAGCTTCTATGGTTGGCTATGATTAGACTGGGATTGGACTGAGTATAAGTACATCTGTTCTGGACAGGATTTACTAAGTAAAGGAATAACAGCCCTGAGTGTGGGTGGTTCTATGGACTAGGGTCCTAGACTAAATAAATAAATAGATAGATAAATAAATAAATAAATAGATAGATAGATAGATAAATAAATAAATAAATAAATAAATAAATAAATAAATAAATAAATAAATAAATAAGTGAAGAATCAAGCCAGCTGAGCATCAGCATTTTACTTACCCTACTTTCTGCCTGCCATGACTTTTGCTGTGTTATGTCCCTCCCCAATAATGTATAAAAATCAGTCTAACACGTGAGCCAAAGTACATTTTCCCTTCTTTAAGTTATCTACGGCAAGTATTTTGAAAAAGGCAAGAAAAAAGTAACTAATGTGGAACTTTATCTGAATTTCACTTTGTCATAATAATGAAAATATTTGGAAAACAAGTTTCCAGCCGCATCCCTGTAAATAACACTAACGAAAATCAGTGTGTCGTGTGTAAAAGAAGACATGAATGTAGAATGAGGGCCAGTCAGAAAGAAGAGGTGGGAGGGACCAACAGAGGAGAAAGAGGAGGTTATGCAACTGTAGGAAAATGTCAAAATGAAACTGTTTTATTTGAAATTAACATAAGCTAATGAAATCTTAAAATCCATTATTAGGACTTTTATATTTTTTCATTAGATCGGTTTATGTATTTTTAAACACATTTTATTACCGTATCCTCCCACTTGATGTTACAAATAATAGATTCTACAAACATTAGGCTTGGAGGAAATGGTCTTAAACTATCAGTGGGAAACAGCATTTTTGCAGAATATTTTACAATGTCAACAACATTGAGAAAGACGATTTTGAATATGAGTGAAGCCAACACTTGGCTTCTAATCTTTATTTTTTTAACCATGTCATTTATCTTAATCAAATCATCACAAAATTAATTTTGTTTTTAAGCTGTCTTTATAAAATTCCATTTCTCTTTTGAGATATTTGAGAAAAAAATTTTATTTTCACAGTGTTAGAAATCTCCCTTTCATCTGCATGTACTCTAGCTCTATTTTTAAAATTAAGTATGATAACATTAAGGATTTCTGCTTGATTTTACAATTAAATAAATTTGTTTCAAACATTTATTCTCACATTCATGCAATTTTTAGATTGATACTTTACAAAAATGTACTTGAAATATGGGTCATTAACATGTGTGGGTTGAGAAATATAAGAGCTCACTGGGTAGTGGTGGTGCACACCTTTAATTTCAACACTTGGGAGGCAGAAGCAGAAGAATCGAGTACAAGGCCAGCCTGATCTATAGAGTGAGTTCCAGGATAGCCTGAGTTACAAAAAAAAAAAAAAAAAAAAAGAAGAAGAAAGAAAACTCTGTTTCAGAAAAACCAAAAAGAAAAAAAAAAGAAAAAAAACAAAATAAATAGAAAAGAAGAAAAAAAGAGAAAAGAAACACAAGGGATGGCAAGGGAAAATGAGTATTCTCAGAATAATCTACTCCAATTGTTTGATTCTAGACAATCTAGTGTTCATATGAGTTTATCTCAGAATTTCTTTCCCTTAACAACAAAAGTCTATATGCTGCATGCCTAGTGCAGAATGTAAAAAATATTAATTACAAAATTTAGCATGTCTTCATTGAAAGATGTAAGTCTCTCAATTGTAGACATTTCCAAAGGACTAGGAAGGTTTATTGATACTACATCAGGCAACCTTAATTTTGGAAATCCAGACATTCATGGTTTTTGCTTTAATGTATTAAAATATTATTGAATTTAGCTTCAATATGTCTGTACACAAAATACAGCCTCCACTTTTTACCCACAGAGAATATCACTGTAGTTTTCAGAATCTTTTAAAATTGAAAGGTCACCAAGACAGGACTGCCCTTTATAGAGATCATCAATAATAACAAATTTATTAGATTGAAAAATTATAAATTTGCTGCAAAATTATATTGATATCATGTAGATATTCTAGTCCTCTTATTTCCTTTTACAATTTATTTTAAACTAAAAATGCCATGCCATTCTTCACTAAAATTATTATAATATTGAAGTATAAATATTTATGAATCATACACATTCATACATTATATACATATATTTGTAGCAAATGGATATATAAATACCTATCAGGTTGCATGGCAAGGATAGGGCAATGAGTGAAACTTTTAATTAACCCTAGGTGAATCCCTGGTTTTTGGTCCTAAGAACCAATAGAAATTAGTTGATGTGTGTACACTTTGCATTTATAACATTAAGGTTCTACAGATAGAATGAAGGAAGGAATCTAGAAGGGAAAGTCTAAGTTCTGCTGTTAAAAAATCACAACTAAATCCTTGGCATATGCCTAAATGATTCAACATCCTACTACACAGACACTTGCATGGCCATGTTCATTGATATTCTATTCATAATAGCTGGGAAATGGAAACCTAAATTTCCTTCAATGGTCAAATGAATAATGAAAATGGGATACATATACTCTACAGAATATTATTCAGCTATAAAGAAAAAAATGAAATCATAAACTTTGCAGGTAAATGAATAGAACTAGAAAATATCATAGTGAGTGAGATAACCCAGATCCAGAAAGTCACATGATACATGCTGTCTCTCATCAGAGGCTCCTACCTCCAAATTTCAGAACACAGCGTGGAGTAACTGCAGAAAGGTAAAGTACAAAGGGATCATTATCAGGTACAGGGGTAGGGGGCGATAAAGAGGGAAATACCAGGGTATAGGTGATCTGATCTTGGAAGTTGGAAAAGGATGGGCTTTAATTAGGGAATGGAGAGAAAGGTAAATTTAAAAGGAGATAGGAGGGTGAAAAAACAATAAGGTTATCTGAGTAAGTCAAAGGAACCATACTATTAATTATTTATCTAAAAAAATTCTAATTTTTTTTTTTTAAAAAACATGAATGCCTAAACATGAGCTAAATGAGAAAAGCTCCAATAGACTTGCTAATGTGGACAGGGAAGGCCCAGGAGCCCTCAATCCTACACAAAAAAATCTAAATGTCACTAGAGAATGCTGAAAGCAAAGAATAGTCTTCCACAGGGAAGAACACACCAGTTGGTTATCCAATACCAAATAGTCAAACCTGAAGACAAACATACTAGTAGAATTATTCAGACTGAACAGGCTACATTTAAGAATGTATATGTATATAGATATACATATATGCATATAACAGCATTTACTGAAAAAAGAGGTCATGAGTTTGAAAGAAAGCAAGGAAGGGTATGTGACATAGTTTGGATGGTGGAAAGGGAAGGAAGAAATTATATAATTATAATCTCATATACAAAAACAATTTAAAAAGTAACTAACAAATAAAATTTTTAAATTAAAAATAGTAACATAAAATACACTCATTACATTAGCAGTGAGATGCTTTGCTAGGTAGATTTTATGTGAAATATCTCTAAATAAATAAATAGTTAAAACTCACAACTTTGGGGCTGGAGAGATGACTCAGAGGTTCAGAGCTCATGATGGCTCTTCCAGAGGTCATGAGTTCAATTCCCCATAACCACATGGTGGCTCACAACCATCTATATTGGGACAGAGCTGTCTTCTGGTACACAGATGTATAAGTGGATAGAGAGCTCATATAAATAAAATAAATCTTTAAAAAACTCACCACTTCTTTTCTCAGTTTTGACATGCATAATACTTAGAAATCATATCCTGCCTTACAAGAAAAATGAAGCATCTAGAATCAGAAAATCAGTTGGACATCACAGAATGAGGATCAGGACCATTTGCCTCTCTGAATCTGGACAGGAGGGCAGAGACAGAGACCAAATAGGTGAACCCAACTGGAGGAGACGCTGGTGGACCCACAGCTGTACGCTTCTAGAAAAGCTGGACAGCACAGGAAGACAAATGGGAACCCAATGCACATAACCGATCTTTCAGAAAGAATCGAAAGACATGACAGATCCAAGCCTGCAAAATAAATATGCCTATGACAAGTTCAAATGCTTGTGGCTCAGAGAATAAGTGAGATTAAATAGTAAAAAGCTTTGGACAGAAATGACTGACAGCTGTTCACAGTGATGATGCACAGAACTGCGGTCACGGGGACAACAGACACAGACTAAGACACAAATCAAAACTTACATTTGGACAGTGTTTAAAACATCAAATACATGTTAAAACAGGGAAAATCTTGAAATAAGCTGTGAACAGGAAGTAGTAGAAGGCCCTCATAATTAATAACATGAGTAAGAATTAGTTTTTCCACGGAAAACTATACAAGACTATGGGTTACTGTATATTTAGTTATTCTTCTTAAGAAAAAATGTAAAATTTGCTGGTTTATAAAAGAAAAAATTTCCTTGAACTGTGAGTGAAGGATAAACACACCGTTAGATATGGAAAGATTAAAATCAATTCAGTGAAGGATGAGACTGAACTGCGTAGAACACACCTGTCTGGTCCAGTGTATTATAAGAGGGTCATAAGAGAAAGTAACAACATGAGGAGAAAATTAGCCAACAAAACATGGAGGCTAGCTATTAACCCTACCTTAACCCTAACCCTAAGCCTACCTTAACCCTACCCTAACCCTAACCCTACCCTAACCCTAACCCTACGCTAACCCTAACCCTAAGCCTACCTTAACCCTACCCTAACCCTAACCCTACCCTAACCCTAACCCTACCCTAACCCTAACCCTAACCCTAACCCTACCCTAACCCTAACCCTAAGCCTACCTTAACCCTACCCTAACCCTAACCCTACCTAACCCTAACCCTACCCTAACCCTAACCCTACCCTAACCCTAACCCTATCCTAACCCTAACCCTACCCTAACCCTAACCCTACCCTAACCCTAACCCTATCCTAACCCTAACCCTACTTACTCCTTGATCTCTTTCAGTGTAACCCCAAGTAGAAAGCTGTAACAGTGCAGGTGGAGACAGCAGTTTGCCATGTGGACATTGAGGAATGTGTGTAAGGAATGGGGACACTGTTCTACAGTATGAGACCTAAAAATCAGATAATATTTCATTCTGTGAAATTATTGAAAACATAAGTTAGAAACTCCATTAAACTGTTGTAAGCAAGGAATACTGCTAGTATGCTATGAAGTGGATAAAAAGGAAGATAATTTTTTTAAATGTATGTCCAAAGCCGGAGAAGTCAGGAAAAGTGAATAGTACCCAAAGCAATGAATGGTAAGTTGCTATAAGGACAATAGATGTGACTTCCAACGTTCAATAATCATTTTATATTTGAATGGTCTAAAATTTCCAAGTAAACAGGCATGGAGAAGAGCAGACTCAAGTTGTCAAAACAAAAACTCAAATACAAATTATGAAACATATCACTTTACATAAATTAGGGTGATAGGCTATCATTAGAAGTTTGAATAAGAAAATGTCATCACTGCTGTGAATCAAAGAAAAACTAGCATGAATGTAATAAATTCAAAATTAATTATGAAAAAATTGAAGAGCACCCTTGCTCTTCAAAACTCAATACCTAATACAAAAACTTATGAAGTTTCCAAAAAACCTAATAGGCAAATGAACTGTTTTTTACAACTTCACAGTCTTTCCACAACTAGAAATTTGCAAGCCTGGCACAGGTAGGATGCCTCTGACATAGATGGTGGTGGCACGAAATGTACCCACTCTACTCTAGCTCCTGTGGAACATTCGCTAATGCAGACCACAGCATGGAAGAAAGCACTTACCTTGGCACATCTTAAAAACACAAAAAGCTTGCATTCAGATCATATTGGAACTGTAATATCCCTATAACAACTAGATCGAGCAATTTTCCTCAGTGCTTGGCAAAGAATATCCTTTCTCCTCCCCACCCAGACGCTACAAAGTAACATGTGGAGCAAACAAATATGCATTCGACCTAAAGACAATGAGATGCAGTGGTTAGACAGAAATTATAGCATTAAAATGACTTATTAGAAAAGAATGACATAAAATGGTGCCTAAACATACGCCTGAGAAAATTGCAGAAAGACAAGCCACATAAGTCTAAAGCAACTTTAAAAAAGTGGTTATAAATGTTAGGGCCAAAATCAGTGATTCAGAAAACAGAAAAGGATAGGCAGAATGAAACCAACAGCTAGTTCTTGGAAAAATAAATAATTTTTGTCTTAATCAGAGCTTCTCCGGCTGTAATAAAGCATCATGACCAAAATTACCTTTGAGGCAAAGGGTTTCAGCTTACAGCATCACAGTCTATCCCTGAGAGAAGTTAGGGGAGGAACTCCAACAGGGCAGAACCGTGAAGACAGGAACTGATGCAGATGCTATGGAGGAGTGCTGCTTACTGGCTTTCCCTGTTTGTTTTCTTATTATAGGGTGGCGCCACCCACAATGGGTTTGACCTCCCTCATCACTAAATAGGAAACTGTACCACAGACCTACGCATATTCGAATCAAGTGGGAACATTTTATCAATTGAAGTTCTTTCTCCCAAAATGACTCTAAAACTAGTCATCATAATGATCCTGAGGGCACGTTACTCGATGATAAAGAGAAGAAATACTTTTCTAATGTCTGATAAAAGGCAGGCTTATTATTCCATCGTATCAAAGAGTAGCCAGGGAGTATGTGTTGAGTATATAGTCACAAGCTTGATGATTTAGATAAAAATCAAATCTTGAAATATTCCGTCATATAGACATTACATATCATCAATACTGCTTGTTGAAGAGACTGTTCGTGGAACCTTTGCTACATGACTAATAGAGAATGAATATTTATTTTTATGATAGACACATTAAGTAGACATAAATAAGTAAAAAACTGAAGTAACACATCACTTTCTAAAAAATCACTGTCTTTGGTGAAGTCTATCAAATGATTAAGAAACAAAACCAAATCTTTATAATCTCCAGAAAATTAAAGCAAATGCGTGATTTCTTAACTCCTTCATTGAGGCGAGCGCTACTTTAGCACAATCAGAGTCACATAAGGGAAGGAAAGACAGGGATCAGTAGGTCTTGTGAGTATAAAATTTTAACTTTATACATGATATCAACAACAAAATCCAAAAATGAAAAGAGAACTATATGCCACAATTGTGGGATAAAAGGCTTATTTGATATTCAAAGGTAAATAATAAAATCTACCACCTCATTAGGCTTGACACCGAAAAGTCCAATAACATGGCAGAATACACATAGAAAGAAATAAAAACCTGACACTTCTACTTATTCTAACCTTATTATTGGACAGTGAGACAGTAAGTTAATAGTATTAGAATCAGTAGAAGAGTAACATTAGAATTTTAAAAATCTGTTTTCCAATTATATAATTATTAGCAAGTTCCAATTATTAGTCCCTTCTTTTCCCTGAAAAATATTCTGGAACCAAAATCTGCATAAGACAAAGTCACAGGATGCAAGTTTAGCTTTATAGTTTAAGTATGAGATTTTCTGTACAGAGGGATGTATGAATTGTGTGATCCCAGCTGTCAGGTCTTGATGAAGGCAGTAGGTAGTAAACTGGAAGGTCATAAGCACAAGCTTAGGAGTGGGGCCTATTGAAGGAAGTAAGTCGCGTGGGATGTGCCTTTAAAAAATATATCTGAGCCCTGACCCTGCTTCTCTCTGGTTCCAGTCAGACATGTATTCCTTTTTCCATAAAGTCCTGATTCAGCATGAGTTCAGAATCAATGGAGCCAAGAATCTATGGGTGAAATTTCTGACACTATGAGTCACACTAAATTCTTCTCTTCTTGTTTATGAAAGAAGCAACTACATTTTGAGATAACAAAATGTGAACAACAAAAAGTGAAATATTTTACTGTAATTTTGACAAAACATATGCACGTCAGTAGATGGTAAAGTAAAATACTATGGTGAGGCAACTGGGAATTCCTGCTCTGTCTTCCTAGGCTAGATGTCCCAATGCTGGTTCTCCTGAGGCTCTCTGCAGACTCAATCAACACACTCCTCTTCACCCCCTTAGTGAGCTCTTTAGTAAGTGGTTATGAACTGGATGCAGTTTATATGAAAAGATGAAAGAAATCAAAATGACAAAATAATGTAGGAGGAAGGCAGGGAGAGAAGCAGAAGGAGGAAAAGAAAGAAGATGAAGAGGGAGATTCACACTCAGCAATATAGAGATCATATGAAGTGATAGCAGGAAGGCTGGGTATTGGCAAAGGAACAGACACAGATTAATGGAGCAGATTAAAGGCAGAAACAGACCCAACAATGAGCGACCTCTTCTTAAATTATTTTTATTGAAAATAGATTCTTCTCTCATAAAACACACACTGTCCACAGTTTCCCCTCCCTCCACTCTTCCCAGCTCCTCCCTACCTCTCTCTTCCCCAGATCCACTCCCCATCTGTTTCCCTACAGAAGAGGGCAGGCCTTCAAGAGACAACAATCAATTGTCAAGTGACCTCTTAGCCATGTAGCAAAGGTTCCCCGAACAGTCTCTTCCACAAGCAGTATTGATGATATATAATGTCTATATGACATTACAGAAAACTCTGGACTCAGAATGAGACAATACATTCTTGACAAAAACTCACATCAGGAGATATATATATATATATATATATATATATATATACACACACACGTATATATACCATCTCTTTTTCTTTCAGGTCTCAGGAGTTTATCCTTACCATTCATAAATGATATATTACTAACAAAAAGTATGAGAGCATTTTTGTTTCCCCTGTCAAAACTAATACAAAACACTACTTTTATGGTTCTAGCTCTCAAAACTATATTGTTTCTTTGAAGGCCAAATGTGGTTTGGGTTGTTCACCTTTGCAAGTTGGCATTAAGTTAGTTTACTTGATGAGCCATTAACACACGTGGATCCATTTTCTATAAAAATACTATAGGGATCTTCATGTTTCAAGAACTCTGATGACCACTGATATTATTAAAGGCAACAGTCTATTTCAATGATTTGTCCACTGATTCCTTCCACAGAGATAGTCTATTCCCTCGAATGCCTGGAACATTGGCTTTACGGTATTTTCCTCTGGTTTCTCTTTGCTGTAAATTTTCTCTGACTCTAAAAGGGAGGCCACAATCTCCTCAGGACTCATACACAGTCAGCCATTCTATAGGTCATGGGATGTCCTGGAACACTTTGAAGTTTTTTTCAAATTTGAAGTGATTGACATTTTGTGGGCCATCACTCTCATTATCTTTTCCGGGAACCTTCTAATGACTGACAAGCAACTGCTTCAAATCAGACTAAGTGAGATTCATATAGGGACTGTTCTTCACAAGGCTTCATATCCTTCATCTTTCTCAGACCCTTTACTGTCACTGGCATTGGAGTCAGATGGAAATTTAAGATTCAGAAACTTTACTCCATGACCCAGAGCTTATTCTTGCCTTTAGTTTTTTGTACTTTAATACAATCATTAAAAGGCTCTATCTTTTAAAGAGAACCTTTCTTTTGATAATCACACTTTTCAGGTCAGCAGTCAGGAGATCTGCAAAGATACACTTTGCCCAAGTGCAAGACATGTACTGATTTCCATTCAGATGTTAATGCATCTTTATAATATATAAGTTGGTATAATTCTGTAATACTTTCAATTGTCCAGTGTCTCTCAGTCACTCAGTCCTGTCTCATTATCATTCAGAAAATTTAAATGTAGTAGTGCACTACATGGTCTTTTTCCGAGGGTCTTGATTATACCTTTTTGTCTTTCAAGTATTTCCTTTAATGTCTAATTAGATCTTTGTATAACTGCTTATCCTGTAGAATTTTGTGGTATACGGTAATATGCTTATACCATAGTAGGTAAAATGTTTTTCATTTTACCGGAGACACATGCAGAGGCATTGTCAATCTTAATTTTTAAAGATATTCCCATATTGGCCATTCCTTCCAGTAAATGAGTAATTAAAGAATCAGCCCTTTCAGAAGTCAAGGCAGAAGCAGATTGAAATCCTGAATAAGTATCAATAGTATGGTATACTAAGTTTCCCAAATTCTACAACATGCAAACTATCAATCTGCCAGATTCCCCTCTTTTAGTACCCTTATGGTTACTTCCAATAGGCAATGGGGCTTGATTATACAGAAACATATTGGATAATTCTTTATAATTTTCTTGGCTTATTGTCAAGTAATGGAAAAGTTACTTTTTAAACTCTTATTGATTATTGGCGCTTTTCATGAAATTTTGAGACCTCTGACATATTTCTTATGTGATAATGGGCCTGGTCACCTTGTGTGAGATCTAATAGGAGTAGTATATAATGGATAATTTCTGTCTCAAATGGCTTGCTACAGTTGCATAAGTAATGGTATTAATTCTGAATTATCAGGAATAAATCCAGCAGTTTCTATACACAGAACAGCCCTTCTGTGTACTGAGAATCTGTGATGTTACTAAGAGATTCAGGAGAGTCTAACAGTACCATGAGAATAGATACAATTCTAATTTTTTAACTGAAGCATATGGGTTTTGATTGACTTTACTTTTTTTTCTGACTTGTAGCCTGCCATTCCTGATTTATTTGCATCAGTATGAAATGTAGGCTCTCCAGAAATAGGATTTTTTTTCACCATATGAGGAAGTGTCCAGTCAGTTCTTCTGTTGAACTGAATTCATTGGCTTTTAGGATATTTGCTATTAATTTCTCCCAAATAATTGCTGCAATCTTCATTGATTACCCATAATTGCATAATCTCTACTATTTCAGCTGGATCTGTTCCTGACCACTGACAAAGACTTATTCTTCCTTTTTAGTTAAATCAACACATTTTTCTATATAGGCTTTTAAATTTTTTACTCTGTTTATGTGCCATAAATATCCATTCTAAGATATTATCCTATCTCTACCTAAGAATTCTAAGTAGGGAATAGTTTGAATGAATGATGACTAAAATACAATTCAGGTGTGGATCTATGTGATCCACATAAGCATTTTGTAACCTCTTTTCTACCAGAGATAACTCTTGCTCTGCTGCAGCAGTTAGTGTCTTGGACTATCTAGCTTGGATTCTCTTTGTAATATTTGAAATAAATTACTTAACTCTTGCATAGTTAATTCAATAATGGGTCTTACCCAATTGATATAATAATAATTATTATTTGTTATTATTATTAATATTAATTATTTTTAATAACTTAATAAAAATTAAATTAAAATTATCATTAATAGATTATTATTGTTATTATTATTATTATTAGTGATTTAATTTTCAGTAAGTGAGATGATGGCTAGCGTCTGCTTTGTGAATGGAATTCAGCAATAAAGCAAATGGATTACCAAGTTCTCGAAGGTACTGATGAGTGAAAGAAACTAGTCTGAGAAAAACTACAAAGAACTAAAGTTTCATTACATTGCATTCTGGGAAAATAAAAATGAGGTGATGAAAAAAAAAAACTCAGTAATTCCATGACAAGAAAAGAAGGCACAGGAACGAGGCATACCACACATCTAGCTCACTGCTGGAATTGGGCAGAGGTGGTACTGCCTTTTCATGTTTGGACAAGAGTCTTGCCCCTGTGAAGAAAAGTCAATAAGAACAAGAAGGAAGAAGTAAAATGGCCATGTGGCAACAAATTATATTGACATCATTAATATCCAGTCCAAATCAGATTCACTTAGATATAAATGGCACACAGAGAAATATCTGCAAATCTCAGGTTGGAACAGGCAGGGTACACACAGGCATTTCTATGCCCTTTCAGCAAGAGGGCTTGAAGGATGGGAATCCAGAAAGCACCAGGGACACTGGTCCCTCACACCCGTGGTTCTAGCATTGTCTTGAAGAAGACATAAGAAGAAATACTCATGGATAGGTCTGGTTCCAAAACACATAGGTGGCCATGGAGTCATGTATAGTGCTTGGGGAATAACTACATCAAAAATATCAATACATGTTCAAATATCAGTATGATGGGGAATAGGAAGGAAAAAGAAGAGATGTCGGAGAAGAGCTTTGGTATCCATTGTGAACCTTAATCACTAAATAAAGAGATCTTGAGCTAAAAGCCAAGGCATGAAATGGGTGATTCTGAGTATACTGACATTAAAAAACAAATGAGCAAACTAATAAACAGAAGAGAAATAGGAAATTTATAGTGCCAAAACATGCATATGATTTTAGTAGATACTCTTCCTTTGATAAAACAGCATAACTACCTACTTCTAAAATGTCCACTTCAAGAGCTAAGTCTGAGAAGTGAGGATGGTGGCTACAGCCAAGATCAGGTTAATGTTAACAACCCCAAATAATGTTAAGGCCACTGACCTTCATATGATGTGCCATACTTGTCTTTTTCTTCAGAAGTCAGTATAGTCACAATAAAAAATAAAGATCTAAGTTGAAGGGACCTTATAAATTATAGATCTGTATTTATTAAGATGGCCAACTTCACCAAAGCCAAGGAAATCTGAGAACTATCCAAGGTAGAGAGCCTGAGCATGTATTGCCACTGAAAGTCACATGCAACCTCTGAGGAAACAAAAGATCATTCAGCATAGAACATGGAAAACAGAGCAAATTCTGGATTTGACTTAGCAATAATATGTCCATGCTGGTTTACTAACTGTAACTAATGGAGATTTGTTATACATATTTCATGGACAGCAAAGAAATGTAACAACTGCCTTTCACCACAGGCAGAGTTTCTCTTTGCCTTGTCTCTCAAGTTTTACCTTAAATTTTGAAGTGTGCCATGCATTAATAGCATAATTAAGAGAGTCAAAGTGAAATTTCATGATCATTTATTCGCTGCAATTTATTATCATCTTGCATTTTCTTATTTCATAATCGTCATGAATCTCAGATATTTTGCCAAGTAATAGAAATAAAGTAATTGATTGAAGACCAACACCAAATGGTATAACTAACAATCACATCCTCAGCCCTTCATGAAACTCATGTGAGCCTGGACAGATTATTTCCAGCCTTGAGACTTAAGTTTTGTAAGTGGAATTCCTAATAGAACTGAGCTCTAAGGGGCCAGCCACATCCCCAGAGCTAACAATTTAGTAATGTGACCTGTAGGCAGCGGGTATGATAGAGAGACAAAATATTTCTTTGTTCCACACATAACCATGTAGGCAAATGAAGGTGTAAATCTGTGATAATAGAATCCTTGAGGGGACAAAACAGTGGAGCTGTATCAACTGCTTTACCCCCTGCTGTACAAGTCTGTATTCTCTATACAGAAGCAACGGATTTGAATATTTGTGCACACAATTCATTTCAGAATCAATATTCTCTAAAACACAAGTTACTAAAATATATTAAATTACAAGTGAAGTGCACAGGAATTCTGTATCTTTGTATTTCTGTTAAAGAAGAAGTGCTGTTAAAGGGGGGTAGACAGGATGTTAAAGAGCAACCACTATGTCTTCTCCACTACACACCTCAGGAGGAGAAGGACCACATGTTACCAAAGGCATCTAGAGAATCAGTCCGCACGATGTTGGCTTTCCAAGTCCACAGGAACATGGGCTACTACTGCGGTTGTGGGTCTCCCAAGGTTTCACTGCTCTGTCAGAATATGATGCTCAACTCCTCATTTCTGTACTTGTTTTCCTACAACTCCATGAGAAGTTAGGACCTAATCCATCATGTTTCAATATTTTTATCCAACCTAAACAACAAAGTGATGTTCTATATGTACTAAAAGGGAAAAGAAAAGGTCCTGCTACAAGGTACATTTTTAATCCAAACCTGATCCATAGTGGTGTTTATTTTGTCCAGTTTGCTTCTATGTTGCTAATATCATGCTGATCCAAGGTAACTTATGGATGAAAGTGTTGATTTCAGCATAAACTTATAGTGCATCATCTAATGTAGCCACGGCAGGAGCCTGAGGCAGGCATCTGAAATCAGGAACTGAAGCAGAGATCATAGAGAAATGCTACTTACTGGTTTGCTTTGATGGCTGGGCTTACTTTCTCGTATAATTCAAGACCACCTGTTAAGGAGTGGCACTGCCCACAGTAGTCTGGGCCCTGCCACAGAAAATACTCTGTTGACATGCCCATGAACCAATCATATGGATGCAATTCCTCAAGTGATGTTCCATAAACCCAGGTGATTCTACTTTGTATGAATTGACAAAAATTAATCAGCACAACGGATCCTCCATAAGCTTGACACACAAACACGTCATTAGGCAGTCACATCTTTCTTTGTCCCCAAGAGCAAACAAAAAAGTATAATTTCAAAAGTCCCATAGGTATTCCTAAAATTCTAACTACTTAAAAATCCAAGTTCTCTTTTTAAAAAAATCCTAACCCTCTTAACTGTGGCCTCCTATAAAATCCAAAGCAAACCACGTACTTTGTTAATCTAAAAGGGAAGAATTAGGGCACAGTCACAATATAAACAAAGTAAGACCAATACTCGGCAAAATAAATCAACATTTTAAGCTTAATATCCGGCATCTGGAGCTCACTCGTGATCTTCTGGATTCCCAAGAGTTGTGGAGACTCGCTTCCCTGGTTTTGCCACCCTCCGCACACTACTTGTCTGGTGTGTTCAGGATGGCTCCACTCCATATCAGCCACTGACTGTCTTTGATGGTGATCGCAGAGTCCTGGTGTCTACTACATGCTGGGACATACACTAAAACAACGGCTGCACCTCCACCCCTGGCTTCCTGAGTTGTTCTAAATCTTAGCAATTAGGATGAATAATTGGTTAACAGAGCTCTTCAGTTGTCAAAATTTATATCCTTAGGCTTTGATAAGAATCAATATCCTCACTAATTAGAGGGCTGTTATGTACAAAACTTGATTTCCTGTGAAAAAAATTATCCAAGTCTGACGACTGAGTCAGCTCATAACACTTGGTCCATAGCGCTTATGGAAATTAGGACTTTTAGGTAGGTGTCCACCATGATTTCCTAGAACAATTCCACCAAATTCCAGAGTGTTAATGAAGGTAGCACTATTCTACCCAGTCCAACTCCTACAATCAGCTCAATGTAAAAATTCATATACTTTAGTAAGATTAAGATCTACATGCAAGTGATTGATATTAAAATATCACCTCAAGATGAAAGTATATTATATGCTCCTTTAAAATTAATGTTTCCATAAAGTGTTTTTGTAGGTAAATCCATTTTGTAGGTAAACCCATAGCTCATGTGACTATATTTACACTTCTTCTATGTGTGCTCTTGGCTAAATTTATGTTTATTTTCTGATTTACACCTTTTATTACACCTTTGCTATTATTAGCTTTCCAAAGTTAATAATGTACTAATTTGAAACCTACAAGAAGCCTGTAGATAGCAACTTTTTATTCTGGGAAATTCTGAGAGACAAATGCAAGCTGTAAGAAATATTTTCTTTTTAAACACCTTTTGACGCACAGTTAGTCTGTTGACAAATGCAGATCTTAACTAAGTTACCTTAGTTAAGTGATCTTACTTTTAAGTCTGTTATCACATGAAAAAAAATGTGGAGAATAAATAGTTTATTTTTAAACATACTTTGTGTGTTTAAAATGGAATTTCAATCTTTATTTAAAGAAACATAGACACTGATTCTCTGTAATGTTTGTTCATAGGACTAGCAATGAAAATCATAGCCAACACAAAAATCTCTCAAGTTCTAAACGTTTTGATCTCCTTCTTGTACATTTTTACACTGAAACAAAGACAAAGACTCAAAGAATGTTCATTTTGTAATATGAACAAAGATGGATAACCACTCAAACTACTGATCCAAGCCTGGGACTCCTTTCTCCCACAGTTCCACTGAGAGATAAATGAGGAAGAATAGAATAAATCCATTAAAAAAAAAAAACGAACAAAACAAAAGTTTTCATTTAGAAACAAACTATGTTCATTTACAGGACTCTAATCAGCCAATCATGGTCTGCAACCACAGACTAATGCCCTATTTGTACCATCACAATTACCTTCAAATTTTAAGTTCTATGTCATTTGTTAAGCAATTGAATTTCATAAAAGGTACTTGTTAAATTCTAACAATTAATTTATTTGGTTGCAACATTATTATTCTTCTGTCTTCCAAATTCATTGTACAACTTAGAATTTTATGAGGTACTTTAGGAAACAAAATACCTAGCAAGCTCCTTTTAATATGAATAACAGAGAGGTTGAAGTAATTGTCAATGTAATAATTTGTTTTACTCAAAAAATCTGATAATTAAAGATTGAATATAGAGTACTCTGATGATTACATCACTTAATGTAATCACTGTTATTGCTTATGGAGAAGAAAATAATTTTCTAAATTAAAAAGATGATTAAGAACTACAGAGAACATTTAAAAAAGCAGACATTTTGACATTTTATAAGCGTTAGGGTGATGCTCTATTTTAAAATAAATGGACATTATTGTTCACTGTGTCTTTTTAGAAGTATATGAGGCACAGGGTGGATATGCCTCTTTTGGGGGAAAACAAATGAGCATGCTTAAAGAGAAAAACATGGCAGAGAATCCACCAGTGAGA
The DNA here is from genome assembly GCA_026225945.1 of Cricetomys ansorgei. Classification (NCBI taxonomy): domain Eukaryota; kingdom Metazoa; phylum Chordata; class Mammalia; order Rodentia; family Nesomyidae; genus Cricetomys; species Cricetomys ansorgei. Next base: position 6,119,641 of record JAMJFZ010000239.1, on the reverse strand, counting down.
TGCCTTCACCCTCGAGCTGAGTATAATGGGGGTATAGCAGCAGAATGAGCAAACCATGAATTTCACTAATGAAATTACAAAGAAGCAAATGAGCATGCAAATTTCCCATGTCCTTGAGGAGGAGGCAAGTGTTTGGGCCTCTTCTAGTCTGGGCCCTTAGACTCTCCTAACACCAAACTTTTAAATACAAATAAAATTTATTAATAATAAGATCACCAACAAAGGGAAAAGTTCTGATACTGCAGCTCCTTACACCTCTGACAGACCAGGAACTTTCCCTGGCTTTCATAGGTAGGCCTCTGGATGGCTGGATCACCCCACTTAGCTTCTCTAAAGTACCCTGACTCTGTACCCCTCTTCCAGTAAAGCTCAAAGAATAAAAACAGCATGGGGGACATTTGGAAGTCTCCCTTCTGTCACAATATCTTAGCGCACTGAGAAAGGTTAGACAATGAACAGAAACCAGTTTCTGAAGCATCATATGTGAAAGCTGGTCCTCACAACTGTATATAAGTCTGAGATTTTAAGCATTTTTGCAGCTTAAGATAGCAAGATTTGCCCAGCTACTGAAAATTATCCTGCCATCAAAATGGAATGGTACAGATTTATCTGGCAGTTTGGATGGATCAAGCTGTGCCAAGTCCTTAATGTTTCAGAATTAATATAATTTACCAAATATTGTTCTGCTTTTACTCATAATGTTTCTTCTAGAGATCCATAATGAGAATAAACATGCTTTAGAATAAAGTCTTAGTTGTCTAACCATGATCACAATGGTAAACACTGTACATACAGGCTTAGGGTTTTGCTTTTGTCCTTGAAAAAAATTATACCCTCATACAACAAACACAAATACAAACAAGCAAAACCTTAACATACTATCTTTGATAAAAAGAAGAGGTTAACCTACTAGCTTAATTTTTAATAAACATTTTGAAGTTAAGCAAAAGAGATAAAAACGGGAAATAATGGAACAGTTACATGTGAAAGAAAACAGTATTGAAGTGCTTATCCACAAACGTTGCCAGTTCGATATTTCATTGAGATAACAGACAGGCTGAGGGTATTTGCACCACTTTCTTCAGCCCAGTTTACCTTTATAATTACTCCAGGCCACCTCTTTCTTTCATGCACTCAAGCTATTTTTCCTTCTGTGTAGAATGAAGTCATAGGTGTCTGCATTGTTGCTTGAGTCCTTCGCTCGAGCAAAGGACTGAGCAAAGTTATAACCAGGCAATTACTGATGATTAATTCTTATTTTTTCCAAGGAGAAACAATTTAAATCTACTGTTGCTATGCATAGGAAACTACTTTCCAGGAATCATATTATTGCTGATGTCCCCACTATCAGACTAATTAATAAAAGTAACTGAGTTGTAATCATGTGAGCAGATGGTATGCTGTGCGTGTCTCTTTGTCATTACTGTAACTGAATTCCATCATCATGGAGGTAATCATAAAATATAATTGACTTGCATCTTGTATTAGATATGAGTGTTTGCTTAATTAAACTTAAAATTGTTCTATAAAGAGCCCAAGGCAGTGGAAGGACCAGGTAGGTTCACTTCCTTGCAAAACACTTGGTTCTGTCACCACAACCCACTCCTCCATAGCCCCTCCCCACTATCCTCCAGTCCCAAACCCCCTACTCCCAAGACCTGAGCAAGGATCCCAGCACCATCACAGCACGAATCAGGTTTGCTGCCTGCAGAACACTTGGTTCTGTTCCCCAAACCAACTCTTCCACAGGCCCTCCCCACTCTCCTCAAGCCCTTCCACCCTGGTACACAAAACCTGAAGACAAACCCCAGTGATATCTCAACCCAAGCCAGGTGAAGAATCAGCACCCAGCACATTCACAGCATACCTCATTTGAGGCACTAACTCATACCAGGTCAACCAGCCAGAACAGCACAGGCCAGAATAGACAGCCAAAAGACTAGTAGTCAAGTCCCAGCCTCCAATCCAAGCAGAGAGGTCCAGCAGGACCAAATAGACCACCAGAGCTCTAGTTCTCAACTCAGGTATAAACATAGCTTGACAAGAGGTAACAATGAAGAATCGACTAAGATGACATTTCAATTCTAAATAGCTATGTCTCCAACAAAAGGGCTCCCACATTTGTAAAAGAAACATTGCTAAAGTTTAAATCACACATTGACCCCCCCACACACACTGATAATAGAATAACTCAATACCCCATGCACCAATGAGCATGCCATCCAGACAAAAACTAAACAGAGAAACACTGGAGCTAACAGAGGTTATAAACCAAATGGACCTAACAGATATACACAGAACTTTTCACCCCCACACAAAAGAATATACATTCTTCTCAGCACTTCATGGAACTTTCTCTAAAATCAACTACATACTTGACCACAAAACAAGTCTCAATAGACACAAGAAAGTTCCTTGTGTCTACACCTACATCCTATCAGACCACCACCACAGATTAAAGTTGGATTTCAACAAAAGGAAACAACAGAAGGCTACAAACTCATGGAAACTGAGTAACTCTCTATGGAATAACAACTGGGCCAAGACAGAAGTAAAGAAAAAAAATAAATTTTTTTTTTTAGAATTCAATGAAAATGAATTCACAACATACCCAAATTTATGGGACAAAATGAAAGCAGTGCTAAGAAGAAAATCCATAGCACAGAGTGCCTACCAAAAAAGAGTGGTGAGATCACATAGTAGTAAATAAACAGCACATCTGAAAGCTCTAGGAAAAAAAGAAATAAGCACACCCAAGAGGAGTAGATGGCAAGAAAAAAATGAGCTGAAGGCTGAAATCAATAAAATAGAAACAAAGAGAACAATTCAAAGAACCAAGGGAACAAAGAGTTGGGTCTCAGAAAAAATCAACAAGATAGGCAAACCCCTATTCCAACTAATCAAAACAAGCAGAGAGAATACCCCAAACAACAAAATCATAAATGAAAAGGGAGATATATCTATAGACGTTGGGGAAATCCAAAGAATCATTAGGTCATACTTCAAAAATCTATGCTCCACAAAATTAGAAAATCTAACAGAAATGGACAATTTCTCAACAGATATCACATATCAATATTAAACCAGATCAGACAAATAATTTAAACAGACATATAAAGCATAAGGAAATAGAAGCAGTCATTAAAAATCTCCCCACCAAAAAAAGACCAAGAATTCTATTAAACATTCAAAGAAGAATTAACACCAACAATTCTTAAAGGATTCCACAAAACAGACAGAGAAGGAACACTGCCAAACTCATTCTATGAGGCCACGGTCACCCTGATATACAATCCACACAAAAGTTTAGCAAAGAAAGAGAATTACAGACCAATTTCCCTCATGAACATAGATGCAAAGATACTCAATAAAATACTTGCAAACCAAATTCAAGAACACATCAAGAAGATCATCCACCATGATCAAGGAAGCTTCATCTCAGAGAGGCAGGGATGCTGCTATATACAAACATTAGTCAATACCCCTTCATGAAAATATTCTTGGAGAGATTAGGAATGCAAGAGATATATCAAAACGTATTAAAGGCAATTTACAGCAGCAAACACACAGCCAACATCAAATTAAATGGAGAGAAGCTCAAAGAAATTCCACTAAAATCAGGACCAAGATAAGGTTGTTTTCCCTGGTCTCCATACCTATTCAATACAGTACTTGAAATCCTAGCTCAAGCAATAAGACAACTAAAGGAAAACTAGAGGATACAAACTGGAAAGGAAGAAGTCAAAGTATTCTTATTTGCAGATGATATGATAGTGTATATAAGCAACCCCAAATATTATACCAGGGAACTCCTAGAGCCAACAAACAACTTCAATGAAGTGACTGATCACATGATCAACTCAAGAACATCAGTGCCCTCCTATATACAAATGACAAACCGACTGAGAAGGAAGTCAGGGAAACAACTCTCATTGCCATAGCAACAAATAACATAAAATACCTTGTGGTGACTAACCAAGCAAGTGAAAGATTTGTATGACAAAGCTTCGAGTCTTTAAAGACAGAAACTGAAGATCTCAGAAGGTGGAAAGATTTCCCCCATGCTCCTGGATTGGTAGGATTAACATAGTAAAAATTGCCATTTTTCTGAAAGCACTCTACAGATACAACACCATCCCTATAAAGTTCCTAACACAATTCTTTACGGACCTTGAAAGCACAATACTAAACTTCATATGGAAAAGCAAAATAACCAGCAATGCCAAAATAATCCTGAAAAATAAAGAAGTTCAGGGAGTATCACCACTCCTGATCTCAAGCTGTACTACAGAGCTATGGTAAAATAAACCATGTGGTATTGGCATAAAAACAGACATGTTGATCAATGGAACTGAAATGAAGATCCAAACATAAGGCCATACCACTTATGGACACCTGATCTTTGATAAAGAAGCTAGAAATATTTAATAGAACAAAGAAAGCATCATTAACAAATGGTGCTGGTCTAATTAGATGTCTACACATAGAATAATGCAAATTGATCCATATTTAATACCATGCACGAAACTCATGTCCAAGTGGATCAAGGACTTCATCATAAAACCAGATACACTAAACACAATAAAAGAGAAAGGGGGAATAGCTCAGGCACTAAGATCAATGATTAATAAATAGGACCTCATGAAACTGAAAAGCTTCTGTAAGGCAAAGGTAATAAGACAAAATGGCAGCCTACAGAATGGGAAAAAATCTTCACCAACTCTACTTTGATAGAGGGTTAAAATCCAAAATATATAAAGAACTCAAGAAACTAGACATCAACAAGGCAAATAATCCAATTAAAAATGGGGCATAGATCTAAACAAATGTTTTTCAAAAGAGGAATCTCAAACAGCTGAGAAACACCTAAAGAAATGTGTGACATTCTTATCCATCAGGGAAATGCAAATGAAAACCACATTGAGATTTCATCTTACACCTGTCAGAATGACTATGATCAATAATACAAAGCCCAGCTCATGCTTTGGAAGATGTGGAGCAAAGAGACCACTCCTTCATCCTTCATTGCTGGTGGGAATGAAAATTTGTATAACCACTCTGGAAATCAATATGGTGACTCCTTAAGAAATTGGGAATTAACCTACCTCAAGACCCAGCTATGTCACTCCTGGGGCATATACTCAAAAGGCACTCCATCCTACCAGAAGGACACTTGCTCACAATGCTCATAGCTGCTTTATTCATAAAAACCAGAAATTGGAAACAATCTAGATGCTCCTCAACTAAAGAAAGGATAAAGAAATTGTGGCACATTTATACAATGGAGTATAACCTAGCTGTTTTTAAAAAATGGCATTATGAACTTTGCAGGCAAATGGGTGGAATAGAAAAAAATCATCCTTAGTGAGGTAACCCAGTACCAGATAGAAAAACATAGTATGTACTCATTTATATGTGGGTACTAACTGTTAAGCAAAGGAGAAAGTCACTAGTATCCACGACATAGAAAACTAAGAAACAAGAATGGCCCAGTCAGAACACAGGGATCTCCCTGGTAGAGTGGAAATTGAAGAGAGGGTGCAGGTGGATTGGGGGAGGACAAGAGTCAGAGAAAAGAGAATCAGGAGGAGGAAAGGAAATATATGCAGAGATGACAAGAATTAGGAGACAATTAGAGGTAGTCAGGAGACCTAGTAAAGGGGAAGTTCACAGGAATCTATGAGGGAGACTCTAGCAGGGATCTCCAGTAATCAGGGATTGGGAGCCCAAACAAGCCATCTCCTATGGTCAGGCAAGGTTTCCAGTGATGAGACTAGGACACCATACTAGTGACAAAAATCCACCACACTAGGTCTCCCAAGTGGGGATATCTCTGACCCTTTTACCTGCCCTCGAGACCCTTTTGCTCATGTAGGGTTGCCTGGCCCACCCTTTATGTAGGGATTGGTGCCTGGCCTTATTCTGCCTTGCTATGCTGTGCCCTGATTGTGTGATAACCCTGGGAGTTATTTCTTTTCCAGGGAGAAGCAGAGGGGCGTTTGTCACTAGTAATGAGGGTAGATCTGGGAAGAGGGGATGTGGCAGAGTTGTGGGGTGGAGGGAGCGGGGAGGGGAGGTCAGGATTGTATGAGAGAAAATAAAAAAATAAACAAATCTAATGGAACCTCATTTATAGTTACAGAAATGTTTTTATACACATTAAATTGTTGCAAACTTCAGGGAAAAAAATCTTCCCAAAGGAATTAGAAACAGAAGGCTGGTTTTTCTCTATGAAAGCACAGTTGTAAAATAATTAGACTGTAAACTTTTGAATATGGTGAATTATACAACATTTGTCTTTGAGTCACAATTGTGGGAACTGAATAGATTTAATGTAGTACTCACTAAGTAGATTGATGAATGAGTGGGAGCATCTATAAACCTGTTAGGGATAATTCAATTTTCAAATATAAAGTAAGGAAAACTTGCAATTTAAGCAAATGTTTTCTCATTAATCGCAAAATAGCCTTTCTTCAATCATTCCCTGCAGAAAATTAATCGTAATTTAACTTAGATTTACCTTAAAGAACCTTAATCATTAGGACTTCTGTGGAAAATAAATTTAAGTCCTATCTCAATTTCATAAAACTTTTTAGAATGACATTATTTTTGTGTTAAATGTGTTAAAATATTTTATTTTCACACTTACTGATATCTCTTCTAGAATGTGATAAATGACCTTTTTGAGGTATCCATGCACAAACAGAATTGGCATAGAGTTACTGGGTCTCCATGTGTTATAACCTCTTGGAGTCTGAATACTGCTAACTTCTATTTTATACAGGAATTAGGAATTCCTTACCCACACAACAAGATCAGATACAGTTGCCAGTGATAAGTCACATCAATGCAGAACTTATCTCTGACAGAGCCTTCCTTTAGTTTTTCAAGAGGCACTCACAGGATAGTCTCTGCATCAGCAACACCTTCAGCTTAATAGAATTTCAAATTCTGCAATTCTATCCTGTCTAACTAAGCCAGTAAACTTGGAGTTTGGGGTTCTGATATCTGAAGTCCAATAAGCCCCTAGATGCTTGTTTAGTGTGCATGAATAACACCCCAACCACAATAAAGACATAGGTTAAGAATAAACATGTATTCCTATCTAATAATTTTGTTCCCATTAGAACATCTTTTGACTTTTTTTTACCACATATTTCTAGTTTATAGTGATCTGAAGACTGTCCAGACATCTCCTTCAAAGCAAAAGACAAGTAATTGCTTCTGACTCTGGAATTCATTCACTGATTCTCCCCATTTGAGAGTGCTACTCTGGATCATTTTGTGAGTTATCACAAAAGTTATTAATTGTACATGATTCTCAGAACATACCGAGGCTGCTCTGTAAATTAATTACTCTGCCTCATGAACTACATGATTCAGCAGAACTGATGCTGCTTAAACTGTGGGTGTCAGATAAGGAAACTTTTGGGACTTCCAGCTACTCACAGTGACTCACAGCTAAGACTGTGAACGAAAGCCCTTCTGTTGTCAGCAGGTACTCATTTTCCTTTTGAGATACATATTTTAGCCCGCTATTGGAACTTAGCAAAGAAGGAGAAGTTGAATGTAGGCCACTAGAATTCTGTGTGATTCAATAATCCATCACGAATCCTGGCAGGTTTGGTCCTCAAATTCCCCAAATTAGCATACACAACAGAATCCACTATCATCACCCAGACTTGGAATAGCAGGCTGGGTCCAAGCAGGGAAGGCAGACACAGGTAAGTCACATGAAGGAAGGGCCCCACTCCTCAGCACTGCCTTTTTCCTCCTAGCTAGCATCTAAGCGTCTTAGGTGATGCTCTGTAAGACATGAAACTTAGTTCGATGGTAAACTTTAACATGTGTTTACACATGTTTTACATTTATTTATTCCATAGAATGAGCAACAGAAAATTTAAGGAAGTATTGAGCAAAGAAGTTAGCTCATGGTGAACCTTGCCTGGCATGCATGAGGTTGGAGGTTTGATTCTGTCATAATTCACAATTAATGATTGATAGTATTAAGCTTTAACCAAATATTAGGTATTAACAGCCATGGCTTTTGACCCATGTGCATTTCATGATCATATTGTATAAATCTACCATGTTGTTAAAGCACTTATAATCTTTTAAAAATCAGTATCAAAAAGTACCTTTAAATAATGAAAATGTTCAATTTTTGTTTTTCTAAAAGCAAATAAAAAGTGTCGGAAACGCCTATATAATTTCATAGAAGCAAAAATAATATAAATTAAAAAATGAAAAATATCTAAACACAAAAGGATGTATAAATTGGAACTGGCTACACTTAATGTTATTTTGTTTAAAAGATTCAGGATTAATTGTATTGGGGGGGGATTCAAAGTCTGATTACTTATTTGTTATTCTTAAAGACTTATTTTTGACTGATCTCAGAAGCAGAAGCTATCAGCAAGAACATTCTACATTTCTTGGTAACCTGCTCCCAGTGTTTTTCTTTTACTTCCTTCATTTTTTTGCCAAAAGTATAGCATGTTTCACAATATCTCCTCATTACTGTCCTCAGTGCATTGTTTCCTCAGAGCAAGAAATTGGTGTCTGTGTTGCAGAACACATGGAGTAACAAAACTCTGAACCTTGGGTGCTTTGGTCCTGGGCTTCTTACCTTCTTTTCTTAAGGGTTTTCTGACAACACATTGGTGAACACAATCTTCTTTATAGAGATTGAAAAGTTTTATAATCTGCTAGTTCTTTGGGCCCCTAACTGCAGAAGCACAGTAGTGTTTGTCAGTCCAGGATTATTTTTCTCTCATTTTTTTTAAAATAACCAAGTTGAAAACACTCATCCTGGAACAGACTTGAGCTTTTTCTCTTCAGTTCTCCTTTGTCTATAACAAGAACGTCCCTTACTCAACAGAAGGTGTACTCTGCCATGAGCCAAGACACCTTGCTTCATGTGGAAACTCTGCCATTCCCACTGACTCGGGCCACATAACCTTTCACTCTTCACTTAGAACGTTAGCAGCTACTTCTGCGGCTACGCATTCTCATATAGAGTACCAAGCTTGCATTCATCATCCACTTCAGTGAGTTCTAACAAGCTGGTGATTGGAAAGGAGATATTCAGCTTCATCATACAACCTACAAACACATGGACTTCACACAAGCTGTCATTTGGGCCTCCCACAAGCACTTTGATTTCCCGCAGGCATCAGAGCCTCCTGAGGGCACCATAAATGGGTCCAGTATTATAGAGGATCTCTTCATGGAACCATGGTCTCTATGAATTATGGGTGCAATGTCACATTGAGAATATAGGCTCTCACAGCCATATTTGTCCTCATTTGGCTCTTATGTTCTTTAACCCACCCGCTTTCCAAGATGTTCCCTGAGACTTGACAGGCTGCTAGGGATGTTTGGTTGGGTTTAGCATTCAACAGTTACTTACTCTCAGGAACTTCACTAGTCATGATTTTCTTCATTAACCACTATTTACTATATATTAGTAAGCTTCTTTGAATAATCCTGTAGGCAGAATTATTCTCTGGATATAGCATATATATTTAGTAAGCTCTTTGACAAAGTGTCCACTAAGCACAACAGAAGCAGTAGATTAACTCCTGGAACTTATAGTCTCCCCACTACAAGCTTTTTTGTTGTTTGTTTTACCATACTAGACATGAACTTGCTCCTGAGAATCAGGTCTTAATTCCAAACAGAACAGTTAGTTACCCACACCATAGTCATGCCACTGTTACACCAGTCAGTGTATCTTGATTGGCAGTTGATGACAGGTCCTCATAGTGATAAGAACATTGATGGCCTGCATAGCAACTTCCAACACACTGAATGCTAGCCAGCAGAGAAGGCTATTTTAGCATGATTCCATTAGGGCCTACACACTAAGTGAATGGTGTCTTTTGTGATAGGATCCTACGTTCTAGAAACCAAAATAGTGGAATATTGTCTAGGACACTTGCAGCCTTTGTGGTCAGCAACTAACAGGGGTATATCCTAAAATAACCAGTGGCTTCTGGGATTAGTATTATCTACTCATGCAGTGGATAATATTACATTCTTAAATTAGTGTGCAAAGCAGTTTTTTGATGGCTTCTTTATGCATCTTTAGCTTGAATTAACTCTCCTCCCTCCCAAGCCCTCAATTCCTTCATCCCCCTACCCTATCCCATCTAGCATATACCACCTGCAGTATTCCCTGCTTTGAGATTCATATTATATATGGAATCACATAATACTCTCTCCCCTTAAAGTCTCTCCAACTCCAGACCATGCCCCCCTTTCTAGCTTGCAGCTGTCCACAAACATTCTAGGTTAAACACACAAACTTAGAACACTAAAGCAATGGCTGTACTACGAAGGAAAGCACGTGCTATGTGTCTTTCTGGCAAGAGTTAGTTTACTCAGCACGATATTTTTCCATTCTGTCATTTTCCTAGGAGTTTCATAGTTGATTTTCTTTATAGTAAAATGGGAACTTATACAACTGATTTTGTGCAAAAAAGAAATTGTGAACTTAGTGAAAAAGCATTCTACTGAATGGGGCAAAAATGACAGAGATCAAAGTAAAAGGGAAAACACCGTAGACATATACCTAAGAATGCCTAAAATACCCAGTCAGGCCATTTTTGACATGACCACCAACAGGTAAATAAATGGTATCTGGAGAATTTTCAGTCCATTTGTGAAAAAAAATGGCACTACAGTCTCATTTTATAGCATACCTAATCAATTCAAAACTTGTTCAAGACCTAAATATGAGGCTTGCAAATGACTAAAGAAATTAAATAATTACATAAAGAAAATGTAACTTTACAAAAAAAGGACAAAAGTGACCACATCACTCCAGGAAGGCTTTTAGTGAGTGGGTGAGAGAGAGAGAGAGAGAGAGAGAGAGAGAGAGAGAGAGAGAGAGAGAGAGAGAGAGGGAGAGAGAGAGGGAGAGAGGGAGAGAGAGGGAGAGATCATTGAAATAGTTACAGCACTGAGGGAAGATTGAAATTAAGTTTGAAGGAAGTATTTCTTGGGCTAGCAAGATGTCTCAGTAGATAAAGCACTCAGAGAGGAAGTGTGAATGAAGACTGGCATTTGGATGTCCAAAATCTACATAAATCCCTGGTGGGCATGCTGGTCTGCCTGTTTTCCTAACACAAGGAAGGAAGACACAGGACCTCCTCTCAGGACATCCTGGCTAGTTTGACTGGCTTAATAGGTGAGTTCTGGGTTCAACAAGAGACCTTGCCTCAACAAATAAAGTGGACTTTGACTAAGAAAGACATCCAGGGTCAACCTCACCTCCACTGACACACAACTATATGCACCTGTACCTTCATGCAACATGTTCACACATAGTGAGAATATCAAATATGCACACACAAATTCACCTCCCAAAAAATCTCTAGATATGATGACAAAGAAAAATAATTATCTAAAAATGGAAGAGAATTGGGTTATGAATTGAGTGAGAATTATGAATTGGAGAATTGGAAGAGAATGGATTGTAAGTACATATGACCAATTGGAATTTCAAGAATAAAGAAACAAGGGTGAATGAGAGGAGTTTTTTTTTCTTCAGAGAAATTAAGACATCAACTAAGCTTACACTATGGTAGATATCTGCTTTTTGCCGTCTGCATTCTTAATTGTAGTGGAATTTTAAAAATGTAATTCAAAAATTAATGTGTATATCAGGTTAACTAATTGTTATATAAAACTACCTAGAATTTCTCAAAATTTTCTCTCTGTGTGTGAGTGTGTGTCTGTGTGTGTATATGTGTGTGTGTAGAAAGAGAGAAGGCAATATATAAGAGAAGAAAAAGAAGGGAGAAGAGAAAAACAAGGAAAGAGTTTTTTATTTTATTGGGTTTTTTTCTTTCTTTTTTTTTTTTCATGATAGAGTTTTACTCTGTCGCCACGGCTGTTATGAACTCACTTCGTAGATGAGGCTGGCCTTGAACTAGCAATCTGCCTACCTCTGCCTCCTGAGTGCTGGGATTAAAGGTGTGAACTACAACTGCCTTGCTATAGGAAACAATTCTTAACACTACCTCTACTTTTAAAGACCTTACTCTGTGGTAAGTAGTACTAATTATTCAAATAACAGATTTGAAAACAATGTAAAGCCCTAATATGAATGTGCATAGCTGCTTTATTCAAAATTCCCTTGACAAGAGCAATGAATACACTGTGGCATGCCACAGAATTCAATATTATTTTACAACATTACCTATCAAACCATAAAGGGTCATGGACAAATTTAACACATGTGGAGACTACATATTTCTGCACTCAGCATTAATAATATGGAGAGAAGAAAATTGTAATCATGGCTATTTCACATTATATATTTGCAAAATCCTGTAGAGCCTTACAGAGCAAAATTAAGTGAGACACCTCAGTGATGTCCAAATATACAATCAAGTATAGGAACTATAGTGGCAATAATGTTCCTCCAAACATAATTCCAAATGCCATAATCCTAAATTTCAATGAAGGCACACATACCTGAGATCTGCATTAAAAGAAACAAATCCCTACAATCCTTAGAGAAAGAAGTACAAACATTGAAAACTTAAAAGTTGAATTTCCCAGCACAACATCCAAAGGAAAACAAAAATCTATTTGCATTGCCACAATTGCTACAGATGCTGAACATTTCAACAATCTTTTCCGGCCATTTGTATTTCTTTTCCTAAGAACCCTCTGCCTAATTCCAAGCCCTATTTTTGATTGAGTTGCTTGTTTTCTTGGTGTTTAATTTTTTTCCATTTTATTGTATACTTTACTTATTAATCTGCTCAATGAAGGAAGAAATACCTCAAGTTTTCAGAAAGTCTCCACTAAAGCAGACTCTGGGAGAGAAAGAAAGAAGCATTTTAAAAATTATGTATAGTCTTTTCAACTTTGAAAGAAAAGTATTGCAATGCATAAAATATATCACTAAATATGTTGCCATGAGCTCATTATTTTTCGGCAATGTTGTTTGGCTCTCTACACGTTTTGAAATAACAGGAAATCCTGAGGTCAAAAAGAGAAATTAAGGTTTCTGTCTTTAAACTTTCTTGGAGATAAAAAATAAAATGAGCAACTGAAGCACAGTTCAGCATCTTTAATTCTAGTCTCAGACGACCCTCGGTATCAGGAGCTGCGCTGGCATTCCCTATAGGAAGTATAGTCAAGTCCAGTTCACAAGGGAGCTACAGTCTGTCATTTACAACAGACTAGGAAAGGTGCACAGAGCTGGGTAGGGATGATACATGCCTTCAATCCCAAAGGAGGCAAAGGCAGAGAGATCTCTGAGTTCTAGGCCAGTTTGGTCTACAGAGTAAGTTCTGAGACAGCCAGAGTTACACAGAGAAAATTTGTCTGGAACAAACAAAATAGGTAGATAGATAGATGATAGATGATAGATAGATAGATAGATAGATAGATAGATAGATAGATAGATAGATAGATATAGATGATAGATAGATAGATAGATATAGATGATAGATAGATAGATATAGATGATAGATAGATAGATAGATAGATAGGTATAGATGATAGATAGATAGATAGATAGATGATAGATAGATAGATAGATAGATAGATAGATGATAGATAGATAGATGATAGATAGATAGATAGATGATAGATAGATAGATAGATAGATATGATAGATAGATAGATAGATATGATAGATAGATAGATGATAGATAGATAGATAGATGATAGATAGATAGATAGATAGATAGATATAGATGATAGATAGATAGATAGATGATAGATAGATAGATAGATAGATAGATATAGATGATAGATAGATAGATAGATAGATAGATAGATAGATAGATAGATAGATAGATAGATAGATAGATATAGATGATAGATAGATAGATAGATAGATAGATGATAGATAGATAGATAGATAGATAGATAGATAGATAGATAGATAGATAGATAGATATAGATGATAGATAGATAGATAGATAGATAGATAGATAGATAGATAGATAGATAGATAGATGATAGATAGATAAAAGGAAAGCTACACAGGTCATGCAGTCCGTACAGTAAGCTAAGCTTGCTTTCATTAAATCTATGTCACTTTATCCAAGATGAACAGCCAGCTAGTCATACTAAATATAGGGATGTTTTGCTCAGGAAAACCAGTAACTTGCAGAATCATTAATATGCCTGAAATGACTAACAACTTGAACAATTCTATCGACAAATGGGTCAAGAGAAGATTCACCCTGTAAGTAGCTGTTTCATCCACACAGAAAATATTATGTCATGACAAAGCAAAAAAGTTTACATATATATGCTGTAAATACCCTGGCAACACAGACGAAAGAAGCAAGAAGCAATAACATAAAATTTGATAATTAAAATATCTGATACTTAGAATAATCTTTTTCTGACAATAGAAAGATGCTGAGGTTGTCCAAGTGACCCTCTCATCAAGCAGAAAGAGCAGTGAGTACAAAGAGGGCAGGCAGCACAGACAACTATTTGACACCTTGGCCAAGCAGCTACAACTGCTCAGGGGCCATGCCACATCCAAAGATAGAACCATGGTGATTTTGCATGTGAGTAGAAGTGACCAGGACTTAAACATGTGTGTGCAGGATACCCAAGAAGAGGGAAGCATTTGAAATTCATTCCATAAGAGTATAGAACAATGAAGTGTTAACTGCTTTTTATACTTGTCAGAACATGTTTAGAGAATGAGAATCACCACCAAGTGAATATCCCACGCTCTACTGCATCTCTTCTTCCCTCTCCCTGTCCATAACACTTACAGTTCTAACATCTTTTCATATGGAATATAGGCCTGGATACCAGCAGATGTGTGAAACTGCAGACACAGCAGTTCTCCCCTATACATAATAAGTATAAAGCTGAATTTATAAATTAGGTACAGCAAGTGATGAATAATAATTAATGATATAATAAAGAAATTATGAGAGTACACTCTAACAAAATCATCAGCATCAGTGCTTTTCTAATTTGGAGCCATTAAATACAAAGTGAAGAAAGGGCTACATTAGCACACACTCATATATCAAGTGTCAGGCTGATCACAGAGATGACTGTGTCATCACTAATGTGCTGATGGTTCACTATTTGAATGCTGGGATTGAAGAGATGACTTTTGCTAAGATGGAACCAAGTCCTGTAGTGTGAAATCTCACCTCTGCACTCAAAAGGCCATGTCTCTCAAATTCTCCAATTTGTTTATGTTTGTTTATTTTTGGAAAATCCCATGCAGTATTTTGAAACGCATTTGATTTCAGGAAACTAGCATTATAGAAAATGAAAATATAGTTCATGATAAATGAGGGACAACCTCTATTCTCTTTAGAGAGGTGTCGCTAGAACGATTAGTGTATTACATGACCCAGTACCTCCTCCATAGCCAACAGATACCTGGTATCTTCCAGGCTCTTTAGTATCTCAGGCTACTAAGCAGAGTAGCCTAAGGCCTGGTGGCTTTTAATCTCACATACTTCTTAATTTGGCTATGGCCTGAGGGAATCCAGGCTGGGCAATCAAGTTATAGACACCCGAAGCATGCACTCAGTTCCAAACAATTATGGTTTCCGTAACACACAGACACGGACTCAAAGCAATCATCCAAATGCATATCTGATGTACCAGGCACCTGAACTCACACAAATACATTTCTCAACATTAGCACTTCATGAAACACAAAGAAACCAATGAGTTCCCTGATTATTATTAATATCACACAGTAGTTTTGTACAGTCTACAAAATAAGA
This sequence comes from Cricetomys ansorgei, assembly GCA_026225945.1. Lineage (NCBI taxonomy): Eukaryota > Metazoa > Chordata > Mammalia > Rodentia > Nesomyidae > Cricetomys > Cricetomys ansorgei. Next base: position 6,103,895 of record JAMJFZ010000239.1, on the reverse strand, counting down.
ATTCAAATATGCCATGATGACTTATCAAGAAAATAAGCATAAGGGCCAACTCAGTTTTGGTCATTCTAATATGGAGTGTATGATCCTTTCAGAGTAAGACATTTGTCCTGGCATGAAATGAGGACAACATTAGTCTTCTACTTGCTTCCTTCATTCTATCTCATAACTGGACAAATGAGAGCCCCTATTTCCCCCTGATATAAAGCATGTTTGAAATGGCTTTTCTATGTCTGTCCAGAAGGCACTACTCATTACTCTTCTCCTAGATAGCTCAATTCATTGCCAAATGGGACTCCAGTTCATCTGTTGGTGAGACATCTAATCCTTCACTAAATGTAGTTGGATTTTAAACAAATTGGCTCAGTAAGTAAAGGGCTTTATGTTAAGCATGGGTATCTGAGTTAGCTCCCTTGGGCACATGTTTAAAAGAAATCTGGGCATGGCAGTGTGTGCCCATTATCTTTGCGTTGGAGAGGCAGAGACAGGAGATTTCCTTAGCCTCACTGGCAAGTATACTTAGCTGAATCTGTAAGCTCCAGATTCAGAAAGTTACCACATCTGAAAAAAAATTAAATGAAGATAAACAGAGGAAGATACCCAGCATTGACTGAGGTCTTCTACAGGAATAGATGCATATGCACACAAGAGTCATGTGCTGTGCATACAAATTCAACACAAACATAGCTATGTACAGCAACTATATAAACACATGCACATATAGAGAATTAGCAGATATTTCTCTTCCCCTGAATGATGTGTAAAAAGAATAGAACACACACAATATTGTTCTCTCAATGGATATCATAGAAAGACCCATTTAAATACACACTATAACTAAAATCTGGGTATGTTCAGAGTGCTCTTGTATTTCCCACATCAGAACAAGTGTCAAAAACCCCAGATTATTTCAAAATAGCAAATGAGTTTTCAAAAAGCATAATATCCAAGATGATAACTTTCTACAGAGATGTACAAAATAATGATTTTTTTCATTAATTCAAATTCACTTATGATGTTTTATTGCCAAATGATGTCTTACTTGAATTTAGGTAGAATGGTATTCTTAATTTGCAGGGTTACTTCTTGGGCAATCTCAACATCCTGAAGAGCAGACTAGAAGTGGAAACAGAAAAATAGAAAAGTCCTTATGAGTATTCAAAGTAGAAGCAATGGATCCACTCATTGAACATAGTAGCTTTTTTCAAGAGGTGGGCATACATATTGATGTACACATCAATTACAACTCCAAGTCCCTGAGTCTACCAAAAGGAGAAACATAATATTTTCAAAATAGCAATGTGTACTGGCTAGTTTTATGTCAACTTGACACAAGCTAGAGTCATCTGAAAGGGAGGAGTCTCAATTGAGAAAGTTCCTCCATAAGATCCGGCTATAAGGACTTTGCTTAATTAGCCATTGACGGGGGAGAACCCAATCAATTGCAGGTGATGCCATCCCTGGGTTGGTGGTCCTGGGTTCTATAAGAAAGGAGTCTGAGCATGACATGATAAGTTAGCCAGTAAGCAGCATCCCTCCATGGCCTCTACATCAACTCTTGCCTTCAGATTCCTGCCTTGTTTGAGTTCCTGTCCTGACTTCCTTCAATGATGACCAGTGATGTTGAAGTGTAAGCCAAATGAACCCTATCTTCCTCAACTTGTTTTTGGTCATGTTGTTTCATTACAGCAATAGTATCACTAGGATAAAATGTTATACGTTTAAGTTCTATAGAACACAATTTACAGAAATAAGTTTTAAGCAAAACGTAAGAGAACATATTATAAAATGTCCATATTTTCCATTGCCCTTGGATCTAAACTGCCAGCCTACAGGGAGGCTTTGAGAATGAGCATCCAAGTTCAAATTCATGGTGATATTTTAAAGGTTTCATTATAAGGAGTGGTTTACTGACTTGATGCCAACCGTTGCTGGTATTTTTATGAGACTTAGCTATTAATTTAGCCTTATGGAAAGAGAGGAGCTGACCCACAAAGTAATGCAATTCAAGACTTGGCAACAGCTTGCTTGTTCTGCCCTTGACACTTATTATTACTATTTCCATTTATATTTTTTGTCTTCTCCTGAGATCAATTACAGTTTTGCAAAAGCTGTAAAACTTTATAAAATGATGGTTAGGGGAGATGTCTATATCACATCAGAGCATAGATTATCATCAGTTTGAATTGCTATTTTTCTAGCATAGGAACTGCTTCTGCAGCTTGTAAAATACTTGTCAGATAGAAGAGGTACACTCCCATGTGGACTATGAGCCAGATTCACGCTGAGGTTTAGAGATACACATTTGGTGAAATATTATAGTAAAGCCTGAATAACGGTTAATTTTGCAACCATCACTTTGTAAGACATAATAGTGGGGGGATCTATTTCAGAGTAGGAAGAGACATGTTCTCCTGCTTACTTGGGAGACAAGCAGATGTTCTAGACATGACCAAATGCCCAAGAATTCTAAGATCTGGAGGTTGGGAGCTCAGAGCAATCTTTTCCATCACACAAGGAAAATAAATGGGCCTCATCCCTATGAAAGTAACAAGCTGCATTAACTTGGCAATTTAAATAAGCTTGGAGAAAGAACTCAAGATCCAGGTGACACGGCAGCCCAGGGACACAGAAAGTACAGCCTTGTGAGACCCTGAGTAAAAAATCATTTGTGCTCATTCCTCTAGCCCAAAAAGTGTAGGATAACAAATAATTATTGTTCAGAGCACTGGAAATACATCCCTTTCCTTTCATGCAAGCGATTCTCATAGTGCTGACAGAAGTCTTGTGCTTCACTCTTGCCGTCCTGTGCTCTCACAGCTCAATATGTCCCCTAGGAAGGTCTATCCCATGCAGGAAATTCATGCTTTTAAAAAAGTTATAAATGAGTGCTTGCTTTGGCAGCATGTATACTGAAACTGGATAGATACAGAGAAAATTATCATGACCCCTGTACAAGGATGACATGTAAGTTCTTGAGGTACTCCCTAGTTTAGTTGGTGTGGTCTATACTAATAAAACGTAAACATATTTTCTAACAAGAGCAATATAGCATTTCGAGGTATCTGTTATAATAACTTAAATCTTCAATAAGAAATTTAAATTCGGTTAAGTAAACAAAGACTAGGTCAGGTGATAGCATACACTTTTAATCCCAACACTCAGGAGGGAGAGGCAGATGGCTCTCTGTGAGTTCAAGGCCTGCCTGGTCTAGAGAATGAGTTTCAGGACAGCCAGAGTTACAACAGAAACAAATACTATTAATATAATCTTTACCTGTGTATATAACTAATAGATGTCTAGGTTACTACAGGTTTTCTGTGTTGTACATAGCCTTTATTTAAAATCACCATATTAGATCCCAACCCCGAACTCCACGCATTGAGCTCACTAAAGTATCTTTGGCAAGAGTTACCGGCTGCCTTTTGTCAGTCAGATACCTGCTTCCTGTTTCACTGCTAGCAGTGCGTCCACTGTGTACTCATTTGAAGGGAATACTGGCATCCTTTTAGTTACATTATAAAAACGTATCTTTGACTGCTGCCAGAGACCCCAGTAGACTGACTGCAGCTATCCACCTCTTCCTCTGTCTCTCCAGACACGATTCCTCAGTTTTACCCCCAGCTCTGCAACAGAACACTCATTGCAGCCTTTCCTTCAACACTGCCACCATCTCCTTTGAGTCCCACAGATCTTCCCCTCCTAACATCCCTTCCACTACTCCTTACTTTATCCCAACCTGAATCTCCAGCTAACCATTGTTAACGAAACGGCCAATCCTGCCAAGGACACAGAGAGGCTGATTGAGGACCCTCACCTTTCTGCTCCTCCAGTTCCAATCTCTCCAGTCTCATCCCCAGCTCTGGAGCAGAACTCCTATGGTCTTCCTTTCTCCTCTGACCCCAAACTCAGTGGATCACAAAAATCTTGTCATACAACTGAAGGACCTAAACCCGCCTCCCAAAGAACCAATCAGATTGCCCCCTAAAGAGCCACTCAGTTTGAGCCCTAAAGAGCCAATCAGATCACGTCCTAAAGAACCAATCACAGATCGTGACCTAAAGAACCAATCAGAGATCGTGACCTAAAGAACCAATCAGAGATCATGCCCCCTATCCCACCAATTCCCTCCCGCCAGAACTTGATAGAGCAGAACAACACCCAATCCGTAACCACTGGGTTAGAAACTCCCACCCCTTCCTGTAACCATGATATACCCACCCCACCCACCCCGCATAACCCCAGCTTGGCGCTTTTCTGTCTGAACCTGCTGCATGAAGCCCCTGCTTGATCTTGAATAAAGGCTACTTGCTTTTTATATGCAGACTCAATCTCTCTGTGGTCTTTGGGGACCTGAATTCTAGGCACAACACAACCTTCCTTTTGGCAACTCATCTGATTATCCCAGCCTTAAGCAGCAGAAATTATCCCCTGTGAACACACAGACTGAGCAGGGCAGAGAAACAGATCCAACTCTCAAGTCTTTTCCCAAAAGAAATAGTAGACCTTCTGGGATACCTCTTTTCACTGTCTGCCCCCATTCCAAGGAGACTAAATGAGCAGATCCTGGTTGAACATTCTGCACCTTTCCTTTCTGTGAATCCCTTCAGACAACTAGCCTATTTCCCTTCTCCTAAGTGTCAGTTCCCAATACACAGAAACAGATTTTACCAGGAACCCCCAGTGCCCACATGTATCAGGTCCCCAGAAAATCCCCTACCAGGCAGGAGACACCAAGAAGACTCTCCTAAAATGCACAAAGGACACAGAAAATAGGGAACAAAACACCAACCAAACAAGGACAAAACCAGAAATCAGCACTTAGTCCTATAATCAACCCAATTCTAGATGCCCAGACTAAAGAATAAAAACACAATTACTATCAGTCAGGGCAATATGTCTCCACTAGAGACCAGAAACCTTAACACAGGGTCAAGACAGAAATAAAGAAGGAAATAAAGACTTTCTATAGTTGAATAAAAATTGAATACATAACATATCCAAACTTATGGGGCACAGTGAAAGTGACTCTAAATGGCAAGTTCAAAGCACTAAGTGTATACATAAAAAACAGCAGAGATTTCATACTTGAAATTTAATAGCACACCAGAAACCTCTAGAAAAAAAGATGAAATCACACTCATGAGGAACAAATGGCAATAAATAATCAAACTCAGAGCTGAAATCAATATAATACACACAAAGAGAACAATACAAAGAATCAATTAAACGAGCAGTTCATTCCCTGTGAAAATCAAGAAGATTAAAAAAATGTGTATCCAAATACAAAGAGCGAGAATATCTAAGTTAACATAATTAGAAATCAAGAGGGGGCAGAACAACAGATACTGAGAGGATCCTGTGCTCCAGCAAATAGGGATATCGAATAGAAGTGGATAGTTTTCTCAATAGGTTTTTTTTTCTGCTTTTTTGGGTTTTTTTTTTTTTTTGGTTTGTTTGTTTGTTTTTTGTTTTTACCGAAGTTAAATAGAGGTCAGATAAGCAACTTAAATGGACCTGTAACTCCTAGTAAAACAGAAACACTCTAAATCATTTTAAAAAAAAAAAAAAACCCTCCCAATCAAAAGAAAAGCTGAGGGCAATATGGTTTTAGCACAGAATTCTAAGAGACTTTCAAAGAAGAGATAATGCCAACACTCATCAAATTATTCCACAAAAAGAAACAGAAGAAACATTGTCAAATCATTCTATGAGGCCACAGTTACACTGATCTCCAACCACGTAACGACTCAACAAAGAAAGAGAATTACTGACCAGTTTCCTTTATGAACATAGAATCAAATATACTCAATAAAATAATTCCAAATGAAATCAAAGAACACATCGATATGATCATCCACTATGATCAAGCAGGCGTCATCATGGAGATGCGGAGATAGTTCAATATGTGATAATCAATTAATGCAATCGACCCTATAAACAAACTGGAGAATCCACAAAAGAAAAATCCACATGATCATCATATTAGATGCAGAAAAATCCTTTGACAAAATCCAGCACTCCTTTGTGAGAAGTTCTGGAGAGGTTAGGGATACAATGGATATACCTAGACTTAATAAAGGCAGTTTAGAATAAGACCATAGCTAACACCAACTTAAATGGAAACAATCTCAAAGCAATCCCACAAAAATCAGGAACAGGACCAGGGTTGTCCACTCTGTACCTTTTCAACAAAGCACTTGAAGTCTTAGCTAGAGTGATAAGACTGAAGGAGATCAAATTTGCAGATGATATGATAGTATACATAAGTCACACACACACACACACACACACACACACACACACACACACACTCAATTCATTGGGAAACTCCTACAACTAATAAACATTTACAGCAAAATAGATGAATACAAAATTAACTCACAAAATCAGTAGCCCTCTTATACATACATGACAAATGGACTGAGAACAAAAACAGAGACACAACAATTTTCACAATAGCCATATGGTTCTATTTGCATTCTTCTACGTGCAGACATCCAGTTTCCCCTGAACTCTTTGTTGAAGATGCTGTCTTTTTTTCTAGGGTAGATATTCTGGCTGATTTAAAAAAAAAAAAAAGAACAGGTGTCCATAGGTGTGTGGATTTATGTTTGGCTCTTCTTCCATGGAACAATGTGACTAGTTTGATGTCAACACCATGCTGTTTTTCTTACTATACATTTGTTTTACAACTTGAATTCTGCAATGGTGAGACCTCCAGCAATTTTTTTTTTATTGTTCAGAATTTTTTTTTTGCACTATCCTGGGTTTTTGTGATTCCATGTGAAGCTGAAAATTTCCTCTTAAGATCTGTGAAGAATTACATTAGAATTCTGGTGGAAATTGCATCGAATCCATCAATCAGTAGGTTTCTTGTAGTAGTGTGGTCATTTTTAATTTTAATCTTACCAATCCGTGCATGGGAGATCTTTTCATCTTCTGGTATCTTCTTCATTTTCTTTCTTCAAAACTTGAAGTTGTTATCATACAAGTCTTTCACTTGCTTGGTAGAAGAATGCAAATAGAGCCATGTTTATTTTCCTGCACAGAACTCAAATCCAAGTAGATCAAAACCTCAACATAAAGCTGTATGATGAGAAAGTGGAGAATAACCTTGAGCACATTGGCACAGGGGAAGACCTTCTGGACAGAAAACTATTATCATAGTGACTAAGTTCACGGAGTCCACATGGGACTGAAGCAGGTCCTGTGTGTATAAATTAAAGCTTTCAGTTTAATATTTTTATGGGACTCCAGAGTGTGTAAACAAGTGGGTCTCTGATTCTAGTGCCTTCTCTTAGAGCTGTTTTCCTTCTGTGGGTTTGCCTCCTTCAGCTTTAGTGCCATGGTGTTTGTTATATCTACCAAATTTTATTTTGTTAAAAATATAAACATTTTGAGAATTTTATACAATGTAGTTTAAATATATCTACCCCCAATTCAAGCCTTTACTCATCGCAGGTTTAACTGCATACCCCTAGCATCTCCAATTTTACAACCTGAATGTTGCTTTTTAAATGAATTTGAATTAAAGATTAAAAAAACATTCATTTTTAGTGCTGTGCATATGCACGTGTGCATGGGACATACACAGCAGTATTATCATCTTTCCAGTAGCCAAATACTAAAAGAAGAATGGTTACCCTTTCCCAAGTGACTATCAAAGGCCAATAGCCATTCATTAGGGGTGGGGCCTCATCAGTTCCTCTCCCATTTATGCTGGAAATTTGACTGGATTTGTGTTGGGTGGATCTTGTACAGATTATGGTAGCTGAGAGTTTCTTTTTACCAATTATCTTCTAAATTATAAAGTATATCATTTTATTTAAAATGTATAATATATATGGCATATAACATATATGATACACACACATATATACATATATACATATACTTATATACATGTATATATACAAATATGCATATATAAACATATATGTACATACACACACATATATATACATACATATATGGGTATATATACACATATATACATATACATGTATGTGTGTGTGTGTATGTGTGTGTGTGTGTATGTGTTTATTACCCATGTATTTAGTTCAAGTTCAAAACTCATATGTGCAAAAGCCCATGTTCTTGACTGTGTCCTTTGAAGTGTTTACTCTATTGGAAAGTAAGATCAGTTTCAGAAACATAAAAGTCATTTTAAAATAAATTGTTGCCAGGCAGTGGTGGCATACACCTTTAATCCCAGTCCTTGGGAGGCAGAGGCAGGCAAATCTCTGTGAGTCTGAGGCCAGACTGGTCTACAGAGAGAGTTCCAGGACAGCCAGAGTTACAACAGAGAAACTCTGTCTGAAGAAAAAAAAAATCCTTATGACATCATGAGGCTTAAAACAATCCAACTGGGATCGTGTAAATGCACATGACCAGAGGGGAAATTAGCCTGTGTTTAATATTTATATTGTATAGTAGTTCACAGTAACATTGACTCTTAGAAAAACTAATGTAGAAAATCTAACTCTAAAATATCTTAGCTTTCATAGCTCCTATTCATTTCATTCTATCCTGAAAATAACTGTCTTTAATTAAAACAAAAATCTGTCAAATTCAATGACTCTCAAAATGAGCCCTTGCTAGTTATCAGGAGTCTTAAGTGTCACAAATTTCTGTGAGAAATGAAACTAAGATATCAGAGGGCTTCCAACCTTTGATGGACTTACTTAACTAGAAATTTGATCTGCTGTAGAAACTTGAAAAATAGCACAAATTGGCTCAGTTCAGTAACCATTCCTCAAGACTGGTGCTTGGGATGCCAGGAGGCTGAGGCCACAACTGGCCACTCTGTAGTGACCTGCTACTCCAAGAATGGAGCACATACCCTGGGAAGAAAGGTAGACCTGTTGACTCAGCATACTGGGAATGGCAGAAAGCATTACAGGAGACATATGGCTGGAGGCAGGTTCAGGCATGAGTGCACACCTAGTCAGATAAGAATAGGTCCTCACACTGCCACCAGACTACCCTGGCCTCTCCACTGCCTGGTTCCAGTTCTGCTATTCCCGTGGCCACAGCTGCCACTTGTATTGCTCTTCCTGATGGGTGAGGGAGAACATTCACTGCAGCACCATCACAGGCTGCAGACACAAATCCCAGGTGATGTGGGCAGAGTAGAATCCAGCAGTCTGGAGCTGGACCAGGTCCCATTCCCAAACTAGCTGCCAAACAACAGGTTTGCCCTGCACCTGAGAAATGACAGGATAACCCAATTGAAGAGGGTTTCATCTCTTGGACTGAGTATCCACACAAGGATCCTGTCCTCTGGTTACCAACAAACTCTCCTGGCCTCTTCATCACCCACCAAGCCAATTCTGCCACTCCTGTGGATGTGGCCACTACTCGTATTGTTCTCCATGATAGGGTGAAGGACAGCACAGACTGAGGTGTTACCCAAGGGCTGCAAGCACAAAGGCCAAGGTGGCAGGATGGGTGGTGATAAGGTCAAGAGGTGTCTGTGTGCTCTGCCAAACCTTGGGATCACCCTGATACTGATCAACGGCAAGATGTCCCAGCTGAAGAATATCCCATACTAAGAGTTTGGTATCCTCTTTTAAGAGAGATAGTAGAAATCTTAAATGCTCATGTGAACCAGGACAATTAGAGATCTGCCTGTATTGCTGACACCATCAGAATTCACCAGGTACTTGAGCCTGGCTCCATGAAGCAATTGTTCTGGTGGGCTATTTGGTGCCTGTGTGAAATTTGGGTACCTGCCTAAATTTCTGGAGTCTGCATGAAGTCCAGGTGCCTATGAGACATCTGAGTGCCTGTGTGATGCCCAGGTGCCCACAAGAGGATCAGATCCCTGTGAGAGCTGGGTGCCTGCAGAAATGTCAGATACATTCAGGAAACCCAGTTGACTATGAGAGGTCCTGGTGCCTGTGGGATAACCTGGTGCCTATGGGATGACCAGGTGCATGCAGAAGGCCCTGGTGACTGCCAGCTGACTTGGTGCCTGCATGATGTCTTGGTGCCTAAGAGCTGGCTGGGTACCTGTGTGAGGTCTGTGTGCATGCCTGTCTGATGCCTGGGAAAACAGGATTCTCTGGAGCCTGGGGGATGTCCTGCTGGAGACACTGGTGTTAATGGGAAGGCCTGATACCTTCAGGATGTCCTAGAGCCAATGGGATGTCTTGGTGCCTGCAGGATGACTAGGTGCCTATGGGATGTCTGGGCACTTGCAGGGTGCCCTGGTGCCTGTAGAATGTCCATGTGTTTGTGGGATATACAGGTGTCTGCAGGAGGCCCTGGTGCCTGTGGGATGCCCCAGTGCCTGCTGGACATCTTGGTTCTTGATGGATGTCTGGGTACCTGCATGACTCTCTGGTGCTTGCAGGATGTCTGGAGGCCTATGTGGTGTCAGAGTGTCAGCACAATGTCTGGGGGTCTGTGAGTTGGCCCAGTGCTTTCATGATGCCTGGGCATCTGTGGGATGCCCCCTGGAGCCTGTGGGATGCCATGGTGCCTATGAGATATCTGGGTGTCTGTGGGTTAGCCCAGTGTCTGTGGAATACCTGGGTGTCTACAGGATAGCTTGAAGCCTGGGGATGTTCTGGTGCCTACAGGATGTCTGAGCACCTTCAGGGTACCCTAGTGCCCATGGGAGGTCCTGATGCCTGTGGGAAGTCTGGGTATCTGCAGGATGCCCTGATGCCTATATAATGTTCTGGTACCTGTAGAAGATCTGAGTGCCTGTGGCATGCCCTTGTGCCTGAAGGGTGTCCAGGTGTATGTGGGATCACCAAGTGCCTACAGGAGACCTTGGTGCCTGTGAGAGGTCCTGGTGCCTGTGGGATGTCTGGGTGTCAATTTGATATCCTGGTACTTGTGAGTTATCTGGATACCTATGGAAAGCCTTGGTGCCTGTGAGATGTCCAGATGCTTGTGGTATGTCTGGGAATGTGTGGGATGCTTTGGTGCTTGTGGGATATCTGGATGTCTGTGATGTCCTGTTTTCTGTGGGTTGTCCCAGTGCCTGCAGGATATTCAGGCATGTATGGGATGTTCTGAAGCCTGAGGAATGTCTTGGTGCCTGTGGGATGTCCTTGTACCTGTAGGATGCCCAGGTTCATGTGGGATGTCTGAGGACCTGCAGGACGCCCTGGTGCTTCCAAATTATCAGGGTGCCTGCTCAGTGTCTAGGTGCCTGGGCAATGTCCTGGTGCCTGTGGGCTTGGGTAGTGGGGTCCAACTTCAGGTCAAACTTCATCATGCTTGGTCTTAGGCTAGTATGGGCCCAGAAATGCCCAACATCAAAGAAACCTGCTGCCTTCAGTATCCATGCTGATATCTGTGATCCATGCTCCTGCCATACTAGCTGAACTTAATTTTCTTTTAATTTTTATTTATTTGTTTTTTGAGGGCACAAGGGTTGGAGGGTGGGACAGGGAGGAATGGGAAGAGGGTGTCATTGAGATATATTGTATGAAACTCAAATTATTAATATAAGTATTATCTTTAAAATAACAAGTTTGGATTCACTCTCTGTCTCTCACCTTCTCACTCACTGTCAGGTTATATAGTGCAGGAAAGCACTTGTCAGATGCCAGCTGGTCTTGAGTAAATTTTTATTTACTATGAACTACATAGTCTGTGTCACTTTGTTGTGGTAGCATTAATGAGTTAAAATACAATATCAAATAGGGTAAGGCACAGTGGTGTGGTACTTTGTAGAATAAACAACATAAGATCACTTCTTATACCTAGGGCATCTTTCCTCTATCCTCCATTAGCTACCCTGTTACATGCCAGCTCATACATAGGAGATTTATTGGCGTTATCTAGTAACCTATTTGCCAAATAAATGTGGTCTATAGAGGAACTAATCTCACTAACAAACTACTCATGGAATTTGGAGGAAGTTCTGCAAATATGTTGTTAACTATGACTACAAGTTCTTGAGACTTTAAATCTAACTAATCATTTAGCTCCTCTCAAGTGTATATGTCACAGGTGCTGTAATGTAGTTAATCTGTGCAGTTTTGTTACATGGCGACAGACAACTGGTAAATATCTATCATACTATTTGTACAGATCATTGAACCAAATGGACAATTATATCAGTCCGACACCATAAGATGTATGAGTACTAAAGAAATGCTAGTCAAATCTGAAAATGGAAACTTGGTAACAACTTTAGCTTTATAAACATGTGTAAAATGATTTGATTTGAGGAATTACTCATAAATATTTGTGGTGATTCCCTACAGACTTTCCAGCAGACACAATCAGCAAAAACAATCCAGGAAGATACAAAAATGAAACTTGGTTCAACCTGATTTTATTGTAACCAGCACTGGGCCAGGACTTCTAGAGTCTGGCCTAGATCATATTACTTTACCCATATGTATGCACACCACAATTTTGGAAAAAAATTTTCTGATAACAATTAACACAGTCCCATGAGTACAAGACATGTTTACATTGAGATTCTTTACAATATATATCTGACTTCTTTCACAAAATGGGTACTGTTGACTCAGAGATAGTGCCTGAGATTGTCTATGGTAAGTTACTTAGGTAAACATAATGCTTGTAGATGTCAGGATTGTCCTGGGTTAAGATAGCATAGAAGTCAATTAGATTGTTGTAATGCAAGTGACATCACTCATAAGGATAGGGTATTGGCCTAAAAGAAATGCTCAAAATTTAGGCAGAAATGGTCTAGGATAAGTAAAATCATAAATTCTGGAGATTATGGGCATAGCCTGTCTCATCAGACAGCAAAGAATCGGAGGGTTGTAAAACTACATCATTCTTGGCATCTCAGGAAGGGTAGCTACGCACCTCATTCCAGTGAAAAGGTAAGCTGTGTGTTTAATTTTCCTGGCTGCTCCAGGGTTTATCTGTGTGCACAAGGCCTGTTTGTCCTCCACAAGTATTAACAGAAGTGAAAGCAGTTTTGTTACCTACTGTGGAAGAAAAGTGTCATGCCAATAGGTTAAGTAGAGCCCGCAACCCTGTCAGGACTGCAGTCTCTCTCTAGTTTTCAATGAAAGGTACTTTTGCTCACTCTCACACTTCAATTTCCAAGATGGGATAGCATGACATGATCCTCACTAGAGCTGCATAGTATTCAACTTACAGACCATGAAAGGAGTCATAACTTTTCTTCACAAAATTAGTGTGCCACAGGTACTTACTATAATGAAATACATACTACACACTATATCATAGCATTCCTCTTGTCAAAACATATAATCTTTCCTACACATAATGTATCAAATACAGACTTAAAATCCAGAAGAAAAACAGAGAGAACTTGGTCACCATGAGCAATAAAAACATATGAGAATAACAAAACTAACAAAGGCACAAGGGAAGAGGAGAAGGAGAGGAAACTGCAATAAGGATATATTGTTTGAGAATATAATCTATTTTTAATAAAAGGGGAAAATAAAGAAAAAGGAAAATCAATCTACCACATTTCTAAGAGAGATATTTAAATTATAAACACTTTGAGATAACATCTCATATTTTTCATGATGGCTATAATAAAAGAAAATGAAAAGGCATAAAAAAAGAAAAAAGAAAATCAACCAACATTATCCAGCAACAAGCAGATTAAAGATAATCATATCAATACAGACGGTAAACTAATTTCACAAAATTCGATACCTAGTCAAAATAAAATATTATTGATAAACTAGAAATACAATAATACTAAACTATAAATAATACATTATGTAGTTATATATAATATGTAATAGTAATACGCTAAAAGTAGAAATGATTTATGAAAGAGCCCTTGTTGATGGGCATAGCTCGTGTAGCAGAGAGCCTGCCCTCTATGCAGAAAAATCCTAGATTCGAAGCCAAGCATCCCATAATTCAAGCACAGCGGAACATGCCTCTAACCCTAGCATTTGGGAGAAGGAGACAGGGGAATCAGGATTTGAAGGTCATTCTCAGCTTCATAAGACCATGTCTCAAAAGAAAAAAGTTCTGAATTAATATGCACATCACATACATTAAAAGAATAAAAATTCTTTTAAAAGTTTGTAGTGGATAAGTATTTTTATAAAGAGTAAAAAGGAAAGAATTGCTCCTTTATTATATAACTGTAACATTTACTTACATAACATTTTGTATAGTGAAGTGTAGTATATTCTACTTACAGAATGTATGCTATATACTGTAAGCCAATAATCAAGACATAGATAAAAGCATAGAAAACCAAGTAAACCTGTAGATACTTATCTAATTAATTTTGGCAAAGGGGCTAATGTAGTTCAAGGGAGATAGCCCTTCCAAACAATTTAAAGACCTCCACTCTATCAAAGACCACACAAGAGGAATGAGAAGGACATTTAACATTTCTGTTAGGCAATATTCACTAGTCATTTCTCCTAAAATGGACTAGAATCCATAATGTAAAAGAATTCTATAAACTCAACATTACCAAAAAGCCTAAGAATCCATTACAAATGTCTATAAGACTTGAGCAAATTAAGCAATCCTTCAGAATCACCACATTACCATTACAGCACAATGAGAGGTCACTGCACTCCCACAAAAATGGCTGTTGTTGTACACTTCACATTGCTGAAATGTAAATGCTATAACCACTCAGGCAGCTGGATAGACAGTGGCTTTATAACCTAAAAACTGTTCTCAGAATAAGATACAGCCAGTGTATTCCTGTGCATCCATCCAATAAAAATAAAAATCATGTTTTCACTCAGAAATAATGCAGCTTTAGTTTGGATAGCCAAAACTCCAAGCAACCAAAGTATCATTCAGTTGGTGGATGTTTGCGGAGGGCCACTGCAGAGGCTACTGATCTTAGCTCCTTCCTCCCATTCTGCACACTTCCATGAGGGGTGTCGGGTAGTGGTAGCCTCAACCTCTACAATGTTGCACCACCTTAGTACAACCCCAACACAGTGGGACCAGCCAATCACTTCTTAAACTTTCAGAACTGTGAGCCAAATAAACATTTTTTCAACTGATTACCTTAGGTCATTGTTGCTGTAATGTGAATCTAACACGATGATAAAGAGCTGTATGCTTTGTAGGTTGTCATCCTGCAGTTCTTTCAGTTGGCAGTAAATTCACACAGTTTTCATAGATTTTTTATGACAAACAAATATATATGAACACATATATGAGTATGTGTGCTAATAGGTTAATTAAATTGTTGCTGTATCAACCATTACGCTGAAATAATTAAACATAACTCAAAAATAAACGTGTGTTCCATACTCTGACGTGTTATGGTCATCACACAGGAAGATATATTCTCTGTCCTTTATTGTTAAGGACTAAACTGTCAGAAACACCACAGTGACGTGGCCCAGCCTTAACAGTAACTACAGTCTGGTGCTCTTGTCTACACCTAACTGTGGAAAGCAGTTATTTCTGAAGCATGTACCAGAGAATCAGTAGATGGTGATTATGTAGTTTAGAACAAACTCTTCCTGAACATGTATTGTACCTGGAGAAAGTTGGCAATATTGTAGGAAATATATTTGTAAATGACTTGACTTACCTATATTTATGATATTTAGAAAAAAATACGATTTTTACTTTTTAAAAGGAGAAATGAACTATAAGAACTAGCCACATAATATCAGATGATGACTTAAATTCAGATTCCTTCAGAGTTTTACAATGCTGTTTATCTAAAGTAATATTAAAGTACTTGCTAAATCATAGTTGATAGGTAAATTAACAGCTGCCTTCAATTTTCTTAAGTTAAAATAATACCTGAGACACTAGGGCTGCTACATATGAATACTGTACAGTTCTTTAAGTGTGACTTAAAATGCTGAAATTTTCCAATTCTGACCTGCTTTTACATTCTGAAAACCACAAATGTTAAGTGACAGAGAGAGAGAGAGAGAGAGAGAGAGAGAGAGAGAGAGAGGGAGGGAGGGAGGGAGGGGAGGGAGGGAGAAAAGAAAAGGCCACAAGCACAATGGCAGCCATTTGCAAGCTGGTTCAGTGACGAGCTGGGCTCCTAGCTGTTGATGCAATCAGTCGCTGAGCTAAGGGTTGCTTTGTGAAATCAGACAACACCAAAGCAAGGGTACTTCTCCATACTTCTCCATGTTTAAGAGTATCCTGAATTGGCCCTGTTTGAGTTACCACCCCCTGCACTTCTGCTCTCTTAGTAGCTGTTCATCAATCACTGTGGCCTCATTCCTGTCGCTGTGAGATTTGTACAGTTTGGTAGCACCTCATAAATGACAGTACCTGGCTGGGCACAGAGAGCAGTCTTTACTTGCAATTGACTTCTCTTAATTAAATCAGCAATGTTAAGCCAATTGCCTCCATTTCAGTAAACACGGCCTTCCCTATAAAGCTCATTATAGCATAACTTAACAGTTCTTCTCTTTTGTTTTCTAAATATTATGAATTGAACACAAAGTTCAACAGATATTTAAGTACAAGGAAATGATCGCTTTCTCAAGGCTAAAAGAGGAGTGTCACTTTCTGTAAACTGCAAAATCATTAATTTCTTAATTCATGGGCACAGATGAAAGAGGTTAAGGCAAATAAAAACCTGTGTAGGCGAGGTGACTCACTGCTTGGTCAGAATACTAAAGGTAAAATCTCAGAACACTGAACTGTATCTCTTCATGTCACATTGCCATTCTCTTAATACAGCTAAGAAGTGGATAATGAAACAGCTTGTGTACTTCAAATGACTTTTTCTACTTGAATGTTGGCAAACATGAGTGGATTCTGTGAAACTAGAACTAAACTATAGTCTGTGATGGGACAGAGAAAGAAAACAAAGAAAAATTTAAATATAACATATCTGTCATGGCATGTATTATGTGATATATCATGAAGAAATCTGCAACCAAGACATAATCCTAGTGACTAAATGTGATCGTTGTGCTCACTTAAAATGCAATATAGTTTTAAATGTCTTAATGTTTGAAAATTATGTCTTTACATTAAGAGGTACCTGCAAGTGCGGATTCCCACACATGGTGTATGCTTGTCAGTTGAGAACTGAGAGCTTTCTGTAGACAGGCATCCGTTCCGTATCTTGACACAGAAGCAGAATAGCTTCATGTGTAACGTTATTTTTTATTTAAATTTGTAAGTTCCTTTGATAATTCTATATATAAGTACTGTATTGATATCATTTTCACAGTTTCCTTCCATATCTCTAAATCCTCCTGTGTTCTTCCCATGCCCATTTTTTCTTTAATTATACACACAATCTACTGAGCTCATTTATTGTTGTGTGCAGGTATGTGAGTTTAGGGTTGACCACTGGGAACTGGATAACCTATCAAGCCACTGCTTGCTTGTATCTACCCATTTAGAGATAGGGCCTTTTGCAATTTGCACAATCTATGTTGAGATGTCAGGTGTTGTTTTCATTATGCAGATCTTGCTTAGGCAACAACATTGTTGAGAATCAAGAAGACTACCTAGCAGCAGACATCCTGGTACTGTGGCTCTTACAATCTTTCAGCTCTTTCTTCCTCAATTTTCTCTCAGCCTAAGATATAGATGTTACATTGTAGAGCTCTTAACTGGGGCTCAGAACCCCACAGTCACATATTCTCTGCATTTTGACCAGTTGTGGGTCTCTGTAACCACCTCCATCTGTTGTAAAAAGATACTTCCTTGATGAGGGATGAGAGCTACATTTAGCTATAGGTATAAACATAAGTTCATAGAATAAAGTGATGCTATTTTTTTTTCAGAGAACTGGTAGTAGCAGGTTCTTCTCTAGGGTCAAGTATCTCATTAGCCATGAGTAGTTGGGTAGGTTTGTAATACCAGGCATGAATTTCCTTTTATTGAGTAGATGAGCCTTGGGTCCATTTAGACAACTCTTTGTTACCCACAAGATAAAATTGGCTCTTGCATCACAGAGGATACCCTACCAACTCAGTCCTTATTATGGTACATAGGCTTTTCAGGTGGGTAGGGCTATTTATTGATTTTCTCCATTGGCAGCTTGCACATTATATACAGATGCTAAGAGAGCCTGTTTTCAGTGTTTTCCAAGTTCCACAGACTAACACAACTTTTATGCAGGACATGGGAAGCCTACACCTGATTTATTGATCAGAAAGCCTTAGAAAATCACAAGACAGGGTAGGGTATTGTTGTTGGCCTTGGTTGCCTCCAAGAACTTGAAGATAATTGCCTATTGCTGAAGACAAATGTACTTCAGACAGAGGACTTGGATAAATGGAGCTGTAACTGAGCAATAACACTGTTTTTAAAAATGTATCTCCCTAGATTGGCCATATAAAATACCTGAATATGGCATTTTAGGCTGGTATTCACAAAAACAACCTTGTGTTAATTTTTTCTTGTGATGCTATTTAAGCATAGTCAGCAAGCTAGTGATTATATGCAGCATAAAAAGCAATCTTTACGGTTCCACTAAGGCCTCTGGAGTCAACAAAAAAAAATGTAATAGAGAAAAAGGTAAAGACCAACAAACATAAGAAGGAGACCTGAAAATAAACATGTAATACTTAGTTATCTCTGAGAAACTAAGATCCATATTTCAGAAAAGTTCACCTTAGGAATCCTGGTAAGTATCAGCAGAAATACAGAGAAACCACCCTGCAACCCAAATCTATAATTTACAGCTAGGCATATAACCGTCAAATGTCAAAACTAGAAAATACAGGTCTACTCTCCAAAATGAGTCTGTCATACAAAGCAGAGGAGCCATACTAGGCTTCGGTGAGGAGAAAAGCTCTATTTTCTATTGGCATGCTCCGAGCTATCAAGAACTAAGAGACAAAGAAGGACATTGCAGAACACTAAGGAGGAGGACTGGGTCACAAGAAATCTTACAGCTGAATCTGGAAGCATCTTGTTCCTAATTTCATGTGGAGACTGAGTTTGCAGAAGCTAAAGTAGCCTTGTCACATCCTCTCTATTCATTCCTTTGACTCAGTCATCCTAAATTTTTGAAGAACTTGTCTGCTTCTGGCAGTGACATATGTGAAAAAAACTATGACTGAACTGTCACCATCTAGCAAACCAAATATGGGATAGGAGTTATCTTTTACCCTGGGAAAGTAAGGCGGGTGGCAGAAGCTACTGTAGCATTATGGGATGGCCACACTCATCTGTTCATGTTAGGAGGATCTGATGTCACATGTGGGGTGTCAATGCTCCCTCTTATCCTGGCTTCCTGGATACAGTAGAGAGTTAGAGAGAAACTGGTCAGGCTGGAGGGAGTATCAGCCACATAAATTTGTATTAGTGAACAAGTAGCTTTAAATAACTAATTGGGAACAGGAATCACTCCAGGGGAGCCTCATTCTTCACTGGGCTTTTCTGGTAATAATTACAGTTACTAATTCTCTGACCTAAAATATCTAAGTATCACAGCTGTTCTCCGTCTTCCCTGTCTGTTTTTTCCACAGCTCAGATCAACCACACAATTTCTCCCCCTTCTGATCTTCCTCCTCCTCTTCTCTCTCTTCTTCCCTTACCTGCAGTTCTCTCTCCTTTATGTTGGACAAGACTGCTTTTCCCAGACAAATGAGGATGTGCAGTGATATATTCTATATATTCTCTATATTCATAATGGGGATTGAATTGGATTCTGAAAAAGACAAGTTCCCATTGACCTGATTTGGATCTTTGTCTCAGTTCCTTAAATATTATTGTGACTGAGCCGTTTTTCCTGATGTTTCTGTACCTCCTTTCTGGGAATTCATCTATCACTGTATCAGTCTTCAGATCAATAGCCTGCATTGCCTCCTCACTCAGCAACCCATCCCTGGCTAATACCCCTAGGTTAGGGTATTCTCTCAATTCCAGATAGTCATGTCACCTCTTTCCAGGCAGATCCTTTGAGAAAGCCATCGGAATCAAGATGAGGAAATGAGATGTTAACGTTCCCCAATCCAAACCTATATCCTTCCACAATCACAGGCTCTGTCAAAAGCACTGTCAGATGCCCATCATCCATGCTTTGAATAGGTTTCACAGCTGCTTTGTTTCTTCCCATCAGGGACTACACTGAGCCATCAAGTTCCATTAAAGACTCTTCCTCAGGCTGGGAGTATAAAACACTTGCCTAACACGATTTAAGCCCAGAGCTACACAGAAACATCTGTTACCTGTACCTTTTAAAATTTACATATTTTTAAATCTTTCTATTACTTTGGTGACAATTTATTTTCTTAAGCATCGCTTATATTTCCATCATTATGAAAATATGGATCACATGTGCCTGAATACAGAAACCCTAGTTCTGCCTGCACTCTGCTGGTGAGTTGGCTTTTTGATTAACAAACATTTGCAAACTCAAATATAGGACCATGTGACCTTTGACTTGAAGTCCATATATGGAGCTACATCTAAGAATGTGTTTGGGGCACACAATCACGGTCACATTATCCCTAATGAGAGATCACTGTAAGTTTCAATTGTATAACCACTCCTTGATTTTAATTTTCTGAGGTCATTTCCATTCTTTTAAGAGACATACCCTGTTGACACCTGACCTCTGTCCCTGAACCTCCAGCTTTCTTTCCTTCATTTAGGCTTCCACCAACTTGATTTTAAAATTTCACCAGAAACTGACTATGTCCAATACTCAGACTACATTTCTAAAATACTTCATCTAGTCTGTACTTAAAAGAGCCCAGAAGTATCAAGAAAGTAAACTCAGTAGTGCTGAGCTATGCATATCATTTTTCAGGGAGATATGACAGTCATCCTATTATTAAAGAAATAATCAATCATACCTTTCGTTTTTTAGAAAAAAAAATAAGAGGCTATTTTATTAACATCTCACACACCAGGGAACATTAAGTCTAAAGAGCATTCTAGTCTGCAATGAAAATTCAAGTGTCACAAGAAAAAAACAGATTAGAGTCTCTAGTTGTTTAAGCAGGGCTAATCATGGTGGTTTTTATGATTCTTAAGGAAAGCAAAGAGATTTTCTTTTCGGAAGAAGGTAATTTTTTTATAGCAATTCTCTTTGAAAATCTGTTTCAGAAGTCAACAAAAGGTTAGAGATTCCCAATAGAACAGGTATTGTTTACATCACTTCTTTAACACACACACACACAAATCCAAATTATTATTATTCAAAGTCAATTTGCTAAAACTAAATTTGTGTCAAAACTGAATTCAGTGCCATAAGGCTCCAAGTG
Organism: Cricetomys ansorgei; assembly: GCA_026225945.1. Taxonomy (NCBI): domain Eukaryota; kingdom Metazoa; phylum Chordata; class Mammalia; order Rodentia; family Nesomyidae; genus Cricetomys; species Cricetomys ansorgei. Next base: position 6,082,767 of record JAMJFZ010000239.1, on the reverse strand, counting down.
AGCATTATCTAGAAACAGTTCTGACAAGCCTAAAGATTGATAAAGTTCTGAAAAGACTTAGAGCAAACTGCAGCAAAATATAAGTGCCTCGCTAAAGAGCACATCTTTCTGTTATTAAAAAAGCCAGCAGAAAAGGCTGCCATTCAACACACTGTTCTTTCAATACGTGTGCTACATTAATATCAAATGTGCAATGTTCTGGTTTGTTTTTCTTAAATTTACCTCCAATTGATTTTTCATCATTGAAAAATTGTTGATTTTAGGTCATTGGGCACATGTTTTAATGGGAGAAGAAGCTGAAAGATGCTTTCTAGCAACATCTTAGGTCAGGAGCATGGAGTGTTTGAGCTCTGGTTTCTCCTTACATGTTTTAGAATTCACAGGTAAGACCACTGAGCAGGATAGTGTGAGGGTGGATTGTATCAATGTCTGTGAAGGAGTCCTAGAAGGATGACATCGATGGAGTCAAATCCTCAAGAGTGGCCAGGTACCTACAGTTTCCTCAAAGCTTCAAAACAGTGACGATAATAGTTCCTTTGTGACATGTTTGTTAAGCAGTGTAAGTGCTTCACAGCTAAGTATAGTATGATAAACTAAAGTCACACATCTTCTTTTTACCAAAATTTGACTGAGATGCAGTAAGGAATTTCAAAGAACAGGAAATAGTAGAACAAAATTTAGGAACTTGAAAATCAGATGAATCATGAAAAACTTCCCCATAAAGCTGAAGAATGCTGAGATCTGCCCTTGGCCGGCAGCTGGCTAAGAGTGGAAATAAAATAACTCAGCGCACGATTCCTGTAAAGCTAGGGAATGTAGAAACTAATGTCTCTAAAAGCATTGAACAAGCAAAACTGACTGTAAGATAGCAGTAAACTCATAGAAAATAACTACAATAAAGCACAACTTAATGAGAAAGGTATTTAAATAGAGAAAACCTCTTAAAATAAGAAAAATTCAAATAACCTAACATAATAATAGACCCACCAGAAGAGTAGAGAAAGGAGAACCCAGTAATCATGTTAAAAAGTTTGATGCTCATCGGTCAAGCTTGCAGCAAAGTGCCATCTGCAGCCATCAAGCTAGAAAGCTCCAGATAGTATTTGTGAATAAGAGGAACAACTGACTTTTAAACTCTAATAGCAATGCAAATTGTCATAGCCAAAGGATTTTAATGATAGTAAAGCACTAAGAAATAGAAACATCCATGGCTTTAATAATGGGAAAAAATATATAGAATGTCAGTGCAATGGAAATTTGATCACTGTGTGAGACTGGACCTGAGCTAAATGGTGTGGAAATGCCCTCAGCTGTTTAATTTCAGGGTTGAGAAATTAAGAAATTTCTGAATAATATTTTTAAATCCTTTTACTAAAGGGAAGGACATTAACATGAGTGCCCCCTTATCAGAGTGGTGAGGGCTGCTGACTCTGTAATCCCTCCTGCTCTGCAGATGCTCTCAGCTCAGTTAGCAGGGCCACTGTACTCATTGGAAATTACCAAGAAGTAGGCCAAAGAGCTATCAAAGACATGAGTGAAATATGGAGGTTTTCAATGGTTTTCTCTTCCTATTAATAGATATTTGAGATCATATAGGTGAAAATGAAAGAATTTCATATATAGCTCATGATTTCAATATATTCTAAACTTCCATCCATGAGACACTAAAATGTGTAATCAACCTTGGTTATCATGCTTTCACAAAAACACAGCCTTGGGGTGGAAAGATGCATTACTGATGAAAGTACACAGCCATCAAAAGGACTGCCTTGATATCCAAAATGGAGGAGGGTTTGCAAACCAGGGAAGGTTCTCAATCCCAAATAAGGCCACTTATGATGAAAGGAAAGGCTCCTTTGTGTTGTGGAATGTTTTAGTTGTGGATAATATTTTAGTTAAGACCTGCTTTTACTTGTTTACGCCTCTGTGCCATCCCCAGCTTCCACCCACAGCAGGAGGTTCCTGTTTCATTTGTGTGAAAACAGGAAGAAAAGCACCTGGAGGAGTGAGGGGAGGAGCAATGAGAGAGGAGGGAGGAGGAGGTGGAGCAGGAGTAGGAGCTTGACTAGAGGAAGAGAACCAAGAGGAGAGCGTGGGGTGAGGAATCCTTGGAGGTAGCTCTGTGTCTAAGCCGCCCGGGTATTGGACCCCTGAGATTTGTAATATAATATATTAATAAATAGTTTTAATATGAACAACAATGGACGTTTATTAACATCTTTGTAAGAAAATTAAATGCAAACTAGGAACACTCCAAGGAAAAGGAGCATATGCTTAACTAACACAAAACTCACAATCATGTATTTTGTTTTTTATTTGTTTGTTTGTTTTGTCCAGTAAATAATATTATTTGCAGATTTTTGAGGAAGGTTTGTTTCCTACTCAGTCCAAAGTACTCTTCCATCACACTTACTTCTGCTGATTTGCTTATTTAAAACAAGAAAGTTCAGGGCAAAACAACACACCAATGATATGCGTCATGAAATGTTCAAATCTTCCTGTGTTCTTTTCTGTGTTCTTGAAATTTGTTTTCTGGTTTTATGGATGATCATGAAACCTCTTAAATTTAATTTCTTTTAGGATTCTGACAATCTTTTATCTTCATGTGTGGAGAAATTCCATGGTTCAAAGTTTTCTAAAGAGCTGTTCTTAGAAAAATATTTAAAACTTGTCATTTTTCATTAAAAATTATGATAATTTTTTCAATGTATATGTATACATATTTTGTATATCCTCATAAATTTCTACAATATATTTTAATTTAGAGAACTATCATATAATTCTGGAATGCATGTTTTCACTGTAGATAATTCTATACCACAAAAAGCTTAAATATAAAGCCACCTAAATTCTGTAGTCTCCTCTGGTCAAAGCTTTCCATTCCCAAAGCTACCAGGATTGTCATCATCAGCTTACCTTAAAAGCAAAGAAATGGAATGATCTTGCCTCTACCACCATTAAGCTTTATGGTTCTATCAGACATTTGTATTTCTCAAACTGGCTTTTGAGATTGAGCTGTATTTCACATATTTCACTAGTTTACATTCTTTCTAAAGTATATCATTATATAACATAATATATTTATCTATTAATTTGTCGATGTGAGGCTTTAAAGGCAATTCTATTTCACTTGTCGTATAAAAAGGTGGAACGGAGTCTTCTACAAGTCAGGAATGCTCGGTCTTACTCCTTCTGGGAAGAGGCTAGGCACATGCTCCAGACAATGTTTGAGAGCTCAGCAGACCCCTGACCACACTTTATAATACACATGTTTTTTTATTTTAGTGACTTTCGTGTATAAGAAGGGGTGACTCGGGGTGGCTCAATTCACGTTCATTTCAATGATGATAATCTTCGGCATCTTTTCGTAAGTTTACTCACACAGTGTACATCCTCTTTATGGTACGCCTATATCCTTGACCTTGTTTTTAATTCAATTGCTTGCTTGTTATTAATGAATTTCCTTATCCTGAAAATTCATTCAAAATATGTTGATAAGAATGCTGAGGTAAATGCAGACATGAAATCCAACTCGTGAGATTTCAAGGGGAACAAAAACTCTACCGGTAATTGATCAAAGCACCATTTATGTGATATTTTAGCAAAGAATCTGCCTGCATGTTGAGAACGCAAGTGAAGTTGAATTTAGAGATAACGGATTAATTTGTTTTGTGGAGTAAAGTCATGTGAGATGTGAGCAAGCTCGAGTTTTGGACAATGGATGTAGAGGAATAGGCCTGTGTGAAAGTTAGGAAGGGTCTGTTTTACAGGGGTCTATAGTCAGAGCCCTATGTGGCTGAGATGGAATGTAGACACACCTTTAATTCCGGTATTCAGAAGGCAGTGGTGGTCCATGTCTTTAATTCCTAAGACAGAAACAAGGTGGAAGCAGACACAGGAGGAAGTACTCAAAGGGAGTCAGTGTCACACAGGAAGTGACATCTGAGATGAATCAGAGTGAATGGCAGACAGACTAATCAGAGGAAGAGTTAGCAAAATGAGTCAGAATGAGGACATGCCCAATTCTCACAATAGAAAAGGCAGGCTCTCAGCTCAGAGCAGAATGAGTTACAGTGGTCAGTTACAGAAGAGTCTGGTACAGAGGGAGTTACAGAGTCAGTTACAGCAGTCAGTTACAGCAGTCAGTTACAGAGGCAGGATGGAGCAGTGAGAGCACAATGAGAGACACAGAGACACAGAACCAGAGCTCAGCAGAAGTCAGTATCAGGTGGGAGAGTGAGTTGAACCAGAAGAGTCAGAGTTCAGAAAGAGCTAGTCAGAGTGGCTTAGTCAGCAGTAGGTCTCAGAGGCTAAGGCTGAAGCATTCTAAGTCCAGGATAGGAGTTTAAATATCCTAAACTGTACGAAGGATGAAGACTTCCAGTTCAAGAATTAAGATGCTCTAGGACTGCAGAGCTCCAGGCCAAGAAACCATGAGTGAATGAGACAAAAGAATCAAAGGCCTTTGCATGGCAACAGCTACATCTGGTGTGAATCCACTTCAACTAAAGAAAGTCCAGAACGCAACAAGTTGTAACTTTTGCAAAGATTGCAAAGATTGTTGTTAAAGAGAAATCTGATGCTCTTCCAGAAGGAAAATGTTTCTTGAGGGTCCCCACATGGAAGCTGATAAAGCTGTGTGGCTGGGATGCCTCTCAAGCCAGTAGCATATCATGTCAATGTTTATATGACCCTGGATGTAAGGCATGAATGTAAGACTGAGGGTGTCATGGGCAGCAGCTGAGGCCAGGCACTTTGTGACAGAACTAGAGGCCCTGTGGAGAGAGCTCTGAGAAGTCATTGCAGGGAGTTGTGAAGGTGAAGTGCAGAAGAGACCCCAGAATATCAGAAATGCCAAAACCATGGGGTGTCTGACAACTTGAGCTGTAAGTGTGAAGTAGAGCCAGCATAAGTCAACAAAAGAAGTTGCATGTTTTGTAGATTGCAGAGCTGGATGAGTAGGGATCTGTCACCCTTCTGAACCTGACAGATTTCTTCAGCATAAGCTGTAGACAGGGAGATAAAGCTTCCAGATTTGTTTTTGCTTCTTGAATTTCGTGTCCCAGAGAGTTTGATTTCAAGATAGAAATATTTATTCCATGCCACTATACATTGTGTATGTGTGCACGTGAGCGTGTGTGTGTGTGTGTGTGTGTGTAATTTTATAGGAGCTTGCAGTTAAGAGATTTCAGAAGTGTGGGATCTTAAAAGACTATGTAAACTTTTAAAGTTAGATTATATTTTAGATTTTGAGAAAAGCCTGGGTCTTTCGGAAAAAGTGGTGGAAGACTATGCCTTAAAAGTGATATGGTTTGGTGTCAAGTTGACAAGGAGTAAATTGTGATGGTTAGTGTTGTTAACTTGACCAGAAACACATGGGAAGTGAGTCTCAATGAAGGATTGTGTGCATTGCATTGTCCTGTGAGGATGCCTGTGGGATGTTAACTTGATAGCTGTTAACTTAGATAGGAAAACCTGCCTTCTCTAAGTGGGACCTTTATTAGGAAAGTGATGCTGGTCTGTTTGAGAGTGGAGTAAGCAAGTTGAGCATACATCCATTGATTCATGGCTCTCTACTCTTGTAATAACACCCTGGGGATGTAACACATCCAGTTGCTTTTAAGGTCCTGCCCCACTACCTACCCCACGATGATGAGCTATAACCTAGAATTTTGTGCCCTCTTACATTGCTTTGTCAGGATATTTTGTCTGAAACAGTGACACTAAGACCTTCCTGGGATATTATCTTTTTATGTATTGTGAGGTACAGTTTAACAATATTTCATAAAATCTCTGATTAGCTGAATATTTGCTATCTTCTCTATCATTTGTTTTCTTCAAATTTTAGTAAATCTTTTACACATAATAAATGCAAAGCTGAGATTTTTATCATAAACCCTCATATTAAAAAACTGGAATTATATCATCTTCTCTAATTATGACTTCAACTGCATCTCAAAATTCTTATGGTTTTAAAATTCTCTTTTAATTGTTTTTCCAGATGATTTTTTTTTGTGAGTTACAATTTACAGAATTTTCTAAATAGCTATTATTTTTTTATTTAAATCAAAAATCCCAAAGCCTATATATACTGAGCCAAAAGTCACAAACATTTTCTCTATTTTTATCCTATAAGCCATGTGGCTTTAGGATATGCATTGGTCTTTGATAAAGCTGAGCTACTATTTGAACTCAATTACTTGTGTGGATTGAGCATCATCCTGCTTATCTTGGGATAGCTGAAGACTCCATTAGCATTGGTTGAAAACAGAATCTTTTCCTCAACTGCCTTTGTGGTTTTGTCATAAGAATTTGGTCTTTTTTTTTTTTTACTGTTCCACTAATCTGGCATTACATTATGCCAATCCAGAAGCAGAGTAAAAGGAATACAGGAATGTCTAAGAGCAGTATGTTGCCACCAAGGTCATTTAATGTGATTAGTTGGGTATTATTTTCTAAGGTTTCTAGAACGTCCTACTATTGTGCTATCCATCCGGATCAAACATTCAAAGATGAGCCTGAGGGGGCACTCTGTTCAAACCATGATCATATTTTTATGTATCTTCATACCAGTATCACATAGCTTTCATTACTCTAGCTTTATTTCCTGCTTTGAAATAGGAAGTCCAATCATACCATTTCTAATGGGATGGCAAATCTAGTTTCAGTTAATATACTTTCTCTGAAAGGAACATACAGCTCCTTCACAAAATATTTTAAAACTGTTTTAATTGACATTTGATTTTGGAAGAAGTGATGATCTCGAGAGAAGAATTAAAGTCAGTGAAGAGCACCCCCGTATAAGTTATGCCCAGCTTTCCATGAGGTTAACACAACATGTGACAATGCAGGAGGTGAGCATATCAGCATTACGATGAAATAGATCATGCATGATATTCAGATTTCCTCTTTCTTCAGATGCTGCTCTTCTAGTGGTCCCACTCACCCAGATCAGGTAATAAATCCTGTAGTCTGCCCCTAGAAAGAACTGACAGCCCCTGCTAGGAGCACCCAGGACTCATCTGGCTGAGAGAGCGACCAGCCCCAGCTTCTATGCTTTGCCACTACAAAATGTTTATGGACTACACCCCTTGGTACATAGACTAGACCAGACAAAACCATGTCCTATAGTACCTAACATCGTCCCCTTAAAATTTATGAAAGTCAGAATGCCCTTTTTCTTTTGGCCTCTTTTTCTGGAGGTATTTTTGAAGGCTTTCTCTTTCAGCCCTCCATCATGCAATGCATGGTCGCTATCTCTGTTATTATTCCACACTTTTCATCCTCACAATAAAATTGCTCTCAGATTTCTAAGGGAAAGCATTTCTTTTTCTTCAGGTACCTTCTCTAGGATAATGCTATATCTCTCCTTAGTGCTCTTTCGTCTCCAGACTCTGATGGGAAATTTTTGTGTCAGCTCATTTCCTGAACTTCTACTTCTCTGATTTACATTAGGTATCATTTGAGATGACACTTGTAGTCTATCAGTCTACACAGGTTCTCTAGTTGATGGTGGTGGCTGTGACAACTGGTTTTAATTATTGGTTTGATAGAACCTAGAATCATCTGGAATTGTGAGCTAAAATAAGCCCTTAGTCATATATATATATACATATGTATATATGTATATATATATATGTGTGTGTGTGTGTGTGTTTGTGGTGTGTGTGTGTGTATATGTGTGTGTGTGTATGCACATGTATATGTATATACATATCCCCATCTGATTCTCCCATTTGTATCCTAGTCCACCCATAAAATCTATTTATTCTCTCTCTACAATATGGAACCCATACCAACACTGGGTGACCAAGAACCAGAGACTAGATAGCACGGAGACCTAGGTAAAACAAATACCACTGATATAACGTAAAAATTAATAGTAAAATGACTCCTAATGGTATTCTGCTATAATCATATATAGGTGCCTTATTCAGTCACCATCAGAATTCCCTCCTCCTGCAACACATGAGAATAAATACAGAGACCCACAGTCAGACATTATGCAGAAAGAGACACCTTGGAGCATATAGCTCTAGGTGAGCTGCCTCCATCACATCCCTCCCCTCAAGAGTCCAGAGAAGTCCACTGAAGAAGAGGCAGAAAGAGTGTAAGGAATGGAGGGCACCAGGAGAACCAGGCCCTCTAAATCACATGCGCAAAACTCATACAAGCTCACAGAGACTGGAGCAGCAAGAGCAGAGTCTACACAGGTCTGCACCAGGTCCTCTGCATATATACTACAGCTTTCAGCTCAGTGTCTTTATGGGACTCCTGAGTGTGTGAACAAGTGACTCTCTGATTCTTGAGCCTGATCTTGAGTATCTTTTCCTTCTGTTAGGTTACCTTGTCCAGTCTCAATCAGATGATTTTTCTTTTATCTTATTATATTTTACTTTATCCTGTTTGGTTGTTATCTCCCAGAAACCTGTTCCTTTCTAGTGAGGAAAAAAAGTGGATCCTGATGGGAGAGGAGTTGAGAGGGACTGGGGAGAGTAGAAAGAGGATAAACTATATAAACTATAGTCAAGGTATATGGTATGAGAAGAGAATCTATTTCCAATGAATGAAAAAAATTATAAAAGAATATTTTAATCATTCTTTGCACACACTCATCTGGAGTGCCATGGCACTAGTTTCTCTATACAGTCCTACAGTTGTGCTTTCATTTATCTAATGAAATTAATGTGTATAGGCATTCAGACTACTCCCCTCTAGGATCAGTTTCAGTAACTTGCAAAGGGCTCCAATATTTGTATCAAATCCTTGCTCAAACCTGAATTTCAAGGTTTGAAAACATCTACTAGTCGTGGTGTTAATTGATTTGCATGATAAATGGATGTGAAAGAATGCTGAACAAGTAAATTTGTAACATAATAAAAATGCTATCAGGCCTTTTCTCTAAAGGTACACAAACAAACAAGTAAAACTAAAGCCAATAATTTTCTCCAGTGGAATGTGTGTGTGGATTCCATATTATCTGTGTCAAACATTCCTGTGAGATTTGCCTATAGACCTTATCTTCATGTACTGATTTATTTTATGTCAACTTGCATAATCTAGAAGTATCTGGAAAGAGGACAGCTAATAGGGTTTCTTAAGATTGGCCTGTAAACAATTTTCTTGATTAGTGATTGGTGTGAAAGGGTGCAAACCAATGTAGGTGGTGACCAACCCCAGATAGACAGTTTCTATAAGAAAGCAGGCTGAGCAGGCTATGAGGAGCAAGCCAATAAGCTCTCTTCCATGGCCTCTGCTTCAGTTCCTGCCTTCAGGTTCCTGCCTTGAGTTCCTCCCCTGAATTCCCTTCATGATAGTTGTAGGCTTTAGACTTTAATGGCTAAGCTGCCTCCGTAGTCCCTTTCATGACAGAATGTAAGCCATGAGATAAAATAAGTCCTCTTTTTCTCAAATTGTCTTAGGTCACAGTGTTTACCACAGTAATAGAAACCATGACAAGAATACTTTACTAGCTCTTCTTGAAGAATTTCTTCAGTCCACACTAATTAAGATTCCTGGAGCCTTTTTGGGGTGTTGGGATACCACACGTTACAGTGTTATTCCTGCCCTGTACAGTCCTTCTCATTACCTCCCTTTCTGTGCTTCAACAGACTCTCAAGAGTCTGAATCCTAACAAATAACAGGGTGGACCCACATAGGGCTGTCTAGCTCTTTCAGAACTCCTTCAGGCTTTTTACTTAATGTATCGTGCTAGGTGTTTCTAAGAACTCTTGTTATTTCTGAGACTGCTTCAAAATTAAAATAGCATATGGTAACATTTCCTTTTATGATAGAATAAACTCTATTTTGCTTCTCCTAGTGTAGCTAGCCAGGTAAGTGGGTTATACATGGAAGATGAGGGAATATATATTGCCTGTGTGTGTGTGTGTGTGTGTGTGTGTGTGTGTTTAAGCAGAAGTTCAACACGACCACCTCTCAATTACCAGTGTGCACCTTGTTCTCCAACCAGTCTTTGTTGCAGCGCATTCCTTCTGACCTGATGATTTTTCAGTGGAACTGGAAAGCACATGGACTTTCCACCATAAAGACTCCCATTATCGTGTGATGGGAGTGATCCTTTTCCTGGATTTCTGAAGATTTTTTAATGAGCTCCCTGGTCCATTATTGCTCACTGCAATCCATCCCCCTGAATAAGTAATGGTAAATTGCCAATAATAAAAGCTTAAGTCTGATTAACTCCAGTGCCATTGTGTTGAATATGTGGTGAAATTTCTCTGCTTTAGTTGAACACCCTCAAGCACTTGAACTCTGCAGAAGACACTTACCTCTGCTTCGTTGAGTCACCAGATTTTTCTAAAGTTTTATTTATTCCCGTTTCACCTTTTGTACTTAGTAACTCCTATTTTATGAAATACTCTTGAAAACACATGCATACCTGGCTCAGTCTCTCCACTCACACCTCATTGCAATTCAATAACCCAGAGAAGTGCTACACGGGGTGTCCTAGCCTAGGCACAGCTGGCCTCTTTTTGTAAAACCTCTCTAACTTTTAGCTCTATTTTTATTCCTTTTAGAAATTACCACTGTCTGAAATTTCTGTCCTCATTATGTAGTTTCTACTGAATTGATATTTCATCTTGAGTTTCCTTTGTATTCTACACAGATGATGCATCTTTAAAAATTATAGCTTAAAACGGATTGTTTCTTCAGTACCATTTGAAAATGTTTCAAACGTTAAATGTGTGCTGTGCATGGTACACCAAGAAGTAGTGTTGTTACTCAGTTACATCTGAAGTGGACCTCCCCCTCAGTCTGACAAAACGTCCTAGGCTCATGTGTCCAGCTGAGTGTGGAGATCAACAGGTGAGACTCTGTCCACTTGTCAACATTTCTGGCCAAGTGTGGGTCAAGTTTTCTCCCATGATTGATTTATGCCCATATAAGTACTGAAGAGGTTTGCCCTAGACTGAAGTGATACTAATACTAGCAGGGAAGACAAATGAGGACAGTGGAATTTCTTCCCCCTGAAATGCTCTTGCTCAGTAGCCAGATGCTGCTCTCCACTAAGTAGAGGCACTAGGCTTCATTTTTAACATGTAAGTTTGCAAAAGTTCACTGACAACTCTAGGAAGATGAATTACATCTACCAAACTAAATGCTTCTATTTTATGTAATAAAATAGAAATCACTGGAAAATGGTATTCCTTTTACTACCTCTTTATTTGCACAGCTTTTCCAAGAAACATGAATAGTACTTACTGACAGTGTCATTGAATTTTCTTAAAAATAAATATTTGTTTACTGCAAATATCCATTAAAATTTAAAAAAAAAAACCTTGGACTGTGTTCTCACAGATTCAATTGTTGAACTGTTCAATAATTGTTATGAAATCTATGTTACTGTATTGCATACCAAACTGTGTTTATCTTCTCTACTGTCAAGGTTTTCTTTTTTAATTTTCATTTAATTTTTTATGCAACATATTTGGCCATATTCTTTTCTGTCCTGCAATTAATCTCAGATTATATGCATATGCCTAGCAAGGAAGAAACAAGACGAGAATTTACTCTTTTGTGTCTGGAGCATTGTAAGAAGCCTATATTATGGTAAGTGATTAATACTTGTTTCTAGCTAAATAGATTTGAAAACGTGCAAATACCAATACTTCGTGTATACTGTGACACAAAATCATAAAAAACAAAGGGAAAAGTCACAAGCATAAATTTAAGGTGTCCCCAAAAGTGCTATGTGTGAAATACATAGGTTGGAAAATAGTGAGGTGAGCAGCGACTTGCAGCACTGCGTGTCAAAGAGACGCCAAGTGTCAGCGGTGTGCTGATGCCCGCGTGACGCTGTGAGGACGGGCAATGCAGAAGGACTGTCACCGTGCCACCACGTTCTCTTTACACGTCACTAATTCCACACTGTGAATTAAATCCCAATGTCTTACTTAGATAAGTCAGGGGCTCCTTGTAATTCCTTCAGCTTTCTTTTTCTTTTCTTTCTTCTTTTTCTTGTCTTTCTTTCTTTTTTTGGTAAATTTACCTAACTTAATTTAATACAACAGATTTAATTTATTGGTTTGTCTGGCTATCTATTAAACAAACAATTCTCCAAAGTGGATTCCACATCCTTTGTTTTGGGTATTGTTATATACCATGGTATTTTACCAGCCATTTTATTTTCGTGTATCAAACATACTTAGTTTTGATTTTATAAATAATTATGTTCAATTCATTAACCTTTTAAGCATGTATCCAGTGAGTAAACGTTCTTAATACACACTGCAAACATACTGGCAGACTTGATTCATTATTAAATACAATTCTTGTTCATTAATTAATTAATAGGAAAATTAATTCATTATTTAATAGGAAAATTCTAAGTAATAACAAAACATGAGATCCTAAACAGCTATAGAAATTCATACAGTTAAAAACAAAATAAAACAAGAGCAAAAATTATAGAATGTAGGTTAGTGACAATAAAGAACAGAAACTCAGTTTTTACTTAAGGGATAAGTTGATATATCTATATATTTACACCGATACCTAGAATGATATCTATATCATCTAGATCTATGTCTATCTATATTTTCTATATCGACACCTGCATCAGTATCTTTTTCTATATCTAATCTATATATGCATATATATCATCATCAATCCTGTTCCTTTAGGAAATTCATATTAATACAAAGTTCAACATCCCACTTAAAGATATTTAAATGAGAGCAATAGAAACGTGAACCCACTGTAAGATCTGCATAGGATGTTTGCTGAAGGCTAATAATTCCCAATCATCCACCAAATTCATTTCTGCATGGACATGCAGATCAGCTTACTGTTTATGCTGCTGTGGGTGGGGTGGATGCATACAATTATTATAATTTCTAACAGGTTTCAGGCTATGTTAAAATGTCTATTTTGGTAACTAGACAATCAGTACCATTAAAATATCCTTGGTCCACTCTCTAGTAGCTCTGTTACATATAACTTTTGAGCAGTGATATTTAAGAAGGAAAAAAAAAACTCCTTACTCATCCAAATGACCGTTCTTTAAAAATGACTCATAAGTGGCATAAAAACGCAAATCAATATGCTACTATAAGAATTTAATGCTTCATTATTTAAACTGAGACATGGGTAGTCAAAGTATTGGCTCTTTCCAGATTACGGTGATAGGGTGATATTTTTATTATATTTGTGTAAATAAAATCACACACATTCAGACGTGGCATACTATTTACACACACGTAAGTCCACACTCTACCTGTTGACACACATACACAGAAACCACAGCTCATACATACATATTATACCTCATATACACACGACCACATACTGCATGTGCAGTACACTGAACACATCATGCACTCATGCAGGCTCATACACACATGCAATATTATCTGTACATAATCATATGCATACTTTCAAATAGCATACCTGAAACTTCTGGAGGAAAGAGTGGGGAGTATATTTCAGGATATAATCTCAGAAAAGGATTTTCTGGGTAGAATGAAGGTCACTCAGGAAATAAAACCAAAAATCAATCAATGAGACTCGATGAGATTAACTTCTGTATTAAAAGCAAGCCAGTAGGTAAGCTACTTCTAGTAGTTTCCAGGCATTGCCAGGTGACTGGGACCAAGTAGTCCTAAGGCTGTGGCTGCAGCTGGTTGGTAGCTGATAGCTGTGCAGTAAGCGAGCTGATGGCCAGGTGGAGTGAGGGAAACCCATGCTGGATTTTCAAGGAGTGGGAAGAAGCCACCCATGTCAACAACTGGCACTAGGCAGACAGGGATGCTTCAAATTGGTTCACAGAAAAAAGCTGAAAACTCTGTTCTTGGCATTCTGAGTAGAAGATGAGGAAGGTAAAGTGACAGGAGTACGCAAGCTTGATGAAGAGGTATCCATTAACTACAGAAAAGGCAAACTTAGCTTCTTTTTATGAATGGGCCATCAAACTAAACTGGATAGGCACCTCTAAGTCAGGGGTACAGTACAAAGGACATGTGGGAATCCCCAATTTGTCTGATGAATGAAGACAAATTGAATGAACAGTGTGAATGAAGTGGAGATTAGTGTGATCCTTGCCAAATATGGGCCGACACAAATCTCATGGTCTTAATGAAGGAGGAAGAGGTGAAACTTCTAAGAGAAGCAGCGGGAATTTGCATCAGCACCCTCAAACAGAGTTTACTCAGGGCATGATGTTGTCCACAGTGAATGGAGAGTCAGGAGATCCAGTGGGCCAGCCAGCACTAAAGACTGGTGTGTGTGCAAGGCTAAATCTGCTTGCAGCTGGTTGCTACCACACTTTCTTTACTCTCTAGCTCAGGAAAGAGAAAGGAAGGATAGAAAGAAAGAAATCTTCACCATGCTTGCAGCAGCCTTGAAAGAGAAAGAGAAGGAACAAATATTCATAGCCCTTTTTGGCTGTCCCAAGCTTGGAGAACAGGAGCTGATAGAGAGCTGGACTAGCCTAGCCTTCCACCCAACAAAACCAGCCTACCAACTGCCAAAACACCATACTCTCAGAAGGGTTTAGATTTCAACCCTTCTATATTTTAAGCAAAGTTCCCAGAAGTCCAAGCAGCATGCAATCATAAGGATAAGCAGCATGAAGCAAAACAGCTGAATGAAATTAAATCTTAGCAAACTTGCAACTAACAGTCCAAATCAAACTCATTGTCGTCCACTACACCTGGGATGGGAACAAAAACATAGTCCAAATGCCTTTCTGTGTTTTTAAAGAACCCATGCCACAAAACTCCTTCAAAGCATTGCACTACATCTGCTCCTTCAAAAAGTCAGGCCAATCTTGTTGGTTTCAAAATCCCCACTTGTAAGATTACCCCCAGAGAAACCTTCCTGACATTACCAGAGGAACTCTATAGACTGTTTACCCCCCAAGAACTTGTTAAGGCCTTTACCCATCTCCTGTAGTCTTAGAGGCAGACTCAGAATAGGAGGTTTAAGGGAAGAAGTGGGAAAGACAAGAGAACATATAAAATATTATATTGTAAGGAGGTATACTATGGGCAAAAGCTAAAAATGGAGAAAGTGGAAATTGGATAAAGATATGGAGGGTGAAATGTGGTGTAGAAACAGCCATATGCATGAGTATGCCATAAGCAAATCTGTTACTTTATAAATAAGTATTTTAAAAAGGAAAATGGAATGAGAATCTATCCCTTAGCAAGACATATCAACATCAGTGTCAATAATTTTTGCTCAGTAGAGAAGAGAGAAACTAAAGAGAGAACATGTCTGATTGGGTCTTCCTTTTCCTTTTCTCTATAACTTCAAAATAAGAGACCTTCAAATAAGCATAAGACACAATTGAGGAGTTGGAGAAAACAAATGTAGGGCCCGAGGGAAGAATGAATGCAATGGAGAAGAACTGCCGCACACACAGCACCGACCCAGAAGATCTCTTGCACAGCAGACTACCGTGATTCAAAGTCACTGTGAAAAAATCATCTGGCTTTGATAATTACTTTTTCAATAGCTGTGAGAATTATTTTAAGTTCTGTTTCATATATGAACAACGAAAACAAAAGAGAGTAGGTTTGGTCTAGAACTGGATTCTTCCTGTGATTGTGATGGTAATTCTATCTCCTCACTGTCATAATAAAAACAAACATTTTGTGCGTAGGCATTCTCTGATACTGGCTATAGGCTGTAGAGGACAGGGCAGCTCAGCTGTTCACTGTTCTACCCCTCTCAACAAGAGAAGATCAGAGGGGATTTGATGGTCCTGGTTACTTATCCCCTCGGGACATGGATATTCATCCCTTTACCACAGCTTTTCTCAACGTTTCTTTCTTTATTGCTTTCTTTTTTTTTTCCAAGACTGTTTCTCTGTTGTAACTCTGGCTGTTCTAGAACTCACTCTGTAGAACAAACTGGCCTTGAACTCACAAAGATCTGCCTGCCTCTGCCTCCTGAGTGCTGGGATTAAAGGCATGTGCCACCACCACCACCTGACTCAGTTTTCTTAATGGTGATTGCTATTATTTTAACCCCATTGCACTAATAGTTTAATCTGATTTTCAACAAAAATACCAACACTTTTTCTATAGCATTTCGTCATGTGACAATAAATAACTAGACTAGTCAAACCCTAGATTATACTATGAAAACATGAAGCTGAAGAACTATTATGCTGGATTTCATTTGCGTAGGCATTTGTGATTCCATAAGTGATTATTGGCTTGTGTATATAATACCAAAATCCGTTCACAGCTTCCTTTCAGTTGTAGCAGACATTTAAAACGGCCACTGGGACGTGAGAGCTATTTTGTTGTCTTATCTGCTTAAGGGGAAATGTTTTATCATTGCTATACATGGTCTTTAAAGTCTTTACTGAATAGAAGACATTTTTCAGCTTTGTAAAGTTCTTACTTAGGTAACAAAAAAACAAACGTCATGAAACTCACAGAAAAGAAAGTCTCTACATGCTGTGAAAATTATAACTCTCAAAGTCAACAGTTATCTCTAAACCATGAAATGTGATAACTAATTTCCAGATTATTTGATTGTTCAGAAAGATTTAATATTGAATACTTCAAAAATAATGTCCAACCATAGCGATTCTACCTCCTGATGAGTCCTTTTCTTTCCAAGCTTTCTGGCTCAATTTTTGTACTGTCCATAAACAGTACCTCCTCCTTTTCCTACTTTGTCATGATTAAGGCATTTGACATCCCTTGTTTATAATCTCCATCTTTTGCAAGGATTGTGCTATGAACTCTACAGTATTTCAGTAGCCATTCTCCCTTCCCTCTTGCTTCCCTCATTTTCTACCCTTTGTTCTCCTTTCCCTCCTCCTTTTGCCCTTCATCTTTGTATCCACATTTATCTATATTTCCATTCTCACCCTGGAACACTGTTATTTTTAAGTCTGAAATAAAGACCCATAGAAAAGCGTGACTTACACTCAAGTCCAAGAACTTCATGTTGGACAGGCCATAAGTTTAAAAGCAAAGACCAGCGGCACAAAGGAATTGCTACTTTGAGTAGGAGTGAGGTTGCAAGAATATTTGGAACAAACACAAGTCAACTTTACTAAGGAAGCAGAGGTTTAAAACATGTGGAAACCATGTCTGCCAAAAGAAGCTTGCGAAAGATCATGAATATAGCAGTGCAATGAAGAACAATAACTTCTTTAGAGTGAGTTACAGTTTGAATCTGAAATGGCCTCAGTACGGAAGGCTTGGTCCTCAGCTTTGCTGCTGTTGGAATGTAATAGAAATGTTACATCTTCTTAGTCTATAGATAAAAGAATAAAACAAACAAATGAACAGACCAGAAGGAAATTTTTATGGAGTTTAACAGAAAGAAAAGCCTAAAGGACAGGCAAGCTTAACAATAGTCACAGGTTAGAACATGCATAAGATGAAGATGAAGAGAGAGAGAGAGAGAAAAAGAGAGAGAGAGAGAGAGAGAGATTCTCAAAAGTGGTAGTCTGAATAGCTATAAGGAAGATGGGGTGTTTAGAGGTGGAGAATCTCTATAATGCCATGACGGGCAGGTTTAGACATTGGGCAGATAGTAGAATAAAGTAGTACAGAAAAGTGGGGGAAAGTTATAATTTTTTAGTTGAAAACAGCAGGTTCTGGGTAACATAGAAAGCAGGGTCTGGAGGCCATGAAGAGCAATCCAGTAAGCAACAGTCCTCTATAGCCTCTGCGTTATTCCTGCCTCCAGGTTTCTGTCCTGTTCAAACAGGTTCCTGCCCTGACCCCCTTCAGTGACAGACTACAGTGTGAAAGTAGGAGGCAAACAGACCCTCTCCTCCACAAGTTTCTTTGGTCATGGTGCTCATCACAGCAATAAAAACCTTAACTACACTAAACTACATCTCAGATCTACTTTTTTTATTTATTTTTTATTTTTAGACAGATTTTTACTAACTTTTGTAGGTGGCCTTCAATTCCCTGAAGCCCAAGACAGCATTAAAATTATTATCCTCCTGCTATGGCTTCACAAGTAGCCAAAAATGCAGGCCATTTCTACCAGACTTGGTTATGGAATATTATTAAATACTAATGAAAATAGCATTTGTGGTGAGTTTATTTAAAGTCTCGTTAAATGTCTTAATGTTGCTATGTAGAGAAATTTACTCATATTGCCCTTCCAAACCTTAAGATCATGTTCCTTACTCAGGAATGTAGATACACGAACAGACTTGGATATCTCAGTTTCTATTTGTATTCTTTCCTTCTACAGTGTATGTCCAGTTGTCTCTGGACAAAGCCAGATGCTTTAGAATGCATTAGGATAAATTCCAGAAAGAATTCTTAAAACATGGCCACAAAGGGTCATGTGGCCAGCCAGAGTGGTCCCTTGACAGGTAGATGTCACACAAGTCAATCTGATGGAAGCAGTTCTTCATTTGAGGGTCCCTCTTCCCAGGTGACTTCAATGTATATGACAAAAATCAGTCAATACATGATGGAATTTGCTCTGTTGACTTCTCCTATAAGAATGATTTCTCAGTGGTATGTTTTGGTAGCATTTTACGCACAGTAGAACATCTTTCCAAATTAGAATTAGTCATCTCCAAACCAGCCACTGCTTGTTTATTGAGTTTATGTAATATTCTCAATCCACATCTGTCATTTCAACAATGTTGACAGCATCTTCAACCATGATAGACCACCTCAGATATGACTTCCTGTGCTCAGTCATGAGACTCGCTCCACGTGGTTTCAAGTTTTATCCTAAAATTTCAGTAATCCAATCACATCTCCATGCTTCACTTTTCATTCTAGTCCTTTTGTTACTTCCACCAAATGTGCAGTTAAGCTCTCCACTGAAATCCTGGAATTAAAGTCATCCATATGCATTGGAATTAATTTCTAAACTCCTGTGAATGTGGCTATTTTAACCTCACACGTGAGTCATCGATGCTCCCATTGGTGTCTAGAATGGTGATCTTTTTCTTAGTCTACTTCAGCAACAATACTTTACAAAATGTATCTTATTTAAAACTTAAGTGTAAAAAGAATTTACTGACCCATGGGCTGAAAAAAAAACAAAACAAAACAGATGTGTTCACAGGCATAAAGCAGAATTCATCGTTATAAACATCTCCATCAGGGATTCTGGATGGCCAGATGAATTGCAAACGAGCAGTAATATTTTTAAATCATTCTCTGAGCAATAAACATATCAATGAGGGATTAAAATATTCAGTAAACCATAGTACAACTGATACGCTGCCATTTGGGCTTATTGTTCTATTTATAAAACACAGTCGTGAGTAGATTTCCCAATTCTTAAAAGCTATAGAATTTCCTCAGTGTTAAAAGAGCATGAGATTCAACTCAAAGCCACCAGCTGTATTACCTCTAATAAGAGTCAGCCTGTCTTTGACGCTTTGAAGTCAGTTGTTGACATCTCACCCCCAGATACGAAAGTCATTCTTTCAGTATAAGGCTATTCATAATCAAAGAAAACATGTTACTTAGTTGCAGTCACCCTCATCAGACGTAGACCTTCTGGATAACTCACTGGAGACTCACATCAGCCCCCCTACTAACTCACTTGCTAGTTTCAGTTATGGGAATGCCTTCTTCTTCGAATCTCATAGACCCAGCCTCTGTAGGCTTCACTCTTTTGCTCTGAAGTTTCCTGAATTAATTAGCTTCATAGAATTAAGTGAGAATTCTGCTCTGGATTAAGCTTTATCTTAATGGAATGGAGTAGCTTCTCTGATCTTCCATCCAGATCACCAAAAGACTCCAAACAAGGATAAGGCCTTCATTTGCTTACTGTTAGTGTTCTATGTAGTGGGACACTGATAAATTCCTTCAAGAATGTCCCCTTTGGAATCACACTGGTTTAGTGCAAGGGACCTAGCATTTGGACTATGAGCACTGTTCCTCTTCAATAAGATTCCTCATTTCTAGCTTTTATTTTACAGTAATATATGTGTGACTATCTTACTCAAACACATAGAGACTTAACATAAGGTTATTAATTAGTCTCATTTCAGGGTTTATAGAGGAGAATGCAAATATTTATTAAGTTTGCAGCTGTTTTACATGGGCATATGGACAATTCCTCAAAGGAATTGCAGCAGCATCAAAGATTACTGATTCCAAGTATAAGAGACATAATAATATTGAATAATATTAATCATCCTGCACTATTCTGAGATTTATCAAAATGTGACACCAGCCAGGAAATGAGGGCACTTTCAGAAAAAAATTCCTATAGAATCACATTAACAGAGTTGCTACAAACTTCAAGTTGTTTTTAAAAATTGAAATGTCTGCAAAATGCATCAGGGAAAAGTGCAATTAAAAAGATATGACAATATTTCCAAATATTTCTGAGTAAATGTTTAAAAGATAATGACTTCCAATTATTAAGCAATGAGTGTGTATTAGCATTTATTTGGTGTTAATAATATAAAAAATGTTGGTAGGCCATGGTTATAGTTTAAATCTTAAATTCATCACAAAGGCTCTTGTTCTGAGTGCTTGTTACCACAGTGCTAATGTGTGTTAGGGGAGTGGAGCTATAGAGACTTTACCATGCAAAACCTTATTTGAGGAAGTAGACCACTAGAGTATAGCTTTCAGATGTTAAACCCAGCCCCATCCCTCTCATAACTCTGCTTCCTGGTCCATCATGATGTTAGAAACATTCATCACAAGCTGGCTCTTGCAACCATGACTTCCTTTCCATGGTGGACTGAAATCTCTCTGAAACTGCGAGTTCAAGCAAACTGTTCTTCTTTCGAGTTGTTTAAAAAAGGCTCATTTGGCTTCATCATATACATAACTTTTATCTTTAGATAGAAATCACTTTATAGTGTTCATGAATATATATCTAATTCATATCTAGTAAATATGCAGAGTTAGGACATCTACATGTTTAGTTCACTGTGAAAATACCTAGTAAAAGCAATTTACGAGAAGAATGATTTACTTAATAGTTTTCTGTGCATTGTACATAGAACAAGGAGAGACTCCAACGAGCCTTAAATAACTTCAAGTTGAAGTATTTTATCTCATAGATAGAAAACTAAGACTCAGAGCTTATAACATGCTTAAGCTCACAAAAAAATAACACATTGACCTAAAATGAGAGTTTAAGTATCCAGGACAATTAATTTCTACTCTAATTTAAGACACAGGGTGAGCTAGTTAGTTTTCTGTCAAGTTGACACAAGCTAGAGTCCTCTGGGAAGAGGAAACCTCTATTGAGAAGATTGCCCCAGTAGACTGGTCTATGGGAAGGCTTGTGGGACATTTTCTTGATTACTGTTTGACTGGGATGACCCAGCCCACTGCAAGTGGTTCTTTTTCCTAGGAAGGAGGTCTTAGGCTCTATGAGAAAAGTAGCTGAGCAAGCCAGCAAGCAGTTTTCCGTGACAGACTCTGCTTCAGGTCTTATCTCCAGGTCCCTTCCTTGACTTCCTCTGATTAGCCAAACAAACCTTTTCCTCCCCAACTTGCTTTTAGTCATGGTGTTTTCTCACACCAATAGAAACCTAACGATGACACTAAACTTATATTTAAATGAAATAATAGTATTGGGAAATTTTTATATATTGTACAGGCAGTAAAGCCAGAGGGTAGGCTAGTAATATCAAATTATAATAAGCTAAAAAGTTAGTATCATTTCAATATTTAGGGATTGATGTGTCCATGAAACAGGAACAGAAAAGAAGACAGTGAGGAATGAGGGTGCAACTCAGTGTGTCCCAGAGGTCAGATTACTCTACAGTGCATTCATATGAAACCACAAGCTGCTTAGAAACACAGCTGGTTATAATTCCTGCAGTCTGTGTCCTTCACATATCTGAAACTTCTTCTTTACCATTGTGTGATAGTCACAAATCAGTGTTCCCCAGAGGTCAAATTACTCTACAATCCATTCATGTGAAACTACAAACTGCCAGGTTATAATTCCTGCAGTCTGTGTCCTTCACATATCTGACACTTCTCTATCATTGTGTTATCGTTTCAAAACTGACATGTACTCCTAGACTTCATGAAAATCCAGGGATAAAAATAAAATCAGAATGTGGAAATGAAACCATGATTAGAATATTAACAGAGGTGGTGGTAGCAGCAATAAGAGAACTGATGGCAATGGCGGACAGAGTGTTAAGCGTTAGCGTTAGTGAAAGAAGAAGCCACCCTAGCAGTGTCGTGGTGAGGTTGGCAGAAGAGGCCATCAGCAGCGTGCTGGTACCAGTACCAGTGGTGCCAGTCATAGAAGTGGCAGTAACGGCTGTGGCTGTGGTGTACCAGTGTTAGGGTTGATGATCTGAGAATCACTGTTAGCAGGGAAAACATCGAAGGAAAGAATTCTTGCTGGTAGAAGAGCTTGTAGCCGTTGAAGCAGGATAGACAGGGAAAATGACAAGAACAGGGGAAGCTACAGGGCTCTTCGCTCAGAAGTCAGCTTGAAGCCTCTCATGAGCTGTAAGACGAGAATTCTTGCACACGGCTAACATTTGCTTAAGGCTTTTCTCCCTTTCCAGTGTCCAACCCTCAATTTTCTAGGTCTATCACCAGAAACACATAATGCAACCCTAATAGCTCCTGGTTTTGCCTTATCAGATTGTAATCACACACAAGTTTCTCCAGAGCTGTCCTACAATTTCATTTATAAGAAAGAGAAAGAGAGGCAGAGACAGAGAGGGTTATTGGCAATCTTTTGAGATATAACTCTAGAGATATCAAAGCGGTATGTACAGCAAACGCTGTAAGAAAATGAATTGCAAATCTCCCTGGTAAAGTTCATCTTTGAATTTAGGTGTGTCGTATTCTTTCCCCAGCATCTTTTTTTATCTAAACCTCTGTGCTTGAAATCTATGTTTAAAGTATCTTTTAACAAACTATAACTCTTTGAATAGCCCACATCCAAGTACTGTTGTGTTCTTTAATGTTGTGTTTCTTGAATAGTTTTCTTTTTTAATAAAACCTGTGGTTAGTCAAAAAATTACTTAACAAGTGAAAGCCAAGCATTCTAGTTTGGTCTGAGTCCTTAAAAGATTAAGGGAATGAATGACTAAGGCTACTGAGGGTGACTATACAGAACGTCGCTTCTGTTTCCTTACTCCATAGTGAAGTCAGTGGAAATGGTGGTGACAGTGGCGGGAACTTACCCTAATTCTTGAGAGTTTACGAAGGGTTAGTCATTACTTAAACCCTCATAAGTATTCATCCATTTGTATTTACAGTAACCCAAAGGAACGGCTTCAATTGCCTGCTTTTAGATTCTCTGTTTCTCAGGGTAGGTATTCAGTGACCAAGCACAGGACAGAAGGCTAGTGAGGGCAATTTTACAGTCCTAGCAAGACTAAGTTCAGCTCACAGAAGCATGCAATCTGTAGTTCCATTGTGTTCTCAAAATTACTCAAGTTCATGTAACTCAAGGATTTATATATTTGAACATGTTCCATTTTAGCTAATGAAATATCGAATATGAATCTTTGAGAGGAGTTGGTTGTTTAACTCCTTACTCCTCAGGCTGCATGTCTATCATAAGCCTGTAACCCAACTCACCTCTGAGCTTTAGTTACTGCCTGATTCCCATTGTCTTGGTTTTTGCAGCAGCTTGTGAATGAATCAGCTGCCTTAAAGTGGGGTGTGGTGAGGAACACGATGATGCCATTGAGTCTTTAGCTGGCTGGAAATTTCAATTATTATTTCAGGAGCACTTTGATCCAAGATCTTGGCTGTTGCATTATGTTATCTCTGTTAGGTTGAAGGACAGACTTCCTGGACTCCTCTCTGTGCAGTCTCAACCCACTCCTGGACATGGGTCCTGAGAGCCAACCTCATCTCTGAAGCTTCTTTGTCCATAGTATGACCTTGGAGAACATTTGATTAATCTGGAAGTTCATCTTTAGCTGTCAGTCTAAAATTCTTTGAAAACTATTTCAAATTGCTGCTGAAAAAGAGAATCCATCTGTCTCTGTGGTGGCAGTGAAGCAAATATAAGATTGGCTACTTTCCCTGGCTGTACCACACAGAAAAGAAGTGAGAGAGAACAAAAGGCCAGCTCAGAAAATCAATAATAATTAATGCAAAATGACATCTAGTAGAATTTCCTTTCCAGTGTCATTGTTTCTGGGGCCTTGCTGTGTACCTCCATCCACTTCCAGCAGTTCGAGGAGTTCTCATTCATTAGTTTTTGTGAGCCATTCTATCTGGATCTTTCTGAGCTCTTTCTTTTCTAGAAGTAGAAGTCAGCTCTCCAGCACAACACAGGAGCCTCTGTTTGAATCTAATATAGAGGGATTCTGGAGTGCATTGTTCTGAATGTCTTCTATTTTGTTTTTTTTTTCTGAGTATAGTTGCAATATTAAACTATATTTGATCCTTTAGTATAAAAGTACTGATTCATTTTGTCACTCAAAAACTCTCTTTTTAAATTAACTTTGTGTTTGCTTTCAAACCATAGCTGTTGTTCAAGCATCGTAGGTATCTATGCAACTGTGTGAATTAGAGGAAAAACAGAATCCTTAAGTCAATTCATGCCACATCTATTAACTGCATGATCTTGTGTAAAGAGCTGGATTTTTTATACAGGACAAAGAGATAACAATAATGTGTTTCTCAAGAGGATACTGTAAAGACTCCGTGTGCCTATGTTATATGGAGTATTTCCTCTGAGAAGATACCTGACAGCTAATTCATCATAATTCTTGTTACCATCAATTCCCAAGTTGTATGTGTGTGTGTGTGTGTGTGTGTGTGTGTGTGTGTGTGTGTGTGTGTAGTATATTAGAAATTGTGGTAAATGTAATTGTAAAAACTCAAGAATTCAAGGAAATAGAATATTTACTTCTTGGAGCTAGTCTGCCTTCCCATTCACTAAATCAGACATCAGACATCTTGCCTTTGGTCTCAAGCCACTGTTGAGGGGACCTCAGTGGGGCAGGTAACACTAGCCTGGGCAAGCCAGCAATTCCAAATTAACCAGAGAATAGAATCATTATGTCCATTTGCAGGAAGTCAGTCAGTCTTACTTTATTATAAACGGATGACTAGGTGATCTTTGTTTTCTCTCCACTTTTTTTTCTTCTGTTTTAAATCATTAGGGATTAGAACTGAGGTCCTTTCAGTGCACATCTACCATGGAGTCAGAGCCTTGCCCCCAGATAAATCTTACAGCATAGCTATGCAAAATAGAAATCAAGTAGGTATTTTCTGTGAAACACAACCTGGAGGTACAGCAGACCTCTGAAATCTCTTAAAGGCAGTGAATCTTTGGGGGTCTACAGCTCCCAAAATGCATTTGGAGTAACTCAACTTTGCCAGCTACATGCATAAAAACTCACCAGAAGGTGAAGAGAAATCAAAGCCTATTCTGATTTCCTCCTGAAATGAAAATGGAAACTACAGAAGCAGTAGCTCAGTGTTTAGAGTACTTCAGCAGCCATATCAGATGCTTCACAAACACCTGTAAATTCAGCTACAGGGGTTTTGATATCACCTTCTAAACCCTGTGGGGTATCTGCACATATGTGTGTGCATATGTTGGCACAGACACATGTATATAAACACATATACACATGCAAATAAAAAATGGAAATTTGAAAATAAAATTTAAAAATAAGGGAAATGTTCTCTTCTTCTTCCTTCCAAAAAGTTCAGTTGCTGGCAATGTTTATTGTTACAGGTTAGCAAGAAGAGGCACAATGAAGAACTGATTTTGATGACCTAAAAGTAATGTCAGTCTTCACTGGAAATGCAATAACTATTGATTTCTTGCTGTTAATTTGTGTTTGGAAAAGTTATTTTAGAACAAATGAATTTTAAGATTTAGACTGAATTATAAGTCAAAGGGCTTTTCTGAGAGTAAGAGCTAGAGACATGACTTGCTTCCACATAATTTGCCTTAAGATGTTACTCTCTTCTTCTGACAGCTAAATGTTTACATTCTATGCTCTCTGTGAAACATGGGGAAATTGTCAAATACTTATTTAATGAGTCAGTCTAAGAAAAATATTAGTCTTTCTGGACTAAAAAAAATTAGATGAGTGTGTGTGTGTGTGTGTGTGTGCACGTGCACATACACACACACACATGCACACATATGTACCATGGTGTACATATGGATAACATAGGGAAATATTGTGGAGTCTTTTCCCTCATTCCACCTTTACATAGATTATGGGGATCAAACACAGAACACTAAGATTAAATGGCAAACAACTTTACCTGATGTGCTATTAGCCACTTCTGCTTTCTAAAATGTCCTAGAAATCGAGGAATCAAATACATTTGATAATACAGTGAAACCAAAGCAGCTCTATCCTGTTTATTTGATATTCTAGAATACAATGCTAAGCTCTGAGATGATAACAAATAATTACATCCACCTTTAGTTTAAGAAGCTTTGATGTCCCTGCAAATTGTGTGCACTTGCTCGAGGAACAACGTTCCAAAGGATATTTGCACATAAATGCGCATTTGTGAAACAGTGACAAGGGACACACTTTATTCGACTCAGGGAGGAGACTTGAGAGTGGAATGATGAGGATGTGCTGTCTCTACTACTACAAGAGAGATTATAATGTGGGACATTGATGATAAAGTCACACAATATAATGTCCTTCACAGACTTCCATGAGCCACTCTCCACTAACAAATGACTCCAGGTACAAAAGGAAATGAAAGTTTGTAGAAGCCTCAGCATTCTGCACATGAAATATGCCAGTGTTTATAACTTCAAATACAAAAATAGGACTCTGTTTTCCATAATTTTGCAAGTGATGCCACTAAGGCATGTTTAGGTAGAAGCTAATGAAAATTTCCAAAGTGAGCAGCCTGGAGCTCAGGATATATTAAGATACGACTTCTGCATCTGCATAGGGATAGGAACAACAGTCACCTTAAGACCCTGACTAAATGCTCAAGGGAATTGTATTTAAAATAAAGCCTGGAATGCCATTCATCTAATATCACAATAAGAGAAAAACAGACCAAAATTTAAAAACATAAAGTTTTGAATAGGCATGCACTCTAGACGTATCCTGCGCTCCTGCAGGGAGTGCAAATTCAAAATTCTTATATGCTTTGAAACTTAGACGTGATTACAGACTGAGGATGGAGAGATGGGCAAGAATCTCGTTCCATAGGAGTCAATGAAGCTTTAACAACACAAAGTAGAGTGAAGGGCAAGAATAATCCAGGCCGCCACAACTAAGAGTGAAGACGGGGCCATCCACAGCTGGTGAGGGTCAGGCAGAACGCCTGGTCCTGTGCTAAGAATGATTTCTGAGTGAAATCCCACTTCATGGCATGATGACAAGTATTTGTTATGTTTGTGTAATGCAGAGAGTGTACAATGCTAGAGATTATTAGGTAGACTGAGTTCGAGCACGGGGTCTGGAAACTGGTACAGTGGATTTGAGCAACTTAAGAATGTAAGTTGGACTGAAGAGCTGGATGGATGCTTGCGAGTATTGGATGTTCTGTTAAAGGACTTGAGTTCGGTTCTCAGCATCCATGTCAGGTGGCTCACAAATGCTTGTAACTCCAGCTCCAGAGGAAAGGATCCCCACTTCCGGCCTCTGTGAGCACTGGTGCACAAGTGCTCTATACTCACATAGATGCACGAAATTAAAATTAACAATATTTAATTGGAAATTACTAATGTCTGCTCATATGGGACTTCCTCGGGCATAAAATATAAATTAAAAATCTAACTTGATTCAAAATTGATTGAAATAAAAGAGATGCATAAATATAGTTTAAAATGCTATGGACAGAATAAAAGTAAACTGTACTTATTTTTTAAACTACTTCTCACTATGGCTTTCTTATTTAAGATTGATTTAAAATGATTTGCCCTTCATTTTCTCCAACAGAGAAAGAGACTCCTCTACAAATGGTACTTATCAATTGGATGTCTATAGGTAATAAAATGACTTGCTTTAATTTCATATCTTATAAAGCAGAATTACTAAATATTCCATGAATTTATATATAAAAATATAAAAATCTAGGGTCCATAAAAATAAGAGAAAACATTAGGGACATATGACACATCAGAATTCTTAGAGACACCAAAAATCATAACAGTATATATATATTAGATTTTTAGACTATCAGAAATAACTACTGCTCTAAAGAGAGGCTTAAAAAAGAAATGAAAAAAAAAACTCTTCTTCTACACTTCTTTTTCTTATCTCTCAGCTCTCATTTGTCCTCAGTTCTTAATAAACTGTGAGTCATCATGAAAGAGGATCAACAAAAGCAGGCCTTTCCTCTAGAGTTCTTCACACACACACACACACACACACACACACACACACACACACCTTCTACCCAGAGCAACACCCAACATTTCCTATTCTGTCGGTAAATAGTGATCAGACACATTCTGGTAAAAGAGAAAGGAAAATAAAATTTATACTGGTATAGCTTGCATTCAAGGCCACTTTGTTCCTGAATGACCTGACAGAAAAAGCCCTTATTTACTATCTCATATGTATGCATGGTGAGGGTTACATATGCTTAAGATTATGGAATATATGGCCCACATCTGTACAGATCATCCAAAGTTATGTAACAGCTGATGTGTAATTCTAGATAAGAAGCAAGGCTCTCTCCATTCCTGCTTGTGGATTGGCTCCTCCTTCTGCATAGATCCATAAATACATAACCTGGAAGTACATACATCTTCTGATCCAGATTGCTATTACCCAGTCACCAGAAGAGAAGGTAGGCAGACTCCATGCCAAACCCTCCCACCAGAACACCACATCCTCGCAAAACTCAATCTACCAACATCAACCTACATCTGCTCCCTCCTACCCCTTCTCCTCTTCCCCTGCCCACATTCCATACAACTCTGGCAGACATCTTCTGATCTAGACTGTGACTGCCCAGCAACCAGAAGAGAAAGTAGGCAGACTCCTCACATGCCAAAAAAAAGTAGGGAGACCACATACTAGCAAATTAACAGCACATTTGAAAGCCCTGGAACAAAAAGAAGCAAGCACACACAAAAGAAATAGACAGCAAGAAATAACTAAACTGAGAACTGAAATCAATAAAATAGAAACAAAGAGAATAATTCAAAGAATCAATGAAACAAGGAGCTGGTTCTTTGAGAAAATCAACAAGATGGAAAATCCCCTAGCCAAACTAATTAAAAAACAGAGAAAGAATATCCAAATCAACAGAATCAGAAACAAAAAGAGAGATAAAACTACAGACACCAAGGAAATCCAAAGAATCATTAGGTCTTACTTTAAAAACCTGTACTCCACAAAATTGGAAAATCTAAACAAAATGGGTAATTTTGTCAATAGATACCACATACCAAAATTGAATCAAGATAAGATAAACAACTTAAACAGACCTATAACCTCCAAGGAAACAGAAGAGGTCATTGAAACCCTCCCAACTGAAAATATCCCAGGGCCAGATAGTGTAGTTCAGAATTCTATGAGACATTCAATGAAGAGTTAACTCCAATACTCCACAAGTTTTCCACAAAATAGAAACAGGAGAAATACTAACAAACTCATTCTTTGAGGCCACAGTCATGCTGATACCCAAACCACAAGAAGATTTAACAAAGAAAGAGAATTTCAGGCCAATTTCCCTTATGAACATAGATGCAAAAATGCTAAGTAAAATGCTTACAAACTGAATCCAAGAACATATTTAAAAGACCATCCACCATGATCAAGTAGGCTTTATCCCAGAGATTCAGGGATGGTTCAATATACAAAAATCAGTTAATGTAATCTGCCACATAAACAAATCAAAAGAAAAAAAAACACTTGATCATATCACTAGAAGCCAATAAATTTTTTGACAAAATCCAATACCTCTTCATGATAAAAATATTGGAGAGACTGGGGATATAAGACCCATACCTAAACATAACAAAAGCAATTTATGGCAAGCCCATAACCAACATCAAATTAAATGGAGACAAGGGCAAAGCAATTCCACTAAAATCAGGAACAAAACAAGGTTGTCCTATTTCTCTCCATACCTATTCAATATAGTACAGGAAATTCTAGCAAGAGCAATAAGACAACAGAAGGAGATCAAGGGAATACAAATTGAAAAGGAAGAACTTGAAGTATCCTTATTTGCAGATGATACAATAGTATATATAAGCAACCCCAAAAACTCAACTAAGGAACTCCTACAGTTGATAAACAACTCCAACAAAGTGGCTGGCTACAAGATCAACTCAAAAAAGTTTGTAGCCCTCCTACATACAAATGAAAAATGGACAGAGAAAGAAATCAGGGAAACAACACCTTTCACAATAACCAAAAATAGCATAAAGTATCTTGGGGTGACTCTAACCAAGCAAGTGAAAGACTTATATTAAAAAAAAACTTTAAGTCTTTGAAGAGGGAGTTGAAGAAGACCTCAGAAGATGGAAAGATTTCCCATGCTCCTGGGTTGGTAGAATTAACATAGTAAAAATGGCCATCTTACCAAAAACAATCTACAGATTCAATGCAATCCCTATCAAAATCTCAAAACAATTCCTTACAGACTTGAAAGGACAATATTCAACTTCATATGGAAAAACAAGAAACCCAGGATAGCCAAAATAATCCTGAAAAGTTAAAGAACTTCTGGAGGTATCAATATCCCTGTCCCTTAAACTGTACTACAGAGTCATACTAATAAAAACCATATGGTATTAGCACAAAAACAGACACAAGGATCAATGGAAACAAATCAAGGACCCAGACATAAATCCACATGCCTATGGATACCTGATATTTGATAAGGAAGCCAGAATCATATAATGGAAAAAAGAAAGCATCTTTAACAAATGGTGCTGTTCTAATTGTATATCTGCATGTGAAAGAATGCAAATAGATCCATATCTATCACCATGCACAAAACTCAAGACCAAATGGTTCAAAGACCTCAACATAAAACCAGATACACTGAACCTGATAGAAGAGAAGTAAGGAATAGTTTTGAGTGCATTGCATAGGAGACAACTTCTTGAACGGAAGGAACACTGATAGCTCAGGCACTAAGATCAATGATTAATAAATGGGACCTCACGAAACTGAATAGCTTTTGTAAATAAGACAAAATGTCAGCCTACAGAATGGGAAAAGATATTCATCAACACTACTCCCCCGATAGAGGGTATATATATATATATATATATATATATATATATATATATATATATATATATATATATATATATACACACACACACAAGAAACTAGATGTCAGCAAAACAAATAACCCAATTTTAAAAATGGGGTGCAGATCTAAAAAAGAAATTTCAAAGGAGGAAACTCAAATGGATGAGAAATCCTTTAAGAAATGTTCAACATCCTTAGCCATCCAGGAAATGCAAATCAAAACCACTCTGAGATTGCATCTTACACCTGTCAGAATGACTAAGATCAATAACTCAAATGACAGCTCATGTTGGAGAAGATGTGGGACACTCCTACATTACTAGTGGGAGTGCAAACTTGTACAGCCACTGGAGAAATCAATATGGTGATTTCTCAGGAAGTTGAAAATAAACCTACGTCAAGACCCAGCTATACCATTCCTAGGCACATACCCAAAGGACTTTCCATCGTGCCATAAGGACGCTTGCTCGACGCTTTGTTCATAATGGCCATAGGAGTTAGATGCCCCTCAACTGAGGAATGGCTAAAGAAATTGTGGCACACTTACACAATGGAGTACTACTCAGCTATTTTTTAAATGGCTATATGAATTTTGCAGGCAAATGGAAAGAACTAGAAAAAATTATCTTGAATGAGGTAACTCAGTCCCAGAAAGACAAGTGTTCCTCACTTATCTGTGGATATTAACTGTTAAGCAAAGGACAAAGGTGCTGCGATCCACAGACCTAGAAAGATTTTACAACAAGTAGGACCCAAGTGGAGACACAGGGATCTCCCTGGTAAAGGGGAAATAGAATAGAAAGATGCAGGATGGATGGGAAAGAATGGGAATTGGAAGAGACCAGGAAGGTGGAAAGGGATGGAGGGAGAGAATATGTGAAGAGACAACCAGAATTGGAGGTTATTTAGGGGAGAATTGGGAGACCTAGTACAGTGGAAACCACTGATTCCATTGAAAATCAATGAAGGAGACTTTAGTGAAGATCTCTAGAATGGGGTACAAGGGGCCTAAACAGGCCATCTCCTGTAGCCAGGCAAGACTTCCAGTGGTGGTACATGGATACCATTCCAGCCACCAAAACTTCACCCTGTGTCCTATCCTCCCTGCAGGATCCACTGGGACAATAGAAGGGCAGAACGCCATGCTACAGCAGGAAAACCATGACCTATGCTCCAGGGCAGGCCAGGAACTAGAGTCTGGGCAGTCAGAAAACTTCTAATGTTACCCTGCTCTCCTTATAGATTAGTGCCTATCCCTATCCTCAACAGAGAGGCTCCCTACAACATGTGATGGGAGCAGATGAACAAACCTGGGGCAAAATAAAATGCAGAGCTTGGGAAACCCCACAGAAGAGGTGGAGGAGGGATTGCTGGGACCATAGGGGTTAAGGACATCAGGAGAACAAACCCCATGTGTCCTCCTACTGGGTTGCCTAGTACAACACTGAAGTAGGGAATTGTGCATGACTTTATTCCCATTTATTGTGACTATTTGAGCAGTACCCCTGGAAAGACTGCTTTCTTGGGGAGAGGCAGGCTGTGAGTGGGAGGATGGGGTGCAGATCTGTGGGATAGGAAAGATGGGGGAAGCTGGTAGCAGTGAAAGGAGGGGTGGAAGGGTGTTGGGATGTAATATTCAAGAGAAGAAAAAAATTTTAGAAGTCTAATTAAAAAAACAAAACTTAAGCAGCAAAGAAGTTAGGGTTGAGGACCCACCACACTTATAGATCATTCCATTGTGTGGGCCTCTCTGCCCTTTATCACTTTTAATAAAGCTACACATTCACTGCAGTTCTGATTTCTCTTCAATCATTTGTCAGAGATTTAAAGAACCTGAACACCACATAACAGAAAAACTCCAGACACCTCAGTAACAAAGCCACACACTCAGAGCAACTCAACCACATTTTCCAGTACTCTTATAGTTAATCATGTCAATTTTGCAGGAGAAAATCAGACTATAATATAATTGATTTTATTTCAAATACAAGATCTCAAACACAGACCTCCAATATAGGGAGAGGACATTTCTAGCAAAATTATTCTTTTACTGGAAAATAATATTTCTATTTATTTATTTACTTATTTATTTATTTATTTATTTATCTTGTTGACTTGTTTGATTTTGAAACACTAAACTTATAAAAATTTTGTATATCCAACCCATGAATAATGCACCTTGTTAATAAAAGCAACACATCTATCTCTTGTTGGACATTGACTCCAATATCTCACTTCTCTACACCCCAGATACTGATAAATTCTAATTTTATGAATCTTAGGATTCCAACCATAAGTGAAGTTATAAATATTTTCTTTCTGTATGTCTTATTTCACTTAGCACAATGTCCTTTGGGCTATGTGTTATCCTAAACCCTAGGAGTTCTTTGCTTTTTAAATAGCTCCTATATGATTATTATTTTTAAGAATAAAATGATCTATGCCACATATTCTTTACTGTTCCCTATGAAAGACTAACACAATCAGTCTTTTAAATGTAATTTCATTCATTATTTTCCTTTGTTTATATGTGTAAGCGTAAACATCAGGGATAACCTTTGGAGTTGGTCTTTTCCTTCTGCCTTTGTAGAGTTGGGTCTCTCCAGAAATCCAGCTCAAGTAGTGAGCCTTGCAAGAGCAAGAGCTTTTACCTGATGAGTTATCTCATTGGCCCAGTTAGTTTTATTTCTTGCTTTTTTTATGCAATCTAATGATTTTAAATATTTATTCTCTACACAGCTGTTTTTTCAAATCACCAATATAATTTTGATTGAGCCTTTGATTTTTCTGGATAGACAATTACATGACTGAGAGTAACTGATTTTTTTCTCAGTATGGTATTGTTTTCATTACTCATAAATGACTGTCATTAATTGCTATCCCCAGTGTTTTCCCATGCTATCTATAAAGTAGACATGGCATTCTTGTCTTGGGTAGAAGATATAATTAAGTGTTCTAATAAAAACATCTGCCACGCACAAAAATAAAATTAAATCCTTGTCTTATCAACAGCACAACAGCACATGTTCAATATCCTGCTTCTCTTATCACAAGGATGGAAACAAATAGGTAAGGGGTAGTGTCATAAAGTTTCTAAGGATTAACAGACATTATTCACTCGCATTCAGAAGAAAAATATCTCTAAAACACAAAGAGAAATATCTTTAGAAAAAAAAATAGAATCCTATGAGCAATGGAAAATTACTGGACCTGAGTCTAGCAACCCATTAAATGGCCTGTCCCTTCCTTGGGCCAGTCTAAAGATTTTCATGAGTACCAACTGCTGCTTTCTTCTCAACATTGGTGCTCTGTACTGACTTGAGACATTCACTTTTCTCTCTCCCCCAATTTTATCTCTGTTATCAGTGAC
This sequence comes from Cricetomys ansorgei, assembly GCA_026225945.1. Lineage (NCBI taxonomy): Eukaryota > Metazoa > Chordata > Mammalia > Rodentia > Nesomyidae > Cricetomys > Cricetomys ansorgei. The sequence goes on along the minus strand of JAMJFZ010000239.1, from coordinate 6,048,298 downwards.
ACAGAAGATTGCTTATGTCTTATACTTATGAGAACTCTTGCCTGGAATTAAACTAATTTTGATAAGTCATTGAAATGTTTTAACATTTAGTGCATTTACTACTGAATTTAGGAAAATGGTTCTTAGAACCTCTGTTCCCAATTTATTCCTGATCATCACTGCTGTATTCATACAGCCAAAAATTAGAATCAGTCTTGATATTACTGAAGGGATAATAAAAATGTGGTATATTTACACAATGGAATATGATTCAGTTGACTTTCATTAAGTGTGTTTCAACAAAAATACCCACAGACGTTAGGGAGTTAGTAACGAACCAGAGAGGAGGATGGGATATTCAAAGGAATAGGAAATATAACACAATGTTATGAAAAGATAAAGGGGAAACTAAAATGGGAGGATTAGATGAGGCAGGAAATGGGAGGGCAGGTAAAGGAAGAAATCGGGAGATGGACTATTGAGAAGCCATGTGGAAACACACTACTATAGAAGATTCCTAAATATAAATAAAAGGAATTTAAATAAAATAGCTTTATAATAGAAATATAATACCCCAACAAGACATCTTATGCCACTAAGTAAAATCTCCAGGGTAAGGAATGAGTTACAAATCATTAAATCATTGACCAAAAGGGTTCCACTGACCCCTCCGAACATCACAGGCTATTACAAAGCTTATTAGTTACATCTTCAACCTGATGCTCACCATTGCCCTATTGCTGAAGATATCACTTACTTATGTTGTCAAATATGGGGAAATTGAATTGGTTCCTGACTAGAAGTTTCACCCCCATTCATTAGTGTAACATTGTGCCAGAGGTTTTCTGTACATTACCAGAGGAGAACGATAATCGTCAATATTACCCAGTTACAACCTTGTGACCTGCAACAGGGCCCTGTTGTGGAAAATATGCTGCTGTAATAGCGGCACAAATGTTATGGGAGTAACCAAGTACTTTCTGATTCAATTTAAGGTCCACACCATAATGCGCAATTATGAGACTCATCATGGGCCTAGGGGCAAACCTACGATCATTATTCTCCCAAGAAAACATAGCAATAAGAGACTCCTAGTGATACATTGCTATATTCATATATCAATGCATCATTCAACACTCATCAAAGAAACTTATTCTTACAGTTCCTTGGAATTAATACAGAGACCCAAAACATACTTTATGACTAAGTACCCCAAAGTCTCTCACTCTCTGCAGATTGTTCTGTTGGCTTTCCCTTCAATGATTAGAGATCTATGAAGAGGAATAGGAGAGAAGACTGTAAGAGCCAGATATGATGGATGACTCCAAGGAAACAGCATCTTTCAGATACACTGATACATGTATGAACTCACAGAGATTGCGACAATACAAGGCTTGCATATGTTCAAACTAGACAAAAATCCCAGCACTGAGGAGATGCAATTAACACAAAGCTCCCCCAGTAGCCAAAAAACTATTTGTAATTAATATCTGCTGGGAAAAAGAAAATCAGTTTTCTCCAATGAAGTGTCAGTGAATACATCAACCAGAGTCCAAATTCTTCAGTTTTTATTTTTTTTATAGGTTTTTATTGGGAAGGCATGAAGTTGTCTGGGGAGGAACTGAGAAGAGTTAGGAGAGAGGAAAGAATATGTTCAAAATACATTGTATGAAAAAAAAGTTAATACAAATCTTTAAATGTAAAAGGAAGAGGAGAAGGAAGGAAATGAAGAGTTAGCAAATCAATAGTTATAGATGTAGAGCGTGTCTTCTTTAGCAGTCATGTTGACGAGACTTCATTAGTTATTCTCTGCTGCTTCTAGGAGACTCAGTCTCCCAGCGAAGGGAGTTGACACCACATGTTCCCTTGTTCTTTGCATTTTCATGAGCTGGAGTTTTCTGCAATGTATGTTATGATGTGTTCTATGGTGCATTCTACAAAACTGAGCCAACTGTGAATACTGAAAATTAAATACTTAGTAATTTGGTAAAATTATTTTGATGACATTTTATTTTATGAATTAGTCTGTGAACTAAGATTTTTCTACTTCCACCCCTGGCACAACGGATCTCTCTTTAGTTTTGGTATCATATTAGCTCTCTGGCTTGAGGAGATGAACTTTGACCTTCTGCTCTTTCAATATGTTTACGACCTAACCATCCACATAAACCTTCTAGAATTACTGTTATATTCTTTTAACTTATTGCTATTACAAATAGATTTATTACACATACATTATTAAATAATGTACATGTTTTGTCATTTCTTAATACCATGACAGCATGAAATACACTGCAGGTCTCTTCTATGACCTCAGATTCATTGGAAGATGTGTGTTATTTGAAAGCCAATGTTTATCTTTCCTATCTGACAATTTTCTAGTATTATTTCATTACAAAGTTTATCGATATATTTGGATAAAGTATAATTTCATTGAAATGATTTTTCCTTTCAAATTTATTGCTAGAGTGCCCCTTACAGCTAATTTTCCTTTTAAAAACTTTACTTTCTATGTGCATTTTCTTTTTCCATCGATTTATTTTTCCCCTAATTGTTTTTAGCTTTCCAATTTTACTCCTCTTATCTGACCATGGTTTTTCTTCTCTGTCTTGTCTTTTACTTCTATTTTCTTCTTCCTAAAGTTTTTTTTTTTTTCTTGGAACAATACACTATGTCCTTCAATGTCCTTGTGAAGGAAGCCTGCACCCTTTGAAATTTGACTTTATTAAGTACGTGTATGTGTATGTGCAAGTGTGGAGGTCAGAGGTCAACTTTATAGAGTTGGTTTACTCCTTCTACCACCAGTTTTGGGGGTCCAACTCTGATAGTTACATGTGCATGGGAAGCACATTTACCAGATGAGTCATCTCCTAAACCCGCTAGTTTTATAACGAGGACTTTTATGCTGTACTCATCTCTTCTTTATTAAAAATTTTAAGGAATGTATACCTTAGGCTGCTTGAGCACTAGTAACAGAATATCAGAAGATGTTATGCAAGCTAGCAAGCAAGAAAAGTTACCAATATCCCTAATAATAACTGCAGTAATGGTAGGACGAGCAAGATATCCGTCAACAGTACAATAGCCTCGTTTGTATTTAGGGAGCAACTAACAGCTGTCTAATTGGAGCTAAAATCTGAAAGCTAATTAACAGGTAGGAGCTCACACATGGTAGTGTAAACCTATCTTAAAACCCATGGTTGGAGATGCCATGGGCCATAGTGATGAACCCAGTGTCACATTACTAAGTTATGTGGGTTCCAAATACCTTCTAAATACTCATCTCTATACTCATGGATATGTACAGCTCTCTCTTATCACCAAAGAAGCTTTTATTTACAGTAGACTAAGTCTATTGGGCCACCAACTGGACAAAATGTAAGAAATAAAGAACTGCTAACTGGACAACATCCAGGACCCAACCCTTATATATTTAAGGCTTAGGGATCATTGTAGAAGAGGTCCAGAAAAGGTTTACTAGGAGTACCTGATAAAAGGAATAACTGCTAAGATATATTTATAGCACTTTCTGGACAGGACAAGAATCAGCAACATGTCTCCCTGCATATACTCGCAAACAACACATCAACTGGACATGCCAACATGGATGAAGGAAAACTTCACCAAGGCTTCATCCTAGATAAAGAGCTACAGACAGTCATTAGCTGCTGAGAGGAGAACCAGTCTTTAACCTCTTGATTTGATTGTTTTTGTTTTGTTTTTCAGGGATAAGACCCCAGTCCTCAGTGCTCAGCACTAAACAAATGCAAATAAGGGAAAAACTAACTAGACCCAATATGTTACAAAGATGAATGGATAGATAGATAGGTAGACAGATAGATAGACAGACAGGTAGATAGATAGATAGATAGATAGATAGATAGATAGATAGATAGATAGATAGATAATAGATAGAGATAGATAGATAGATAGATAGATAGATAGATAGATAGATAGATAGATGATAGATAGATGATAGATAGATAGATAGATGATATGACCAGTTATGTTTGAATTTTACATGAACAAAAATATGTTTGAGACATACTTGTCTCTTAAAGGCTTGCTGTTGTTTATCTAAAATTTCAAACAAAAGCCCTAAATTTTTACATGCTAAGCAATTCTATACAATGGCCAAATTGTTCATACTTTATTGTTGAGCAATGCAAACAAAGGTTTCATGAACAACATGGTTCAAATACTTACCAAATATGTTTTCTTACTGAACAAAAATGAGGACATGACCACTTCTGTGTGTGGTTGAGGAAAAAGTTTTATTGTAGACATGAGGGAGAGAACAGCCAGAGGCATCTACAAGGGTTCACACTGAACTGGGCCATGAGAGGAGAGAGAACAGAAGAGAGAAGAGAGGAGAGAAGGAGGACAAAAGTGAGCCAGCCAGAAGTTAAGAGGCTAAGAGACAGGACAGCACATACCCCAAATGACTCAGTTATCTAAATTCAGAAGCCAGGGTAAGGGAAGGAAAGCCCAGCTCCTGGTCTGGAGAGGTTTAGGGTAGGGGGCAGAGTGAGTTGTGCTGGGAGGAGTCACAGATACTGAATGAGACTTGTTCCAGGTTTCTTTGGGACCTGATAGTCCAGTCTTTTGTTGATGATAAAAGATGATGTTGTAAACTTCTGTAACTACTTCCTGCTGAAATTGGTGCATCTCTGCCAAGGCCAGGAAGGTTGGAATCTTGGTCAAAGCTGGGAAGGGAGAGATGAGTGCAGGCTGGGGAGATCCTGTTTTGCTCACTGCCCAGGTGCTGCTGGACTACCTGGGGCTAGTCACTTGAAGCAGTCTGGGATGTAGAGGCTCAGGCTGCTTGAAAATTCTACCAGAAGCACCTAGGTTTGGCATGTTTGGAACAATCTGCAGTATTCAGTTGACTGGAAATCTGCTGGAACAGATAAAGATTATGGATAGAAAGTAGAGGTAAGGAACCTAGGTGAAATTTTTTATCTTGAGTGTATATTTAAAACTTTTAAGTCCATGGTCCTGGTAGTTGGCAGAGGGGAGAAGTCCCACGACTACTGAGAGGGGAGCTTGTAGTAGGGGGAAAGCCTAGGCTGCAGGTTGACAGTGAGAGGACCACCAGGGCACCCTCTCATGATGGGCAGGCCCTGACCTTGGCTCTTAGGGAATCCTTGGTAATTCTCGCTCCTGAAGCCAGCTACTGGCCAATTAGAGCTTTCCACATGTCTCTCATGAGCCCCACTTTCCCTAGAACCCCTCACTTCCCTGAGAATTCCTCAGTTCCCTGCCAGATGTAAGGAGCCCATTAAGTAAATAGCCATGCTCAGGTCCTGACCAATCAGAGAGATCCCCCTAGTGACTGCTGTTTCACTTAAAAATCCCCATGCACTCACATTTGGGGCTGCTATGTTTTTAATCAGAGAACTCCGGCATGTCAGTATGTATCCCATGGGAAACAAACTGTTTTAACTTTAAATTGGCCACATGTTACTCTCAGTGTTTACTTGAGCTATTTCATGGACCCCCAACAGCAGGAGTATGTATCTAGAGTACTTTTGACCTAAAACAGGTGTATCAGGACTCCCTGAAGCTTACAAGAACTTTTTAAGTTTATAAAAAGCAATGGACGTTTTATAAATGTAATGTGTTCCGAAAGCCACATTGTACAAAAAGCAGCAGACTCACAAATTCGAGTTATAGTAAAAGACTGGAGATCCAAAAACCGATTCTGTGATAGAAGTGTTAACACTCTTTTCCTCTGTCTAGAAGGCTAGACGCATAGATCTGACAGAGCTGTTTTTAGAATAATGGGAAACACTTTTAAGTCTATACTTAGAAGACAAACGAAGAAAATTCCGAACGTGAAGCTTGTTGACAGTGTTAATAGGAGCCAGTGTTTTACCAGGGTTAGATTACTTAACAGCTTATCAGAACTCTGCTGATTAATGTTAAACTCTGAAATTTTGAAATCTTAATCTAATAACAGCATAGAGAGTGAGAAACGTCTGAAACAGTTTTCAGTTTTCCAATTCCTTAAATTACTTCCTTACGCTTTTGCAATTCACATTTACATGTCTTAAGCATTTTCTTAGATCCTCAGAAGTTACATAAACTTCAACCCATTTTTTTTTCAAAGATTTACCAATGGTAAATGATTTACCGATGATTTACAAGTGGTTGATAATCAAGAACTTTCACTGCAAAGCAAATTCCTTTAAGAAAATGACTAGTAGAAAGCTATACTGAAACCTGTTTCATTGGGTGCATCTCTTTGTGAGTCTGTCAGCAAGGTAAACAGTATGTGTTTGTCTTTTTTAGCAGGAGAATTTGCAGTTCTAGAAAACAATGAAGCTTGATTTTACATATGAAAGCTGGCAGCTGCAGCCTTGGGGGAAGGAACTGTTTGCTTGCTGCTGTTACCATAAAGCTACAGCTAGCCATCAATTTTAACAGAGATCTGAGAAGGACAAATTATAGAAGGAAGTATAATCCAAATGGCCTTTGTATTAATTAAAATGACAAAGACTTACTGCTGCCTACACAGCTCCCCTAGCTACAGGAGTCTTGATGGCTTGGTTGGAGGGCAGGGATGGAAGGTCTTTGGCTATCACACAGAACAGCATCACATATTCAGCTGCTTCACAGGACAGACAGAACAGGCCTTCAGCTGCCCAACCCAGGACGTCTAAAAGATTTTCCTGTAGAGGAGGAACTTGAGAAAATTGACCTACCTTGGCTAGGCAGAGTAGGGCAGTCAACCTAAAAGTAGCCACAGTTTAGACACTGCCCTGGTGGTGGGCAAGGCATGAGGCAGTTCTTTGCCCAGTGGTCAGTGTTACCACAATCCAAGTGGATTTGTTTGCCCATCTTCTTCTTTGGAGATCCCAGGATTGCTTTTACGACCTGCCAATTCTGTCTGTCATGGGAAGCTTTTTTATTAAAAACTTGAAATGCCATATTCTGTGAGCAGACCAACACCCCCCTAGTGGTGGGCAGCACTGACTGCCTCTCTGCTTACTGTCAAGTACTCTCTTTCCCAAAAGCCTTTGTTTCCTCATGACATTTAAGGAGCCAATCCAATATTCAGGTCCTGACTGATCAGAGACATCCCCTGTTTCCTTTAAAAGGCCCAAAGGGCAGCATCTGGTGGTTGTCATTTTGAAAAGTGGCTGACCCCTGCATGTAGGTTTGATCTGCAGAATAAATGTGCTCTTGTGCTTTGTATACGTGGTCTCAGTGTTCTTTTGGGGGTGATTCTCAGACTCTAACATTCTGCAGATCTCTGGAGAGTTTAAGAACCATTATCTATTAAGTATACATGACTTTAAACAAACTTTACTTGTTTTAGTTACTTGCATTAGGCTTAACCTTGAAAAGATATACAGGAAGGCAAATAAAACTTGTCATTGCTTAGAACAAACTAGTAGCTTTTATAAGATTAGGATTTTATAATTTTATTCTTGTTAAGTTTGAGCCGTAGAATTTGAATTGAAGATTTAATTGATGGTCCTTCAGCATCAAAACTTTAAAACATAATTAGAGAGACAGGGAATTTTATAAGCCCATAAACACAGTTCACATAGAGACTGTAATCTGACTTTTTTGATTCTTTCATAGGATTACATTATATCAGGAATACATTATATATCATAGGATTACAGAATATCAGATTTTGTTTTGGTTTGGTTTGGTTTGCTTTGCTTTGCTTTGTTTGTGTGTTTGTTTGTATGACTCAATTTATCCAAGTAGCTAAAGCTTAACAGAATTTGCAAAGACAAAAAAGCCCAGATATATATCCTAAATTCAGTTACTGGTAAGTTGATTAGACTTTAGGAATAAAAACCATATTTACCAAATATATCTTATTTAAACATATGTTGCTCATTCTCTAAAATTTTCTAAAACCATGGTATTGAGCAGTTAGCAAAGACATAAGTAGTTAGATATAAACCTCTAAGTCAGCTTTTGTTAATCTGAGTAGACTCTAATAATCTTAGGAATTTATCATCATACAAACATCCATCTTTGAGACCCACTGTGTCTCCTTAGTCTAGTTGGAGATGCAATTAAAAAACTGAGGGTTCAATAGGACTAAGAAGATTTATGATTGCTGCCTTAGTGGGCAGCATGGTAATCTTACTCAAGATGGTAGTAAAGTTACATTGCTTTTACTCTCTAACATTAGTAAAGATGGCTGCCATCTGCATGGTTGCTTCCAACCTGATGAGACCATCAGGCAAAATGAAGGTAAGGTGCATGATTACTATTTAAAAACATCTGTTTTCATCTGGGTGGTGGTAGCACATACCTTAATTCCAACATTTGAGAGGCAGAAGCAGATGGATATCTGTGAGTTGAAGGCCAGCCTGGTCTACAGAGGGGTTCCAGGACAGCAAGAGTTACAACAGAGAAACCCTGCCTCAAAAAACAAAGTAAATAAAAACATCCTAAATGAGGGATGAATTCAAGTTACATATACAGTAAGTGGATCTATTTTTCTAAATCAGAGTTGAATCACATATAGAAAATTAAGATTCAACCTTGTGTTTCAAATTTTAAGCAAACTTTCTGTTACATATCTCACAAATCCTTTAACCACACCCAGTAAACTTACAAATCCTGAGGTAAAGAAATTTACTCGATAGTCTTAAAAGATTTCTTGAAAGCAGAGAGCAAAGAAATCATACAGATAAAAGATTTTGAAGAATGAAAAGTATAGACTTTAAGGATTGTTCAGCAGAGAAAATTTAGATATAAGAGATTTGAGGATCATTTATTTGTGCAATGGCAGAAGTTGTTACCATATGAGAGAATTTGAAAATTGAGTGTACCAATCTTTTTGCCATCGATTGAGTTGTACTGAGGCCATACCATTTGCAGTAAGATAGTGAGGCTTTAATAAAATCTCTGAGTCCAAGGAGTAAAAGAAAAAGGGTTGCAAAATGAACTCCCTTGGTTGGAGGTAGGGTTCCAAAAAGCTTCACAACAGATCTAAGAGACAGAGAACAGTGTGCCCATGAAAGACAATGGTCACAAATAAGGACTCCACTGAAGGAGGATTCCAATATCACTGAGGCTATGAGAGTTTGAAGAAGTTACAGGACTGCAGGTCCTAGGGTAGGGCAAGGAAGCTCTAGGAAAGAGCTGAGAACAAAGGGAGCAGAAGGGAGGCAAATATCTTAGTAGTGAGTTACCCACACAGTGAGGCCTCAGAAGGTAGGGAAGGCTCAAGGAGCCAGAGAGAAAACACTTATCAAGTAGGCAAGTAGGAGAGATGGAGACAGATGGTTAGAACAGGCGGAAGGAAGTGGCTGAAGAGGAAGGCTACAATTTGCTGTTAAATTTGGTGTGTGGCAGAAGCCAGCAGAAACAAATGATCCATAAATACCTTAGGAAAGTAGAAGCAGCAGAGTGGTTCAGAGTGGCTGAATTCCTTGGAAGGGAGCTCATATTCGCCAAGCCTGTGCTCCTGGTTCTAGATGAATGTAAATGAGGACATAACTACTCCTGGGTATGGTTGAGAAGATTTTTGTTGAAGATATGAGGGAGAGAACAATCAGAGTGATCTGGAAATGTCCAGACTGAACATAACCAGCGGACTGAGCTGGGTAATTAGGTGGGTTGAGAGAGAGAGGAGAGGAAAGGGGACATAGAACAAAAGGACAAAGAGCCATTTAGGAGTGGAGCCAAGAGTGGAACCAAGAGAGCATGCAGCCAACATAGCTGAATATAGGATCCAAAGCTGGGGAAAGGGAACCAAAACCCAGCCCCTGTGTTTAGGTTTAGACTTAGGTTAGGGGGCATGGTGAGAAATGTTGGGAGGAGCCACAGACACTGAGTGAGACTTGGCACAGGTTTCTTTGGGACTTGACATTTACAATTAAAAATAGTTTGTAGAGCCCATGTTTATATGACAGAAAATCTCATTGCTCAATAGTTAAGGAAGTTTCAAAAGCCTAAGTGTCGCTCTTCTAGGTTTGTGTGTCTGCAAGAGGGCTCAAAGAGCTCAAAGAATAAAAGGCTGAAAGTTTAAGAAGACATTGTCTGAGATCATGTAACTATTATTCATAGATGTAGCTGAAACCACGTGTGTGGATATCAAAGACATCTGCTGCAGCAAGCAGGAAGCTCTTGTTTGCCTGGGAGTGGCAGGGTCGCTGAAATCCCAGCACTCTAGAGGTAAAGGCAGGAGTACAAAACCAACCTCTGCTAAACACAGAGTTCAAAACCGACATGTGCTTTTGGACTATATGTGACCCTGTTTCGAAATGCCAAAACAAACCAATAGAAAAGTAAACAGCAAGTCCTGGAGATTGATGTTGGTCACTGTAATGAGAAAGCTCAAAATGTTTTATGTTAAGCAAGTACACTGGAGATTTTATTCCTTGAGTCTGAGAATTCTCCTAATGGATACACGTAAAAACGTGCCGTAAGCACTGTGGAGTATGCTTTGAGGCTTCCCATGCTGAATTGGAGAGTAGTACAAGCAGCCTCGGTAACGACCACTATGCAGATTCTTCATGCTTTATATTCTCCAGTGAGCTCTTGATTCTGACTCCTCGTATTGTGGTTTGGGTGATGTTCAGAATCTGTTAAATGAATACTGTATCTACTTAGAAATCCTCATTAACTAGTTATAGCTATCCTTTTGTGGATGTGGATAAACATGTTTACCTGCATGTGTTAAAGACATGGGCTTCCCACTGTTGAACCCTTTGGAAAGAAGAGCTGAAGTTCAAGGGGGAAGACTTCCTCCTAACTTCCTTAAGTTACCACAACTGACTTCTCTTCAGTTTTTAGGGAAGAAAACTGGGATACCCAACACCCACTGGTGGATAGTGTCTGATGTCACGGGGAATGGCTAGACTGTCACAGCTGAACCTACAAATTAGAACATTCTTAATGATATTTTATAAATTGATTATCCTTCCCCTCTGCTTCACCCTCCTCCGGGCAACACAAATTTGCAACAGTAATCCTAAAAGTGTCGCTTAAAACCTGATAAATCCTAGAGTGCTGATCTGTCAAAGACTTTAAGTGAGAGTTCCCTGGGCAGTATATGGATAGAGCAACACTGAAGAATAGGTCTCTTCCACTCTGTCATCAGACTTCCCCTCATAAATAACAGACTGAAGTGCTGGCACACTATGTCTCCAACATAGTCTACAAACAGAAATATTGTTACAAACAAAAAAATTTTACAAGAAGAAATGAACTACCAAGTTATTGTTGTAATGATGCTATTTGGTACCAAATCTTAGCTTGATTTTTATCATTTTTTTGGCAAAAATAAACCTTGCCTTGTAGATTGTCACTTGATACAATTGAGAGGACTTCTACATTCTATTCTCTCACTGTTTTTCTTTACACAACATAAAATTCAATCCTAAATTCCATGTGAACTTACTGTCAATAATGTCAAAGGCATATTGTTTTTCCCAGATCAGCCTTTGACCTGCCCTCTGAAATGCCAGAATATCTAAGTTCTATCTTAGAAAATCTCTTTATTCTGCTGAGGGAAACCTGTATTTTTGTTCAGCATGTCAGATTCAATAAATGACAGTGACCTATATGTTTGTTTGATCTTGCTGTTTTCAATTTTTAATGCTTTATTTTGCTTCAGTGCATCTTGGACAGATTTGCACTTAGTGAAGAAATGGTTGTACTTGTTAGTTTTATGTCAACTTGACAGAACCCAGAGTCACTGGGGAAAAGGCAAACTTCAGTTGAGTAAATGCTTTATTAGATTGGCCTGGGCAAAGCTATGGTGCATTTTCTTGCTGAATTATGTGGAAAGTTCCAGCTCATTTTGCGCAGTATGGCACCTGGGCTTGTGATCCTGGGTGCTATAAAGTAGGAGGCTGAAAAAGACGCGAGGAACAAGCCAATAAGCAGCCTTCTTCCATGGCCCCTGTATCAGTTCCTACCTCCAGGTTCCAGCCTTGAATTCCTGCCTTGACGTCCCTGGGTGATGGATTACAAGGTAAAATCAATCCTTTCCCATCAGGTTGCTTTTGGTCGTGTTTATTGGTCAGAGCAATAGATATCCTACCTAAGACATTGGTGCTACCTATACATTTGAAGACAGAAAACCATAGAAGTCAACATTTGTGTGCACCATGACCTAGGCTGTCTTGGTCAAATCCGGTAGCTTACCTGTGACAAAGACTAAATATCTTAGTTTTGATGTGGTTGATGTCATGAACAGTGATACACTGTTTATAGTCTGACTATGGGAAATTCTCATGGAAAACATGTTTGTAAGGGAATTTACTTGTGTGATGTTGAAATTTATGTACATCCTTATTCAACTTATGTAACTTCTAGTGATATTTTCTGTTAAAAATATGGACCTTAGTTTATGCTACTTTAAACGTTAAAATAATCTTCAAGGTAACTTATTCTTAAGCATTAGTGATAAAACTGTTAAAGAAAACTAAAATAATTTATAAGACTTTACCTTATAAAACCCAACTTTTAAATAATATTCTTGTGTGGAAATATATCAGTTGTTATCTGTCTGTCTGTCTGTCTGATTCTGCATGCTGCTAATATCCTGTTATTGGAGAGGTCTTTGTTTCTTTTTAGTTGAGTCAAGTTAAACTCTGTTTTGGAGGCCTACAACATTCTTAAGTGTTTCTTAAAAGGTAAAGCTATTTATAAGCTAAACATATTAAAAGTAACTTAAGAAAATTTATTTAAATTTTACATTTTAATTTAATTTAAAATTTAATTTAAGTAAAATCATCTTAATGGGGAAATGTTGAAGCTCTAAAACGGTCTTAATTGTATTGAACAACATGTTGGAGTCTTACAAGATTCCTGTCAGTGATGCTTTTTCTCTCTGCTGGTGTCATTTGAGTGGCAAGAATTAGCCTGAAGTACTTGCTGCTAAATCTCTTTATGCTTGTATGACCTGTTATAGTCACCATACATACAATTTTCAAAAACACAAGATTAGTAATGAAGGTGGAGAGTAGGTAAATATGAAGCAATGAAGGTAAATATGCTTGTAATAAGCATATTTACAAAGAAGTAAAATGCACAAGTGTCTAACATGGGTGTTATCAAATCCTAAGTAAAACACAAAAATAAATAAATAAATAAATAAAGCATTCAGATTGTTTTATAAGAATCAATGTTTTAAACATAACTCCACCCCCAAAGTAGTACTCCATCCCTTAGAAAATACACAAATGTGCAAGAGAAGAGGAAAAGAGACAGAAGTTTATAATAAGTGATCTCTGTTTAAAAATGACATAAGCTTAATACAAAAGGTTAACCCATAAATATATGATTATGGTTGTGTGACAATAATCACCTTCTTAATTTGGAATCATTTAAGTTGTAAAGATTTTCTTTTCAACTATTACTTTCAGGTCCCCATTTGTGTATGTGTGTGAGTGTGTATATATGTACGTGTGTGCATGCATGTTTCTATGTGTATAGACGTGAGTGTGTATGTGTGTATGTGTCTGTGTGCCTGTGTGGCTGTGTGCTTGAGAGAGCCATTACTAAAATGAAAAAGAAGATAGGTTAATTCTCTTTAAAAACTATTAAACTAAAATTTTTTTCAAAGGCCAGCTTCAGAAAATATCCTTGTGTTACACAGCTAATTGAAGAACATGCATGCATGTCTAGCTGTTCCTAAATATGTTTCATATCAAGATAACAAGCAATCAAGAATTCTACCATTAGAAACATACAGATTTTAGTTATATCACCCATGTTTTGTGAATTCCTTTCACATTTTATTAAACTCATCATAAGATATCAACACCCCTAAAACCCCTTCTGTAAGCTCTAGGTGGTGGCACTCATTCTACAAGCGTGTGGCATACCACCCTCCACTCAGAAAAGCGGCAGTGTGGTTTGGACAGTGTTGTGTGTACGTGCCATGTGTTCACAGAATTACTCTGAAAGAAAATAAATATTGTCCCACAGAAGACCCAAAGCTAGAATACTGAGGAATAAGTGATTGCACATATTCTTGTTTAACCTTCCCTAATATGTATAATTTCTGAATTAGAACTTATGCTTAAAGGAATAATATCGTTTCACCAATATTACACAGATTTCACTGTCTGAATATAAAGTCCACACCATGCTACTCCCCTCAAAATACAATACTTACAGAAACATTTTGTTTATTGTGGTTTGTATTAGGCCAGGATGGCATACACACTCTTTAAGTAGTAAGACCAAGACAGTGGTAAAACTCCATCTTATCAAAATAATCCCCAGGATTCTTAATAACAAAGATAAAGACCTGAATTCACATTGGATTTGCCTAGAAATAAAATTATGTTTTAGTTCATTGAAACTCCTACTACCATACAAAAATGATAATTACAATTAGAGGTTTGGGGAGAATAATGGGAAGAAAGAATCCACAGTCTTTTCCCTTAAAATGTTAAACTTTCAAAATATTCATGCTCACTTTCCTAAATGTATTAGGACAGATATAATCTTTAAAAGCTGTATCATGAGCAAGTTTGAAAACAGATGTAACACGCATCTATCATACACAAGTTTGCTTTGACTCTGCTAATTAACAAATCTAATGACAGGTAGGAACTCTCTCAAGTTTCTCCATGGTCATTCAGAAGTCACCTACTGTTGTTTATATTACAGAAAGTGTATAGAAATGTACACTGTACTAAAATCTCTCTTTGTCTTAAAAACTGAACTTTGTGAGACTTTACAGCTAAAAAGTTTCACAAAGAAGGAAGAGTGTAATTAGGGATACAGGTATATTTTCTCAAGACACTGTCAAAAACGGATCGTTACATGTTTAAGTTTCCATAGTGACAGATCTGTTTAAAGCTATTAGACACATTAGACCGAGTGTAATTTGTTGACATGGACTTTATCAAATTTTAACTACACCTAAACATAATTTGTGTTGAACTTTGCATCAGTAATTTAATCTAGTAAGAGCTAACTCTGTGTTCCAAAGTGACCTTCATTTGACTATTTTAAGTAACAGCAGTACTGTTGTCACTTCCATCTTCACACAGAAATGCTTGAATAGTATTTGTTCATTTACACAGTGAATGGCTGCTTTGAATGTGAACACAGGCCCGGCATGTAAGTCATCGTACACCATCTCACAAGCCTTCCTCATGTGCTGATCCAAAACTGAAACCAGATGAATAAAAACTAAAAAGGACTAATTTTAAAACCTACATCATCTAATCTGGTTTACAAATGGAGCACCACATCTCTGCACTTTGTTATGCAAAATTTGTGGATCTTCCCTGGTGGATAATAATGTGAATGAACAAATATAATTTCCCTTTTTACTTGAAATGCAATTAATTTTTCGTGAGATTACAACAAAGATGTTTCACCTTTGCCCAAGGTCTGTTTAAATTGTTGTTCAACCATTTAAGTCTCATTCTCTGAAATGGTAGATGCCACAAGGCCTGCCTCACTTATGGTCTCCAGAGTGATCCTGGATTTTTAATGTGACAAAGTTAACAACAACAACAACAATAATAATAATAATAATAATAATAATAAGTTAAATATAATAATTTAAATTTTTGCTGACACATTGTACTCTACAATTATTTATTCTTTCATATTTAATATACTGTCAAGAAGTATTGCTGATGGAGGTGAATAGTGACATGAATGGAAATTTGAATGCTTAACTTTGTTTCTGGAAATTTCCAATTGCTCAACCATGTTAATTGCTATTATATTCATACATAATAGCCAGAAATTAGAAATAACCTAGATGTCTCTTAAGAGAAGGACAGATAAAGAAAATGTGGTCCCTTTATACAATGGAGTATCACTCAGCTGGCAAATAAAATGACACCATAAAATTTGCAGGTAAATGGATGAAAATAGAAATACCTGAGTGAGATATCCCAGACCCAGAAAGATAAATATGGTTTATATTCACTTAAAACTGGATATTAGTATTTAAGTCAATGATGACCAACCTACAGTCCATACTACCAGAGAGGGCAGGTATCGAGTAAAGGACTAGAGGGAAATAGATATGGATGGAAGGGGAAGCACTGGAATGGGAAGATCAGTTGGGGTGGGGGAACAGAGGTGGGGTTTGGGGAGAGAATACAGGGAAAGACATCTAAAATTAAGGGCCATTCAAGGGGTAGAAACTTCATAAATATTCCATATATGAAGGTATTCTAATTAATGGAAGAGACAGAGTCCCAACTGACCCTCTGTTGTCACCAAAAAAGTTTCCAGTACCAATTAGATTGAGTTACATCGCATTGAGTTTTTGGTCAAAGGGGCCATAAGGGAATCCCCAGGCTGTTGCCAAGACTATAGGTTGCTCTCCACAAACTGATAGCAAGGCAGCATTGCTGAAGACAATACCTACACAATTCATTGAACATGGAGATGTAGAGCCAGTACCAACATAGAGCTTTCAACCCTATGTTCAAGTGTCTTTAGTACAGGAAGTTACCCTGCATGGTCTCAAAAGAAAAACATAAACATCAATCCTTCCACAAATCTACCATGGTGCAATGTCTATAAAATATACCAGGGCAATGGTGATGCAAAGCTTGTGGGAATAACCAACAAAAACTGATTTGACTTAAGGCCTATTCCACAAGATATAACCCATATCTGATACTGCTTACAGGACCAAGAACCTGAGACTAGGTATACCAAGGATGCTGGATAAAACCAAATATTACTGGTCTAAAAAAAAACAAAACAAAAGGAATGAACAAGCAAATGTGTAGATGAACACCTGATCCTTGAGCTTGGCTGCTCTGGGGAAGGATTACCTTCAAGGGCATGTGTGATAGACAACTGATCTCACATGCTTGAGCATGGCGGCTTTGGGGAAGAAAGAATGTTAGGCAGGATAGTCCTGTCCTCTGTTTATGCTAATGTTAAATGAAAGAATGTTCTTTGGTTTCTCCCCAAAAATTAACATGGAGATATGAGGAACACCCTATGTTTCTGTCTCACAGTCTGACCTTTGCTTTATGGCAGCAAGGTAGACTGTCCTGGCACTTAGGAAGTGAATTATAGGATTCTCTTCATTAATGCAAAATAAGATTTTGTGTCTGAGGGCAACACGGCACATGCCTTTAAGTAAGCCAAATCAGAAGGCAATGGTGGCGCACTCCTTTAATCGCAACTCTCAGGATAGAAAAATAAATAGTAGAAGCAGAGATCTGAGAGAAGAAATGGAGGGAAAGAAAGGTAGACACAGAAGGAGAAGATGAGTGAGAAGCAAGAGAGTAATAAGCAGAAGACTGAAGAAGCAGGCTTGTGTAAAAGAGGCGGTGGAGAAGGCAGCTAGTCAGAGTTCAGCTCAGTCTCAGAGGCTGAAGCCCTCTAGAGCCACGTTTGCATCTTGAAGATTGTATCTCATTCTTCCTTGAACCCTGACAAATAAAAACACTTTTAAAACAATGTAGTGATAGAAAGACTCTTAATGACATTCTGCTATACACATAAATCAATGCTTTGTTCTTCTATCATCAGAGAAGCTTCCTTCTGCAGCAAATGGAAAGACTGTAGAAACCCACAGCCAGACATTATGCAGGCAGTGAAAGACCTTGGAATACTCAGTCTCAGAATTCCAGCAGTCCCAGCCAAAGCCATATTAAAAGTTGCCATTACCAGTTTTTCAAACTTTTCCCCAAGCCCCTCAAACTTCTTAGAACATGCAGTAAGCCTACAGGCTATTTTATTTTATTTTATCTTATTTTATTTTATTTTTATTTTACTTTTTTTATTTGGTTTTCAAGGCAAGGTTTCTCTGTTGTAACTCTGGCTGTCCTGGACCTCACTCTGGAAAACAAGCTTCTACTGTTGGGTATGTATTATGCCCATATTTTTATCTATTTCTGCACACAATACAGATATTCTCATCTTGCATCTACGCTCAGTTCCTACCCATTATTCTCTACTTGCCCTTTGGACCTGGACCCATCGAGTGAGTCAGACACTTTAAACACTACCCTTGATTTAATACTCCAGGCTCATCTTTACCCTGGTACTTCCTGTCTCCACAAATGGCACAGATACTCGCCTGACTATTTAAGTAGAAAACTAGCCAACTTATTATGAACTTTGTTTACCTTATCATGTTCAGTAACACTATGTAATCACTGCCTCTTATTGGTCATTTTCCTATGCATCTCTCTGTCTATGGTTTTGCCTTACTTTTTCTTAATGTAGGAGCTAAATGAATTGTTCTTCTTAATTAAATTTGTACCCACAGCTTCCCAATGGTCTCCCCACGCTTATGACTATTTCCACACTACATTTAGAGTGAAAGACAGACACTGGAGTTCTGGTTTTGCCAAACTGCCTGAAAATTTTCCATTATCTCTTTAAGACTTAGCTCAAACCAAGTGCAGCTGCCAATGGTACTCCATCCAGTTACAGAATGCAGTTACTCTGCATTCAAGGCCTTGTGGTGTTTGTCTGAACCCCTCAACAAAATTTAGAACAGTTGTTCAGTCATGATAAATTGGCATAAACCAATTCTTTGCCTCAGGGAATTCCCAGTTTTATCTTTATGTGTGTGGGTAGTTTTCCTGCATGTATGTCTATGTGCTATGTACATATGTACTGTTTACAGTGTCTGAGTAGTTCAGAAGAGGGCACAGAATCCCCTGGTACTGGAATTACAGAAGGTTGTGAGTGGCTATGTGGGTGTTATGATTCAAACACGGGTCCTCTGGAAGAACAGTCGGTGATCATAACCCATAAGCCACCTTTCAAATTTCTGTTTTATTGATTTTTATAGTAATTGCCAAGCAAGAAAACTGTGTGATAACTTTTGTAGATGAAGATTTGTATCTTGGAATAATCTGATGTTGCACAACTGCTGTCTTGGGTGATGAGAAAGTGCAGCAAACTGAAGAAAGGAGAACCAAAAGAGAGTCATATCATAGTGATGAATGTATCTCAAGGAACAGAAGTATTCATATATCCTGACACAGTATGCACAGCTGAAACTAAATGTTACCATGTCAATGATATGAATGCTGAAGTAGCACCTTACATAATACCATAGCTTTCACACATAAGCAGTATTCCTGATGAACATGATAGCACGTTGAAGTATGTAAAATTCAAAAACATAAGATCTGACTGGAACAGTGATTGTGTGAAAGGTTCCATTTACATACTTTTCTCTTCATTGCAAACCTGTTTTTGTTTGTTTACTTCTGACCGGTTTGTGAGCACAAAGTTAACTTCTATTATTGAGCAGTGAATTTGAAAAGAAAAGGTGTCTGGGCATTTTTGGCTTTCTATATAAGCATTCATATTAAAATGTTTTCTGTCATTGGGTAGTTCAGCAAATCTTTTTCTCAAAACTCTGTGGCAAAACTGGACAGTCAGTCAGCAGGCTGAGGCGAGTTGATTCAGCATGACATGAGAAGTGTCTCTCTCTCTCTCTCTCTCTCTCTCTCTCTCTCTCTCTTTCTCTCTCTCTCTCTCCACCTTCTGGACTTTGGCTGAGAACAGCACCTATTCTATTCTGGGCTCTGTACCAGCTGTCCATGCATGTTCAGAAGAAGAAGAGGCCACAGAAACCAAAGTTCCCCACCCAAAGAGAGCTGGCTATCCTAGTTCCTGAACAATGTCACAGAAATCTTTTTCTGTGCAGATTTGAAAATGCATTTCCAGTCAACTGGTGGTCGAGGTCCTACTGAGGCAACAGCCGACTACAGAAACAGCATAATTTTAATTGGAGCTAGAAAGGTTGGGAGAACCCCCAGTTTACAGGGAACTTGGTATGCTGTCTACATGTTTTGATTCACATACCAGATTCTAGCAAAGCCTACACCCTGGTAAGGGAAGCCTGTGCACATGTGCAGAGGCAGCATTAAGGGCAGACTATAAGGTGAGCTGGCATTTCAAAACTCTTCTCATTCACATACATACAAAAACAAAAAACACAAACGGTAAAGAAAGATTTTGTCATAGTGGCTCGGTGGTTAAGAGCATTGGCTACTCTTCCAGAAAGCCTGAGTACTATCCCCAACACCCACATGGTGGCTCACAATCATTTGTAACTCTGGGAATCCCCTAACCCTTGGGATCTGTTGCCCTCTTATAACCTCTGAGAGTATTGCATGAATGTGCTGCTCAGACATATATGCAAACAAAACACCTGTATATGAAAAATAATAATATAAAATAGTTTTAAAAAGAAAGGCTTTGTAATGCTCTGTAATGTTTTAGAAAAGTCGATAAACAAGACAACCTGCAGTGAGGAAGTCAGAACTGATGACCCATTCATCAAAATTCTCCTTATTCCATATTGTAAAAGCAAACAAGACAGGATGAGTGATATTTACAAAAAAAAAAAAGTCTGCAAATATTGTCTTTCTCAGCAGATGTGGCATTCAAAGAGAAGGGTAAGGCAGGTGTGTTTCAGAGAGGGGAAAATATACCTAAGGAATTAAAGAGCAGAGATTCGCAGTGATTCATTCAGCAGTCTCAAATCTTAAAAAGAATCAGATGGAAATACTTGGTAAATTTAATTAAATTTTAGAAGAGTTCTGCAAAAAGTTTAGAGGAATTAGCATTTGAATCACTAAACTTCGAAGATAGCACTAAGTAATTATCCAATCTCAAAAGGCTGAAGTAAAAACCAACAGAATTTCCACAACATGTGAGAACATGTGAAGCATAAGAACATCACGAAACGATCAGGGAGAAGGAAGACATCCAAGGGAGAAAAAGGTGAGAAGATGAAAAAACATCAAATCTCACCACAGTGTTTCAGCTACAGATAGAAAACCCAGTCGGTTCAAATAAAATTAAAACACAGAAACTACATACCCTCATACAATAGTAGAGTTTCTGAAAGCCTATGAAAGATACAAAAGAGTTCTTAGTAGAAATAGATCATCAATCACATACAACATGATTGATGACTCACTTCTTTGAAATAACAAGACACAAATTAGCGTGCTCGAAAGCTGGCAAGAGAGAAGACTCTCCAAGAAAACAGAGAAATTCAAAAGGAATTTAACAGTCGATATACAAAACGTACTAAGAGAAATCTTTTAGAGTGAAAGCTAATAATCAGAGGCACTTGCTCTTTGATGGAAATTAAAGGTCGTGTTATATTTTTTGTCATATTCCCATTAACTTATTTAAGATATGTAGGTGGTGTAAGCCAATACTTATAACACCATATTTTGCAATTGATGTTATATAGATACAACACTTATAACAGCATTTGCCCACAGAAGGTGGGAGATAAACAGTCATATGTAAGCGTAACTTGCGTATTTAACTCAAAGGAAGCCATTGTGATTCAGCAGTGGATTGTAACAAGTTAGAGAGCACCATGGTTCTTAGGACAAGCTGGTCTGACACCTGTTTGAAAATTTTACTGGGAAGTCGTAGCAGAGCTTGCTTCTGTTTGGAGACTCTTTCATACCATAGCCACAGAGTTGATCAGTGGAAATATGAGTACATGTTCTAAAGGTTAAACTCTGTCCCATATACAGACACATCTGTCGGTTCTTCACAGACATTAAAAGAGAACAAAAACAACTGAAGTAAGTTATAAGAAGGAAAATCAAAAGGGCGCATTGAAAGCGCTGACTTCGCACAAAGTGAGGCAGAAGGAGAAATACTGGAAAGGTAAGATTGCAGTTTTGTAAAACAAGGAGCAAATGGCAGATTCAAACACGTTAAAGCAGCATTAAGTGTGAGTGGACGAGAGCTCCTGTTCTTGGGATAGATGCTGCCATTAGCAGAAAAGTAAGGTATGATTAGATGTCATCAAGGAGATATACACCTTAGATCAAAGAACATACATAAACTGAAGATTAAAGATAAAAGGCTGGAAAGTGGTAGCTATCAGAGATGAAGCAGCTTCACCTATATCAAAAGAATATTGAGATAAGAAAAAAACAGGATACTTTATAATTATTAACTTACTAGTGTGACACAAGAATAGAGAAAAATCTGTGGAATTTGCAATAAAACTTAGTAAACATTGCTAGTAAGGTCTCAGTTTCACAGAGCATCATAAATGTAAATTGTTTTTGCAAGTAACTGTAATGTGTATTAGAGAAGGAGGGTTGATGGACAATCTCTCAGCATAGCAAGCAAATTATAAAATACCAGGAGATAAACCCACATTGTATACTAAAATTGACAAAATAGTGCTGACACCTATCAAGGAAAACTGAAATAAATGCAAAATATTCTTCTGGCCATTAAGTAGAGCTGAGTGTATTCTTCAGTGATTGCAGGCAACAGGTACTCACCACAGACACCGACAGAGCAGACTGAAAACTTAGATTCTAACGCCAAGGAGTAGCACTTGAAAACAATTCGGAGGAGAATAAATGTAGAAGGCACATCCCCAGTCTTTAAGCTTGGTATCGCTACAGCAATAGAGACTGGCCTTTTCTAAAGCTGAAAATTGGTAAAAAGAATTGAGTTCAGCAACACTTGCTGCTATTTTCAAAATGAGTTTGCCAAGTATGTTATGACAATTTCATGAAGAAAGGGAGATCATTTCAGTTATACATATGTGTGTGAGCGTGTGTGTATCTTTGTGTGTGTATAACTACGTATGTATAAAATATTCAAAATCAGTGCACACAGATACTTTTATAATCCAGAGCTAAGAGTGAGTTGAAGTATGCCCTGAACCCAGATTTTCTCATCCTGAGAGTGGTAGGAGTTCAGTTGCTCCCTACTTTTCTTAGCTCTGGTCAGAACCCAGCTAAATATTAAATACTGCCTGCTTTACAGAAGGTCATTAGTAAAGGAATGTGGCTTGGTTGGTGCTTATCTGAGCTGTAGCTGGAAGCCTAGGGCTGAGTCCATTTACTGATAAGGTGTCTTCCTCTTTTTCCCTGTGGGACCACACCTTATGCAGAAGATGCCCTTGCAGGATCTTGACACTTAGATTTGAGCTCCGCATGCAAATTGGGCTACCTCAGTATCCTTGTCTTAACCAATGGCTTCCATCCCTAGGTACCTAAGACCCTCCCCTGCCTGTACCCTACAAATGTTACCACTTTGCTTTAATAAATGAGAGATATGCTCCTCAACAGCCCCTCCTGAGTGTCTGATTTGCTCTTGTCGGCTCTTAGTCCTCTGATCTTGGACCCCGCCAGAATGTATTGCCCCATGCCTGTGCTTCCTTCCTGGGGGTTGAGCTGGTGGCCAATAGCTCATCCATGTGCCAGGAAGGGAAGCGGGACCCTACCGACAAAGGGCAAAAGAGAAAATAAAAACAAATATAATAAAAATAAAAACATACAGGCAAGAGAATTTTTTTAAAAATCTTTATGAAAAAATACAATGTATGTAGCACATGCACACACACACACACACACACACACACACACACACACCTGAAAAGTCACTGTGGTGTTTAGCCAGGAAAAGTGTCTTACAAGTTACCAAAGGTTTGGTGCTGTGACTAGAGGCTGTCTCTGAATAGGCACGAGTAAAAATTTAAGATGATCAAATTAATCTCAAATCTCATTTCAAGAGTGCTTTTGTAAAGTAATACAAGCATCATTAAATTTTATGAATTGACTGCTAGACTGGGTAAATTTTATCTTAAACAAATTATAGCCTAAGACTGCTAAAATATCTTCTAGAATGAATGCTGAATATCTGTATCTCAGAATGTTCCATGAAGCAAAAGCTAACAATCATATTTGTTATCATATTCTAGAAGACTAAGCTGATTAGAATTATGTCCCTCAACACATAAGATGGGAAGAAAACACTTGTTATTACTCTCCATAAGACAAAGAACTGCTCCTACCAGTATCTCTGTAGACGGCACTAGAAAACTATGAAGAATATCACATGCTATTAATATTAGTAAACAGAAAATTTTAGTTGATATTTGGCTCTATAGTCAATTATAGTCAATCAGCTCTGGGAAGAATCCAGAGAAAATTCAAGAATGATTCTATACATGGCTGTTGATTGTTTGATTACTTCATTCTGTTCTTCACTTCTTGTAGCCATAGTGTGTAGTTGGTGTTGAGTTGTATGTTTGCAACCTGTCAATTGCTGGAAGCCAACAGCACATCAGGACATAGGTTTTACAATTTAGCTTAAATGTAGGAAAAATGCTCATCTCATTTTGACAAATTTCAGAACATTTGAGTACTGATCACCTAATTCATATTTTCATCCTTATGACTAACAGTAAATGGTAATAATTTCAATTCAAATGTAGTTAAACACTGTAAAGAAAACACAAAAATATTGTAGCAGGTCTCCAGAATTACATTAATTTAAAATTAAAATACAGAATGTATCATAACACAGCTGAATAATTTATAGTGATTATTGAAAATTTCTTTTTTCAAGGAACTCAAATATTATACCCTAGAAGTAAGTGAGGATTTAATTAGCATAGTTTACAGAAGAAAACAATGTGTCATGAATAGCTATGAGTCCTGCAGGAGCAAGATCTGCTAGCCTTAGGGTGGCCGATTGCACACTTGGACAGTTTAGCAATTTTGTCGTACGATCTGTGGGTCTAGACTTACATTCACTTTTAATCTTGCTTTTTTAGTTTTGCTTGTAATTTTTCATACTGACTTAATGACAGTTAAGATAATATGATTTTGTATACTGCTTTAAATCAACTCAAAGTTGCCTGTCTAGGGGGAAAAAATCATTTCCTGATCTTTGCTGATAGCATGTTTTGTATATTTCCACTTTTTCCCATATTTCCCAATATTTAACATTGGTAATATATTAATGCATTAAGACACAAAATTCAAATATTCTGGAGAGTTTTATTAAATGTGTTCTTTAAGGAACATTCATTACCAGATGACATAATTCAGTTGGCTTCTATTGCTGACTAGCATAAGTTCAGGTTGATGCCAGTTTTGTGACCTGCTTTAAAAGGTTTCAGGACAATCATTCAGGCTGCAGTGGTCCAAGGAGCCTTCATAGATGAGCATTTATTGACAATTGTGACAGCCAGCTTGGAATTTTTACAGTGTACAAGGATAACTTTTTGAAACACCAGCAGTCCAGTCCAGACAGATCTGTTCTCCTAAACTCCTTTTCAAGTGACTACCAAATCTATGAACAGAATTTAAAATGTTTATACAAATGATAATGGGGTAAAGATAGAATATTAAAAAATTAAATTGCCTTTAGTGGGTCTGAGGATGCTGTTTGGGGGATGTCTGAGTGCTAAGTTTGGGGGACTCTGAAGTTTGTGCTATGTGCTTAGGGGCTGAGGTACTATGTGGATATGTACAGCAGCCATTGTGACTGCGGTCATCCAAAGGACATTGTCCTTGAGGATGAGATTAGTTTACGATGGAGAAAGACCATGTGAGGGATTCTCACTGGGTACTCATTCTCTTCTCATAATCCTCAAATATCACTACCAGGCAGGGTACTCCATATCATACATAGATATGATGTTAATAAGGAAGTCCACAAAAAGATATGCTGAAGTCCAGTATCTAGTATTTAAACTTTTCCTTAATTGGAAATAGACTGTTGAATATGGAACCAAGTTAATATGAGGCCATAAGCTAATTAAGAGTCAAGCTAGATTCTTAATCCAATATGACTCTAGCATCTCTGTAATTAAGGGAGAAAGATCCATGTGAAGGCAGAGAAACAGAGAGGTATCATGGAATGGCAGATATAGAGAGTGTTTTATTTTTCTCAATTCTATAAGCCAAATGTATCCAGGTTGGGACTTGAGTATTTATTTTATGGGATGGAACTAATGTCTACCTCTAGCTTCTGAATATTCAAGCTCTCCTAGGGGGGAAAAAATTATCTTCAGCCAGTTCAATCATCTCGCTCATCCAATATGAAATCCAAGTCTGAGAACTCACCTAAATGTACTCAACTCATAATATATAAGATCAACTTTGGTCAAACATATTTTATTCAGTTTTGGGCAATACTTGGGATATGCTTTATTCTAGGCAAGTTTTTCTCTATCAGTGGCCCTGTATGACTAGACAAGGAATTTGCTTCTGAAATAGAATGATGGAGCTGGTACAGAGTCGATATTCCAATTGGGAATTGAGAAAAATAATACAGGTTATGTGTCCCTAAAATTCTCATATCTAGAAGCTAAAATTCTTCTAGATCTCAAGGTCTGACAATAATAATCTGTTTCATTGCATTAACCAGTTCTTAATCCATTTGGATGGTGGTTCTGCCTTTCCAAACTCTGGAAGTCCCATTGGTCTTGATTTCTACAACTGCACTTTGGCCCCAAAATTATTTCGCATCATTTAACCTCAAATTTGTATATTTCTCAGTCTGGGTCAAAAGGATTTTTATTCTTTAAAATTCTTAGGACCTTTCACTTCCCCCTTCAATTCATTGGAGCTGAACGGACCAAAGAGCCAGTCTTGTACAGATAAGTGTGTATCCATTCCTGGTTTATCAAATAAATATTGATTAGACCCTGGAATCACATATCTGTTTAGAAGGGCATAGTCCAACCACAAGTTTGGAAAAGTTCTTAGGTACATGGAGAATTTCCAGCTATGCTGAAAACTCCTTAACTCATCTTTGCTGATTTCTTTCTAGAGGTTTGAGCTTCAATTTATTATCTTTTTTCTTCTTTCTTATAAGGAATAAGAAATAAAACTCACCTGCTTAAATAGCTTTGCAGTTGAAGATACAACTACATCCTGTAGCTCTACTTTCTACAAAACTGAATATTTTGTCTTTCTCCTATTGTCCAATATAAGGTTCTTAGTGTCTATCTGAAACACCTCCAGGAATATTTTAATAGTCAATATCATCAGAGTTCCATTCATGATTGCTATGGTTTGGATGTGAAATGTTATCCAAAAACCATGTACTCTAGGGTTAGTCCCTAGTCTGTGAGTGCTATTATAACCTTTAGGTTATGAGACTTATTTGGAGGAAGACACCTTTGTTGGTGAACCATGGTTGGGATATTGGGTTGGATACCATAAAGTAAGCATCTGTCTCTAGTATGTCTTTAGCCAGGTATATATGATGTGTTTCAGCTTTAAAATTAATGGAGCCACTCAATAATGGACTGATACCATGAGTGATAAAAATGACTACACAAATGGTTTCTATGTGCAATCTTTCTCAAAAGATGCCACCACATAGTTTTGATGTTCTATACGAAAAGATCAGTATGGGAAGTTCAGGTTTCCAATAAGAAGAGAGACACAGAGACAGGAAGAAAGAGACAGAGAAACAGGGAAACACAGAGAAGGACGGAGAGACAGAGACTCCAGCTCCTCTTGTAGACCCACATACATGAAAGCAAAGCTGTAGGGCACCCTGTAGCCAGCTGCCAAATAGTCAGATTTTTGACTGTAATTGACAAAATGGATGCGAGAAATGTATCACCAAAGCCATGCCTGATTTCATGCCCCGCAACTTCAATAGATGAAATCAAATGAAGATTTTAACCAGCAGCATGAAAATGTAACTTGTTATACAGCCATACATGATCTGCTTAGGATATTCAAAGGCAATTTGCATAATGTAGTTGGAGACATTGTGCTGCTTTGGTTTTTGTTTTTTCCTGTCTGGGAAGACCTATCCAGTCGGCTTTCCTGGGCTCTGCTTGAGAAGACTGCTTATTTGATATGACCAATCACTTGTAATTACATAGATGTGCAATTGTCTTATTTAATCGTGCTATTAGTAAGAGAACCTATGATTGCACTTGCTTACAAAAAGGTTATAAATACTTTTAAAACTTTGTGCAGGATAAATTTTGAATGAAGTTTCAAAACATTAAAAAATAGGGCAAAAAGCTGTATTGTTGTTGTTTTCAGAATAATGAAAACAACAGCAAAAGAATGATTTTGTTTTCTCTTCTCGTCTCAACTTTTTTTCTTGGTTTTTGAGACAGGGTTTCTCTGTTTTCTGGAAACTCACTCTGTAGACCAGGCTGGCCTTGAACTCACAGACATCCACCTGCCTCTGCTTCCTGAGTGCCGGGATTAAAAGCACGTGCCACTGCTGCTCAGTTCATCTCAGCTTTTGAAGTGACAAAAAAAAAAAGAAAAGAAAAATCAACCCAAGATTTCTAAAAGTGTTTTTTAACTATTTTCTTCATGGTTGGATAGTTCTTTATTGATACAAAATACAATTCTTGTTTAAAGTAGGTAAAAATGATTTATTATGAGTCAAACATGAGTGACCATGGCTGGGCAGGGAAACAGAGGTTCAGGCTACCCCTGAGTGACGTTTCCATTGTAGAGAAAAAGTTCACCAGAACTTTTATGGACACAGAATCACAATGTCGCAGCTCAGTATATTTTACCCAATAAACTGATGGGGATGTCAGAGGTTAGGTTATATCGAAGCAGATTTTAGATGCTACCCAATTGACATTTTAGCTTTTGGGTTTGTGGAAGCTATTACTGTTATGTGAACACATCAAAAAGTTTTTATCTGATAGTAATAAGGATTTTTGAACCTACACAGAGGTGGGCAATAAAGGCTATTAAATGGGCTAAAGCTTGTGAGGTAGAATAGAGAGGAGGAAATTCCAGAGACAAGATATAAAACTAACAATCTCAGAGGAGATTACATGTAACAAATCGGAGCGTGAACAGCAACAACAATAACAAAAAAACAAAACTTTATAATAGATAAATGACCTTGACCAGGAAAACGCTCAAAAAATATTTGAAGGTTGATTTTTTTCTCCAGCTCTGGCCCATTTCTAAGATTGGAAGGATTTCTCTTCATTAATAAGCTCTCTCCTTTTCTGTTACTATCTACATTTCTGTCCAAACCATTTTTCAGAGACAGAAAGCATGGTAATCATGTCATGGGTCTTCCATACAGTACTTTCATGAGATCATTTTGTTTCTCAACTGGTAGTATTTCATCTACGTAATCATGAAATTTATAGTCAGAGGGCAGAATCATCAACATATTTATGGCTCCAGGTCATCAATATCAATTTTTATGTTACTATTGATGTTTTTATCAAAAGATAAACTTGAAAGTAAAATTAACTATTATAATAAGTATACTTTTATAAACATATCCATTAATTGCTCATTATTTTGCCAAGCATTATCAGGTATTCTTTGCATTTGGGTGATTTACTATTCAGCTCATACTCATCAACTACAGGGAAAAATTGGCCAGGTACATGTGTGGTCAAGAAAGCAGATCCTGAAACAACTCTCCCTCTCTTCTCTCTCTCTCTCTCTCTCTCTCTCTCTCTCTCTCTCTCTCTCTCTCTCTGTGTGTGTGTGTGTGTGTGTGTGTGTGTGTGTGTGTGTGTGTACATGAGTGCCCACATGTGTGCATTTGAAGGAGTATGGGCAGGAGAGACTGGAACTACCTAAGTGAAGACATGCAGGAGGAGCTGTTCTTACCCCAGCTTTTCATGGAAAACCCTGGGCATATCAACAAGCAGTCTCATGGATTACGCACTAATCAGGGCGTAGAGTAAGTTGCAAGGCAGGGATAAAGGACAGGTGGGGCCATAGCAGGTGTTCACAGGAGTGTCATGGAAAGAATGCAAAAGGAGCTTTTTTATTAATTGAAAATATTATTTTTGTATAAGAATAAAAATCAAAAACAACAGAAGCCAACTAAAAGTTACACCTAACTGCCCATCTTGGAGTGACCCATAAGTGCACCTGCCTTGGTAGACATAAAGATATTCTAAAGAGATGGTTGGTTTGCTATCTAACTACCAGAACAACGGGACCTATGAAATTGGAATTTCTCTCGGGAATTTCATTCTGAGAAAGAGAAAAGGCTAAAGTTTAGTGACAGTCAGATGAGAAGCTTGTCTTTTGCAAATAAATTTCACACAGTTTTGATAATTTATCAGATTACGTTTCAGGAGATAATAGAACCTGGACAATAATAGATCACAGGTGGGCTGCATCACACTGATGAGGACTGCTTCACTACGCACACCTCTTGACTTCTATTTAACCGTAAAAAGTCATGCCAGCACCACAACGATGGCTAGGAGGAGAGAGACACTTGACCTCTCCATTCCTTTACCTAATATGACAAAAAGTATCAAATAAATCTCTTTGTTCAGCTTTCTCTATTATCTACTGTTTAATTGGCCTGTTAAGAGTGGATGATTGAGCATAATCTGTCAGGGAAGCCAGAAGACAGATCCCTAACAAATTCAGCAATTCTAGTACCATATTAAAGCACAGGTGTGCAAATTTAGCAGTATATTTTGCATAGTATTTTTTATAGTAAACTTTTGTTGTCATACAATTTTGATATTGTGTAGGAAATAACTACAAAGACTTAATTATTTTTATTGGTATCTAGGAAACCCTTGTGGTAAATGTCTTCTAAATTCTCTTTGGGGAAAACAAAAACCTTGCTCTGTAATATTTGTGGTGTTTGTGATTGAAATAGTCCCAAAGTATCTGTAACCAATCTGATACAAATGAAGGTATTCTTAAGAAACACTGTGTCTCCCAATCTAACTATCAGACATTAAAACAATAGGCTCTAAATAAATGATCATTTCCCCTGGATAATGGCACAGCCAGAGAATGAACTTGTCTTCCATAAGGAGATTTCAAACCATTCTAATAACTTGTCATATCACCTGATAGGATGAGACTTAGTCCCAGATATCAATGGGTCAATGGTGGGTGTGACCGAACTTTGGGTGGGACTGCTTACATGTGCAAATCCTTGGCCCTGTATTCAAAATTTTGTCTCACTTAGGACCCAGAAATGAACTTGAGGTATTTCTTAGATCTCTCTGCTCCTCTCCCCAGTGTGACCTCCTTTTTCTGCTTTTCACTATTAATTTGGCTCTTTTGATTGATTTACTGAGGATCCATGGCCAGATAAGCATAGGCTGTGATCCTCAAGTTCAGTAATATCAAGGTTCCACTAGTATGAGTGTTGGCACAGAAATCAGTGAGGATAACACGTCCTGGTTGGCTCTTCTAAGCTGGTGTAAGTCATTCCCCACAGTTCTGAGGTTATTTTCAGCACTAAACATTTTATAACATTCCCTATATATTCCATACAACATTTTGCTCTCAAAAATGATGCTTGAAGAAATGCATGGATAAAGATTTATAAGGAGTTGTAACAGTTGGAAGAACCAGGTAAATTGTACTTCATAGGGAAATAAAATGTGTGCTCCGTTTTCTATGATGTTGATAACTATGTACTGTAATGGTTTTGTAAAATAAACATGTCTAAACATTACTTATAAACTAGTAGAATGCCATGAATACATTCAGGAAAAGCAGATAGGAGTGAGGGACAAGGACAGCTTAGTAAGAGCCAGCTGCTCAGGGGCAGAGCACTCATTTCTCACATGCTCATCATGACACTATAGACATTTCAGGTACTGTAGACATTGCAGAGAATATACTGAAAAAAAAAATGATCTGATACTTCTGGGAGAGAAGGTAGGTATAAAAAAAATGATGAAGTAGCACAGAATATGTTAAGAAGCATCTGTGCTTCAAATGATGATAGATGATAGATAGATAGATAGATAGATAGATAGATAGATACATACATACATACATACATACATACATAGATAAAATAAAAATAAAAAACTCATGAGCAAGAGACCAGAAACTGTCCTAGATGACAAAGGTGGATTCTGGACTTGAAGGATGACCATAGCAAGTACCCTTGAGTGTGCTCTGGGCTAAAGTCCTTGGATACACTTAAAAGAAATCTTCTGCTCAGGACTGTACTGCTGCGGCCTGGGGTTCTCATGCCTGTCAAAGAGAAAAGGCTGAAAGTTGAGTGTCAAGAGAAGCTGTGCTGGGAGGTGATGGAACAGACATCATCTGCTGCTAGGCCATGCCAAAAGAATGAGAGACGACCTCTCTCTACACTACTCCCTGGCTGCATGGAGATCACTGTGCAAATTGTATTAACCTGAGACTTAGATATGGAAATATACTCATGTAGACAAAGCACTCTGGGATATGGTTGAACAATTTACCTTCCTTTCAATCCTTTATTTCTTTCATTAAAGCTTTGAGTTTTTTTATTGCACAAAATCCCAAGATTTAGTACACACATTTTACTATGTAATTTGGCTTTTGTTTTGACAGGAATATTTAAGTGTGCTTAGCCATATTATGGGAAAGAAGGTGATAATTTCTAGAGGGATACCTGCTAACCTTCAATCAGTAACTGTTGATTCAGACACTGCCTTGAGCATATCTGAGCACGTCTGTCTGGTGTACCCGAGTGTGAAAGGTACATGAGGTCTCTGACGATTGTGCAGATTAAGGTCATCTGTGATGAGATTGTGGGTGAACCTGTACAAGATTTCATGCTGACACATGAAATAAAACTCAAGATGCAAATTCTTGAGCTCTCACAGAAAGAGAAATATGGTCATGTGCAAATTGTAACTAAGTAAAGACAGTGCATAAGTAGAGATTAAAGAAATGCCCTTTTAAAAAAAGAGTCAAATGAAAAATATTAAAAATTGTTAAAGAGAAGATTTTAAAAGTTTAATGAAATGTAAGGGCTGGGAGGGTAGTTTCAGAAAAATGATTACATTCACACTGAGCTCTGTAAACTATCAGATTCTGCATCAAATGGAGATACCTGGAACAGCCATGTGGGCTGCAATTCTCTTCCCTCTAATCTTATTTCCTTAATGGTTTAAAGGTAAATTTAAAGTTAAATTAGGTTCAGAATACAATTGAAAGTTAAATGGAGTGTAAAATAATAGCTACGTTTTTAAAGAAATGGTATAGTTTGGATTTTGAAACAAACTGGTGAAAATCATTTATATGCAAAATAAGAATGCTTTCAGGTCTGTAAAATATCTTTGAAATGACTAGCACTGAAATATAACAGAAAAAAAAAATGAATGAAAGAAACTGTACCAAATGCAAAGTACGGTGGTGCTGGGATTGTTCCTGGAAAAAGTTTGTCTGAAGGAAAGTCAAGTAGGCGAAGTGAGTACAACTGACAGGAGTGACTCTGTGTTTCAGAAGAAGACATGCAAATAACTGGCATGCACATTGCTGCTGCTTGGTGTCATTCAGAACATACATGTACAACTATATACAAATTTCATCTTTTGCTTTTCAAGTGTAGTTTTCTACATGAAATTATAATTTTCTTTCTGCTTTTTACTTCTATTTAGGGGTCTTCCAAAAGATTAGAAGGTGCTAGAATTCAAGAGTAAATAGGTAGTTGGACAGGTTTAACTACAGAAAAGCACTCATTCAGATATACAAAAATCATGCAATTAGAATACCTCCACTAAAATCTTCAGTCTTTTAAACATGGAAGGTAATGCAGCTTCTATTTAACCTTCCCTACAGGCTCACGACAGAATGATCCATAAATTATAAATGCATAGCTATTTGCATCAAGATCCTCAAGATCTTCAATCATCTGTAAATTCAAGAATCTTTTAGTTGCTGTGGTCATGGAGATAAGCACAAAAGGAAGAAACAAAAAAGGTAAATAAACATAAACCACTTATTGTTACAGTTGCCATTTTATTTTTACTGCAAATATTATTATTGTTAACTTTCAAAATAATTTTATTGTTTCCTTGGGAAATGTTGATAATACTCACCTTCTGTCTCCCCTTCCTCCCAGATCCACCCCTACTACCGCCCTACCCATCAATTCCAAGCTTTTTTTGTTTTCTGTTCTCCCCTTCTCTATATATTTTAAAAGGTTTTATGTTTCATGGGTGTTTTGCCTGCAGGTATGTCAGCATGCCATGTGTATGTCTGGTACCTGCAGATGACAGAGGAAGTGTTGCTTCCCTGAGATTGGAGCTGAGCTGTCATGTTGAATCCAGATCTCTGAAAGAACAGCAAGTGATCTCAGCAATTGAACCATCATTCTAGTTCGTCTCTCTTTTTTTTTTTTAACTCATCATCAAGTCCAGTTTGCGTTGACCACCTAGTCTTGAATGTGAGGCCTACCTGTAGTGTGATCAATATATCAGATATCACACCTTAAAGAAACCTGAATCTGCCTTTCCCAGTAGCTGTAAGATGCCAACTGATCCTCAATCAAGGGTGAGACTCAGGCCTACTTCCCTTCCCATCACTATGCTGGGACTTTTGTCTGGCTTGAGCTTGCACAGGTCTTCTGCATTATGCCACAATCAGAGCAATTCATATGTGCATATTTCTTTTGTGTCTACAAAGTGCTGTGTCCTTGAAATAATTTACTCTCCCTGGTTCCTACAATATTCCCACATGCTCTTTCTTTGAGATCCCTGAGCCTTGAGGGGATGGGTATGAGATAGATGCTTAGTACTCCACAGATTCTTATTCCACTCACCTGACCACTTATAGGTCTCTGTGTTATGTATCAGCTACTGCAAGTAGCTTCTCTAATGAAGACTGACAGATGCACTGATCTATGGTTAGAGCAGCAGTAAGTCATTAGGAGTTAATTTAATTTCAAATCCATTACCTGAGTGTTAGATTCTCCACTAAGAATTATGACATGTCTAGTCATAGGTTCTTGACATCATCAGCAGTGCCAGGTAAACCCAGTCAGAAACTGGCTAATTGGTTACTTCTATAACATTCATGCCACTATTGTATTAGTGGATATAGCTTAGCAGAACTGGTCATTGTAACTCTCAGTTTATTTTCAGTGAGTTAAGACTGATAATTACTTTCCTCTGTCAGAATTTATAACATTATCTGGTGCTGTGGATGATAACCAGTAGGAATGAGGCTTCCAGGTAAGTACCTTCTTGATTTCTTTGTAATTATGATTCTAGTATAGTGTACCTTCAGCAAGATGATCTTAAAGTTTTTGAATATAACCCAGAGCAATTGCAATATCCTGATATGTTTGGGGGTCTATAGGAAGTTACTGACCAACAACTCAAGAAGAGGTAACCCATTCATAGCAATAAAACTTATATGTGGTAGTATGTGATGTCTAGTGTAGGTGCTGTTGCCCACTGAAGGGTAATTGAATTTAAACTATATATATATATATATATATATATATATATATATCTTCTATTATAAAATATTTCTAAAAATCAATAAAACAGATGACTAATTAAAAAATAGGACATACACTTCATTCATAGGGCCCAGAGGATCCTGTGCAGGATTAGTCCTGAATCGCTCCTCCCTGAGGACTACCTTTATGGTACTAGAAAGCAGCATTTAAGCTTCCAAAAAAGGGAAGTAACCAAGAGTCCTATCCAGTTAAGATGCCTATGAACTGTAACAACAACCAGCATAGTACGACAATCCTAAAGGTGCAGCAGGGGCATGCATACCTTGGCACTAATCAATGGTTCTCTAATTGGACTTGGGACTCACTAAAATAGTTGGAAATCATACCTGGAAAGAGAAACAATGATTTCAAGGAGACAGGACTATACCTCCATCATATGATCTAAGAAATCCATATTTATACTCAAATAATGTTTAAGTACAAAGGCATTTGTTTATAAGTATGGAATCAGAGGAAGAGACAGACATCAGCACACTCTACAGTGCCCTCTCAGGGAATGTGAATTCGATCAGCAGTAACTGAAGAGAATCAGCAATCCCAATCCTGCAGGCATCTTCAGAGTCTGATTAAATTTGTGGAAGGGATAATATAATTCACTCTTCTCTTTCTTTTTCTGAATATTTGTCTCTGTCTTCTAATATAGACACGCAAAGTGATTTGTCATAAATCCACAAGTGTGTATCCTTGCAATAATGAATATTCTGGATGTTCTGAAGACCCTCAGTATTATCATTCACTGCTTCTATGTGTCTATATCCCGTTTGTCTACTGTGTCCATCTTCAAACATATGAATATATTCTATTTTTGATGATAATGTTGAAGATCTAAGATCACAGATTTTGAAGCTTTGACTCCAGGCTTTGACATATCCACAACCATTGTGTTATACTTTGATACTTCTTGGAGAATGGCTAATATGTAGAGAAAGACAACACAATCTCACAAACTGATCTCATTATTCTGTGTAATGTGAATTGATTTTGTTCCCCTTTGGTTTTAAATAGGTTGATGTATTTTCAGGCTATGAATTTTAAATCATCATAATTAGTCTCAAATCCATCTTCTTTAATCAAGATTAAAATCATACAATTAATACATTTCTCTGTCAACAACGCATAAGTGTGTTCCTGAAGTGCTCTCTCTCTCTTTGCTTCTCTGCTTTATGCCCCTCTCCCTCTGCCCCTCTCTCTCTACCCCTCTCTCTGTGTCTCTCTCTGCCCTCTGCCCTGTGCTCTCTGCCCCCATGCCCCTCACCATGCTGCACTAAGAAATTTCTCTGATGAAACCTGAGAGATGCACTCTTTACAGATACAGAAGTAAATGTTAGAGGCCTGTTTATTATTATATCCACTTAGCAAAACAGCAGCAGCAGGGTAACCCTCCAGGCCTGTGAGCTCAGGTTCTTAGCTGTATTTAGAGTAACAGGCATGTGGATCAGGATCAAATTACAATCGCAGGGCAGTTAGTTTTCATTTAAAATCCATGCCACTGTTGCACTCATGAAAATATTTTGCCACACAGATCACTATTGCTGTTCACAGGATTCAAAGATTGTAAGAATGTTGATAACTTTCCTCCTTGTAGCCTACAAAGCAATCTCTAGTAACAGGTAAGGTACCTGTTTCCTCAAGCTGGAACTTTAAGTCAGAAAAGGCATTGGGGACATATTAACTTGTGTAATACTTCTTGGCATATCAAGAGGTGTACTTATTTAAAAGCCAAATAGACATAAATCTATCAACAGATAGATCCCCTAGCTCACAGAGTTCTGACTAATGTCAGCCATCACAGGGCTTACAACACTATTGCCCTAATTGGATACAACAAATTGCCTACTCTGGACTTTTTTGGTCAAGCCACAGAGCCAAGACAAGTAAAACAACTTGCTTTTCATGACCTCAACCAATGTTCCAACATTTTGGGGTCCTCAACCAAGCCCCCATTCCTACTTTGCTAGTCAGACTCCTATTTTCCTTGTCTTTTTAATAACAAAAAGGGGGAGGGGGAGTGTTGTGAATTGCCCAGAGCTGCCTGGGAGCTGTTCCCTGGAGATCCACCAGCCTCCACATCCCAGCTCCAGACACTCCCACCTTCTGTTGCCAGGGAACAGAATAGTACCTGCCCCCACCACCTCTCCTGAGTGATCAGCTGATTCCCATAAAACCCCAGTGGACTTCAGGCTCTCTCTCTCTTTGCTTCTCTGCTCTCTGCCCCTCTCTCTCTGCCCCCTCTCTCTCTACCCCTCTCTCTCTCTGTGTCTCTCTCTGCCCTCTGCCCTGTGCTCTCTGCCCCCATGCCCCTCACCATGCTGTCTCCCTCTCTTCTTCTCTTCTTGGTCTCTCACCTCACTGTCTTTTCTCTCTCTCTCTCTCTCTCTCTCTCTCTCTCTCTCTCTCTCTCTCTCTCTCTTTCTCTTTCTGTCTTGCCAAAGGGGTTCTGTTCTACCCCAGACTCAGCTTCCCTTACCCTCCCCTGTAACTAATAAACCTTTGCTAAAACTCGCTATCATCCACAGATCTAAGCTCCATCCATCACAACCATGCTTATAAAGAATTATTATAGTATTCTAAATATGTATCCTTATACCTATAGGGTATAAATGTAGCCCTTCATAAACTTTGCTTTGCCACAGATAGAGGCAATCGCAGAAAACCACAACTGCTTAAACTGCAGAGAACAACTGATCATTGGCTGTCACACCCTAATGCATACAGCTACAACACTACCCCTACACCAAACGCTCAGCAAGATCACAGAAGAGGGGACAGAAAGATTGCAAGAGCCAGAGAAAGGGAAAGTCTGCTGCAAAAGTGTGTCTTCCAAACATGACAGGAAGACTTGACCCATGAACACTCAGTACTATGCTGCCTATATCAGACATTAACTGCCCAAACCACTCGAGATGATAATGTTTATGGAGAAAATCTCACAGGGCCCCATTCCTAGGTTAAGAGCTACAGGCAATTAATGACTACTGAAGGAAGGGAAATTAGTCTTCCTAAGGGATGAACCTCCTAATTGGTTGTCTAATACCAAGTGGTCATCAGTAAATGCACAGGCAACACTAAATGGACTCAGTAGGTTATATTTATGCACTTACTCACTTGTATGTGTATAAATGTGTATAACTATAATAATTAAAGGAAAACAGGCCATGAATTTTAAAATAAGTAAGGGGCCTGGGAAAGGTAGCTGGAAGGAAAGGGAGGGACGATATGATATAATTACATTTTAATTAAAAATAAAATTAAAAAAAAAAACAAAAATCAATGCTGAACCCTTCGAGATCTCAAAATAGAAAAACAAGTACTATATACCATCCCTTCTCACCAGACCTAATCACCTTAGCGTAAGTGTTTTCAGGTGTCCCGGTGTCCTGGTCAGACTGCTGCAGCTCCCCTGATGGTGACCTGACAAATACTGTAGAAGACTGATCTGTACACGCACTGATGTCCTGGCATGGAGAGCATCACATTCTTAGCAAACCAGCTCCTTCCGAAAGGTACACAGAGAGGGGGAAGGGGAAGGAGAGCTCTTCCAGTTATCCAAGTAATCTATTTCTTGGTAGCTATTGTAATGCTAAACGTTGCCACTAAATTACGTGTGCTGAATC
This sequence comes from Cricetomys ansorgei, assembly GCA_026225945.1. Taxonomy (NCBI): domain Eukaryota; kingdom Metazoa; phylum Chordata; class Mammalia; order Rodentia; family Nesomyidae; genus Cricetomys; species Cricetomys ansorgei. Next base: position 6,009,758 of record JAMJFZ010000239.1, on the reverse strand, counting down.
ACCACGGGATCCAGGGACACAGGGTGAAATATGACACAGTGCACTGTCTCTTCTGACAAGCTGTTTAGGTCAGGTACAATAAATTACAAGAGTAGAGATGACATGATTTCTCTCTGCAAACTTGAGCCTAGCGGCTTGGTTTGGATCTGCCTGCTTGCTCATTAGCTTGTCATAGATTGTGTTGTCCTCCTCCCCGGAGGACGTGATGAGCGTGCAGGCCTTGTGTGCTGGGTACATAGATTGGTGTGTATTTAAAACATGGTGTGCTTCTCAACTGCCGACGTCACCATTCGCCTCCCTTTTCTGCTGTGTCATTTGACTGGCTCGTACATTTGAAAAATAAATGAGAAAAACTCCATAGTAACAGGAGCAGGTAGCTTATGTAGCCTCAAGTAAGGTGCATTTTTCTTTGAAGCCAGGTGTCTAGGGATAGTTCTAGGTCAAATATCATCATTCCTGTAAAGATTTAACCTTCAAATCAGAACTGATATCTTGTTGGCAGAACCCTGTAGGATACTTGGTCTTTTAATACATTTTTCTAACCCTACCAATATTTGAAACAAGGACAAAGGATCCTTACACTCAAGCAGGTGTACTGTGTGAATCAAGATCATGAGACTGGTCGAAATCCATGATTTAGCCATTGTAAAATAAAACAATGTAGGGCTATTTTCAAAACCACTATGGCAATCCAAGATGCATGTATGGGAAGCTGATGATTCATTTCCTCTCTCTTGGGAGGGATTCCAAACTCTTGAGAACAGAAAGGACAACAAGATGAGGTCAAAGAAAAGTGCACGGCATAGTGCATGATCCATTGTTCTTGATAAACAAGATGATCAAAGAAAACAGAAAAAATCCAATTTATAAACTGAAACTTTTTAAAATGACAGAATGCACCATAATTACTTTTATGACTTTTGTTTACAAATAATACAAATGACTCATTTCCCTATGAGAAATTCAGCAGAAAGAGTTATGAGTTAGGACACACTAGAAAGACCATTTGTTAAGACGAACCTGGGAGAGGAGAGCCATTGAGCAGAGGCAGGAGAGAAGAGCTGCCCACTAAATTACTATGTTTTATGCAGTATTTCTTTTATTTTCTTTTATTTTTATATACCCCTTCTTCATTACCATGCCTTCTACAGACAGTGAAGTGGGGATTCAGATGTACTCATCAAATCCTCAACTTGAAAACACAGATGCATCCAATTCTCATCCCGGCTCTCACTCTCTCCTGCGCCATGAGCTTCTTTACTGTAAGAGTAGAAGGGACAAGAGCAGTAACAGATTCACCAGCTTACTGAAGTATAGAAAACACCTTTCAGGTAAGATTTTGTTTGATTAACCTGAAATGTAGCAGCTTATGTTCAAAGCAAGGTATTGTGAAATGGGAGCCTCTAATTCTTCTGAGTACAGGCATCTTTAAAAGTAGGGTCCTCACAAACATTATTGATAAAGATGAAGTCCATGAGCAGGTTGTTCCCTTCATGCATCACGACATGTCTATTTAGAAGAATATGAAAATATGCCCCACAGTGAACCCTTTAAATGCTGGCAAAGCAGTGCCAAAAACTGCTGCCAAATCCACTGAAACCAAAGAGGAGCATTTAAATCTGAAGTCATGATTAACAAAGAGCACAACCTTACTTACATCTTCATTTCAGACTTACAACCTACAAATTTATAAAGTACTAGACTTGAGTTATTTTTAAACCACTTGTTTTTTGGCACTCTGGTATGGCAGCCCCAAATATGCATCTTATTCTTCCAATCTATTATCAGTGAACTTAAATTCTTAATTTTACTTGCCAGACCAACAGCCATGCTCTTTCCTTTCTGAGAATAGCAGTTTCTACTCATTCTTTATTTTTAGTTATTTTACTTATAGTCCATTAATTTATAGAACTTTTCAAATAACCATTTATTAATTTATTGATTTTTTCTCTATTAATTTCTGATTTTTCAACTTAATTGATTTCAGCTAGAATTTCATTATTTCTTTACCTATTTTTATTCTGGATTTAATTTATTCTTCTTGTTCTGGTTTCTTAAAGTGGGAATTTGAATACTTAATTTATATATTTCTATTTCTCTAATTTAAAAAAAAACTATTTATCTCAGTGCCTGCAGCATGTCCAGGTGCCTGTATGATGTCCGGATGCCTGTGTGATAACCAAGTGCTTGTGTGATGTCCAGGTGCCTGCATGATGTCTGGATGCCTGTGTGATAACCAAGTGCTTGTGTGATGTCCAGGTGCCTGCATGATGTCCAGATGCCTGTGTGATGTCCAGATGCCTGTGTGATAACCAAGTACTTGTGTGATGTCCCAGTGCCTGCATGATGTCCGGATGCCTGTGTGATAACCAAGTGCTTGTGTGATGTCCCAGTTCCTGCATGATGTCCGGATGCCTGTGTGATAACCAAGTGCTTGTGTGATGTCCAGGTCCTGCAAGATGTCCAGACATCTGTGGGATGTCCTGGTGTCTGTGGGATATTCTGGTGCCTGTGGATTTTATCATCCTGTGATGACTGTTAATCTCTTTAGCCCTGATGAAATCCCATAGCAATGTAATTTAGTGAGAGAAGGTAGTCTTGAAGCTCAGCATTTACTCTCCTGCATGTGGCACTGTACGAAGTACATCACCTAATTTGATCATTACAACAGTCATTGTGGTCATTTTCATTTTCTGTGCCTGAGTAATTATAAAGAAACAGCTGCAAAATGAAAACAAGTCTCAAGCTAGGCAAAGGGCTTGGCTGGATGACGTTTTTTTCTTATCCAAACCTCTGCACCTTTGGTCTCCATCTATGGGGACTGTTTCAGGCAATTTAGCCCAGGAAAGGGTAAATATTACATCTAGATTTCACCCTTGGATTATGTTTCTATCTTTATTTTCTATCTAGTATCTTTTTACCTTTTTTCACCTATCGGTGTAGCCAGTAGAATACTATCTATGTTTGTTTTTTACAGCACTCTGTTTCATAAGCATACTCTTGTTTAATCCACTGATCAGTTATGAATGTCCTTTATGGCCATAAAACCAGATATTAAATTTTAAGATTCAGATGTTCTTGAAAATTCAACAACTTTTTCTGTCTTTATGATACCAAATGGTTTGAATAGCTAGCTTGATGAAACAATTTGTTAATTATATTTTAAAAATCAGGTACACCAATATGTAGATATGATTATAGTGATGATAAAAGAAAATATCAAAACTCTAATTCTAGATCTTTATATATAAAATCTATGTTTCTCAGTCAAGAGTGCATTTTGGTTTATTTCAGAGCTATTAAGAAGTACAGGTTCTGGGCTGCTTGCCACAGTCCCTGAATCATACGGTGATTCTGGATGAGGTCATGGAAGGCTGTATTCAGAGCAACAGTAAAACTCACAGACTCTGGTAGCAAATTATCAGTCTAAATCCTATTTGTTAGCTCAGCCCATTATTATGGAACATCAATATAATTTTGTTATATGCTTTCCAAACAAGTAAAGACTTTTTCTTTTTTAGACTGGTTCTTACTTGATAATCCTGGCTAACTTGGAATTCACTATGTAGACTAGGTGAGCCTGGAACTCTTAGAGATCTTCCTGCCTCTACCCTCTGAGTGCTGGTATTAAAACTTTGGCCTACAATACCTAACTATGATTGAAGACTTTCAGCTGGAAATGTAGCAGTGACCATGATTATCCCTAAAATGTATCTGGATAAAGTCTTGCATTGCTATTAATAAGCATGCTGACAGTCTCATAAATTCTGATTGCTTGCTTTAAAATTCTATGGTCATTTCCACTTAGGGGCACATTTCTAATTTAATGAATTTAACTTAAACACTGAATTTGATTTAATCTTGCAGCTACGTCTTTCGATAATAAGGGAGATATGCAGACTTTTTCTCCTTTACCCTACCTCAAGTTTTCAAAATGACTTAAAAAAAAAAAGTCAGTTCAGTATTAGATAGGGGTAGCAGTCCTCAGGGAAGCATCCCAAGGTTGAGCAATTTAACCTTAGCTGGAGCTATGGTAGATGATTTCTCGTCTCTCCACCTGGGAGGTATTGAGAGCCCCTCTGCCCAGGTGGAATCTTCACAAATTCTCACGGAGCGGATTTCTCTAAATTTACATCACTGTGATGCATGGCGTCCTGTACTCTCAGAGCCTGGGCTCTGAGGAACAGGCACGTACGTATGCTGAGAACTCACAGGAGTTTATTGCTGAGAATTGTGACCTTATTCCACAAGTGCTCGACAGTGTGGTCCATAGCAGCCTCAAGGTCACTGTTGAAAAGACATCCAATAAGTCATTTTGGGGTTGTATGGCATCTTAATGCCAGGGACACATAAGAAATCTGGGGCATTTTGCCCAGACCACTTGAAATAGCTTAAGACAAAGACAACAGCACTTCACTCCAGCATTTCTGTCATACACTGAAACTTTTGAAAATAATTTAGTAAAATTGCCTTTATTAACCTCACACGAGTAAGTACCCAAAACAATGTAAATTTTTTTCAGTCATTTTCTTTTAAATATTTTTGTCTTTGCCATGGTGGTATTCTATGGTAAATTTTTTTTATATTTAAATATTTCTTTCAAAAAAGTTTAAATATAATTTTCTATTATGCAACAAATGATTGTAGAAGACTTTGGGGCAGTGGTCCCTGGCTAAGATCAAGAACTATCATGATCACTTCCTGTGCTCAAAACAATACCAGAACCCTAGATCCATTCCAGGCTAAGATACCCTTTACTGATAAGACACAATTGGTATTTTAATAGGTTTTTACAAATGACTATCTTGCATACTAAATTTTGATAAAATGCATAAAATTCAGCTATTCTTATTTGTATATAGTTGAGAAAAGAAAAGTAATATTTTATTTAACTATTGCATATTGCAGGCTAAGAGAACTGAATATCGAAAAGCTATACCATATTAAAAAAAATTAACAACAGCAACATAACATCTAGAAGCTGGAAAAATAGAACAAACCTGTGAAGTATAACAGGACAGGTACAAATAAGAATTTGACAGGAACAAAGCTACTGTCCCTAGCAGGGGCAGATAATTTCATTTGTATATAGACGAACCCATTATGAGGAACATTGTACTTTACCCAGCTTCAGAAAGCCATCAAATGATAATCTGGAAACTAGCATCAGTATGCAAACAAGATTGAAGGTGGAGGTAGTTTCCCTTCAATTAAGGCACAAGGGTGGCTCCACAATCCTCAAGGAACCAAAGACGTGAAGTTTCCCTGAGGTGCTAAGATAAGAAGCTATAAAAGATGTGCGCACACTAAAGTGTAATGATGGTACCCTTTAGCTACATGCAGATGTCCCTTTTTTACTTTGTAGACATATTTTCCATCCTTTATCTTTCTAGCTTCACTACCTTGTATTCAATTGAAAACACCATTCTGAAGATTGTACTTTGTCTTTGGTTTTACAAAATTAAATATTTAAAGCTATTGATGACACCCTCATTAATCTATCATATATAATTTATTAATTTTTCAAAAATTACAAGTTGAATGAGGTTGTTCCCATTATTCCTTTCCCATCATTACCAAGATTTGGCCATGAGTCCATAATTTGCCTTCCTTCTTTATCAATTTATATTAAATTTTAAAGTAATTCAGCAATGCCACTGTGTTTAAACCCTCCTGGTTTACGTCCAGATGATGGGTTAAATGGAACAACCGCAGTGCCACGAAATCCAAAGCAAAATCAGTAGCAGTTGTTTAACGCATCAGATACCCAGTTCATCTGTATTTTTTTCCTAAAATTCTCAGATATCTTTTTTTTTAATTTTCTTTAAATTAGGATCTAAACAATTTCTGTGAATTATGCTTATTTACATTGTTGCTTTACTTAAAAACCATTTGATAATCATCACCTTCCCTCTTCTTATAATGAGTTTTAACCTTTACTTACTTATTTGTATAGTTTGCATAAGAAAGAGAGGCAGGAGAGGAGGCAAGAGAGAAAGGGAGAGAAAGAAAAAAAGAAGAAGAGAGAAGAGAGAGAAGAGAAGAGAAGGAAGGAAGGAAGGAAGGAAGGAAGGAAAGGAAGGAAGGAAGGAAGGAAGGAAGGAAGGAAGGAAGTCAGTCCTCACCTTCCAGAACCACTGGGTTCTGAAGATCTGACTCAGCTCATCGGGTTTAATGGAAGCTGAGGCATTTCATGGGCCGACCTTCCCCTTTTATCTTGTGCCTTGTGTTATTTGAGAAAGTCATGTTGTCGTCCTGCAGCATAAATCGCAATGCATATTTCCTGGACAAAATGGTTGGTGATCTCTGTATAAGCTTCATACCGCTACTCTAATATTAAGATTTCCATTGTGTAAGTTTAAAACAGTTAACGGATGATTAGCAAATTGAAACCTTTTCTGTAGCATCACCCTTATGCCAACTAATAAGAGCAATAATGACCAATAACTAAAAAATATATATTTTAGCAAGTTTTATAACAAAAAACCCTTTTTAAACCAATGCCGTTCTGTTATAGGGAACACATATGGAGTGATATACCCCGGGCTTTACTGATTGGGGTTAGAGTGTAGTCTGCTCCTAGTTCAAGCAAAAGTGAGGAGCACTGCTTGTCTGAGGCAAGGGCGAGATATCAACGTTGAGGGCCAGTGACCCGTGAGCAGCACAGAAGACATTAGTGTTCTTTCAGAGATCGTTGCACATACCCTTGCTCTTGGTGAGGCTCCTAACAGTCACTGTACTTGTTGATTGACTTCATCCTCACAGGCATGACAAGGACTCACTCTGTAATCTGTCACCTTTCATTTGTATAGAAAAGCAAGTTTGATTTTTTTTTAAACTTTGACTTATGGATCTGTAATTTAGCCAGGATCTGATGTTTCAATGGTGTAACAAGTGTCTCTTTAGTAGATCTTAATTTCTGCCAGACTGGTTACACTTACACTGTCCATGTGAGTAGAAAAGATGTATCATCAAGGCTGTGGAGATGGATCATCAGCTGACAGCAAGTGCTGCTCTTGCACAGTACCTGAGTTTGGTTTTCATTAGGTTCCTGGTACCCATGTTGCTTGACTAACAACCACTGGAGTCTTAAGCTCCAAGAAATCTATCGCCCTTGTACGGACCTTTGTTAGTACCTCACAAACATGTACACAACCCTGTACAAACACACATGCACAAGCATAATTGAAAATTAAAAAGAAGAAAAGTATGTCAACAACATAGCCAATTAACCTAAAACATAAGCAAAGAAACTAGAAATGTTTTGTCTGTTGAAGTATACAGAAGACTCCAATGACAGAAGTTGTCATGGTTAATAAAGAATATTGATTACTTTATTAATTAATAAGAATTATAGATCATTTAAAGATAACCAATGAAGATGACCTGTGTTATGACTTAAATGAATTTTCTGATTTGTGTAAATTCATAAGCATATACATATAAATTCATATACAGATGCTATTCAAAAGTGGGGAGAAGACTGGGAAATGAGGCTGTATTGCCTTAAATTGATTAATTAAGAAACCTATGATTGATAAGATCTTGAGTAAGTGCTATTGAGTAAGTACTTATGAGTGTCTCCCTCCCTGTGCTAATTGATAGTGCTTGGGGACTGCAGACACTCCTCACCAGGGAGAAGGTCTTTGCTTGATGTGACCTATGAACATCTACTTCCCCGTCCCCAGAAATGGAAACTACAATTTTTTTCTAATAAACAACCCACTCTTTGATGCTCTAAAACATAGAACTAAGGCAATGTGATCACTTGATTAAGCACGGATAAAACAGTCACTTAATTTGCACCAATTACAGGGCCCCATGTGTGCTGGTTCTCACTTTAGACAAAGCTGGTAATTGTGCTGAACTTTTATTCCAGGCATTGTTTATGAGACAAAATAATCTTATCCAGCTGGAGACTAAGATAAACACTCAGAACAGTTATGGACATTTTAAGCTCATGGCACAGATTTTCCATATTCCAATCCCAGAAACAATGGGACTCGGGCTGCTAAGTGCACATGGATTCTTCTCTTCCCAGAGCCCTTGGATGCTTGTTCCAGGTTCCACGTGACCTTCTGTGAAACATGAAAGGTCATAATCAGGCTAGGAAGTAGACCAGCACTTTGACTAACTCAAATCAAGTGTTGAGGAAACAGTCTTGTCTGCGGACTTTAGTTAAGCATAAAGGACTACTTAACATTTGTTAATGTTAAGATGGCATCCAATGAGCTGTGAATTCAGAATTCATTGTCAGGTGGTAAAACCATTCTCATATAGCAACTGCTTTCCCACTTAGACTTTACTCTCCCACTCACTGTATTCTCCTGGGGTTTTAGTTATGAGTTTCTGATAGTCAACACAAGGTTTCAGTCTACTTCTGTGACCACCTGATGCAAAACTATACTCCTAATTGTCAGAGCATCTCACAGAGGAAGCATGCAGTCCCTGTCCACGTTCACAGTATTGCCTGGCATAGGTAGCCAATATATATTTTAGGCTCTCCTCACAACTGTCTGCAATGGAATGCATGGTGGGTACTGCTGTATACATGATTCCAAAGAGCAAGATTATGCAGTCCCTCAGTGCAGCTCTTACTAAGAGGCTCTTAAATTTAGTGCTTATTTTCCTTCCTCAACTAACTAAAAAGTAGTTTTAGGGGCTGATTTTGTATCTCAGTCACAGAATAGTTGTCCTATTTGTGCACAGGCCTCTATTTGATTGTAATACTGAGGGAGCATAGGAGTGTTTAGCAAGGCCTAATTAAATAACAAGGCCTAATTAAATAACAAGCCAACTAATTAAGTTGCAAAATATACAGACTGGTGTATAAACTTTATTTATAAGCTTAGAAAATAAACATGATGCCTGTTCTAACTAATTGTCATGTGTACTTACTTTAAAAATGAATCTCCACCCCGAATGATGTAAGGCAAAAATTAAAAGTGTTATGATGGGAGGCAAAATGAAGAAGCCCCAAGTGTTTAGGGACTTATGACCTTGTATTGCTCACATTTATACAGCTATATGTGCCCCTAGGTTGCAGGCTATACAATCTTTACTTTTCTTACATAAGTTTTTATATACTTTATAAGTATGTAGTCCCGTAATAATCTGCCTGCTAGTAAACAAGATCTACTATTAGAACACAATTTCATCCAAAATAAAAGATGATATCACATCAGAAGAGAAAGAAAGTCCTTTAAAACTTGTGGCAAAACTTTGGTTTGACTAAAGAAAAGAATCTTGGGCATAACCTGTTTACATATAAAGACACAGATACACATACACTATGTCTTTAGAGATGCCACCCATTTTCAACAGCATTGCGTTCCGAGAGGGTAGTGAGCTAGAGTGTCCAGCAAGTAAGGCTCGCTCCCCTCACACTGTGACTTCCCATCCAGGGAGTAGAAGACACAGACAACACAATGGGGGTGATGAGTGCACCTTTTCTGAGAACGGCTTACTGCAGACAGTGGTGGCATCATGAAGGGAAGCTAGCCTATGGTGGAGTTGAACAAATGAAAGACAGCATGTTTTATAAGTGTTCTGTCAAAGACTTGTGAGATCTAATTTTAAATTTATTTAGGCTGGAAAGAAAACTGTGGTAACATTTTTCAGAGTCCAAGTCCAGTAGGACATCTGCCTGACTATTGGAGGTTTCTGGGTTGTCTGTTAAATGGGCAGAAGAAAACTTTCCACTCCCAATCCACCCTCTTTGTTGCTTTCCGGCCTCTTTCTGTATTGAAAGAATACAATAAACTTCCCACCATAGTTGCTGAAAATATGATTTCCCTTCTTTCTGTTTTTCTTTTCCATGTGTGACTTTTAAGACAACAGTTAAAAAAACAAAAAGAAACCACTGTCTAGTCTTTGATGGTCCAGGGAAACTTGGATGTTTTGTTCAAGTTCATCCTCAGCTACACAGTGAGTTTGAAACCAGATGGGATTACATGAGAGACCACGTCTTCAAAACCAAAAGACATAGATAGGCTGTGTGACTAAAGATAGCAACGGAGTTACCAATCTATGAACTTTCTGCAAAAGACATGTCTTGAAAACAGGAATCAAAATAGAGCAGAGGGAGCCATGATATGAACACATAGAGAAAACTGCCAATGACAGGCAGTGCCATAAAGAGGGAACAGATCACATTCCCTCTGCGTGCACATCAAACGACAGCTCCGAAGTGCATGAGGAATACACCTGATAGGATTTCATTACCTCTATGTTTGGAGACAATCACACAGCTCTTCATCAAACTCTTTAAGTCACAGAATGTGTACAGCAGAATCTGCCAAACCACATCATAATAGAGTCATTTTTAGGGCTTGTGACAAATATAAAAAAAATGTCACCTTTAAAATTTTTAAAATCATAAATTTGGAAGTGCTTCCATATTAGACAATATGCTACATGATAAGAGTAGATTCAAAATAAAAATACAGAACAGAAAGATACGTGGAAAACCTCAAAGTATTTGGAAAGTAAACATTCTTTAAATAATTCAGTGGTTAAAGTGAAGCAAAAATGACACTAACATAAAATTTGTGAGACACGGCTGAGGAGAAAACATTGTAAATCCATGATCTAAGCTCCTGGCACAACAGGTTCAATTGGCACAAATAAATAAATAATGGAACTATCACATACAAACAAAAATAGAAGAAAATCAATTAAAGTAGATTTTTTTCCAGAAATATCAATAAAATGGCACTGGTAGTGAGGCTAACCAAAAAGAAGAAAAGAAAAAAGTTATTGACAATTTGATATAGTTAATTCACATCTCCCTCTCTAAGATTAGCCACTAAAGTAAATATAGGAAAGTTATGGGAGCCTTATATACTGTTTTTAAAACTTTCTCTTACTTCATATTTATATCAAAATAGATCCTGTAACATTAATTAGTTAAGTGGATGAATTGGGAGAGTAGGGAATATGTGAATAACTAATTTAATTATCTGCTTCTGAGAAGTGGTATATATAGCTGTTTGTCTGTTGTCACACACCACAACCTGGTGGCTTAAAATGAAAGAAAATCACATTCCCTTAAAGTCTATTATTTCATTGCTAATTACAGAATGCCTGCCTTTGAACATCCAAACATCCAAGTTCAAAGGGTTGCATTTCATGATGACCTTTTAGACCCCAGGGTCCCCAGTCAACAAAGCATCATAGTGCAGAAGACAGGAAATCTGAAGATGTATGTGCCTACATGGTAGTCTTTTTCTTAAAGATCCCACAAGATTCATGATGGGGATCCCACCTTGAAGATCTTCACTAGTGGCATTTACTTCCTAAACATCTCACTTCTAAACAGAAACTTTAAAGTTGCCACTGTTTAAAATTCTTGACAATTAGATTCAGTTTCAATATAAGAACCTTAGCGAATTCTAGAGAACCATGTCATATTATATGTAGCTCTTCATAGAGATGGAGGCTAATGGTGTGGGATCATCAAGACATAGCCTTCTTTCTTCCTACCTCCCCAGGAAAATCCATTCTTTACCTTTCCCAGAATCTGGTAGTAACCAAAAAATCTTGACATTTCTTGACTTATAGTTATTTCACTCCATTCTGTCTCTGTTATCACAAACCCTCGTTCTATGTGTCTGCATGTGTCTTTGCTTAGGTTGTATGGCCCACCCTAATTATTGTGGGCTTATCCAACTACATCTGCCTGTGAAATTTATCTCCAAACAGGGCCATATTAGAAGACTCTAGGTGGACAGGAACTTATAAAGGGCACTATTGGAGCAATACAGGTAGATAACAAACATGTAGGGTATACCTGGATACAACCAGTGCCCATACTAGTTACCAACTGGAGAGGAAATGGAGAAATTATGGAGAGAAAAACATGAAAACAAGCCTATGGACCCTGACTCCTTAACATGAGCTTACACTTTGCTACAAAGTGTAATTTTTATTGATTCCTTCAACTACTAAAACACACGCTTTTACCCCATTTTTGTAGTTAGTGTTTTAAATATATAAACAACTCAAATCAATATTTACTGAGACTTGATTTGTGTCTGCACCCTACCTCTTCATAATGGAATAAAGCTGCTTATAAAAACATGTTTCACAAGAAATACATAAAATCATGGCTGTAAAACAACATCTCACTGAATTAAAACTAAGTGAAGGTAGAACTCAAGTCAGGAATAAAAACTTACTAAAGTTGAATTAAAATGAATATACGTCATGCCCAAATCTGACTAGACCACTAGAAAGAGGACTACAAGGGGCATGAAGAGAGAAGTGAAAACATAGGGCACTTCAGTTGTTGAGGGAGGAGCTGCAAAGAAGCTCAGCCATTAAGAGCAAGCCATGACTTCTCTTCTAGAGGACTGGGGTTCAATTCCTGACACCCACATTACATCTTTAATGTCAGGGGCTTTAGGGGATCCAATATTGTCTCTCGCACAAATAGATCTCCAAACGTGTACTGCATTTTATGGGCCAGACAAGCATATTACAGTTAGAGAAGAAAGTCTGTCAGCTTATTTTGCACATACGTATTACATACATAGCAGTCAATGACACTGCAGAATTAAAATAGAAAGCATCTCCCAAGGGAAAAGACAGAAAGTCACTATAAGATCCCTTTGCACGTACTGTGTTTTAAAATCTTACATAAAAGGCAAAGTCATCTTGGTAAAATATGAATGAATCAAAATATAATAGAAATTAAATTTGTGAAGATGCAATGGAGCTTTTATATTATATTTATATAATAAAACTCAAGCTGACCGAAAATGACACAGATAGATCAAGTAAAACATGGGAATAAGTATGCGAGTGTTGGTACGGTTCAACTTTAGGCAATTTATATCCTGAAACTCATTTGTATTCTACTCCAAATATACAGCAGTCTAAACTTTAAGAAAATCTGGGCCACAGACCTAAATACAGAGTTCCAGGGAGGAATCCAGGCTGCCTACAAGCTCACTTACATAACCACTATTACCCATTTTGTCAATGTATGAGGTGGAGTTAGTGCCTTCAGTGTAGCCAGCGACACACTCTTTAACCTAGCACAACATAGAACCTTTGAATAAGAGTGAGGGCCATGCTGCAGGAGGCTGCTTCCTACAGCACCAACAAGGTGAGGAGAGAGCTTACTGTTTTACCAGGCTGACATTGGCATAAAAATATTACTATGTCACAATTTACAAAGATACAGTTGTTTTCCAAGCTCTTCAAAAACTTAAATTGCTGTTGAAAGCTCAAAACTATCATGATAGCTTTATCCTACTGGAAGACTTATTGTGAACATTACTTTGCTCACCTACGTTCTTCCCAGACCCTCATTTAATAGTTTTCCAATTTAATGCATTTTATGTGCGTGAGTGTAATTAGTAAGGTAAAGCATATTTTTTGCACTGAACTAAATATTTCAATTTCCACCAATTTGGACAGAACAATTTTAACTTCTGAGTCAATTAGTAACTTGAAAGGCACAGGTAAATACAAAGTCAAATGAGTTAGGCATTAGTAAGAATTAGTATTAAGATAAATGGTAAAATGTGTTATTATAAAATAGTTAAATTCATGAATTTGTCCTTTTTAATGTGAAACTGTTTTCTGTTTTATTTTAGGGAAGGTCAAGGAAGAATGAATGTACTTTTGTATTTTAAAATACTCATAAAATGTTTCCATCTGGCTTTTTGCATCCTTTGGACTGTTTGCTACAAAGCAATATTATCAAGAATAATTTATGAAATATTTCATTTCAGTCCAGACACTTTGCTTTGTTAGCTAAAATGTACAGTGCTGTCTTTTGAAGGGAAACACAGAGAGTAATAGGTATTATTCACAGGAAGAAGGTATTTTCCACTCACTTAAAAATAAACTTTTCTCAAAGCATTCTTCTCTATATGACTTTAAAGTCCCTAGCCAAGCTAAAACAACTTCTGACCCATCATGCCAACACAGAGTGGCTCCACATCTACATACCAAGTATCTGGCTAGGCCACAACCTGACAAGCTGGAGACACTAGCAGACAAGAATCCCGATGACCAGTCATGAAAGGCAAGTCCATATAGCCACACCAAAATAAAAAGTACTACCAATGCCCTAACTCCAGATGTGTAGGTCCCATTGCAAAAACACAAAGTGAATTACCAAAGCATTGTATTGTTCCCCGAGAAAAGTAATTCAGGTGAAGTACAGGACTATGATTCAAAACAGCAATTACAAATTCATCCAGAGAACTCACTGAGGATATGAACAAATTTCTAAATGAGGAACATAAAATGAAAACAAACAGTTGAATGAAATAGTGATAACATTTCAAGCTATGAAAATAAAATTTAATAAAAAGAATCTTTGAAGTAATGCCAAAATGAAATAAAACTTGAAAATAAATCTTCAGGAAGTCAAACAACAAAGAAGAAAGTCTTACTAATGGATTGGATCAATAGGAAAAGAGAATATCAGATCTTAAAAACAAGGTAGAAGAAATGGATAACCCAATCAATGAAAATGTTAAATCTAAAAAAAAAAAAATCCCAAGAATGAAATACGCAGGAAATCTGAGACATTTTGAAGACGAGTTATATGCCTATATAATAGGCATAGGAAAGGAAGAAACCCTGTCAAAGGCATAGAAAACATTTTCAACTATATTATAGGAAAAAATTTTACAAATCTAAATAAAGAGATGCCCATTAAGGTACAAGAACATACAAAACACCCAAATAGACTGGAGCAGAAATTTCCCCATGTTGCATAATAATCAAAACAACAAATGAACAGAACAAGCAAAGGATATTGAACACAGCAAGAGAGAAAGATCAAATGACATATAAAACAGACCCCTCAGAATAACAACTATATTCACAATGGAAACTTTGTGCCAGAAGCACACAGACTGATGTTCTATGATTCTAAATACCTACAGGTGCCAAACTATATTACTATGCCCAGCAAGACTATCAATAATGATCAAAGAATAAAGGAAAAATTTCTAGGATTAAAACATATTGAAGAATTTTATGTTCTCTAAGACAGTTCTACAGAGGATCTTGGAATGAATATTTCAGTCTGAAGAGTAGATCAAACATCTTCAAGAGGGCACAAAGTGGATAACCAAATTATATCTAACAAAACAACAATACAAAAATAAAATAACAGGGATGAATATGCATTCAATAATAATTCCCAATATCAGCTGTCTTAGTTCCGTTAATAAAAATCACCAATTAATGGATTGGACTATAAAACAGGATTAATGTTTTTGTTATCTCTAACTCTCTATGGAACATCATTCACCACCAAGGATAGATGCCACCTTGGGATAAAAGAGGGAAAAAGTACCACAACGAGTTGGGACAAAGAGACAAGCAGGTTTAGCTGACACACTATCTAACCCTTCAAATCAAAATTAATCTGAAGATATAGGGAAGGACACCTCGTACTCATTACAGAAAAATTCAATCAAGAAGATTTTATAATTCTAAACACTTATATACCAAACATAACGGCATGAGACTTCATAAGAAAATCTCTTTTCATTGATCTAAGGTCACAGATTGGCACCAACACAGTAATAGTAACTTCAATATTCCACTTTCACCAATAGACTGATCATCCATACAAAAACTAAACAGAGAAACACTAGAATTAAATACCATCATAAATCAAACATATCTAACAGTTTTTTACAGACTATTTGACCCCTCAAACTAAAACATGCACATTTTTATTTTTAACAGCCCTTGGAACTTTCTCTAAAATTGATCACAATATAAGGACACAAGATGAGTCTCAACAATTCTAGGAAAATTGAAATAACATACTGCATACTATCTTACTACAAAATATAAAGCTGAGTATCAACACTAAACAAAGCAGAAAGTGACATGGATCAAGGGAGAGAGAAGACAAGAAGAAAATCGAAAACTTCCTATATTGAAATAAAGTGAAATCACAACAAACTGAAATCTAGAGAACGCAATGAAAAGTTCATAGCATGATGTTTCTAATTAAAAATAAGCAGGAGAAATCTTCTATTAATAACTTAACTTTGTACCTGATGGCCTTGGAAAAACAAAAACAAACAATACTCAAAAGCAAACAATAAAAAAACAGATTAGAAGAGATAATAAACATCGATTTGAAATTAATTAAATAGGAAACAAACAATAAAAATAATAAATAAAACAAAGATTGGCAAAGTTTTACATAAATTGACTAAAAGTAAGACAGAGAAGACTCATACAAATAAAATCAGAAAAATAAGATAAAAGAGAAAAATTACCAGCAGATGCTGGTAAAACGCAGAGAATTGTAAAGACATATATATTTAAAAAGTGTATTCTGGCTGGATGTGGTGATGCATGCATTTAATCTTAGCACTCAGGAGACAGAGGGAAGCAGATCTCTGTGAGTTCAAGTCAGGCCTGGTCTATAAAGTTACTACCAGACAAGAAAAGAAAAGAAAAGAAAAGAAAAGAAAGGGAAGGGAGGTGGAGGGGAGGTGGAGGGGAGGGGAGGGGAGGGGAGGGGAGGGGAGGGGAGGGGAGGGGAGGGGAGGGGAGGGGAGGGGAAGGGAAGGGAAGGGAAGGGAAGGGGAAGGGAAGGGAAGGGAAGGGAAGGGAAGGGAAGGGAAGGGAAGGGAAGGGAAGGGAAGGGAAGGGAAGGGAAGGGAAGGGAAGGGAAGGGAAGGGAAGGGAAGGGAAGGGGAGAAAAGAAAAGAAAAGAAAAGAAAAGAAAAGAAAAGAAAAGAAAAGAAAAGAAAAGAAAAGAAAAGAAAAGAAAAGAAAAGAAAAGAAATTTAAGCCCACTCTCCACTAAACCAGAAAATCTAAACAAAAAGGAGTACTAAAGTTAAATCAAGATGAAGTTAATAATTTAACAATGAATGAGATAGAAGCAATTAAAATTTTCCCAGCTGGAATAAAACAATGTCAAATAGTTACAGCAAGAGCTTCAGACCTTCTAAGGAGAAAATAGCAATATGTCTCAAATTATGCTGCAAAATGGAAAAGGAACATTTCCAAACATTCTCGTTTTATTGAAAGTAGTGTCCTGCTTGCAGCTCTCCATCCCTCTACTCCTCCCCTCTCATCTAAACCCGCTCCTTTCTGTATCTCATTAGAAATGAACAGGCTTCTCAGAGATAAAAAGAAATGAAATGAAATAATAAAATAGAACAAACTAATACATTAGAATTGGACAAAACAGAAGGAGAAGAGTCCAAGAGAAGGCACAGGCTTCAGAGACTCAGTTGTTCGCTCACTGAGGAATCCCATAGAAACAGTAAGCCGGAAGCCATAATATCTACTCAGAAGGGACTGGTGTGGACCCTCTCAGGCTTTGTGTGTGCTGCCTCAGCGTCTGTGAGTGCGTGTGTGCTGCGTTCATGTTGGTTTGTTAGGCCTTGTCTTCTGGGTGTCCTCCATCAGCTCTGGTTCTTATGTTCTTTCTGCCTCTGTTCTGCAGGGTTCCCTGAGCCCAAAGGGGAGGGACGTATGAGACATTCCATGTAGGGCTGAGTGTTCCAAGGTCTCTTACTCTCTGGATAATGTGCGGCTGTAGGTCTCTGTGTTTGTTCCCATCTGCTGCAGGAGGTTTCTCTGATGATAGCTGTGTAAGACACTGACATATGAGTACATCAGAGTGTTGTTAGGAACCGTTTCATTGCTGCACTATTTTTTATTTACTTTTATTTTTTAGGACAGGGTTATTTGGTTTTACCTTAGGTCCCTGGGTTAGCTAGTCTCAGGTTCTTGGTCACCTTAGTAGTGTCCAGTTGGGTTTCCAGCTGGTAGAGTGGGCCTTAAGTCAAATCAGTTATTAGGATGGTTACTTCCACAAGCTTTGTGCCGCCATTGCCCTGGGATATCATGCAGGCAGCACATCATTGTGGATGAAGGGTTTGTAGCAGCCCTGTTCTTTATGTTCCTTCTTTCATAGTGTTCAGAGAACCATCCTGTACCAGAGACACTAAAACATAGGGTGAAGTCTCTCCGTACGGACCAGCTTGCCATTCCCATGTTCAGTATGGATGCTGCCTTCAGTGATGAAGTGAATACACACCATATTTGTCTTTCTGAGTCTGGGATACCTAACAGGATGACTTTTTCTTGTTTCATTCATTGTCCCGCAAATTTCACGATGTTATTATTTTACAAGTTGAGTAATACTCCATTGTGTAAATGTACCACATTTTCTTTATCAGTTCTTCCGTTGAAGGGAATCTAGGCTGTTTCCATTTTCAAGCCATTATGAATACAGCAGCAATTAAACATGTTTGAGCAAATGCCTTTGTGGTAGGATGAAGCATCTTTGGGGTATATTCCCAAGAGTGGTATAGCTGGATCTTAAGGTAGATCAAATCCCGTCTTCCTGAGGAACCACCACATTGATTTCTCTAGTGACTGTACAGTTTGCCTTCCCACCAGCAATGTATAATAAGTGTTCTTCTTACTCCACATTCTCGCCAGCATAAGCTATTCCTTGTTTTGTTGATCTAAGCCATTCTGACAGGTATAACATAAAATCTCAAAGTAGTTTTTATTTGCATTTCCCTACTGGCTAAGGATGTTGGACATTTCTTTGTTTCTCAGTCATTTTGGTTTTCTCTTTTGAGAATTATCTTTTTAGTTCTATACCCTATTTTTAAATTGTGTCATTTGTTTTCTTGGTTTTGAGTTCTTATCATATGTGGAGTTTGGGAAATCTTTTCCCATTCAGTAGACTGCCACTTTGTCTGAATGACCGTGTCCTTTGCCATGCAGAAGCTTCTCAGTTTCATAAGATCCCATTTATTAATCGCTCCTTTTACTGCCTATGCTAATGGTGTTGTTTAGAAAATATCTTACTGTGCCAGTGAATTCAAGGCTATTCTCCACTTTCACTCCTATCTGGTCAGAACATTTTGTTTTATGTTGAAGTTTTTGATCTGGTAGGACTTTAGTTTTGTACAGGCAGCCATTCAGTTTGATCAGCAATATTTGCTGAAGATGCTCCTTTTCCCTAGTGTTTATTGCTTCCAGTTTTTAAGAATGAGGCCCATATTACCCCGATACTAAAATCAGACAAAAATAAAGCATAACAAGTAAACAAACAAAACAAAAACAGAAAGGAAAAGAATGTATTGACCAATCTCTCTAATGAACATAAATGAGAAAATTTGCAATAAAATAACTATAAACTGAATCCAAGAACACATCAAAAATATTATCCACCATCATCAATTTGACTTCCTCACAGAAATGCAAGAATTGTTCAAGAAACTTAAATGCCAAGTGAGGGAACCCATGCCTGACACTGCAGGGCTGGCCAGGAACTGGAGACTGGATAACCTAGAGATGATTCCTAATTATATTCTGCTATGCTCATAGATAGGTGCCTAGCTCAGTTATCATTAGAGAAGCTTCCCTCCAAAGCTGTTGGGAGCAGAGGTAGAGGCCCATGGCCAAACACTGGGTGAATACTGGAGAAGAAGGGGAGGAGGGATGGTGGGAACCAGAGTGGCCAGGACACTAGGAGAACATTCCCCATAGATTCAACTGGCTAGGACTCTTAGGGGCTCACAGAGACTGAAGCAGTCGACCCAGAGCCTGCATGGGTCTGTACTAGGTCTACTACATATGTCTTATGATTGTCTGGCTTGGTGTTCTTGTAAAACTCCTGAAAGTTGAGGGGGAGATCCCTAACCCTTTTACCTACCCTTGGGACCCTTTTCCTCCTGCTGGAATGCATTGTCCAGTTTTGATATAGGGGCTCATACCCAGTGTTATTTTATATTGTTGTGCCTGTTCAAGGTAACCTTGTGGGGGGGGATCTGCTCTTTTCTGAAGGGGAAGTAGGTGGGGGCAAGGGTATGGAGAAGAAGGGAGATGGGGGTTAGCTGGGAAGAGGGGGAAGAGGAAGTTGGAGTCAGGATGTATTGTGCAAAAGAAAAAAAATTAATTAAAATTTTAAAAATCTTGATCAAACTGGTAATCCAGACCCAGAAAGCCATATATTACATGTATGTTCTAATTTTGTGGATGTTAGATTTGGTTGCTGGGGTTTTTTTCAAGACAGGTTTTCTCTGTTATAACTATGGCTGTCCTGGAACTCACTCTGTAGACCAGACTGGCCTCGAACTCACAGAGATCTGCCTGCCTCTGCCTCCTGAGTGCTGGGATTTAAGGCATGTGCCTTTTTTTCTTTTCTTTTCTTCTCTTTTCTTTTCTTAGATGTTAGAGTTGAATCTTCAATTGTGTTGTGCATTTGAAATACCTATAGGAGTCAGGAAATTAGTAAGGAGCCATGTAGGAGGCTTTCAAGTCAAGGCATACAGAACACAGTGATATAAAGGGTTAAAGGGGAATAGTGGAACAGAAAGGATGGGACATAGGAGGGTAGGGTAGAGGAGGAATTATCAGACATAAAACTCACACTAAAGGCCTTTTGTCAAAGCCAATCTCACTACTGTAGAAGCTTCCTAGAACACACACACACACACACACACACACACACACACATACACACACACACACACACAAAGAGTTTAAATAAGTTACCCTACAACATGCTGACAATGCTCCAGTTAGACACTGTATACTAGCAAAGAAAAATCCCAGTGCCAGGAATGGGTTACCTCTCTGTTAGTTGCTGGCTAATGGTGTTCTATAGATCCTCAAGCAGCACAGGCCAGTGACAATGTTCTTGGTTTTCCTCCAGAACTTGAAGAAAAGACCTTATTGCTGAGTACACCATATACTGGACATATTAAGCATATTCGAAGAAATCAAGCTGGTACTCACCTGGAAGCTTCATCCATACTAAATAAATATCACAGTGTTTGAACTTGCTATAGATGCTACAGAATGGGGGAGTAATCATTAGTTTCCCCAAGCTTTAATTCCTGTAAGTTATAATAATGACCTGCCTAGAAAGGTATGACCACTGGTACAATAGCGGCACTAACATTAGAGGAGTAACCAATCACTATCCGTATCCAATTGGCTATAAGGCCTTTCCATGAAATTCACAGTGGTAATTCACAGGGGACAAAGAACATAGGTCAAAAGCCTAGTGAAGAACCTAATATTGTTGCTTTGTTAATTGATTTCTAATGACATATTGCTATACCCATAATAAATCAGGGTGTCCCTCAATCCTCATCAAAGAAGCTTCTTTCAATAGATCACAATTAACAAAGAGACCCTCAACTTTTTAATATGTAGAGAATAAGAAACTTCAAAGTCTCATCCTAAATGGTACCCTTCTCCACAGTCTCACTGAATTTTGTGCAAGAAGAATGGAAAGATTTTCTAAGAGAATGAAAAATCGCTATATAGAAAGAGGCTTTTTGTTGCATATGTGAATTTACAGTTATTATGACAGTACCTACCAGACCTGCAGAAGCTCAAACCAGAGAAAATTGCAGAATGGAGTTGGCAAGATAGTTAAGAAATTCTCCCGCCAGCTGAGTAGCCATTAATGAAAGACAAAGAGTTCGGGTTTTTTTTCAATGGCATGAGCCCTGATAGGTTGACCACACTGTAGGGTAAGCCCCACTCTACAGAATGCTTGGCCAACAACGGTATTCCATGGGCATAGGTAAGGGGAGAAAAAGGAAACTAAATTTTTTTGGTTGGATATAAAGGTGAGGGTGCATAGTGTGGATGTGGAGGAAGTTGGGAATTGAATATGATCAAAATATCTTATATGAAATTCTAAATGATAAAATATAAAATAATATTAATAGCATTGAAAGCAGCATAAAAATGTATGCTTAACTGAAAAGACTCGACAAAAAGAAACTAGATGAGGGCCAAGAAACATAAAATAGCGTTCACGTGCCATATATACTCTGATTTTTAAAATAATGACTAGTATACATGTTTATGGTAGACTAAAATAATCTTTTGTTGATTTTTGAATATTAGATAAAAAAAATCTTCACATGGATTTTTCTAGACAAATATATGCAATAGCAGAGGTCAAGCAGATGATGCCGTGGAAGCATTTCAAGTCACCAGCACCCACATAAATGACAGGTAAGCATGGAAGCCACCTCCGTGTAATCTCAATGTTCAAGACATAGAGAAAGAGGACCCCTGGGGCAAGCTGGCTATCCAGAGCAAGCACTAGGTTCAAGTGAAAGACCTTGCCTCAGCCAGTGACCAAAGTAGACATCGATCAAAGAAGACTAGGGACACCAACGTTGGGCCTCCGTATACATATGCACACACGTGCACCTGTGGAATACATGTGTCTATACACATGTCCATCACACATACACATCATCCACATACACTTCAGAAAAGTGATGAATTAAAAATTTAAATATAGACAATTAATCACGACAGGAAATGGTTTTCAGACTCAGGACATAATGAAACAAAATGGAAACTAAAAACTACCAGCAAAATGCTGACAACACTCAGGTTGCAAAACTTCCTGTGAGAGTGTGCTTGTGAAGAAGATGGCAGATCTCTGCTGAATTACATGCCATGCATTTTTGAAACAGAGAAATAGTTAGCCTGGTTCTTACTCAGGATTCTTTTTTCCTTTTTATTTATTATGTGTATGAGTTTTGCCTACATGTATGTCTGTGGAGCACATTTTACCTGTGCTCCATTTACATGAAATCCCCACAGCTGCTAGAAATGGATACCGAATAACTGAAGTAAGGACTAGGTGGTTCTGATCTGACCTGTGGGTGTTGATAATTAAACCTGGGCCCTCTAGAAAAGCAGTCAGTACTCTTAACTATAACGCGCTCTCTCTCATTCTGTGGAGAGTGAAAATGCAAAACTCTATGGAGTCTCACTGTTAAAAAAGAAAACTTGGCAAATAAACCAGAAGGTAGCTGTAAATGGAAGCTCTACGGCGTCTTAGAATCAGCCCTTTATAATTCACATGCAAGCCACACAAACTCAGGGTGCAGTGGAGTCAAAGAGGGTCATTTTGGTTGCCTAATATCAAAATGTCACTTGTTTTAAATTGTGATAGTTAATAATTAGTTAAAGCAGAAACCAAAAATTAATGCTACATAAGAGGTAAGTTGTAGAGAAAAAAAAAGAAAAATTAAAGATACTTGAAAATTATCCAAAATAAGAATGTGCATGGGATAAAATGCCATGATGCTTCTTTAATTCACTGATTTAATTTTCTATCTATGGACACATACCTAATTAGCAACTGGAAATACATACCACATGCATTTAAGCAACGTATATGTATAAACCTTTAAATCCTATAAGGAAGCCAATTTGTTGTTTTGACGAATCAGCAGTTTGATAAAACAGGTGGTTGACCTATGACTTCATTTACTGAAAGAAATTTGTGTAGAACTAAAGAAACAAAGCATTTTCTTGTATTGCCTACTGTAAAGCTGATAGAAAACTTCATTATCCATTCATCCATCCAATCATTCATCCATCCACCTGTTCATCCACCACAGAAGCTCCTAGCCACAAACTTTAGATAAAAAGGCAAGTACCTTCTCATACAAGATATCTCTAATAGAAATATATCACCTGTCAGATTTTTACTCAGAATCTTGCATTATGGAATACAAACACAGGCATTCTAAAAGATAACATGCACAGTCTGCTAGAATTTCTGGAATAAATGTGGATTACAGCTATCAGAAGAGGTAGATGATGAACAAACATTTCTAGTCTATTATTGAAGCAAGGAAACTTTATACAGGGAAAAAAAACAGAGTTCCCCCACAGGTATTGGCAATTCTGGAGCATTCCACTTCTATGTGAGTATACCCATACAGAAGACAGAGAGCCTTGGTGAATTGGCACAGTACTCTCAGTAACACATTTTGGAGAGGAAAAAGGTAGGGGAAATGAGAGACTTAGAAGGGCTTGGTGGCAGAGGAGAGAAGAGAAGCCAGTAAACTCCTTTCAGCAAGAGGCAGGTGCAATAGTCAGATGCCATGTCAGAATGGTCCCTGTTGAGGCAGTAGCTTGGTGGTCCAGATGCGATACAAAAAGCACTCTTGGGAAACTCAGAGCAGGTGGCATGCACCTATCTGCAAAACCATAGCCAGGGGAATACCTTTAAAGTTCAGGGAAAGAAACTATAACTTGGAAGTACTCAGTAAGGTGGAAACCTGGTTAGAAACAAAGTCTGCATAATATGAACAGAGCTTCCAAACAAAGGATATGGAATTTGAGGCCACCGCCCAAGGGCCAGGGCACAAGTTGTACCAGGCCCCTGAATATGTAACCAGCATCCACGATCTGACTCCACCAACCTCTCTCTTTAATTTTTTTCTCTCTATAATACACCCCAATCCCATCCTTCCCTCCTTCCAGTCCTCCCAGTTCCCTACATCTTCCCTCTCCCCCAGATCTACCCCTACTTCCCCTCAGAAAAGTGCAGGCCTCCCAGGGTTACCACTAGAACAGGGAATGTTAAGATGGAACAAAGGCAAGCTCAAGTCCCTACATCAAGGCTGGACAAGTCAGCCCAGCAGGAGGAAAAGGGTCTCAAGGGCATGTAAAGGGTCAGAGACCCCAGTGATAATATTCTTAACTATATATATATATATATATAATAACAAATATACACAAAGACAAAATTTTAAATTATAATAAAAAATATAAACACATTGTCTCATTTATTAATCCGCCAAGCCGCCCTTGAGGCAGATGTGCATATGAACTCAGTTTCATGGAAAGAAGTTGAAGTGTGGAGGGCTTAGTAAAATACTTCATGTCACCAGGTACTGAGAGAAGACTATGCATTGTTGTACTCCAGGAAACTCTGGCTGTCCTGGAACTTACTTTGTAGAGGCTGGCCTTGAACTCACAGAGATCCACCTGCCTCTGCCTCCGGAGTGCTGGGATTAAAAGAGTGTGCCACCACTAC
Source organism: Cricetomys ansorgei (assembly GCA_026225945.1). NCBI lineage: Eukaryota > Metazoa > Chordata > Mammalia > Rodentia > Nesomyidae > Cricetomys > Cricetomys ansorgei. The sequence goes on along the minus strand of JAMJFZ010000239.1, from coordinate 5,984,914 downwards.
CCAGCTGGGTCACACCTTTTAGTAGCATAACACATAAAAAATGGAACAAAAAAATCTTTTGTTTTTTTTCCTTCTTGCCCTCACTCTCCCTGGTAAGTTCATCTATTCTGTTGCTGAGGTATTCCTTCTCTGGTGTTAAAACTATTTCAGAATTCCAACGTAGATTGAACAGTGGACGCTCTCTAGAATTTCTCTGGGACTCCATCATCAGCTTGGTACTACTGAGACATCCAGGTTAATAAACTAAACAACTCCCAGATGCTTGGTCTTTCTGTCAGAAGACAGCCATCGTTGGACTACTTGGACCACAGCCTGTAAGCCACTTAATAAATCCCCTTCATACAAGCACAATACATAACACACATACAAACATTCATACATATATTCATTCTGTCACTTCTGTTCCTTTAGAGCAGTGGTTCTCAACCTGTGGATCACGATTCCTTTGGGGTCAAAGGACCCCTTTACAGGGGTTCTACTACATCGGGATGCTTGTTAATTGAGTAAGTCTTCTGAAATTTATTTCAGGACACTATAGGAAGTATATTACTTCACCCACAAGCCCTGGAAATCTCTCTGTAGCAATTATTAGGGCCACGTTGGATCACATGTAAATAGCTAGTATTATATAGACAAATATCACCAGGGCAGCAGACATTAGACCTGAGCAGTGTGACACGCTCTGTAGTGATAGAAACTGGTGTGCTTTGTCAGAAATCGGTAAGTGGGCTGGGGAGATGTTGAGGACTAACCAAAGAAAAGCAAGAGGGAATTGAGCAGAGATGTAGTAAACTCAGCTCCTAGGACTCAGCTTGCCTTTTCCTCTTTGCCGGGATTTGGAAAAGCGTCTACTTTTTCTTGTAACAGCTTTATGTAACTATTTCCAAAGATCACTAGGAATTTCAGACACCTTTAGACCTTTGGGACCTGATTTATGTGAAGTGAGGTTGTCTAGTAAAGATAAGAGTTCTCCATAGAAGAGTAGACAGAATCTAAGTCTTTATCCTACCAATACTAAAGGTGCTAAGGCTTCAGGTACATTCAGGCTTGTAGACCTTAAAAGTATCTACCAGTAGCTTCATTTTATTATAACAAAGGAGAATGGCAATCCACATCCACCAACTGAGCAACCATAATGACACAGCAGTGCTTCTCCCTGACCCCAGCGTATTCAAGGCTCACCCAGCCAGCATCCTCTGCATCGTTTTGCAAATCTTCAGGATCAAAACAAGAACAAAATTCTAAAATTCATTTGGGTTCTTTAGCGAAATGAGCCAGAGCAATAACTGTAGTCTAAACACAGTGAAGTTCACCACACATGCACACACACAAACTCTCTGTAAAAAGAGAGACACCTGGGAGCATGACTTATTTATCTAGCTGCTAGTGCCATTTCATGTGGGTGTTTTTCAAAAGAAAATGACCAAATCATCTTTATTCCCTCTAGACGCACTAACACAGTATTTAAACATGTATGCAGACAGTTCCTCTTGAAAAAAATTGTTCCATCAATTACAATCATAAAATAGACTTTTTCTCCTCAGAGATCTCCTAGGGAAAATGTCAATTTTATATTATAACTTGCCTTTTAATTAAGAGCAACCAACAGAACTTGATTAAAGTAAGATGAAATATTTTGTAATTATATCAGTGTTTGAGATGTGTTAATTAAACCCTGAATTTAAAATCTGTAGTTAAACTAAAATGCACATGTTTGGTTTGGGGAATTAATTAAAAGTCAGCATTGGGTAGATTCTGCCAAGGTTTTCTTAAGCTACTTCTATTTAGCGAAAGAACTGGACATCTGCTTGTAAAAAAGCATGAATGTTTACCTTTAATTAATATTTTAAATAACAACAAATAGCAATTTTCTTGTCCTTTAAACTGATACATAAGATATCTTTTTGAATGTCAGAATTGTGGTCAAATGTAATTAAAATACCATTAAATTTACAACATTGTGTAGCTATCACTTCTACTTAATCCCTGACACTTTTCATCATCCCTCCAAAACAATAGTTTTCCACCTGCAAGAAATGGCCAGATCCCGTATTCTCATTCTTCAAGCATAGGGCAAACATAAATCCACACCTAGTCTGCCTGGTTCTGTCTCCTTGCACTAAATGCAAATGGGTTTTACAGTGTGTAGTACATAGCGACTAGCTTCTTTTGTGCAACATACTGTTGTTAAGGATTATACGTACTGTACCATGTATCAGCTCCACGAATTTTAATGTCTTTGTAATATGCTGTTTGGTAGATATACTACATCTGTTTGTGCAGTGTGTATTGATGGACTTGATTTGTTGCAATGACAACTATGATTTATGCCATTATAATATTTTTGCATAAGGTTTTATACAAATTTTTTATACAAATTTTTGTATGGGTATATTTTTATATTTATTGAATATATAGTCAGAGATGGAATTTATGAGTTGTATCATATGCTTATTATACAAAATATGCTCAATTCCACATAATTTGGAGGCATTATTGCAAGTATTAACCTATACAATTTATATATACATATTAAATAGCCCTGGAGAGAAATTTCTACTCCTAAAAATTTAAGTAAAACATAAATAAATCAAGAGAGATAACATACAGAGAAATATAGCCTATATATTTCAGATCTCAAAATAGTTGAGACGGTAGCAGAGACAAAGGAGGTGGGGAAAGAATTATTATAATAAGGGAACTGACATTATTGTTCTGAGTTTAGAGGAGGAACAGAAAGAGCTGAAGGTGCACATTTTAAAAACACCCTTTATCATATATCGCTTTGCTACAACCTCATAACCACACGCTACTCACCAGTAACTTTGAAAGAGCGTCCAGACATCATTCAGTAACAGATGCTTTATCTATAACTAACATCATCTAAGGATGGAGACTCCAAGCATGGGATGAGCCTGATGGGGCATGGCGCCAAGTTGGAAACAACCATAGCCCATAAAGCCTAGTTGTTCTCACTTGAAGGACCTTTTCCAAAGCACTTGCTTTCACCTCAGTGAACATTTGTATCTATAAAGCATAGTCCTGTCCCCTGCCTTTGTCCCAGGAAACTGACTTAAATCACATTCTTGTATAATCACATAATACTTGCATACACATATTTGCAAAATTACTTTATGAATTGTAAATTTGGCTGCAAACTCACCCTTCAACTTTCAGAAGGGTTGTGCTGTGCAGTACAGAGAGAGAAGGAAACTGCATTTTCATAAGAGTAAAGGATTTGCAGTTCAGTGCACCAATAGTACTTAGCACAAGAGTCTTGCAGCCTGATAGCTCTTAGTTCCAGGAGACCTAACTTGCCAGAAATTGTGGAAAATCCAGGGCAGCTAGTTCCTCAGTGGAACTGGACAACAGGAAGTGTCAAACATACTTGATCACATGTGATACCAGTTGCCCCCTGACAAATGACCAGCCAAGTCCTGCTAGGTGTAAAGGATTTCTCTGGGGCACAGTGGTATGTGGCACAGTCTCTTCCTCTCATGACAGATTCAGGAGGAGGCAAATCAGGCTGGGAATATAAGCTCAGATACCCTTCAAAGGCCTGTTCCAAATGTCAACTACTGCCAACGATCAGTCCCCATCTCTGAAAGCCTCCACAGACTTCACCAAAGAGCTACTAGCTGAGATCAAACATTCAAAACATGAGTCCATGGGTGATAGTCCAGATTCAAGCCATGACATAGATCACGCCCTTCCTACTGCTTTGTTTGGGTAAGTTTTCATTTCCCTTATTCTGTAGTTTGGATCTGCTTGGTCCTCAGTCTGTGGTACTGTTAGAGGCGATGGACCTTTTAAGAGGTAGGAAGTAAGTCACGGGAGGTATGCCCTTGAAGGGTTCAAAGGAATCCCAACCAAATTGCCCTTCTCAGTTTCTCAACCGCCACAGGCCAGACTATGCTCTCTGTTCTTTCAAATGATATTTAGGGGCAAAAAAATCAAAGTGCAGTTCATTTGCACCAAAGACAATGTTTGATACTGCTCATGAGAAGCAGCACTGAGTCTGGATATCTGCATTGTGAGCTGGCCTCTCTCGAGTCGGGCTCAACAATCAAGTTTATTTATTTTTGTAAAAGGAAGGACTCTTTTCCTGAAGCTTTCACAAGAGCTGAAAGAGGCATTTGTGGATAAAGACGGCAGAGGAAAATCCTAAAGCAATACAAAGGGAAACCACTGCGGACTAACAGGGAAGACCAGGAATTGGCAGTGCACACAAGGGTTCTTGGCACTTTATTAAAAGTCTGGGGAAAGAGAAAGTAAAAACATTTTAGATACAGCTGTGTTAACATTTGTGCTTAAAACCTGTACTTGGAATATTCCCTAGAAAAGAACTGGCATGCTTTCCTCCAAACACTAACTGTAACTGAATTCCTGAAGCCTATTCTCTTGCCCTTTAACAGGGTATTCTCTTGCTACTTTAACAGATTCCTAACTTGTAACAGATTTCCACTATGCCTTTTACCCTCTCTAAAAAGAGACAGGAAAGAGAGCAATCTTCATCACTCTTGCAGGTGGACTTTAAAGAGAGAGAGAAATAGAGAAAACGTCACTGTCCTTTTTGGCTGTTCTTATCTGTCTGAGGCTTGGAGAACAGGAGCTCACAGGGAATGGAACTATCACCTATATAAGCATTCCACCTACTGTCATTCCGACTGCCAATGCTCTTTTTTATATTCTAAGCGGTTTCCAGGAGTACAAGTAGCATGTAACAAAAGGAGAGCTGCACAGGACAGGAAACTTCTTGGCAAGGCATCCTGCTCCTACTAACACAGGAGCCAGGCAATCAGTTGTTTCAGCACAAACGGCGGAAATCAAGAACAGAAGCAGTTTATGGAGCTCGATGTATAAACAGATGTAAACCAGACTTGCTCAGCAAGAGCTGATTATTAGGACCAACACTCCATTACAAAGATATCATGTGAATGCACACTTACTTTGGGCAGCTTGGGGAAGGCCTTACTGCTTCAGCAGAGGGGAATGATTAAAACTTAACACAAGCTATGATTATTCAAGCAGTAGAATGAATCTTGTGATACAACTGAGAACAAAACACAGTGGACCTTCACTAACAGTGCATTTATTGATTTGGCGATCACCAGATAAGCAAAAGACTGAATTCATTTTGAATGCATGTTGACATTTTTGCTATTGTTTCTTAAACAGTAAAATATATCTATTTACCAGTTGTGATGGTTTGTTTTATGTCAACTTGACACAAGCTAGACTCATCTGGAAAGGAGGGAGTGTCAATTGAGAAAATGCCTCCATAAGATCTAGTGTGAGTAATTTTCTTTATTAGAGATTGATGTGGGAGATTCAAGCCCATTGTAGATGGTGCAATCCCTGGGACCGCAGTCCTGAATTTTGTAAGCAAGCTGAGCAAGCCATGAGGAGCAAGCCAGTAAACAGCACTTCTCTGTGACATCCTCTGTATCGGCTCCTGCCTCCAGGTTCCTTCCTTGTTTGAGTTCCTTTCCTGACATCTTTTGATGATTTAACAGCGACCTCAATATCTAAGACAAATAAACTTCCTCCCCAACTTGTTTTTCAGTCATGGTGTTTCCCTGCAGCAACAGAAACTCTAACTCATACATTCATCTCTCTCTCTCTCCTAACTTTTTAAAACATGTGTGGATGTGTGTGCACACACATGCCATGTCACATGTGTGGAGGTCAGAAGACAATACTGTGAAGCTGATTGTCTCCCTTCACTTTTATTTCAGTCCCAGGAGGCAAAACAAGCAAACACCTTTATCTGTGGAGGCATCGTAACAGCTTAGCAGCCATTTTCAAACAGAATTCTTTTTTGCTGGTAATTATTTTAACATGTACTTCCAGAAAGTTGATTCTCTACTTTAATCTTGTTTTTATTTTCAAGTTTGAAATGACAGAATAATCCTCTCTCACATACGATATGATTTTCTTAGTGATATACTCAAAGAAGGAAATGTATAAGGGCCCACACAAGGAGGCCAAAGTGTTCATTCTTTACAAGTGTGCTTCAACGAGTATTATGGAGGAGAAAAAAGCAGTAGCCCGCTTCTTCTTTGACTTTTCATCCTGATGCAGCTCTGTGAATTAGGATCAGTACTATAGTCCTGCAAGGATGCTTGGTACAGCAGAAGCTTTGACAGCTGTCTTCTGAATGCCCTTACATGATTAAATGCTAGAAGGGTTACAGCACTTGAAGTAAAATATTAACCATGTCCCTTTAGTTTATCCATCCTTATTAGTAAAATTGGGAAAATCAAAGCATGAAGAAACTAAAAGTAAGTCACAGGCCTAGTTTTCTTATTAGCATCCCCCTTCCCAGCCCAGACACACTAAAATGCCAACTTAGAGTAAATCAGTTTATATGCAGGAATCTCCTGACTTGTAGCAGTTTTGGGGTTCCTGTGGGTCCTCACTGCTGCTCTTAAGATTTCTACTGGACCTTTCTCCCTTGTCTGTCTGTTCAGTAGCAGTGGAAATGGGCTTTGTAGAACCAACAAACTGAAGATACATTTCTTTTTCTGTTTAAGAATGTATACTTTTAAACTGAAAACAATTTATAGTATTAGTATAGAAAAAATGTTGATCACCAATCAGTAAGGACCTAAGCAGAACTGATTATAAGGACCTTTTGAGCAGAGACTGGAAGTGGTGGGGTGGGTCACTCACTTCACAGAACCTACAGTTGTGTCTTCATTCTTTCCTCAATAGGTCTAGATTCCTGTGTTGACCTCACTTATAACATGACACATGTGCTAATATGTACTTCCTTTACATTGACCTGGTGCGATGTACTGGGTAAATCAGATTTTTCCTTGAATTCTGAAAATATTTTAAACTTCTTATTAACGCGCACACACAAACACACACACACACACACACACACACACACACACACACACATACTCACTGAATAATTATACCTCATAACTGTAAAGATTTGGAAGTTGCAGATTTAGATACACGTTATCTTAGTCTTTCCTTAAGCCTCTCAATAGCCATTTGATTACCTAACAGTGTCTGAATTAACATGCATGTGGCCAGTAAGCAAAACATTTTGGGATGAGCAGACTTACCAGACCACTGGATCCTACCAATGGAAAAGGTAAAAATGTCACCAGTTAGCATCCGAAACCTATAGCAGTGAATCCATGCTTTGCTGTGACCCACCTATACACTGTTCCAACAATGTACTTGAAAATGCATTTATTAATGAATTTCCTTTTATCTATAAGTATATAAAGGTCATGAAACCATTTCCAAATTAGAGTAACTTAAATCCATGTTTCCAGGGCTACTCATATGATACAGAAGTAACAACCACACACATTGGTGACACCATTACTTCAGGGTTTCTAAATACACCAAGTTCTCCAGTTAGGCCAATACCCCTGTGTCAGCACTCAGCTGTCCTCAGTGGACTCTGCAAGCCTATGTCAGCACTCTCTCTGGTCCTCCTTAGTCAACTGTCTACTCCTGAGTCAATCCTCTCTCTGCCTGCCTCAGTGGCCTACGCAGTACTGTTCAACAACCTGCCTTTCTCCCTTAGTCGGCTCTCTGGTCTTGGTCAGTACTTTCCTTTCTCAGCCATCTCCCTCTCCAGTCTTGGGTCAACATTCTCTCTAGATTTTCTCAAAAGTTTGTTTGCCAACTTTTCTGGTCTTTCCAAATGTCTAGTCCTGTGTATATAGATCTGTTTTTCTCAAATAACCCCATTTCCAATTTCAAAAAACCCATCTAAATATGACACCAGTATCAGATACCACAAATCAAACAAATAGCCCACGAGTATCCCTTTTTATTGCTCCCCCTATCTGCTTCCCACTATTTTGAAGGAGAATGCATGAGCTTTCTAGATCTCATTCACTACAGAATTTTTGAAACTTCTCTCCGTTTATTTTATCTTCTTTCATTAGGTTAATTTCCCCCTTGTATGTATCTTTTTCAATCTCTGAGATACTCTCTCTTAGAATAAAAAATCAGATTTGAATTACCTTAGCACTAATTCTGAATATTCTTATTTAAACTGTGAGGTGATTTGTATAGCCAGTGATATATTTTAGAGCACTTATCATTCCACTAATTATAAGAATCTTAAGGTCACAAAGGTCATAATCAGTCTTATTTCATTTTAATATTTATGATACCCTTAAAGAAAAAAATATAGTCATCATTATCTTTAACAGCGAACCTTTGAGGTCCTTGCTCACCCATTCATTGTCTTCTTCCCCTGCTCATCAAAACATTGTCATTTTCATCTGATTAAAACATCTATCTCCCCTAGCCTCAGAGAAATAAAAATGAGTTATAATATCCACAGCAAATAAGACTGAATAGTTGTTTCAACTACAAAGGTAGCATATCACTGACTTGTCCCAATTCAATACACAGCTCCTTATAACATTCCTTAGTAAGAAAAAAGATCTTGTGGATTTTATCTATAACAACCAGACAGTAAAAAAAAGTACCTTTCCCTGTGTCTTAATTGTGCTAAGAGAACGTATATAAAATATACTATATAATTTAAATATGCACACAAATACTCAGGTGTACGCATATAAAACAACTGTGAAATACTGGGTAACACTGAAGACAGAAGAGAGTGAGTGCTCGGTGGGTATGCTAGGGCTCTCGGATCCAGCATGTGAATAAAAGAAAGGAGAACTGGATATAAGTCGATTTCCTCATCTTGTCTTATAATGAAAGCGCACAGATTCTCACTTAGATCAGGGTTCACCTGGTGTTCTTCCCGTCCTGTAGTCATCTTCAATCTTATCAACAATAGCCCAGTAGAAATCAGCATTCTTACCTTCAAGATGACAAAAGTTCCTCACTTTGTGTTCCTTGGTCTTTTCAAAAGTCACAGCTGTGAAGTTAAGACAATGCACACAAACACACACACACACACGTGTATGCATACATATATATGTATGTATACTCATACATAAAAGCATACGCATGCATTAAATGACTAAAGTTGTTTCATGAATCCAGAGGTTTCTAACATGTAAATATTACCCATAGACATTTCTGCAGAAATATCACTGAATTTTCAACTCCCCAGTATGTAGTTCAGCACTAGCCAGGAAAATGAGTAAATACAAAACCATAATGTAAACACCACCAGCTGCCTTTATATAAACCTGGCTGAACTATTTCTATGGGAGTTTTATTCACTAAGAATATATGTATACAATTATACCTTTGATTATGTATGTAAATTAATGGCTAAAAAGTAAACAAAACTTAGCTGTTCTTAAGGGACTTATGACTAGATAAAACCCACTTTTACCCCACCAAGGATTTAAAAAAAAAGTGTTGAGATCAGAGGAAATTTCTGTTTAGTATTCCACTTTTCTGAAGAGAGTAAGCACTGCCATGAAACCAATATGAGCTTCTTCTACTACCATTTGTCAGTGCAGGCATGTGGAGCTAGCTTCCCATTGGCAAGTCTTGAGGGACTGTGAGTACCTCTCTTTTCCTCACTAAGATATACTTAACTGTGAACAGACTCAAATAATCTCAATGTTTTTGCAGTTCTACAGAGTAAGAGCCTAACTCTTGTTGGCAAGTGCTCTACATTGAGGTACATACCCAGCCCTTACTTCTTATTTTGAGACAATTTCCCTCCCAACCCTCTCTCTGTTTCGAGACAGGGCTTCTCTGTTGTAATTCTGGATGTCATGGAACTCACTGTGTAGACCAAGCTGGCCTCAAACTCACAAGAGATCTGCCTGCCTCTGCCTCCCAAGTGCTGGGATTAAAGGCATGTGTCACCACTGCCCAGCTGAGACGGTTTTGCAAAGTTTCCCAGGCTGGCATTGAATTTGCTCAGCAGTCTAAGTGGGTCTTGAATTTGTGATCCTCCTCCATGAATTTCCCTTTCTTACCAAGAGGCCAGAAGCCTAAAAGTTAACAGGATCCAAGTTATGTGTTCTGCAAATCCAAGGAGATAATCCTATGTAATAAAATAGTCGTTTTTAATCTCTGATTGAATCAAGAAAATTTTCTTAAATTTTCAAAAATGTACTCAAAAATACATCAAGTGTCTGGAGAGATGGCATAGTACATAACAAAACTGGCTTTTCTTCCACAGGACCTGGGTTCAGTTCCCAGAATCCATACAGTATCCCACAACCATCTGTAATTCCAGTTCCATGAAATCTGACGACCTCATCTGGCCGCCATGGGCACCGTGTGCACTCACATGGTACACAGATAGAAAATAAATTTTGAGAAATACATCAAATCCTAAAATGTAACTTCATCTCTAAAATGTAAAATCACCCGAAGTCACTGGCAGGCTAGCTCACTAAGGTCCGGTGCTGGGTCACTCTTGTACTTTCTAACTCTCTCTCATGATAAAGTACCACTTCTAAAAATACTGCATTTTCCTAGATTCTTAGCGTGGGAATTATGGGGTGCTCAAATTCTGGCCCTGTCAAGAAATAACACCGCACACAGGCAGAGATACAGTACGTGGTATGGGAAGAAAGAGAAAGAAAGAATGTAGGCATTCTCCTTTCGGATTGTTTCATTGCAGCTGTAATAAAACAGAATTCACATAATGTGCCAGAAGCGAGGGATATACCAGCAGGACTCAGGAAGCTGGGGCAGGAGGACTGACCACTTGAGACCAGTCTGGAGTATGTAGAAAGACCCTGTCTCCATAACACAAAACAAATGAAAGTGAAAGCACATACAATATACCCAACAGCCAATTTAGATGCCGCAATTGATCTATTTGTCGTATATTAAAGAGTAGCCCAGGCAAAGAACTCATTGTTCTAACAACATTTCAATTCAGAAAGAATCTCAACTCAGCACCCAGCAGAGGCTGACTTCCGCGCTTCCTCCGAATGTTGCCAATTTCTGATTTTCCGACGTCTATGTGGATAAAGTCCTGAGTAAATGTCTGTTGTTGACATGAGAGTGGCCGTGTCAAGGATACCGATGCATTAGACTCATGAGAATGGCAAAGCCGTCCCCTGCTCAGAGTACGGATGTTGACGGTTAACATTTAGCTAAAACCAATACAGTAAATTCTAAAAGCACCAGCTACAGCCTGAGACTGCTCTCTACAGAGACTGCATACTGAAAATGCACTGAAGTTTTGGTTTGCTGCTGGTACATCTCAGTCTGAGCACATGGCACACTCAACCTCAGCTTTATGTTACTTGTATCTGTCGTATGTTCATTTCCTACCACCCTAGTCAAGTCAGTCCACAGGCGATTCATGTCCACAGACAGGTCAAATCCAAAGCTGTACAGGTTGCAGCAAGTAGGACCAGAACAAGGATCCTGACTACACTGAATTGCATGGGTCAAGCATGGGAGCAGCCCAGTGAGACATGTATAGATAAAACAAAAGAACATGTCTATGCATTGGGTTGTGTTCATTATTTGGAGTTGATTTTATGGAACTGTGGAAGAAATATAAAACATTACAGCTTCTTCAGCTAAGGAGGGTTCCAGAAGAAAGAGCATTATGTTTGCTACTTGGGCAATAGAACATATCTGTGAGAAGTGCTCAGATAAACATAAAAAGGTATATGTGCACCTTTCTACTCTTCAGGTGAAAACCATGGGCCAACAGAGACTAGAGATAGGTGCCTACATGTTAGTACTTTGAAGGAGAGTTTGACAAACTTGGAGATAAGGAAAAAAACATACAGCTTTGTCAGTTCCTACACTATGCTGAAGAGAAATACCCTCAATTTCCAGAAAAAGGGCAGGAAGTTAAGCCACTTGGGAGAAAACTGAAGAAAAATAAGGGATAGATACAAGGCTTTGGTGCATGGAGTCTTATATATTACTCTATAGATCTGCAATGATTTTCTTACAAAAGGGCTCTGTCAAATTGGGTCCAGGGGGCGTCTAGCCCCATAATTCTTGCCCCTTGAGTATAAAGGACTGACCCCTGGTCTCCAAGAACAATCTTTATAGTGACAATGAGGAGAGGACAGCTGCAGCTCTGACAGTGCTGCTGGAACCTTTAGAGACAGAGAGGAAAGCTGGATGGATAGTTCATGCTTGGCCTGACCTGCCTGATACCTTGGACATGGGTACTGAGGAAAGTGAAATACTGAGGATACTGAAAACATTACCACCCAACTCATGGCCCAATTGTACCTTGGGTCTGGACAGGCGTATTTTGTGGGAAATGAACTAACTTCTGTATATAAACTAAATAATTAAATAAACTAACTAAATTCTATTTAGGATGAGGGATTTGGAAGAAAACACTAATGATTTTAACTGATTTCCCACTTTTGAGTGACCTGATCTGCAGAATCCAAACCTAATGGCAGAGGAATGAACATGAGACTCAGTGTTAAGGAATGTTTTAGTTGGGTTTTTTATTACTATGATAAAATACCATGACCATAAGCAACATGGGAGAAGAAAGAGTTTATTTCAGCTTACAACTTGTAGGTTCATCACCAAGAGAAGTCAGGGTAGGAACTCAAAGTAGGAATATGGCGGTGAGAACTGAAGCAGAAACTAACGCTGGAGGAGTGCTGTTCACTGATGTTCTCCCAGTGTTTTGCTCAGTATGCTTTCTTATATAATCCAGGACCACTCACTCAGGGACCGTATCGCTCTCTTGTGGGATAGTCCCAAAGACATCTATCCTCAATCAAGAAAGTGCATCAAGGATGACAACAATGGACATGTCAGATTGGACAGAGAAAACCTCATGAAGTCTCAGTCCTACACAAAGAACTACAGGCAGCTGAGGAAAGCTGGGAATGGGAGAGTTTACCTTCTCTAGGGAAAAGGACACTAATTGATTGTCCAATGAGAAATGGTTAGGCTTAAAAATATATGTATAGTCACTGTGCCATTCTGTGTTCCTGCTAGTTTTATGTCAACTTAACAGGGGATAGAGTCATTTATTAAGAGGGAAACTTTTTTATATGTAGAAAACTACAATTTATAAAGTTATTTTTAGTAAATATATGAAATATATATATATATATATATATATATATATATATATATATATATACACACACATACATACACACACACACACACTTATTTGAGTCTGGGTACAGCTTGTTATTTTGTGTTCTAAAACAGACAAAGACGTTTCTAAACCTCATTTGTCTAGAAAAAATTTTCTGGAATTAGTATTATGCGGTTCTCTGAATCATTTCTACTAATGACTCCATTTCAGCCAGGAAATCTTTGTGTGTGTATGTATACATGTATGTGTATATATGTGTGTGTGTGTGTGTGTGTGTGTGTGTGTGTGTGTATATATAGTGTGTGTGTATGTATGTATATATGTATATATATAGTGTGTGTATGTGTATATATATATATATGTGTGTGTGTGTATATATATATATATATATATATATATAGTGTGTGTGTATGTATGTATATATATATATATATAGTGTGTGTGTGTATGTATATATATATATATAGTGTGTGTGTGTGTGTATATGTATATATATATATATATAGAGAGAGAGAGAGAGAGAGAGAGTGTGTGTATACCAATCACTTCAGTAACTATAAATGTCATAAATTAATTAGTATAATGTAATTTTTGATGGGGTCCTTGTTACAATAATGGATAATTTTAATGAATTTCATAAGAAGAGCTTTATCACACAATGCATATTTTTATTACAGACTGTCTCAGATTTATGGACAACAATATTATATTCACAGGAAAAAGTGCCAAACAAGGATCTGCCTGCGAGTTTGCTTAGAAAGCATCTCATGAAGATGTGACCCGTGCAGTGAAAGCTAAGGCACCGAGAACTGAGTGTCGCGTTCCTTCTGTGTGGCAGTTGGAAATAATTGATTTGCCTTGTCAAAAATTGCTATTTCTGAGCATGTTATTTCATTACTTTATTCTGTTATATAGCTTATATTTTGAGATGTTAACTCCTTGACTTTTAAGTATAAGAATAAAATTTTATTTTCTTCAGCTAAAATTTGTAACAATATTTACATTGATAATAGGAACTGTGCCTTTGATGTTTGTTTTAGTAGAACAAAGCAATGGCTGCTTCCACTTTCACAGCATGCTGGGTATATGCCAGCTACCCACAGGCACCTCTCTAACTTTCCTCCCTGGGCACCAGAGGGAAAGTTGCTTAGTTAAAATTCAATCAAAATGCCTTTGATACAATTTCTATTTTGGAAATAGGAAAGGCAGGAGTCAGAAAATGTACTCCATCAGAATGCTGGATTTCTTGGATCTATAGATGCGAAAGAGACTACAGAGACAACTAAACTTTGGTGACACGCCTTCAGCCAAATGTCTTGTGGGAAGCGTGCCATTTCATTAATGAAACCAGTTAGTCAGAAATTTCTTCAAGCTGAATTTTGTCTAAAATGAGAACCTGTTCTGGTTACAATGCATCAGTTCTTTGGTTCACTTCACGGATTGCCCTGATGTTGTCGAAAGAAGGGAATTAGCCACTATCATAACGGAATAATACAGATTATGCATTGAGAGTTGAGATAGTACAGAGACTTATAAGTACTTAGTTTGGTATTGTTGGAAGTAAGTCATATTTGATCTCTCTCCCATCCAAGAGAAATATTCTATGTAGAAGTAATGAAAGCAAGAATTGACCACAGCATGAATTTTACTTGTATATGTTTATACATTATGTACGAGGCAGCTTTTCAATCTACTATTTAGAAGATAAAATGTCCCCCAAAAGAAACTGGCAATGCAAAGAGTAGGCAACAATCAGTGTAGAAGAAGCTGGGATTATACTGGCCAAGAGCAGACTGAACATGCCCTACAAAGCCAAACGCTACCAGGGTGGCGGGATCACAGTCCCCCTCCATCTAATTGTGACAAACAAACGATGAGTAAGATTAAACATGGAGACCCAGTGTTCATTAGAGCAGTGTGTGCTGTTTTCCTTAGGGGGAACAAAGGAAAGGGGTGTGCTTCTCCAGCTCTTCTCTATGCTGCCCTACTAAACACCTCACCTTCCTCCTTCAGATGGAGGAAACTGAAGGAGCCAGCCCCTCCTGGCAGCTGCGGATGAATTGTGATTTTTCCTTTTTTACACAAAAGTTGATGTTTTCCTCCAGGACGTAATAGCGTTCAGAAACAGCAAGAAGACATCAAGTTCCTGGATACCCAGGCACTAAACTCGGTGCTTTCATGTACCTCATTTGGTTACTTATGTTCATCTATTTCATAAATTTCTAGTATAAAAGGTAAATAAGGGTATTTTCAAAGTATTGGAGAACACAAACAGAAAGTTAAAGGAATTTTTAAATATTAAAATTCATATTCACTGTATTAAAGACTGAGTCCAATTTTTTAAACTAGACACAAAAGAAGTAGAAGCATATGAAGTCACATTATAAATGTAATTTTTAAAGTGGTTATTTCACTTTTAAACTATATAAACTATTTTATTTTATTGAAGCCATCGTGGACAGCCCTCTCTTTATTAAGATTAATCAAGAGCTTTTCCTTTAAATGTTTCCCTTTGTCAGATATAGTTGAGTTCTCATAAAGGAAAATGATCAATCACAAACAGCAGCCAAGCTTCAGAATGCTGGCAGAGCTGTGGAGCTACTAAAGGTTTTATGGCCCATGAAGCAGTATGACATAAATCCTCCTTTTCTGGCACCGTTCTCTGGGTAAGGGAAGGGATGTGTGTCTATGAAGCATCTTTAAACACTCACTTCAGCCTTTAAAAGGCATCAAAGACTACACACTGTTTAATGTTTTCTTTTTAATTAAAAACTTCCTAGCTCAGTTAAATCAAAACACACCGATGACTTTGTATTTTCCTTCACTTTTTATTTCACAATGACTGAAGTATTCTAACAGAATCTGAATAATTATGAGAAACAAGCAAGCACAGTTATTTCCAGATGAATATCCATTTGATTACTTTTATACAATTGCCTTCAAATTTCTGAGGTTAGAGTAACATGCATATAATTTTATATTTAAAACCACAAGCAATATTTGTGAATATGTGTACATAATATTTTGCAATAGGAAAGATTGTGTACATACAATTGTAATTTCACTTTTATGTAACAATCAGGCTTTATTTTGTATTTTTCTATTTATATATACTAAAAATAAACACACTATAATCTACAAACTATCTTGAGACCTTAGAATGAAGTACTCAAATACCAACTGCTGAGCAGCTGAACACCATGAAGGACTGGGTACTTCATGAGTCCAGCTATCCAGGAGCAGAGGTAGCACAGGTCTGGACCAAGAGCTCGCATCAGCATGTGTTAGCTGGGACAAAACAAGCCTGGGGAAACAGGGCAAAGCATGAACCCTAAGAGCAGAATTTGGGGAAGATGGGTATTTATCAGAAGGGAAAGAACATGGGCTGCTGGAGCATAGCAACTAGGACTTTTGTAGTGATGCCTGGAGTACAATTGTTTATTGGAGAATGGTTGCTTGGCTAAAAGAAGTAGTACATATTATATTAAGAACATAAAGCACTATCTATAGGAAAAAATATATTAAGACAGAAAGCAGAGCTGTGATTTCCAGGAATTTCTCAGGGAAAGGTAGAAGAGAAATTGGTGCTTCGTTGTGTCGCATTTCAGTGTTCTGAGATGGTGGGGCTCTGAAAATTTGCTGTATGGTAATTTGAATATAATCATTTAACTGAACACCTAAAATGGTGATGGTAAATTTTATTTTGTACATGTTTTGTCATCCATATTTTAACAAAATGTGTTAAAAATAAAATGAGGAACATGATTTGAGTTCTAACACAATGGTCTCGATTAAACAATAGCAAAGAAGTTACAAATATTCGGAGATTAGAAAATTTAATTGCAAAATACTTTTGTCTAGGTTTTCCCATTAAGAATGATTGTTTCCAGCTCCATTAATTAACCAGAAAATTTGTTTCTCTTAATAGCTGAATAATAGTCCATTAGATAATATGATTTCATTTTTCATTCATCAGTTCCATTTCCTGGTTATTGTGAACAGAGCACCAATGAGCAGGGTGAACGGGTATCTATGAAGGAAAATGTACAATCCCTTGGATGTATGCCTGGAGCATGATAGCTGGGTCATGTGGTAGATTTATTTTCAGCTTTGTGAGGAACCTCTACATTGATTTCCATACTGGCTGCACCAGTTTGCACTCGACAACATTTGTCTTCATTTGTGATTTTTGTTGTTGTTCTTTGTTTTTTATTTATTTTAGCCATTCTGACTGGGGTAAAATGAAATCTCAGAGTGGTTTTAATTTGCATTTTACTAAATGCTGAGGATGCTGAACATTTAAAAAGATGTTTCTTAACCATTTGCATTTCATCTCCTGATAATTCCCTCTTTATAGTTCCATATTTTATTTTTAATTGTGTTATTTAATTTCTTCATTGTTAGTTTTTTAGTTATTTGTGTGTCCCAGATATCAACCCTGTGAGTTGTGACCCTTAGGAGTTGAAATAGTAGCTAGCCTGATAATACAGACCCACTGCTACAATAGTGGCTTGAACATAAAACTTATCATTATGCCCGTAGACTGAGACATTTCTCAATCATCGTCAGAGAAGTTTCTGTTTGTAGCAGATGGTAATCAACACAAAGGTTCACAAATTGCCCAAAATCCAGAGAATAAAAGACTGTGGGATGCTCAGTACTAAATGGGCTATCCGTATCTCAGCTCCTCCTCGCAACTCTCAGACAACTGTGGAAGAAGAGCTAGAAAAGTAAGAGCCAGAGGGGGAGAGCGATCACAATAAAACACTGTCCCTTGAACAGAACAGGGTAGCTTATACTATGAAGCACGTACACTGTACAGGGATATTTTCTGCTCACAGCAGACATGACAGCATGTACAACACCTGTGTAAGTTCAAACCAAACCAAATCTCAGCACAAAGAAGGGAAGTTAACGTGGTATCTCACCCTAGCCAAAGAGCTATTGGCAAGTGATAGGTGATGGAAGAGGGAAAGTCAGTATTAGGAGTGTGGCCCCTGGAGGAATACACACTCCAGTGGCAGGCCACACAGCCAGAAATACAGGACAGCACAAATTGATTTTGATAGATTTACAAAAAAAAAAAAAAAAAGAGGACACAAAGTTGGGTGGATGGGGAAGGAGTGAATCTGGGAGAATTTGGAGGAGTTTTTGACTATGATCAAAACACAATATATGAAATTGTCAAAGAACTAATAGAAAAAAGAAAAATATATTTTTTAAAACAACTGAAGGACAATACAAAAAGTTCCCATTATGTTTTTCCCTTTGTTGGCTCATTCCCATCTGCATGTCAAAGTGACTTCTGGCATCCTAACAATAAAACATATAATTATCCAACAATGTCCTGGGACTTTTCTGACTTCTAGAAGGGTAGGTTGATTATTTTCAACAGCAGGCTCCATTACCAGAAGAGAATTTATCCATGGAAGTAATTTGAAGATATATAAAGATAATTATAAGCATTTGCCCAGCTGTAGCTGTTTATACAGACAAACACACCCACAAATATATATAAATACAGAGAGAGGAGGGGGAGAGAGGGAGAAGGAGAGAGGGAGAGAGAGGGGTAGGGGAGAGACTCAAAAACACTAGGGCTCATGCACAAACAGAACTCTAAATAATTAAGTCCCACACTCCTTTCAGGTTTGAGCGTGGACGCTTCATGCTTCTCTGACTGAATGCATAGCATCCACATAGCTAGCACGTACAGCTCCCACTTACAGATAGGACAACATGGAAAGCAGGCTGTTAAATAACCTATTACATAACAGTTACGAAGTATCAAGACAAGTCGCATTCTGGGTCTCCGAGAACAAGAGAAAGAGGGAATCTGAGGCAGCAGGTATTATGAAAAGTGATAAATGAGCAGGTGAGGAAAAGCCAAGGAGATCAAAGGGGCAACATCTGATGAAGAAACGGGCCAAGAGAAAACAACATCATCAAAGGTACAGAATTTTGAGAGCGATGCACATGTTTTGGGAGCGACACTGTATCCAGTGTTCCAAAGAGATTCCAATGAGCTGTGGGGCAAAACTATAGCTCCCGTACATCTGCTAACATGTTATTGTGTGTTATTGACCTCTCCTTGCCTTACAGAAGCAGGCAAGCTACAAAGGAAAGAGCAACATTCACAAAATGGTGGTTACTGAGCAGATAAGGCTGCGTCCTACGTGCGTTAAAGCATATGGTAAGCCGGATCTCTCCGGAATTCCGTAGATCGTATCTTCCCATAATGGAGGCACAAAAACTGAGCTTTCGATGGGCTCAGCTGCCACAGCTAGTAAGCAGCTTGTCTTGGAAGCAAATGTAGGACCCTCTAAGTGCAAAGCTGCATCCTCATCACTGTCGCCCTTCAGAAGCTTGTGAGTTGATTTCATCTTCCAGCTTTATATTTTAATAGTGTGTGTAAAGAGTTTTTCATCTTGTACTTGTGACTCAACAGACGTTGCAAAAGAGGGGAAAGGGTTGGTATCAAAATTGTAATAACCTGAGCAGGATAGAGGTGGAACATGGTGTCGTCTACTCTTCCTAGACAGTGCTTGGAGCTTTTAAGATATAAATACCTGCCTTCAGTAGCCTACTGTCCTAAAAGGGAAGACTAATGTGAAAGAAGTAGAACTACAGACAAACCTGTCGTTGAACAGATAACCCAGCCTTCTGGACTAGGAGAGACACCTGATCTCAGCATCTGCAGACAACAGAGGCATTGGCTCAATAGGTTACACGGGTGACATGTGAAGACTCCACACAGAAAGGATACAGGTCCAGGAGCTGAGTGCCAGCAGAAAGAGCAGAGAATCCAAAGAGAAATGCGTAACTTAATGGTATCCTTTTATTTCCTTCCTTTAATGAAAGAAAAGTGACATTTGACCCCCAAGGACTTTGGACCCGCCAGTGCCCACACTAGCAGACCATGCTCCTTCCTGCAAAGTGTCTTCCAGTGATGGTTTCCTGTCTAATGCCTCCTTCGAAGAAACAAACAAACAAAAAGGAAACAAAATTTTCTCACTGAACCTACATGTTATTCTGTCTGGACAGATGAAATATTACCATCAGTCCACTGGCTGGGATCGTAGAAGCCTGTCTCAGTGATCTCCACATGTGATATCCATACCTTTTAGAGTATGAAAATCTGCATGTTCCAAAAGGAAAAAATTCCCATAATCAAGTTTCTAGATCTTCCTGTTTGCAAAGTCTTCTTCCTTCATCTTCTCACTGCAGCCCAGTAGTTCTCAGTCTTCCTAATGTAGTTTAATTAAGCTTTAATACAGTTCCTCGTGTTGTGGTGACCACAAATTCTAAGATTATTATTGTTGCTACTTCATAACTATCATTTTGCTAATGCTATGAATTTTAATGTAAATATCTGGTATGCAGATGGTCTTAGGAGACCCCTTAAGCCCTGTGAAAGTGTCATTCTACCCCCAAAGGACTTGTGACCCACAGAATGAGATCTGCTGCTCTAACCACAAAAGGATCAGTTTTGCCACAAGCTCCTACCATGATGCCAACTTTGCATTTTCTTCAAGGATATACTTGAGTGACTTTCTATTTCTAAAGAAAAATATAAAATATTTATGAGTGTACTACAAGTCCTCGCAAGCATTTTGTATTTGCATGCTCTTTTTCTGTATGTTTTTCAACCTGACAAGTGGTACTGAAGATTATTGGTGACTACACACCATGGCAATGCAGGTAAACTGCTTGACAAGGTTTCTGGTTGCTGGGACACCAAGGAGATAGTTACCTCTCCACTGCTTTCTGCTGCACAGTTGCTGATAGCCTTTTCGGTCATGGTGTCTGTTTTGCTTGTTGGTAAAATAAAAATAATCTTTAGTTCAGCTCCTACTAACTGGGAAAGGGACACATTGTAGAAAACAAGGACATGGTGATTCTAAAAGTGAATAACAATCTTAGAGACCCTCAAGTCCAAGATGCCCTAAGTAAACTCTCTAAGTACACATGAGCGTTGTTTTGTGCCTAATATCTCTGACCTGACATAACACAGAGAATGAGAGAGTTGTGTGACAAAATTATTCCTGGCACAAAAGGCACTGATTCCCCAGTAAAGACAGGGGCTGAGGAGCCTGGATAGGGGAGTGAGCATGTCTGGAAAGACAAGGACACATAGATGATCACCCCTGAGACTGTAAAGTGAAGCTCTAATAGTCTGCTCACGCTTCGGTAAAAATAAAGTTGCCTGTTTGGTTTTGTAACCCATGACGCCAGCCTGAAGCTGTACATGATCCGCTTCTGAAAATGAGAGGTTAAACAACTGACAGCTTGCGTAGCTAATGTGATGTTGTTAGTCTACTCCTGATGTTGCTACTTTGCTTCAAAACAACGTAAGTAAAACAAAATTGGTAGCTTACATGACTGATGTAATGCTGTTGGAGGAAAAACCTTTATGTAATCCAATAACTGGATGATTTTGAAAAAAGTCCTATACAAAATAAAAGGCTGGGTGATATCGGCCAAGAGTGAGCCCTAAGCAAACTCCCTGGCTAAATCTTTTTTTGCCAGCTTTCACTTTAAACAGGCGCACCTCCAACTCCTCTTTATCAGCACTGAACCATTCATCCCTCCCTCGGGATCCTCCCTGACCCTCTCCTCCAGTTGCTGAGGCTGGGCTGCAGCAGATGATTTAAAGATCATATTTACCTAAACTTTCCAGAGCATAGGCCCATCTAGTCTATGTAGTTCTATCCTGCGTTCTCTCTGCATTCTGACTGGTCTCACTTCTAACTGGGGAGGTTGGGTGGACTGTGCCTTCACATATTTCATCATTAAATTAAGTATTCAAAGACCCAAATATGACCATTGTTCTTGGCCAGCAAGAACTGAAAACTGCCAGCTCTGTCCCCTGCTCTCGGCAATAAGCTACTCTCAGTGGCCTTCTTGTCTCTACAAGACCCTTTTGCATGCAGTAGTGAGAACAGGGTGCCAGAAAGAATTGAATCATACTTCTTAGACTAGAGATCCTTATGGCAAACAAAGCAAGCCAGATTCAGAAACACAAATATTACACGTTCCTTCTCATATGTGACATCCACATTTAAATTTGTATGTGCATGTGGATTTGTAGGGAATCAAAATAGAAAGGACAGTTTGAGTGGGAAGGAAGAGACAAAGGAAAATGGGGATAAGAGAAAGTAATGGAACATATGTAACACTAAATGGAAAGGGAAAATTAATTGGGATGACAAAACTAACCAAGAAAGAAGAGAGAGAGATGGGAGAGGACAGAGGGGGAACAAATACAGTACGTGCCTGTACACCACAGGTATGTGAAATGCCAGCATAAAACTCATCGCTTCGTAAAGGTTCAAAATTGCTCTTGAAAAGCCCAATGGAAACATGTACAAGAAAAAAATAAAAGTAGATGGCAGAAGCCACCCAATCATAATATTCAATCATGGCTTTTTATACAATCTTGAAGTCAAGCTGCTTGGCCTTCATCCCCACATGATCAGGGCTCAGGTTTCCACTTCTGCCTCTGTGCCTCTAGGCTTTCCACCACTGTGGCACCTCTGCTATGCTTCCCTTCTTCTTGCCCTAATCTTCACAGGGATGATTTGCTCTGTCAGTTACATCACAGCTTCCAATCCATCTCCTCGATAAGAACTCCCCGGGCAAATCTAAGTTACTTCTTCTCTGCCTGAAATTTATAATGCTCTGCCTCATATTCATCAATCACCTGCGTTTTGATTCTCTGTTCATTTCTGGTTAATCCACTCCACGAAGTCTTTACACTAGGATATATGTTCCATAGAAATAGAAAGAGACTTAGCCATCCTCCTGAGCTGCCGTAAGCTATGCTGTGTGTTTTCAGGGCGCACAGGTAAACACGGAAGCACCGACAGTATCCTTGCCACCCTGACTAACTTTAAGAAGTGGCTCAGCTAGAATAGGTTAGTGTAAAAATTACCTTCAGAAGCAAAAAAAGAGAACCACTTCTCTCCCTATTCCTTTCTATTTTTACGTCAATATTTACACAGTACGCCTTCAAGGAAAGTCAGACTTGATTTTAAAATGAGAAATTCTAATTAAAGTTGCCTCTGATTACAAGGTACATATAATTGAATAAATCGGCTCAGTAGAGTAGAGTGTTCATCTTAAAATCACTAACAGTTGTCAAGGTCAAGAAGGCTAGCAGATTTTCTAATTCTTCCCACCTTCTAGTTTTTTAAATAAAAATACAAAGAATACATAAGGAAGGAATAGATTATTAAAAAGCTGTTAAATGAAAAACATGCAAAACTCAATTCTAAGAATCTGACCAACAATCAACAAAGAGATTCAAAGAAAGAAATGCAGAAATACAAGCAATACAACAAAGTTTCCACTGGATTATTTGTCAGAAAGACAAAAAGTGTTCAAATTATATGCCAGTTAATGGAACATTTGTATGCTACGTACGCCTACCAAGGAGGTAGGACAAAGAATTACTCAAACTACACTAATGGCCACTTTTTTTTAAGGACACAGTGGGCACTACTGAAACTAGAGATTAAAAAAAAAATCTCTCTTGAAAACTGTGTATCATTCTAGATAGTTAAGAGTGCTAACGATGATACAGATATCGTAAAACTTCCATTTCATCAAATGAGTTAAATACACAGCACTTAGACATTTCAACATCAGTTTGTAAAGAGACCTAACTTGTCAGGTGAAAACCACCAGTGACCCTTCTGACATCGCTGTGCTTCCCAGAGTGCCTCTTCTGACCCATCACCCCTGAGAATACATCTCTGACCATGCTTATACATGTGTAGTCCCCTTGCTCCTCTTCTAGGGTCACTCTGCACACAACACAGTAAATCAGAACCTTCCCGGTAGAAATCTTATCTTAGGGAAAGAATAAGAGTCTTAAGTTCTTTACCCTCAATTTCCCAAAGTCACATGATCTATTAATGCCCATAATGCATATGAAGACATTTAGCTATTATTTACAAAACACATTTTGGGAAACCTTGAGTGATAAATGATTAATAATAATAATCTATTTGCAAGTTTCTTAAACGTTATTTTAAGTACAATCATTGAATTTCGTAGCTGCAGGAAATGAAAACTAATGATTTGATTCAAGGTGTTCATTCTCCAGCTGGCACCCATAGACTCAGGGAATGGAGCTATTGGGAAGTGTGGCCTTGTTAGAGGGAGCGAGACACTGGAGGAGGACTTTGAGGTTTCAGAAGCTCTCACTCTCTTTCTGCTGCCTGAAGATCCAGATATTGTACTCTCATTTCCTCTCCAGCATCTTGTCTGCCTGTCTTCCGCAATGCTTCCACCATGCTGACAACGGATTAAACCCCTGAGCTGTAAGCCAGCTCTAATTGAATGCTTTCCTTTATAAAAGTTGTCGTGGTAATGGTGTCTCTTCAGAGCAATAAAACTCTAAGACATGAAGGATAACTACAAGGTCACATAGCTGGATGAGTTGCTCTGACATGGAAGGGTCGTGTCCTTTAAATTATCAGACCATCAATTCCGAAATGGCCATAGAATTTGAGCTCAAATGACCTGAGGATAATTTTACTCCTTGTTAAATATATTAAACTTGGCATCTAGATTCCTCAGATTGGTAAGTAGCCATTAATTTTGTTTTATGGATCATCTTGCATAACTCTTGAGAAATTCCAATAAGCAAATAAAATATATCAGTCCTGTGAGGCCAGGAAGCATTATGCCCACTCACTGAGAATTTGGAAGCTGTAGTACTTCACTGACCTCCACCTTTTAAGAAATAAAAATATGAATTTGAGTAATTAATATCTCAACCTATAATTATTTTTTTGCTTGGTAATAGAAGTGTGCTTGTAGGTTAGAAAAGAAGGACAATTTGGAACTTTGGAGCTTACATTCATGCACTTCGGAGAGCAGCGTATATACCATTGTAAGAATAAAAACTTGAAATGGAAAATAAAATTAGTGAACCCAAACTGGAAACAGCAAGCAGGCTCACAGGAAATCGGGTTCTAAATGGTGCTACAGATGACAGGATAAATATCAAGATTCTTCTCTTATTTCAGGTAAAAATCAGAAGCCACTGCAGATGCTAGAGCAACTGCAACACAGGATGTTGAATAGGTTGTCAAATAGGGGCAGAGTTATTATGGTTATTTGCATTTCTTTTCTATAAATATTCCCTTGTGATCTCTGCGAGACTGATTTTTAGATTCTGAAGTGCTAAATTCAAGTGATTTGATCTATGCTAAATCATTTAAAAGAATATTCTTGTTTCTAACACACTTTTTATACATTTTAAGATCTTGCTTGAATTTTTTGAATTCTTTATGATTTGTAGGCAGATATTTTATAAAAGCAGGGAGTTTTGTTTCCTCTGAAGCACAGCCAGGCTCTTTCCCTCTGCAGCAAGTGAGGAGCTGAATCCTCTGTTCATTCACAGTATACTGATTTCATCAGATCGGCTGTACCTTTAAATCAACTTTGCCTGGACTTGGCATCACTCCCTAAACAAAGCCACCAACTGTTCAAGGTGGGAGAAAGGAGTCTTTAGCATTTAAAAATAAACTCTTCTCAGGGCTCACTACTGAAGAATCTAGGGCAGCAGGATGTTCTCCAGAGACATGGAAGAGCTGTATCAGTTTGGAACTTAAGAAAGTGAAAACATTGATGTTTCTAATATCACGGACAATTTGATAATGGTTATTTTGGAAGCTTAAGGACAAAAAACATCTCACACAACTTTGTGTGTCCTGAGAAAGAGAGTAAGTGCTCAGATCAAACAAAGTCAAGAGGGTCTGGATGTTTAATGAAGCAGAAATAAGGACCAGAAAGTGAATCTTTCTCAAAGGATGTCACATGCCAGGGCTTACAGCAGAGTCCACTGATGTAAACCACTGTTGGAACTCTTCCTTGTGTTCACAATTGCCTAATGGCAAAGCAGACTCTGTTCCTACCAAACAACGGCTGGAAACTTTTTCAAGAAAGTGAGAAACAGAGATGTCATTACTGGAGTTGTTAAAACCACTGGACCCTTTAATAGTCTGACATTTTCCAGTCTAGGAGATGTGTTTTGCCACCCTTTTTCATTCTCTAGTCTTCACATGATTGTTGCAAATGTTCTCAGGAATCAGTAAATGTAACAGCAATCTGGTTAAAATAAATGGTAAAGTCTGAGGTCAGCCTTGCCGTTTAAAGGTTCAGTAATCTAAAAACACAAATAGCTTCTGCCATCACTAACATGACTTCGCAGATAGCTCAGTGGCAGCATGTGAACTGTGGCTGAAGAGGAGGGATGGGGTCTCAAAGGCTACTTCTCAGTCTCTGAGAGCTTGAATCAACATCACTGCATCATCGCTGTCTTGATAATAGTTGTCTCCTTTCTTTGAGCGTGCCCGCAGCATAAGCTTCATGTGCAGCAGACGTAATTTAGAAAACCAAATGATTTAAAACAAGTTTCCCCTTGAGAATTTCTCTTATGTCTTGAAGTCACCATACCGTAACCAATGGGGTCTGTGATTAAACAAACCCAGCGTTTCTTTGTATTAATGCTTCTCAAACAGTTTTAGAGATAAAATTAATTAAAATGTGGACATTGAAAATTGGACTGAGCTTGTTACAAAAAAAAAACGATTCCCCATCTCATTGCATAAAGAAATAATCAACACAAAAGGCTTTAAGTAAGTTAAGTAGCATTCACCCAAGCTGCTCTTCCATCAGTTACCTACGTGGACAAATTAACACATACCTCGTCTCTCATTCTGTTTCCATTCACTTGAAGAATAATAGTTCAACTAATATTTGGAATCCTGGATATGTTCTCCCCATCCCATTCCTCCAGAGTTGTTCAAACACCTTCACTTGGTGGCTAAGCCCCTTCAATCTTACACACAGCCCAGATTTGCTTATCTGCCTAGGCAGCTGTTGCACGTTGCCTAGAATAAATCTCAACTAAGAATGAAATTCTTGTAAATTAAATGAATAAAGAAGCTCTCCTGTTGGGGGTGGGGGGCTGTCTCAGAGTCCCAGATCTAGATTCAATGATGCTTGACTCAAGCTGCATCTAAGCCCACAAAACATGTTTTGCCCTATGAAGAAGGCTTCTGTTGGGGTAACCTGCATGATTTACTTTGTAATTCCTCAGAAGGCAAACAACTAAAGTTTACTTTGTATTTTTTTTTTTACTCATCTACTAATCTGGATGGATTTTTTTGGAAATATGACTAAGTATGACTAAAAAATTTATAGAATTTCACCCACTACACCAACTTCCTGTTGGGAAGTTTTGGTCTTGTTTGGTGTGTGTGTGTGTGTGTGTGTGTGTGTGTGTGTGTGTGTGTGTGTGTGTGTGTTTTCTTTATTGGTATTGTCAAGTTACAAAATAATTACAAAAGAAAAAGTTACAAGGTAGGGTTAAAACCCTATTCTGTGATGATTGGGTGCAATATAAAGCTGACGTTCTAGAAGTCAGCATACGATGTTCTGTTAAATGCCATCTTGCCACCAACAGTAATAGTAAATCCCAAATATTCAATTTCAGGAGAATATGTGCAATATGACTTAGACACAGAGAAGGTAGGGGAAAAAGGATACCATTCTTTTTTTTTTCTTCCAGAGATATCTTTGCTCTCAAAGAAAATGCTATGCACAAAAAAAAATGAACAAAGGATAACTATCATTCCATTGCTTTACATATAAAACAAAGAATGCTTTCCCAGGGATAGTTGCAAGAGATTTGACCACCCCCCATTTGAGTGATTAGTAATTCTGCTGTAAATCTTGGTTTAAATCTGGTGTGATGCTGGTGCCACAGGACACATGTGGCACAAAGTCATAGATAAGGAAATGCCCTCCCACATAGACAATTACAGGGAAGAGACTGTGAAAACCAGAATTGAATCATCACTTCTTAAACTACAGAGGCTAATCGTAAGATATCATAAGAGGATTCTTGCAGTGCTTTCTTAAAACCTTTCGGCAAAATGCCAACACAGTGAATAATTCTGCTGAATGCAATGTTTAGAAGAGCTACTCTTGTTGTCAGTTGTAATTAACATCTATCAATTCTCACTACAAATAAAGGATATTCCAGAGAAAGGGATGAACTCAGAACATCTCTCACTAATAAAGCAAAGATAGACTGAACACTTAGAAATTATATTTGATGAAATCACCCCCTTAAGTTCATTCCTTGGAACTTAAACAAAAGTCCATACGTTATAATAAACTTACAAATGCTGAAAATAAGTAATTGAGGACAAGCAAGCAATGAGTGAATTTGTATGTGAGAAATAAAAGTAAACAAACAAAGCATCTTTTTAGGCTCACAGCAAGAAGAATAGATTTGTACAATGGAAGAAATGAGACACAAAAAACATCTGTGCTGTATAATGGCAAATCTCACAGCATGAGAAGACGGCAACCTTTCTGAAGACAAGGGCTCTGCCGTGTGGCAGGAGTATAGAATGATAAAAACATGAAACCTGTTCATGCTCCCTATCCCTGATTATTAGCGGTCCTTGCTTGGGTCAAGAGGGAAGGAGGGGGAGGTTGGGATGTATTATACAAGAGAAGAAAAATTAAATAAATGTTTAGAAAAAAAGCGTGGAACCAATGTAAGGTTATTGTTCTTCATGTCCATTCTAAGCCACTTCATTAAGTATATGATATAGGAGCAGGTCATTTAACCTCTCAGTACATCCCCCAATTCGATGGAATACAAAAGGAGTCATTGGCATTTTTTATAGAAATAGTATAAAGAATCTGTTGGCACAAAAAAGAATCTGTTGTGACACTGAATTTAAACAATCCATAATTCATCTATTTGCACTGAAGTACAATCATAATACATTTATTCCCTGACCATGTAATGCATGCTAGCTGCACATGGACGAGCATACACGCCTAAACAGAATGAGAACAGTTTCCCAAGTCATCGTTCCCTTTGTTCATCACAAAGAGCTATCGCAGGAATAAACACAAAATAAATTATTTAAAGATGATAGAGTCAATAGATTTTCAGTAAGAAGATAATGACAGTATCTAAGTATTTAAAATATCCCTCTGCAATTCAAAGGGATTTAAGCCAGCCAGTTTACAATTCTAACATATTTTAATAATGCAACGAGGTGAAGATGCTGGGGAATGACATACAAATACACAGTAGCTCAACCACAGCAGGGAAGGGGAGGGAAACGCAAGACCCAGAACACAATCTCAGTAGTGTGAATCGTGTTGGTTCCCATGTAAGGAAATGAAAGATGGTGAAAAACAGTCAGGAAAAAGTCAGGGAAAAAATTAGCGAGTTAGGATTATGGCACTCACGTGGAAGAAACAGAAAGCAGGCTCCTGAGAGCTCTCCTCTGCCATCCATGTGTATTGTGTAGTGCACACCCACACACTTGCACAAATGCAAATAATTAAAATGCTTTAATTAATAAATAAGCACTCGAAGTCTAAGACAGAAATCAAACCCAAATTATCTCTGCCAAGATAAGAACCTAAGAATTGGGCATTACCTAGCACCAGTTTTAATTGGTTCTCCCAGGAGTCACTCAAGTTCCAGAATGGTGTTCAGTGTGCTGAACAGGTGTCCTTTGACCAGGGAGGCAGCAAGGGCTGAGAAAAAAGAATGTTCCTTCATATGAGATTAGGTCATTTACCCATCTACGCATACTTTACTGAGTTTTTTTACCTACACAACTGTGACAAATGTGTGAGAGAGCACAGCAGCTACTTACAAACACTTCCTATTTTTCCCGGATCTACACTTATCATGGATGTGCCCTCAGATGTCTGCAATTGCTTTGCTCTTTGCTACTACAGATGACCCAGGAGGCCAGGCATTTGGGACACTCAGCTTCTGGGACCTCGAACCAATCTACTACGATTGGGCCATTAAGCTGATCCTCTCGTCAAGCTGTGTAATGCCATGCCCACCCTGCAGCATCAGCATCACACCCGTGAGACTTTCTTTGCTTCTGTACATCCCCTGGACTGAATCTCCTGGGAAGGCTAGGACTGGCAAGTGGTTCCTAGTTGCTGGCAGCGTGCCTTTTCTTGCCATTCTAAGACTCCCAACAAGTCAATCATATTTTTTTCAATTATTGCAAACCCAGTAGAAAATATATTGTTTTCTACAACTGATATACTATCAAAAGATGAATAGTTACTATTTTAATTCTGCAGCTCCAGCAAATCATGGAACCTTGCCAAGTCTTACTGTCCTCTACTGTGGAGAGGTGACCTGACACCCATATTCAGAGCGTAAATATGATCTTTGGGATCTCAAGATATGTGAAGCAGTGACTCTGCAGATGTGTGGTCAGTGTAGCTAGCTGCCGCTCTAAGTAGATCAGACAACTGAAAAATAAATAATGTATATTACCGAGTCTTATGCAAGCAATCCAAGTAGAACTTCAGGATAAGAACTGAAGAGATTCTTTTTTCTGATTTTTCATTTACCACAAAAAAAAATGATTTTGTAACATTAACAATTAAAAGAATAAAAAACTGCAAAGTTTTATTTCAGGAAAGAAAGTCAGGATGTAAGAATGGTCACTTTTATGGACCGACAATTGGCTCCATGGCTTTGCAAGTTGGAAAGCTCTAACTGTTCTGGCTGGCAGAGCTAGTATATTCCAGTTAACAGTTGAACCTGGGCCTAGGAAAGTTGATGGGAATGGGATTCTTTTCCTTATTTATTTATTTACTTATTTACTTATTTACTTTCCTTCTTTCTTATTTCTTCCCTTTCTTTCTTTCTTTTCCATTTTTATTAGTTCTTTGAGAATTTCATGTGAAGTGTTTAGATCATACCCCCCTTTTCTCTAACTTCACCCAGATACACCCTCCACTTCCTATCCATCCAGCACTGTATCTCTTTGCTTGTTTGTTTGTTTGTTTTAGCTCATAAAGTCCAATAGCACAGCCTGTATATTCTTGGATGTGTGGCATTCCACTGGAACATGGTCAAACTACAAGGGCTCACACTATCACATAAAACTGACTGTCCTTCTCACAGTTGCCAATTGCAAATAGCTCCTTGGCAAGAGTTATGAATCTGTGCACACCTCCCCTCTCTTTGCTGAGATATATCTGGCTTGACCTTTCAAGGATCTTGTGCATATTGTCACAACTTCAGAGAGCTCATATGTGCAACTAACCTGGTGTG
Source organism: Cricetomys ansorgei (assembly GCA_026225945.1). Taxonomy (NCBI): domain Eukaryota; kingdom Metazoa; phylum Chordata; class Mammalia; order Rodentia; family Nesomyidae; genus Cricetomys; species Cricetomys ansorgei. The sequence goes on along the minus strand of JAMJFZ010000239.1, from coordinate 5,953,793 downwards.
TGCAGAAAACATTGTCTCCTTATAGCCATCCACTACCTCCTATTACAATCGCTTCCCTCAACCCCTCTACTGCAATTTAGTATGTAGTCTCTTGTTGTCTACACCTTGACTAGCTATGGGCCTCTATGTTAATTGCTATCTACTGAAAAAGATGCTTCTTATGATGGTTGAGAGATGCACTACTATATAGGTATAACAATAAGTAATCAGAAGTCACTTTAACACTGTGGTCGTTTAGCAGAATAATGGTAGCAGGTCTTTTCCTACAGCCTCCAAACTATTTAACCACAGGTCCTGGTCCCAGTTATGTTGCCAGATATGAGTTTCATCTCGTGGAACTTCCATAATCGAAAAGTTGGCATGCCTTTCCAGACTGATTATCACTGTAGCTCTCAGAGTTCTCCCCAGATCTCCCAGAACAATAAAAGCTAGCTCTCTTGACACAAAACATGGTATTTTCAACAAGAGGATTTTACTGTCAAGTTTTAGAAGGTAACAAACAACTTGGAAAACTATTTTTGCTACTAACAACGTTTGTAAAACTGAAATATTTAGTATTGCTACAAAGCATTGTTGCTTAACCAATAAAACGAACACAATTCACTATAAAGGAGACAGAACTCTGACATAGCTGAACAAAGGCCACTGTTTGTGAAGTAGAACCTACAGAAACCAGGACCTGGGCCACCCCACATTACTAAGCTTCAGCCTAAGCAGGATGACCACTTCTCTGTTGCTCTGTCTTGCCCACACTGGTACCTCACTGCTGTCACTATGAAATAACAGCCTGGCTAAATAGAAAACAAAAGTTCTCTAGAGATATAAAATCACAAAAAAGTTATGAAGGATTTTCCATTTGCTTAATTTCCATCCAACTTTCCTTTTGCTCACATGTCTTCAGAGTACTCAGGAACATTCAGTAGTGCTTCCAACACATTCGGCAGCCTGAGTTTGGGAGCTGCAGACCAGCCCTCAGTGGCTGGCTGGGCATTATAGTCTTCATTAGAGAATTGGTGGATAGGCACAGAGAGCACCTGTACACCTTCAGATTAGTCTTCCACATCCAACTTAGCAGGGATGAATTTGAGAATGGTACAGCCATTCGATCACCCTGAAATTCCTTTTGTCACAGCCTTTCAGCAACTGTTTGTTCTTCTTTTTCCATCTCTTCAGGATCTCTCCAGAAAACTATCAAGTATCACTTTTCATGGGTACTCACGCCACACCTGCACAGAAATTTCCTGGCCATCATCCACTTATATCGTATGAATGAGCTCTCTTACTGTTGAATGGGATGACAATGTCCAGATATTGTAGAGAAGAATCTATATTACACAGAGCAGAAAGATGGTAGGCAGGTAAGATACTTCTCTGAGGAGTCAGTGGTGAGTCCTGCAATCAGTCACCATCAGAAGACGTGGCTCCCTGAAAGCCATAGTTGGTGAAGGCCTCAAGACAGAAGCAGACAGCAATTGGAATGTCTCCAGTGGAAGCAGATAATATCAGCATTGCTCCTTGGCTGGTGTTCCTGGAGGAGATGATGCTGATTTCAGCAGTTCCCAATGGTAACAATTTCTTGAGCTGGCACAAGCAACTTCTCCCAGGCTCTATTTAGAATTATGATGTAGATTCTATCACTTTTTCTTTTTAGATGTGCTGTTCTATCTAGAAATCAAGGTTGCTGTTACCTATGTGGTTTCTGTGACAGTGAATATGAGAAAATCCTCCCTCTCCATTTGCAGCTCATCATGGCTCTTGTGTGAGTATTACAATGCAAACCAAGACCAGGTGGAAACAGCTCCTTCCTCTTTTGATAATGGCATCTGTAACTGGTCCTCGTCATGTTCAGAATGGTGATTCCTCCATATGTCCCTGTTGATCAAAGTTCACTTGCACTGAGTGAGAATGTGACAGAGCCTTCTCCTGGCTGTGCAGCCATACCTCTGGCTTTTAGGTGGGTTCTGGGGATTCTCCTTGATATAGCCCAACAAAATGAGGTGTTAGGAAACACTGTCCTGAAATCTTGAGTGGCAAAACTGGAATGAAACCATCCTAATTTGTGCTAGAATTCTTTCTACTTGTGACTCTAGGCCTCCCAGTAACAAGCCACATATGTGAGAGTGTGCCCGCATTATATGTCAGTACATGTGTGTGAATTTTATGTCTAAAAGGGACTCTGATTACAGCATTTTCAGTCTTCTCAAAGATCATGTCGCTTACTTAAAGTCTAGTTCAAACTAAACTTTAAAATCCATTTTCTGACTAGTATCACTAATATAAAAGATAAGGCCAAATTATGAATTTTATTAGTCAAATTTGTATAATGTGCTGTGATTTGCTTTAAAATACGCAATAAAACACAAGACATTTTACACATGACACACTTTCAAGGCATCTTAGTGTCCCATGTTATTTCGTTCTTATCATGCTCTGGTGAAATGATAGATGTAGATATCAACACAAGAATAGATATCAACACATTTCTCTCTTTGGTGTAGCATTAGAAGAGTATAATAAGATTGATTTCCATAGCCATGATTTCAAGCAGTCCCTCTTCTGGACCTGGTGTCTTTGGTTGATTCCTTGTTACGATTTCTGCATTCCCACCCTCTCATCTATTCTAAAACATTGTCAGGGCCTTATAATCTACCCTCCAGCATGCGGCAAGTGTCAACACATAAGGGATAGGTTAAAAACAAAGCATTTGTTCTGTTTCTCTCAAGGTCATCTCAGATGACCTCATCTCCCTGCTGGTTGCTTGGCCTTCTTTGTGGAATAGGAATCATGGATGTTTTCCATAAATCCCTGAAATGCAAATCTCCATCCTGAAACACATTCCATTTCTATTGGGAATGTGACTCACTTAGTCTTTTTGCTGGGTTCCCCAGTCCATCCTCCTGAATTTGGAACTCTTCAGGTTCAGCCATTAACTCCAATTTTGGTGTCCCTGTCAGCCTCATCCATTGCCATAGGAATTAATCTCATTTAAAAATTAACGTTATTTAAATGTGTATATCCCGCTCTCCTGGATAGTGGGTTCATTGATCATACTACTGGTTTAAATCTTCACCTGAATGGCAGCAAGATAGCAACATAAACAACTGTGGCGCTGAAATTTTATTTCTGATTATCGGGTCAACCAAAACTTGCCCTTATTCAAGTGATGTCCATTTCATCAGGTGGGATCTACCTACCGAGTCAGCCACATTAACAGATCAGGAGTTCTTCTGATTCCATTCTTTGTCACATAACAAATCAAATTCCCATGCATTCAGCTCCAGTGTCAAATTCCATGCTGGTTTTAGTCTAGGTAGGCTGGTGCCAGTGCTAGATTACATGATATACAGTGGTCTAAGTTGAATATCAAAGTGTGCTAGGTTCTATCACAGCCTTCTTCTAACTTAGACTCCTTTTGCCAAGGTACAAAGACAGCTGATAAAATAACAGGAATGGTAATAAAGGGTGTATACTACACTGCATCTGCTAAGCCTATGGGCTAAAGCCCATGTCTCTAATCCAGCCTAAGGATCATCGTTTTGTTCCTAAATTCCCACTATAGCAAGTTCTAAATTACTTATCAACCAGTCCCTCTCCTGTCCCCTGCCCTGTATCCTCCTATGTGTAAGGCCTCTTCTACCACTTCATGCAGGGCCGATTCCTCCTCTGTCCTTCACATCCTCACTGAGCCTTTCCATTAATTAATACAAATTATATTTTTCTCAATCTGATTATTCCATTCAGAAGCTCTGTGAGAACCAGGGTTACATATTTCTATAGACAAGGGAATCTGAGATTTTCTGAGATCCATCTAATCCCAACTATTCTTAGGGCAAAGCAAACACAAAATAATGCTCTGAGCCATATTCACTTAAAACTAAGTATCCTTCCCTTATATGTATATTGTTCCAGGGATTGCATGGATGTTAGTGAGATTCATATTTTCCGATTTTAAGTGGGCCCCAGGAAATGGCCACTGAACTCTTGAAAAGCAGACTGTGGATACATGGCATGGGAAGGATATTATTTATAAGCAAAAGTGATATAGCCAGGACATGTACTCTCTATACCTCTGTGGATTATGCAATAAAGTGGACTAATTCCATGACAAAAGTCTTAATAAAAGTTTTTGAAGATTTCTCTAACAGTGTGTTTTAAGCTTCACTGTATTGATCACCAGTTAGTAATGGCACATAATCACAATACTACTTCATGGATTGTTTTTCTGCTCATTGGTAAAATATCACTGCCTTCATCATTGAAGTAACTTTATTATGAATTAGACAAGAACATGCCTAAACTCTAGCCTCATTTTGACTGTGAAATTTCTATATGGAATTCAAGTAAACATACAGTCTTTCTTGGTCCCAAATTTCTATCCCCAAAAGTACAAGTGTGAGAACAGGTGAACTTAACAGTCCATTCAAACTCTAAGATTGTAATTGTTTCCTGAACAAGTAATGAACAGAATAGCATTCACTCTGCCAGTGGATTTCTAACATTCAAAAGTGAAAAAAGAAGAAGAAAAGTAAGAGCATGATGTAATGAGCTCTTTGTAGCCTAGGACATAATTTGAAGCATCCCTGCATCTCCGGGATGAAGATGTCTTGATCATTGTGAATAATCTTTTTGATGTGTTCTTGAATTCCATTTTCAAGTATTTTATTAAGAATTTTGTGCATCCATACTCAAAGAGACATTGGCTATAATTGTCTTTGTTTGTTGGGTCTTTGCACAGTTCTGGTATTGGAGAAATACTGTCTTTATGAAAAGAATTTGGAAATGCTTCCTTTAGTTCGATGAGTGTTGGTATCAGCAGTTCTATGAAGGTCCTGAAGAATTCAGCACTCTACCCATCTGGCCACGGGAGATTTTTAATTATTGTTTCTATTTCTTTCAATATTCTTATTCTATTTAAATTATTTATATAATCTTACTTTAGCTTTGGTATGCCATATAAATCTACAAACTCATCCACTTTTTTTAGATTTCCTAGTTTAATGTAACATGTATTTTAATGTAAATTCTGTGTATTTCTTCAATATCTCCTTTTTTAACTCTAACGTTATGAATTTGGATTCTTTCTCTCTTTATTTTGATAAACTTGGCTAAATGTTTGCCATTCTTATTAGTCTTTATAAAGAATTAACTCTTTGTTTCAGCGATTCTTTGTGGAAAGTGTTTAAAAGCTTAGAGGAGCTGGAGGACATTCTCTAAATGAGCTGAGCAAAGCTCATATGAGCTCACAGAGACTGAAACAGCAGAGGGTTACAAATGTCTGAACCGGGTCCTTTGCAGATATGCTATAACTTTCGGTTTAGTACTTTTATGGGACTCCTGAATGTGGGAATCAGTGGGTCTCTGATTCTTGTGTCTTCTTTTGAGAATCTTTTAGTTTTCTGTTGGATTGACTTGTCCAATTTTGATATGATGGCTTTCATTTTATCTTATATTTTATTTTTTTATGTATTACCTCTTAGAAACCTGTTCTTTCTAATGAAAGACAGAAAGAGTGGATCTAGATGGAAGAAAAAGTATGGAGGTACTTGGAGAAGTATAGGGAGGAAAATCTGTATGCAAATTATATTGTATGATAAAAAAAAACTATGATTAATAAAAGGCAAAAAAAGAAATTGCTATCCGAATTTATTTCTTCTTACTGATAGCCATGCTCTACTGAAAATATTGTGGTATTTTGTTTTTCACGTTTTTTGCTTTAACTGTTTTCAATGAGTCTCATTTTATTTTCATCTTGATTACCTTTCATCAGGTTTCATTATGTAAATTAAAAATATGCTCTGTATTTTTATGTTTCAGGCCTCTAATCTTTGTTAGGTGACAATGAATCACACAGAATTGATAAAATAAATAGACATGCAAAAAAGAGTAAAAAATACTCACATTTAATACTAAAACTTCCATTTCACAACAATAAAGCAACATCAATATGGATAAAAAGTTTAACTAAAAGTGAGAAAAAACACTTAAGACTTACCTACTGAAGAGTCTAGAAATAAAATAAAATTTCTTACCATTTGAACTACTACTAAGGCAAAATATTTTAATAATAGCTGAAATATTCTTTAAAAATTAATATAAATTCATTACTGAAATGTTGTAGCACTCTGCACCTGAACTCTGGAACTTCCAAGTGTTCTTTCCTGAGTTTGGGAAGAAGATGCTCTTGAGGAACCCTATTACCTTTAAGCACAGAACTGAGATCACTCCCAAATTTTTTATAAAACTCAAAAGCACTAGGAGGTATTCTGTCTAGTATACAGGATTTTTTTTAATTTTTGTTTTTTGTTTGTTTGATTGTTTTATCCAAGAACTACATGTACATCAGGAGTTGTTATAGGTTACAGTATTTAACAAAATTCTGTAGTATTTTGTAAAATTCAAAAAATAATAATTCAAGTGAAAAGAGAATTGATCACCTCTTAATAGTATCAGTAATTTACAGATTAATCATAAGGACTAAAATGCATCTAGTCCAACACATGAGGACTGAGTATTCACCCTGATTTTAAATTATCCTGAAAGCTTTCATATTGTTTGTGTTGATATGCTTTGACAGGCCCTTTCTTAGCGAGTTTATTACTATACAACATCCTGTACAATCTCACAATTAACCACAGGTCAACTAAGAGTCTATCTAAAGATGAGAAACTTCAAGAATAATCCAGTTTGATCAGGCAAATATGATTTCTCACTATATGTGTAGACACAGGTCGGTCACAGGCACATGTTTCTCATTTGTCCTGAGGAAACTTTGCATCCAGATTGAACAACAATGGACTAGGATACATATACATGTGACTATGGAGCACTTATAGGAGGAATAGCAAAGAACAATATGGACCTTGTAAGAAAAAGGAAAATGTAGATTGAGCTTCTCTATGATCAGGTTATGGGTCCTCTGCAGAATTTGTAGCTAAGATTTAGAAGAGACATGTTTTGCCATATCTCAGAAAAAGAAAAAAAACTACAACTTTCTATCCCAAAAGCAGGGACACACCATTATTCCACTCATTTAGCTCAGCATTCAGAACATCAAGCACTGGCAGAGGTAGCACTCATAGATAAAGAAAACTAAACATAGGGATAGAGTAATAACTAACCAAGATAAATTCTACCAAAATCACAGCTTCTAGAAGACTCTGAGGATATTTTGAACCAAGAAAGAATAATATGCATTTAAAGAATCAGAACTGGGGGGACGTTAAGGGGGGATCTGTAGACCAAGGGAAGTGGAAAATCACTGGGAGCCCACAATGGAGACTTTGGCAAGGGCTTCAAACAATGGGGTATGGGGAACCTGAACAGCCCATCTCATGTGGCCAGGAAGACTCCCAGTGGAGGGACAGACACCACCCTAGCCACAAAACATTTGACCTATAACTCATCCTTCCTCCAGGACCCACTGGGACAATGGAAGGGCAGAACCCCATGCCAAAGGAAAGAACCCCTGCCTGATTCTGAAGGGTAGGCCAGGAACTGGAGACTGGAGAGCCAGGAGGCGATTTCTAATGATATCCTGTTCTACTCATAGATCAGTACCTAGCCCAGTCTCCATCAGAGAGGCTTCTGCAGGCAGCTGATAGGAACAGATGCAGAGGTTCAGAGCCAAACATCATTTAGAGCTCCAAAAAACTCGCAGAAGAGGGGGAGGAGCCATTTTGGGACCAGATGGGACAGGAACATCAAGAGAGCAAGCCCCACGGAGTCAATGGACCAGCACTATTGGGGTCCCTCAGATCCTGAAGCACAAGACAGGGAAACTGAAGGGTCTGCTAGATATGTTATGTGGTTAACTGGCTTGGGGTTCTTGCAGAGAGTCTGCAGGCTACAGTGCTTGGTGGAGGTTTTCTGATGCTTTTGTCTGTCCTTAGGGCCCCATTTTCTCCAGCTGGGTGGCCTGTTCCACCCTCAATGTGATGACTGGTGCCCGGCTTTGTCCCATTTGTTGTGCCCTGTTTTAGTGGTGACCCTGGGAGGACTGCTCTCTTCTATGGAAGAAGCTGGGGAGGAAAGGGATGAGTGGATGGGGAAGGGGAGGATATATAATAGGAGGAGAGGCAGGATGGGGGAGCTGGGAGGAATGGAAGGACGATCGGGCGGGGGAGTTGGTATGTATTACACAAAAGAAGAAAAATAAATTTAAAAAATATTTGAATTGAAATTAAATTTTAAAAAACCATATACTTTCCTCAAAACCCAAGAACTAGAGTTTAATCTGTAATGTAAACGATTCTCTAGATTATTGAAAATAGAATTATTGTTGGGTGCCTTGAAAATTTGCACTTGGTGTTTATCTTCGGGAAGCATGCAGAGTACCTTCCTGTACCAAAGATGCTAGAACGTAGAGGTGAATGCTCTATGTAGGCACCAGCTTGACTTCTTGTTTAATGAGTTGTATAAGTGTTGTCTTCAGCAATGGGAACTTGCCACCAGTTTATAGAGAGCAACGTATAGACCTGGCAGAAATTTTCTTCAATGTTTGAACTCCTTCAAACAGAAAATCAATTAGATGTAACCCAATACTGGTAACAAGAGATGCTCAGTTAAGACTCTGTCTTCCCCATTATTAGCAATTTCACGCAGTCCTACAAATCCTTCCATCTTCTGATATCTTCTTAATTTCTTTCATCAATGCCCTAAAGTTTTGTCATACAAGTTTTTCATTTGCCTGGTTCAAGTTATCTCATGATATTTTATATTATTTGAGGCTATACATTTGTCATTTGTATAAAGGAGGGCTATTGATTTTTGTGAATTTATTTTGTATCCACCTACTTTGCTGAAATTGCTCACCATCCGTAGAAGCTTTCCAGTAGAATTTTTTGGGTCACATATGTATACTATTATATCATATGCAAATAAACATATTTTGGCTTTTAAATTTTAAGCTATATCTCCTTGATCTCCTTTAGTTATCATATTGCTCTAGCAATGGCTGCAAGTCCTGTATTGAATAGGTAGGGAGAGAGTAGACCACTGTCTTATTAGAGCTTCTATCGCTGCTATATAAGACAATCACCAAAAAGGAAATTGGAGAGAAAGGGGTTTATTTGCCTTAGACACACACATTGTAGTTCATCATTAAAAGAAGCCAAGACAGGAATCCAAACAGGACAGGAATCTTGAGACAGGAGCTAACATAAAGGCCATGGAGGTGCTGCTTACTGGCTTACTCATTATGGCTTGCTCATCCTGCTTCCTTATAAACCCAGGACCACCAGCACAGGGAAGTCACCAAGCACAATGGTGTGGATGCTCCCCATTAATCTCTAATTAAGAAAATGCCTTAGAGTTTTGCCTATAACCCTATCTTACAGGAGCATTTTCTTGATTGAGTTTCTTTCCTCTCCGATTACTTTACCTTGTGTCAAATTTACATAAAATTATCCAGCACAACCACTTTGTCTTGTTCTTGATTTTAGGGGATTGTTTGAGTTTCTTTCTACTTTAGTTGATGTTGTCTATGGGCTTGCATAAACTGCCTTTATTGTGTTAAGGTATTTCCCTTGTGTCTCTAATTTCTTCAGGACTTATCATGAAGTGGTGTTGGCTTTGGTCGAATGCCTTTTCTGCATCTGAAATGAGCATGTGGTTTTTGTCTTTCAGTTTGGATATATTGTGGATTACATTTTTTGATTTTCACATGTTGAGCCATCCTTGCATTTCTGGGATAAAGCATACTTGATGACTGTTAATGATCTTTGTGATGCTTTCTTGGATTCACTTTGCATGTATTTTGTTGATAATTTTTGTATCAACATTCATCATAGAAAATGATCTCTAATTCTCTTTCTTTGTTGGGTCTTTATGTGGTTTGGTTACCAGCATAAAATGAAATGGGCAGTGTTTCTTCTATTTCTATTTGTAGAATAATTTGATGAGCACTGGAATTAACTTTTCTCTGGGCATCTGGTAGAATTCTGTGCTAAAACCATCATACCCAGAGCTTTTATTAGGCTGTGAGACATTAATAAATGCTTCTATTTCACTGAGTTATAGTTCTGTTTAAATTAGTTATCTGATCTTGATTTAACTTTTGTACATGGTATGTATCAAGAAAATTATCTATTTCTTTTAGATTTTTCTTATTTGGTCCTATACAGAATTCTTAAAGGGTGTTCTAATGATTCTCTTGATTTCTTCAATGTCTGTCTTATACACAGCTTTTCATTTCTAATTTTGTTAATTTGGATCTTCGCTCTCTGCCTTTTAGTTAATCTGGATAAGGGTTTGTCAATCTTACTGGTTTTTTCATTTTTTTTTTTTGCGGGGGGGGGGGGTTCAAAGAACCAACCCTGTCTTTCATTGATTCTTTGTATATTGTTCTTATTGTTATTTCTATCTTATTGATTTCAGCTTTGAATTTGATGAGTACTTGCCATCTACTTCTTTAAGGTGTGATTTCTTCTTTTTGTCCTAGAACTTTCAGGTGCGCTATTAAATTGCTAATATTAGATGTCGCCTCTTTTTTTTTTTCTTTAATGTAGGGACTTGGTGCCACAAACTTGCTTCTTGGAACAGCCTCCATTGTGTCCCATAAATTTGAATATGTTCTGTATTCATTTTCATTCAATTCTAGAAAGTCTTTGATTTCTTTCTTACGATCTGCTTAGTGCCTGGCAAATAGTGTCAGAGAGTGAGGAGAGGCCACAGAATATCTTCTACAGAGTTGGAGATGAGACTGGGAGGTTGGACATGAAGGAACTGGGCCTGGTTGTGGGGATGGGGGGATGCAAAAATCTGCAGTTGGCCTACTTGCTGTCTTCCTCAGAGTACCCTTGCATTTCTAGAGATTATTTGTGAGATTTGGGAGTTGAGACAAAACAATGAGTTGGGAGAGGGGATGTTAGAAGAGTAAACTCTGTGTGCTCCACTGTAGATTCGGGGAGGGGAGAAGGGAAACCACAGCAGGTATTCTGCTGAACAGCTGGGGGTCATTTGGAGGTCCAGAGGCAGAGGTGAAGATCTGCAGTTAGCCTTCCTGCTTCCCTGTGGGTCCCCAGGGATGGTCTAGTAGAATTGGTGTTTGCCATAAGGCAATGAGTTGGGGAAGGGAAGTTAGGAAGGAGAGATCTGTGTGATCTGGGGATAAGGGCAGAGGGGTACAGGAGGCTGCAGCAGCCTCTGTTGCCGAGCTGAGGGTGAGACTGGGGGACTGGATTTGGAGGAGCAGAGGGAAAGCTGTCAGCCTACCTGCTTCCCTGGCTGGATTGCTCTTGGAAACACTTTTCAAATAAAAAGTTGTGTTTCAAAATTTGAACACTTAGAAATATTAGTAGTATAAATATACTCAAATCCAAATCCCAATAACATGTGAGTTCAGGAACTTATACTTTGACTCATGATTATGATAACTCTGATGTCTAGTTGTTTATAAATATTAGTAATATATGGCTAAAAGCCTTGCTAATACTGTGCATTATCATTTGCATTTCTCACCTTTTAATTCCAGAAAATACATGAGTAATGCTGTTCATCAAAACCTAGTACTTCCTGAGCATCCCACAGTAGAAATTTGTATAGACAATTCATTAATCTCTGTCCTTCGTACAAAGTTCCGACAGGTTTAGGGTTTTAATCAAATGAGTGACATGAAACTTACAAGATACAACCATTTTTCCAGGATTCAACAGACGATAGTTTCTGAGGCCAAGTCAAGCAAGGTCTGATGTTCTCAGTCTGGTTTTATATGACAATTTTCAGTGGAGCTTCCATTCATGTATATTTATGACTGAGAGTTATGACTTTAAATAACAGAAGTTATTTTTTATTATTTTTACTCTCTTTTATGTGCCTTACAACACCTAAGGTCTACTTAATAAAGCAGTAAACATAATAAAGGCGTGTGTTTATGTAAAAATTGAAACTAAGAACACTATGGACATATCCATTTAAGCAGCAGAACACTGTGCTTCTGAACTTAATTTTAAGCTAATTTCCTGAAGATTATTTCTCAGAGATGAAATAGCAGCCTTTTCATAGCTTCAAGAATATCCACATAAAAAGATTAGTATGTTATGTAATGATTTCCTTTCATCAATGTAAACTTGTTTCTGATTATATCTAAAAGCAAGCATATATATATATATATATATATATATATATATATATATATATATATACATGCTACTTCTTCAAAAACAAATAAGAGGCATTCAGTTTTCTTTTTCCTAAATAAAAGAAAATAAAATCCTTTCTAGGATACAATAAAAGGACATTTTGAAATCAGCTCCTTTTGACTTTGGTAAAAGATTAGCTAGCACCAGTCACTTTTAGGCCAGTGTTTGGCATACCAAAAAACTTAAGAACACACAGAAGATTTAGGAACATTGTAAATATTTACCAGTGATAGTTTGCCACCTCCCAATGGGGAAAAGATTGTGTTCACAGAATCTCATTGTGGCCTCAATTACGTAGCACATTTATTTGATTAATATGTTGGTGGTCTTAACCGAAATAAATTTTAATATGCTTAAGTACCTGGAATAATTTTGACCACTGTTGCCAGGAGTTACATTTATAGGGAAAAAAAAATAAGTGAAGAAATGCTGAAAATAACTGGGAAGAATAATAAAGCTGAAGAGAAACAAATCTTTAGGATTCCATTTCCAACATCCACAGATAAATGACGGGTGGCTGTCTGGCTAGATGTGAGATGATGGGTGGGTGTATAAAAAGAAATGATAGAAAGGTAAGGCATGTGGTGGATAAGACTGAAATGTTACTGTGAATGGAGGGGGCAGAAAGGGAGAAAGATAGAGATACACAGAGAGAAAACACTAGAGAGAGGCATGAGAAATAATTCCAAGAATGAGACCATGGTCATTAATTAGATCCCAGTTTGCTAAATGGGAAGGATAATCTTACAAATATCAAATACCTATCAGCCTATGAGTGCATGTGTATGTGTGCATGTGTTATACCTCTTAGCATAAAAATTAATTTAGTAAACTTCTAACTCTTTAACATTATAACAAAAGATAGAATACACTGACCACTTATAAGTAAGGTATTGCATTCTAAATTATTACATTTCTATTTATCACATCATGTGAGCAGACTGCATGGCACTTGAGACTTTTTTAAAAGATTTGTATATTTTTATTTATTCATATAAATAAATATATATGTTTATACATGCACCTATATGCATGCCTGTGTACCATGTGTGTGAAGTGTCTGTGAAGACCAGAAGAGAGTTTCAGGTCCCCTAGTCTGTTGTGAGCCACGGGATTCTGAGAACTGAACCTGGGACTATCTCTCCAGCCCCTGAAATTAAGAGCGTAATGGTGAACCTCTTAACAAAAAAGATAGCAAATGAAGTTAATATCCAGAAATGAAATTTGAGAATACAAGCTAAAATTGTCACAGGTATTTCCTCTGATTATCTCTTTCTAGCCCCAAATCTGCTACTGTCAAAAAGGTCTGTGAACTGAATCGATCATTTGGGTAGAATTCCCACCTCAGCCCACAGAAATCTCCACAAAGCCAAATCAATGCACTGCCTTTCACTTTTCCTATTTACAAAAAGAAATGTGAAATAAGAACAGACATTTTACTGAGAAATGTCTGTTGGAATCAAGGACCTTCAAAGATCTGCCACTAGGATCAAATCGAACTAATGACAGAAGGCACACTAAATAAAGATGGAATACTGGTAGAATCAGTTGGGCTAAGATGTCAGAAGGATCGCTTTAAACTGCTATCTCTATATGAGGCTGAAGGGAGATGGTTAAGCAGTTAAGAGCATGGAGTGCTCTTATGGAGAAACTGCGTCGGATTCTCAGAACCCACAGACACAGGCACAACCACATATAACTCCAGCTTCAGAGTTACACAACACCCCTCGTGCACATACTCACACCCATACAAATATACCTTTAAAAAATACTGTGTATATAAGCAACTTATGATATCAACAGATAAAATTACATAACTCTACATATTATCATAACTGCTCTCTATGCCTCAGAACATTTTTTTTCTCTTATTTTAAATTTAAAGCCTTTAGAAAAGTAATATATGCATTGGTCTAATAACAAAGCAAAGGCACTTAAACTTAGGTGATTGCTGAAATATATTTATTATTAACAAAAATTAACATGGAAAATTCAAATGAACTATATAAAAGCATGGAAAAGTTCATTTTTCAACATAGACACATTTCATTTATTTTTAATTTTTAATAATATTTACTCATTTGATGTGTGTGTGTGACTACGCATGTGTGACTATGCGCATGTGTGACTATGCGTGCATGACTGTGCATGTGGACTATGCGTGGGGGGGCATGAGTACCACGGCACCTGTGTGCTGTGGAAGTCAGCGGGCATACGCAGGAGTCTGTTCTCTACCACCATGTGGGTTTAGATAATCGAACTTAGGTCACCAGGCTTGTAAACAAAGTCCTAACACTAAGAAATCTCAAGAACGGAGCCTCCTGCCCCACTCCCCACTCTCTCTGAACTCAAGACCTCTTATTGACGCTTCATTTTTTTAAGACCTTTGTATATTTTGGATATCAATCCTCTACTGGATACCTAACTTGTCAGGATTCTCTTCCACTCTACTGGCTTCCTCGTCGATGAACTGGTTGTTTCCATTACCGTACAAAAGCCCTTTGATTTAATGAGGTCCCATTTGTCAATTGTTGGCCCTAATTCCTGAGTGAATGGCATCCTGTTCAGGAAATTCTTTCCTGCACTTATTCATATTTTAAGGCATTGTCTATATTTTCTTCTTGCATGTTCGGTGTTTCAAGTATCACTTTTAGGTATTTGATCCACACGGAGCTGATGTTTTTGCAGGGTGATGCTTCCTCTTCTAGTTTCTATCTTTCACTTGTGGACCTCAAGTTTTTCCACTTCCATTTGCTGAAGATGCTGTCTTTGCTCTGGTGCACACGTTTGGCATTGTTGTCAAACATCCGTGGCTAGAATTGCATGGACCCATGTTTGGATTTCCTGCTTTCCTCAGTTGGTCTACATACCTGTTTTTCTGTCTGTACCATATGTTTTATGACTATGACATCTTGAAATATGATATGGGGGTCCCCCCAGTATTGTTCTCACTGTTCATGATTGCTTTTTCTATACAAGGTATTTTGTGGTTCCATATAGATTTTACGATTTTTTTTTCTATTTCTGTGAAGAATATCCCAGGAATTTTGGTGGAGATTGTTCTGAATTTATAAATTATTTTGGTATGATGGGTATTTTCATATTTTTAGCTTTTCCAACCCATGAGCATGGGGGTCATTCTATCTTCTGTTGTCTTCCTAGTGGACAGTCCTGTCTCCTTGATTTTAAATGAAATTGCTTTGAGATTTTCTCCGTTTAGCATGATGCTGACTGTGGAACTGTCACATAGAGTTTTCATTATGTTGGAGTAAAGTAATCCCACTGGGTATCTGTTCTCTTTTGGAATTTGGAGTGCACAGCTCTAGCTTGAAAGTTTCCATTGAAAGCCAGCTGTGATTCTGATAGGTTTTCCTTTATATGTAATGTGGCTGTTCTCTTGCAGCTTTCAGAACCCATTCTTCGAGCTATATGTTTAGTGCTTCAGTGATAACAGATGGAGAGTTTCTCTACCTGTCCTGTGTAACTGCTTTTCTGTGTGCTTCTTTTATGTGAGTATGTCTTTTCTTAATCTGGGTAGGCTTGTTTCTATGGTCCTGTCTAAGCTCTGGTCTATGCTACTGACCAGGTTTTTCTCCTGATTACATACCTATAATTTGAAGACTTTGTCTTTCAGTGGTATTCCTACATATTCCTTTCATGGGAATTTTTTTAATTCATCGTGTTATTTGATTTCATACTACAGATTCTCTACTTCAACTTCAAGTCCGAAGACTCTATTTTCTATTTGTAAGGCGTTCCCCCTGAGATTTCTAGGTGGGTTACTGAGTTTTTCAGTTCTATCATCATTTCAGCGTGAGCTTTCTTCCGTCTGTCTGTGTCTTTACTGTATTCAGTTTTCAAATGTGAATTGTCTTTACTATTTCATTCACCCACATATTTGTGTTTCCACAAATATTGTGAGTAAGTCCAAGATGTTGCTAGAGCTACTTGGTCTCCTGCTTGAGAAGGCAGGCAGGGTTGCCTTATCAACTGGTTTCATTTAAAGGGTAAACAGGTTTCAAATGTAACTTTTTTACTATTCCTTTAGTTAAAAGAACTTGCTTTGCAATGACTACTCTCAATAATAACTGCTTGTGTCTCTGGTAAATTATTAGGTGGAAAGAAAAGATTTAAAGCTTAAGTGAGTTCCAACAGTCTAAGAAAGTGTTCTAAAATGTTGTACCGGCTGGTTTTATGTCAACTTGACACAAACTAGAGTCATCAGAGAAGAAGGAGCGTCAATTGAGAAAATGCCTCCGTAAGAGCCAGTTAAGTGCCAGGTGCCAGTGGCACACACCTTTAATCCCAGGACTTGGGAGGGAGGGAGAGGCAGATTGCTGTGAGTTCGAAGCCAGCCTGGTTTACAGAGTGAGTTCCGGGAGAGCCAGAGTTACAACAAAGATACTCTGTCTCAGAAAAATAAAAATAAAAACAAAAAAACAAAAATCCAGCTAAGTCTTTTCTTAGTGTTCAATGGAAAAGGTCCCAGCCCATTATGGGTGGTGCCATCCCCGAGCTTATGGCCCTGAGCAGGCTGAACAAGCCTGAAACCAGCCAGTAAGATGTCTCCTCCATCTCCTCTGTATCAGCTCCTGCTTCTAGGTTCCTGCCTTGCTTGAGCTTCTGTCCTGACATCCTTTGGTGATAACAAAAATGTTGAAGTATTAACTTACTAAACTCTTTCCTCCCAACTTGCTTTTTGGTCATCGTGTTTCGCTGCTCCAATTGAAACTAAGACAAACGCATATAGTCTAAGAAAGTTAAAGCTTTAGTAATTCTGACGGTCTAAGAAGGTGTTTTAAGATATGTAATAGCAAGCTGTAAAGGTATAAGAAAGTGTTTTAAGGTCATGAAAAAATGTTTCAGGTTTCTTTCCCCCTACATGCTATTGTTACACAACTATTTCAAAGGTTCAGAATTTTAACATTAGTCAATGGAGTTCTGATAAACTGATAAAGCACTGACTACTATTATCAGTCACAAGCTCAGGATTTTAAATCTACCTTGATTGTCTTCTAAGTTTAGACTTAAAAATGCTTTTCATAATGCTAAAAATATGTATCTGTCCAATCTATATATCCAGCTCTCTGGACAGACGGAAAATTTTCGTGCTTTTTAATCCGAAGGCATGAGTTTACTCCAGCTATTTTACATACACCTGTTAGCTGCTGTTTTCTAAAATGTGGATTTCAGTTCAGATTACAAACAGTGGTAAATACTAATATGTCTGAAACTTTTATCTCTTCTTATAAACGAAAACATCATGTAATTTTCAGGAAGTAGAAGAAGTCATAAGACCTGAATCCACTTCTCACAGGTCAAATGGACTCCAGATGAATACAACCTAAATTTCCCCACCTGCCTATTCCTGGGGGTATGATCTCCCTCTTTCTTCCCCTGCCCTTGGATCTCCTCTCCTCCCCCAACTACCAGAACTAGGGGCCTGAAAGTCCCAAATGTATGATTCTTCTTTAAGTTCCTAAATTTTAACTTCTATCCCTAGTCTATTTCTGTTTCAGGAGATTTTTTACTCAGCTGACAGAATCCAGTAATCAGCTGCATACTATAAACTGCTCCAAATGGCTGCAAGCTCTAGACTTGCTGAAAAGCTGATGTGAACCAGTCTAGCAGATATAACTGCTTCCTGTCTCTTCAGCTAGGTCAGTGAACCAGATTCTTCTAATAAACGCCCCATGGCCTGAATTCCCTCCCAGCCTTTGACTAGCATTACAGCCTTCCTGGACCCTGACAACTATGTCTTAATTTCAGCAGGAAGTATTTACAGAACAGAGGACATCCTCCTTATCCTCTACAAAAGGCTGGAATGGTATGTCACAAGGAAACTCTCTGACATACAGGGACAAAATGATTACCTTTAGTGCCCGTTGGCACTAGAAAAAGCATTTTTTAAAACCAAATAGGTGCAGATTTATCAGTAGGTAGATTCATTTACTGAAATAGCTTAAACAGTTCTGTAATGTGATAAGGCATTTGACCTGTTCTCTGTAGAATGAGGAGGTTATTAAGTGGCTTTAAGAAAAAAAAAATTGTTTCTTTGGAAACCATTAGAGAAACAGCAGGACTAACTACTTCCCTAACAATCACTACCAGTTTTTCCTCACAGTTCATTCAAGACCGTCCTCTCCCTTCAGGGCCAAACAGACTCACTGACCACCATAGTGCTAGGAATTTGACAAGGATTAGATCTACTAACATTGTAGAAGGCTGGTCTTTGCCTCTTCCTCAGTGAAGAATGCTGCTTCTACATAATCACTTGGGTATAGTAAAAGACCAAGCCTGACAACTCCAGACATGTCTCCACAAATTTAAGGAAGAGCTTGATGCCTCTGATTGGTGGATTGATGACAGTCTCATACAGATTGGATACTGCCCTTCTTAACTCCCCTTCACCTCCTTTTCCTAATTCTACTAATTACACTCTGTCTTATAAACTTCTTGTCTAGATTTCTTCAACAACAAATTCAAAAGATTTCTAAGCAAACTTTTAATCAGTTGTTACTACAGGATTATCAGCCTCTATGAAGCCAGAGGCCTATCCCAGTAATGCTTTGATGAGTCTAGGAAAACCACATACTATTGTTCTAATAAAGGAACATTTACTGCTTGTAACATTCTGCTATGTCCATAGATCAGTTCCCAGCCATCATCAGAGAAGCTTCTTCTTGCAGTATATGGGAATGAACACAGAGACCCATAATTGGAAAGTGTGCAGAGACTTTGGGGCACTCATTTCTAAATAGGATGTCTTCATCAAACCTCTCCCCCTGGGGCTCAGGGGTCTATGTAGAAGAGGAAACAGAAGATTATTAGAGTCAGAGGAATTGGATGACTCCAGGAAAACAGTGTCTTAATGGGTACAACAGAATGGATACACATATGAACTCACAGAGACTATGCAGCATGCATAGGGCCCACACAGGCTGTAGAGAGACTGGGTCCCAGCTCTGAGAAGGGGACGTGGACGTGGGCACTCACCCCTTACTAAGAAGCTATCTGCAATTGACACCCTCTTTCAAAGGAAAATATAGTCTTCTCCAATGCAATTTCACTGTGTATATTAACCACAGTTCTGGGAGGCTTCATGCCGGCACCAGATGGCCAGCACAAATCAAATGAACTCGATGGTGTCTTTGTAGACGCCTTGTCTCAAATTGCTTTGTTTAGGCATTTTTTGTCTTATAGGTCTTTTGCTCATACATTACAGTTTCCAATTTTGTGGTGTGTGTGTGTGTGTCTCTTATGCTTTTTGTTTTGATGTGTATGTGTGTGTGTATATGTGTCTGTGTGTGCTTCTCAGGTTTTTTGTTTTGGGGTGTGTGTGTGTGTTTGGTTTGATTAGGCTTTTGTTGTTTTTTTTTTTTAAATGGAGAAAGGCTATGGAGTTGGATGTGTAGGAAGGAGTTGGGAGAGGGTAAATGATCAGAATATATTGTTAGAAACAATTTATTTTTAATAAAAAATTATTTTTAAAAAGGTCTGTGAGTGTGTGTTTTACATGTTTGTTCATATTGAAGGCATGAACTAAAGAGAAGCTCATGCTTGGGGAGGAAGAAGCTTAACCAAAAGGATAAACAAGGGTAATGGAACATAAATGATAATAAAGCAGAAAATGGGACTATCTGAAGGAGAAAGAGAAACATCCAACGGAGGGCAGAAGGCACAAGGAAGACAGTGGGGAAGGGGACCTCATGAGAACAAAATATAATAATATGTATGTCATTACTTCCTATGGTAGCCTGAAAACTAACAAAAAATACTGATTTCTCTAATACTTATGAATATATGGTAGCCACATATATTATGCTATTAAATAACTTAAATATATGTGTATTTATTTGTGTGTATGTATATATGTATATGCACATTTGTCTGTGTATATCTCATCAATTGAGAAAACATTATTCACTGTGTGTGCATGCGTGCATGTGTTTACGCATATATGTTGGCACATACTTGTCAATACACACACGGAGGTCAAGGAAGACTTGTTTGAGTCGTTTTTCTCCTTGTACCATGTGGATCTCAGGGATCAAACTCAGTGCATCAGGTTTGGAGGCAAGTGCTTCCACCCACGGGGCCTCTCACAACCCATGAACACACAACCTCTGTGACTTTATAAATAATTAAGATGATTTTGCCTTACTGATACAAATGTAACTGAGTCATAAGGATTGTGCTTAATGTTCTTGGGTATGGTTTGTTAATACTTTTTGTACTATGTTTGCATGATTCTTTTCATGTATCAGACAAATTTTTAATATAAAGTATTTATCAGTATTTTGCCACTATGACTGAAGTACCTGGGAGAAAACCCAAAAATGAGGAAAGATTTGTTTGACTAATGGCTTCCTAAGTTCATCTGTAGTCCTTTGTTCTATGACTGTGGGCCTTGCAGAAACTGAGCATCATGTCAAAGCAATGCGCGGCCAAAGCAAATAAGCTTATGGAGGGCAGGAAGCCACCAGAGAGTAAGGGACTAGGGATGACAAATAATCTTCAAGCACAGCCCAGTGTCAGACTTGTTCAGACAAAGCCTCGCTTTTCAATGTTTTCACCACCTAAGAAAGCAGTCTTGAAGCACAGATGAACTCAGTAAATGCCATAATGTCAGAAAGTTGGAAAACCATACATCCTAAAACTATGAACATTGTTCCAGCCAGTCCTAAATCAGGACAGCGCTCCACAAGTCCAGCATTCCACCAGAAGATGGCGCTGTTCAGGCTGGCCTCCTGCCTACTTGTGAGGTCTTCAGAATGAGCCAATGTGCAGCAGAAAGAGGAATGACTCACGCGTCTGTTCTTCCTCGCTGAATTATGTTTCCTTACAGCCCGCAAGTTGTGAATGAAAGATCCATCATACTGTAAACAAGTTATTAAGCCACTACTATCTTCAGAATGAATTTTGTCCTCAGTGTACTCCACGTTATCGTTGCCCTAATTATTCATACGTGCTCCCCTTTTCCTTAATGGCAAATCAGAGATTAGTCTTACACTGTTGAAGAACCAATCTTTCCTCTATTGCCTTTCTCAGATATGTTTCTCTTTGTTATATTGATTGCTTTCTTATATTAATTACAGCCTTTCTTCAAGTTTGTATTATGACTTTTTGATGTCTTTCCGATTTATATTGATGTTCTTAGTCATTTTTGTCCTTTTTTACTTTCTAAAAAATATTTCAGGCAAGAACTTTACATTTATACTATCTGTGGTCTACAATTTCGTGTATTTGGTATTTATTATTGTCGTTTAAATTATTTTGCTATATTGCGGGTAAAATGTTTCTTAATTTTTAAATATATGGGAATTTTTATAGTTCTATCACATTAAAGAGACTCCTTTTGAGATAGGGCCTTGTGTATCCCAAGCTTCTCTTGAACTCCTGACCCTCCTGCTTCTGCTTCCAAAGCAGTAAGATTTCAGGTGTGCAGAATTACAGCAGTGGTCAGTGCTAGGGTTGAAAGGCAGGGCTTTGTGCATGTTAGGTTGACATTCTATCAACTGAGCAGCTTTACATTCGCAGAAAGATGAAGCAGAAAATACAAACCATTCATATGTGCCCTGCTCCCATCACAACTCTTCTGTGATTTATGTGTGCCTCCAAAGAGCACCTCTGTTTCTTCCAGTTGTCTCCGGGGTTCTTGCATATTTTATTGGCTGTGACAATGTATGAAGACATGTATCTACTAGCATACTCCCTTAGACTGGTGTCGCAGCCCTCAAAAGTCCCTGTGCTCTGTGCTATCATTCCCCCTCTTGCAAAACCAATGGGCATGTGACCATACAATGGAGAATGGACAGCCTTGCGGGGATTATACTCCTGAATACCAGTGACTCTCCTTCACCCAGAAGTCATCAACTTCCAATAGCTCCCCAGCCAGCGGTGTGGCTTTGCAATTTCTCCCTCCTCCATGCTTGGAACTTTTCACTGGCTGGATCCTGTGTGGGTCTTATGTAAGTAATCTCTGCTGCTACAGGTTCATGTGTAAACTAGACATGTGATGTTAGGATGGCATTGCACGGCATTCCTCCAGCTCTTAACATTCTGTCTGCCCCACTTTCTCAATGTTCTCAATGTGAAGGTTGGGAGTTGATACAAATATCCTCTCTAAGGCTAAGTACTATTCCTCCACAATCACCATTACCCATTACAGTGGGAAGTTTTGCTTACACAGCAGCATCAATCTGTAGATAACAAACAAAAAATGTGTATTTCTTAGTGTCACCTGGTATACATTTTCTGTCTGTGCTATAGTTTAATGGATCCATTGACCTCCTCGGGGTTATATTGGTGGCCACAAGTTTAGTATTTATGAAAAAAAACTGCTATGGATATTCCGGTGCCAATTTTGTGTGTAGATAAAAATGTTCAATTCATTTGTATACATACCATGTAGTATGATTTCTGAATCTTCTGTAAACATATGTTTAGATGTAGAAGAACCTGCCAAACTGCCTTGGGAAGGTGTCAGAAAAGTGATCAGCATCTACAGAGGCAAGCTACAGCAGCAGAATACAAGAGAAGAAAGAGAGAATCGCAGGAGTCAAAGATACTATAGATGATATGTCAGTAGAGGAAAATATCAAATCCAAAAAATTACTGACACAAAACATTCAGGAAGTCTGGAACATCACAAAAAAGACCAAACCTACGAATAAATAGGAATAGAGGAAGAAGGATATTCCCAGATCAAAGGTCCAGAAATTATTTTCAACAAAATAATTGAAGAAAATTTTCCAAACCTAAAGAAAGAGATGCCTATAAAAGTACAAGAAACTTATACAACACCAAATAGACCAGATAAAAGAGTTCCCTTGCCACATAATAATCAAAACACTAAACATACAGAACAAAGAAAGAATACTAAAAGCTGCAGGAGAAAAAGAAAAGTAACATACAAAGGCAAACCTATTAGAATTACATCTAACTTCTCAATGGAGACCCTAAAAGTCAGAAGGCCCTAGACAGAAGTACTACAGACTCTAAGGGAACACAGATGCCAGCTGAAACTACTATACCCAGAAACACTCTCAATCATCATAGATGGAGAAAACAAAATATTTCGTGATAAATCCAAATTCAAACAATATCTATCTACAAATCCTTCCCTACAGAAGGTACTAGAAGGAAAACTCCAACCTAAGGAGGTTAACTACAATCAGGAAAATACAAGAAATACATAATCTCACACCATCATAATCAATAGAATGGACACACATACATACATACATACATACACACACACACACACACACACACATCAACAACTACAAAATAACACAACCAAACAATCATTGGTCATTGATGTCCCTCAACATTAATGGTCTCAATTCCTCAATAAAAAAATAAATAAATAAACAGACTAACAGAATGGATTAGAAAATAAAATCCAATCCTCTGCTGCATACAGAAAACCCATCTCAATCTCAAAGATAAGCATTACCTCAGAGGAAAGGATTGGGAAAAGATTTACCAAGCGAATGAACCTAAAAAACAAGCCAGTGTAGTCATTCTAATATCCAACAAAATAGACTTCAAACCAAAATTAATCAAAAGATCACTTCATACTCATTAAAGGAAAAAACCACCAAGATGACATTTCAATTCTTAACATCTATGCCCCTAACACAAGGGCTCCCACATTTGTAAAAGAGACATTACTAAAGCTAAAATCACACATTGACCCACACACACAGATATTGTGAGATTTTAATACCTCACTCTCACTGAGAGGTCATCGAAACAAAAACTAAACTAAAGCTCTAACATTCATTAGAGCCAACAGATGTTAGAAGCTCAATAGACCTAATGGATATTTACAGAACATTTCACCTACACACAAAAAAATATGTACCCCTTTCTCACCCTCTCGTGCAATCCTCTCCAAAATTGACCACATTCTTGGCCACAAAGCAAGACTCAATAAATACAAGAAAATTGATATAATCCCCTGTATCCTATCAAGCCACCAGGTTTAAAGCTGGGCTTAAATAATATCAGCAACAGCAGAAGGCCTACAAATTCATGGAAAATGAACAACTATCTACTGACTGATGACTGGGTCAAGAAAGACAGAAAGAAAGAAATGAAAGGCTTTCTAGAATTCAATGAAAATAAATCCACAACATACCTAAACTTATGGAACACAATGGAAGAGGAAAATTCATAGTACAAAGTGTTTACCAGAAAAAAAAGGGGAGACCTCACATTCTAGCTAATTAAGAGGACATCTGAAAGCCCTAGAAAAAAAAGAAGCAAGCACATCCAAGAGGAGTAGATGTCAAGAAATAGTCAAACTGAGGGCTGAAATCAATAAAATAGAAACAAGGAGAACAATTCAAAAATCAATGAAACAAAGAACTGGTTCTTTCAGAAAATCAATAAGATAGAAAAACCCCTAGCTAAACTAATTAAAAGATAGAGAGAGAATATCCAAAGCAACATATAATCAGAAACAAAAACAGAAATATAACTACAGACACCAAAGAAATTGAAAGAATCATTAGGTCATACTTCAAAAACCTGTACTCCACAAATTGGAACATCTAAAAGAAACGGATAATTTTCTTGATAGATACCACTTACCAAAATTAAGTCAAGATCAGATAAACAGTTTAAACAGACCTATAACCAACAAGGAAATAGAAGAGGTCATTAAAAGCCTTTCAATCAAAAAAAAGCCCATGATCGGACAGTTTAGCGATACAAGGGACATACCTAAACATTATAAAGGCAATTTATAGGAAGCTGACTGCCAACATCAAATCAAATGGAGAGAAACTCAAAGCAATACCACTAAAATCAGGAGCAAGACAAGGTTGTCCCCTCTCTATATACCTATTCAATATAGTACTTGAAGTTCTAGCTAGAGCAATAAAATAACAGAAGGAGAACAAGGAGATATGAATTGGAAAGGAAGAAGTCAAAGTATCCTTATTTGCAGATGATATGATGGTATATATAAGTGACCCCAAAAACTCAACGAGAAAATTCCTATAGCTGTTAAACAACTTCAGTGAAGTGGCTGGCTACAAGATCAACTCAAAAAAATCAATACCCCTTCTTAATGCAAAGGACAAATGGGCAGAGGAAGAAATCGGGGAAACAACACCCTTCACAATAGTACAAATAACATAAGGTATCTAGGGGTGACTCTAACCAAGCAAGTAAAGACTTGTATGACAAATCTTTAAGACCTTTGAAGATTGACATTGAAGAGCTCAGAAGATGGGAAAACATCCCATGCTCCTAGGTTGGTAAGAATAACATAGTAGAAATGACTATTTACCAAAAGGAATTTACAAATTCAATGCAATTCTTACCAAAATACCAATACAATACTTTACAGACATTGAAAGGATAATGGAGAAAACTTCATGTGGAGAATCAAAAAACCTAGGATAGCTGAAGTAATCCTAAAAAATAACAAAACTTCTGGAGATATCAACATCCTTGATCTTAAGATGTACTACAGAGCCATAGTAATAAAAACCACACGGTATTGGTACAAAACCAGACACTATTGACCAATGGAACCAAATCGAGGATCCAGACATAAATCCACATACCTATGGACACCTGATCTTTGATAAAGGAGCCAGAAACATACAATGGGGAAAAAGCATCTTTAAAAAATCTTGTTTTTTTAATAGGATGTCAGCATGTAGAAGAATTCTAATAAATCCATCGCTACCACCATGCACAAAACTCAAGTCCAAATGAATCAAAGATCTCAACATAAAACCAGACACACTGAACCTGATGGAAGGGGAAGTGGTGAGAATCCTTGAGTGCACTGGCACAGGAGACAACTTCCTGAACAGAACACCAATAGCTCAGGCACTAAGCTCAATGATTAATAAATGGGACCTCACAAAACTGAAAAGTTCTTTAAGGCAAAGGACACTGTCAATAAGACAAAACAGTAGCCTACAGAATGAGAAATGATATTCACTGACTCCACTTCTGACAGAGGGCTAATATTCAAAATATATAAAGAACTCAAGAAACTAGACATCAACAAAACAAATAACCCTATTAAAAATGGGGTATAGATCTAAACAAAGAATTCTCAAAAGAATATCAAATGACTGCAAAACATTTAAAGAAATGGTCAACATCCTTAACCAACCAGGAAATGCAAATCAAAACTAGTCTGAGATTCCATCCTATACCTATCAGAATGTCTAAGATCAACAACTCAAATGGCAGCTCATGCTTGGGAGGATGTGGAGCAAGGGGAACACTTCTACATTGCTGGTGGGAATGTAAACTTGTACAGCACTGTGAAATCAATATGGTGATTCCTCAGGAAGTTAGAAATTGACCTACCTCAAGACCCAGCTATACCACTCCTGGGCATATTCCGAAAGGACATTCCATCCTACCACAAGGATGCTTGCGCAACTATGTTTATAGCAGCTTTGTTCATATAGCCAGAAATTGGAAATGGTCCAGATGCTCCTCAACCGATGAATGGATAGATAAATTGTGGCACAATTTATTTACACAATTGAGTAATACTCAGCTACTAAACAACTGACTACATAAGTTTTATATGCAAATGGAAAGAACTAGAGAAAAATCATCTTGAGTAAGGTAACTCAGTCCCAGAAAGACAAACATGGTATGCACTCACTTATCTGTAGAGAAAAACTGTGAAGCAAAGGACAGAGGTGCTGCAATCCACAAGCCCAGAAAGATTATGCAACAAGGAGGACCTCACTGGGGACACAGGGATCTCCCTGGTAAAGGAGAAATGATGGTACAGGAGGAACGGGGAAGGATGGGAATGGGAAGAGAAGGGAACAGGAGGGTGGAGAAGATGGAGGAAGAGAAGCTATGGAGAGATTACCAGAATTGGAGAACATGTAGGGGAGAATCGGGAGACTTAGAGCAGTGGAAACTCGCTGGAATAATTCTAAGGCAGACCTCCAGTAATGGGGGATGGGAACCTAAACAGGCCATCTCCTGTAATCAGGCAAGGCTTCCACCCAGGCACAAAAACTCCAACCGATGATGTTTCCTCCTCGCAGGATCCACTGGGATAACATAAGGGCAGAACACCATGCTAAAGGAGGGAAACCATAACTGACACTCTAGGGCAAGCCAGGAACTAGAGTCTGTACAGTCAGGAGAGAACTTCTAAAGTTATCCTCCTCTCCCCATAGATGTGTGCCTAGGCCTATCCTCATCAGAGAGGCTCCCTAGGGCAGCTGAAGGGAGCAGATGCAGAGGCCCAGTGCCAAACAAACTGCAGAGCTTGGGGAGCCCCACGGAAAAGTCGAGGAGGTATTACTGGGATCAGAGGGGTCAAGAACATCAGGAGAACAAACCTCACAGAGTCAACTGACCAGCACTCTTAGGTTCATAGATCCTGAAGTGGCAGACATGGAGCCTGCTGAGTCTCCCAAATACATCTTGAGGATGCTGACCTGCTGCTCTTGCAAAACTCATACAGACTAGAAGAGGGGTGTGTATCCCTGAGCCTCACCCTTGAGTACCTTGTCCCCCTACTGGGTTGCCTAGTCCAACCTTGAAGTAGCGAATTGTGCCTGACCCTGTTCCATCTTGTTGTGCCATGTATGAGCAGTAACTCTAGGAAGACTGCTCTTTTTGGGGGAGAGGTAGAAGTGGAAGTGGACGGATAGGGATAAATCTGGGGGAGAGAGGAGATAGGGACGGGGGAGGAGTGAAGGGAGGGGAGGAACGGTATTGGAATGTATTATATGAAAGAAGAAAACTAAAAAAAAAATTACTGACCAAAAAATTTTTAAAAAGCTCTCTCTTCAGTGGGAAAAAAAATTTCATATGGGGCTGAGGAGATGGCTCAGTGGTTAAGAGCACTGGCTGCTCTTCCAGAGGACCCAGGTTCAGTTCCCAGCACCCGTATGGCAGCTCACAACTGTCTATAGCTCCACTTCCAGGGGATCTGACACCCTCACACAGACATACATGCAGGCAAAACACCAATTCACATAAAATAAAAATAAATAATCATTAAAAAAAATTTATGTGCTAATCTGCCATCTGTGATATTTTCTTTGAGTTATTTCTTAAGATCTTTTACTTCATTTTAATTTATTGATCTTTTTGCTATTGTATTTTAAGAGGCTTTTTGTTTTTGTTTTTTAATATGTATTGGATAAAGCTCCTTTATCAGGTATAGTACTGCAAATTTTCTTTCCCACATGGTACCTTGCTTTCCTGTTCTCTTCATGTTGGTTTCTCAGTGCTTTCAATTTTGATGAATCCAGCTCATCTACTAGTATTTGCTCAGATGATGTCTTTAGTGCTACATCAAGAAAATTCACTGATATATCCAAGACTGTACAGATTTTCATCTATATTATTTTTAAGGGATTTCTTTTGTGTTTTACATTTAGACGGATGATTCATTGTAAGCTAATTTAGGAGGAAAGGGTGAAGTTAGATACTTTTTTGCTTTTGCATGTGGATGTTCAGTTTTTCCAAAACCATTTGTTAAAATGACTAGTAATTTTTATTTTATTTTTAGTTAAACACTATTTTGGTATAAATCTGTAATCCCAGCTGAGATAGTGGGGTAATGAGTTTCATGCCTTCCTAGCCTGTGCTGTCTCTAAACAAACAAGTCTCCTGCTGAGAGCTAGGACTTAAGACCAAGGTCAGAGTCCTTGCTTGGCATGTGAGAAGTCCTGGATCATCCCCATAAGAGAAGTAACACAACTCTTTTTATTTCTTTCTTTTTTCTGAGACAGGGTTTCTCTGTTGTAACTTTGGCTGTCCTGGAACTCACTCTGTAAACCAGGCTAGCCTCAAACTCACAGAAATCCACCCACCTCTGCCTCCTGAATGCTGAGATTAAAGGCCTGCATCACCACCACCTAGCCCAATAACACAATTCTTGATGATGAAAAGCTGTGCCTTAGTACTACAACAATTTTAAGTTCAACATACACTATTTTATAGCACAATATACACTTCAACTTTTTAAATGTATTTGTGAATTTCCCAAGTAAGTATGTATGTGTGTGTATATATATATATATATATATATATATATATATATATATATATATATATATATATATAAAATAACATTCGGAAACATTATATAAGGACTTTAATTTTTCTTTCTAAAACTCATTCTCTTTTGTTGATGTGATATATGTCAGAGATTATAAATTTGAGAACATATGGCACTTAAAATGTCAGGACATCAATGTTTCAATATTTCAATGTTTCAAGTCTTTTCTTAGAAAAAATATTCTGTTATATAATTGCTATGTATCAGAGATTAATGCTTATAGACCAAAAGGAACTTGTATTGCACTAAATTATTATTCAGCGGCGTAAAGTAAGCATTTGAAATGCGGTGGAACACAACTGGCACAAAATCCATGCTCCCTCTAAGTACACTGCTGACCTGCTCAACATTCATTGCTAACGTCTTTGAAATGATCGATGGTAGTAACAAGACAGAGAGAGAAAGAAAGACTTTAGTTATCTGTTACTGCATAATAAACCAGCTTACGTGAACGTGTTTAACACTTTTACAAATATTAACCTCAAACTAAAAGCCATGCAAATGTCCTTCAACTACTAAACAGGCAAACAAACTGTCAAATCCACATCCTGGAAGGTTCTCAGTTACTAACATACAAACTTAGAATGTCAGATACTAAACGACCCCATGAATACAGTCATCCCAAAGTCACAAAGTTACAGAGACAGAGAAGAGAAAAGTGTGGACTGTGCCACACCATAAAAGAGAAAGTGTCTGCGTTGATGAAACACTGTATCTCTTAACTGTGAAGATGGTTCTACAGAATTCCATGTGGAGTAAACTATACAGAAATACATACTCTCAGATGCACATGAGTCCAGCTGAACAGTGGTAAAACCCTAAGCAGGGCTGTAATCAGGGTGCAAAGGATGATGTAACACCAGAAACTATCTCTACAATTTCCTTGAAGTTTATAATTATCTCTAAACAAAAAATATGGCACGCAGCAACTGTCTCAATCCAACATTGCTCTGCCTTGCTTAGGAAAACTTGCACCCTGCCCTCTTCCCCTCCAGCATCTTTATTTATTTTCCTGTTCTATGCTATAGTTTAAAAAGCACATATCTGTTAGTAATCCTTCAACTTTCTCTCACCGTTCTTGGAATAGAATCATTTAAACTCAGGCACGAACTAAACTTTAAAAGTGTAACAAATATTAAATATTTTCTGAGGCTCAACTGGATATAACTCTCAGCACATTTCCAGCTCTGTCTGGGAATGACACCTTGACTGAACAATGACTGCATCTCTTCATTACATTCTAATCTTCTTGAAGTCTGTGATCAACCTAAGTTTTCAAAATGAACCCTTACTGGATAACTCTCCGTGCTGAGTGACCTACGCTACGTGCTGAGTGATGAGCTGCACTTGAACTCTCATTAATATTCTGACAACTTGATTCTGAAAGCAGGAGTTGTAGTAAAACAAGCCAAACAAGTTGTAGTAAACTAAGCAAGACAAAACAGATTTCTCTAGCAAGTTATTTTCTCCTATGAAGTATATCCATTTTTCTTAATGAAAGACTAATTAATCAAAAGCTGCTGAAATATTATATTTGGGTGTATTACATGTAAAAGTTATTTTACAATTCTACATATTATTGAAATTTGAGTGTTCCAGCCCTTTATCAGTTGTGTATCTGAAACCTTATTGCTGTTAGCAGATCTCATCTCTAACTAATATTAATCAGTGAAACTTATTTGCCTTGAAATTTTCTTCAAAATACCATAGAAAATTACAGAGGCACTAGTATGACAGAAGCACATATGTTACTTTAACAAATCAATATGTATGTCTAGTAATGCTTTCTAATGTCTTGGTTCTCATCTGTTAGACATTTATTGCTAATGCATTTTATAACATTTTACTAAAAGGCATTAAAACCTGCAGCTGCCTCCCATAATCATTTCCCAGACACAAGGAAGGCATTTATAAAGGATCGCCTTGTTCAAAATACTGCCATACAGATCACAAATCCTTCATTGCCAGCTACGGAGCCTCTATTCTTCACAAAAAGAAATGCTAAGTAATTCATCACGTGCCAAACTTTTTTTTTAATTTCCACATGGTTGCCTTGGTCCAAATGTGCAAAGTCCACACACATTCATCACGAAAAATTATGATATAGTCTCAAATTGATACTTAATTTTTTTTAACCTGAGTGCCATGTTACTCCTAAGATTGAGCTTCTTAAAATGCAACCTTGCTCTACA
The DNA here is from genome assembly GCA_026225945.1 of Cricetomys ansorgei. Lineage (NCBI taxonomy): Eukaryota > Metazoa > Chordata > Mammalia > Rodentia > Nesomyidae > Cricetomys > Cricetomys ansorgei. The sequence goes on along the minus strand of JAMJFZ010000239.1, from coordinate 5,922,378 downwards.
GTTAGAAGGGTAGTAACCGGCTTAGCTGAGCATACTCTGTTGAGGCTCCCATGCAAATGCTCTGGCACTGCGTAACAAAGAAGGAAACCATGTGATTTGCAATTTTATTAGTTTTGTAGCAGGAAAAATACCCTGTTCAAAGTTTTCTATGGTTGTAAAAGTAATGTACATTGTTTCTAGAATTTGATTAAATGATTATTCTATGATTATACCTTATTTTTCTATATCCTTTCCCATAGGAGTGTCAAATCAAAACGAAAGTAGGATAAGATTCTAAAGAAACTTAATTGTTGAGAAAATGCCTTTAAGTATAATAGAAATTCCTGCGTTACGAACAACTACTTCCCTGTACGCATAATTACATTTTTTTAGTGTTCCTCTATAACTCTGACAGTGTTCTAAAATTTGTCAGATATCTGACATTATGTTCACATTAAAAACAATAAGAGCCACAATTTAAAGAAAAAAGAACTGAAAATCATTTTCCAGATACTTCTAATAGAATAGCAATAGCAATCAAAAGCAATAGTAAATAATAGCAGGTAGGCAGGCACGAGTCACTACTTTTCAATGTTTATGAAAAAGGTTATACCCAAAAGAATTACATTCATCTTAGTACATTCATCTAAATATAATTACTTTTAATGAAGAGAGAATGAATTCTCCATCCCCCAAATATGATCAAGAAAGTCATAAGTAGCTAATTGTCATTACATGAAAAACAAGGGTGTTGATTATTTCAAAAGGACACTTATATCCACAATCTACACCCAGATAATTCTTTGAGACCACTGACTTTCTATGTTTCCACAAGCACAAGTGGCGTGCACAGATGACCTGTAAGGATGCCACTGAGACCCTTCTGGCTGTTGATCCGAAGAACACAGGTAACATCACCTCATACCGCCTCCCCTGCCCCTTCCACACTTATCAGGACCTCTTCACCCCGCATGGCTTAGGCAGTGACTTAATGGTCCACAGTGATAATCTGCAACTGCTCCCATTAATGCTTCCAGTTGTCTGATCCCTCAGCAAGGACGGAATAAATTGCCCACTGTTTGATGGTACATTTACTCCTTTGGGTTACTGGGGAGCCTGTTAGTGTACTGTAAGGTAATTTGCTAAATGGTACATTGTTGGTTTAGAAAACTTAATTGGCCTCCAGAAAGTAGGTAATTTACTCTTGCAGGATACGTGACAAAGCCAGACTGGTACACAGAGAATCTGAGTGGCTCAAGAAAAGAACCTGAGCATCAGACAAAGGAAAACGCACACTTTGCCTGAACTGCCTGGGGATTCCTAGCTGGTCTATTCGGTCACAGGGCAATATTCTCACTGCCATACCTGGTGATCAGATGTCAATCCCTGGGACGCCAATGACGGAAACAGAGAACCCTTTGCTGCACATTGCAATGTTCCATAACCTAATGCATGGACACACGGTTATGGGTTTGCACATGTCCCCTCACCCACACAAATAATAAACAACATAAAAACAATAAAAAATTTAAAGGAAACAAAAATGCAGGAAAGGAGATTAATATGTAGCTCTCTTTGAGCTCATTCTGTAACATTTTTTACGTTTTTTTTTAAGTTTTACACATTTTTTTAAATTTTTACACATCAAAAACAAAGAAAAATAATAGCATGTCTGCATTTTAACGGGAATGTGTAATTTAGAAGAAACACATCGTTTTTCAAGATTACATTCAACTTCTCAAGTCAATAACATTCTACATGTTCCTGGCAAAGTTAGTGTGTCAGAGACTAAAACAAACTAGTCATCCTTGGCCTTTCATCTGCATTTTACATGATTACCTAAAAATGAACATATAACAACTCAGAGAAAACAAATCTCCTGTGTGTGTGTGTGTGTGTGTGTGTGTGTGTGTGTGTGTGTGTCAGTATACATACACATACATACATGTATATATACCTACATATACTCTCATTAGATCGTTAGAGTCCCGTTATTAGCAAATGGTTGCCCTCCCAGGGATGCAATGTCACTAATGCCAAGGGCGTCGTGAAATGGAGAAGCAAGAGGACAGCACAGAGAACACGACACAGCTCTGTGCATCCATCGTCATAAAAAGCCCTTTCTTTGCTGCTCCTCTTAGAACTACTCTGATTTTTCTTCTGTATACTTTCCTAAGTGCTGTTTGCTCACACCCTTTCCTCCTATCTCTTCTCCCTTCTTACATGTGCACACAGCCCCCCAAACACATACGCACAATTGAAATAATATAAATAATTTTAAAAGTGACTAATGTAATAAGCAAAATAAGGTAAGAGACAGTTCTTCCTAAACCGTAAGTAAAAGTGGAAAAGCATGAAAAATCATCCTTAAATTATAACGTTGACTTACGTCAACATTCACCTGTACTCAATTTCGATCATAACACTGGAAATAGTAATGAAAATCACCTTCAAAGTCCTGCTGTAAGAACAACATAAGATGCCCTAAAATTGGACTCTAGAAGTCACTAACATTGTACCAAATACCATGGAATAATTTGATGGATAGAAACAAACGACAGTGGTAAATTTCCTAGATTATATTTATTATGTTCAGTGAAGTGTTCAAATAGCAATGAGATGCACTCACTCCAAGAGACTGACAAGAAATTTACTCTCATAAAATGAAAATATAATATACAAGTTAAAAATAAACTGGTTAAGTGGACAGTAGGTAAATTTCATTTTATAATTAATGAAAATTATCTTTAATTGGTGAAAATTATGTGCTCAGAGAAAAAGAACAGCCCCACATTGTTCAATTACTAAATTAGACTACCATGAGCTGGCACTGAATATAAATTCAAACTATGAATTATCTCTTGGTGTTAAGTATAGGCAATGAGATTGATCTGTTTTTAGGGCTTAACTTCAAAATCAAATAGAGACCAGGAAATCAATGGGTAAATAGTCGAGCTAATCTTCAGCAGACCTCATGTATTATAAATTAGATAATATTTTTTGAAATTGATGGTTAACAAAACTAACACAGGACAGAAATCTACTCAGGAAAAATTACATTTTCCCTCACTGTTTATTTTCCATTTGCATGCTTGATTATTGTTTCTGAATAATGAAGGAAAAGGGCACCCACAAAGTGTGGGTGCATGTAGTGAAGGCCACCCTGAGAATTTCATCTAACCCTTCACTAAAGCCAGAGAACTTTCAGAGTCAAGAAAGCATTGAAACCGCTTTTGCTGATCATCACAAACGAAGATAAGTAACTAAGAAATTTCATTAGAGTCGTCAACGTGATTTCAGGGCACAATTTCTTGCTATCTCATGCTGCTCCTTCTCCTGACAAATGCTCCATGGTAGTCAGTTAAGGATCACTCCCTCACTTCCCACTCAAGTCTTGGTAGGCAAGTCCCCTGGCTTGAACAGTTAAAGGGGAAAGAAAGGAAATGGATTAGAAACAGAAATGATGTTGACTATAATAAGCCAAAGAGATGTAAAAGAAGACAAAACTGGGAGAGAAAGAAAAGCTGGGGGGGCGGGGGGGGGGGGGGTGGCAGTGCGGCGGAGGTAAGCTCTGCTTTAAAATGAAGACAAGACCATGGGGTGTAAGTGCTATCTTCTTCTGAATCCAGTTGTCTACAGCGTAATCTAGCCAGGAATGAGCCAGGAGGGCGTAAGCTGGAGCTCTACCCACCCCTGTCGTGGGATGCTAGAGCATGAGGAGGAGATGTGCGCTCACATTACCTGTGGGTTTTCATATAGCTTTATAAGGGACACAGTAGTGATTTTACTAAATACCAAGAAGACATATAAGCTGGTAAATCAAAATAAACTAACTTACCCAAGACCACACATGTAACCATGAATGGAACAGAAGCATGTTGGGACGTGTGGTCTGTACCCGGTGCGGTTTTCATCGGTCAACACTCTTTTCACTATGTCAATCTATGTTAAATTTCCTTCATATCGGAGACTTGTAACTTACCACAGATTTTGTTGAGGATAAAGTGCATTGTCCCCTTTCTATTTGTATATGCATTTTACATGTTTTATAGCTTTTTAACACAAACATCTTAAATTCAGGTACAATTTCTAAAATACGGCTCTCCTATTCATTTATTATGTATAATTACCAAATATCCACTCCCTAAAAGAAGGAAGTCCTTAGCTAAAATTCTAAACAGGTAGTAACATATTTGCTAAGTATAATAATTGTATAATAATAAACTTGTAATTCATTACAAATTTTTTAAATGTTTGCAAGTATTAAATTAAAGATGATAATTATCAAGTGCTTAAAGAATTGTTTATTGCAGATTTCACTGTTTAATAAACTTCAGTATTCTTGTTCTGCTTGCAAGTTGAAGGTCAAGTTACTGAAAACCAGAATGATCTCTAATTCTTTGAGTATTTATAATTCTGAGCAAGCTTCACAATGCTCTTGGGCACGAGAAATTATCTTTACTTTCTTTCACTTTCTATTCTTTTTCTTAAATCTTTATCATCATTCCTTCTTGGTTATATAATAAACAACAAATCAATTCTCACAATTAAAAATTCTATATGCAAATAATTGCAAATTTTTTATGCTCTGGACCAACCGTCAAATAGTTTGACCACAAAACACATTAGAAATGACTATAGTTTCAAACAATAATTTTCATTTCTTAAACATAGTATATTTTAGGTGACAGTCTAAGAATATATACAGATAAAAAAATTAATGTGATGCAGTATAGAAAATTTCAATCTGACAAAAACAAATTGTGACACGTGATGAAACCTGAGTTCTTGAAAACACATGTGAACATAGCCTAGACCACATGAAGACGGCATGTTCACAGCATCTGCACTTTAGCCCCGCAAAGTGTGCTCTTCACTCTGCCCCCACCAACCAGAAGTCAAACCAAATGCTTTCTTCATGTGTTTTCAGATCGTTTCAAAGACTACTGAGTCTTCTGAGTTCCTGTGTCCATACTATTAGTGATAAGTATTAATCTTTCATAGGAAAGAAAATCATGACACAAAGACAGTAATATTTTTATTCAAAAGTCAAAGTTAAAGTTGTCACACTGAAATTGGATCATGTTGACCTATATTTGACCAATTATTAGAAAACATGGCACTAATGTTTAATAATAAATATTTTTTAAAACAAATTCTACCTAATTTGAAATATTTATGCCAAGAACAGATAAAAACTGCAAAAAATTTATATTTTCAGCAAGAGAGTTCTACCTACATTCTTAACATGCAGAGATTTGCAGGGAACTTTTTCCATGAGTGAATAAATGCTGTTATAAATCCCTTCTATTAACTCAGAGATACAACACTGAAGTTCCCAAGAGATACTCAGAGCATCAGATTTACACTTCCTAATTGTCCAGAAGATACGTACCATTTAACCAGTTCATTAACATTTAAAAATGTGTGTGTATATCTATAGGTAAAGATCTGTTCCTAATTCCCTGGTAAAGGTTCCCCACAGGATGGAAGAGAATCGAGGATCAGTGGATTCTGTGATTTGTCCTATACCCCATACCAGCATTTCAGGAAGCCCAGTCATTTTACTTCCAAACAGTACTTGCTTTCTTCCATCATAATATGCAGCCTATTTGACACTGAAGCATGTACCATGTTTAGCACATTCAGTTACGGAGGAGGAAAATACTAAGTACATCTGAGTGTTCTCCTTTTGCTCACTGTACAGGTTTTGGAAGAGGAATGATGACTAATTTATGGATAACAATATTCTTTTCTTCATTAGTAGCTTTTGCTTCATGTGTCTGATTTCAATGTGTAGATTTGCTATCTGTAACTCATAGCTCTTAAGTGGTAAAATAATGGCACCTATCAAAGAACCTTCTTAAATCTGAAAAATAATAATATCATATTTTAAATAATTTTTAAGTTATTGCAATTCAAGTAAATGAACAACTTCAAAGTCAAATCTTGGACAATCAAATTTAAAATGACTTAGTTAAAATTGCATTGGGAGAGTCAGTTAAAATTTAGGTAGTCCACACAAAAGTTTAGCCAAATAATTTTTAGTTTTATGGTTTAGCTTGTATTTGGGTTTCAGTGTTTTAGATTGAATCTCAATATTCTACCTGTCCAAGCAATCTGCAACTCACTGTGATTGCATACAGGCCTTGAACTTTCCACATTCCTCCTGTTTCAGCCTCGTCAGAGCTAAAATTACAGGTATAATTCACCATTTTCAGCATCCACGTCCCGTTTTTATAATAATTTATAATGTAAAGATTTGAGTCAGAATTCCTTTCCAACCTGCCATCACTCCATCTCTAGGCAAAAAGAGGAAAACATTATAACAGATTTCAGGAATCAAACCATATGTAGGATTGGGATGCTAAATGAGTTGATACTTGTAAGACCTTTACATCCTTATCCCAAGCAGGGACTGCTTGCATGCATGGGAGACACTTTTCAAATAAAGTGTTGATTTCTGAGATGAATGGAACCAAAGTGAAGACCGATTTCCAGTAACACTCTTAAGCCTTTATTGGTTCAACCATTTGCTTATCCACTTATTTATTCACTTAGTTGTGGTTAGAGATTAGCCGTTATATAGCTACTAAATAGGCTCACAAAAATTCTATCTCAGTGTTACACCATTTCTCCAGAGACAGCGAGCGCCTGGCCAGAGCTTCAGTATGCGTTCTTGGGTTTGGAGTGGCGAATTAGAGCTACTTACTTCAGTGACCAAATCCTCAAAGAGACTAGGCAAAGGTAACTTTTACTTTATTCAGTTTCTGTTCCACATAGAGAAAGCCTGCCTCCTCTACCACTGAGAAGGGAACTGCGGTCATAAGACACACAGGCTTCATTCCAGAGCACATTCCCACAGTTCAGTTTATGCTCCACTGACTGGGGGAGTCCGTCTCCATTAATTAATTAACAAACAAAATGATAGCCTAGTCACACGCTGTAACTCTCCTACAATGTGATTACAGCTTCCACATGGCAAATCTGCTCCCTCATTTCATGGACTAGAAAAAGAAAAGGCTTCTCTAAGGGACACATTGGATGAATCACATCAATTAATGCAGCCTTCTAGTCCTCTGATGATCATTTCTGATCTATCTAGGGCAAAAGTGCCCCCAAGGAGCCTCTGCTCTCTCTCTGTGGTGCAAGCGGCTTCTTGGTGAGTTGTAAGTGACAGTTAAAAGGGGCAATTACTCAGAGTAGAATTGTTATTCGCAGTCAGTAAAAAAAACAGTCAGCCATTAGCCCACCATCAAATATTACCCTGTCTCAGAGAATAAGGTGTTCAAATAGAGAAAATGAAAGTTGGTGTAGATGTAAAGGTATTCTATTTTCAGCAATAAATGGTTTATAAAATTAAAAGAAAGCAATCTTCTTAACTCCTGCATTTTTTCAAAGAGACAAACTCTTTCCAAAGACTTGGTTAAGCATATACCATCGTGACTGGAGAATCATTCCTGGGAGTCAAAGCTCTCCGAGGAGCAGAATGTGCCTAATGAAATTAAGTGAGTTCCATCTGAAATGTCAGGCACAGACTATACATTTGTGTGACTGCTTTTATACAGAAAACCCTTTTCATTAAAGTACAATGCTTACCAAGGTCATTGTGAAAGCTGTAATTTTAAAGCTCTAGGGGAAGAATCTAAAAAGAAGTATCAAGGAAAAAAATTATCATGTTAAAATTTATGGTTTGTTAAGAATGCCAACTGACACTTGATTTCAGAGACAAATATATTTTGTAGAACTAATCAATCAGAATGTTATGGAAACCCCCACTCTCTTAAAGTGGCACAGAAAGCTGTTTACTTCCTACCTTCTAGAGGGTCAAGGCTGACAGAGCAGCTCTGATGTATAAAAGGTTAAAGACCATGTTAAGTGCAGGATTCTGAATATCTATTGATAAGTCTACAGGTCTAGCTAAACTTGGGGGCCCAGATGACAAAGGGATCAGATATTGATATATATATATATATATATATATATATATATATATATATATATATATATATATATATTTTGTGCCTGTAAATATTTTAGCAAATTATAGCAATCTAAAATATATTAGAAGAGGTGATTGAGCTATTTCCAACTTTTTGAGTTTCAAATGAAATATAGCGCAACCAGAATTACTTTTAATTGAATGTACATGATCACCAACCACCAGTGCCCATTAGCTTTTAATAAAATAAGATAGGCACAGATTCCCCAAAAGTATTATTTAAACAGTATGAAAATGCCCAAGAAAAAGTTTGCTATATTGATGTAAGTTGGCTACATATTGCTGTCCCCACGGTTACACAAGAGACTCCAGAAAAGTAAAATCCCAGATTAATTTATCAAGGAAGAGATACTAATCTAGGAGTAACCATTTTTAAACAACCATAAGTACTCATTTTCCTTAATCGTCGACATAAAATGTATCTTTTCTGTTAAACCTTGCAAAGTCATTAGAGTGCATTGAAACACAGACATAATAGTGTTATCACATACCTGCTGAGCAGAGGAACTGAAGTCTTTCCAGCTTCTCTAACGTTGGGGTTTAGTGTCTCCAAGCTCTCTAAAAGCTATCTCCACAAAAGCGGCAATCCACTCAGGGACGTTCTTATTTAAAGAACTGTGGGCCTTTGAGTATGTCAACTCCTGCTGCAGTGCCCATGGTTCCTTGGTGCTTCTAAGAACTTCGACTCCACTCTTCTGCCTGCATTTCTCCCAGCTGTGTAGAGAAAATTATTCTTGAAGTTGCAGCCTAGACTTTAACTCCGTGGAGCCAGGTTGCTATGAGTAACCGGAGGATGAGGAGGGCTGGTTTTTGTCCATCAAGGAAGGGAACCTGAGGCACCGCCTTTTAGCTGCCAGGAGCTCTTGTTGATGGCAGTGGCTGCGAGGCCAGCAGCAGAGGCAGCGGGCACAGCACAGTTGGGTCCCGGAGGCTGCCACCCAGCTGGGAGACGCTGTCCATCCCCTCCGGTGCTGAAACAAGGGGCCTGGGACCCTGGAGCCGACCCAGCTCCTACTTTCCTGCTACAACCGTTTCCAGGATTTCCAGCTTTGCTGTTTCGCCTCCGTGTCTCATTTCTTAGAGATCAGTGGTCTCTCGAGCATGATACCCTCATTTGTACACGCTGGCAGCGTTTCCGGAAAGGCAGGAATCCGTGAGGAGGAAGAGCTGAACCTCTTCTGGTTCACAGTGGCGCTGAGTGGATCTCCTGATGGTAAAAATGAAACAGAACGCACGAACATGGGCGCGCGCACAGGCGCGCACGAGGTGGGGAGGTGCAGAGAGAGAGAGACAGGGGAGAGAGGAGGAGAGAGGAGTGGGGAGCGGGGGCGCTGAGCACTGTGGAAAACGTAGAGGTGCTTTGGGAAGCTCCTGGGTCTTTAATTACGTAAGATGAGGGCCCTGGCACCCTGTTTCCCAGCCAGTGCAGAGACATTCACATTTGGAAGCCCTGTGTGGAATTCCGAGATGTCAGAGAAGGATGCTCGTCTCCCACACAGAGAGACAGATTCTTGACTGAGAATGCGGAAACAGGAGAAAGGGACAGAGAAAGGCTATGGATACCCTGGCTTCCGAGAGTCTGGAGCGCGGCGGAGAGCGAGCCGCGACCATGGAAGTGGGTGCGGGCGGCAGGGCAGAGGGGATCGCGTTCCCGCGTGGGCCCTCCCACCGCCCACTGCCGGGTTCCCGCAGGGCGGGGGCGCCTCGCAGCACAAAGGCCTGGCTAAGGGTAGTGGACCAGGTAAGGGGCTGCTAGGCCATCCCTAAAAGACCCCAGCAAGGCGCAGGCACGGGGCCAAGACTGCTGGGCCTCTGAGCTCCGCTGTCAGCTCCTAGCCGCACCGTACAGACCAGACCCGACTCCGCCAGAGAAGCTTCCAGTGGATCTAGATGCGGGTTCCCATCGGTGACTCTACCGGGGGCCGCTGAGGGCTCCGCCGCCCACGCGTGGCAACTGGTGCAGACACGAGTGGAGCTAGACAGGGGATTGAAATACACAGCATGGACAAACGGGGTGAGCAGCTTAAATCTGCGCCCCTCCAGCGCTCCGAGTGACCGGTAAAGCAAGCCTGGGCAGGACGCGGCTCCAGCCATGAACTCGCGCCTCGCTGAGGTCCACACAGGAGTTTGTTCCGACCTAGGGGCGAGCGGCCCAAGCGCTGGGGATCCGAGTGTTCGCCATCGCGGCTGGGTGCCTGCTTCCCGGCCACACCGGCTCGGGCTCGCGCTTTTCCTTGCCTCGGATCTCTCTGGGGAAGTCCTGAAAGGATTCCAAACACGCGCCTCACACAACTGTGGTTCCGCGCCCTAGGCCGGATGCTCTGTGCCCGCCGGTGCCGCGTCCTGCGGGGTCTGCAGGGCTGCCGTGTGAGGGAGGGAGGTGGCCGGGGAGAGGAACGACTGGGTCCCGGAGAAGAGCACCGGAGTTCTCCTGGAGCGTGGGGCCTGCTTCCCATTCCCTGCAGCAGCTGCTCCTGCTGTCTCCTGTGGCAAGAGGCCTGGGCAAGTGCTGCTGCCCTTGTTTCAGGAGTTGTGTGGAGCTACATTTGCAGGAGGAGCACAAGGGACCAGGTCCACACTCACGCTCTCCAGCTCTCAACCTGACTCTCAGAGGCCTTATGACTCGGTAATTCAACGCTGGTGATGCTTCTGAGCACACTGAGATACACGACATAAAGACACAATTTGGGACTAGGAGCTAATTTTAAAATAGCTGTTTTGTTTTCAAGTTCCTGGGGACATAAATTCTCCAGGATTATGGTAAATTACGTTTTCCCTTTACTTTCACCAATGCAAACGTGTGTTTCATATAGCTGCACAAATACGTGTTTGTCTAAATAAATTTCAGAAGTTACCCTATTTTTGTCAGAGAATGAAAATAGCTTGCTTGTTTAAGGATTGTGCTTGTCTCTTGTAGCCACCCCTACAAATAAAGTTGATTTTCTTTTTTCTTTATTTCTTTCTCTTTTCTTTTTTCCTTTCTTTTTTATTTCTGTTACGTGCTTATTGTAATTGATCCACTTAATTGTCCAAATGATTTACTTTGGGCATGTAGAAACATGAATCATCACAGGAAATTAGCGCAGCAGATAAAAACCCTTAAGTGAAGCAGAGACATGTCGCTAATTGAAAGCATATTCACTTACCCAACCAAGGGAACAGATTTACCTTTGTAGAGCATAGATTCATGCTAATACAGAGCTTCCCTCTCAGTCATCCCCTCCTCCCCATCTCCTGATACCAAGAAAAAAGAAACGGTTGATTAGTTTGAACTGTCAAAACTAACAGATCGTGGTAGTTTGATGTCTTTTTTGTACATTTCTCATCAAGCGGCACAAAGCGTTGTGGAATGATGATACAGTGCGTATACAGTAGGTCACCTGAAGCTACAAATGGGTGTAAAGTATGATAAATCAGGGCCCGATAGGCTGAGGCAGATTGGGAAAATTTGCTCTTGGACAAGAGTCGAGGAAAAAATCATTTAAATCACTTTCAATCTTAAAAGTTACTTATATTTTCTAAATGTTCCTGTTTGGTAAAGTATAGAAGGAAGACTATAGAGCAACCTGTGAAGAACAGGCAGAGTGAGCAGAGCCCTTAACTGGCCTAGTCAATCTCAGTTTACTACATTAAGGCACAGCCTCGCTGGCACATGCCTCCCACCACCACAATCTTAAAAACAGAATAGGTGCACATTTTGGGAAACGATGAAAGCGAAGTCCTGTCGGGGGAACACTTGGCAGTGCAATGTCACAGCTCAATGGAATGGAATGCCATAATCTTTGCTACTACTGTCTGGACAGCTTCCCTAATCCTGCTAACTATTTAGTCATCTTGGGTTCAAGATGGGTAATAATGTCTGCTATTTTGATTTCATTATCATATGGAACCAACATACTTAAACATCAAAAAAATAGAACTTCATATGCCTCGTATGTCTCTATAAAAGCATGATATCATCTCTGGCATGTCCTTGTGTGCTGCTTCTACACTTGATCACAAGTACAGGCAATTTAGGGACTTTAGAACATCAACAATAAACTATGCAACCATATTTGTGCCCACATCATGTTTTGAGTTTGAACTGCAGGAACAACAACTACTTTGGCACCATGTTCAATTTACAGTGTCAATATCATCAGTTTAACGGTAGTCTTTTTGTTTCTATTGTATCAAATACAACTAAAAATGCCTATAAGTAATGATTTCTGAAATGAAACAATTATTTAAAAGCTTTCTTCTGAGGTTTTCTAACAAAGTGTTGCTGAATGATACATTCTTTGTTCCTTTTCTGTGTAGGAACTTGTTGGGGGGGGTACCTTTAATCAGCTCTGATATTCTTTGTTGAACCATCACCAGGTAAGTGTCAGGACTTCTTGTGTGTTTGTGCTTTGAGCAGTAAGCACAATTGGTTTCAGATAAAGGCAAAGACCTGACATTAACTGAGGTGCAAAACTCAGTCCAATTTGCTTGATGTTGTTTGTGGGTAGAACTGGACAAGGGACAAGGGGCAGTCAGGAAATCTAAGAAAATTAGTCACTCAACCACAGCAGCCAGTAAAATCCATGAGATTCTATTATATACTACTTTATTTTTATGTTTTCTTTTAAGCAATTCTGACTTGAGTCCTGACTCACCTGAAAACTGCTTAGCCTATTTCTTCCTTTTGTTTTACTTTAGTTGGTGTGTGATGAGTTAATTACCTAAGAGCCTCAAGAAGACTGAAGAAACTTCAGGAAGGAAAATTGACTTGACTGATACCCCAGAAGCTTCCAATAATGAGATCCACACACCAAATCTGCTGGTATCCACCACTTACAGATTGCAGGGGAACTGATCTGCAAACGTACTCTCCCACCTCCAAAGTTCCCCTTATTTCATCCATTTTTTTTTTCTTTCAAGACAGAGTTTCTCTGTTGTAAATCTATCTGTCCCTAGAACTCACTCTGTAGACCAGACTGGCCTCAAACTCACAGAGATCTGTCTGCCTCTGCCTCCCAAGTGCTTGATTTGAAGGCACATGCCACCACTACCCATCTCCCTTATTTCATCCTAAAGACCCCCAAGACCTCCATACCACGTGTTCACAGTCTCCACTTTCAAGGAGATCCTGTGTCCCTTTAGTTGTTCTATTTCAAAGAACAACTCTGCTTCTGGAGATGACTGTCTGTCTTCTTTTATTTCCACATCAGCTCCATCAATCCTGAACTAACAGGTTGTATCCACGTGCGTGTGAATATGTGTGCACAGGTACCGAAGTAGACAGGCAGGACTTCTTTATCACTAGCCACATACTATTTTGAGATACTCTCTCTCACTGAACCTGGACCCGATCTATTCAGATAGATTGACTGGCCAGTGTGCTGCAGAAATCCTCCTGTCTCTGCCTCCCTAGTAGTTGGATTGAAGGTACATATTGCAATGCCTATCTTTTCATATGGATAGATGTCAGTTCCTAGACTTGTGCAATGTCACTTTACTGATGGAGCAGTTTTGTTAGCTATTTTTTATTCTAAAATGGAAACAATGCAACCTACTTCATAGAACTAGCCCACAGCACATGGACCCGTGCCATGAGCTAGTTCCTAATAAGACATTCTACATCTTAAGCATGTGGCGTTCTTCCTGGGCAGACATGACCAAATGTCTACCCACCTAAAATGAGGAACTGAGGACAGAACAAAATATGAATGCCACCCAAGTCCAGTTTGTGAAGCAATTAGTCTTAGTGAAATTCACTCCAGATATATGGATGAGGAGTTACTTACAGTAACAGAAATGACTAAAAAGCAACTTTATCACCAAAGTCCAATCCAGCATGTGTAATTGTTCACAAAAGATGGGAAACAGAATGAATTATATAGCTTGTAAGCATCTCAAATCCCAGCTGCTTCTAGGCAGCTTAGGTGATCTTCATCTCCTAGTCAGCTTTTCTGTCTGAGAGTCTTCTAGACTGATAAATTTGTCTGAGAGTGTCTCTCAATAGTCCTTAGTGATTATATAAACTTGGAGACCGAGAGGTCTAGTATATTTTGTCAGTTCCTGAAGCCATTGAGTTGTTACTACCTGAGCTTCCCCAATGGAAGGGATGTCATCTCTCTTTAGAACATCCTGAATCTTAAAGACCTTCCATGCAGGGTAGGATGGGTTTCCACCTCTAGAGAATTCTGTGTTTTGAGAAGGTTCCCTCCAAGATGAAACGTTTTACATTGGATAAAATTGCTGCACAGCACCATATCTCCACACCTCTAGGGCAGGAACTATGCATCCATGCACCTCTCTGGTTCCTTTGCACAGAAAAAAGTTCTAATTACAATCTGACCATGGAAATAATATTTATATACAAATGGATAGAAATGTCATACACATGATAGATTTTAGAACTGTGTAAATGCCTTAAAGCTTATAAACAATGAATTACCAACAATTGATAAAGAGACAAACTCTACTTAAAGGATACACTACCAAATTTACCAAGCTTCATTAAATATTTATTAAATGGGTTGTAGGATTGTATCTTCTATTAAGGAATCACTTGTTATCAAAAGTTCCTTTCTCAAGAAAAAATGTTAGCTGGGAGGTGGTGGCACATGCCTTTAATCCCAGCACACAGGAGGCAGAGGCAGGAAGACCTCTGTGAGTTCGAGAACAGTCTGGCCTACAGAATGTGTTCCAGGACAGAATTACAACAGAGAAACCCTATCTAGAAAAAAAGAAAGAAAAGAAAAAATGTGCCTGTGTTTTGCATGTGTGCATGCATATGTATAAACATGTGCATCTATGCGTGGGTGTATGGGAATGTGCTTTATAAACAAAAATAAATGAATATCACATGTTCATTTAGGGATATTCTTCCAGATAGTTCTCAGTGATTTATTACTAAGGGGAAAAAACATCTTGGGAAAAAGGTTTATAATGTGCCTTGTATTTTTTTTTCTAACTCTTATAATACCATTTCTTCCCTAGATACTTCTAATCAAGCCTGTCTGACAAGGACTCTAATGAGCTCACTGTTTCCAAAACACCATCTCTTATTCTGTGCTTCCTGTACACTGCATTCTACCTGACTGCTATATATTTTTAACTTATCAGTCAGTCACCCCCCTCCTTCCTAAAGCACTTTTCTCTGAGTTGATTCTTTTCACACGTAAGAATGTTTCCTTCAGTCTTCTGTGATGAAACCTTACTGCCCAAACCTCTCCACACTGGGTTTCTCCGGGTTGCATCTTATCCTCCTAGTTTACTTCTCTGCGATTTTTCCTAAAATAATCTCATCTGCTCCCATTCCGTTGCTTCTGTATTTGGTGTGTACACCAGACTAGCTTTCAAATAATGAACAACTGTGTATCCAAGGATAATCTTGAACTTTTGATCCTCCTGTGACAAATACACGATTATATCACACGCTTCACAATCAGTTATCGTTACTTTACTTACACCGACATTTAAAGAAATAAAATAGGGAATGCATTAACATTCTTAAATAAGAATTCCGGAGAAAATTTCAGATATTTTGGTATGCTGGAGCTTAAGTCTGGTACAGACATTAATACTCTGTTTTCCAGACTTTCTCTAAGTTGGCTAGCTGTTCCAAACATTTAATGAAATAACTGAGCAAAGATAGTTCTAGATTCCTATTCATCAAGCCCACCTAAAAAAATATTTATTGTTGGTTTATCTTGTGCTCACTAAGGAATAGGGGAAGGACAGCTGGAATCTGAGGGTGTTTAAATCTCAAGTCGAGATACAGACTCATAAATTACTCATAATAGGTGCTCATCAATGGTTTCTGAAGAATATGCTTGCATATGTCATCTCTCTGTGAAAAGGTGGGTTGAAACAGTCGCTTTTGCCTTCCTTAATACACAATTCTAAATTTTAAACTGAGACTTCTTGGTAATACCTTCCTTTTGTCTCAGCTCATATGAATTGACATTTAGAAATAATTAACTTTTCTGAAAATGCAAAGCTTATGCTCTCCCAGAAGTATCTCCCAGATACTAATTGATTTTCCAAAAGAAGTAACAGAGACAACACTCTGGAGAAGAAAATAAACCCTCTGTTCCAAGTGGAGATCTTATATCCATCATCTCAGAGTAATCCACTGTGTCCCACAGAAGCCCTGGGTTTTGACACTAGACAGCAGTAGATCCCCCAAAAGATTCACTAAGTGAGTGTTGAATGAAATCATGAAAGAATCAAAAAGTGCTCAACACACAGAGCTGCTCCAGGCAAGCAGAATTTCCAGAGACATTGCATCTCTCTGCCTAGCAGAAGGCTCACTCTGAGTTTGGCCCTGCCAAAGTTACCACACATTTGATAGTACAAAAAGTCACATAAGTATTTTACTCTGAGAATATAAATAAATCTCCATGGGTAGTAAAGTCTGTGTTGCATTTGGTAAAGGGGGCTTAATTTATTTTCCCAGTTCTCATAGATGCTTAATCATAAGAGATTTCTGTTAACAAAAGGTAGGTTAACAGAGAAAAACAGGCGATTTTAATAACACATGCATGTGAATACTGGAGATAGAAGCATTTCTCTCTGAAAAGTAACTTCCTCTCCAAACAGCGGTTTGGAACTCTGTCTTAATTAAGATTCCAACAAAGACCAATGGATCTTAGGGTGACAAACAAATGAACAAAAGATGCTAGAATGTTCTAGAGTCCACTTTGGGTTCCACTGGAAAGTGTGGCCTAGCCTCTAAGCTGATAAACAGCTGTTTTCATTGAAGATGGTTGTATCTCTTCTATAGGAAGGGATTGGGGCAGATTTCAAAGGCCTTTTGTCTCTATGAACCTCTGTTCTGTAATTAGGCAAGCCAAAAGAAGCAGACTGCTTGTCTACCTTAACTATCTTTTATTCAAAAGTATTTAATTTACAATGGAGAAGAGTTCTATATTTTGTTAAAAGATATTCTAATACAGACTTACACCAAAAAGGTTAAGGAGAAAATGAGGCACTCGGAATACAGCCACGTGTGAGGAGAAGAAGATCCTGAGAGCTTTTACTATCTCAAAACTTCATGTCTGATATTAAAGCGTTTATTAGATGGCTCTTCCTTTTCCCTTTTGCTGACTGGAACACAATTCTGTCCCTTGGGCTTTTTCCATACCTTGTTAGCAGCTTTCCTTGACAGGTATCCCTTAGCTCTGGCATTCCCAACACCTTGGAGTCTCCAACAAAATCCCCATTTCACCTTCACAGCTCCAGTGTCTGATTCAGGTCTCCACGCAGGGACTCAACTGTCACACATCTGGACTCAGTGGCTCTCCTTAACCTCCGAGAAAGAATTCACAACTCCTTTCCTGAATCCTTCGTGACTTTAAATTCACAGCCACGTGGCCAAAGCTGCCAAGTTCAGCTGTCTGCCTGCTATGAAACCTGGCCCCTGTCATTAAATTACAATGCTTAAGATTTCCTTGAATTCCTTTTCACAAGTTGGAAAGTTAGATCATGGATCTTGCCCTGATGACACCAATCCCTATGTTCCATTTTGAATAGTCCTTTCTTTAAACATTTCATATCCTGGAGCAAAAGACTTGGCTCCAAAATTGCATTCCTTAGTTCTGTATTTCTCTTCAAACTCTACATTTTGTATTTCTTATTGCCCTGTTTTCTCTTTTTTTGTTGTATATCTGCATAAAAGCGATCATCAATAACCACTTGACACAGTCAATACTGGGCTATCTTGAAATCTTCTCTGCCAACATTAATACAAAGTTCTTCAATTTAACCTCAGGGCGAAAGCAGCCACATTCTTTTCCAAAATATCAAAATGGTCTCTAGGCCAGGTTCTAATATTCTTCCCCTCTGAAACCCCTTGAATCAGGCCTCCATAGTCCAAATCTCCCTCATCACCCCTGTCATCCATGACCATAATAGGATGGCCCATTAAGCCCTACTTAAAGTGTTCAACCACTTTTCTGGTCCAAAATCCCAAAGTCTTCCATATCTCTTCAAATAACAGCATTGTCAGGCCTGTCACAACAATATGCCAGTCCCTGGTACCAACTTCTAACTCCGTTACTGTTCTATTGCTGTGAAGAAACACCATGACAAAAGCAACTTACAGAAGAAAGCATTTAATTGGTGACTTGCTTACTGTTTACTGTTCATGGGGTAACTCCATTATCATCATGGTGGGGAGCATGGTGGCAGGCAGGCAGACATGGTACTAGGTAAGTAGCTAACACACACATCTGACCCACAAATTGCAGGCAGAGAGAGACAGAGAGAGGGAAAGAGAGAGAATTGGCATAGTGTGTGCTTTAGAAACCTCAATGCTCATCCCCCAGTAACACACCTCTTTCAACAAGGCCAAACATACATCAACAATTCCACACTCACACATCCTCCAACAAGGTATACATACTCCAACACGAGCGTACCACCCAATTCTTCCCATACAATTCCACCAGCTGCAGACCAAGCAATAAAATATATGAATGTATGGGAACTATTCTCATTCAGACTATCTCAAAAAGTAACAGAAATGGTACCACAGACAGAAAAGCTGTCTCTATGACTTATCATTTCCAAAATATAGAAATTTGATTACATTTAAATATAGGGCCCAAAAAATAAGGTTTCAATTTACAGTTGAGATGTGTTTTGATGTCTGAAAAATATTAAAATTGAATATAGCTTCATGAAACCTGTGAAAAGCAGCATAGCTTTCTTTCTCTAGTCATATACATGTCAACTTGAGAGTGAATCTTCTGAAATAACTTAATAGTAATAAAGTGGAATGTTTCTGGATACTTAACAAATTTAATTCTGAGAAATTTTGTGTAAATATATACACAATATATACATATTAAATTTGTAACTTTTTATATCTTATATAGGTTAAAACAAAATTCTCTCTAGTATATTAAACATTTAACACATGGCCCATATATTTTCTTCCAGAAAATCTTTTTTTCATGATTTATTTATTTATTTGTTTGTTTTTATTACATTTTTAAAAATTCTTCTCTCCTTTACTACATCCCAACATCCTTCCTCCACTCCCTCCATTTCTCCCAGCTCCCCATCTTCCCTCTCCCCCAGATCTACCCCCATCCTCCCATCATCACCATGCCTCTCCCCTAGAAAGAGCAGTCTTCCCAGGGTTATTGCTCATACTTGGCACAACAAAATGGAACAGTACCAAGCACTTTTCCCTAAATCAAGGGTGGAGTAGGCAATCCAGCAGGGGAAGAAGGGTCCCAAGAGCAGGCAAAAGGTTGAGAGACTCCGCACCACCACCACTCCAGTCTATATGAGTTCTTCAAGGACACCAAGCAGGAAACCTCAAGATATGGCTGGAGGACCCAACGTGTTCCATGTCTGCCAGCTCAGCCTCTGTAAGCCCCTAAGAATGCAGGTCAGTTTACATGATGGGCTTTGTTGCTGTTGCTGTTGAAGTTCAGCTTGAATCTGTGGTGGTATGATTAGATACACAGCATTATTTCAATTTTCTTGTATTTATTAAGGCTTGTTTTGTGGCCCAAATATGTGGTCAATTTGGGGAAAGATTTCATGAGAGGGTGAGAAAAATGTATACTCTTCTGTGTGTAGGTGAAATGTTCTGTAAATATCTATTAGGTATTGGGCTAATAACATCTGTTAGCTCTAACATTTTTCTGTTTAGTTTTTGTCTGGATGACCTGTCAGTTAGTGAGTATGGGGTATTGAAATCTCCCAATATCAGTGTGTAAGTGTCAATATGTGTTTTTAGCTTTAGTAATGTGTCTTTTACAAATGTGGGAGCCCTTGTGTTAGGGGCATTGATGTTAAAAATTGAAATATCATCTTGGTGTATTTTTTTTCTTTGATGAGTATGAAGTGTCGTTCCCCATATCTTTGGATTAATTTGAGTTTGAAGGCTATTTTGTTAGATATTAGAATGGCTACACCAGTTTGTTCTTTAGCTTGGTAAATCTTTTCCCAACTCTTTACTCTGAGGTAATGTTTATCTTTGAGGTTGAGGTGTGTTTCTTGCATACAGCAGAAGGATGGACTTTGTTTTCAAATCCATTCTGTTAATCTGTGTCTTTTTATTGGAAAATTGAGACCATTAATGTTGAGGGATATCAATGACTAATGATTGCTAGGTCCTGTTATTTTGTATTTTTTGATGTTGTGGTGTGTGTGTGTGTGTGTGTGTGTGTGTGTCCCTTCTATTGCATAAAATGGTGTGAGATTATTTAGTTCTGGTGTTTTCCTAAGTGGACTTAACCTCCTTGGGTTAGAGTTTTCCTTTTAGTATCTCTTGTAGAACAAGATTTGTTGTAGATAGATATTGTTTTAATTCGAATTTATCATGAAAAATTTTGTTTTCTCTGTCTCTGGTTATTGAAAGTTTTGCTGGGTATAGTAGTCTAGACTGGAATCTGTGTTCCCTTGGAGTCTTTAGTACTTCTGTCCAGGCCCTTCTGGCTTTTAGCATCTACATTGAGAATCTGACTGTTGTAGTAGTACACTGCAATCTTTTACCCTCAATTTAGGGAAAGAAAAAAGAAAGATAGAAAGAAATTTTTCAGGCAGCCTTGACAGAGAAAGAGAGAAAGGTAGATATTTTCACAGCCTTTTTAGGCTGTCCTACACTTGGAGAGGACTAACTGACAATGAGTCAGACTAGCATCTCAGCTCACTATCTGCAAACCCAGTCTCTCCAACAGATGTTCTTCTATGCAAGAATCAACACACTAATGATGAAAAAAAAAAAAAAAACAACCAATGAACCACCAACCAACATCCAATCCAGCTCTCAGAACTTCAAACCTTTTATACTCTAAGAAAAAGTTCCCATAATCCCAAGCAGCATGCAAACCCAAGAACAAGCTACAAGTGCCAAAACAGCTGCAATTAACCAAGTTACAGCCACCAGCATCAAGCATTCCAAATCAAACTCATAATCATCTACCACACCTGGGATGGGATCATAAACCTAGTCAAAATGCCATTTTGAGTTTTTAAAGAAACCAACATAACAAAAACTTCTTACAATTGTCTCACTACAGGGTGTGGTTCTAATAGGTTTGTCTTGATATGTTACTTACTGTTTTTCTCTTGCAGCTTTTAGCATTTTTGCTTTGTTCTGTATGTTTAGTGAATTGATTATTACGTGGCAAGGGGAGTTTCTTTTCTGGTCCAATCTATTTGGTGTTCTATAAGCTTCTTGTACCTCTATAGGCATCTTTCTTTAGATTTGGAAATTTTTCTTCAATGATTTTGTTGAAAATATTTTCTGAGCCTTTGAGTTGACAATCTTCTCCTTCCTCTATTCCTATTACTTTTCGGTTTGGTCTTTTCGTAGTGTCCCAAGATTTCCTGGATGTTTTGCATCAGGAGTTTTGTGGATTTAATATTTTCCTTTACTGACATATCTATTTCGTCTACAGTGTCTTCGCGCCTGAGATTCTCTCTCCCATCTCTTGTGGTCTGTTGCTGTCGCTTGCCTCTGTAGTTCCTGATCACTTTTCTAAGTTATTCATTTTCAAAATTCCCTCGGTTTGTGTTTTCTTCATGGCTTCTGTTTACATTTTCAGATCTGGAAAGTTTTGCTTGTGTCCTTTAATTGCTTTTTTTTCCTGGCTTTCTTCAAGGGATTTATTCATTTCTTTTAATTGTGTTTTCCTGTGTTTCCTTAGATGTGTTTCTCAATTTCTCCAACTGTTTTTCTTTTTATTGACTTCTTTGAGGGATTTATTTATTTCCTCTTTAAGGACCTCTATTGTCTTCATAAAGTTGGTTGTAAGGTCTTTTTATTCTGCTTTGCCTGTGTCAGATTGTTCAGAGTTTTTTGTCAGAAAGGCAGTTGGGCTCTGATGGTGCCATATTGCCCTGGTGGTTGTTGATTGGTTTCTTACACTGGCGGTAGGCATCTGTGCTTGGGTTGATTATAGGTTTAGGTATCAATTTCTGAATTTTTCTTTATTGGATGAGAGTTTAGCTCCTTGAGTTGTTTCTTCTCTTGTCTCCTGGTCCATGTGGCTTGGGGTAGGGCTGGGGATTTCCTCTGGAGTTGGTGAGTGGGGCTTGGGAGGATGTGGGCTCTTGGTCCTGCAGAGAGTTTCCCTTGGTGTTCTGAAGGCTGGCTTCACTTCTGAAGTCATGGCTTCTGGTCCAAGCAGGGAACCTCTGGAGTTGTAAAAGGTGGGATAGCCTCTGGTCCAAGCAAGGAGCTTCTGCTGGAATCGGGGGATGGGGCAAGGTGGCAACAAAGAGGAGAAAGAAGATTGGAGAAGGTACAGGGGTTGGGGAACACGACGAGAGTGCGGGGATTCTGTGATAGGGACAGCCTCCTACCTGCAGTGTGTGGCAGCTAGGGTGGCCTCTGGTCCCAGCAAGCTATATATATATATATATATATATATATATATATATATATATAATTTCTTAATTCCTAAAATGTCAAGTTATCAGGAATACATACTACGTAGGAGGTTTGCGTTCTTCAATGGGTATTTTAAAAATCGTACTCATAATGTCAATTAATTTAATTAAAATAATATAAGTTCTGAATATGATCATCTGTAGGGAATCCAAGACAGACTCATTAAAGTCATATTCTATCATTTATTATGTCTTCAGCACAAAGCAGGACTTTGCCAGAGTCCCAGCCCCTTACAGATTCCTGGCCTCTACCAATTGAGAGTAAATACATGAATTTGATTTAGGAGTGCACTGAGTTTAAAATAACACTGAACCAAACCATGAAGCCTGGAACAGCCTCAACTCCCAGTTGTAACATGGGTACATCTATTCAGAGAGCACAAAGGATTTGTGTGTATCCCTTCCCATGTTATCTCACATGTCTCTATTTGTGTCTTATTCTGTACATTCTCTAACCATCCAAAGACACTATCAACTTATGGCTGATTTGGCAGCAGCAGACATGAGACTCAACTTGGGTCTGAAGGGTTTGCTCAGGACCAAGAAAAAATCCTCCTCCTCCCTCCTCCACCCCCTCCTCCTCCTCCACTTCCTCCTCCTCCTCCTCCTCTTGCTCCCCCTCATCTCCTCTTCCTCCCCCTCGTCGTCGTCGTCGTCGTCGTCTCCTCCTCCTCCTCCTCCTCCTCCTCCTCCTCCTCCTCCATCCTCCTCTTCCTCCTCCTCCTCTCATCCTCTTCCTCCCCCTCGTCGTCGTCGTCGTCGTCGTCCTCCACTCCTCCTCCTCCTCCTCCTCCTCCTCCTCTTCCTCCTCGTCTCGTCGTCGTCGTCCTCCTCCTCCTCCTCCTCCTCCTCCTCCTCCTCTTTGAGGAGATATTTCTGTACATTTCCTCCCTCAGTGAGCTGCCACTTTTGTTACTGGTCTTAACCATTCTGACAGGTACAAGGTGAATCTCAAAGTAGTTTTGATTTGCATTTCCTTGGTGATTATGGATGCTGAACATTTCATAAAGTATTTCTCAAACGTTTGAGCTGCCCCTATTGATAATTCTCTGTTTAAATCTGTACCCCGTGTTTATAACTGGATTATTTGGTTCTTTCATATTTAGTTTCTTGAATTCTTTATATCTTTGGGATATTAGTCCTCTACCAGATGTGGAGCTGGTAGAAATCTATTCCAGTTCTGTAGGCTGCTTTGTCTGAACTGTAGTGACCTTTGTCTTATACAGAAGCTTTTCAGTTTCATGAGATCCATTTATTAATTGCTGATCTTGGTACCTTTGCTATAAGTGTTCTGTTCAAGAATTCATTTTCTCTCTCCACATCTATTCAATATAGTACTTGACATTTTAGCTAAAGCAATAAGACAAATGAAGGAGATCAAAAGTATACAAATTGGAAAGGAAAAACGTCAAAGTATCTTTATTTGAAGATGACATAATAGTACGCGTAAGTATCCTAAAAATTCCACTGGGGAAGTCTTACAGTTGATAAACACTTCCAGCAAAGTACCTGAATCCAAAATTCACTCACAAAATTCAGTCGCCCTGATATATAAAAGTGATGAAAGGACTGAGAAAGAAATCAGGGAAACAATGCATTTCACAATGGCCTCAAATAGTAGAAAGTATCTTGGAGTAACTCTAACCAAGCAAGTGAAAGACTTGCATGATTAAAGTCTAAAGTCTTTGAGGAAAGAAACTGAAGAAGATCTCCCATGCTCATGGATCAATAGGGTTAATATAGTACTAGGTCACCCTACCAAAAGCAATCTACAGATTCAATGCAATCCCTATCAAAATTCAAACACAATTTTTTACAGACCTTGAAAGAACAAATTCTCAGTTTCACATGGAATCACACAAAAAAGAATATTGGAACTGTCATCATTCCATATTTCAAGTTGTAGTACAGAGCTATAGTAATATAAACAGTGCAGCATTGACATAAAGCAGACATGTTGATCAGTGAACTGAATCGAATTGAAGCTCCAGATATATACCCACATACCTACATAAACATGACTTTTGATAAAGAAGACAAAAATATACACTGGAAAAAAAGATAGTATCTTGAAGAGTTGGTCAAACTGGATGTCTGTATGTAGAAGGGTGCGAATGGATTTATACTGATCACCCTGCACAGAACTCAAGTCTAAATCAATCAAAAACCTCAGCATGAAACCAGATACACTGAACCTGATAGAAGAAAAACTGAGGAATAGCTTTGAACTTATTGGCAGAGAAAAAAAATGTATCTTAATAAAATATTTTTAGTATCTTTAATGTTCAACAAATATGTCTTTAACTCAATGGAAAAATCTTAGAATAAAATTAAATGCAGAACTTTTGATAATTAGCTTAAGCTCAGTTATGGTGACCATTATGTGTATATGCATTATCCCTGAATAAGTAATATGCATTAAAGAAGTAATTGTTGAAAAGAGAAAAGATTGAACATTTAAGTTATTGCAGGGTATGATATTTAATCCAAAAGACTGTTACAATGTTATTCCCCTTTGTATCAGAGGTGATAGAGAAGTAATCATAAGTATAGATTTTACATGTGAAAATTATAAAATGGAAAAAGATTTAAAATTTTAAAATATTACTTTAATCTTTTTCTTACCCTGCCCTATCTTGGCTTTTATGAATTGTATCAAAAGGAACATATCTGAGGACCCTTCATATCAATAACACAAGTAGTTCTTTGGGTAATGGCTCTCTAGCTGTCACATTCCCAAAGCTGGGTGCTTGGTTGTACAATTCCCTCCCTTTGAGATATAAGGTATTATTCTGCATCTTTATTCCAGATGGACCCACACAACTGGAACCAGCCAAGTGTGGTCCCTCCACAGCACACACACACACACACACACACACACACACACACACACACAAGTCACTCACTCAAATTAACAATAAGGGACCAGATACTGACAGGAAATGAGTATCCACAGTTCCCACATGTCCGGCAGCCGCCTTTGTCTAATACTATCTTTACAGGAATGTTTGTGTAACAAGCCTCTTGGAAGACTGAAGCGATGAAGCAAGGTAGAGGAAGATTTTTCTATTAAAATAATAAAGATAATGTTTTCTCAAAAAGCAAAAGTGTAGATACAAGTATTAATCTCATGAGGGTTCAATAACTAATAAAAAGACAGTTTCAGAGATCAGACCTGAGACCCCCCCCAAGACAGAAGGTCCAGCCTCTCATGCCTAAGACACCTGGACTGAACCCTGAGCTAATAATTTCCAAATTATTTTATTGAGAAAAGGAACTGCCTGTCAATACAAAGTCCTATTTTGCATTAATGAGCAGAATCCTGTAATCCACTCCTCCCAATGCCTGGCCAGTCAACCTTCCTGCTACTAGGTAAAGGTCAAAACTGAGAGACATGGGGATTCCATATCTTTTGTCGGTCACTGGTGAGGAACCATAGAAATCCTCCTTCCAGAAGGCTGCAGTTCATCCACACTCAGGAACCTGGTTCCAAGGTGACCTTTCATCCAGCATCTCAGAGCAGATGTTTCCATGTGCATTTGGCTGCACAGATAGTGTATGTAGCTTTACAATATCTGAGAGTAAGTTCCAATGTTCTACTACACAAAAGTTGAATATATTTGATGTACCTTCTTTATAAGACTGAGCATTTCTTAAATTTACTACTTCTCAATATTAATATTGTTACTGAGGGTGTTAGTGATATAGACTGGATCTTGATAGCCCTAATAAGCTAGATTGAACTGTGCCTTCAGTGGGCCAATGAAAGTCACAATCAATAGTGATAAACAGAGAAAAGAGATTTGTGCAATGTGGCCATGTTGTAAAGAGACACTAAAAGATCTAGAGACCCTGTGTCCTCAGCTGCACCATCCTGCACAAAACTCAAGTCCAAATCCATCAAAGACCTCAACACAAAACCAGATACACTGAACCTGATACGAGAAAAAGTGAGGAATAGTCTTGAACCTATTGGCAGAGGAAAAAAAATACATCTTAATAAATTACTTTTAGTTTCTTCAATGTTTCAACAAACATATTTGAAAGAGTCAATGGAAAATTTTAGAATTTAGCCACTAAACTATACAACATAACTTTTGGTACTTAGCTTTACCTACCTCATTTGTGGTGAGCATTATGTGTCATAATAGTGGCATGAAGTTCAGATTTAAATAGAGGAAAATGGGTATGGGTAACTAGCAGTCTTTGTCAGGCTCCCCTCTCTCCTGCAGCATGATCTTATAAGTTGTAAGAACTGAGAGAAGTCTCTTTCCCAGAGACAAGTTTCCACTTTCACTTGCAGTAGGGCCCTGGGTTTTTATTACCTGTGCAAGAGACTGCTAGGGATATTTCAATTTTTTGTAGAACTTTCTTTAAATAATCTGATATCCAAAGTGTCTCTAGATTATCTTTTTTATTATTCTTATTGGGGTAGTTACATTTCTCTAATTTTTTCTTTTACATCTCAGTCTTGAAGAGAAATATATCTATGTCTGGAAAACAAATATCATAAAGAAAGTGTAAGAAGGAACCTCCAACTGTCAGTTACTGTCATGTGTCAATGCACAAGAAGTCAAGAATCAACACCTCTCAACCTTCTGGCTTAGTTATTTTTGGAAAGAAAAGCACTAGTGACTCCATTCCGTGGCCAGCTTCGAGACAAGGTCCTCACTGTGACTGCTAGTGAAAGCAGACTCAAACTAAAAATTCATTTGCTTTGTTTCCATATCCAATAGGACCTTTTTCAAGTTTAACAGCTTCCTCTGTTGTCTCAGAACAATATTTTCTGAAGACATCCATGATTTATTATCTTGAAGTTTCTTTCATTTTACCTGTCTCTTATTGAAGAGATAAGGTCTTTCCCAGCTGCTCTTCTGATATGAGTACATATTAGGGTTGTGTAGGAATGAATGATTTCAAGCAGTTAATGGCATTAAAACACTTGACATCAGATTTTAAGCAACTAAAGGTATGAAAGTGGTGGCCCTTGGTCTGTTTTACCTTGAGTCTGTTCCTGATTTTAATTTTATTTGTTCTTTGAATGATATCTAGCACCTCAAAGATCTCATTCAGGTTCTTTCAACAGAAGCTTTACTACTGTGGAATATTAATAGACCAAATTGTAAAGCTTTACACAAACACAGTAATAAAGGGAAAATTCTTCGAGACAACCACTCTGAAAATTGGATACTTGCTTACAGATGCACATGTTAGATGAGCAATGTCCACTATATTTTCATTATTATGAATCACTGGAGTGAAGCATTAGGCGTGTCTGCTGATCTTTGCCTAAATAAGACAACTGTAATTCAATCTAGTTTCATTTCTGTTGTTGCGACAAGACCGGGAGGAAAAGCAACTTAGGAGAGAAAAGATTTATTTGTCTTAAATTCTAAGCTCCAGTCAATCACTGACGTTCTAGAAGTCTAGGCAGAAACTCAGACAGCTATTCGTATCACAACAAAAAACCAACCATCACTTTCTCCAGTTTGAAAATGAAATAGCCTTTAAATTGGGATCACTGAATCATTGTTTCTCCAGTCTTGGTTACCTGACAGAGAAATTGATCCAGGGCAGGCAAACTTCCTTTTCCCCTCTCACCTCAAAATCTTTCCGCGCCTCCTGCAGCTTCTTCATGGCACCCGGGAATCCCTTCCACCCCACCCCCACCCCCCACCCCACCCTCCCCCGCGCCTTCCTTGAGAGCTCCCTTCCAGGGTGCTCCCCTCTCCTGGTCTGGCACACACTCCACCACAAGCAGGAGAGCAGCAGAGGGGAATTCGGAAGGTGGTGAAGGAGAAACAAAAGAAGAGACCTACAGAGCAAGACCTCCAGAGCTGCTGCCACCAGCCATCCCAGTATTCAATTTTCTTAAAAAGTTATTTGCTTTTGCCTTGCCTTCCTATTGAATCCTTTTATAAATTCATTTGTATCTCTCTTTAAATAAAAAGGCAGCTATTCTGTCGTGCTATTGCACATGGTTGTGAGAAGGGAAAAAATTTTTTTGAGACAAGCAACACTTTCTTTTTCAAGCTACTGATGTAACTCAAACTGGACTTGAACTCCCAGTCTTCCTGCTTCCACCCTCCCGCCCCCACCTCCCCGGCTGCCCTCGTACCTGCTGGGATCACAGCTATGCACCACGTCCATCAAAAAGTCCTTTTCAATATGTCATTGCACGTGTCCTCGTCCAGTTCTCATCCTCCTAAATGTGTTCTCATATCACTGTGTTAATAAAGTTTCCTTCTTTACAATAGAACCTTGGCTAGAATTTCATTTTTTAAGCTGTGTCTCTACATAAAGAAATACAAAGAACTGGGAAAATAAAAAAATAGACAAATAGAAAAGACACAAGTGATAGTTTCTATGATTTTCAAGAAACTTATGTAGCTGCTAAAATGCCCTGTGAAGCAATTTTTATGTTTATTTGATTGATTTTTGTTTTGTGTTTTGTGACAGGCACTCAGACTGGCTAGTAATCCATCACCTTCCATCTTTTTTAAGTGCAGTAGTTACAGACATCCATCACCATGCCTGTCTATACTGTCTATACAAGAACTACACTGGCTGAACGATCAGAAGGTGTTTGCCCTGCTTGGTAGCAAAGTGCTTGCCATTAATTGCACCATTTCAGCATCAAGCTAAGCAAGCAGCTAAAGGCTGATCAGCACTTGAAGTCACAGTTCGACATGCTCCTTCTACTATGGTCAGTAATTGCTTGTGATACACAGTCCATTGTGCATATTTTAACATTATTCCTGGTAGTAAAGCAAAGCACAGTTACATGGCACATGCAGATGTATATTCCAGGTAAATTTCTCAATTCGGGGTCTTATGAATACCTAGAGTTGAAAAATGAATTGTTGGATAGAATGTGTACCTTTTTCTAGGCGAGAATGGACACAACCGTGAGTCTCTAAAATAGCCATAATATGACCATGAAAGAAACACATTATTCAGCTTGAAATATTCCACTCAGCTACTCACATTTCAAGAATGATCACTAACTACATCCAGCATCTTATTTGGAATATGGAAAGTAGGCAGCTTCTCTCCGTTTAAAAGACAGGAATATTTTGAGAGCATCCCAACTGCTTCAATTGTTTCAATTTTCAATTTTCCCAATGTAAGACTTCTCCTGTATCTGCTGCTTAGGTGCAAGAATGACAGCTGTTGTCACAATAATCACTGGTGACACTACCCCTTGTAGGATGGAGTTTTCTAAGTGCCATGCATTCGCCTCTACAGTCCATTATCCCCTTGTTCCTGACGCCAATCAAAACCCATGTTCAGAAAAGCAGTGAAATTGCTTGTCATGTCTAGCATGCTGTCTATGTCCCATGGAATAAACTGCTTTTTGTATGGCCATACATATCTCTCAGTGTCTACTTGAACTATTTTGGCCCTAACAAGGTAAACGGAGAACTTAAACTTTGAACTTCACTAACGTCAGGTACATTTGAACAACTTATTGAGGGGCTGGGTGCTTATTCCTTTCTGAGGGAAAGGACACAGTTTCTAGGAGGGTGGAGTCCCAGGGATTTCAGTGTTCTGGAGATGGATTATGCCGTGTCTCACGCCTTTGTTCCATGCCTGCTCAGGGCTGAGATGACCAGGTCCAACAGTGACAATTGGTGCCAGTGACTGTAGTGTCGGGTGGCAACATCTGGAGTGTCTGGGGTGTCTGGGTTAGGGGGTAAGCAGGTCATGGGGGAGCTGTTGATGTTGCAGACTGGTGCTGAGCCACCCTGCCTGAGTGGGAAGGACCTACACTGAGTATTTCTCCAACCCTAATAAAAACCTTTGTTTACTTGGTTGAATCTGTCTGATTCTGACGTCCGTGTTCAAGAATTTCCTGGCTGCTACTTGTGCTCAAGATTTATCCTGCCTTTCAATATTTTAACTGGTACAAATAGAACAAACCTAATCAGAACTCATGGAAAGCAACACTGTCTTCGGACTTCGGCTAGCAACACTGGCTTTTTGTCTCTACGTGATGAAACAAATAAAAAGAGTTTGCACTTTTCAGTTATTGTCTATTGCTGTGCAGAGACACCACAACCAAGGCAACTTACAGAATAAAGCATTTAATTGGATACTTGCTTACAGTTTCCATGATCATCACAGTGGCAGGGGTGGGAAAGCACGGAAGTAGGCATGGTGCTGAGAATTTAAATCTCATCCACAGACAGTAAGAAGACAGAGAGAGCCTGGGCCTGGTATTGGATTTTGAAACCTCAAGGCCTACTCCCAGTGACACATCTCCTCCAAGAAGGCCACACTCCCTAATTCCTTCTAAACAGCCCATCAAATGAGAACCAAACGTTCAAATGCATGAGCTTATAGGGGCTATGATTATTCAAACCATGATAAAATTTGTTTTGAATTCTTGTGAAAATATGACCCTGAGCAAGTCTCTTCCAAGCAGGTACACTTTAAGCTTTCCTTTCTAGATTGCCTTTTCACTCTTCTGAACAATTTGGGCATCTACTGATCCATTTAGAAGAGTTGCCCTTTGATAAATGTCTTTGTCTCTCCGAGATGTTTTATTGAACAATAGAGAAAGAGAGAAACACAGTAACCATGGAGGAGAGGGCACTGGGAATTTGATCATAACTAAAGTCAGGTTTGCAAAGATAGGGAGATACCACTCTGTCATTTCTTCAGTAAGAAGAAGAGGAAGCTTCTTCAGGGAGGCATGGTCAAGTCACTTTTTATACCCTGCTATGAACTGTGTGGAAGGGGTCTGTCAGCTCTAAGAGAGAAGATGGCTTGACTTTCTAGAATGACGGGTACCTTAAGTGGACAGCATTGTAACCTAATAATGATGCCATTTGGAGGCCAAGTCTTGTCAATTTAGAAGTTCTTTTGAACAAAATTACAATTCTGTTAAATGATTTGATTTGGGGTATTAGAAATGTGATAGGAAGTGTCTGGAACATTCTTGAGCCATTGGGAATAGAGAGAAAGCCTCTTGAGGAGATATGCCCTGATTCATGTAATCATGAAATCCTAAGTCTTCACTAGCTTGACAGCCCTCAGAAAGAATTGCAGTTGACCACTCTTTGGAAAACTTAGAATGATTTGTAAGATACTAATGGGGCAAACACCAGTCTCTGTCCCTTGGAACGCCCAAAGAGAAAACTATGAGCACCTCAGTTTTGTATTTCTTTTTAAAAACTCACTGTGTGCTTTTAATAAATGCACTTTAAAAGGGTGTTATGTGTTTGTGTGTATGAATGTGTTTGGAACATTTTGGATTACATAAGAGCGATTGGTTCTATGTCAATATAGAAATAAAGTCCAAGGATTATGACAATTTAAATTAAACAAAAGGGGGGAAAAAAGAGATAGGTTTCCCTAACAGCTTGCACCACTCAGGCTTATCAAAAAATTAACCGAAATGTTAATTTCAAACTTATTCCTTAAGATGATTTGGATCTAGTGCTTTCATTTGTTAATTGTGGAAACTCTGGTTGAGATAAAAATCAGATTACAGAATTTAGGAGTGATGACTTTGTTGTATGACGAGAGTTTTCCTGGGAAGACACAACACACATGTCCACTCATTGTAGATAGGAGGCCCACAACACTCCAAAGTGCAGATACCACCAATGTGTCACTTTGTCAATTATGAGTCTTATTGGGGTTACCTTCAGAAATATGGATGAGGCATTACTTACCGGAGTCAAAAGGACGCAAAGTGGGCTGCATGGCTAAAGCCCGTCCTAGCACAGGGGATAGCTCACAATATCTGAGAACTTTGAACACATTGCATAGCCTGTAGGCAGCATAACAGGTTGGCAAGTATCCTTTCCAAGTGACTTAGTTGGTCTAAGCCTCTTCTAGGAAGCTCAGCAGTTTTATGGCTGGACAAACTTAAAACGTAAAATTAAAAGGACTTTAGTTTCAGGGGTTACTTATATAAAGAGGTACTGTGTGTTAAAATGTACATATACTAAAAGTTTTCAGAAGGACTAACTTTGGAATACTTGCCAAGGGGTAAGACACTACAGTGTAAATAATGTGTTGTAATATCCACAAACATTGCTAGTGCTCCCTTTTTCTGGTTCTTCCATGCCTTGATATGAAAATTTAAAAACTGAAATCAGGGGAAAGCTTGAAAACTATTTAGTTTGGGAAAGAAATGAGGTAGGAAACCAATGGAGGCATGCTACTCGTGGTTGAAGGGTCTGTGTGTTCCTTCTATCAAGACAAACTTTTAGAGAATAATTGATAGAGAAGATAGTTTCCTGGCTTGGGAAAAAGAATTAGAGACCAAATGCAACTAGCATTTTCAAAATGGGAGGTGGTCCCAGGATTTTTCATGAGGAAAATAGGTTTGTTTGTTTTTTTTTTAATTTCATGTTTAAATAAGTTCCTTATTCATCAGTTGAAGTTCTTCAAGGATGGAAATTTGCTCTAACTATCCTGGATTTTTACAGGCAAAGGGAAGGTGTCTCAGAAAGTTAGGGTACTGAATTTTAAAAAAAGAACAATTAGTTGTCATGTCAATAATGATGACAGGTAAGTCAATGGATAAGCTTCTCAGGAGTTTGTTTACTTTGGGTGTCAGTGGTTAGCAAAGGAAACCTACTTGCTGACTAATAAGTCATCTCTTTCAGTAAACATTCATTTTTGTAATTTATAAATTCTAACCTACAGTGTTACAGTAGAAACAGCATCATTTGCCAAAGGGGAAATAAGAAAAAAGAAGAATTCTCTGATTCATATCTATTCCTGTGGTGAGCAGGGGGCACTCAGGGAGGTTTCCAGAGTCTTGTAGACATGGCAGGGTGCTCTGTCACAGGACAAGATGCCAATTTTCTATGCAAAGATTACAGCTCTTCTCTTAAAAGTAATAAGAGATAGTTTATTTTGGAGCCATTTTGAGTGAGCATGGCCTGGGAACACGTATTTAGGTTACTCCAAATTCCATATTCTAATGTGGAAGCAGTTTTATAGTTTTACAGAACAACGATAAAAAAGAAGTTATAAATCAAAGCAAGTTTAAAACATATTGGAGGGTAAACCAGAGAAGCAGTTACAGAAAGATATGAGAAAAGCTTTTTTATAGACAGACAGTATCTGCTGTGGAAGCTAGTGGGCTTCTATGTTAATAGACTCCAAAAGTCTATTATTCAATTTATTAACCACAAGATGCTTGTTTAAACAATGCAGGTAGGCAAGAAAGGGCTAGAATGGAGGGCTAGAACCAACACTAGATAAGATAATTAGTCTCTGTACTTGCAACATTACAGTCTCTCCAAAGTTCTTCAGGTGTAGTCAGTCAAGGAGTCTCTGCAGGCACAGCTTCTCTTCAGGAGCTTTTTTGTTTGTTGGTTGGTTGCTTTGTTTTGTTTGCTTTTGTTTGTTTACAGAGCTATTTCTATTGGACAAGCATCATATTTTGTGTATGCTGGGGCCTCATATGGATTATTAAATATTGTAAGACCCCTTGTAGCTATGAACATTCATTCCTAGGATCTGGTGAAGGTAAGGCTGCATAGTATGCAGGAAGACGGTGTTTAGGAGAGAGAAAGAGCTGGTAAAGGCTAAGAAAAGAGAAATGCTTAATCATTTCAAAACCATTCCAAAAGCCATCATATTCCTGATCTAAATTTTTTCTTACACCTTCTGTATCTAAAAATTAAGTATCTAAAGCTCTGTATCTAAAATTAAGTACTCAAGAACATGGTTTGAGTGAAGGTAAATTTTAACAAGCTTATCTGATATAACCAAAATTTACATTTTAACTAGATTGAATATATTTATAAAACTCTACTTATAGTTATTTGTGCTCTATGAACTGTCTCATTTGTATTTAAGCGGCTAGACATAGGACTTTAGAAGGAGTCACTGTAATATTGCCCCTCTTTTAATTTGTTTAATCTAAACGATATTATTTAAATAATTTTTAATGCTAGGTAATTGTTCTATAAGTCAATTTTATATTAATTCAATAAAATGCAGTACTTAAGGTATAAAACATCATTAATGTTGTTTTTATTATTCTATAGAAATAATATGCTTGCTCAATGAGAAATCATCCACATACTTAAAGATTTATAAAGTAAAATATCTTTAATAGCACATGTCTGGTTCTAGCTAATGCTCAAAAGAGAAATCAGCCCCAAATAAAGTATTTTATTCACACATGCTCACACACACACACACACACGCACGCACACATGCACACACGCGCTCACACACATGCACACACGCACACACACACACTCACACACATGCACACACACACACACACACACACTATGGACTGATGCATTCCAGATGTGCTGTCATCCTTAAATTCCCTTTAGGTCTAGGCTTTGCTATACTCTGAAAGTTTAAACAGAGAGAAGAGACTGTAAGTCCAGTCTCTTGGACAGATGGGACATTCACACAGCAAAAATGTTGTCAGAACTATTTTTTAAATGTATTCTTCTCTCTATACAACACATCAGGACCACAGTTTTCCCTTCCTCCATACCGCCCAGCCTTCCCTCTCCAACTTCCCCTCTCCCCAGTTCCACTTCCCTTTAGAAAAGAGTAGGCCTCCCAGGAATAGCAACTAAACACTGCACAATAAGATACAATTAGACTAGGCACAAATCCTCATATCAAGGCTGGATGCAGCAACCCAGTAAGAAGAAAAGGGTCCCAAGAGCAGGTAAAAGCATCAGAGTCACATATCCTCCTACTGTTAGGAGTCCAAAACAAAAACAAAAACAAAACAAAACAAAACCAAAACCACCAAGCTAACAACTATAACATATACACAGGGGACCTAGTTCAGAACCACACAGGCTCTGTGATTGCTGCCTCAGTCTCTGTGAGCCCCTATGAGCCCTGCCTCCTGATGACCTCAACTCCTATGGCTCTTATAATTCATTCTCCCCTTCTTCGGTGGGGTTCTCTGAGCTCCAAGAGGAGGAAACCAATAGAGATCTCCAATTTGTACTCTCTCCACCTAATGTTTGACTGTGGGACTCAGCATCTGTTCCCATTAGCTGCCAGAGGGAGGCTCTCTGGTGATGATTGGACTGGGCACCAATCTACAAGTATAGCAAAATATCATTAGGAATCAATTCATTTTTTTTCTTTTTTTTTTTTGTTCCAGTCCTGTTTGGTTCTACCCTAGGTCTCTGGACTCTCCAGCCTCCAGTTCCTCCCCATATTAGGCTTGGGCTCCTTCTGATGGCATGAGTCTCAAGTTAGACGAGTCACTGGTTAGTCACTCCCCTAGTTCTGCTCCACCATAGCCCCAGCACATCTTGCAAGCAGGACAGACTGTAGGTAGAAGGTTTTGTGGCTTGGTTGCTGTCTGTTCCCATCACTGGAAGCCTTACTTGGTTACAGAAGATGGCTAGTTCAGGCCCTGTATCTGCCATTACTAGGAGGCCTCACTAGGGTCACCCTTGCAGATTCCAGGAAATTTCCACTGTACTAGGTTTCTACAACTCTGAAATGCCCCTGAATTCCAGTCATCCTCTCCATACTCCCTCCCTCCATTCTTCTACCCCTAGCTGATCCCTCTTGTTCCCACTCCTGCCTGGCCCCAGCTCACCTGCAAAGTCTGCAGAACTGTTTTTTGTTTGTTTTTTTTTTAAGTACAGCAGTGTTGTTCATTCATCTTTGTTGTTACCGAGGTTCATCTTGCCCATCTGGCAGAATTATGCTTTTCCTAATAAGAGCAGAAGGGACTTAATAGCAGTTGTGACCTTGCCCTGACCCCTTGAGTTGCCAGTTTGAGGAATGTTCTTTGATATAGAGTTGTGCCTAATGGCTGGTTATAAGTCTGGGTTGTTTCATTTTTTTGGGAATGGAGCCTAACTGTAGGTCAATCTTGGTGAATAAACATTAGCAGAAATGTTTCTCAGCAACCCTAGACTTCAATTACAGCACAGAGTTTTCTTTCTCATAGCTCCATACAAGCCTAGTTAGTACACTACTTATCTTCCAGTCATATTGGATGTAGCACTCCTTAGCTAAATTCTACTTTGTGTAAAAATATTTCTAAGTAAGTTTATTAGCAAATCCATTATAACATCAATTTTATTACTTCAAGTTTCTCCTGCATCGTTTAGAGATTGATATCTTTTGTATAATTAGGACAAGAAGACTTAATGCAAATCTTTGAGTATCTCTAGCTAGAGTAAACGGAGTTAAAGTTTAACTTAAAAGCTAATTTTTTGTTTTATCCAAATTATGTTGAGTAATGAAAAAAAACAACTATTTTTTTATCCAAAATATATTGAGTACTACTAAATGGAGTCTTTCAAATATTAGTTCTGATTAAGGTAGGTCAGGTTAAGCAAAGAATCATAACAAAAAGGCATGACTAAATGGAAGGACAAAATATGTTCATTAAAATCAAGATTACTATTATTTTATCATTTAGAAATATACCAGGTAGAATATTAAACATATATAATAACATAACATAATAATATAAACAATTTTAAAAATTGAATTACAAAAATATTTAAGAAGCATAAACAGGGAGAGAAATGTTTAGTTCCTCTGAGAACTTGAATGTCGTCAGTGTCACCAAAGATAACTATCACTGAGCATGTTCAAAGTTCCCAGGAGTGTTCTCTCAGATGACGTGAGAAAGTTCACCATTTCCTAGAAGTGAGTTAAAAGTACCTGGATAAAGACCTGATCTTTTAATCAGAATGGAATCCTTGATGTGATGTCTTTTTTTTTCTTCTTCTTTGTTTTAGTTGATGAAGCCTTTGGGTTTTTCATCCTTTGAGGAAGACTCTATAACAGATTTTGAATTTTGACTACCATAGTTAAGTCTTTTATATTACTATGTCTTATTTGTTAATCTAAAAGACCAATATTATAAAGATTTATTTTTTTTCATTAAATAAATTATACAATCATTATTTAATTTTGCAGGCATATTTTAAGTAGGCAGCACTCTCTAAACC
This sequence comes from Cricetomys ansorgei, assembly GCA_026225945.1. NCBI lineage: Eukaryota > Metazoa > Chordata > Mammalia > Rodentia > Nesomyidae > Cricetomys > Cricetomys ansorgei. Next base: position 5,885,073 of record JAMJFZ010000239.1, on the reverse strand, counting down.
AGCAGTTCAGTTCTCACCTGTGGGTTGTGACTCTCTTTAGGGCTGGAACCACCCTTTCATTGAGGTCACCTATATTTACATTATAATTCATAACAGTAGTAAAATAAGTTTTGAAGTAGCAATGAAAATAATTTTATGATTGGGGTCACCACACCATGAATTACTGCATTAAAAGGTCACAGCATTAGGAAGTTTGAGAAATATTGCTTAACAGAATTTTTTTATAGTTAATGCTATGCTGACTATACAAAAAGCAAAGCCTTTATCCAACAGGAATATATAAAAAAAATCTAAACTTTAATCAAGGTTTAAAAATATCCATTTAGTAAAATGATATTAACAAATCAACACTTAAAATATTGATGTGGAAAATCAGAAATAAATTAACATTAAAAATTTACAATCTTCATATTATTTTTAAATTAGTTACAATATATTCATTTTTACAAAACCTTTAGCAACATACTTTAATCATAACATTATTGTTATTATAAAACTTAGAAAACTATTAATGAGGTAATTTTAAATGAAAGCTTAGTAGGCTTTGTCTAAGGTACAGTAAACATATGGTATCTACATGCAGTAAACATATGCAGCAGTTATAAATATAGGTACAGGACATTAATTGTTTGTGTATTCTTAACTAAACTCGCATTCCTTGTTAAAGGTATAAGCTCTTACAATGGGTGCCTCGATGCTCTTTTAATGTTTATAAAGTATCTGAAATAGGATAAGACATTCAGAGCAGGATGAAGTTTGGCATTAATGAATGTATTATTTTAACTAACAAAGAGGTGGGTATTATTTTAAAATCTGTCATGTGCTGTAACACATTAATATGATCTGTAAACACTAAGATGTCTATGTTACCTCAAAGTAGGTTCTTAAAATTACAATAAAAAATGGGGTTTTCTTTTACATAGGCCTGGCTAAAATAAGGATATTGAAAAAGCCATTTGTTCGTTTTTAAAGGAAAGTAGTGATCAAAATACCCTTTAATCTTAAAATGTTTATATTTACATATTCACTCACATATAAACAAAACATATCTAACAGTACAGACATAAGTCATCCTTTGGGATAAAACTTTGGTATTTCAAGGGATAGAAAGTATCCAAAAGGAAAAAAATTCTGTAGTAGGTCATCTCTTATGGTTAATTTACACCCACAAGCAATAAGGAGCAGGTTGTAGAACCAGGTACAAGGATCAAGGATAATATCATAACCATAATTGCATGGTTATGTATATCTTGTCCTTAAAAATATTCAAAAATTTGAAATTTAAATTTAAATTTAAATTTAAAGACTCATGTTATATATATAAAATCATGGATAAGTTATATATTAAAACAAAAAGTATGAACATTATTATTTCTTGGGATATATTTCTGTAATTTTTACTATGAAAAGAGACTTAACATAGAGATCTTCATTAAACAAATATATCTATTATTTATATATAATCTATCCTTAATAAAATTAAAACCTTACATTTACTGTTTTGTGTTCAGAATATCTTGACAAAATTATACAAATTTTATGTTACCCATTGGATAAACAGGATAAAATTTATAAAAATATATATTTAGAATCTGTTTGGAAAAAAGTCTTTATCAAAATCTATTCTATAATATTAAATTTTATAGCTTAATAAAGTCTTATGACTAATAATTTTTAATGTAAACCTTTAATATTTTGAGATTTATAAAACATTTAATATATCCAAAGATATTATTTTAATAATTTTAAAAATGTTTAGAGTATCCACATTTATATAAAGTAGAATATATTCATCGTGCCTTCAATATATGATCACAATATTTAAATTTGTGAATCAGAATGTTTATTTTAATTGGGCATCCCAAAAAACTAATAATAACAATTTAGCACATAACAAAAATAAATTAAAGAATGAGAAATGAAATGGTCAGATCATTAAAAACTCTTTTTGAACTAAACAATACATGAAAATAACCAAAAACATACGAAAATTATTATCATAGACACACATGGCACGATTACATGAAAAAAAAAGCAGATTCAGTTTAAGGGAAAATGGTGTAAAGTTCATCTCTATTTCTTTAAGATTTGAGAAAGTCTTAGTAACACACATGATCAAAAGGTAAAGTTTTTAAAGTAATCTCCTTCCCTCTCTCTCCTTATTCTGAGGGCTAAGTAGGGTTTTGTTTCTGTGTGTTCCAGGCTGGTTTCCAGGAGGTAACATGAAGTTCACAACTTTTGCCAAGTGAGGTCTTCCTATCCTTTTTCAATGAGCTGTGGGCTCTCTTGGTCCAGCCAAAGCCCACCAGTCAGTTGAGGAGGGTGTGGCGACAGTCATGGTGTGGACCTCTGAAAACAGGTTTCAGAGAACCAGTCTAAATTACTGTATAGTTTCAGAACTTTCATACATCCTTGTTACTGTGGGGTGTGAGCTACCAAAAGGTCAATGAACACATGACACACAGAACAATAATCAGTCCTGGTAAACGTCATGGCCTACATGCAACACAGAAAAAGAAAGTGTTAAGTCTCTGCCAGGGATCTTGTTGCCATTGTGATCAAGTCAGGTGCAGTAAATCTGCTCACTGCTTACTCAGGCATAGTAGGCAATGCCTGAGAGCCTCTTACATAGGATACACAGGGTTCCTTCAAGTCAGAGGATCCCACATCTCCCCACTCTGTATTTGCCATCAGGATTTCTGCCAATAGACAGCCTTTTGCTCAGCTCTGTGGATGCGCCCACAGAGGCATCTAAGACAGTACGAAGACATGCAAGGGTCAGGATCATGGTTCCTGCAATAAGTGCATACAGGTTAAGCTGTGAAGTGAAAAGATTTTGGCAATAACACATAGGACCTTGTAGGAAAATAGATGTTGGGATTGATACCCATATAGAGTTAAGTTTTGTAAGTTCGGAGGTCAAATTGAACATTAAAAGGTGACTATTAGTATTCAAATTTTTTTGGAGGTCATATTGGGTAACATAAATATGTTTGAAATAAATACCCCAGTCAAGTCTCTGGAGCAAAAATAGGATGTCCAGCTTTTCCTGTTCTTGTTTTTGCCTTGGTACATTGGGATCTTAAAATCACCCCAGGTTACTGTGTGCCTCAGTGGCCAGGATCTTCTGGTTTCCTGGGTCTTGTGGCTGGTCCTCTAATGTCAGCTGTTCTGTTTTTGGTTGATGGTCTTGTCAAGGGCTTGATATTTCTGGCTGACAGCCAAATGGGTTGGGGCTCCCATTCTGGAAAAATACAAGTAAGATTTCGTCTTATCATTGAAAATATCCCTGGGCCTATGTAAGTATTAGTGAGGGGATCTCTCCAAGTGACCAAAGGGAGATGAGAGGGCCCTGCAGAGATGTCCAATGTTTGTGACCTGTTATTTCAGCAGCATCTTTTGAAAATGCACATACTAAATATTAACAGAGCAGCCCTTTCCCAGAACTTTCTTGGAACAGACCAATCTTAACACAATTGCCTGGCACGTACTAGAGATTATATCTAGAAAAGCAGGAAAGCAAGGCAGAAAGCCACATCCAGATTCAGGGTACACTGAAGACAGCATTCATCACATCCTTTCATGAGATTGGGTTCTATAGCGATGGTCTGGTACCAAGCAAGAATAAATATATCTTCTAGATTGAATGTAAGTGTTTGTCACAGAAGTCATGAAGTCACATCTGAGAGCAACCCAGGAAACAAGATATTCTCTAGGTGAAAGGCCCTCTGCTTTTTTCCCTGGAACCTCTCAAACAATTCCCCGACGTACTGTTTGCTCATTATGTGTCATTCTTTAGCTGCATTCCTACATCTCCTGCCCCCCACTCCATTTTTTATTTATTAAAGCAAGAATAATCTGCATGGAAGATAAAGTTGAGTGTTCTTGGAATTCAATCTTGTTTGGAGCCGTTGACATCCTAAGAAAACCATGAGAAGCATGAAAACACATATACTTCGCAAGTCTAGATGCAAGAGGACTTTTATAGATCACAATTTAGAAGTCCAATTAGAGACAGAAAAATAATGACCAAAAGTCTTTGCCAGGTTTTATGCAGTGATGGGTGAGGGTGATTTATCTAACACTGAATATTGAATAGGTAATGTTGTATCATGTAAATCCTGAACATCAGTGTTTAAATTATCATGTGACCATCTTCATCTGGGGAACAAGATGATGAACGGTGGGAGCACCCAAGATCTCAGAGTCTTTAAACGGGACTAATATTTTCTTCCCAGTTAACAAAGGGAAGCACAGGAGGATCAGCCCGATATGCCTCAGCAGTAACAGATGTGTTCCGTAAAGACAGCATGGCAGGAAACACCAAGCTTGTAGTCACATCTTTTCCCCGAGACTTCATCGTTTTTGTTTTTGTTTTTGTTTTTTGTCATTAGGTTTTTTTCATTGGTAGCCACTCTGGTTTTTCATGGTTCAACCACTCTGTTGCTCGATTCTCTCTCATTTTTTCTTTTTCTCTAAGTGTAGAAGCCTTGGATCCTCTTTGTCTGTTTCTCACAGGTCAAGTCGGTCATTCAGGTGTCCAAACTGTCTTTTTAGCACCCTGAGGAAAAAGCACAAACATAAACTCTGCTCCTGTTAGTTACGGAATCCAGGTTGATCAATTAATTGTCCAGATAGGACATTTCTCCAATGAACTGTGACATGAAGTGTTTTCAAGGGGCCATCCTTGCTTAAATTTAAAATTTTAAAATGTGTAAAATATTGGGAAGAGTAACCTTATTATGTTTCTTCTCCTCCTTATTTTAAAAAACATTTAAGAAAATGAACAGCCACAGAGGTATAATTTATCATGAAAGGTAATACTTGTAGGAAAGTCAGGGTTGAATCACGCCAGGGTTGAATCATGGTTGGATGTTTAGCTCTAAATTTAGAAGACTTTTATTTTTTCACCTGTAACTGTGGAAACATAATAAGCATAACTTTGTTCCCATATGTAATATATTATTATTATTATTTCATTGTAAAGAGTCTTTCTCTTTATATCAAATAAGTTGTAGTATATTATCCTCAATATTTTTAAATAATAAATTGTCAATTAATTTCAGCTGACATTAGCTCATTGTCTTTATATTTCAGAAAAAATAAAGTAAATAATGAATCTAATATGATATTCCTGGGATTAAGGGTTGTCTTTTCACCTTTTTGTTTAATTAACATCCTCTTTTAATGTTTTGTTAGATATTTTAAAGGTAGCCTGTCTGTGAGGATTCTAAGGGATCAGTAATATGTTTAATATTTTGATGTTGTAGTCAGGTGGTGGTGGTGCATGTCTTTAATTCCAAAGCTTGGGAGGCAGAAGCAGATGGATATCTGTGCATTCAAGGTCAGCCTGGTCTACAGAGTGAGTTCCAGAGTTATGACAGAGAAACCCTGTCTCACAAAACCAAAATTCATTTGCATGTATATATATTGATGTTGTGAGAATTCTTTAAATTTTTGTGACATATAAACTAGAATATTGTCCCTTAAATTTTAGGAATATTTATGATGTTTAAAGGCTTTTTTAGAAATATAATTGATGAAGCCTTTTTGTTACTTAATGTAGTGGCCCATTGAAATGTTGAAAATCTATGATTTTATAACATCAAGATAAAGAAAAACAGTATAAATATGTTGAACAGTATATGCTATATAATGTGAATCTTGTAGCAATGATCAACATTCGAGAAAAATCTGAGAAGACCATAATAATGTATTTCAACTTGGTCTTTTGGATAGATAAGTAAGGAGTTTAAAATATTTTGGAAATATCCTTTATAAAAATCAGAATATCTAGCAATTTTAAAATTTATTAGCATCAGTATGTAGAGTTAGTGTTTTATCAAGAAATTGATGCTTAGTAATAGGATCAATAATAACATCTGTCAGTTTTTTAAAAAACCGAATATATTTACCTTTTAATTATTATTGATTATTAATTTTTTTGGTATTTGGCTATTTGTCGATTTTTGTTAATTATTTAAGGATTTTGTTGTTGTCCTTTTAGTTTAAAAGGAGATACAATGATAAACAGAGGGTCTAATAGAACTAAAACGTTTTAAGTTAACTTTTTATTATAGATTTTATAGATTTTAACACTATACAATAAAGTTACAAAACTTGATGTGAGTTTATATTTTAGTAAAATTTTAAGAGAATTAAAACCAAGAAAAGGAGTAAGAGATAAGTATTTTTTTGTTGAGAATATTCTATCTTTTAATTGTTTTAAAGCATATAGTATAGTTTTTTTTGGTGCTGTCTCATTTTGTTTCTTTCTGTAGTAGAGTCAAATGAGTTTTGGATCTAGGACAAAGATTAGAAGAAACCTTTTAAACAGCAACATGCTTAGGTCATGAAACCATGGGCCATAACTCACCTCCTCAGCCATTTTTAAAATAAAGTAGAGTAATGTAAAACAATACAATCATTAATGCAAATAAGATCTTTGAATCTGTGGGCAGTTGCTTTCCTTAATAAAACTCCTGAGAGACCATGTGGTAAGGTCCAGTCTAGTCCATCAAAGAGGCTTGTCCTTCTAGCAAGATGGCTCAGACTTCTCCTCTCAGAGATGTCTTTCGTTATTATTGAACCTATACAAGAGATATAATTACATCTATACTGGATCAAAAACTTCTGGAGTCTGACCAAGTGGTTTATCTTTCTTACATATTTAAACATAGTGAAACTTTGGAAAAATATTTCCACCTGACAATTATCACAAGAAAGCTTTAGGCATGGCTACAGCAAAACTCCTTTACAATGTACATCTCTATAGCAAAGCACCTGTGACCTTTACCATAAGAATGAGTTCACTGACTGATAAACTCAGTGAGTGCTCAGGAGCCTGGACCTAGGGAGGATGGGTTCTATTGATCGAGAATGCAGAGTACATGAGATCTCTTTTATAAGGATGGGTTCTATTCACTAATAGACAAAGCTCAGGAAAAGGTCCTAAACAATGCTTAGAATTTGGGGAAATTCAGGTGAAAGCTGGATCTATAGAATAGCAAAACATCACCAGTTATTAATTAACACTTCTATTCACAGGCTTCTGGAAGGAAGATAGGCATGTACATTCCTTCATTGAAGAGAAAATGCCTGTATGTTTAACAATTCTGGTTTCTCTAGTGATTTCACTATAATAGGGCCCCAGAACTTGGTAGGGCCTGTGACCTTAGCACAACTGACTCTTTGATGGAAACACCATTCAGGCTGTAAAACTCAGCATGTAGACAGCACCACCTGCCAAAGATAGCTTTGGAAAAGTCTCCAAATGTACTAATCCTGTATTTTAGCTTCTGTACTTCTGCTTCTGGCTAACTGCTCTTGTTAACTGAAGTATGCAAACATGAAACATGGTTTTTATGCTTAAAAGCTCATTCAGAGAAAGGCTTGGGGCTGTGCTGGGATCCTGAATACCAGCTTGATAATAAAGATTTCTCAGACCCACGTTGTAGTTGTAGATTCACCAGATGTAGACATTGATTCAGGTTCAAAAGGCTGTTTATTCTTTTGTCTAATGCAATCACCTCACCAGTTGTTAGTCCTGGAGCCCTGGACCCCTGAAACCCTAGATACAGAACAGTCTAATCTTAAGCCTAGAAGTGGAAGGAAGGCTTCAGCCTTAGCCTCTGAGACCCACTGCTGACTGAGCCACTCTGACTAGCTCCTTCTGAGCTCTGACTCTTCTGGTTCAAATCAACTTCCTTGTTGTTCTGACTCAAACTCTCCTCCAAACCTCTGACTCAGACTGACCTTCTGAGCTGGCTGACTGTTTCTGACTGAGCTCTTTGGATGCTGGCAGACTCTCTGACTCTCTCAGATTGAACTGCTCTACTAGGCTTCAAACTGACTCACTCTTCCCATCTGATACTGACTTCTGCTGAGTTGCCTGTGTTTCTGCCTCAGAGCTCTTACTTCCCCATACTGCCTCAGTAACTGATTCCTCTGTAACTGACTCTGCTCTGAGCTGAGAGCCTGCCTTTCTATCATGAGTGTTTGGTGCGTCCTCACTCTGACTCACTTAGCTAACTCTTCCTCTGATTAGTCACTTTGTCTGTCCTTCACTCTGACATCTCAGACATTACCTCTAATCTGACACTGACTCCTTCTGAGTTCTGTTTCCTGTGTCTGCTTCTACACTCTGTTTCTGCCTTAGGGATTAAAGGTGTAGGCTACCATTGCCTTCTGGATACTTGGATTATAGGTGTGTACCAACATTCCTAACATTCTTTCTATATTCTATCCAGATCACATATGACTCCAAATGTGATTCCTTCATATGGACCCCTAGAATATAGATCACTACTAGCTTTCACACAGGCCTATTGTTCTACACCATGTCTGAGAAATCTCCTCTGGTAAATAGCCCACAACATTTCTGGAGGTCCCACCTAGAGACCAGACCTTGAGACATCAGAAGTCTCAGAGACATTTGAAGCAAGGAAGCATGCGGTTGTCAGGGGACTCCTAGGGAGTGTACAACCTGAGATGTTCCAAGTCTCAAGAGCTCCCTTTGATCAATCACTGCCTAATGCTTCAGAGGCATCTGATATCTCCACCCCAAAAGGAAACAAATTAGAAAGTTGCCTGGTCTGTCACCTCCAGAGGTAAATCCTAGTTAAGGTGCCTTCTGTTTGAACATATAGGAGAAGTTGAACATGACAGCTAATCCAGTGTCCTGGGTCCTGTGAGGCATCACAGGATTTACTCTACTCAGATATATAAATGTGTGGTAGCCACCCCTGGTTGCCTTTGCTGTGTGTCTTTCTGTGTGAGTCTGTGGGTCTTTCTATGCTTTTCTGTCAATTCTGTTTCCCTGTGTTGACCAATGGCTTTCTCTGTTGTCAGAACTCCATGGCTTAACACCCGTGTTCCCCTGTGTTGGGGACCTGAATCCTTTTGGCTCTGCCAAGTCTCCCCAGACCTCTCCACCTGACCCACCATGGGAGCAGAAATGCTTGCTTGTTTTGTTGCTTGACTCCTCCTGCTCATGGTCATGATTAATCCCTGTGTAGAGGTGGGAAGGGACTGGGACTCTCATCTAGGGTCCCCTGCCATCTATACATTTAAATAGAATGTGCACAGGGTGGGGGAAATAGTTCCCTCAGGTGAGCATTCCCTCTGCTCTATGCCTGCTTTTAGTAGCCCCTTGAATAGAAAAGGAAAAGGTTCCCCCGGGCTAAGCCCAAAAGAAAAGAGAAAGTTCAACTCCCTTCTCATTCATAATTTATGTCTTTGTGATAAACCATTGATCTATAAAACCTACCTTTGCCTAAAAAAAAGTTGAAAAAAAAAACCACCTCTGGGCTGGGCAGGGCACTACTGCCAGGCAAAGCAACCTGGACACAGCAGATTTTCCTTCTGTGGAAAACCAAGGAGACTTTAAACAATTTTCACTAGGTACTTTTTAAAAAGATTAAAGACAGCTGTTGAAAAGGTTTCCTTTGTCATTTAGTTGGCCCCAGATATTAGGCAAAAAAGGTATAAAATTTAAAGATATAGGTAGGTCCCAGGTGCTGGAGCTGGCTCAAAATGTGTTTAACAACAGAGAATTGACTGGGACAAGACCTTTTGCATAAACTGAAAGCCACAGTCATCTTCCTTGATAATGAGACACAGACTAACACACAGCAAAATTTTGGTATCTTATCCTGTCAGAAAAAATATCTAACTGAAAGTCCTGCCTCGAATTAAAAGATACAGTTGGACTATCTCTGATTGACAACAAAGATTCTAGGGCATGGGCAGAAACCATCCCCCTAGGACTGACCCATCACCCATCTCTTACAATAGTTCAACTAACCAGTTCAGCTACCTCTGTCCAGATTAACTAATACCCAGTTAATCTGGAAACAAAGGGGAAATTATAGTTCATATTGCCTGGCTGGAAGAAATAGGCATCCTGATGCCCTGCCAGTCACCCTGAAATATGCCTTTGCTGCCTATGAAGAAACCCGGGACTTCTGATTTTCATGAATCTAATTCTTCCAGAGAAATGTCTTGGACCTGAGCCATATATTCTTCAGCCTCCCATTGGCAGAGATGAGTCAATCCATCTTTGCTTTTAAATGGACAGAGCCAGTGGGAGATTACAGAGGGCAACACACCTGGACCAAGCTGCCCTATGATTTTCAGATACTAAATGTAGATTTCCTGCCCTTCTGTCATAGGTTTCCTGGGAAAGTAGATTATAAAAAGGTCACTGACTGCTATAAGAGTTACAGACCTTGGGCTATAGAATGTCAGCTAAAAGAAGCCCAGCTTTGTAAAAGGCTACCTATCTTAGCTACAAGTTAAAGGGAGACAAAAGGAGCCTGTCTCAGGGTAGAATTACTGCCATCCTTCAGATCCCAACTCCAAAGACCAAGAGACAGTTTCAAGAATTCCTAAGTACAGCTGGATATTTCTGACTCTGGATGTTACTGTCTCAGAGTTTGTGGAAATAACAAGGCCTCTATTCACTAACAGAATAGTTAGAACTAACTAAATCTCTAATTTGGATAGATCAAGACTAAACAAAAGACATTTAAGTCTAAAAATAGCTCTGACTTCAGCTTCAGCCCTAAAACTGCCAGATGTCTCAAAAACTTTTCATACATCTGTCCATGAAACAAAAGACAAAATGGGTTTTAACCCAAATGTTGAGACCATGGAAATACCCTATGACATACTTGTCAAACAATTGGACCCTGTAGCCACAGGATGGCCCATCTGTCTAAGAGCTATGGTGGTGGTTACTGCTAGCTTAATAAAAACAAAACAAACAAACAAGCAAACAAAAAACCCAACAAAAGACAAATTAATCCTGGATCAAGATCTTATACTCATAGTACCCCATGAGATGGCTGAGTACCTCCTCTGAGGAGCACCAGAATCCTGGCTGTCTAATGACTGACCCAGTACCAGCCTCTACTCCTGGAATACCCCAAGTACAACATGAGAAACCCACAGCCATCAATCCTGCTACCCTATTGCCTGAAGATGACCTGCAGGTGCTCATGCATGATTGCCATGAGATGAAAGATAAATCCAGGTATGTGGGAGCTGCAATGGTTTCTTTAACCAAAATATTTGGGCCCAATCCAGGTATCTCAGCTCAGACAGCAGAAGTGATTTATCTGATTCAGGCTTTCAGATGGGAAAAAGGAAAGTCTCATGTGTGTGTGTGTGTGTGTGTGTGTGTGTGTGTGTGTGTGTGTGAGTATCTTCGTCCTAAGACATTTCTGGCAAACCCAGAGTTCTTTTGATTATGGCTAGCCATAATTCAAAAGGGAGTGAGATTTGTGTGGGTTGTTTACTCTTTCGGGCTCCAAGTGTAAAATGACCTATGGTAGTTGGAACTTTTCCCAGCCCTAATTAATTTCCCAGCCCTCTGTAATTACTGAATAAAAATACTTGGAGCAAGAAAGATGGAGTCAGTCTGCAAAGGGCTTTCCCCTCTGCTCCTTGATTTCAAGGCTTAGCATCTTGGTGAGCTTCTCTCTCTTCTGCAGCACCTGCAACCAACATCAATCAATAGTCCATGGCTATACACAGAGGCAGTGGCTTTGCTTCTACTACTGTGCATGTTCACAGTGTGATAGAGAAAGAGGGCTTCTCACAACTAGGAACAAATGCTGGGCCTACTAAAGGCTGCTTGACTTCCTCCTACAAAACTGCTGTCCTTCACTACTGGACTGCTGATCTGACTGCCTCACAAAAGACCCTAAGACCAGCGGGGCCTCTTGATATTCTGAGGATATGCAGTGATCCAGTGTGCCTGAGACTCCATGGTAAAGAATGGACAGGTCAAATCCACAGGCTGATGGAGACACCAAAGGAAAAGATTGTTCTCCCAGGAACAACGGGTAGGACTCTGGTAACTAACGTTTACCAGGCGACTCATTTATGTTCTGCAAAACTTTCCGAGTTGTTCAGAACAAGGTATGTTATACCTAGACTGGAAAGCCTAACATGGGATGTCTCAGCCAGATGCCAGGTTTATGCTCAAGGGAATCCAAATCAGAAAGCCCTTCCCCAGTGAGGAGTCCAAATGAGAGAACAACATCCTGGCAAACTTCGGAAAAGCTGAGTTCACTGAGATTGCTGAGGGAGGATAAAAACACTTGCTAGGTTTTACTGATACTTTTGTAGGTAGGTAGAAGTGTTCCCCCTCCTGGGCTACTCTCAGAATGAGAGTTCTGGGGTTCTAAGTTCATGGCGGGGGGCTTATACCTTTCCTTAACTGAGACACAGTCCCACAAACTGAAGTATATCAACTCAAAATGTGGTTTTTGTGCTTAAAAACTCATACCAAGAAAGGCTTGGTTACAATGGGATCCCAAATACACAGTGTAGTCTTCCGCTGGATAATAAAGACTTTCTAATGGCTTAAACCTATGTCTGAGCAGTCTTCTTGGTGAGCACCGTACAACATACAGTAAGCTGTGCCCTTTACAGCTTTTGTTTTAAAAAACCAATCCTAAAAGTAAGAAAGCACTAGTTATAGTTAGTGTGAAGGTTTCTTTTTCTGTGCCATTGTGTCAGAGGAATGATTTCTGTGCAACTGTGCTTCCATGGACAAAGAAAAACCTGAAGGAGATTAAATCATGAAGTGTGTTTTAAGAGCAAGGCAGGAACCCAGCTTAGTTATTTCCCTCTGGCCCTTTTAGCCTTCCCTCTGTTGGCTTCATTACTTTGTGACAGCTGCTGATGTCTAGAAATACTTTCTACCAAGGTCCCTAGTGACCAATCTTGGCTAGAATTCAGGTAGGTGATTGTTACTATTCTATTAGTCTTCTGTAATAAGCTCTTACTCTCAGTCCTGTAACCTGATTTCAGGTGCCCCTCCTCCTACTCTACATTTGTTCCCTGAGTACTCTACCTCTTGAGCAGATCTAGCTTAGCTTTTCCCTTGAACCCTCTCTGTCTCTGCTTCGATCCCAGATCCATTTCTTTGTGACAGTCACATAAACACTTTCTAAAAGGGAATGCCACTGGCCACACGGGCCTAGGACTCAGATAATTTCATTATTCTTCCTATCCTCCATTATGAGCTCTTCAGTCTCATCTATAGTCTTGTAGCATCCTGCTTGCAGGTGTCCCTCCTTCTACCCCAAATCCACTCATTGGAAACTTCGTGTCTTGAACATACATTCATTACAGATCTGCATAGTACTGGCCACTGATAACCAAGAAACAGAGTCAATACTAGGTTGTCTTGAAATGTCCTCTGCTAAAGCTGTTAATCCACAGCTCTTCAATTCAGCCTCAGACAGATTTCTCAGACAAGGGCAGTAAGCAGCCACATTTATCCATAAAATACTACAAAACCGTCTTTAGGCCACATACTGTTATTCTTCCTTTCTGAAGCCTCTTGAGCTGGGACCCAACAATTCAAATCATACTCAGCATCACTGTCTTTCATGCTCCTACTAGCTCCTACTAGCCCTCTGAAGCTCTGCTTAAAGCATTCAGTGGCTTTTCTAATCCAAAGTCCCAAAGTCCGCATTCTTCCAAACAAAAGCATGGTAAAAGCTATCACAGAAATACCCCAGTCTCTAGCACCAACTTCTGTCTTAGATTTTTATTGCTATGAAAAAACACCATAACTGTGGCAATTCTTATAAATGAAATCATTTAATTGTGGCTGGCTTACAGGTTCAGAGGCTTAGTCCATTATTGCCATGGTGAGAAGCATGGTGGGACTCAGGCAGACATGGTGTTGGAGAGGCAGATGGGAATTCTATGTCTGGATCCACATGCAGCAGGAAGAGACACAAACCTGGATTGAGCATTTGAAAACTGAAAAGTCCACCCTCAGTGACATGCTTAAGGCTACACCTACTCCAACAAGTCCATACCTCCTGATAGGGCCACTCTCTATGGGACTATAGGGAACATTTTTATTCAAACCACTACAAGCTTACACCAATGAGAATGGTGAAGAAGAATGAGATCAATGATAGTTCATGTTGACAAGGGTGTGGGGAAAGGAGAACAGCCCTCCATTGCTGGTAAGCGTGTGAACTTTTACAGCAAGTATAGAAATCTGTGTGATAGTTCCTAACAGGGCTAGGAATAAATCTTTATCAAGATCTCGGTGTATCACTCTTGGGCATATAGCCAAAGAATTCTACCTCCTACTACAGAGATACTTGTTCACCCATGTTCAAGGCTTCTCTATTCAGAAATAACCAGAAATTTAACTCATCCTAGAAGTGGTACACTTACAAGATGGAACATTATACACCTGTTAAGAAGTTTTGCAGGTGAATGGTTTTAGGAAAATGGTTTAGGAAAAAATCATCTCAATTAAGGTAACTCATGCCTCCAAAATAAATATTGTATAATTTCTCTTATGTGGGGATGTTAGGTTTTAAGCCTTTGATATGCATGCTGCAATCCCTATAACCATACAGGTTCAGTACCTAGGAAGGTACTAGAGGGAAATAGAGTATCTCCCAAGGAAGGAAAAATAGAATATATTGTTATAAAGAGACAGGAGGAAGACTGTAGTCAGAGGACTAGATGAGGAGCGAAAAGTAAGAGAGGAAGAAGGGAGAGAATGTGGTGAGGTACAAGTTGACAATAAGGGCCATTTGAGGGGGAAACCTAGTATTTTTAGATACTACATATATGAAAGAAATCTAAATGGAATCATCAAATAACAGTGGTGGCAATGCCCCAACTGCACAACTTACATTACTAAGAGAAACCTCCAGTTTCAGGAATGAGCTACATCTAGTTGAGTCTCTGGCCAAGGTACACCAAGAAAACCCCCACATGTCTCAGACCATTGACAAGACTATTGATGGTTCTTCAAAAGCTATTGGTAATGCCTTATCGCTTAAGACAACACTTACTCATTTCATCCAACATGGAGATGTCAAGCTGATACCCAACTAAAGGCTTCACCACTATTGACTATTATTAATGGTACTGAAATGTATTATTCTGAATGCTACTAGGGAAGAAAGGTAGTCATCAACCCAGCTACAAATCCTTCTACATGCAATCTTGACCCACCTGCAAGAAATGCTGGTACCGTAGTGGCACAATGTTGTGGGAGTAACTAACCGCTCTCTGGTTGGGTTTAAGAGTCACTCCATTAGAAGGAAGCCAACCTTTGTCTGTCACTGTGTGGGAGCCCAGGATCTGAGACTAAAGAAAACAAATACTACTGTTCTTCCACAGAAACATAGTGATAAAATGACTTGCAGTGACATTTGGCTATCCCCATAGATTGGTGCCTTGCTCGGCTATCATCATAGAAGCTTCTTCTTGCATCAGATGAGAACTAACAGAGATCTCAATGAGACAGTATACATAGAATAGAGATTTTGAAGAACTGGGAACAAATTCAGGTGGTCAGGCTTGAGTTGGGTATGTGAATGTCTTTACATATGGTCATCTTGCTGGGTATGGATTCTGTACTTTAAAATCCAACGTCTAAGCTTCCTCAAGGCACCTTTGCATTTGTCATTTATTGTTAGATATGGGTTCTGCTTTCATAATATTCTTTCAATCAAAGAGAAGTTTATATGCTATTACTATTTTTTGAACATAAGATGTTGATGTTTCCAGGGTCATTATTTTGAAACTTGTTGATATTTCTTTCCTTAGAGGCTTCTTTGTTCTTTAGCTTTAGGCATCAGAAGCTAAGTCATTATTTGGTCAGTTGTCTCTATAAAGGGAGGCTTGAATTGACTTTGTGGCTTGATGATGTATTCTATATGCTCCAAGTACTTCCATGTTTTCCATCCAGCTTCCCCAAAGAAACCTTGTTCTTGTGAACTCCAATGAAAGAATTCGGGTGAGATACAAAGAACATTCAGGGTTTAGAAAGTAGGTGGAGGTTTTTTTGTTTCTATTTGATTGTTTATTTTGTTCTTTGGCAGTTTCATCCGTGTACATAGTGAATTGTAGTCATATTTAGTTACCTGTATCTCTTCTCTGGTCTGCCTTCCTTTCCTGCTGAAACTCCTCTTTCCAAACTGGCCCTTTCTTCTTTTCATGTATGTCACCCATTTAATTCTAGTAGGGTTGTTTGAATGAGTATGGGTGAAAACTTTTAACTTGAAATAGGCAACCACTGAATAAAATGATGGCTCCTCCTCTAGAATCCATCCATGACCAACCATCTTTTCAATTGAAAAGGACAGAGAATGATCACCACCACCCCCAGTGGTGGAATTTGCCAGGTCCTAACTTGTGCTGGTCTTATATAGCCAACAGCATCTGCAATGAGTCCATGATTGCAATGGCTACGTCAGATCCAGAAGATATTTTTTATTCGGCACATCCTCTGGCTCTAGCATTTCTTCTATCACATCTCCCATGACATTCCCTGATTCCTGGAGAGGATTACACGGATGCTCCATTTAGAGACAAGTAGTCACCAGTCACTTATTTTGGGCACTGTTAGTTGTGAGACAGTTAATCTTCACTTGCTATAATAGGCAGCCTCTCTGACAAATACCGAGAGCAGCACTAATTTATTGTCACAACACGAGTATTTAGAAAAGGGTTTGATAACATGTCCATTTAGCAAAATAGCAGTACAAGTTTCCCTAGATTCCTTCCCTAACTTCAGGATCTTCATTTAGTCTCTGATAGGCATGAATTCCCTCTCCTGTGGAATAGCCCAAAGACAATCATAAATCAGTTGGTTACTCCAGTAGCAATTATGTCACTATTGCGCTTGTGGGAATATCGTGCCTAGAAGCCAGTTGTGATGGTTCACAGGACTTACAATTCTTGAACAGTGGTGATGATTTTTCTCTTCCAGCTTCCTGTCCAGCACAATATAGTACTATAAAAGATTAACTTCCCACTTGTTTGATTTCACTATGCCCTGTGACTGAAGTACAAAGTTCTTTAACAGTAGTGTCTTACCTCTAGTTCTGGTAAGCAACGTTCCCTGAAGGATTTGTAATTTTATTGTATCCACCTAATCTCTTAATTTAATTATTTTAAACTTTATAGATATCAAAAGAGTAGGGTTTGTTTGCAAATTGCACATGATTGAGGCATTGAAGGCTTCTCATCTTGCCCAAAATTATTTTTCATGTGTTTTGAATTTTCTCATTGAGATAAGCGTATAGTATTCCAGCTTGATAGCATGCTAGGTTGTACCCAAATATTAAACTTGTAACCTTCATAATGAAACATCATGTACATGCTAGAGTCACACACACACACACACACACACACACACACAAAATGGTGACCATGAAATGCAGCCTCAGGGGCTTTTTAAGCAAAAAAGATAGTCACTAGGGGATCTCTTTAATTGGTCAGGACCTAACATGGCTCCTTCCTGGACTGGCTTGTTACATCTTGTGGGGAAGTGAGGATCTCCCAGGGAAGTGAGAGACATTTGGCTGATGGCTTCGGGACTCACTGAGAACTACTGAGGATTCCCGAAGAGCAGAATGCCCTACACGAGGGGGTGGAATGGACAAAATAAAGTCATCCTGGTCCTCTCAACCTCAGAATTAGAATTTATCTTATAGAACATGATATCAGTTCAAGCCCTTCAAGGTACAGATAGCTGGGCCCTTCTCCCCAGATTATTAAAAACCCACCAACTTCTAAGCTCAAACCCTTTCTACCCCAAAGGCAGAAAAGTAGACATTTCAGGGCGAAAAGTCTGGACTCAAACCCACCAATCCCTGAGCTCAGAAAATCCACCAATCATTGAGTTTGAAACCTACCAATCACGGGTCACTGTGGTTAGCTCCTCCCTCTCCAAAAACCCTCTATAAAGGGCTGTACTCTGCTCAGTCTTTTGCTGCTTCTCTTCAGAGTAGAAGCAGTCACTCTCCTGAATTCTTCCCTCCAACTAAATCTCTTTTGTGAGATCTGCTGCCTCATGAGACTCTTTCATGGCATCAAAGTGAAGAAGAGAAGATGTGAAGCAAAGCAGAGCTGAACACTTCAACTCTGATAAGATATTCTCCCTTCAGGCTGCATCTACAGGAGCGATTTCTCCCCATGGTGCTGTGTGGTCCCTGGGCTCCTGACTGCCAAGGTACCTTACCTTCTCTGTCCAAGTTGGAAAAAAACCCTAACACTCATATATACAGCAAGCACACAGAGAGAAAAAGACCCTCTGTAAAACATGTGTGTTTAGGGGTGAGTACTCAGGAAATTGAAGCCCTGATTCTCTTCAAGGTGAAGGGCTTTAAAATCTTTGAAGAATTTTCCTTCCCCAATTTGTTATTGGTTGGTTTGAAGAACAACAGGATGAGTGATTAAGGTGCTCCAAGGTGATCCACAATGTTGTATAATCATATTGTGATCTCACCTTGAACAGGCCCTGCTGGCAGGAGAAAAATGCCAAGTCTTTATTTTAAGTTGCTAGACTTTTATCTTAGAAGTGTGAAAAAGGATGTGGCCAACTTGGAAGTTCACTACCTTTGTGATGTAATTATGGCCCCATTCACAGTCTACTTACCAAAAAGAATATAACTACTAGTACTTCAATAGAAAATGTTCTTTGTGTAAAATGACTCAAATTTGCTGGAAATTTGTCTTTCCTCTCCATCTGGAGTCAGCCCACTTTGAGTGGCAGGCTCCCTGAAAAATGTGTCTTTCTTTGCTCTCTTTTTGGTCTCTATTTTATTATCAAACTTTGAGTCACAACCTGTGCCACGAGTCAGGTCCAGCCACCTGATGACCTTTACTTCAATAAACCAATTTAAAAGGACAAATTAAAAGTGGAAAGCAGAAAAGAGAGATTCATTTAATGTGGAAACATTGTAAAGGGAGGAAAATGCACCAGTCTCTCTTACAGATAATTTTTCTAACTGAAGAGATATGTAAGGTATGTTTAGCGTGTTGCCTCTGTAGGCCTCCACCTGCTCTCTCCTCCCTCAGTGTATATGCTCCAGAGGTCTTTGCCTCATTGCCTGCTGTCTCTCCCCCACCCCAACTGCCATTGCGCTACCATCTGTGTTTCTCCCAAGGAGCAAACCTGACTTTTCCCAGAAGCCTGAGCCCTCCTTCTTCCAGCTGCCTTTCTAGGCTGCTACTTGACTCCCTCAATAACCTGCTGGGAACTTTAGGCCTTGGCTACCACCCTCTCTGCCCACCATGAACCTCAAAAGGTGCAGAGGACCACTGAGGAGCTGCCACATGTCCCCTTTGTGGGAGTCTGGCTCTGCAAGGCCAGGGAGCTCTGGAACTTGAGCCCTCCCCCCATAGAAAAGCTGCCCCCTAGGACCACTAGGGACCCCAGTCCCAGCCAGCTCTAGGAGCCCCCCAACCTAGCAGAGCAGCCCTATCTAACACACATGGCCCTAAACTGGGCCCCTCAACCCTCTCCAGATTAGCCAAATAAGGGCAAAATATCCCACCAATCACAGGCCACACTGGGAGGCTCTGCCCACCCACCCCATCTCCAGGGATATCACATAAAGAGCAGCCTTCTGTGGCTCTGCTCAGTAAGAGGTGCAGCTTTGACTGCTGCCTTCCTCCCAAGTGGAGATAGCCACAGAGGTAAGTGAAGAAAAGAAGCAATAAAGAGAAGAGAGGAAGCACAGAAGAACACCTCAGCTCAGCCAGATCATCTCAGCTCAGCCTGGGATAGTTCCAATCAGAGCTGCAACAGTAGAGAAGCTTCTCTTCTCCCAGCCAAGTGGAGTTGAGAAGAGCTGAGCTGAGCTAAACTGAGCAGAAGGCAGTTGTTAAATTGTAACACTTCAGCTCAGCGGAGGAAGCCTTCCCTACCTCAGAGCTATGAGAGCTGTGTGGTTCCTGGCTTCCCAACTGTAGAGATACCTTCCCACTGGGACACCTCCCCGACCTCAGAACTGTGTGGTCCCTGGGCTCCTGACTGCCAGGGTACCTTCCTGTCATCGATGTGTGGTCCCTGGGCTCCTGAATGCTAGGCCACTTTTCCATCTCTGTCAGAGCTGAATAAAATCACTAACAGGGTGTCTGTGCTGTTGAGTCAGAGTGTTTATCTGACCTGTTTCCCTACTAGTCCTAGGGACAAAATATAACTACAGTGGTGACAGCAAAAGTTACTTTAGTTTTCAGTATCTTACCTGAGCATGAAGTAGAATATATATATATATATTCATCCCCAAAGTATTTTCAACATCTGGCATCCACACAATCTTACTCACTGCCTTGGTTTTACATTGTGTATGTGGATTGTTTGAGAGGGGTATTCATATTTTTACATCCAATTTTAAACTTCAACCTTCCTGGAAAGTTGAACAAAGTAAAGTCGAAGAAATGCAGTCCAGGAGCAACCTCCTTGTTCTGAAGACACATGTACGCATTAATGCAAACTAAAATCACAGATCCCTTAGGGCCCCACTTGCGCACTCTGTATCCACTTGAATTTCCAAAAGACACCAGAGTTGATCCTGAGGTTGACACAATAGGCGTAATAATTATTTGAAGGGTCCTTGTTTGCCACAACTTTCAGCAAAGGCAAAGGTGACTTGATAATCCACTAAGAGGAATGATAATTCTGCTCCACGGAGAATGGAAGCCTTACATTTTCATATAAATCAAAGTGTTCATGAGAAAAATGCTTTTTTTGTTATTCCTAGCTGATGCCAGTGTTACATATTTAAAGTTAAGTTTCAATTTATCCCAACTGCTATTCTTCTAATGCTCTGCAGTGGATTATTTTTGCCCTGAAAAAGAACATTATGTCAAGGGTTCTCTATATTAGCTGATGGGAGGCTGGAGAGTCACCATTGCTCTGCATTGGGTTAAGCCTTTTTTAAGAAGGAGATAAAAATATTCATATTTAATACAGTGTAAAATATAGGAAATTAGTGATAGTATTAAAAAGTTGTTTCAAAATACATCTATTTTCCCATTTATTAGGTTGGCAAGGTTTGCTGTTACTGAAGGGATAAGAGTGTTTTCAAAAGTTAACAGAGTAAGGAGATAAAAGTTGACAGAGCAAGCAACTGATAAAATGTATATTGCTGTTTTCTTACAAGTACAGATAGTAGAAAGAACAGTATATTTTCTCTTGCATTTACACAAGACATAGTTGTTCATTTGTTTGTTTTTGTGCTCAATTTAAAACTGAAGGAAAAAAGAAATTGATGCAAGCACTAACATCAACAGCCACATAAAACAGGGGTGCCACCATATAAATTGCCAAAAACTAAACAAGCACTGGGGTTAGAAAATATTACTTCACTTCAAAAGAATTTTTTACAGGATCATGGATCAGTCAGCCAGATAGCAAACCACAAATGGAATTGCATACTATATTTGAGCTATTTGGGGCACCATTGTGGGATGATCAGGAGACCTAGTGCAGTAGAAACTCACTGGAATCTATGGGGGACCTTTAGCAAGAACCCTATCAGGAATAGGGAACCTGAACAGGTCATTTGTGGTCAGGCAAGGCTTCCAGGAGTGGGACTGGGACACCATCTTTGCCACAAAACAACCAACCCGTGGCCTATCTGCCTGGCAGGATCTGTTGGGACAATGGAAGGGCAGAAACCCATGCCAAAGGAGGGAACTGAGGCCTGACATTGCAGGTCAGGCCAGGAACTAGAGACTGAATAGCCCAGAGATGATTTCTAATGATATCATGCTCTGCTCACAGATAGGTGCCTAGTCCAGTCCTCATCAGAACACCCCCCCACCCCCACGCAACAGCTTATGGGAGCATTTGGAGAGGCCCAGGACCAAACATTTTGCAGAGCTCAGGGAACCCCATGGAAGAGGAGGAGGGATTGCGGAGACCAAAGGAGTCAAGGACAGCAGAAGAAGCCCCAAACTGTCAACTAATCAATACTCTTAGGCACTCACAGAGACTGAAGGGGCAGACATGGAACCTGCAAGGTCCCCTAAATATAACTGTCTGTTGTCTGGCTTGGTGTTCTTGAAAAATCCTATAGTCTGGACTGGGGAAGTTTCCGACCCTTTTCCCTGCCCTTGGCCTTGGGACCCTTTTGCTTCTGCTGGGTTACCTAATCCACCCTTGATGTAGAGAGCAATGCCCAACTTTGTTCCATCTTGTTATTCTATGCCCTGTTTGAACAATAACCCTGGGAGGACTGTTCTTTTCTGGGAAATGGTGGGGGGGGGTCATTGGTTGGTGGGTGCGGCAGGGGATAGATCTGAGGGAGAAGGGAGATGAAAAGATTGGAGGGCGGGGAGGAGGGGTTCAGAATGTATTGTATGAGAGAAGGAAAATAAATAAATTAAATTTTTAAAAGTGTACTTACAAGAAGGTAAATGCATTTCCAGGATTTTTAGGTAGAGGTCATGGAAAATTTCCCAGCTGTCCTGGCTAGTCTCCCATCTCAGAGGCAGCAGTTAGTTCAATGTTTATTGAAAGAAACCCCAGTGAAAAAATTAACTGCACAAGTACAAAATTTAAAGAGACCAGTGAGACAGTGTCTGGGACAAAGTATGAGAGTAAAACGTAAGGAATTAAAGGAAAGAGAAAACACGTTCTTCCCCGAAGTACGGAAAGGGAATAGAAAAGAAATTTTAAAAATTGAAATAATTTTTTTCTCAGTAAAGAGAGGGAAAAAAAGTTTAAACAAAGTGTTTAATTGTGAACCTTTTGCGCCACCTTGTGACGGCACAGAGAAATGGGTGCCTAAGGTTAAAAAAAAAAACAAAAACAAAGTTTCAAGAAAAGGTGGGGCCCCACACCTGCTTGCTTGATTTTTGTTTGAATTTATTTTCTCATACCTGGAATAACTGAATATTAAAGGTCAGCTTCACGAGAAATTTTCTTTTTTTCTTCCTCATAGAGGGAATAACTCAATATCCCTTCATGGGAGAGAAAATTAAAACAAGCCTAACTTCTAATACAGAAAACAATGTCAGCAATGGAATAGCTCACCAACAAGGCAATCAAGAAATGCAAGCTCAGTATTGGAAATTTAATGCATGCTACTTCAGGTAGTTCTATTCTTGACTTGGCAGTGGATAAACATCTTTTACTATCTTCAGAAATTCCTTGTTATAAAATAGCTACTGGTATGTATGGTCCTATTCTTCCAGGAACAGAGGGATAATTTTGGGAAGAAGTAGTTTGACACCTCAAGGATTCATTGTATACCCAGGAATTATAGATAAAGATTTGCAAGGTGAAGTTAAAATTATGGCTTATGATAACAAAACCATGCAATTAGAAACAGGTGATAGAATTTCTCAATTAGTATTATCCCCTTATCATAAAGGTAAAGCAGTTCCAAAATAGGACAGAAGGATTTGAAAATACTGGAAGGAAAGTATTTTGGCTAACTATTGTTAATGATGAAAGGCCAAAATTAAGGTTACTGGTAAGTGACATTGAAATTGAAGGTTTAGCAGATACTGGAGCCGAAGTATCTATAATTTCTCAGGAATCTTGGAATCCAAACTGGCCTTTGCAAAGTTTATGGGCATTGTAACGTTATCTCATGTGAAAGTGGATTGAATGTGTAGGGTCAGAAGGTCAAGTAGAAAAATTAAAACCTTATATGACTGATATATCTATGAACCTAAGGGGAAGAGATTTATTACAACAATAGGGAGCTTTGATTAATATTCCTTCAATTTCAGAAACAGCTCATGAAATGATGATTAATATGGGTTATATTCCTTGTAAAAGTATTGGAAAAAATTTATCTTGGATGATCACAAGCTCTACAGGTTGTCCAGAAGCTGGACAAAGCAAGAATTGACTATCCAAACTTAGTTTAGGGGCCACTGCTAATAATATACCAACAGCCCCAGCTTAAAATGGTTAACTAATAATCCTGTATGGGTAGAGCATTTTCCCTTAACTAAAGAAAAATTAAAAGCACTTGAGCAACTGGTACAAGAACAATTGGGTGCTACATATATTTAGGAATCTGCTGGCCCTTGGAATTTTCCTGTATTTGTAATAGAACAAAAAGCTGGGAAATGGAGAATGTTAATCGATTTAAGAGCTGTAAATAGAGTAATTCACCCTATAGGTCCTTTACAGCCTAACTCCTATCTCTTCTACGTTACTCAAAGATTGGCCTGCTATACTTATTGATTTAAAAGATTATTTTTTCACCATTCCTTTACACAAACAAGATTGAAAGTTTTGCTTTTACTGTGTCCACTTTTAATAATGCCAAGCTTTAAAAAGATTTCAATGGAAGGTTATTCCTCAAGGAATATTAAATCGTCCAATTATATGTCAATAATTTGTACATCAGCTACTGAAGGTGATTCATAAACAATTTCCCCAGTCCATTATTTAACATTACATGGATGATATTGGCTGATTCTGATACAGATATCTTAGAAAAAATGTTTAATAAAACATAAAAGATTTTACCTGCCGGAGATTACAGATAACATCTGAGAAAATACAGAGAGAAATTTCTATAAATTATTTAGGATTTAAACTGAGTCAACAAAAAAATTCAATCACAAAAGGTTCAGATTAGAAAATATAAATTATAAACTCTTAATGATTTTCAAAAATTATTGGGAAATATTAACTAGCTATGGCTTTACTATCAGATTAACTACTTAAGAGTTAAGTAATTTGTTTCCAAACTTGCAAGATGGTTCAAATTTAAACAATCCACAAGAATTATCAGCTGAAACAGAAGCAGAATTGGTCCAGATAGAACAGAGATTACAAGATGCCTATTATGGACAGATTAGACCATAAACTTGATTGTATTTTAGTTATTTTACCTCCTACTCATTCTATTATTGGAACAATTTTGCAAACAGAAGATAATATTTTAGAATGAATTTTTTAGCACATAAAGAAACTAAAGAATTTTAAACCTATAGAAAAGGTTTCTGCATTAATTATTAAAGGCAGAATAAGACTACATCATTTAGCAGGCATAGATCCAGCTGAGATTGTGGTGCCCTATACAAATTCTAAAATTATATAATTACGGATGCTTAATTATAATTCATAGAGAGCTTGCAGTAATTACATGGGAGAAATCAACAATAAATATCCCAAAAGTAAAATATTTCAATATATAAGAAGGACAGAATGGCTTCTCCCACAGAAAGTAAAAAAGTTACCTATCCTTGTAGTATTAACATTTTACACAGGTGCAAATAAGTCAGGAAGAGTGCAAGCTTATGATATAGATGATGTCATATGGATTTTTAAAACATACTTAGTATTAATTATACCCTCATCACTTTCTCTACCCTAATGGAGGAGTTTATCAGTGATTGGTAGCTTTTGAGGCCAGGGAAGTCAGTTTTCATTTAGGGTATGACCCTTGATAGGTCAATCCGCCCTAGTGGATGATATCAAACCCATGCCTATATAAGGAGCACAAATTTGTCTAAATGACTTTAAAAGAAGAAAAACACAAAAGGCTCTGGGAATGTTGGGCTGGATATGGGGAAATTAGGAAGAAAGTGGAGTGATTAAAATTATCAAAACAAATTATATGCATGTATATAATTCTCAAAGAATCAGTAAAAATTCTACATTAAAATAAATTATCTTAATAAACTATAATCCAGAATTTACCATAGACAGATTATTCATGGAGGCTTTACAACCTCACATGTTCCCAATCTTAAGAGGAGGGACACTGTAGAGGAATATTTAATCTTTTAATACAGCAGCATGGCTGGTCTAGGGTAGAAAGAATATTGGTACACACCATTAATCCCAACATTCAGAGAGCAGTGGTGGTACACATCTTTAATCCCAGCACTTGAGAGACAGGAAGCAGAGCTTAGAAGCAGTCAGTGTCAGACAGGAAGTGATATCTGGTGAAGTATAGGCAAAGTGAAGAATCAGAGGAAGACTTAGCAGAGTGAATCAGAGTAAGGACACGCCCAACTCTTATGATAGAAAAGCAGGCAGGCTGGGAGAGAGACACAGAGGCATTATGAAGCAAGCAGAAGCAGTCAGAATCAATCACAGAATCAGTCTGAGGAGTCTGAGCAGTCGGAGACACAAAGGCAGCTTGGCAAAAGAACTCAGTATCAGACAGAAAGAGCAAATCAGTTTGAAGCCAGCAGAGAAGTCCAGTCTGAGGCAAACAGAGAATCAGCCAGAGTCTGCCAGAGTCAGAAGAGTTCAGTCAGAAACAGTAAGCTGGCTCAGAAGATCAGTTTAAACCAGTGAGCTTGGAGAAGAGTTTGAACTAGAACAGCAAGTGAGTTGAACCAGAAGAGTCTGAGTCAGTAGGAGCTAGTCAGGGTGGTTCACTTAGCAGTAAGTCTTAGAGGTTTAAATGTTCTAGATTGTATGGAGGCTGAAGTCTTCCAGTTCTAGCTTAGGATTAGACTGTATGAAGGCTGAAATGCGCCAAGCCTCCAGGACTAAGACCACTGATTTAATTATGCAAAGAATAATCCGACTTTGAACCTGAATCTAGGACACAGCAGAGAAATGGGTTCTTCAGGATGTTTATTGATCTTGGAGGCAGTTTGTATTTCAATGTTATTAGTATTTTTGCTTTCTATTGTTAAAAAAGAAGAAAGATCAGAGGTGACCTCTGTGAGCAACAGCTGAGGCCATTGTTGATTTTCACTCTTTGCCAGGCCCTTACTTTATCTACAGAAGCACTCAAATCAGTAATACCACAGACCTTGGAAATGTAGAATTGTTTGAGTAGCAGTCTTCTTATTTGGAAATTACTATAAAAATTTTTAAACACTTTACATTCATTTATTCAAAATATGCTAACAATACTAGGCCATAATAAGAAAGGTTTTGGTAGAATTTTTTATTACTAAACCATTTCTCTTGTATTTTCTTGCCTTGTGTAGCTCATATAATGCAGGAGAACATTTGTTTACATTTCCTGCAAAGGGCACAGGTGAAGAGATATGCTGAGTGAGTGATGGTGAAGGCCTGGAAAACTATCCTAACCTTCTTAGCTATTTCTCTTTCCTGGTGACCATACATGTTCAGCAATCCAGGAGGGTTCAGGATTCTGGGTTTCTATGGAGACTTCAATGTAAAAGCATGTTTGTCGGCAGATTGGCTTGTAAAATTAAGTTTTTGCCTATTTATATTAATTTATTTTATTTTATTTTTGAGATAGGGTTTTATGTAGCTCAGGCTAGCCTTGAACTTGCAATGTAG
This sequence comes from Cricetomys ansorgei, assembly GCA_026225945.1. NCBI lineage: Eukaryota > Metazoa > Chordata > Mammalia > Rodentia > Nesomyidae > Cricetomys > Cricetomys ansorgei. Next base: position 5,858,036 of record JAMJFZ010000239.1, on the reverse strand, counting down.
CAGAGAATGACTACAAACTTCAGATCTTCTGTTCCACCTCCTCGATACTAGAACTTCAGAAATGAAACAACATAATTGGTATGTATGACACTGAACCAAACCCAGGGCTTCCTGCATGCTATATGAAAGCTTTGCCAGCTGAGCTTACCAGCCCACATACTCCTGGCTTCCTTGTTAGAATCTTCTTCTGAGACACGCAACATCAGTCCTTTTATGTAGAGTCTTGTAACCTACTATCCGGCAATTGTGTGTTAGAGACTTTCTCTGTGGACAGTTTAAAGGAGTAAGACAGGAAGACAGAAGTATATGTAACTCACATATCGTTTTAGTTTCTATGATGTCTCTGAGGAGAAGGATAAGCACCAAAATATCAGAGTTCTTATCACCAATGTTAAAAAGTAGACATTACCAGTGCTCAGAAACCAACCTGTTCTTTCAAGCATTATTCTCCACCTCTGTAATATGGTCTCTATCTTGACATAGTTAAACTGCTGTGTCTTCATAATTTTTCTCTGATTGTCTATTTATTATTTTTTAGATTGTAATCAAACTCTCTTTTATATGTCTTTTCCTTCTATATTGCGTCTTAAAGAATTCATTTAGCTTCATTGCTGCATAATAATACAATCTGAACACAGGAGAGATCATTCATCCTTGGTAACACTGATAATAACCCTTGTGATTTTTTTAATTTGAGGCTATTATAATCTACGTCACTCAGGAAAACCCACATATTGCTGCTTAGGGATCACTTTTTATTGTCTACTTATCTCTTCATCCCATTTGCACTCTGAAGTCTTTTCGTAAGTTTCCATAAGTCTTTTCATAAGTACTTTTCATAAGTTGTATTCTGGATACAAGTGAGGACATGCTTCAGGGATCATAAATGTCTGTAGTTTCAATGAAGAAGCTTGGCCACTCCTGATTCATCTGCTCTGAATCTACCACCTTCCCCTTGGCCCTTTCCTCCCCTCTCCTCTGATTTCCCTAATTATTTAGTGTTTTGCTCTGGAGGAGCAGGTTGCTATGGTGTAAGCAAGGAGTAAGGTGTAAACAAGGTGTAAGGAGCCTCTGTTCTCACAAACTGAGGACAGCACCCACTAAGGTGGTTGGTTCCCTTGAGGCAAACTAACAAAAACAAAAAACAAACACATGAAGTTTTTCCCAGGTTCCTAACTGACAACCACAAAAGAACATTAGTGTGTGTTGATTTTTTTCTTCCCTCCAAGCTCTTCCATATATCCCTCCCTACTCTCCTTAAAATTCATGATCTCTTTTTTTCATCAATTGTTAGCATGCATATATGTATTTGTATATACATATATATTCCCAAAGGTTGACTCCATATAAGATTGCTTGTATATGTATTTTCAGTTCTGACTGTTTAGCACTAGACAATCAATCAGTGCTCTTCCCTGGGAAGGGCCAATTTTCCTGCTCCCAGCTTTAATCAGTTCCTATAGTTCTTTTGTAAGACTGAGAATTCATGAACTTTTCCCCCATTGCAGTTTGGCTTGTGCATTGGTGTCTTCTTTGTTCAGCTCTTGTTTGGGCAGTCACGTTGGTGACATGTTAGTGCCACAGGTACAGTAATGACACACATACCCTCTCAACAAGAGGGATACTATTCTTGGTAAAGGAAACCTAACTTACCAGTGCTAGTGAAATTATCATTATTATAGGAGAATATGCAACCATCAATTTACCAAACCTGCATAATCCCTAACAACAATCTATAAATCTATTTGTCCTCCTTATGCCCTTATAACCTTAACAAATTCTAACAAACATTCAGAGCTGTGTAACCCAGTCCCAAAACACCATGAGTCTACAGAACACTCCGGCACCTAAGGCTTATTGAGAAATATGGAAGAAGAAAGATTATCAGAGCCAGAGAATAAGGAGCATTGCTGCTACACTGTGTCTCCTGGAAACAGTCTTTTTACTTTACACTCAGCTCTCTGATGTAAGCAATGATTTCATTCTCATTTCACAGATGAGAAGTGGAAAGTAATTTTCCAAAGGTTCTAAGACCAATGGCAGTGCAAATTCAAACTGAATCTTTTTAAGCACTTTTTTAAGCATTTCGGTCATATTTCCAGTTTCAGGTAAGAGGTGATCCGGTCACTGGTTCAGCTTCCTTGCCACAGCGCCAGTGCTGAGCCTGACCTTCCCAGATCGCAGAGGCGTGTTTTCACTGCGAAGGCTGTGCTCTCAGGTGTGCAGTTGGAACTCTTGCCCGTGATACATTGGAGATCTTTCCGCAGAGTACCCTTTTCTTTCCAGAATGTCTTCACTGCCACTGTCAGCTCCGCTCCACATCTTCCAGCTTTCTCAACACTTGTCATTTAACACTTTAAATTAGTTTCTCTTCATAATCTTAGTTTTTCATTATTTTGAGTTCATTGTAATATTCGGATTGAAAATCATGAACTTTATCTGGGAAGAGGTGATGGAGGAGAGGTAGGCCAAATTAAGAGGGATAAAGAGCATCAAGGATTATTGAGAATGATATAAAAACATTCTATGTTTACTTAAAATACACATGTAATACATATAAATGTAAGTGTATACATATCTAATTTAAATAAAATGATACCACTTATGGTGATAATGCTCCCCCAGGAGCTAAAGAATATCTAACATAAACCCAACTACCAGACATGGGCAGTCTCCTTCAGAGTTGTTAGTTATGGGAGTCTAAGAAGCCTCCAAAACCTTATAGGCTATTGTTGTTGTCCTTGGTTGTCCTTGGTTGTCCTTGGTTGTCTTCAATAATTTGAAGGTAAGATGTTATTGCTGAATACACCATATATTTTCAACACAGGACTTGGAGGAATGGATTTGGAATTGACCTGGAAGCCTCCGCCTTGAGGACTACCTTTCATAATATCAAAAGGTGCTATGCACACTGTCAAGGGAGAAAAGCAATTAAGAAGCTGTAAAGCATATGAACTACTCAATGTTTATCCAGTCCCAAGTGGTCACTACTGGACACATGTACACACAATCAAAGCTTATTAGTCTCAGTAGGTTATGTGTGTGTGTGTGTGTGTGTGTGTGTGTGTGTGTGTGTGTGTGTGTTGTTTGTGTGTATACAATAATAATTTTTAAAATATCATGTATATGGAGAATGGCAGGAATTAGATGGGGAGGGGCGTAAGGAATGATGCAGGAACAGAGTTCATGTATGAAGTTCTTAAAAATATATTACTTAAAACATTTTCTTTCTCCTAGGAATTTTCTTCCCCAGCAGGAAGCCACTTCCTGTTCCAATAACTTCCAACAACTTTGATTACAGAAATGCTTATTTCACAACTGCAGCAATATTTTATGAGAAAACAGCAAAATATTATTTTAATGCCTCACATAATTTGGTATACAGGCATCCCTGCTGCAAGTTTTCAGCTCAGGAAGGACAAGCTAAACTGTAAACTCAGCTGGGTGACTTACTGGATTTCAATTGTTATGGGGTTGTGTTTGTTGTCTGGGTTACACTAATTGTTTCTCTCTATGTTTACTTAAAAAGTCTTCCTTTAGCTTGTATTCTAATAGAAAGTGACTTAACTGAGGTTCTCTTGAGCAACTTGCAATTCTGTTTGGCATGTCTAAGCTTCCCTTCCCCATCCTTCCTATGGCTCTCTGTGGTATTGCCAGCTAACTATTTTTTATTTCTGTTTATTATGGAATTCTCCCATGCATATAGTCTCATAGAAGCAATTACGCACCTGCTCCCTCTTCCCAGATGAACCTAGTTTGTGTCAAGTTAACAAAAAACTCAGCAGTATTGTAAGGGTGAATAAAATGGATGCACTTGTCTCAATCTTGATTTTAGAAGAAGTACATTTTTTTCATATAGTAGAATATCCGTTATAGCTTACATACAGCTTATATTATTCTGAGGTAAGTTCCTTCTATTCTTGAATGTTTCACGGTTTTTATCATGATGGGATGTTGGACTTTGTCAAAAGTTGTAGTATTATTGAGATGATCACGTCACTTCTATTGACTCCATTTCATTTTCTGTATTAGATTTATTGATTTCTGTATTGTGAACTATCATTGAGTTCCTGGAATAAGGCGAACTTTGGTGTGGGTAGATGATCTTTTGATGTATTATTGAATTAGTAATGCTTACATTTTGCATTAATATTCATTGAAAAGGCAAGTATTATTTTTGGTTGTTGCTTCCTGTCTTAGGTAGACTTTCTATTGCTGCAATGAAACACCCATGACAAGAAAGTAAGTTGGGGAAAAAATGGTTTATTGGACTTACACTTCTACGTTGTAGTGCATCATGGAAGGAAGGAAGGACAGGAATTCAATCAGGGCAGTAACCAGGAGGCAGGAGCTGGAGGCAGCACCCTGGTGCTCCTTATTGGCTTGCTCCACATGGCTTGCTCAGTCTGTTTTTTCATAGAACCCAGGACCACCAGCTCAGGGGTGGCACCACCCACAATGGGCCATCAATGAGTAATTAAGAAAATGCTCTACATGCTTGATCACAGTCTGATCTTTATTGGCAGCATTTCCTCAATGGAGTCCTCCCAGAAGTTTACAGTTTGTGTCAAGTTGACATAAATCTAGCCAACATACCTCCTTAGCTTGTTTTATATCAGAATAAAACTGGTTTCATTAAAAACAGAGTTTGGTAGCATTCATTACTTTTCTATTTTAAAGAAGAGGTGCTGGATTATTGGTGATTTTTTTTCCTAGTGATTTCATACAATTCAGGAGTAGCTCCATGTGGGCCTGTGCTTTTTAAGTTGGAAGATACTTTCTTACTGTTATACTATTCTCACCATCCGTTTGTTTATATCATCTTGGTCTAAGTTCAGTGTGTCATACATGTCCATAAATGTGTTAGTTTCTAGATATTCCAAAGTACACACTAATTAACCTCAAAATTTCATAGATGCTTAAAATAATTTTTCATTGTCAGGATAATTGTATTCATTTGTGCTTTCTCTTGCTTTTGGTTAATGAAGCTAAGAATTTGTCAGTTTCATTTAGCATTTGAAAACCAAACTTTGGTTTCATTCCTTCTTTGTGTTTTCTACATTGTGAATTTATTACAGAATCTATTCCTAGCTATTAAGAATAGCATACAAATGAACATTTCTGAGCAAACATTCTGTGGTGTATGATATGAAGTCCTTTGGGAATATGCCAAGGTGTAGTACAGCTGGTCATACGGTAGATTTATTTTCATGTGTTTTGAGGATTCGGTGTACTGATATCCAGATTGACTGCCAGTTTGCATTCCCACTAGTAGTGAACGAGGGCTCCCTTTCCCCATCTCCTCAAAAGCATTTGTTGTTCATTGCTTTCCTTTTATTTTAGCCGTCTGACTTGGGTGAGATGAAATCTCAAAGTAGTTTTTAATTTGTATTTCCATCATTCTTAAAGATAATAAACACTATGAGCTGTTTCTTAGATGTTTTTATGAGGTACTGGTGGAATGTTTTCTCTCTTGGTGTCTATGTATCAATTCCTTATCACATATATAAATAAAAAAAAACTTCTCCTACTGTTTAGAATACCTTTTTTCTAAATTAATAATTCCATTTGCTGTAGAAACTTTTTATTTCATGAGGTTCCATTTATCTATTGTTTTACCTAAGTACCAAAGAATATACATTCTATTCATCAGCTCACGGAAACTTCTATAAAATAAAAAAATATCTTGGGATACACACTCACATAAATATTAGCAAATTCAGAACGAATTAAAGAACTATATGTATCCTCCTTGACTATAAAGCAATAAAACTTAAAATCAACACCAAAAAAAACTTTACAAAATACACAAACCCATAGACATTAAATTCATTTTCAAATGATGAATAGGTCAAAGGAAAAATAATTTCTTTAACTAAATGAAATTAAAACATGAAATAGCAAAACCTCAATGTCACATTAAATCACTTCTGTGAGAGAAAATTGCAGCTCGATGTTACTACACTTAAACTCAGAAAGAACATAAGTAAAACTTAGTGATGTAGATCAAGAATTTGGAAAAGCAAGGACAAACCAAATATCTATCCAGAAGATGTCAAGAAACAATAAAAATCAGAGGAGAAATTAATGAAATAGAAACAAAGAAAACAATACAAAGAATCAATGGGTCTAAGAGTTGGTTCTTTGAGAAGATAAATGAAATTAATGAACCCAGAGCCTAACTAACCAAAGGAAAAATAGGACCCACGTTAACAGTGTATTGCAAATACTTTGACAAACAAATGAATCCATTGTTCTAAAATTCACTTTTATTCAGGTTTTCAGAACACAGGCAGAAGGCAGGCAGAATCTTGACCAAAAAAGTTTACATTAATGACAACTATCCCGGGTCCTGGTAGATTTATTTATTTCAGAAGACTCATTAACTGCATTGTCACTGTCCTCATTTTTCTTAAAATTCTTGTTTTCCAAGCTGTTTTCAGAATGATCCATTAACATCTGTTTCCATCATTCAGTAGCTTTTCTATTAGTAAACTCTAAATTCCACCCACAAAACAGTTCCTGTCACCAATGAACCTCATGGGCCACTTATTACAGAAGAAACTCCATTTTCCAGTGTGAATTCCTATTTTACTTGCTTCATTTCTTGCTGTGATAAATTAATCTAACAAATGTAACTAAAGCTAAAACAGTTTACTTTAGCTCACAGTTCAGGGTATCCGAATACCCAATATCTGTGAAGTCAATGCAGCACAAAATTGAAGTACCAAGTCATACTGTGTCTGTGAATACAAGAAAAGAAAAATTAGTACATGCATGCTAATTAGTTCCTCATTTTAGTTAGAGTCAGGAACCGTGCTATGCTTTGATTGAATCAAACCAAAGTAGGTGGATCATTCTTCTTCATTTAAACAAATCAAGATAATTTCCCAAGGCAAGTCCAAAGACTTAACTTCTAGATGATTCAAAACTCTTCCAAGTTGACAAACAACACTAACTATCCAAGCATACCTCATATTTTAACTCAGATTTACCTCTAAATCGGTAATATTTCAAGAAAAAAACAAAACTGTTTGTTATATTAAAGTAGGACACTTTTTTGAAATGACAAGTCTGAATTCTGAACAAAATTTTATAAGGTTAACTATAAAAATTTAAAATGTACCAAAGCTCACATTAAATATAAATAGAAAATAAATTAAGAAATACATCTGTAAAACATCAACGTTACTAAGGAATCTCTAAAAGACACATTGAAAATATCTCACAATCCAACTCTAAGAGTACAAACTAGATTAACACACACACACACACACACACACACACACACACACATATATATATATATGTTAAATATGTTGGTGTTAGAGAGTCACAATAAAATTACAAGGAGACATCAATATCCATATGCTACAATGGCTAATGTAGAAAAAATGGCCAGCCAGGATGTATACCAAATGATTTTCAGATACATTAACTATTGGCATGTAAGGTTATATTACTTTTGGAAAACAATTTTGGAGTCTTTTCTTATAGATCAAATTTATATTTATCATGCCTCATAGTAAATATCTTTCTGTTTACATGAAAAGTGAATTGCAAATTTTTATAAATACCCAAATAAATATTCACAGAAGCTTCTTTTCTTCTGAGCTAATATAATGATCATAAATGGTTCAAAATGTATGTATTTATGCTAAATGTGGAATATTCAAAGATCATTATTTACAAACTATTTTTCAGACAGAGTAATGAATTTTGATGCTTGTAGTGTCTTATATTAAGTCATAGTATTAGGAATAATAAGTAGTTTAATTGTATGTGAAATTCTACAATGATGGAAATGTAATGATAGGAAAATAGAACTGTGTTTGTAGATTTTACTAATATAGAGGTGTGAGCATACTTTCTCTGTAATGTATTTATAAAAAAACTAATTTGAATTGACATTAAGCAATCGTTCATACTCGTGGGTGTAACAATTTGTTCTGGTAATGATACAGAAGAGATTTTCTGTTCTTACCACACCTTGAATTCCATTCCACTTGATTCTCTAAAATGTCAACTCAATTAGAGCTAATTTTGTTTGTTTTTATTAAAATTATATTGGGGTGAAAACAGTAAAATTGGATTCTTTTTCAAACCATATATTGGCAAAATAAAGCTTTTGTCTCTTATAGTTGCTTTCATCTAAAATTCAACTAACTTGAAACACAAAACTTTATTTGCAACTTCTGGCGTTGGTTTTGCTTGATACCTGCTTCCTGTAATGTATACTTTTAAAAAGTTCCTTTAGGATTTCATACAATGTCTTTTGATCATATTCACACCCTTGCCAAATACACACAGGACACCTCCTTTCCTACCCATCCAACACTGTGTCGTATTTTGTTCCCCATTTATGAAGTCCAATTTGTGTTGTCCATATATTCTTGGATATGTGGCCTTTCACTGGAACGTTGTCAACTTACCAGGGGCTACACACACAAAGAAAACGTACTCTTTCCCAGTAGTTATCAATTGACAGCAATAGCTATGGCATGTGGTGGGATTTATACCCAACTCACTCTCCATACTGGTATTTTTTTCTGGCTTGAATTTGCTTAATTTTTCTGTACATTATTATGGCAAGTGCTAAGTTCACATGTGAGGCTACTATGCTGTGTCCAGAATATATATTTCCTTGTAGATATCTACTATTACACCTGCAATAATCCCTGAGCCGTGAAAGGAGAGGGTGTGATGTACACCTTCCGTGAGGGTTGAGCACTCTGCAGTCTTTTACTCTTTGTACCTTGACAAATTGTAGATCTTTGTGCTAATCAGCTTCAACTAAAAACAAAAGCTTTTCTGGTTAGGGCTGGGTGATTCATTAATTCATGCTATAATGATAAATCATTGGGAGTCCATTTAAATCCATTTAGGAGATTTTTAGAAACCTTAAAGGGAGTACCTCTTAGTATTATTTTTACTGTCTTTATGTCATTGTTTAAAATTGTGAGACTTCTGCAGAAAATAATTTTGTAGATGCCCCAGAAGCCACCATATCATCTTCTTTTCCTTGAATATAATGAGTTTGAGAATGCAGAAGTCCACACATACATTTCAGACATTCTGTACAAAAATAAAATGTCCAAGAAAATTATCTGAAAATTTTCTAAACCTTTAAAACAACAATTTAGTGCTTCACAGAATTCCAAAATTTTATTTTACTGAAAATAATGCAAGCAGTGAAAATAGACACGCAGTCAGTAAGGATTGCTCTAGTTCTGGCCTGTGACTTTACTTAGGTCATAGAGTTTGCTTCTCTGTCATGGCTTTCTGTTTTAAGGAAAGATAAACTGAACAGCAGTAAATTCATGTTGAATATGATGTTCTGTTTTGTTTAATAGCTATACATGTACAAAAATCAAAGCAGCCCACATATTATATATCATTCATTTCTCCATTATCTTACTAAAATTCCATTGTTCCTCAAGTGACGGTGTCCCTGTCTTCTTCTAAGGAAACTGAATCACTGCCGTTCATCAATCTACTCTTTTATTCGTATTATACTGAGCGCTTGCTATCTGTGAGCCACTGGGAAGGAAGACGGTACCTTTTGGCCTGATTTCATGTAACTATGCTGGCGTGAGAGAAAGGCTGACACATGAAACTCAACGCCTTTCCTGTTTTAATGATCATGACAGTGTAACTAAATGAAGTTAAAATTTTAATTCTGAAATTTAGAAAAGCTTACTGGAATATACATTACTGTTAAGTCACATCTCTTTGGGGAATACATCTTGAGGCTTCGTATCCAGCCATTTTTACCAAATCCTTTCTATCACAAAGGAAGTGCTACTTGTAAATTTTTGCAAAACATAATGTTGTTCATTAGGCTGTGGCACAGCAGGCATAAGTGGACTACGTGTGGCAGGGGAGGCCTATGCATATTCCTGTAGGACTACCCCAGTTTGTGCCAAAATATATTTTACTTACGGTATTGCAGCATACAAAAATTACTAGATCCTATGGATGACTAAGAGAAAGTGGACCTCACCAAGGCCTTTGTGTCCTGTTCCTGGAACATCTTAATTTTCACATCTACAAACTCTAACAATAATGGTGCGTAAACTACTCATGTCCAGTATTTACAAACAGAACACAAAAATGTGCAAAATGGCATACAAAACAGAGCTACAAGGCTGAGGAGATGGAATTCAGTTTTCAAAGTTATATAGCATTTTTTCATTAAAAATGTGTTAAAAGCTATAACCAAAGCCGTGATCAGAACAATCGACTGTAGAAACATTATGCAAGAAAAAGACAAAAATAGTTTCACAAAGCGTTGACTACAATCAGTCACACCACTAGATACAGGAGATTGCTGTGAAAATGGCCTTTTGAAATGCCAATTCAATCTAGCAAGAATATGAATTACTCTTAACATAATATTCTCAAAAGCATATTTTGAATTAATATTCTATAGTGCTGGTACGATTATTTAAGTTACCACCAGGAGTAAAATAAAGTCATTCTGTAAACCTTAGCAGGAGAAACATTTGTCGCACACACTATTTGTTCTAACAACTGAGAAAATTACAGTCTTCCACAAAGAACATTTTTATGGTATTCCAATAACTGTCTCTACAGGGAGATGCTTGAGGCATTTGGAAGAGTTTAATAAATAGCCCAAAGGACAAGATTGTCTCTTCTCCATGCTTTTCAGGAAGCTGTAACAGCCATGTTTAACACTCACTGTAATGGCCAAGCATACTAAATGAAACTATTACTGACCTTGTATTAGAATGAGAGGAGTCCAATTATGATGATTTTCTTGAATAATTTCAAAGTTTTCACTAAGTAGATAGTTAAAATCTATAAAAATTGTTGAAGTTTATTTTCAATGCTTCTGCTTGAGCAACATTGCACAGGAGAGAATGAGTCAGCCTCTTAAATGTCAGACTAAAGAACAGTAGTCTTTCCTTGGGATTATACTCAGTTCTCTTTAAGTGATCTAACTGAATTTCCAAGCTATAGAACATAACATCATTACTATGGCCCCACAATTCATAATGCAAGGCATAGCCTGTAGACTAGATCCATGGACTGTTACATAGAATCTTACAGTATGTTTTGTCCATGTTTCTAGTATTAGTAATCTCAGGGAAGGCCTTTTACACACACACACACACACACACACACACACACACACACACACACCCCGTGCTTGCTTGCATTAAAATCTGCCTGTTTGCTCTTTGCAAGCTCAATCTAGTTCTTTTGTTGAGCAATACCAGCTCATTTTTCTCAGAGAATTTCTGTAATAGCCATCTGTGTACATTCCCCCATTTATCTACAGAGGTGTGAACTACCTGAAATTCTCAAATGGCACAGAACTCCCTGCTTATGAGGCCATGTCTGCTTTTGTCACAGAATTGGGTGCTTGTGGAACGTGCTCATTGATGGCATTTTGGTTGTTAGATTGACCCTTGGCTTTGTATATTCTCCAGCATTCATTCCTCCATTCTCCAGCAGGCATAACTGTCACACGATTCAAAGTATGTCTTATTCATTTAGGCCTTTCTGCATCCATTGTATATGTTACTGGGGAATTTACATTAATTGCAAGCCTCTGCCTACCTTTTCCCTCCCTTCAACACTGCCATCTCATCTTAAAATGACTGAGTGTCTATAAGCCCAGTAGTCAGTCCTATAACCCTACTACTATCCTACTTCTGTTCCTGTCCTAAACAGATTATCCATGACCTGCCTTAACAGCCATCTTTTCCTCCCTTCATAACACTTTGTAATTATAAATCTGGGGTGTGTGTGTGTGTGTGTGTGTGTGTGTGTGTGTAGAAATTCTATTTTCTAATAGCAAAACAAGCACATGTGCATAATTCTTGGCTTGCACTTTATCTTTTCTATACGCTGTGACACCGTTATGAATTTGGCAGAAATAGCCTGAGAATTTCTCTCTATATTTTTTGCACATATAAATAATAAGTAAGTTCATTTTCCATTTATATATGCATTACATTTATTTTGGATTTTATCTTAGTACATCTAGTGTCCTTTCCCAAAACTGCCTTACTATAGAGCTCGAGTGACAAAAAAAAAAAACTTGTCTCTGTTTATAAATTGTCTTTTCTTGACACCTTGACACTGGTTTTTCAGTTTAAAAACAGATGATGCTTTAATCGCTAAGGGTTGAATAAACCTGACAATAAAATATTTCATACATCAAGGAACAAGTTAAAGCCATAGAAAGACATCCGCGTAATGTTTGTGGGAGAAAGTAAACAAAATTAGAATTCTCAAGAGTAGAGGAGAATGCAGGAAATGTTTTGGTTTCTCGTGGTAATGAAGCAATGTTGACAGTATTTGTGATGTTGCTCTCACTGTAGATTTCTGTCATTGCTTTCTCCAACTGATAAAACCCAAATGCTGGTAATGGAAAACTTACCAAAGGGGAGAAATCGTGTACTTCCCCTTAACCACTATAAACAACATGCAAATTAAGAGGCAGATTTACGAAAGAAATTTTAACAAACGTTCACCACAGTTTTACGTGATATAGATTTCAGAAATGAAGAGTTTGATGATGTGATGAAATTACGTATTTTTGTTTTAAATCAAACAAATCATTGCAGATAAAGATAAATAGACATAAAAGAGCTTGCTTAAACTATTTATTGTGAGCATAGCATTCTGCATATTCATGGGGCAGGAGAACTTAAACAAGAATATCTTCAGCATGAAGCAAAGCAAGTTCTGAGACCTTCCTAGGCTTATGGAAGATTCTACCCAAAAGGAATTCTAGTTTCTTAGGTGTGATTGAGGTAGAAATAGGAATGGGAAGACCAAAAGTGGGAGGCCGTTTGACTTAGTTAGGGTTATTGTTGCTATGATGAAACATCGTGACCAAAAAGCAAGTTGGGGAGGAAAGGGTTTATTCAGCTTACACTTCCAAATCACTGTTCATCATCGAAAGAAGTCAGGACAGGAACTCAAACAGGGTCTGAACCTGAAGGCAAGAGCTAATGCAGAGTCCAGAGAGGGGTGCTGTGTACTGGCTTGCCTCCCATGGCTTGCTTAGCCTGCTTTCTAATAGAACACGGGATCACCAAGAGAGGGATTGCAGCAGCCACATTGGGCTGGGACTTTCCCCATAACAGAGTTCCAATGACTACATCTCCAGTGAGATGTAAACATGTAAAATCTCAGTATAAGTGTTTATGTCTTGAAAGAGTCCAAATGATATTGGAATTATATTTTGTTTCTTGTTCTTACAGTTAACAGACAGCTGAAAGATCAAAACCAGGGTGATGAGGCAACATATCAACTCGTATTTGATAAACCAATAGGCTAAGGAAAATGTGGTTTAATTAAGTTAAAACTTGTGCTATCGGCTGTTCATTCTTCAACTATATGTCTATTAGCAGGCAAACATCCACCCCAAAGTACTATAGAGGGAATATTTAAGATTATGTAAGCACATACCCAGAACATACAAAACTTTACATATCAGGAATACATATGACCTAAGAGAATATTTCCCAACTCTCACGTAAGTACACAGTGCAGTTTTCTACTAAGAAAACAGATGAACTTAACAAGAGCTTGGCAAATGTAGGGTGAATCTAGACTGAATATCCTCCATACAAACCATTAATGGATGTTTTAAAAGATGCTTTATGAAATACTAAAATATTATTAATGATTTTTGCTCGTGTTTGTTAGGGTTAACATTGTTAGTGTAACGATGTTAAGTTTATTATACAATTGATAAAGTGCATATCATTATAGTCCATATAATTATAATCAATGATGCAATTAGTTTTATAATGTTTTCTCTTTTCTTTGGAACAATTATGGAAATTCAATGCAAAATAAATAATTGAAAACAAGATTTCATTCTGGCTTCTATAGGATACTTAATTAAGTATGAACAAGCAGCTGGTCATTTGTATGTATTTTTGTGCAGGGAAGACCAATTAAAATAATTGTTTGATAATGAAGAAGTTTTCTAAATTGGAGGACTTACTGGCTTAAAGGTGAGGACTTGTATCCAGCTGTAGGTATGCTGCAAATTGCTTAGGAAAAGGTCAGAAAAACTGTTTCAGTGTGCCTTAGTATAAACAAACAAATGAAATCAAAATAACTATGTTGTCTCCTAGACTTACTCTAGTTTAATCATTACACTAGTATTTGGAAACAGGCTTCATTATTCTTTACGAGAGGATAATTTTGCCAAAAGCTAAAATCATAAGTCAAAAATAGATATAAAATATGAACAGGTTCAAACTTCAATTTAAAAATATTAACGAGGAAATCTGGATGCGAGTTTAAAGGAGAAACAGAGAAGTTGCAAAGGTACTTTCAAAAAGCTGCCTTTTCCAGGTTAGAGACTGGAGAAAACATTTAGGGTACTCGCTAGAAAGAATGTATTTGCTTGTTGGTAAACTAGAGCTATCAGAATCCACGCAATTTGTTGAGGAGGAAAAATCCTCCAAGGCAGTAGAAAGTACTGTTCCTGACAGAATCAGAACGAGAGTCAGGGGTGGGGCTTGGGATCTGTTGATAGAGTGCTTTCCTAGCAGTCACATAAACCTGAGTTTGATCCCCAGCAATACAACAGCACATAAACTGGGCTGGTGGTACATTCATGCAATCCCAACATTTATGAGGAAAAGCAGGAGGATCAGATGCAAAGGCAGTCAGTGGCGGTAAGAGAACCATATGCTCAAGGACACTGTCGTGCACAGAGGAAAGTCAAGGCCAGTGTACATGGAGATCAGATGATCTGCAAGGTACTTGCAAATAATGAAGTAAGGACCCTCTTTGCATAACCATGTTCAAAACTTCATGTTTAAGATAACCTTCTTGAAATCTGAAAAGATAAGATTTTTTAAATTGTATTTGTGTGTGTGTTAAACTATATTCATTTATCTACTATCAAAGCCTCGGTTTATTTGAAATTTGTACTTAGTTCATTTGTAACTCATTGATAGACACTAGTCAAGAGAAAGCCTGATGATCCGGGTGTAAAGACTCACATTTGTATACTAGCATTGGACAGGCTCAGTCAGGAGAACCATTAGTTGGAAGCCAGCCTGGGCTGTGTAGGACAATGTAATATAAAGGGGAGGTGGTGGGGAATAGGCTTTTGAAAAAACCGACATGGTTTTGTGAGAAATAAAGCATGCACATTTTCAGAGGTTCCTTATGGCAGCTTAGGTTCAGCTACAAATGAACAGAAAATACTAGAACTCTACTATCTAGCTAGCCCTATTCCCTCTCTCCCACAAACACAACTAAGTTACTCTCACCCAAACTAGAAGTTTAGAGTAGAGCATTACTAACAGCCAAGCTTCTTTAATGACCTGCTACTATGGCAATGCCACACACCAGAGATGATTTAACATACACAGAACATAAACCCATGAATTTTTTTGTTTGCTTTGTTTTGTTTTTAGAGACAAAAATGAAGGTCATAAGGAAAAACATGGATGACATGTAAGACTGTGTTCTGCAAATTACTAAGTTAATGTCATGTTTAACGGCATTTCTTTGTGCTGAACCAGCTCATCTTACATAATGAGCTGACTTAGTCAGAGAATAAACTGAATTACTTTCACTAATTGGCTTTTATTACGAAGTGAGGCTCTTTGCTTCTTATAGTATGAGCTGAAATGTTGACCTGTGGATAACCATGTGTAATATTGTGTGAGTTATTTCATATTTGAGAGCATGTTTACATATAGGCAAATGAAAATAATGTCAGTTATCTTTAGGAGGTAGTTTACTTGCATGGTTAACAGGAATACCTAAATGATAACAGAAATAACTCTGTTGAGAAAAGAGGAAAAATGGGACTGAGAAAGCAGTGTGATTCCATATGGATAGACAGCCTTAAGATATAGTAACTGAAGATAAAATAAAATTGGATCATATTTAATAAATGAGGAAGATTAAGGGAAAGAATATAACTAAAGATAAAAGTGAATAGTGCAGAGTCTGAGATTTTTGTGGCCAGTATCAAAGAAGTACAAGGATTACGTAACCCACAGGGGCATGCTTTACATTTGCCCTTCACAGTAACTTGCTCAGTTACTTTTTGTGGAAGAGCCAAGAGCAAAGGCTGAAGGAAGCACAATACTAAGACCATAGAGCACTGTCAGCACTTAGGGGGAAGATCCTCTCTAAATGGTCCTGCAAAGTGCCCTTCCCTTTATATTCACCTAAAATTTCACAGTACAAGCTGAGCATGTTCCGAGACATTCAGTGATTACTTTAATCTTTTTACCACATGCTTCATGATTTTGAAATTAGAAATCTCAGGGTTTATCTACTATTTTCACCTTTAAAACTATGCCTTTAAGCTGAGCATGCCCTTCCCTGCATTCTCTGGTGGTCAGTGGGAGCTGGGGAATAGACTGCCTCTGTGTGAAGGTGTCTAAACTCCCTGAATGCACCCCTATACTTCCTTTCCTCAAAAAGGGACCTTTTGTTAATAACTTCTGTGGCCTTCACACTTGCTGTGGGTAATAAATCTCTCTCAACACTCTGACGTCTTCACTGGTTATTTTTGTTTACGCTCAGCAAGCTGGAAGTTCATTTGTTCACTTACGAGTTGGCTATTGAAATTGGGGGCTCTTCCTAAAGACTCCAAGCTTTCACAATGGGGAGAGGCGGCTCTTTTCCTGTTTGGAGTGGGTTGTATTCCAGCACAGGAAATATCTTCTCGGGACCTGACACAGTTCTGCTCTGGTATTGCGTTTCTGCGTAAGGTTGGCAACCATATCGCAACCTTGTTTTGGAAACCTTGTCTGCCTGTACCAGCGGATGGTGCTAACCACTTGAAGCGGACAATGAAGCCTTGGTAACTGAGTGGAGAAAGACTGAATGGATTCTAAAAGTGAGTTGGGAGGTCATCTGTGTTTGAGATCCCAAACTGCGCCAGATTACTCCCATTAACTCTTACGCTGAAGCTAGAAGACCAAAGCAGTTTCCATCATGAAGCAAGGTTGGAGATACCAGGTACTAAGATATCTCAAAAGATACTTGGAAGACTGGGAGAAATATCTGTCCAGACATCTGAAAATTTGAGAGACTGGAAAACATTCTCCATCCTGTAGATATGAACAAAAGCAAAGGAGCGCCTGAGAAGAAAGACTCAAAATAACAAAATAAAACCAACCAGCCAAGTACAGCTGAAGATGCAGCTTTGTCCAGAGAGCATCTCCGGCTGCCATTCATCCTCTCCTGCCTTTCTCAACTTTAGCTCAGCTTCTTATAAAAAGACAAGGAAACATAAAGTACCCTTGACTCTGGGGTAGGGGGGGTAGATGACAGGAAAGCAAGCAAAGATCTGTTTGACAAACAAACAAATAAACCCACATGGCCAGGTCTTCTAGTCAATTTGCCCAGAGTTTAACACACTGAGTGCTTGGCTCTTACAGAAGAAAGTTTAACAAGTTAATTCCAATGTTGTTGTTGCTTTTTACTCTCTTTTGGTTTAAATTTGAAATTGTATTCTAATTTCAATATTTTCCCTTCCCCTTTCTCCCTCCAAACCCTCCCATAAACCCCTTCTCTTTCTTCTTCAACCTCATGTGCGCTCTCTCTCTCTCCCTCTCTCTCCCTTCCTCCCTCCCTCCCATAAACCCCCTTTCTTTCTTCTTCAACCTCATCGTCTTTCTCTCTCTCTCTTTTTTTTCAGTAACTGTTATTGCATACACATACGTATTAGTATATATGTATATATTTCCAAATAAAACCTGTTGAGTCCACACAATGTTACTTGTAGGTGTTTTTCAAGGTTGTTTGACACTTGACAACCAATTGAATGGTCTTCCCTGGGGAGGGTCACATATCCTGCTGCCAGTTTTACTCAGCTGCCTATAGTTTTTGGAGTGTGTGTGTGTGTGTGTGTGTGTGTGTGTGTGTGTGTGTGTGTATGGTTGAAGCCACTGGGCCTTTCCCTATGCAGTTTGGCATGTTGACCTAACATTTGGACAGTCATGTTGCTGAGACTTCATGGGTATAGATTCTGATGTTACTAGGAGACACAATCTCACAGCAAAGTCCATGATCCTTTGGCTCTTACAATCTTTCTGCCCATTCTTCCACATTGCTCAGTGAGCCTTAATGGAGGAGTGGTTTGTATCAATTGAGCTCCACAACTCTGCATATTGATTGGTTGCGGTTTTCTATAGTGGTTTCCATCTACTCCAAAGAGAAGTTTCCTTGGTTAGGACTGAAGACTATGCCTATCTGCAGGTATAAGGAGAAAATATCTGTAGATTGTTGCTAAGAAGTCTGTGGGTTAATAAACCAGTAGTTGTAGATTCTCCTCCAATAACCATGATTTTGCTGAGTTCTTTCTGCAGGTCTCGAGGCTGGGGAGACAGGCCTGGAGGAGAGTGGGAAGGGGCTTTAGAAGAGTAGTTGTGGGAACAGAACCTAGTATTCTGCAGGCGGGCTGCCTACCTGTTCCATGGGGACCAGTGATATTTATTTTTAATATTAACAAATAACTACAAATTGCAAGTATTTTTGCATTGCATTGTTTAGTTCCTTGAATTAAGACACCAGAGTAAACAAGACAAAATATCAGGACTTCTGTGAGGCTCCTACCACTCATGCTAGGAACAGGGTCCATGACATCTAAAGAAAACAAAGTCAAATAACAAGGATATTTAGGCAGAAAATGGATCTTTCTGTCCTACTATCTTTGTCTAACTATTCATCTACACTTTTCCTTTTCTGACTATTTAAGCTTCTTTGAGTTTTAACTTTGGTTTACTTTGAAACCATGCTCAGTGCAATTGTAGTATGACGTACAACTCGTGTTTCTTTTGAGAAGCCTGTCAGCCTGACTGTCTTGGGGCCTGGAGTAAATAGATACGAAGTCTATGTTTTCAGAGCTACATAATTTACAAATGTCATTTTATATAATAATTAGTATGCTTTAAAATGCTTTTAAAATTAGAAGGAAATGATCTCCAGTAGATTTCTCTGATGATATAAGAACTATCTTGCTTTCCTAACAAGAGAGTTTAAATAGTCTACCTAGTATATCATGTCTCTAGTTTTTCTCAACTTCTGCAAAAGGGCTCTGTAGTTCTTAGGAACTTATGCCCTTGCTTCACCCAGCTCCTAGCACTGCACTGGCCAGTTCACATCATGGCCTCGGTTTTTAGCTTGCTTGCATCTATTCTTCCTGTATCCTGCACAAAGATGAGGTGGCCCACGCTGAGGATAAGATCAATCAATGCTCTCCCTAAAACAGCTAGTGTCAATGATGAACCTTATGGGCCGGATGTTTTCGCAAGGTACCTAGCCATTGTTAACAAGGAGAGCTTTATCAGCAATAATGGAGACTTGCTTTGACTGCTAGTTCTACGCCAGCAGTCAGTCCTGACTCCTTCCCTGCCACTGCCACAGCTGATAAGAAAAATAGTAAGAACGTAGAGTTTCACAACAATATCGGTCCTTTTTTTAATACTAATATTTTATGTTATTATTTTACATTTTATTTTAGCATGCTTCATCAAAAGCTAAAACTGAAAAAGAAGGTCTCCATTCATCCATAACTAGATTCAGAAGATATACTTTATCCCAAAGCCTCTAAAGAATGGTGACAATACGCCTTGGGGTAATTTTTAGCCACTAAGTGAGAGAGGTACCTACAGAAACTAGGTTCTATACTAATGCTCCTTCAGTCTCTTCTTTATTTTCCAGGAAAACCTCATGGCTCAAGCTAAGCATGCCCTTAGCCAATCCTGTCCATCTCATCAATATTTTGCATTAGACTTTTAAGATGTTAATTGTTCTTTGACGTTCTGGTGGAATTTTATGTCTTACCTAAGCATTTAACTTGGAAGATTTTTAAATTGTTACTCCAGTCTTGCCACTGCTCATAAGTTTGTTCCAACTACTATTTTCCAGTTTGTTTCAAAAATTTATAATACACATATTAGACTTTTTCAATTTGCTAGAATATAGATTCTTAATGCGTATTTCATGATATTATTAATCTTGTTGCTATCTGTTTTAATGGATTTCCTTTTAATATCTAACTTCACTAAATTGTGTCATTTCTCTCTTTTTGTTGCTTAATTTGGCAAATGGTTTGTCGATGTTATGTTTTCAAAGAACTAACTCTTCATTTCATTGCTGCCTTGTATTTTTTTGTCCGTATTTCATTAATTTCTGCCCTGATCTTATTTCAATTTTCCTGTATGCTTTCTGTGAATTTTAGTGTTTATTGTGTATTTGCGGATTTCTGGGTGTGAATGTGTCCACACGTATGCAAGTGCCCACTGAAGCCAAACGAAGGCATCAAATCCCTGGCGCTGAATTTGCAAGTGATTGTGAGTCAGGAACATGGGTGCTGGGAATCCGGTTTGGTTCCTCTGGAACAACTGCAAATGTTTTTAACTCCAGCCCAAAAGTTTTCATTCTCGTTGAGATATGCTTTATGTCCTAATATGTGAACCATTTTTGACAAAGGTCCATGTGCTACTGAGAAGAGTACATATTCCTTCATATTTAGTGGGGTGTTTTGTATATGGCTGTTTCACCCATTTGATTAATGGTGTCATTTAATTCCAAGGTTTTCTCTGTTTACTTTCTATCTGAGTAAGCTATTGAAGTCTGTAGGCATAGATGTCAGCATAGATTTTATATATGTTCTTGTGGGTTCATGGCAAAAGACAGTTTGTTCTTTAGTAATTCAATCCCTGGTCCTAGAGGGTTTTAGCTTCTTAAAACCCTTCTTAAATCTAATCTTAAGCCTTATTCTCATCCTGCCTCTCAGGGATTCTTTCAGCATGGATTCATAATCAACACAATGATGGACCTGACCAAAAACCGTTCCTTCTGACCCTACTGCTCTCATTAGTTCATCACAGGACAATTCTCCTTATGCAGGCTGACATTATAAATGACCTCTTGTGCATGTCCAACTGTCACTGTCATCTTTCTGTTCAATTAACCTTCCCCTTAATCCTGTTAAGTTTTCTTTTTTACTTTTGTTAAGTCAAATTCAGTCCATAAGAGTTCTACTCAATTCTCAAGGTACCATGTAACATCCTTGGGAGACAATACGCTGTTGTAATCCTGGGCAGCAGGAAAGCCAGGAAAGGTACTTCAGCATCTTGGGCCCCAATCCAGCCATGTCTGGGTTTCACCTGGACTGCTCCCCTGTAAAGACCCCAGCAGTCAGTGATGCCCAGTCCAACTCTGCATCAGGACCATCACTCTTTGCATCACTAATATAGTGATCATGTTTTTTTAGTTTGTATTTACCTCAAAAATATTTACTTCTCCTTCAAATATGATAGATAATTTTGCTAAATATAATAATTTGGCTTGGGAGTTATACTGTTCAAGACACTGGAATTCCCTTCTCTAAAACATTCTGACTTTAAACATTTCTATTAAATTGTCATGTGTTATTCTGATTAGCCTTATATGACTTGTCCCCTCTGTCACATAGTGTTCTATACAATTTTGTAATTTAGTATCTTTAGTATTTTAACTACACAATGACTCAGGGAGGTTTTTGGTTTGCGGTGGGGGGGGGGGGGAGTGCTATCTGGTGTTCTGGAGATTTCTTGTATCTGAATGGAAGGGTGCTCTTGCTTCAGATTTGGGAAATTTTCTTCTATGACTTGATGGAAAATATTTTCTTTGTCTTTGACATGGAATTCTCCTTCTTAATGCTCACGTTTCAGGGTATTTTTTTCATCATGTCCCAAAGCTTGCTCATACGCTATTTATTCTTTATCATTGACTTTGACTGAATTATTCAATTCTTTTAACTTATCTTCTATCTCTGATACATCATTTTCCACATGATTCATTGCCTTAGTGACACTTTCCTTTGAGTTTCTAATTTGACTGTGTTTTTCATTTCCAATGTCATCTTTGTTTTGGCTTTTGTTCTGTTTTTAAACTCTCTGATGATTGCTATTGAGTAATAACTGACTGTTCAATAGAAACTTTAAAAGACAAAGTAACTTAGAAATGTATATTCCAAATTCTGAATGAGCACAAGTACGAACTCATTATTATACCCATCCAAACTATCCTTTATTTTTTTAGCTCTTTGTGGTTTTGTTGAGTTCTGTGAATATACTTGTAGTTGTTATTCTGAATTCTGATTGTGGAATTTCATCTACACAACTCTTACTGTGTACTACTATGAGACTGAAAAATTTGGAGAAGACATGCTGTCATTTTGTTCCACATTGTTTCTGCAATAGAACTTATGCATCTAGAGTTAGTGTATCTATTGAGCTTTTCTTTTATTATTCAAATCACATGTCTTCTTTCAGTGTAGGTATTTGCAATACTCAAGAAAGTACTTATTAATAGTAGTTTTTAAGTGTTTTTCCATCTATGGAATTGATACTCAGGGACCAGATCCTATCTGTAGTCCTTCTCTGAATGTCAAATACTGTCTGCAATAAAAGTCACTATTCATGGATCAACACACTATCCGCAGTTGGATATTACGTGGATATCCACAGTTGTGGATGTTACACAGTAATTGCCCCATAAAAAGCATTAATTTAGACAGTAGAACGGTACTGCTAGTACTTCATGTACTAATATCTCAATTATGATGTATATGGATAGGAACAAATAAACAAGAGAAGAGACAAAATCACAGTGAAGTTATTAGTATCGTGCTAATTGAAGTAATGAACGGAAAATAAGACTTTTGTAGGTAAAGAAAAAGATAGTCTTGAAAGTCTTTATTCTGATGAGAGAGAAGTTAAAACAGTGGCTTACCAGCTAATGTATAAAACTGATTATTGTTACATGAAGGAATAATCAATTATGAAAAGAAACTAACCTACAATACTGTTAAAGAAAAGAAAAACTCAAAATACCTGAAGCCAGAAAACCAACCAACAGAACAAATAAAAATCTCAACAATGTACCTGAATTGTAAATATAGTCAGAAAAGCTAACAAAAACACCCACTCCCTACCCACACATACACAAAAGCTATACAGACTCTGAATTCGAGGAGATTGTTACAATTATTTTCCTCAGTAGGTGCCATTATTTTCTGTATTTGGGGGTTTGTCCCTACAGCAGTGTACTCAGGTAGGCTCACTGTGTCAGCTGTCTAAGCCTGTGTGCCCTGTGTTTTGTGATCCCCATTAGGTTGACCTTGCTCTAGTCTCTACTCCAACTATTGAGACCTGGGCACCCTGCTGATTCACCCCAGGGCTAATCTTGGTTTGATGTCACCTAGTCTGGTACCTCACTCCTGGGCCCCACTCTGTGTTTGCACTGGCCCACTCCTCTACCGTTCCCCATGAGCTGATTCACATTTTTGCTGTTGATTCAGGCACTGTTGTGAAGTTCCCATCAAAGGTTTAGCAACATTCCTCAACCCTAGTGTTTAAAAGTGCTAACTATCTAAAGAAGAAATAGTCACAAAGACCAGTGAATAAGTTTCTTATTTATTTTTTTAAAATATAACCTACGGATGGTGCTGGATAGATGGTTCAGTTGTTAAGAACACTGGCTGCTCTTCCAGATGACTGGAGCTTGATTTCCAGCACTAACATGCCAGCTCACAACTGTCTACAACTCCAGTTCCAGTGGATCAAACACAATAATAACATCATAATCATAATAATAGTAATAACTTTTAAAAGTGTGCACTATTGAGTGAGAGGCTGCCTAGGTTTTGGTGTTTTGTATTGTCTGCAGGTGTTGAATTTATGTGGGGGATGTTTGATTGCTAATGATCTGCATGTGCTATCAGTAGAGCAACTGAAGAGCTCAAAATCAATAAAAACATTTGAGCTCAGGTGCTTGGGGTTCCACTGTCAAGTATGGCACCTGTCATGATGCTGGTTTCCTCTGCTGAGGTCTATCAGGGCTTGTACCAATGAAAATGTCCCGCATCTCCTTGCTGAGCCACCACAGCAGCATACTGCTACAGGTATGGGCTGAGCACACAGAGCAGACAATAAAGTATTTTCTAGGTATAGTGTAAGAGCTTGTAATTTCAGTACTACTAAATGAGAACCAGGAAGACCTGTGAATATCACTTGCCAGCCAAGTCCACTCTGCAAGCTACAGCCTACGAAGACTCCTCTGTAAAAAAACAAAAAACCAAAAAAAAAACAAGGTGAACACTGCCTGAGGAACAACACTTGAAGCTGTTCTCTGGACTCCAGATGATGCACACACAAGTGGCATACATATACTCACACAAATTGACACCTTCACATGCATACACACACACACGTACCCACACAAGCATCCATGCACGTACTGATATGGTAAGTTTACAGCCTCATTTGACCGCTAATGAAAGACAGTCATTTGCCATGGTTTTGATTTTTTTTATATATAATTTTAAATGTATTTAAAAGTATTACCTAGACTCTGAATGTTACATTTTTTTCCCAACACTTCTATTTCCAATGTTCTTTGTATTTTAAGCAAATTATTATAGTGTATGTTTGGAATACAACAATTATTGTGATTATGTATAGAGGTGTGAACTCTGTATTTCTGAATTTAAAATTTATGAGGTTAATTTTCTTTTTAAAAATGTTACCTTTTTTTTTTACTTGATCAACTGATCTGGAGTTTGTTTATTTTTTTAATCATGCTGCTTTAAACTTGTATTTCAGCTTGTATTTTTTACTGACTTTTCATTTTTATATGATTGCAAAAACTATATTTTCTAGTAATATTTGGAATTAGTACTTTTACATGCTTTTTTTGAACTTGAGCAGAATCTAAAGTTCATTTCCATTCACTCTCATTCAAAGCAGCAGAAAGTTTGCTTTTAGAGACGGGAAAAAAAATCACTGAGGAAAATGTGAATTTAAAAGCATGAGCATTACAGAGTTTAGCACTTAAGGAAATTACTATGGTAAAGGTTTAATTATGCCTTCCTTAGAAACATACACAGGAAAAGTGTTTCTGGATAGATGTGACTTTTTGTTATTTTAGGGTTTTGCAGCACAAATCTCTCATAAAATGCATCTTTAACAGACAGACCTGCTAAGCCTGAGGCCAAATTTCTTTGTTTTATTTTACTTAATTTTTCCATTGAAGATATTATTTTTACATACAGTGCTCACTCTAATTTGTCTTTTGCTGTTCATTTTAACATATAAACTCTCATTAGAGTTTCTACAACTGACTAATACAAAGAAAATATAGCCCAATTAAAAGAGTTTGACTAGATATTTCTCTGAAAAAGAGGTACAACTATCTATCAAATACCCAAAAGTGTAACCAATGATCAATTATTTGGAAAAATCCAAATCAAAGCCACATCCATGAGAACTCTGGTTTATACATGATAACCAGCACTGCTGATGCTGGGGGAAGCTGGAGATCACACACACTAAGACGAGGACAGGATGCCTATCCTTCAACCCAATGACCCTGGTATTGCTGCGTGATTCAGCAGTTCACCTCAGCAACATATACCACAAAATAAAAGCACAGTCATGCAAACACTTGTACACTACCAAGAAGTAGAATCTACACAAATGATCATCTTCAAAAGATGGATAAATCATAAATGGTATAATCATATAATGGATATTACCTAACACGAAAAGAGGTGAAGCAGTGATACATGTTACAAGGTGAATGGACCCAAAATGTTACACCACAAATTAAAAAATACATTACAATTTCTGCCATATAACTCCAGTTTTTGAAATTCTCAAAATGGGCAAAGTAATGGAAATAGAAAGTCTATTTGTTACTATCTAGGTATGACAAGGTTGCTAATGACAAATTTTAGTATGTTTGGTGCTACTCCAGAGCGACATAAATGTCTAAAGTGGATTGAGATTGTTGAGTGACTCTGTGAATATATTTACAAACATTGAATTATATACTTAACATCGTTTGATTGAACAGTTTGTAAAATATATTACAATAGATCTGCAACAAAAATTACATGTTATATAAACATATCAAATAGCATTAAAAATAAAACAAGCACTCATTATACTTTATATTTTAATTTCCTGGAGTTGTTATTTAATTCTGATAGATTTTCATTTTTCTTTTTATTGATGTATTTTCTCTATTTTATTGATTTAATTCTGAAGACACTGCTGCGAATTTTGGACTTCTATTCTTATTTTCAGTAATCATTAACATAATCTCTAGCATAGCCACTTATTGACTCCCCTGTAATAATAAAAACTGCCTTTCGTTGATAGTCAAATGTGATTTGTTCTTCAGCAGTTAGTGCTCAAAAACTGAGATGTTCTTTTCATCAGTATGTAAGTCCTAACACTCAACGGTTTTATGAATTCTTTTTATTTCTATGTTTGTTATTTTTCATTTTCATCTTTTCTCGTGAGGGGAGAGGTTCTGCCCTATGAAGCATTGCACTGAGGCATAATTCCTGGGAGAGGGCGTGTTGAGGGTATGCTGGCCTCTAGCATCATCCCTTCAGCAAAGTTCAGTCCCTGACTTTCTTAGGCTTCGGTCTATGCGGGCTTCCAGCACAAGTTTACTTCTTCAAGTCGATAGATAAGTCCTTCTTTCCTTCCACAGGTAATTCTCACCATTTCTTTCCTTTTTAATCTACTTTCTTCCAGTTAACATACATGTCTTCCGTCCCATTTGTTTTCCATCATTTTCTCAGATTTACTTGAAAAGGGTAAATGATACCAGTAAGACATTAGTTACTGTAATTGCTCAGGTTAAAAGCATTTGATTTTATTTGATTTCAGCTTTACAGAAAGAGAATAAAGGAAATAGAAACAATACAATTTTAAAAGATACAATAGGATATAAACTTAACACATGATTCAAAAGCCCTTGACTCGATGGTTGCGTATCCACAGAGCGTCTTGACATCTAGGATAAGCGTGTGGATGAAGAGATTACTAGGAGCATCCATCTCAGGCCCTATTATAACATTAGAAGTAAATTTTCTGTATAATAATCTGTATTTCAGAAGTTTTGTGCCACATCGTTTCTGGCAGTGACAGGAAGGAATCTGGCAGCTCACTAGTTGAACACTCGGTATTTATTGATTTACATCCCTGAATATCACTTAGAATATCACTAAGTCCATATTTTAATGTTTGTGTTTTCACAGGACAGATGCGTAGATAAGTTAGACCACATAAAATTCAGTTGCTGTTTATGTTCAGCATGCTGCAGGATGTAAAATGTTTTCGGTTATTGAGATAATTTGTTTACCTCTTTATGTGACATAACAGTCAATACAAAATAATCTGACACCAAACAAGCGTTTCAGTGGAAGAGTTGCATTTAAGCACGGAGAAAATGACTGGTTTTATTGGAAAAATAATGATATGGAGAAGCATTTTAGATAAAGAGTTTAGAATCATTTCAGTAGTGTGTGATTCTGTTGCTACACATGCTTTTGCAAAATTTCTTTATATTTAAAAAATTGTAAAACTTGTAAATGGACATTTAAATCTTCCAAATGAAGAGTTTCAAACAAACTGAACACATTTGTCAAGCACATAAATGTGTAACTTTTCCTACCTGTATTCAAATACAACTAATTAACATCAGAAAAGAAAAGAAAATTCCCAAGCAAAATGTTTATAAACAACACTTCTATGCCTGACAGATGAAACTGATACATTAGTCTTATATACTGCACATACTAATGCATATGATATACATTAGTCATAGGTACAGTAGTCACGTTGCAATGTGTGTTTTCATATAACCCCTTTCTGTCACGTGAGGAATAATCATTCAACTTAATGGACCATTTCTCAATGAAGTCAGTACAAAATCTTTACAAGGCATATTTGTGATTCTTGTGAAACTTACGAATATTATGAAATTCAGAGCCAAGTTTTACAAAATTATAAAGCATATCCATTCAAGTAATGAGGTTCCCTATTCCTGTGGAAATGAGAGTAATGTTCTATTTTTACTTTTTTATAATATACAGCCCTTTAATATTAAACAAATATACGAATTTTGGTGAACTCGTTTTTATTTAATAATATATAATCAGAATATTTCAGAGACTCCTATTCACTTAACTCAAAATGTTAAAGAGCGTGGGCATCCTCAGTGTCATGCAATGATCTTACTGAAACTCCCTCTAAAGTCAACTCAATATTAGAATTTTGAGTTCTAAATCAAACAAATAACAGAAAAAAATAGAATTTCAATTTTCTATTAATACGTCATTGTTTCTGCCGGGGCCAAATATGGTTATAAAAAGCAAAGCACTAGGAAAACCACATCTATTTTGTGGATATTCTAATCATTCCTCTGACGGAGGCAGGAGATCTTCAAGACCCCCTGCAAGTTGCTAGAGCCGGGAGAGCGTGGGAAGCTAGGCGGTGGCTGGTGTTACAGTTTCAGTTGTCCAGGAAAGAGTTAAGAGAAGGGCTGTTGTCATGGTTACTCATGAAAGTGAAAAGATTGAAACCAAATGGTGCGGTCAGAAGGCTGATGAGGAACAGGTATAACCTATTGATCAAAGAGTCCAATTTTCCATCTCAGATTTAGGTACTAGCAAAACGGCAGTTTTCATACGACGTCTGTCCTTCTCTGCACTTAGAGATTGTTAGGTTGAAAATTGTTAACAATTGTTAATGAACATGAAATTTATTCACGGTCAATTGCTTCTTGTATCAATTCTCATCTGTTTGCACTCAGTCCACAAGGTGGCAGGCTTCTACCAACATTTCACTGAAACTTCCTCAGGGCCGTTAAAATACCCTGGTGACACATGAAGACTTGTAACTCTTCAAAGAAATGTGCCCCGGAGTTCACAGCAACGCTGTTATGCAATGTTTGTTAGAAGAGAGGAGGTTAAAGAGAGACCAATAGCCTAAGCATGATACTTTTGGTTATTCTAAAATATATATTTTATAAAATGAAAGATGTCTCTGAAGTTCACAAACACTGTTTCAGTAACATAATTAAGAGGTTTGGGGTTTACACCTGCTGTCTTAATACTGAAATCCTTAAGTACTTAATCCTACTGTTATGGTTTTTTTTTTTTTCAAATAAAAATAATTACTAAATATTCAATCAAATGTGAAATAAAACATATTTCTTTCTGCATGCTGATATTTCAACCACATGAATTTCGGAGTTAATAAATCTACCGTGAGTAGATTAAGGAAAAAAAAGACTGATGATACATTTTACCAAAATTATCATAATAAAATAAATTTAAACACTGGTCCTGCTATGCGATGGCATACAGGAATCTGCTCTCTCTCTCTCTCTCTCTCTCTACTGAATTTTATCTTTAAAAACAGAGACTATGCTAGCATGATTCAATCAAAATTTTATTTATTAATTTTAATACACTTAAAATGAGTTTGTTTAATAGAATATATGTAATTCCTGCAATAAAATACCAGAAAGCAGATGATTTTCTGCTTAGAAATAAGCCTATCAGTCCACAGATGTATGGCTGGATCAGAAGTGAAGCGGTGTGATGCTATACTCGCTACCAAGTCTGTGGTGCGCCCTTCGTTTCCTTGAAAATTCTTCATGTCTTGGTGCTCAGTACCATCAGCACCTTGGCCATTACTGCTATTGGATTTATTTCTTTCACGTCTTTACCAGGAGACAAAAGGAAAAGAATATTGTCACCTTTGCCATCCAGTGTATGCTCATTCTTCTGTGCGCATTTTCAGGTCCTGCTGGCGAGAGCATCTTTGAAACTTCCACATCTGCACTCACACACTTCTGTGGTCCTTCATGGTCATAATATGCACAGCAGTAAATCATCCCAGGCCCTGCATGTATGGTACTGATAGGGCGCTGACTGAGTCCTGGCCCTGCCTTCATCTCCCTAAAATGAGCAAACCCCTTCTGGAGCTGTGTTTTCTTGGCATCTCCCTGTTCTATTCTCAGTTGTAGGAAAGTTGACCAGATACTCACAGGGATCTAAACCAACTGTTCAGGATAACCCGGTTCTCCATGACAATGACTTTATAGAACACAGCTACTGAAAGGAGTACTTACACCTCTTTATCACACATGGTCACATTAGTTTGTGCAGCTAAACCACACTGCTCTTTCATATTGAACATGTCACATCCTGAAAAGCTCCCACTTCTTAAATTTGAAAAGTTACATCTTGAGCTTTGAGTATTTGCTGAATAGACAGTATACATGAAGAGCAGAAATGCATAGAATATATTGAAATATTATATACTACAATATAGAATATATGTTTACTTATTTTGAATATAGGGGCACATGACAAAATAAAAGAAAGGGAAATCCTCACACACAGTTGAAGCAGGTAAATTATATTAACTAATACTCATTAGTTAAAGAAAAATATTAATTTGAAATCATAATAGAACAGGTACAGGAAGAGGCTTCCTCTCCCTGACATATGTTAAACAATGTGGAGACGAATATCTTATTATATTCAAACAAAGCTAAAGGTCCATAAAACTGTAAGCTATCTCATGACATTTTTCTGCCAAAACATTCAAACACCATCAGCCTTCCTGTCTGATGCTGCATCCCTACACATGATAAACGACCCCAGGAGTGCAGGTGACAAACTTGGTCACCCCAGGTGTGCAGGTGACAGGTATGATCACCTAAGGTATGCAGCTGACAGGTATGTTGGCCCCAGATGTGCATGTGACAGGCTTGACTACCCCAGGTATTCATGTGACAGGTATGCTGTCCCTGGATGTGTATGTGACAGGTATGTTGGCCCCGGATGTGCATGTGACAGGTATGTTGTCCCCGGATGTGCATGTGATAGGTATGTTGGCCCCAGAGGTGCATGTGACAGGTATGTTGGCCCCAGATGTGCATGTGACAGGCATGACTTCCCTGGAAGTGCAGGTAACTAGAGGGTTAAGCCCAGTGTGAAGGTAAAAAGAGTGATGACCCTGGGCATGCACAGTATTGTCACGAGGAATCCAGGTGTGCAGGTGTCAGGTGTAATGACACAGTGTGTGCAGGTACAGGTATCACAACCCCAGGTGTATAGATGACAGGTGTGACAAAACCAGGTTTGCAGATCACAGGCACCTAGGTGTGCAGGTGACAGGTCTGAAGACCCTGGGTGTGCTGGTCACAAATGTGACAACTCTAGGTGTGCAGTTGGCAGGCATAATGACCTCTTGTATACGAGTGATGGGTGTGACGACCCCAGAGTGTGCAGGTGCCTGGTGTGATGACCCCAGATGTGCAGATTACAAGTATCATCACCTCAGGTGTACAGGTGACAGGTGTGAGGACCCCAGGTGTGCATCTGACAGATATGATACTCACAGGTGTTTAAGTGACAGGTGTGATGACCCAGGTGTGCAGGTGACAGGCATCATCACCTCAGATATGCATGTGACATATGATGACCCCAGGTGTGCAGGTGACAGGTGTGATGACCCCAGGTGTGCATCTGACAGATATGATACTCACAGGTGTTTAAGTGACAGGTGTGATGACCCCAGGTGTGCAGGTGACAGGCATCATCACCTCAGATATGCATGTGACATATGATGACCCCAGGTGTGCAGGTGACAGGTGTGATGACCCCAGGTGTGCATCTGAAAGATATGATACTCACAGGTGTTTAAGTGACAGGTGTGATGACCCCAGGTGTGCAGGTGACAGGCATCATCACCTCAGATATGCATGTGACATATGATGACCCCAGGTGTGCAGGTGACAGGTGTGATGACCCCAGGTGTGCATCTGACAGATATGATACTCACAGGTGTTTAAGTGACAGGTGTGATGACCCCAGGTGTGCAGGTGACAAGTGTGATGACCCCAGGTGTGCAGGTGACAGGGGTGGTGACCCCAGATGTGCAGGGGACAGAGGTGGTGACCCCAGGTTCACAGATAACAGGCATAATGATCCCAGGTGTACAAGTCATAAGCATGAACCCAGGTGTGTAGGTAACAGCTTGAGGACTCCAGGAGTGCAGGTGTCAGGTGTGACGAACCAGGGTGTGCCAGTGACAGGTATGACAGCCCCAGGTGTTCAAGTGACCATCATGACAACACCGGGTGTTCAAGTGGCAAGTTTGGTGAACCTGGGTGTTCAGGTAACAGGCATTATGACCCCATGTGTCCAGGTGACATGTGTGATAACCCAAGGTGTGCAGGTGACAGACATGGTGTTTTCAGGTGTGCAGGTGACAGGTGTGATCACCCCGGATGTGCAGGTGACAGCCAGAACATCCCCAGGAGTACAAGTGACAAATAGGATGACTCCAGGTGTGAAGGGAACAGGTGATTAGACCCCCAGGGATTCAGGTGAGAGGTGTGACGACCTCAGGTGTTCAGGTTTCAGGCTTGGCAACTCCGGGTTTCCAGGTGACAGTCATAAAGACCCCAGGTATATATGGGTGACACATATTATGACCCAAGGTTTGCAGGCAACAGGAATAAAGACTCCAGGCATAAATGAGGGAAGCATGATGACCCCAGATGCTTAAGCAAAGGGTGTGCTGACCCCAGCTCTGCAGATGACAGGTGTGACAAACCCAGGTTTGCAAGTTACAGGCATGATGAACTTAGGTGTGCAGGTGACAGGTTTGATCACCTAAGGTGTGCAGGTGACATGTATGATGACCCTGGGTGTGCAGGTGACATGTATGATGACCCCGGGTGTGCAGGTGACATGTATGATGACCCCAGGTGTGCAGGTGACAGGCCTGAAGACCCCGGGTGTGCAGGTGACTGGTGTAACAACATTTTTTGTAATTACTTGGAAATTTTTTGTTCTTTTTTTCTATTCTTTCTCCCCTCCAATTTCTCTGAGATACTCCCCCTCCTTCCCTAAGAAATTTCATTTTCCTTCCCAAAAAAAATTGGAGAATTTTAAAAATAAAAATCGCCTTTTTCTAAAGAACTTCAGAAGTGATAAACATGCATAGCCACTCAAACAATCTCTTGCCCAGATCTAAGATCTTCTGAAGTTGAGGAGCTTAGCTTTGGATTTTACACTTTCAATATCAATTACATTTTTATGCATTTATCCAACACACACACACACACACACACACACACACACACACACACACACACACATGAAAAGTCCATAACAGTTAAGCCTAGAAAAACAATTCTGTTTATATTCTCTTTGCACTTCGTGTATTCTGCATTCTGTACTTCCTCACACCCAATATTATCCTTTCTTGTTCTCCTTTCTGCATGTTGTACTGTACCCATAAAAATATTTGCTTACATATATAGATGCATACGTTGGAAACTAGGATTCACATATTAGGGAAAACATCAGTTATTTCTTTCTAAGATTGAGTGACCTCACTTAATAATATGTACTCTAAGTCCATCCATTTCCCAGAAACTCTGTGATTTCATTTTTTCTTTAGAGCTGAATAGTATTTCCTTTTTATTATGTATCAGATTTTCATTATCCAGGCATCTCTTGGTGGACAAGTAGATTGGCTCCATTTTCTTGCTATAATAGTGAACATAGAGATATAAGTGTCTCTGTGATAGGGTAGGGATTTCTCTGGGTATCCATTCAGGAATGAAATAGCTGGGTTATATGGTAGTTCTATTTTTAATCTTTTGATGAACCTCCAAACTGGTTTCCATAATAGCTGTATTAATTTGTACACAAACCATCAGTAAATAAGGGTAGCTCTTTCTTTACAACCTCTCTAAAATTAGATTTCTTGATGATAGCCATTTTGCCTTGGGCGAGGTAGCATATCAAAGCAGTTTTAATATGCATTTCCCTGATGGCTAAGGATGATGAACACTTTAATATAGTTATTGGCCATTTGTTTGTTCATTTGAAAGCTGTCTATTCAATTCATTAGCTCATTTGTTGATTGAGAGTTTTATTTCTTTTGTATTTAATTTCTGAAATTCTTTGCAAATTCTGGGTATTAGCCCCTTGTCTAAAATATAGCTCATAAAGATTTTCTCCCATTCTGTGGGTACGGTTGGTTTGAACAGATTAATAATAAACTCTAGTCATCAATTATATCAGAGTCACATTAAGGAAAGAAATCAAAGCACTCCCCCTTGGTGTCATTTAACCAAGAACAAGACCAGATTTGAATTCTGTTTCACTCTCCCTGTGTCTCCTACCCTCTTTCTGTCTGTTGTGTTAAGTCTCAATCTGTGCCTAACTGAAGGTTGTCTTGTGAATCTGTTGGGAATCTATCTGGATGTGTCGATGTGTCCCCAACAAAGGGCTTTGTTTTGTATTTATTGGACAACACAGAAGGCAGCACATGGGGGGTTGAATGAGAAATATTTATAGAAATCTTTAACATAATTTTATAATTCTGAGTCTGAGTCACTGAATCAAACTGACCCAGATAACAATACTTCAAGCATCATTGTTTACCAGGTAATACCTGTAGGCTGTGTTCAACATTTATGATATTTATTTTATAGGAGTACTTGTTCTGCCTTCAAATTATTATAACACACATGCAAATATATGCATTACTTGGGTCAAAATCATGGAAGCATACATAATTTAAGATTGCAACTATGCATTAGCTTAGGTTGTAAAAGTCTATCCAAGGCAAGTAAGGTTGGTTGTTACATTGCACTCTTAAAGCTAGGTTAAGCAAACAGGCTGAATACACAATAAGACAGCACTCTTAAGTCTTAAGTGACCTGAAGTTGTTTTATTAAATCTAGCTGTGAGGGTCAGCAAAAGTTTCAATCTATTAGAATCGTTTATAATGTTTAGAATGTTTATAATGCATTGCCACACATGGGCTGTTTGTATGCTCTGTTGACTTTCTTTGCTGTGAAGAAACTTTAATTTTGCGTAGTATTGTCCATTGATACTTGGGACTAGTTGCTGTACTGTTTGTTGATTTTCTGTTCAGAATGTTCTTTCCATCCAAATATCTTGAAGAGAATTTCCTATGCTTTTTATCAAGAAATTTCCATTTTTGAAATAAGATCTCTGATCAATTTTGAATAGATTTTTGTGTAAGGTGAAAAATATGAATCAAATTTCTGCCAGTGGATATCAAGCTTTTGCCCGAATTATTTGTTGGATAGGCTCTTTTTCCCAATGTAGGTTTTGCCTCTTTGTCTAATGTTAGGTAGGCATAGCTTTGTCTATCAATTTATGGGTCCTTTATTCTATTTCACTGGTCTACCTGTCTATTTTTATGCCAGTACTAGGCTGTCTTTATTATTATAGTTTTGTAATATTTTGGGGTCAGGTATTATAATTTCTCAAACTGTGTTGTTATTTTTTTAGGATTTTTTTAGCCATTCGTGATCTTTTCTGGTTCCATTAGAGTTTTTTATTGTTTTTCTAATCCTGTGAAAATATGGCATCATGATTTTATAGGTACTACATTAAATCTGAGGATCAATTTTAGTAGTACAGTCATTTTCACAATACTAATTCTGCAAGAGCATGAACGATCTTTCACCTCGTAGTTTTGATTTCCTTTTTTAATGTCTTAAAGTTTTGTAATAGAGATGTTCTTAGGTTAAGTGTATTCCTAGATGATTTTTGGAGAGAAGTAGAGTGTGATGGGTTCCCTAATTTCTCTCTCAGGAATACATTATATATACATGGCTACTTTATATTGATTTTTGTATCCTGTGACCTCACCGTATTTATTCAGCCTAAGAGTTTTATAGTAGGCTCTATAAGGTCTTTTAAACAATGAACCACTTGCAAATAAGGATAGTTTGACTTACTCCTTTCCTATTTTTATCCTCTTTATGTCTTTCTCTTGTCTAACTGGCAATAGCTGAGACTTTGAACACACTATTGAATAAAAGAAGAGAGTGGGCATCCCGTCGCTCTCAGTTTTTCGTCATTTAATGTTGGCTATAGGTTTTTTGTTTATAGCCTTTGTTATTTTGAGGTATGTTTAATCTATTGCAAATGTCTCTAGGACTTTATCATGAAGGCACATTGACTTTTGACAAAGACTTTATCAGCGTTTTTAGGCTAACATAAAATATTGGTTTTCTTCATGGGATCTTTATAAATGTGACATATTTTGTTCTCCAGCCCTCATAGCCCTCCCCTGTACTCCTCCACAACATCCAGGTAGTTCCCTTCCTGTTATCTTCCCCTAATACTTTCAATTATATGTAATCTGTTACCCTCTCACTTTTCCACTTCCCCTAAGATCTTATTTTTCTGATGAATATATATATATATATATATATATATATATATATATATATATATATATATATATTGAGGTTATGCATATAGAAGGAAACATGCTACATTCATCTTTCTGAGATGGCCTTATTTTACTTAATGATTTCTGCTTGTCTTGTAATAATTTTTCTATAAATATCTCATGATTATTGCATGGTGTCAATAGAACACCTGAGGAGCTTAGGCATCAATAAAAACCCCTGAGAGGAGATGCTCAGGGTTCCACTGTCTGGTATAGAACTTGCTGTGATAGTGGTTCCCTCTGCTGAGGTCTGGTAGGGTTTGTACCTATAAAGATTCTCTGTGTCTTCTTGCTGAGTCACAACAATAGGTGTCCAACTATAGTTAGGCAAAGAGGAAGTCTCTAAGGGGGATGTATGCATCTCCCTGGGAAGGGGAAATAGAATAGATTTTGTGGGTGGACTCGGGGCAGGTGAGGGGATGGGAGTAGGAGGGGTCAGGTTGGGGGAAGGGGTGGAGGGAGGGTGGGGAGAAATGGTTGGAATTGTGGGGACATTCTGGAGACAGTATGAAATCCTAATGCAGTGAAAACTTACTGGAATCTATGAGGGTGACCCTAGTGGGGACTTCTAGTAATGAAGGATACGAAGTCTGAACTGGCTATCTTTGTTCTGCCTTCAAATTATTATAACACACATGCAAATATATGCATTACTTGGGTCAAAGTCATGGAAGCATACATAATTTAAGATTGCAACTATGCATTAGCTTAGGTTGCCAGGCAAGGGTTCCAGTAGTGGGACTGGGCTGCATACGGTTGAGGTGTTTGCTTGAAGGAATACGGTGGAGATCCCCAAACAACTCAAGCTGATGCTAGGACAGAGGCCACTCTCCAAAGACTGACAGCAGAGCCTCATTGCCTGGCTAGACCTTTACCAATGGCCTCTCCTGGACACTGCAATGAACATAATTGAGCAAGTATCCTTGTGGTAGGATGGAGCATCATATGGGTATATACCCAAGAATGGTATAACTGGGTCTTGAGGTAGATGAATTCTCAATTTTCTGAGGAACTGCCATGTTGATTTCCATAGTGGCTGTACAAGTCTGCACTTCCACCAGCAATGGAGG
This sequence comes from Cricetomys ansorgei, assembly GCA_026225945.1. Lineage (NCBI taxonomy): Eukaryota > Metazoa > Chordata > Mammalia > Rodentia > Nesomyidae > Cricetomys > Cricetomys ansorgei. The sequence continues at coordinate 5,820,835 of JAMJFZ010000239.1, read as the reverse complement.
AGTGTTCTCCTTGCTCCACATGTTTGTCAACATAACCTGCTACTTGTGTTATTGATCTTAGTCATTCTGACTAATGTAAGTCATGTGTAAGAATCTCAAAGTAGTTTTGATTTGCATTTCCCTAACAGCTAAGGATGTTAAACATTTCTTTAAGTGTTTCTCAGCCATTTGAAATTCCTTTATGATAATTCTCTGTTTAGGTCTTTATCTCATTTTTAATTGGATTATTTGTTTTTTTTAATCTAGTTTCTAGAGTTCTTTATATATTTTATGTATTAGTCCTCTATTGGATGTGGAGTTGGTAAAAATCTTTTCCCAATCTGTAAGCTGTGTCTTTGGTTGATTGATAGTGTCTTTTACCTTGCAAAAGCTTTTCAGTTTCATGAGGTCCCATTTACTAATTGTTGATCTTAATGCCTGTGTTATTGGTATTCTGTTCAGAAAGCTGTCTCCTGTGCCAATAAATTCAACGTTATTCTCTACTTTCTTCTATCAGTTTCAGTGTGTCTGGTTTTATGTTGAAGTCTTTGATCCACTCAGACTTGAGTTTTGTGCAGGGTGAAAATATGATTCTATTTGCATTCTTCCACATTCAGACATCCAGTTTGACCACCACCATTTGTTGAAGATATTTCTTTTTTCCAGTGTGTATTTCTGGCTTCTTTATAAAACTATCATATGTCCATAGATGTGTGGGTTTATGTCTGGGTTTTCAATTTGATTCCATTGAACAATGTGTCTGTTTTTATGCCAATACCATGCATGGTTTTTTAACTATGATAGCTCTGTAGTACAGATTGAAATCAGAGATGGGATACCTCCAGAAGTTCTCTTTTATTGTTCAAGATTGTTTTAGCTATCTGGGTTTTTTGTTTTTCTATATGAAGGTGACAAGTGTCCTTTCAAGGTCTGTAGAGAATTGTGTTAAAATTTTGATGGTAATTGTATTGAGTCTGTAGATTGCTTTTGGTGGGATGGCCATTTTTATTAGGTTACTCCTCCTGACCCATGAACATGGGAGATCTTTCTATCTTCTGATATATTTTTCAATTTCTTTCTTTAAAGACTTCAAGTTTTTATCATAAAGTCTTTCACTTGCTTGGTTAGAGTGACCCCAAGATATTTTACATAATTTGAGGCTATTGTGAAGGGTACTGTTTTTTTTTATTATTTCTTTCTCAGTTCATTTGTCATTTGTATGCAAGAAGGCTACTAATTTTTATGAGCTAATCTTGTATCCAGTCACTTTGCTGAAAGTATATATCAGCTGTAGGAGTTCCCTCATGGGATTTTATGGTCACTTATATATACTATTATATCATCTGCAAATAACAATACTTTGACTTCTTCCTTTCTCAGTTGTCTCCCCTTGTTCTCCTTCAGTTGTCTTATTGCTCTAGCTAAAACATCAAGTGCTATACTGAACAGATATGGAGAGTGGGAACAACCTTGACTCATTCCTGATTTTAATGGAATTGCTTTGAGTTTCTCTCCATATTCTTTGATGTTGACTATTGACTTGCTGTAAATTGTCTTTATTATGTTTAGGTATATCCCTAATTTCTTGAGGAATTTTATCATGAATCAGTGTTTGATTTTGTCAAAGGCTTTTTGGCATCTAATGAGATGATCATGTTTTGTTTTGTTTGCTTGTTTGTTTTTTCTTTCAGTTTATTTATTTATTTACACGTACTTGTAGAAGTAGATTCAGGGTAAAATGCAGTTTATTCTTTGGCTAAATTCAGTCCGTGGTCCCAGTCCTGGAGCCCTGGAGCATTTTGGCCTCTATACGATCTAATCCTAAGCCTAGAACTGGAACGCTTCAAACTCCATACAATCTAGAATGTTTAAACCTCTGAAACTTACTGCTGACTGAACCACTCTGACTACCTCCTTCTGCACTCAGAGCTATGCTGAGCTCAACTGACTCCTCTGGTCAGTGAGTTCAACTCACTCATTGCTCTGGCTCAAATTCTTCTCCAAACTGCTGGTGCAAACTGATCTTCTGAGGCAGCTGAGAGTTTCAGACCATTGATTTTGTCTGATTTTGGCAGACTCTGGCTGATTCCAACAACTTCTATAAATGAATTGCTCTGCTCAGCTTCAAATTGACTCATTCTTCCTGGTCGATACTGAGTTCTTCTGCTGAACTACCTCTGTGTCTCTGCCTCAAACTCCTCAGACTGCTTCAGACTGTTTCAGACTGAACTGAGAGCCTGCTTTTCTATCATGAGACTTGGATGTGTCTTCACAATGACTCATTCTGCTAACTCTTTCTCTGACTTATCACTTTCCTTACATCACTCTGACTCATCTCAGTCATCACTTCCTGACTGACACTGACTCTTTCTGAGCTCTACTTCCCGTCTCTGCTTCTACTTGTTTCTGTCTTCGAAAATTAAAGGTGTGTGCTACCACTGCCTTCTGAATACTGGGATTAAAGTTGTGTACTAACATGCTACTCTAGAGCAGCCATGCTGCCAGATTAAAAGATTAAATATTCTACATGCACTGTAGAGGAATCTAGAAGCATAAATTGATGCAGAGGCTATGGAGTAATGCTGCTTGCTAGCTTGTTCAGCCTGTTTTCTTATACCTCCTAAAATCATCCTCCCAGAAGTAGCATTGCCCACAATGGGCTGTGCCCTCCCACATCAATCATTAATCAAGACATACCCCACAAACTTGCCTACAAGATGACCTAATGGGGTGTTTTCTCAATTGAAGTTTGCTTTTCTCAAATGAATCTAAACTATCCAGCATAAGTCCTAAGTGTTATTATTTATGTTGACACTTAGTTGCTATAAACTTTCCCCTCAAAGGATTGCTTTCTTTGTGACCATTGGAATTTGGTATGTTTTATTTTCACTGAAGTATCGAAATTCTTAAATTTCATTCTTGATTTTTTTTTACCCAATTATCATTAACTGGTGTGTCATTTTGCTTTGGTTTTGGTTTTGGTTTTTTTGAGACAAGTTCTTACAATGTGCCTTGGCTGGTCTAGAACTTACTATGTAGACCAGGCTGGCCTGGAACTCATGCAGATCTTCCTATCTTTGCCTCCTGAGTGCTGATATTAAAGGTGTGTGCCATCATGCCTGGCTAGTGTGTTGTTTAATTTCACTGCTGTTCAATTTCAGACATGGAGTCTTGTTTAGATCAACAAGGCAAGTGAAGGAGACAAAAGGGGTACCAATAGGAAATGAAGTCAAAGTATCCTTATTTGCAATTGATATAATTCTATGCATAAAAGACCTCATCAGAAACTCTCAGAGCTGATAAAAATTCATCAAAGTAGCAGGATAAAAAATTATGATACAAAAATCAATAACCTTCTTATCCACCAACAACAAACATACAGAGAAAAAGACAAGGCTTTTTTGAGGTTCTCAATAGCCTCAAAAATATCTTGAAATGCAACTAATGAAGGAAATGAAAGCTTGTACAAGGAAAACATCAAGACACTGAAGAAGAGATTGAAGATATCAAAAGATAGAAATACAGCTTATGCTCATGGATTGATAGGATTGACATTGTGAAAACGGTCATCTTACCAAAAACAGTCTACAGAGTCAACATGACCCCCATCAAAATTTCAACACAACCTCTCTACCCATCCAGATCCTTCACATCTTTCTCCAGGGTCTATCCAGGTAAGACCTTCTGATCCTCTCCTCCATGAACCCTCCCAACCCCCACCCCAGATCTAGTCCAGTCTCATATACAGTGCCCCAGCTTAGTCTGGCCATCCATGCCTGTGCTACAACCAATCTCTAGGCTTGTTCCAGGATGAATCCTGCCTGCCCTAGCTCACAGAAACCTCTATATCACATCCAACTCTCCATCCAGTCAGATACTACAGTTCTCCAGGGTCTAGCAGGGTGAGTCTGCCTGACCCTCTCTTCCACATAGCTCCTAAAGCCCCAGATACACCTGCATACTCCAGGAGTGATCCAGGATGCACATCCTGTACACCAGGCCAGTACCCTGTGCCCACCTGACTTCCTTCTATCAAAGCCATATCCAACCTCTAGACTCAATCTGACCTGCATATCTTCTCCTCTGCCCCAACCTGCTCTGTCCACATCAATCACAGATCTAACAAAAGAACATGCTCACAAGTCATCACAAAACCCAAACAGTATGAAAGATCAAGGCAGTATTTACCCCCGGACACCCAAGCCCACTAGGCCTGTAGGAATATTGTTCAATGAGAATCACCTAGATGAACCTCAGGACACAGAATTTTAAAGAACAATCATGAACTTTATTAGAGGATTCAAGGAGTTTAGAAAAGACACAAAGAAACAGTTCAATGACCTTAGTGAACAGCAAGTTAAAGAGAATAGTGCTTATAATTATATTATACTCAAGAAATAAAAAATTATTTTCAAAATTTCAAAACAATTCTTCACAGAAATTGAAAAGATATTAAATTTTATATAAAAATACAGAAGACTCAGGATACCCAAACCAATCCTGAATAACAACAAACATTGCTGAAGGGATTATTATCCCTTATTTCAAATTATACTACAGGACTGTGGTAATAAAAACATCTTAAAAAACTGGCATGAAAACAGACACATTGATCAGGGAAGAGAACTGAAGACCTACATATAAGCCCGCACTCCTACAGCCATACGATTTTCTTTAAAAGAAGCCAGAGATATACACTGGAGAAAAGATAGCATTTTCAACAAATGTTCTTGAGAAAGCTGAGTGGCTACAACTAGAAAAATAAAACTAGATCCTTGTCTCTCAACATGCAGAAAACTCAACTCCAAACCAATCCAGGGCTTCAACATAAAAGCTCCTAGGCTGAATCCGGTAACGGAGAAAGTAAGGAACACACTTCAACTTACAGGCATTAGAAAGAACTCTATGAATGGGACCCAGCAGCACATGCGTGAAAACCAACAACTTGTAAATGGGACCTTGTAAGACTGAAAAGTTTCTATACAGCAAAGGACATCACCATTCGAGTGAAGAGGCAGCCTACGGAACGGAAAAATCTTTACCAGCTACACATCTGAGAGACAGTGTCTAAAATATACAAAGAACAAAAAAAATGAAAGAAATAGCGGGAGGGAGGAAGGAAGGAGAGGAGAGGAGAGGAGAGGAGAGGAGAGGAGAGGAGAGGAGAGGAGAAGAGAGGAGAGGAGAGGAGAGGAAAGGGAAAAAAATCAAGAAAAATACAACCCATTTTTAAAATGGAGCATATGGAACTAAACAGAGCTCTCAAAAAGCTCAATACAAATTCCCAAGAAATAGTTTTAAATGTTTAGCCATCCTTAATCATCAGGCCAATGCAAATTAAAACTGCTTTGTGATTTCATCTTACCACAGAATGGCTCAGATCAACAAACCAAATAAAGACAAATGCTGGCATGTGTGTGGGGAAAAGGCAATAGTATTCATTGCTGGAGGAAGTGTGCCTTAGAGTTTCATTGCTGTGATAAGGCTCCATGACCAAAAGCAACTAGCGGAGAAAATGCTGGAGGCTGGAGGAACACATTAAACTGGGAGGGAGTAGTAGGGGTAGGGTTGTGGGACCACCATGGAGCTGGAGAACGGTTTGAAGCAGCTAGGAACCACCTCGCCATCCCAAGAGGTGAGAGCAAGAGGCGCTCAGCTGCTCCTTGCCTTTGGCCCTGGCCAGATCCCAGCTAAATATTAAATATTGCCTGCTTCACAGAAGCAAAAGGATTGTGACTTTAGTAGGTGCTTGTCTGCACTGTGGCTGATAGGATACCTTCCTTCTTGTCTCTGTGAGACCATGCCTTCTGAGAAGGCACACCTTAGTAGGGCCCTGGCTCATGCAAATAAGGCTACCCCAATGTCCTTGTCTAGCCCAGTGGATCCCCCACCCTGAGTACCCAGGGCCCTCCCCTGCTTTTGGATATATGTAGCAGACACCCTGCATTAAACTGAGCTCTGCTTCCACCAGAATAGAGTCCTGGGACTGATTCACTGTGTCTGGCCCATTTGTTCTCACGGGGTGGGGGTGGGGGGAATCAGGATCTGCGCAGGTCCCAGAACCCCACCCCCTCACTCCCGCGCTTCCCTGCCGCTCCCCCAGTGTGTTCTCCACACCTGGCCAGTGCAGGGAACTGGGTAGAAACCCAGCTGGCTGCGGGCTGGGATGGAGCAGAGACAGTGCAGTAGACCATACTAACATAGGGTGGAGGTAGAAGAGGAATCAAGGCTGACAGAATGGGGTGTGGACTGGATCTAAACACATTGTATGAATGTACAAGATTCTCATATAATTTTTAAAAGGTGCGGGGAAGATATAATTACAAAATTATCATAATAATTCTCATGGCCCAACTTTCTTCCATGTCAAGTAAGATGAAAATAGAAACACACAGTGGCTTTATGTAACGAAAGGTAGATGATTACATTCATATTTTAATAGGGAGACATTGTTTATATTAATGAAGCAACAACAACCAGAGATCTTTGTAAGTCAAAACTTACTTGAAATGAGAAGAAGTAGTAACTGTTCTTTAAATATTATTGTAAAGAAAAAGAGTGAGGTGGTGCTGGGACTTTAGAAATTAAGCTCAACAGAGGTTTCTTAGACTGGGTATGGTGGTGCATGCCTATAATACTAGCACTTGGGAGGCAGAGTTAGGAGGATCAGGGGTTCAAATTTATCTTCAGTTACATGGCAAGTTCTAGGCTATCCTGGGCTATATGAAATCCTGTATCAGAATAAAGAAAAAAAAGAGTTATATTCCTCTTCAAGTTGAAATCTTATGTAATACTGGAGACTTGAAGATTTCGTTTGTAATATGAAGTCATGAAAAGCTACAGGAAAAACAGACAAGAGTTTTGCAATCCAGCTTATGAACTAGGGCAGATATTAGCCCTGAGATATCATATGAGAAGTAATCACAATGAGAATCTGTAAAAGGTTTTTTAAATGTATCAGTTTTTCTTTTAAAGAGGGGTGCGTGTGGCTGTTTTCCGCTGTTTGAGTCTGGGCTCTCAAAGGCTGCTGTTACTTTTCTCGCTGGGAACTTGACTCCGCCCCTCTGTTCCCCACTGCTGGATTTCTAACTTGTAACATTTTTAAATCTCAGTTAGCTCATAGCGTTAGGAAGAATAGGAAAAGAAAGAGAAACCTTTGCAGCCCTTTTCTGGCTGTCTTAATCTGTCTAAGTCTGGGAAACTGAACTAACTGTAACCCATTCTGGTTCTGCTTCTCTCAGCATGGCTTAACTTTTTAACTTTTCTAAAACCCCAGTTAGTTCATTTTTCTGAGCCTTATTTCTGCCTGCTTCCCTATCAGCCTTATTTCTACGTGTTTCTCCTATCATCAGCGTTCGTGCTCTCTCTTTCCCTGTCCGGCAGCAACTGTGCTGTAACTCTGCTGTAACTATAATTGTTGTTTCGGCTGCCAGTGTCTGTCTTATATACCTCCCTCCAGCTGTTCCCAGAAGTCCAAGCGGCATGCAACCACAAGGTGGAGGGGCTTTTCCTTGGCAAAGCTTCTCTCTATGAGAATTAATTCTTTTTTTTTTTTTTTTTTTTTTAAAGTAGCTTTATTGCGTAAGCAGAGATGCCAAATTATCCCTTTCATAGCCAGTGGTTTTGCAGGACATACACTAGCTACCTGACAACCAGAGTCGAATCCCTAGAACTTACATTATAAAAGGAAATAACTCATGCAATTGTCCTATGACACACACACACACACACACACACACACACACACACACACACACGCCTACAATTGTGTATACCCACATACAAATGTACACACACAGATAAATAAATGTAAATTTTTAAGTTCCATTTTACTTGTGAAATTCCATAAGCATGGCAGGAGGTTCAAGGTATTCATGGAGCATGTAAAAATGATATAATTCACTATGTATACTAATATTTCCAAAGTGATTTCATTTTATACTAGTTTCCAATGTGACCACATTTCAGAGTGATTCATATAGCAGTGAATTTAGACCTAGATCAATAATAACCTAGGCACATATATTTCAAAATCTATACCTTAAAGTGTAGGTGTTTATTATCACTATCTTGGGTTCTTACTTAGCAGACATGGTAACAATTCAGAGGCCAAGACTGGGGAGGGGGCAAGTGATGACATTAGGGTAAAGTCCTGTCATGAGTCATCTTCCATATAAATTCTGCCTAGCTGGCAGCACCTGGGGCTCCACTGTGATAGCATATTCCCATCTCTGGATCAGGAGGAAGAAGTCAGGTTACATACTCTCCTGGGTTGGCCATTGTCTAACTCCCTCCCCCTCTTGCTCCTTTCTCCACTATGACCTTCCTATACAGCTGGCACCATTGGGATCTATGAGCTGGAATGTGCTGCCTTCTCCCAGGTGATGGGGATGATGAGAGGGAAGGATCTAACCACTCAACAGTTATTCAACACCTACCTATTCTAGGGCTGAGAACCCACAGCCTACAGGGACCTGCATTTATCTACATCGTCACATGCTTCACCAATCCATATCTGTTTTGCAGGGAAACTATTTCTCCCTCTTGTGCAAAGAAGGACCTTGGGGATAAGACATGGTGAAGCTTCATGGTCCAGTATTCTTATCGTTTGAAAAGAATTATCTGAGATACCTACCCCACAATCCTAGCCTTTGCATCTCTCACTCTTAGGTACAAGGGGGGAAAGTGGGGGATTTACCCAAAGACCACTGTCTCATCCATCCAAATGCAGCTCAGGGTCTAGCTCCTCTCAGATCTTTTGACTGGGATGGGCCAGGGATGGACAGAATATCCATTTGTATTGTAAGCCTTAGGGTACTTGTTCAAGCATCTTGAACTCAGCCTTCTATTGACCCTGATTGGGCAACAAAGCCAAGCAGCTCTGTTTTCACCAGCAGTGGGCCATGAGACAGACAGATGCCTCCACAGTCACAGCCAAACTGGTACCCAAGGACCAAAATAGCAGTCAGATGACTACAAGGTCCAGTTTACCACTTTCTGTTCAGAGCCCAGAAGGAGCAGCAGCTAAAAATAGGAACAAACCCCACATGCTTTGGAATAAACAGCAGGGACAGCACCATCCCGACCAGGGGCGCAATGAGGTCTCTCCGTTCCGCTTCTGCTGAAGCCTTGGTGTCCTACCCCCAGCTGGCTCTGGAGAGCTTGGAGAATGTAGCCTACAACCTCTACCCACTCCTGTTCAAGGCCAGTTACATGCTAGAACAGGCAGAAGTAACCCGGGCTGTGCTGAGTCACTGGCCGCTAGAGGAGTTCCGGCTGGCTGTGCTGCTGGGGCCAAACACTGACCACCCTGAAGACCTGCGTGACCGTGCCTGCAAGGCCTGCCTGGAGGCCTGTATGCAGGGCCTAGCTGACCATGTGCTGAAAATTGGGAGCCACCGGCTTCGGGTAGCTGATTTCACAGGCATCCAGGATGTGCAGGTGCAGCGATGTCCTTGTGGGCAGGCTCTAGGAAGGTGGGGCCGCACCAAGGTGCTGGCCAGGACCTGCTGCCAGCTCCAAGGACAGCCCCATACATCTGGGCACGCCATTGAAGTTTTCGCTGACCTCTTTGTCACAGAAGGCAACTTTGACATGGTGGTGCAGGCCCTGAAGCCGGCAGGCCCAGCCCCTCTGCAAGTCTACTGCCCTTCACTCCGGGCAGACAGCCTGAGCCCTGGGCAGCTCCTACAAGTGCTCAGCCTGGCTAGGCCGGGCAAGCTAAGGAAGTTGGAGGTAGTACACAATGTGCGATTGCATGCTGGCCATGTGCAGCAGCTGCTGGCCCAGGTGGGCTTCCCTCAGCTGACCTCACTTACCTTGCCTACCAAGGCCTTTGATGCACCCCCCACCTGTTCCCTAACTCCAGAGGGTGAGGATCCCCTCTTCACCTCTATTGCCTGGGAGCTCAGCCAGATGAACCAGCTCACCGAGCTAAGTGTAGCTTTCTCTACACTGACTGGGAAGATTCAAACACTGCTTAGGTAAGTCTCAGATACCTGGGCATGGGTTGGGTGGTGTGGAGAAGGCTGGAGTCATGGAGGGATCGGGATAGGGATGGTGTCTGCTTACACAGTGTTCTCTGGGGATGTGTTGACCAGAGCAGCAGGGGTTAAGAGCCACCAGGAAAGAACCAAAGCACCGAGTCAACTTGGGAGACTCCTTACAATTAACAAAAGCCAGCCATGGGGTTTGCCCATAATTTCAGCACTCAGGAGCCAATGGCAGTCACACTGTACGTTTGAAGCCAGCCTGACTATAAAGTGAGGCCTTATCTCAACAAACAAAAACAAGGACTGAGAGTATAGGGTAGTTCAATGATAAAGCACTAGCAGAATCCTCGTTTTAATTCCTAGCATCAGAGAGGGAGGGAGGAAGAGGCAGGAGGAGCGTAAAAGACGGAATGAGGGGTGCTAACCAGAAAGTAAACAATGCAAAAGTCACAACCAGACTTTCTACTGCCTATTGTTGTATAACAAACTACCCAAGATTTAGTGTCTTAGAACATTTTCCCAGGTCAGGAACGGGGATATAGCTCAGCAGTTTGACTTGTTAGTCTCACCCAAAATCCTGGCATCTCCTCCTCAGCAACTCTGTAAGAAAGTCAGGACAGCTTCCAGTGATGAGGTCAAGGTGACTTCATGTGGAGAATACTGTCTCAGTGGTAGTAGGTTGTCATGTGGAACCATGTGTGGGCAGATAGCAGGGAGGCAGCAGCACCAGGAGAGCAGGGGCAGAGAACAAGACTCCAGTACATGCTGCCTTGCTTACCGAGGGCAGTGAGGGAATGTTCCCAGACAGATCTAGGGTCCCAGAAAATGTGTATTTCAATGAACCCTGGTTGGTGATGTTATTCCAGAACCCCCTCTCCAACAGCTGATATAGGATGCCTAGTGAATACAGGATATGGGGCCCAAATTCAGGCCGCTGGGTCTTTCCTTCCTAGCCCTGAAGTGGTACTGGCTCTGTTGTCATAAGGGACAGAACCTTCTTTCAAGCTAATTCTGTCTTTTGGCTATACTCACAGTCAACTTTCTGACTCTTCTCCATGAAAGAATATGTTCATAACTTCCTTACCCAGCTTGAAAAATGGCGTTTGTCCACTTTTGGTTCAAGTACTGACTGCTCAGCAGGCCCAGTAGCCATAGACTTCCATAAGAAACACGTGACTTTCATATGTCACAATTATTCTGATTTTTTTCAATTGCTTAAAATATCATTCTTAACTCAGAAGCCATGTGAAATTGTCAGCTGGAGTCCCTGGCAGGCTGCAGTCCATGGTCCTAAAGTAGAAAAGTGGATGGATGTTCACCTCCACCAAAACTCGAGCTCACCTGGGATCCTCATAACGTGTGGTGTTTTTGTCTACCTCACAGCCCCTTGAAGACTCCACTAAGAGTGCTGGACCTAGCCAATTGTGCCCTTAACCATGAAGACATGTCCTTCTTAGCAGACTGTAATCACACTGCCCACTTGGAGGTACTGGACCTCAGTGGACACAACCTCGTCCATCTGTACCCTTCTACCTTCTTCAAGCTGCTGAGCCAGGCTGCCCACACGCTGAGAGTCCTCACCCTAGAGGAGTGCAATATCACAGACAACCATGTTGGCATGATGATTCTGGGCCTCAGCCCTTGCAGCCAGCTCCAGGAGTTCAAGTTCCTTGGGAACCCGCTGTCAGCCAGGGCTCTCCAGCGCCTTTTTGCTGCACTCTGTGAACTCCCAAAACTGCGTCACATTGAGTTCCCAGTGCCAAAGGACTGCTACCCTGAGGGTGCTACCTACCCCCAGGATGAGCTGTCAGTGTCCAAGTTCGACCAACAGAAATACGACATGATTGCAGAGGATCTGCGAGCAGTACTGCTTCGAGCTAATAGGGAGGACATCCAGGCCTCCACCCCACTTTTTGGAAGTTTTGATCCAGACATTCATGAAACCAGCAATGAGCTTGGTACTTTCTTGCTGCAAGCTTTCAAAACTGCTTTAGAAAACTTTTCCAGAGCACTAGAACAAATGGAGTAGGTCCTGTAATCATGCTGTAAGACGCTGTGCATTTCAACTAGCATGTGGTCAGTGCTGGATCAGATCAGGCTCAGCCATTTGTCACCACCAGAATTACTACCATGAGACTTCTTTAGTAAGAATCGCAGGCATACTCTTTGAATGCTCTTAAGAGGTAGCCCTGGTATATAAATGGGATACAAGGTGCTCCTGTGTGTCAGTGTGTCAGGATCCTAAAGTAGAAGGGAAGCCATCTCTAGTGAAGGACCTATCACCAAGGTAGAAGGTGAAGAACGTGGACACCAGGACAGGATGTAGTGGGGGCAGGATCAACTTGGCACTGATGCAGTGAGGGGAAGGAAATAAGAAAACTCATCATAGAAAAATATATAAGGGCAATAGCCCATTAAAATAACCAATAAAGAAAGACACTGAAATTAAAAGTGAACCAGACCCCTGGGCCTAGCAGCTTAGCTATGTCCTAGCTGCTATACTGTTTGTCGGATGACATCTGCTTACACAGAAAGGTGGGGAACAGGGTGGCAATCACTTTTCTGTCTGTGGCTGTCCTAGCTTTGTTTCCTGTCTAAGCAGGTTTATACCATCTTTTGGTGAATGAGGACATCTAGCTGCTGAAAATATGCCCAATGTTTCTTGGAATATTCTGATCCTGTTTCTGCTCAGCATTTAGACTGTGAGACAGGCATGTCCAACCTGAGCACATATGCAGCCACAAGCAATAGAGGATAGCTATGAATGCAGCCCATCACACAATTGTAATCCTTCTTAAGGCACAGATTTTTGTGAAATCTACTATGCTTCAATTACAGTTTTCAAGCATGAACTTTGTAGATGAAAACATGTCTAAAATGCTCCCAGATCCCTGCTCCTCAGTGTGGCTGAGGCCTGACCCCTTGCAACTCCTTTGAGGAAAAACATCACCACATGAAGACCTGTTTGGACTTTGCTTCCAATTTCTGTTTTGCCAAAGTATTAGTGTAATTAAATGCTAATAAAATATTGGAGTATGGCTTAACTTATGTGCAGTTCATTAATATTCTGAATTTTTAAATTTAGAGTATGAAGATAATTTTGTGACAGAAGTAAATGTTTAGCTCCATAATCACCCACGTGCCAGCCAAGGGTCTAAAACTTGACTACGATTTGTGGTTCTTCTCCATGTAACCCCTCCCCCAGGTGCCAGTCCAGGTCCTCCTGTGATATCTGCTCCCACAAGTACACCATCCAGGTCCTCCCATGCTTCTCTTCCCTTAGGTTAAGTCCTGGTCCTTCCATTTGACCCTGGAACAGCAATAAAAATGTTACTAACAATTTCAGACTAAAAAGACAAAAAGCAGACTTAGATGGAAAGCAGCCATGCCACAGACATAAACAGGTGATATGATCCCAATGGACAATGTATTCTCGTTTTAAAAGATAAACCTTAGAGAAAGTCAAGAAGTAGTGCACCCAAGGCCACATGGCAGATCAATGGAGCAACAGAAACTAGAGCCTAGGCAGCTTCCTTCAAGGATCTAATGCATCAGGAAACATAATCCAAGACAAATGTTTCTTAGATACTAGAAAAAATAACTTCCCAAAGTGCTGGTAATATAGCAGAAAGGCATGGCAAGTATCCATTGCCACTGCGAAGAGCTTTAACCGAAGCTGGAATCAGCTGGCTTTGGCTGAGAGAGCCTGCTACCAACTCTGCCAAGATGGTTCTGAGAACTTAATGTGGAATATAAAACATGAGTTTTAAAACATGAGTCCCCAAGCTCCTCAATTGGTTTCTGCATAAGTATTATCTAGCTTTTTTTTTTTTTTTTCCCTCCTTTTTTGGTTTTTCAAGATGGGGTTTCTCTGGTAATTCTGGCTGTGCTGGAACTCACTCTGTAGACCAGGCTGGCCTCGAACACACAAGAGATCCACCTGCCTCTGCCTCCCGAGTTGCTGGGACTAAAGGCATGCACCACCACCGCCCGGCTGCCTTTTATACTTCTATACAGAAGATATGCACAGGGTGGAATATAGGATCTGAACACAAAAGGACCATTTTATTCACTTCCTGCATGGCCACTGACAAACAGCCACATATAAGTTCCTAGTTCTGCAAATCAAAACACCCAGTTCAGACACACTCCAACAAAAATAGTACCTGTGACCTTGGTAGATTACCATCTCTCTTATCATGGCTCAGATAATAAGACTATGTAGAAGAGCTCACTTAACAGACTTCATACTCATCCTCTCACAAGGCTAGTCCCTAACAGGAGTCTGGGGACCTGATTACTCTGAGTTTCAAACTGCTGTAACAGAACTGGTATATATCAAACAGAAGGGTCACATTAATAGCCCCCACCCCATCGAAATCTTGATAGTCTCCAGTGAGCTTTCCTGGGAACCTGTCATTTGCCACAGCTTGCTCCTAATCTAAAGAATGTTCTCTGGGATTCCAAAGACTGACCTTGGAGGCTCCACCTGGTTCCCTCTAGACTCATCCTATATGCCTTTTCTCTGCTGATTTTATCTTTCTAGTTTTAACAAATCTTAGCCCTGAGGGCAAAAACAAGTAGAGTATTAAAAAAACATGGCAACTCATAGAAACTAGGGATCTTGGGAAATTACGATTTACAAGATAAATAATAGTGCTTAGCTCATGAAACCAGAGTAAGGATTGCATGAGTTATGTACAAAGCATCAACTCATAAAAGCTGTGTATAAATGAATCACAAGTACCTATCAGCTTCTAAAATAATGTTAAAAACCTAGTCAGTACCTGTAAATTTATCAACCCAAGAGTGGTAATACACACTTGTAATCCCAGCACTTGGGAGTCTGAGACAGGAGGACTGCACATGAGGCCTACCTGGGATATGCAGCAAGACTGTCTCAGAAGAATAGTGCAGAGTCACACATGTAAAAAGCAACACTATTATTTTTAAATGGCAAATATCACTGACTGTATATCATTACTAATAAGTAACATGCTTATTGGATATAGAACCAGCTCAATTCTAAGCGCTCACTAGGGCACTAACTGGACATAAGAAACATTAGGTGTTTTTGTTTTTCGTTGTGGGGAAAATATCCCAAACAAGATAAATCTTGGTAATGTAACTACTGTCATCTGTCAACCTGTGAGGCGGTCATCAGCAGGGTGTACTACCCAACAACCTCTAGCGTGGAATCAGGGAAGGGAGAACAATAATGGAGGAGAGGAAAAAACTGACAGAAAAAGTACGAATATTGCATTGGAGCGTTACATTTTCTTTATCCTAGAACTAAAATATAAGATTGTACTTGTTCTGCTAAATATTAGCAGCTCAAAAATATTTCAGAAAAACGGAGTCTCTAATAGCTTCAGAGCATCATAGTTAAAACTTATCTGCTAAGGCCTTACTGCACTGTTCAAAGGGTGGAAAGACTTGAGTTCTCAAGAGTAGCTGCACTGGGCCACATCTGGGGTCAAGGAAACAGTAGATATCAGAGATCCCAGGGTGTAGACAGCCCTGGTGATGACCCCACCTGGCTTTGAGTTTCATTTATTCTTATTTTTCTAGTATGACCTTCTCTACTTTCTTAAACTTTTTAAGTTCAACAAGTAGTTCCCAATATTTGAGATACATCCACATGAGCTTCCCATTTTGGCGTTTGTTGGTGTTCCAGACATCTCCACAATGCTTATCATGTTTAAATATGTCAGACAAGCCAGCTGCCATCTCGAGGTCAGCAGCCACTGGATCAACAGACGTGCGCACCAGTAAGTTCTTCTCCAACTCTAGCCTTGTACTACGGGGAAGGATCAGGCTGCAGTAGATATTCTGCCGTTCCACGAGAGCTTCTCCCACCTCCTTCAGCACAAGCTGGGCTCTCTTCTGCCAGTCTTCCTCTTCTTCCAGGCAGCTCAGATACACACTTCTCAGAGGCTGCAGCTGGCTTTTTTCTTGCATTATCTGAGCCCGTTCCTGTTCAAGAAGCTTCTTTTCTTGTGCCAACTTACGCCCCTGAGAGATAAGGGCTTCTCGAAAACTAGTTGTTCTGTTTTGCTCCTTTTCTAGTTCCAAAGACAGCTGAGCAACGGCACGCCGATGCTCTGAGATCACAGCATGGTATTTCGCTTCAAGATCCTGTTGGAAAGCAGCTGTTCTCTGATGATACGCTCCTCTTGCTTTTTCTATTTCTTTTTGGGATTCTCTAGACCAAATCCAGCCTGACGTGAACAAAAGAGATGAGGAAGATACATGAGGAGATACAACTAAAATCCTATGACTACTTGAAGAAAATACGTAACACAGTACTGACAGCATTTCAGTAAAGGCTAAGAATTCAAAGGTAGCAAGATATTGAAACTTGTGCATAATAAAATAGGTGAGGTTCTTATCCTAAAATCAGTCCAGCTCTGGGCATCTAAAGCAGCAGACACAACGTCCCTGTTCTGGTGTTCAACGTCCATATCTGGAAAACTGACCAGTTTTCTTAGTCTCTGAATCTATCACGTATGCGCTCTGGCCTCAGTGCTCCATCACTTACTCCATTACCAATGTTTAAAAAAGTCTGGGTAGGCTTGTCTTTTATCTGAAGAGGATGACAGGCAGAGGCCTTTAAACAGCACCGTCTGGGATGGATTAGACCGGCAGCAGGCAATGCTCAGATCCCTCCACTCCCTCCACAGCACACTTTTGAACTCCATAAAAGCTACTGTATGAAAATGATGGCTACACGTATGGGACGGTATTTGCTTTCCATTTGCTGAATCGTATGTTTCTTATATTCTTAGATGACAGTAAGAACCATTAAGACACGGGAAAATTTATACCAGCTCTTCTAAATCAGTGGTCACAGGTGGGGACACGATTAAGAGCTGGGGATTTCTCAAATTTTCTTTCACTACAGCACAGGCACACATACGCACAACACGCTGTAGTCTTTGTGACTGGTCAGAGCCCCAGTGGTGTTCAATTTAAACCTGAGGGTTTCTAGGGTACAGAGCAGTTTTCATGGGCAAACTCACCCAGACGTTGACTTTAAAGATACTCAACATACATTCTAATTGGTTTTCTTTCGGATCAGTTTTTCTGGCAATGTTTAAGGCAAAGAAGTCCCCACAGGGCAGAGAAGCGATGAGTGAGGGATAACGCTTGAAAACCTGGCCCACGCCACATGCTTCTCACAACGTATTGATAAGCTATCTTCTAGGAACAGGTAAACTGAGGATCGAAAAGCCTAACTCTGTCACAGAGTCACCGTATAGGTAAAACACCCCTGTGCTAGTCAAGTGCTAAAGCCAATCTTCTGGTGTTCAGGCCCCGCAGCAATCCACTCCTGGCATAATCTTGGACCAGGAAACAGAAATGTCAAGAAAACCGTAACTTACGGAATGCCGCCAAGCCCAGCATCGGTACCAACAGGGCATAATTCCACTTGCTTCCATCACCCCCATCAGCCCTGGGATTGGGCCGGATGTTCCAATTTGGGGGGTCGTTTAAGTTATTCATGAAGCTATACCTTGAAGAAAATGAGAAAGATACTAACTATATAAAAGGAACAGACTATAGCTGTTATGATTATACCCTCTACACGAATTTCTTTTTAGTTAAGAAAGTATTTTTCAGCTCCTTGTGCTGCATAACATTGGCAAAAATTTAACATTTTAAATAAACTAAACCCTGTTTAAAATGTAAAGATATAAAGTACTTTGAGCAATAACTATATGACCATAATATATGGCTCAGAACTTAATGGTTTATAGAAACCATTAAAGAAAACCATTATAGAATTAAAAGTTTGGTAGATGCCTAATTAAAAATATATATATATATACACACACACACACACACACTAATTTACAGCACGTAACTTTCAAAACCTCCTACTAAGTATAGCCATCCCTCATGCATTTGTGGGGGAGACCTAGCAGATAACAAAAGCCTTAGAAGACAGTCAAGGCTCCCATATAAAATGGTATATTTGAATATAATCTGTTCATGCTTTAGATTATCTCTTAATCACCAATACCTTCTAAGGTATAGAGGTACTTATGCAGTTTAAAGGCTTTATTTTTTCCCTTGTTTAAAAAAAAAAAATGTCTGTACATACTCAGAACAGATACAATTTCCCCCAACTGTGTTTGATCTGCAGTTGGTTGAACCCACCAAAGTAGAACCCTTGGAGGCCAGGTGTTGTATTTGTTCCCGCCAAATAACATCCATTTCTGGATTATAAAGGCCAAGGAAATAATTCAAAACTAAAGCGTTGTGCACAAATATATTCTATATTTCCTTATTCATTAATAAAACACAAAGAAAAAGAAATAACACGGAATGATTCATTGGAAATTTAATTCAAAACTGTGCTCATAAAAATTACGCACCAAGAGGAAGACCTTAATCTAATAGTAAATGAAAACTCAAGAGACCAATTATGATTATTGGCTTACTTTTTATGCCATTTAATTCCACCGAAAATTTCAGCTATTTCACTAGAAAAAAAAATAGAAATACCATTTGAATTTGATCAGAGTTTTCAGGAAGGAATGCTAGCCATGATCTAAGCAGCTTTCAGAATGACAACAGGCCCAAAGGCTCAAGTTTTGGATAGTGATTCCAGAACTGCCCGCGGGGGATCACGCCCACCCACCCACTCCGCAAGTCCCGGCGGGGACTCCCACCCATGCCTTGAGGCCCAGGGCCGAACAGAACCGGCGCCGCGCCAGGCCTCCATCTGCCCGGATCCTCCCACCCTCTCTGCTTTGGCAAATTCGAAGAACCACCGAGGAGCACTTTAAAGACACTGGTTCCGCACTCACCCACGGAGCAGTGGCCATCAACGAGGACGAGTCCCCTCCTCAGGAACCCGCACCGCGGCGTTTGCAGGGCAGACCTGCTGAGGTCCGCTCCACGCAGGCGCCTCCTGCCCCCTCCCCTCACGTGAGTCTGGAGGGGCGTGGCGCGCAGGCGCAGACTCTTCCAAGACGGACGCTGGCGTGGCGAGGTGCGCAAGCGCAGTCTACCGCTGAGGCTTGTGGGACTGCGGAGACATGGCCGGGGTTGGCGCGGTGTCTCGGCTTCTTCGCGGGCGGCGCCTGGCGCTAACTGGGGCGGTGAGTCAGTGCCGCGGGATGGCGGGTACCAACGGCGCGCACAGCCCAGCATGTTCCGAACGCCGCGACCCCATCCGAGTCGGGCTGGGAGGGTGCGGCGGGCCGGAGCCGACGGCCTTCCGTCGAAGGTCACGACCCCGCAGGCGCGGAGGCCGGCCTCGCCAAGTTCTCCAAGGTCAACAAGCGGGACCGGCCTTGTGGCCCTCTGCGAGCAGATCTGCGTGTGACAGTTGGTAGCCTGTGCCGACGCTAAGACGTTTTAAGTGACGAACTTGTGTTCTAGGTTTATGTTTAAATATCAGGCGAGACTTGTGCACCGTGTTCGTCCGATTTGCCACCCCTGTTTTGCTTTGGAGTGGAAGAAGCACGAGTGCCCCAGGGCTGCAAGGGTCCAAGTTGGTCTCCCCAGATTGTCGTATTGTGCCTCAGTGTACTCTTTGATTATGACATTATGCTTCAGGTTTCTGGGGGTTTTTAAGCGAACAAAATTTGACAGATTAAGTTCTTTGAAGCGAAGTGGCCCATCCACCTACTTAATTTAATTTCAAAGTAAAAGCCCCAGGACATTGAACTTGCAGTGTGCCTGTAATTATGGCTGCAATTGTCTTCTTTCTGAAATAGATATTAAAAATTATGTTCAATTAAATGAACGAGGGTTAGTTGGCAGCTATTCCTGCAAGACCGGAAGGCATTTTCAAACGTTAACACCTTCAATGATTTACTGCCACAAACTCCCCACCTCCACCTGTATCCCTTGGGCTCTTAACAGCACTGCAAGAGGGTTTTAAGTATTGATCGTTGAAGCCTTTTACCGGAAATAAGAGATTAACAACCTGTAATCATAGCAGAGTTGTATTGTAGCAGAAATTTGTAAGCTCACCTTCAGACCGCAGGATTCACTCTACATACTCAAAAAAAAAAATAAATAAATAAGGAAAAAGCTTTTTAATGCTAGGCTGAATCAAGCTCTGGCTGATGCCCAAAGAGGAGCAAGCCAAGAATAAGAACATTTTACTGACTTATATGCACCTTAGGTTTATGCATTCCACAATGTTGTCATTCCTAAATCCCTTTCAGGTTCCAGATCCAGTTTACACTTTGACCAGTTTAGACAGAAACGGAGATAGCAAGTCTGGCCACTTACACTGCAAAGATATTTCACATTGCCTTAATTATTTTTAAGTATACCTTTGTTGTTCTTTACCAAATAGTTGTTGCCTATGGCATCTTGTCCATCTGGCAGAATTAGGCTTTTCTTAAGAAGAGAAATGGGAGCTTTGTGGCTTACCATACTTAAAGGAGGTTGTCACCCTGGACTGCCTCCTTGAATTGCCTATTAGAGGAATGTTCTCAGATAGAGAAATGGGCCTAATGGTTGTAAGTCAGGGTTGTCTCCCATGTTATGGGAATGGAGCCTAATGGATGGTCAGTCCTGGTGAAGAAACATTTATATCCTAGAATCCTTAATTTTACTTTCTGTACCAGGCCTGGTTACTATACTATATCTGGGGTATTTCTTTAGGTAAATACTATTTTATGTGACTTAATGTCCCCAAGCAAGTCTGTTAATAAATCCTTTATAGCGACACTTCATTCTCTTCTACATCAGTATGTCCCCACCCTAGGCCAGTGACCAGTGATCCGTCTGTATACTAAGAGCCTGGATGTTGACTTTCATTCAACTGGAGTAGGATTCAGTTGAAAGTGAGAATAAGGCTCTAAGCATGTGAGAGCAGGCTACAAAACCCTTTCTTTTCACGGGGGCTTGGTTGGAAGCCATTTTAGTTTTCAGACTTAGTTGAATCATGCTAGCTGTCAGAAATTTATCTGCTTTGCCATGCCTCTTCATGGTTCAACTGTTCCATGGTTAAGTATCAGTAAACAGGATGGTAAAACAGAAAAAACAGAATTGACCCACATATGAGGCCTCCCAAAATAATGGTTTTTTGGTTTTTAAAAAGTCTCTTCATGAGGATAGCTGGCATTATAAAACCAGTTCTGTATTTTGTATGACATTATTCCTGGCTCATTTGAAGGTGTGTGACTTAGTATTTTACTCATAACCAAGATTTTAATCTGAATTTGGAGTATCTTAGGGATTTCCCCCAAAGATCTTCAGATAGTGTAAACACAATCTAGGTCCATAATCCCCACTAACCCTCAGTTTTTCTGTGTGGTTTGTGAGATTTTTGTGAGGCAAACTGAAAATTTGAACTGTATTCATCCATGTCAGGGTTTCTAGCTCATAGCTTGAGGTAGCTGTCCCATGAACTGTATTTTAAGCATCTCTACTTAAAAAATAATGAAAATTAAAAATTTTATATTTGTGTGTGTTCCACACACTATAAAGAAGTCAGCAGACAGCTTGGAGGTATGGCTTCTCTCCTTCAGTGTGGTTCATGAGGATCAAGCCTAGGTCGTCAGGCTCAGCAAGAAGCACCTCTGCCCCACTGAGTCACTTGGCTGGCCTTAAAAGCTAAAAATTTTAATGATAATAATTTAACATTTTTAAAATCATTGAGATAAAGAAAGGTTTATAATTGAAAAGAAACTATTCTGTCTAGTAATAGAAACAATTTCTAAATTGTGTCATTCTGCGCTAGTATTTACCTCCATTTCTATAACTGATAGGTAGATTTTTAGACATCAGTTTTCTGAATGGTAAAAGAGAATTCAGTTCACTTAAACCACTTATTTCCCCTCCTAGTGCCAGCCATTTTTAGGACTTCATTGGGTGATTGTTTGTTTATTTTTATTTTTTGTTTTTGAGACAGAGTCTCTCTGTTATAACTCTGGGTGTCTTGGAACTCACTCTGTAGACCGCTTGCCTCTGCCTCGTAAGTGCAGGGTTTAAAGGCATGTACCACCACCACCTGGCTTCAAATTGCCAGGGTTGTGCATAAGATGATTTGTTCCAGTCTTCAACTGATTAGACACTTAGTTTATTTAAACCCTTAGCTTATTGAAAGCACTTGACTTATTGAGGGTAATTAATGACCTCTGCTCTTCTAATCCCCTTGCCTACTTCCTTATTGAGAATGTTTGTCCTACTGGACAAAGTTTAAGTGGCTTTTTTGTTACATTGTAGGTAAATTTCCTTATTCATATCCATGTTTCCAAATTAAGAAAATGTTTGAAGAACTGGGAAGATGTCTCAGTGAAAAAGAACACTTGCTGTGAAAGCAAAAGACCTGAGTTCTAATCTCCAGTACCCACATAAAAGCCAGGCACAGCCAATAAATAGTGTTTGTAGCTCCTGTGCTGGGAGTTGGAGACAGTGGATCTTGGGAATTCACTGGCTGGACATCCTAGCTGAAATGGTCATTCTTCACTGAGTTACATATATTAATATACTGCAAAGAAAGTGTCAGTAGTATCCTGTTGGGAAAGCTTTTCCTAAAATGCCAAATCAGAGCAGAGAAAACATGAGACCTGAGTCCTGCCCCTTAGATCTGCCTTTTAGGTTCCCAGGTAAACTTTCTAGAAGAAAGAGAGCAACTGGGTACAGAAGTTAGCAATTTAGGAAAATTAATTTTCTTTGTTTCTATTCCTTCAAGACCCTAACCCTATTCTTATATCTGCAGTGGCCAACAGCTTTCCAGACACAGACCCATGGCTTTCACTTCACTGTTGGTGAGAGCAGGAAGACATCTGCTAAAGTTTCAGATGCGGTAAGTTCATTGCTCAACTGTAAACTTTTCTTCCTTCCTTCCTTCCTTCCTTCCTTCCTTCCTTCCTTCCTTCCTTCCTCCCTCCCTTTCTTTTGTTTTGTTTTGTTTTGTTTTGTTTTTTCCTTTCCCCTCAAAGACAGGGTCTTCCTATGTAGTTCTGGGTATCCTGGAACTCACAGACTGGCCTTGAACTCAGAGAGATCTTCCTGCCTCTGATGGA
This sequence comes from Cricetomys ansorgei, assembly GCA_026225945.1. Lineage (NCBI taxonomy): Eukaryota > Metazoa > Chordata > Mammalia > Rodentia > Nesomyidae > Cricetomys > Cricetomys ansorgei. The sequence goes on along the minus strand of JAMJFZ010000239.1, from coordinate 5,797,863 downwards.
ATTAAAGGTGTGCACCATTACAACCAGCTCATAAACAACTTTTCTTGCTTTGAAGAATAATAATCTATAATCATTTTAATATATTTGAATATTACACAGATTTAAAGAAAATATTTTCTTAGTTATTGTATAATCAAATATATGTAGTGTAATATTTACAAAAATACTTATATAGATAGATACTGACATCTTTGCTGGCAAATCTTTATCAAAACTCAACTAAATTCAAGTAAAGTAACAAAATAAAATACAAATGAGCTGTATATATTGTGACAGACAGTAGAATCCCTGCACAAAATAAGACAGTGTAGCTACTGGAGTTAAAGTTCGTTTGTACTTAGTCTGTTCTGCTTTCTGCTTAAAAACTGAACATTGCTCACAAGTTCTTATCATATGAACTAACAGGAGTTAGGAAATACTGCTTGACAATTTCTTAGTGATAAATCTGCTCACACATACCCTGCCCCTAAATATAGGCCTGAGATATAGTTGTGGTCTGCAAGCAAGCTAGAATGTGCTGATTTAAAAAAAGCAACTTTGTTTTCAAGAGAGACATGTACATCATAGGTGAAGAAATATAATCTGCATGATTAAGCTTCTATATACAAATGATATCGTTATGGTAAAATCATTAAGAAAAAGACATAATAGAACTCTTTGTATTGATGTTTTCTGCTGCTTTTATACTTCCCTGCTTTGGTAGCAGAATAGAAAGATTGGATCTTATTTTAAGTGCTCTCAAAAACACTTTTGTTTTTTTTAAAGCTGGGCATGATAGCACATACCTTTAGTCCTAGCACTTGGGGAGCAGAGGCAGGAAGACAGTGAATTTTGAGCCAACCTAAGCAAGATGTCTCAAAACCAATATACATTCACACACACACATACCTGTGTGTATATATATGGGTGTGTCTATGTATGTGTATGTGTGTGTGTGTGTAACATATCTTCTATTGTCCATGAAATCTGGTTGTTGGTCCACTGTCCTTACCGCATTTCAACACCAAGAATGCATACACAGCCCAGTACAGGGTTGACACCTGTGCTCAGCAGCTGTTCTTTCCTTTGGTTATTTTGTAATTATACTCTTAAGTTTTATGAAGTTGAATATGTAATGAATAGGTGTATTTTTTTTTTTTTTCAGATTTCTACTCAGTACCCAGTTGTGGATCATGAATTTGATGCTGTGGTAGTAGGTGCTGGAGGAGCAGGCTTGCGAGCCGCATTTGGCCTTTCTGAGGCAGGGTTTAATACTGCATGCCTTACAAAGCTCTTTCCTACCCGATCACACACTGTTGCAGCACAGGTAAGAAAAAGGCCCTCTTTTGATGCCTACAGACCTTGCACAGCACCCCTCCTCGTATAAGACAAATTCATGTAACATGGCAGCATGTTACAGCACTGAAGGGGCATGTGGCAGAGGGTGCTGCCCACTTCATCTCAAGAAACCAGGAAGTAAAAAGGGGGGGAGGACAGGCTGTTCTATCCCTTTCAAGGGCATGCCCCAATGGCTTAAATTCTTTTCTCTAGGCCCTGCCTCCTCAAAAGTTCTTTCATCTACAGATAGCTCCTTTAGCACATGTGCCTTTTTGGGGAACCTTCAAAATCCATTGCTAAATGTGGATAGCAGTGAGTTTTGATGGCATGGATATGAAGAATAGAAAACTTCTAGCCTTTGATGCTCTCAAGTTGAGAAAATGACAATGTTTTTGTTTTTTTTTTTCCTAGGATCGCTGTAAGTAATACTATCATTGTGTGGGTAGGAGAATCATGTTTGACTGTCTTTCCTAGTATCGAGTGTTTTCTGAGCCAACCGTAAAGTTCATTGGAGCTGAAAAAAACCACCCTAATCAGTGTTGCTGCTGAAACAGCCTCTGGTGCTTTGAGCACTTAGTTGCATAGGTGGTTTGTAAGCTAGAGAATTAAAACACATTAGAAGAAATCATGGTCTAGAAGGGAAAAAAGACTGAACAGATCATTCTCACTGCTCTTGTAAAGTTGTAGATGTTAAGTTGGAGCAGTAGTAACAGAATAGGAGAAGGGAGTAGTTTGGGAACTGGTTATTAAGGAGAATTAACTGGGGGTAGAGTAGGACTCTACTTCTGGAGGTTTCAAAAAGATTTGAGAGTTTTCATCAGCATTTTTGGCCCTAGTTTTCTTATAGCAGTAAAGTGATGGCCACTATCAGTTACACATTTTATTTCAAAGTAGCTGTTGTATCCTGCTACAAATATGTAACTTAAAAGTTTGTTATCAGCATCATCTTGGCTTTACAATTGGAGGGGTTGGATAAAGAAGAAAAGAAAGTAACTGTAACGTTTATTCAGTTGCCACAAAGTTCTTAATTCCTTTCAGTGACTCATCCAAACTGAAAGATACCATAGCTGGGAATACCAAGGCACAGCAGTAGTGAGAAGGGAAGGAATTTAGCTTCGATCAGCTGGCACAAAACTTACTAAACAATTGGGAAGAAGAGAAGGAAATGAGATATGTGTATTAATTCCTCATTGCTATAAAATAATGCCCAGTGCTTTGGTGCCATATAAAGAAAAGAGATTTTAAAGTCCCAGAATTGGGTAGCGTATGCATTTGGCCTTCAGTGAGGCCTTCCTTGCCTGCAACATAACATGGTAGATTCCATCATGATGAGATACATCTTGAGAGAAAGAAGTTATGTGACCAGACAGGAAGCCAGAAAAATGGGAGGGGCTAGTCTTACTTTCTTACAAGAGCACTTACAAGAACTATTCAAGGTTCAGAAAAACTAACTTCTTTCAAAGATACACATCCCTAAAGCCTAACAGCTTCTCTAGGGTTCCATCATCTTTTAATGCCATTACACTGTGAACTGCGTTTCCCTCCAACACATAAATAATCAAATCATGCTATGTTGCCTTCCCTTGTGAAAAGAAGATTGTCTAAAAAAGATGAATTGAAAGATAAGTTGGATGGTGGGCATGGTGGTTCACACCTATAGTCCAACACTTGGGAAGGAGATAGAGGCAGGAGGATCTCTGAGTTCAAGGCCAGCCTGGTCCACAGAGAAGTTCCAGGCTAGTCAAGGCTACACAGTGAGACTTGGTTTCAAAAAAAAAGAAGAAGAAAAGAAATAAGGTGAGAGAAGAAGAAGGATTTGTCCCAATACTGCTATATCTAGTGATTCTGAGGGGCATGGTATAGTTATACATAACAGCTGAAGAAAACAAGAGTTTAGGATTGTACAGCTGAATGAGGAATGTATTACTTGACATGGAATACTTCGTTGTTTCATTGAGAATATTTTTATCATAAAATTTCCAGATTTATTAAGTACCTGTGTCTGTCAGTCAGATAAGCAATGACTAGGTTATAAGGACCTTTTCCCAGTCTTTACAGGCCTGGAGATCAAGCAACATCTGCATCACAGATTCAGATTAAGCCACTCGTCTAGTTGGGGAAGTCTCATGACTTGAGGTCTGTACTGCCTTATTGTCCCTCAGCCCTCATGAAGAGTCATCACATGGAGAGTTGGCTTTTTCTGAATCAGATCTCAGGGAAGAGATGGGCTGCAGAGTAGTTGGTGCCCACAGTTAAAGCATGGTGTTAAAGCAGTTGGCATGATGTTTCCAGGGAGGCATCAATGCTGCTCTGGGGAACATGGAAGAGGACAACTGGAGATGGCATTTCTACGACACCGTGAAAGGCTCTGACTGGCTGGGGGATCAGGATGCCATCCATTACATGACAGAGCAAGCCCCCGCTTCTGTGGTCGAGGTAACTGAAGGGGAGCTCTTGGGTCATGGTGCATGTTCTCTGATTGAATTACAAAAGAACCAATGTAAAAAAAAGAAGCTGGTAATGTGGCTCTTGGAGAGTGCATGACTAACACAATTGAGCTCATCCCTGGTAATGAGGAAAGTTTTTCCTGTAACAATCAATTCATTTAACAAGATCCCCTCCCCCCATCCCCAAATCGTCAGTGTTTTCATAGAATATGCTAATATGGAAGTTTTAGATTTCAGGGTTGGTGCAAGTTAGCCATGAATGTTTTTACTTATTTAAGGTAACATAGTTTTCCTTGTTTTATGTTTCACAGCTAGAAAACTATGGCATGCCATTTAGCAGAACTGAAGATGGGAAGATTTATCAGCGTGCATTTGGTGGACAGAGCCTCAAGTTTGGGAAAGGCGGGCAGGCTCATCGGTGCTGCTGTGTGGCTGATCGAACAGGCCACTCACTCTTGCACACCTTGTATGGAAGGGTGAGGCTGACTTGGTGGTAAAGGAGATGGGACACATGAATGGTTAGATGATATTTATGATCATGATAACAGTCAGAATGACATAGACAAGAGGTAAATTGCCCAACAGGGTTGCTTTAAAAAAAAAAAAAAAAAAAGCAAGACACTAATGTTGTAGTTTGATTGCTGTGACAAAGACCATGACCAAAGGAAAGAGTTTATCTCACCTTATAGTTTTAGTCCATCATGAAGGAAATTCAGGACAAGAACTTGAGGCAAGGACTACTGTGGAAGTCTTGTAGAAGCACTGTTCAGTGGTTTGTTCTCTAGGCTTTCTCAGCCTACTTTTTCATGTGCCCCTGGACCACCTGGCCAGGGATGGCATCACCCACAGTGGGCTGGGCCCTTTCATATCATCAGTAAAGAAAATGCCCCCGCAGACTTGCCTACAATCCAATCTAATAAGAACATTTTCTCAGTTGAGGTTCCTTCTTTGATGATTCTAGCTTGTGTCAAATTGACAAAAAACTAACCAACACAAATGGTAAGGTGTCTGAAGTATTACCGTGAAAGTATTGAACAGGTATTGTGAAATGCTGTCTTTAAGACAGTATGCTGTTCCTTGTGTCTGTTTTGGAAAATTGAATTGGTAATCATTGCTTACCATCTTGAATTTGTGACCATCCCATGCCTAAAACAGAGCAAGTATTTTAATGTATTTTATCACCTCTGAATTCCTGAATTGACTGATAGGTTTTAATATCTCACCATTAGCTGAATAAAGTTTTGAGGGACAAGAGCCACTAGATAGCCTATTGGCATGTCCAGATAGTCAGTATTCTGAACTCTGCTTTCAGAAAATACTGACAAGTAGTTTAACTTGCAAATATTAGAACCCCAGTAGCTCCCTTTAGGCTGAGTACACTGAAAATACCTAACAGTACGTGCTTGTTTGTGGGAGTTTGCCGGAGCTCTTTAGAGCTCCTTGCATTCACCATCAGGACTATCGAATTCACCCCTGGTGGCATTGTCCAGTGCTGACTCCCCTGTGTGCATGGAAATGGGCTTATCTGCACTGCCCACTACCAGCACCATGTGGCTGCTGCAGGTGCAGACGTGGTTAATAATAATGGCCATTAATAAAATGGCCACATGTAGCTAGCAGCACTCTTGAGTCATGCCCCTGTGATCCATGGGCTTTACTGGGGGTGCCAAATTCTTGAGAAGTGTTCAATACTACCTGGAGCCACCAGAGAGCCTGGAGTACCTCCTGATCTTTTGTGGAAATAAGAGCAGTATTAGCAAAATAGGAGCAACCCGGAGCCTGATTATTGTCGTGTGCTTACATTGTTTGGTGCGTATATACCGCTAAATATAGAGAGACTTGTGCTTTGTACTGCTATAAGCATTGATGCTGATATGAACTCGTAACTTCATTACAAACCTAGTATTCTTTAAACTTTCTTCATTTGTTAACACGACTTGGTCAAGTCCTTCAAACTGTTTATATGGTTTAATCATTCGTATTTTGAGTGCTGTTGGTTTCATCTTAATCCTAAATGCAGTTTGAAATGTGGGATCCTTTTCTTACAGTCCCTGCGCTATGACACCAGCTATTTTGTGGAATATTTTGCCTTGGATCTTCTGATGGAAAATGGGGAATGCCGTGGTGTCATTGCACTGTGTATAGAAGATGGGTCCATACACCGAATAAGAGCAAAGAACACTGTTATTGCTACTGGGTAGGATCTAAGTTTTTACTATTTTTAGTTTCTTATAGAAAAGTTGAGTCTCCGCATTTGGAGGAAGGGTTGTTTGCTTTTTTTCTTAAATAAAACTGGTTTAGAACAGTGGTCTAAATGTCACATCATAGGTCTTTATGTCACTTCATGTGGTAGATAACCTTTCCAACCTGGGTACCTTGGTCACAGTATAGATGTTCTCTGAGAAAGGTTGGGCAAAATTGGGGATTATAAAGCTTACCCTGCCTGTTGTTACATGAAGAATAAACCTGGAGGATCACATTACATTTTCAGATAAACTTTCTTTCTTTAATGGTTACTATGTATACTGATTCTTAGAATCAAGACATACTAAAAAGTACTGTTTGCATGATGAAAATAAGTAAATTTCACTTTATATGACTTCATTTTTACCATTTTAAAAATTAAGAGTTGAGGATATAGCTCAGTTGTAGAGTATTTGCCTGGATTCAGTCTCCATTGCCACCACCATCTCCCCCGATAAAAGAAAGAAAAGAAAAGACAGTTTAAATAAGCAAAAGTTTTTAAATGGGTATATACCCTGAATAGATGGTCGTCCTGGGGCTCAGGGGATACACATGGTCAGCAGGTTTATGGAAGGTACTCAGCATTATTAAACATCTGGCAAGTTCAAGTAACAGTCACATTTGTGAGGGTGGTCAGTGTAAAGATACAAGAGTAAGTGTTGATGAAGATGTAGGGATAAGGGTTCCAGCTATCTCAGTTGCTTTACTGTTGTTTGATAAAACACCATGAACAAGGCAACTTATAAAAGAAAATGTTAAATCTGGCCTCCAGTTTCAGGAGGTTGGAGTCTGTGATGGTGGAGTAAAGGAACAACTGAGAGCTCACATCTTGATCCACTACCATGAGGCAGAGAGAATCAGGAATCTTTTGAAACACCAAAGCCCACCCCAGTGACACACCTCCAAGTCTTTGCTAAACATTTCCACTAACTGGGAACCAAGTATTCAAAGATATGAGCCTGTGGAGGCCATTTTTCTTCAAACCATCATACTGAGTAAAAGCACTTGCCACACAATCATGACATTCTACCTGAGTTTGATCTCCAGAGCTTAGAGTAGAAGAACAGAACAGATTCCTGAAAGCTTTCCTCTGACTCCTACACAGGGCTGGAGGGATGGCTCAGAATTAAGAGCTGCTACTTTTGCAGTAGCAAAAGTTTAATCCCAGCCTTCACTTGAGAAGGCTCACAATCACCTGTAACTCCAGCTCTGAAGTAGCTTCTTTGGGTATTAACACACATGTTGCATAATTCAGAGACACAAAAATAAAACTTAAAAAAAAAAAAATGAAAGAAATAGAAAAGTGACCTAAATGGCTAAAGATGATATTGGGAGTAGAGATTGGTAGTCACTGTGGAGGTTCTTCATAATACTAAGGAACACTGATGACCTGGCTTAGTAGACAAGGTATTTACTACTCACACATGAGGATCAGACTTTGTAATCCCGTGACTGAGGAGGCACAGGCTGGCTAGCTAGACTAGCTAGTTGATGAGCTCTTGACTCAGTTAAGAGACCCTGCTTCAATAGAGTGCTATCAAGAAAGACACCCAGTGTCAATATCAGCCTACACACACTAACACTCATAGATATGTAAGCACATTACTCTCATACCCCCCCCACACACACACAACAACAACAAAGCAAAAACCCTAAGAGTAAAACTAATACGATGCAGCAGTCTCACAGTGGCCGTATATCTAAAGGGAATGAAGCCAGCATTCACATCATGCATATATCATCTTTGCAAATGTTCATTGCAGTATTATTCACAATGGCCAAGATGTGGTATTATATTAGCCAGATTGACACTGTGACCAAATACAACTTCTTCAAGAAAAGATTTATTTTGGCTTATAGTTTCAGCAGGTTCAGTCTGTGGTGACATGAATCCATGTGCTTGAGCAAGACATGGAGTGACAAGTGTGTGATGGAGGAAATCTTTCACTTCACGGCAAAGACTAAGAGACTAGTCCATACGGACAAACCCCCAGAAATCTACTTCCTCCATAAGGCCCCATGTCCTAAGATTTTAGCAACTTCCCAAATAATGTAACTAGCTGTGGACCCAGCCTTTTCACATATTCATAGTCTTCCAAATTCAAACAATAGCAATTTGAGTCATAAGATGAGCAGTCCTAAAACCTGATAGTTCACATGTTGGCTACAGTTGATAGTTGCCAAGAGCCTTAAGTGTCCACACCACAAAGGGTAATTATGTAACGTTATGGATGTGTAATGAAACTGATTGTGAAAATTGGTTCCCAGTATACAATGATCAGATCATGTGAACAGTTGTAAATATACACTAAAGCTGGGAGAGAAATAATAAAAGAAAATAACAAATCAATAAATATATCTTAAAATTATGAAAGTAACATATTCTTATTGGGAAAATTCTTTGAAGATTAAACACAGAGTATCAAATACAAAAAAAAGATTCTCCTCTGTCTCCCAACTTCCATCCCACGGTAGCAGCATCACAACTGTGGCCTCCCAGTGTCCTGTGCCATGTGGGTCAGAGTACATTACGAGCTAGGGATTCTCGTAGGTTGGCGCTCCCGGGGCTGCGCTATATGCTCTTTGATTCCATGAGAAGAGGTTTGGTGTAGACTGCTGCTTATAGTCACTGTTTTCTGTTTTCAGGGGCTATGGGCGGACCTACTTCAGCTGCACATCTGCCCACACCACCACAGGGGATGGCACAGCCATGGTCACCAGAGCCGGCTTGCCTTGCCAGGACTTAGAGTTTGTTCAGTTCCACCCTACAGGTAGGATGAGGTGCCTATCTGGCTCTGGGCTCTCTTATGTCTTATAATCGTGTAATACCTCCTCAGTGCTCTGTGGTGCCCATCTCCTGTCTTGCGTCCTCAAGGAGAGTTTTCTCCTGGTTCCATCAAGGCAGTTCATAATAGATTTGGTTTCAGGGGTTTCAGACACCCATGGTTAGAGGGATGTGAGGTTAGAGCAGACCAGACTCCACCGTGTGCCAAAATTGAGTTTGTATTTGGAAGAGGGAAAGAACTAGTTGTGGGAGGAATTAGCCCTTCCTACCTCTCACTGGAGTCAGCAGAGAGATGGACAGAGCTAGAGAATGAGAATTAAATTTGTTAGTTTTCTCACTGAGCCTCTGGCTTTCCTGTCATATACTATGTTTAGCACTCCATTTTTTATGCTTCCTTCACAATATGTAAGAAATTACCTAAAGAATGTTACTGAAGCCGTGAAAAGCAGGTGAAATGTAAGAACTTATATTCTCACTTTTAGAACATGTAACCCTTTTGGCATATGAAAGAAAATGTTAGCTTTAAAATAACACTTATTTAACCTCTCCCATAAATCCAGAATGGCATTCCTTGTTTTTCCTTACCTTGAGAGACAACAGAGTTATATTAAGAACCCAGACTACATCATACCTCTTAGGTTTGAATTTGGGCTCTGCCCTTGAATAACTCTGTGACTTAGATGGGTTACTATGCTTCATGTTTCTTATAAGCTCCTCACACTACCCAGGGCCAGAGAAGTACTTAAATGAGTGAACGTCTAGAAGTGGTACAAACATAAACATTAACCACTAAAACAATTTGTTACTTATGCTGTGTGGGTACATTAGATAGAAATTCGCTAAGCTGCTTTATTCCTGCCTAAAGTTGTTGCACATTTCTTGGTGTAAAGGTATATACAAGAAACTGAGTCTATTAAACATACATGATGTTTACTCAGAGTTCGGGTTAGAACCTGTGAGTGAGCTACTCTTCCTGGGTCTGTTGTGCTTTCTGATTTGTCACTGCTGCTTGTCACACACACGTGTTAAAGAATTACTATTGTGCCCGGCGATTTACCAATAACACACATGAGACATGGTTAATGATACAAGCCAGACACACTTCAGGAGGGCTGACACCACACCACATTCCAGCTCCAACTGCTATCCAACTCCTCTGGGTCTCCACAGTTTATTATCTTAAAAGCTCCTCCTAGCTTTCTCTTAGTCTATTTGCATGATTAAAGAGACAATGATTTACTCCGCCCTTTGGGTACCACCACCAACACAAAAGGGGCTAGGCCCCCAGCCACCTGAGTTACGTCCATGTTTACGGTGGGAAAACCGCAGATCAATAGCGGAGACTGGGCCACACCTAATTTTGCCTTGTTTACATTAAGCTAGTTACATGGTAACACAGGTTGGCTCCGCCATAGAAATTGCATCCTGTTGGCTTCAGGCAGTCAATGCAATGATCTTATCTGAGGTAGACTTTTTTTTTTTTTTTTTTTTTTTTTGAGTTTAATGTTCTTTTTGTTTCCTTTCCCTAAAAGACTGGGTTCTAAAAAGAATCATTTGAAGTAGCTACCTAGTCATTATTCATTTATAAGCATTTAATCACCTGGGTTTTTACAGGTATATATGGTGCTGGCTGTCTCATCACAGAAGGATGCCGTGGAGAGGGAGGTATTCTCATCAACAGCCAAGGCGAAAGGTTCATGGAGAGATATGCCCCTGTTGCCAAGGATCTGGCATCCAGAGATGTTGTATCGAGATCCATGACTATCGAGATCCGTGAAGGAAGGTCTGTGATTCCCTTCCAGGGATGCATGAGTATAGGCAGGCAGACAAACATGTCCTCTTTTCTTTTCTCTTTGGTAGCTATTAGGTCACATCTATATATCTTTGCACCTTACCTTTGCAGACAGGCACCCATGCATCTACCTACAAGAATAAAGCTACCCCATAATTTCCTGGCTAACATCTGTTAGTTTGTGATGTTTCCCTAAAGACCTATATTTAGAGAATCGTCTTCACATCGGTGTGTATGTAAGAGTAAGTGGATCATCGTATGCTCTTGGTATGAGAGTGAGATTCACACACCCAGCTAATACTCATGAACCTTGGGAGTTACATTATTTTATTCAATACCTACAGGTGTCTTGGCAGGTGACCTTCAGGGCTTGCATGTCACTTGTCTATTGGTGAAATTCCTTCAGGGTCCCAGTGCCTGGTCCTCTTACTTATACAGGGATTTATGTGAGCTTGACACTTTTTATTTAAAAATGAGGAATCTGTTGTGTTTTTGGAATACTTCTTTGGGAAACATTCTGACATAGCAAATCATGATGTCCAAGACAGGAATATGAGTTTGGTGAGTACAGGTTTCTATTCTTGGATGTGTTCTTAAACAGAATTGTTCCTATATATGATTAAAAAATACTTGAAGGAAAAAAATTTTTGATGAGACACTGATCATAGATGAAAGTGAAATTTTCCTCAATATCAAAGATTGTTCAGGCTCATATACTTCAGAGATTTTAGTTAGCTCTTTCTCACTGTTCTTTACCTCATGTTATAGTTTTGTATTTGCAGAGGTTGTGGCCCCGAGAAAGATCACGTTTACCTGCAGTTGCACCATCTGCCCCCTGAACAGCTGGCCACACGTCTTCCTGGAATTTCAGAGACTGCCATGATCTTCGCTGGTGTGGACGTCACTAAGGAGCCCATCCCTGTCCTTCCCACTGTGCATTACAACATGGGTGGGATTCCGACTAACTACAAGGGGCAGGTGATGATGACAAGCCCACTTCACAGAGATTCCTTTAGGGCTTAGAAGCATAGAAACAAAAACAGGCACCCCTACCTCCCACCCACCCCCCCAAAAAGTGCAGTGTATTTGGTAGTTTAGTGTTAATTATAAGATGCCATTCCTGCCAGGCAGTGAGAGGCTAGATTATGTTCTTGGGTTTGCATCTACTTGGTAATAACCAATAGAATGATAATTCCCCGATAGCTATAATGTACACCTTTTCAATTTTACAATTGCTTTTTATATAATCTGATATTTTTACAGTGATCTTATAAATTAATGATCTGTATGTTCAGTTGATAATTGAATTATGAGCAATTCACAAGTGTTCATCAGCTGGTCCTGCTATCCTCCTGGTCAGTACAAAGAGTAGGAACCACTAACTCCCTTCACAGATGATCCTCCATTTTACTCGTCCCTTTAATGTTCCATTACCTGCCACATTCCTTAGTCAAATCAGGTGGGCTGAAACTCTGAGGAACCTGGACCATCCTTTGATCTGCTTGTAACAAACAGCAAAAGTTCGGGAGCAAAAGGAGAACTGGGGTTATACTAAAGAGAGTGGAGCAGAGAAGATGCTGTCTTTACTTTTTCTACCTCAGTCATGGGACGTATGCTAGGGAAGCGGGCATGCAGAAGCATAGGCATTTTGATGCCTCATCTGAAATATTCCTGCAGGTGCTGAGGCATATAAATGGCCAGGATGAGATTGTGCCTGGCCTGTATGCCTGTGGGGAGGCTGCCTGTGCTTCCGTGCATGGTGCCAACCGTCTTGGAGCAAATTCCTTGTTGGACCTCGTAGTCTTCGGCCGAGCCTGTGCCCTGAGCATTGCAGAATCTTGCAAGCCTGGTATGTGTTCTCTTCAAGTCTTCAACCTATTTTAGGAGACTGCATAGTTTTTATTTGTTGCTGGAAATTTGCTTAGTGATCATAGAATAAATCTGCTTTTTTTCCCATAGAAACAAATTACGTAGTGTTTATGTTGAAACTGCTAGACTCTTGGAAATCTTAATAGTCAAGAAGGTCAAGGGATTTTGGTCACTTTCTTTTTAAAAATAAGGTTCCACTATATAACCCTGGTTGGCCCAGAACTCACTATATCAGCCAGGCTGGCCTTGAACTCATAGATCCACCTGCCTCTGCTTCCTGAGTGTAGGGCATCATGTCTGATTTGGTTGCTTTTTTTTTTTTTTTATCTACAGTCATTATATCCTTAAAACAGAGTACAAAGAAATTGGTATTTTAAGGGGGAAGTTTAATTACATATCATTTGCCTGTTATTAATTACTTTTGCGGCAAAGTATTTTTAATAGTAAAACTGAATCTGTAACTTCTTGGTAATTATAAAAAATTTAGCCTGTTTTAAAAAAATATAATGGAATTTCATTACTAAGGGATGACATAAGCCCCTAACCCTCAGGGATAGAATGAATAGAATGATACTTCAGAACTAAGTAAAAGAAAAATGTGCTTTATGTTGGGGTGTACTTCTGCTTGCACACACCAGAGCCAGGTCACCAGAGCACCAACCACCAAGGGGCCTTCATGGTAGCTGGCTTGTCTATTTGCTCAGAATAGTGGTGTGAGAAGATAGAGACTCTCTCTCTCTCCCTATTCCATCTATTACTCTTACTAATTCTGGATGTCACTTGTGCAGTTTGTATAGAACCAATGCTTTCTAGATGAACAGTAGTGATGGCATCTAGCACATCCTTGACTCACTGGGAAATAGAAAGATGAAGATCATCAGTTTTATATATTGCATCTTCACACTCCTAGTCATGCCACAGTACAAGCCTGAATGTGAAGTCAGTTCCTGGCCCTTACTGCTGGCCAACTGGCAGGGTTCAGAGTATCTTCTCTAACACAAATGTAGCCTTTTGGTAGCCTTGCACTTAACAGTGAGGATCAAAATCATGTCTTAGAGCTAAGTAGAGACTCGGGTAACCCGCTTTGAGAAGAAGAAAAAGAAAGTTTTCTAAGAATACTGTATACATTCATATGCAAAGGTTCTATAAATACATGTTAAGAATTTTTAAACTCAGCAGTGAAAGGGACAAATGTCAACACTTAGCAACCACTTGCCTTAGAGCAAGACTCAAAAGGCTGCACATCTGATTTTAATTCTGGGTATAGGAAACTATAAGGAAGAAACAGACCGTGGTTGTTAGACTATCCTAGAGCTGGCTGTACACAACTCTTTACCAAAATCTGAGAAGCTCTACCAAAAAAACAAAACCGACAAAAGGGCAGCGAACTTCACACTATGCCTAAATTCTTTTCATTTTAAAGTACAAGTCGTTGGTTTCCTCTTTATAGTAGAGTTGAAATTTGTAAAAATGTGTACTACAAGAAAAGTCAGTTATACTGAGTGATTATTTTTTAAACACTAAAATAGAGCTGGGTGCACACACCTGTAATTTGGGTACTTTGTAATTTGGCTGAGGGAAGATTGTTAGTTCAAAGCTGACCTGAACTTTACAGCGCAGTGGTTCTCAACCTTCAGAATGTTACAACCCTTTTTAATACAGTTCCTCATGTTGTGGCGACCCCCCCAACCATAAAATTATTTTCAGTGCTACTTCATAACTGTAATTTTGCTACTGTTGTAAATTATAATGCAAACATCAAATATGCAAATGGTTTTACCTTGTAAAGGGGTCATTTGACCCCCAAAGGGGTCGTGACCTACAGGTTGAGAACCACTGCTATAGTGAGGTCATGACTATCTCAAAACAAAGAAGGGAGAGAGGAAAGGAAATAGACTGGTTGCATGCCTGGGAAGACACATAAGAGCCAGTTCCCTGGTTTTTTTGGAAAGGAAGTGGTGGCTGGAAGGAGCTGTTGCCTGCATTTCTCATTAGAGAATGCTTTTTTTAAAAATATGCCACCTAAAACAATTTTCTAAATACCTCAGAACTTATTTTTTGAAAGTGGAGAGGATTCTTTTGTTTTTGCAGGGAGCAATGTAATACAGGGGGGTCAAACCTGGGGCCTCACCAGTGCTAGCTAGTACTCGACACATAGTAGCCACCTGTTTATCCCTTCATGAGACAAAGTGTGAGGCTGACCCTTCAGGTTGGGAACCTCTGTCTTAAGGGTATCCAGTTTCCTTATCAGAGTAACAGTAAGTCTGATTACATATAGGTCTCTGTTTAAAAACATAGTTACCCACAATGTGGCAAATTTTTTGATTCTGTATAAGTTCTTAAAAATTGGCTCTGGGTCAGTAACTCATACCTTAGGTTGGTGCCAAGACTGTGTTGTTTCAGATGACTTCTATGCTTTCGTACCCCTAGAATGGCTATCATGTAATTTGAGTGGTATTCAGAATCTTTTTTCCTAATCGATGTTGAAAGTTAAATCTGGCTTTCTTTTAAGGAGATAAAGTTCCTCCAATTAAGCCAAATGCTGGAGAAGAGTCGGTTATGAATCTTGACAAGTTGAGATTTGCCGATGGAAACATAAGAACATCAGAACTACGCCTCAACATGCAGAAGGTAGGAGTAGACAGCAGAAACAGCCACCCTGCATGGGTGCTTGGGGATGGACAGCAGGCGGACGTGTTCCTCATTTTGCCAAGTCAGAATATAAAAGTGTCCAGGAGCCTGTCTAATGCAGAAGTGTTTCTTTCCACATAGAACGTTGGAGTTCTTAAGTGGAGTTCTTAGTTTAGGGCAGAAATAGGCAGCAGCTTTGGCATCAGGACTTGGTTTTCTCTGGTACTCCTATATGTGAGCCTGATATCCATCCTCAGACTAGTACTGCCTGTCATGTGTGTTGCAGCCAGAAGGAAGGGGAAGAGCATCAGAAACTGAGTCCTCAGTCACTTGGAAGCCAGCGTGACACCCATGCTCATCCTTCGTTGCCCAGGACTAGTTGTGTCACTTTACCTATATTCTCTCAGCTCCAAGACAGAGATGTCCTCAGACCAAATCTTGTTCTGGCCTAACAAAATGAGAAAGTAGGGCGAGGGAAGTGGGCAGAAGCTAGCCTCTAGCCCTTAGACAGTGGGGCAGTGCCTAGTCACGAGGTTTCTCAGGCCCTGGTTTCCTCCTTTTAACTTCATGACCTCCCAGTTCTGCACCCACCACAGCTAACCAACTTGGACTCAGGGATGGCTGTATTCCAGAAATGCTTCCAGAGAAGTAAAATAATTTTCCTTTAGTGACATAGAGTTGTTATGAGATAAGTACATAATTTTAAGTTTAGTCAGAATTTTATTTTTACCAAGGTAAAGTGACACACTTGGGAGACTGTAGTGGGAGGACCACATGCATACATAGTAAGACCCTTTCTCCAGGAACAAATTACCTTACATGTAAATTTTACTCATAGGCTGAACTCCTAGTTGAAGTTGTATAAATGTATAAAATGTAGAAAAACTAAAGATCTGAAAATTCTTGCCTGTCTCTTTCTGTGCATTGAAAGTTTGTAATGGTATCTTATGACAGTCGATGCAGAGTCACGCTGCAGTGTTCCGTGTGGGAAGTGTATTACAAGAAGGCTGTGAAAAAATCAGCCAGCTATATGGAGACCTGAAGCATCTAAAGACATTTGACAGGGGTGAGTCAGCAGTACTCCGAGGGGATACTGCTTTCTCGGGTAGGCTGGTGTCTGTCCTGTTTACTGTTGCCTTACTCCATGCCTGCTGTCCAGCTGTATGTTGCTAGTAAGTCCAGAGTCCCTACATGACTAGACCCCTCTATCTCTCATGGGTTCTTGTGTGTCCCCAGGAATGGTCTGGAACACAGACCTGGTGGAAACCCTGGAGCTGCAGAACCTGATGCTATGCGCACTGCAGACCATATATGGTGCAGAAGCACGGAAGGAGTCACGGGGTGCTCACGCCAGGGAAGATTATAAAGTATGCTTTCAAGATACATCACATTGACCTGACATATTTTCCTACCTGGTTGTACTCATTTTCTCTGTTTCATTTTATTTTTCCAAAAGTAAATCAAGGAAAACATCTTTCCTCCAGTACAGTTTTACTCTTATTCTCACTCAAAACCTTGTAAGTTTTTCTTGCTTTGAGTCAGCCCATGTAGCATCTGTAAGCAAAGCAGACCTGGTTCTTAGCAGAGCTCAAGTTAAAGTACAGCCAGTGACCATAACCAGGAAATATCCTTACTGAATTAGATTATTAGTGAGTAATCAGCTCAGACCCATCCTGAGGCTTGGAAAGCAATTAGAGATCTGCCCTGGCTGTGGATTTTTTGAAGAATGTTGTTTGTACAGTCACACATGTTGGATTCTACATGTGATGGTAGAGAACACAAGGAGAAGCCTGGGTAGCTGCAAGTTCAGGATGGATACATCAACTAAAGAGTTAGACTGTCCATGAGGGGTACACAGGTTCAGTGTAGGGTGGTGAGTAAACAGGAAGGTGAGCTCTGCAGAAGTTTGTATTTGCTATGAACATGTGCTGATATAACCTGCAGTAATCAAGTGAGTGAAAAGAGACATTGGCAGGCATGTCCCCAGCATGTACCAACGGCTGGAAGTGTCTTCAGAGTTAGCCATTAGGAGCTGAGATAAATGAAGCTTTGAAGAATTGAGGTAGATTCTGCTTACTCTCATCAAGCTTAGGCTAAAGTTAGGAATGTACAGCCGGGACTATGCTTTAGCCCATTAGCTCAGGAAAGGAGCCTGCCCTCTGCCATTCCTCTCAAACTTACTTTCAATAGAAACAGCAGGGTATCTGATCTTGGTTTTTATCTGAAGAGCCTCTTGTTCATCTAACCTGTTCCCACATGCAAAGTTTTCTATGTTACAATCAGTGTACTGACACTTAATATTTCTTCAGTATAAATACTATTAAGCCAGATGTAGTGGCACATGCCTTTAGTCCTAGCACTTTGGAGGCAGAGTCAGGTGGATCTCTGTGAGTTCAAGTCTAGCCTGGTCTAGCCTTTTTGATGTCGCTTTATGGTGAGAGACAGTGGGTTTTTTTGTTTGTTTGTTTTTGTTTTTGTTTTTAACCACAGGTGAGGATTGATGAATATGATTACTCCAAGCCCATCGAGGGGCAGCAGAAGAGGCCATTTGAGGAACACTGGAGGAAGCACACCCTCTCATATGTGGACATCAAGACCGGCAAGGTATGTGGGTTTGCATCAGCCCAGGGATGTGCTGAACCACTCTGTTATTTGGCCTGGATGACCAATTTGGGCAGTAACCTACTTTTAAGCCAGCTGTTAACAGATCTGAGATATTTCCAAAAAGAATAATGTGAGTCATGTTTCTGGATAGAAACAGAATCCAGTGCCTGGGTGGTTCAGGGAGACCCTTAATACAGGACTAGCCCTCATCATCTGTACCCGATAAGGAGACTGGATGTGGTCAGTGTTTGAGGCCTGTGGTAGGGAAGAAGTGGTGACTGTTAGTACATTTATATCACTGTGATGAAATACCTGACATGAATAACTTAAAGGATTAAAGACTTATTTTGTCTTCCCGTTTTCAGAAAGTTGAGTTCATGGTTCCTTGGACTCATTCACTTAAGCAGAACACAATGATAGAGATAGCTGTTCACCTCATAGCAGGTGGACAAAACCTTCAAAGGCGCATTCTCAATGACTTGGCTTCCCAAAGTTTCCAGAACTTCCCAAAATAGCACCACCAACTGAGAACAAGTTCAAAACACGAGCCTGTGGCAGATATTCCATATTCAAACCATGATATATAACTCTAACATAACTTCTACGCACAAGTTGTTTACAGCTTGTGAAAGACAGTATGAAAATCATTTGCCTTTGCTGACACTGTCACCACGGTTACAGACAAGCCTGGTGTCCTTACTCCAGGAGCTGCTCATTTTCAGAATTTGTTACGAAGGCCATTCTCTAATGTTTAAGTCAGACTTCTTAGCATAGACTGATTTTTAATAATAATTATGGATTTTAATTATGAAAAAAATACTCATTTAGATCTCCTTCATGAAGCATGGAAAGTACAAAAAGGATGAAACATTTGAAAGCCTTTTCTTTTAGAGATAAGTCATTATCATTTGCAGCATTTTTTTCAAGTTTTTTGTGTATATATTAACTATATAAATACTTTCAAGTAGAAACCTTGAAGTATGTATGTAATTTAAATGAAGCATGATAATATGCCATACATGGTTTCATCTACTTTTTGTTATTTGTCCATTTTTTTCTAAAGGACCTGTGGATCATGACCCCTTTGGGGGATCAAATGACCCTTTCATAGATGTCACCTAAGACCATCTGCATAGCAGATACTTACATTATGACTCATATAGTAGCAAAATTATAGTTATGAAGTGGCGATGAAAATAATTTTATGGTTGGGGTTACCAGAATATGAAGAACTGTATTAAAGGGTGGCAGCATTAGGAAGATTGAGAACCACTGTTCTAAAGCATTAAACATCTTGTTCAGGCTAAGTATGGTAGTACACACCTCTAATCCCACACTCAAGGCTAAGCAGGGAGGAGCTTGAGTGTGGAGACCAGCTTAGGCAGTAGAGGGAGATGGTGTAAGATGAGTTATGTAATAGCCAACTTGTTATTCCTTTGTCTTAAAGTTTTCATACCTATAAATTTACTTCAATGATTTAATTTTACAGAAGCACAAAAGAAATGGCCGTAAATTTCTCTAATTTCCTCTGACCCTTTTTTCCAAGGTTACTCTGAAGTACAGACCTGTCATCGACAAGACCTTGAATGAGGCAGACTGTGCCACAGTACCCCCTGCCATCCGTTCCTACTGATGGAACCTGGCAGCTACAGGACCAGTTTATGTGATTATATATCATAGCTACATAGGTTTTCCTGTCATACTTGTCATGTTAAAATTCTACTCTGATGAACAAGGAGTCACTTAGTACTTGACATGAGGGACAACTGCACCAGACCGTGTCGCTGTATTTTTGTGCAGTGATAAAAATGGCATAATTCTTAAATAAAATACAAATGAGCACTCTTTTATTTCCAAATAAAACCATGTAAATTTTTTTTTTTTTTTTTTTTTAGCATAGCGGATGTAATTTTCTTCCCCTGTCTAGCCCTGGCAGTTGTGTTTTTCAAGTATTTTCGTGTTTATTCTTTGTGCCATATAGGAAACTATACTTTGGAGGGTTAGGATGTAGTGGAAAATAAAATTGAGAAGTAGGATGGGCCCGTAGAAATTGGAAAGAGTTTGGACGCAGTAAGTTTAGAGCCCGTGCCTCATTTAGGGGGAAGAGGTATATACATACGTTCGTGTATGTGAGGGGGCTATGTGCTGGATAGCTTTGTCAACTTGACCCAGTCTAGCATCACCCAGGAAGAGAGTCCCAGTGAAATTTTGATTAGATTGTCCTATGGGCATGTCTTTGAGGGACTGTCTTAACTATGTTAATTGATATGGGAAGACAGTCCACTATGGGCACTACTGTTCCCTAGGCAAAGGGTCCTGGACTGTATGAGAGCAAGCTAAACACTCAGTATGCATGCATTCATTCATTGTTCTGCTTATCACTGTATAACTAATTGCTTCAAGTTCCTGCCCTGACTTCCTCAAAATTAAAGACTTGAACCAGAAATTGTAAGCCAAATAAACCCTTTCTCAAAGTTGCCTTTGGTCAGAGTGTTTCATCACAGCAAAAGAAACAAAGCTAGCGTAGTGCATTCTTATGTGGAGACTAGAGATTGACGTCAGGGTTGTCAGACCAGAAATAAATGAAGAAAGGTGATGGAAATCTAGCCACTGAAAATGACCTAGGAGTTTTGTGTCTGTTACAGAAAGTTGCCACAGAAAAGTTGCTTTTTTGTATACAGGAAAAGATAATTGTATTGTGTCAACACAGTATTAGAAATCTCATCGGTATTAGAAAGGGATGGGCCATTGGCATATACAACAAAATGGATGAATCTCAACATTGTTGACAAAGAAGTCAAGGTACACACTGATTCCGTGTGAAGTGTAGAAACTGCACACTAACATGTACAACAGCAGATCAGTAGTTCTGTGCAGACTTGAAGGAGAAGGTCTCAAGGAGGAGGAGGAAAGTTTTGTGTGATGAGTGTTATTTTCTGCCAATTATACTTCAAAACTTTTTTTAAAAAAACAAGAAAATAGAAAGCTATACTAAGAGTTTTTCAAAGCCAGATGTGGTGCTGCTTGCCTATAATTCCTCACTTGAGAGGCTGAGGGAGATGGATTGCCACATATTGGAGGCCTGCCAGGCCTATATAACAAAACCCTATTTCCAAAAAAAGATTCCTCACCTCTAAACTTGGTAAACATCCTGAAGTTTGTTGTCCTACACATTGTGTACAGCAATGGTATACGAGGACTCTTACACATGGCCGATGGGAGTGCAGAGCATTACAGCTCTTAGAAGAGAATTTGGCAATATCTAACAACACTGCTTACTTAAGCTTTTGCTCTTTGACCCAAGGAGCTCTAGGACTCTACCTTAAAGAAATGAGCTTAAAATGGAGTCGAGCTCATATTTTTCATAATCCAATTAGAGAACAGGATGAAACTTAAGCAGGGCTTGGTAGCACATATCTGTAATCTCAGAACTCAAGCTGAGGCAGGAGAATCTTAGTTTGAGGTTCTATCTTAAAAGAAATGACTGCAAAGTTTCAAATTTTTATTGTCTGTTTAGTATTAAAAACCACAGTTCATTGCAAGGGGATAGGTGCATTCATCTGAGGTAGAGGTATGGTATAGCTGGGAGAAGAATAAGGAAGAACTTGATCTTAGGTGTGCCTGTCTTCCCATTACTCTGGAGGCTGATGCAGGAGAGTTAAATTTGAAACATGGGGACTGGAGAGATGGTTTAGAAGTTAAGAGCCCATACTGTTCTTGCAGAAAACCTGAGTTCACTTCCCAACACCCATGTTGGAAAGCTCATCCCTTGGTTCTCCTGATCCTGCTGTTCTCCTTGGGCACTTGCATTCAGGTGAACATACCTACACGCACACACATACACACTATTAAAAATAATGGAAAATGCAAAAACAAAAGTTTGAACCCAGCTTGTGTTACATAGGAAGACCCTGTCGCACGCGTGCACACACACACACAAATTGCATTGTATTTCCTATACTATAAATGTATGCTAGTTTGCTTGGTTTAAAAAAAAACTAACAAAAACATTAAGAAGGTGGTGGCCTACAATATTCCAACCAGGACTTGCAATTCCTAAGGCTCTGCACCTAAAGAATTTGCATTTCCAGGATGACTGGAAAACTCCAGAAATTCAACCAAAAGGCAGGATAGCAAGTAGAAAGTTGTGGCTCTGAGTAACTTGGCCCCATTCAGAAGGTTTAATGAGTATGTAAAGCTCTGTGGCAATACTAGTGTCAGAGCAGTATTCATGGTTAGTAAACTTGGACTAAAAACACAAAAGCATCACAATAGGGTGATGGCTTCCTAGCAGTCACAAATGTAAATTTCTCTATTTTGAACCAGAATCTTTCAAAATGCAGGACTCAGAATTTCATTTTGAAATATTGTAAAAGAAGCAATGAACCAGGGAGGTAAAGAAAGTTGGGTACCAAAAGTGATGGTACCCTGAAGGAAGCAAAATGGACACATTCAGACTTGCACTGAGCAATGCTTCATTGTAGTCACATGTAGTTAGTTACATTTTAATTAATTAAATTAACTTGAAATTTAAAACACTTCAGTTAGACTGGTCCATCTCAGTGCTCTGGAGCCTTTTGTGGCAAGTAGCTATCGTGTCAGACCAAGAAGATCAGAACAAGTCCCTTCTTGGCCAGTGGTGGTGTGTGCACATTTGCTGCTGCCCTCACACCAACTCGCACACATTTAATATGCTCAACGATACTAAGAAGCCTGAGTTTTTTTTCATACTAAATTCAAATCAGAATAATACTGGAGCCAAGGGACAAAGTTTCATCATTAATCTGAGAAAGAAAGGAATGTGCTGAGCACACTTGGCTCTGTCCCAGAGGCTGTTCAAGGAAAAGTTAATATAATGGGATTTATCTTCCCTATGCAAATGTTCAGCGCTGCAATCAACCTGAGAAAGTAAGAGAAGGAACCAATGTGGCTTAAAGGTATATTGCTAAGTTAGGTATGTGTAAGAACATGCATGCATATGTACATACACATAAATGTCTTTATGCAAAGGATAGGATAGATTATATCACCTTTTTATGGGTGAACATTTACAAAGCATCAGGTACCCCAGCTCCCAGAAAGAGCCAATGATTAGAAAAGTTCTAAAGGAAAACAAGAATTTTCAAAGACGCTCAGAGAAATTAGGCTAAAGGAAAGATTGGAACAATATGCAGACACATGATATGATTAACATTACCGTAGGGAGGGCAGTGTTATCTCATTTATTTCTTAACTCCTGGAAAGCTTAGAACAGACCTCCTTAGGAGGAAACTGAACCCGAGATAGGGTAAGGAGATAGATGTGGTACCTGGAAGACAGCTACCTGTAAGTCACTGCAGAAGGTGACTGGGCTCTTTAGAACTGGACCTTTGTAGCATTACAAATTGAAGATTTGTCAGCGAACAGCTAGTAGAGCCCTAAATTCTGTTGGTTGGGGCCTCTGGTCTGCTGAAATAACTGCTTCCAGGTGAAGTTTCTCTGTACTAGAAAACTTCCAGATCAAGTAGTAAAATTATGGTTGTTAATATTTTACATTTCTGGAAAAGAAAAGGAACCAGAAATGGGACAATAAAAATGGATTTCAGAATCTAAAAGAACTCTGGGAAAGTCTAGAAAGGGTTATTCGACAAATGAGATGAACAGTTAATGAGGAATGTTTAAAATGAACTCCCTAAATCATGGAAGAAAATACACGTCCTTTCTTAAAGAATTTTGTAGATTTTGAGGTAAATGCTGAAGCTATGAAATAGTCTCTTTGAAGAATTTGAAAATCTCTTAAGTAGATGTCGCATGGATAAGAACAGGAAAAATGGGACAGAAAATGATACAGTTGGGAGTTGATCAGATCTATAGCCGTGATAAATAATGGATGGGTTGTCCACTTGGAAGGAAGTTTCAGGTGTACAAGGCCATATTCTTGTCCCTTGGTCTCTTCTGCCTTAGCAAATGAAAAACTCACACACCACAGTAGTTATGATGGTGATAAATCGGTCTTCCCTGGATGTGGGATAAAAGCTGGAGTAATCCTATGGCAGAACTGGAATAACTACTCTCCTGAGTTGCACACGGCACACAGGTCTAGATGGAAGGATGGCCTGACAGCATGTAAAAATGGCAGGTTGGTAGTTGCCCCAGTGCTGTGCGTTTCCCAACGAGGGACACTCCAGACTGTAAAAGCATCGTAGAATTAATTAGTATCCAGAATGAGAAGGCATGTTTTTAATATGATATCGGTTATAACACCAAAAGTGTCTAAGTACGGGGTGGCGAAGTCACAAACAAATGAAGCTCTCACCTCAGGACCAAACCTCACTGGGGCTATTCACAAATGAAGTCGCTTGTGCAAACCCAAGGAGGCTGAGGGTCAACCAATAAAAGCAAGTGGGAAAGTGGGAGGGTGGAGTACCGACAGACGGACAAACTCCCAAGGGCACACAATGTCCCCTCGAGTTCTAGCCGAGAACTTGACGCGGTTGGTGCACACCACTTTGGCATCAATACTCATCTATTCAGACATAACGGGAGGTCACCGACCCAAGTGCAGCTTTCACCACCTCCCATCCCGGGTCGAGGCGTTTTGTAAACTCGGGTCTGTCGGTGCGATCCGCTCCCTCTGAGCCCATCCACCTCGGCTCCGCAGAAGACGCGCACCCGGGCTGACGGGAGGGCGGGGCGGGGCAGGCCGAAGAGCCGGGAGCGCCCGGGGCGTGGCCCGCGGAGCAGGAGGCCTGCTGAGCGGGAGGCCGGCTGAGCCGGCGGCGGCCCAGACGAGCCGCTCGGCGCTCCGGACGTTGCGTGGCAACTGACCACGCCTGCCATGTGACTCCAAGGCACGCGCTTCCGCTGTTCCCAGGAAGTCGTGGGCTCCCAGTCCTACCCCGGGCTGAGGCGGAAGCGCAGCCTGTGGAGCTGGGCGGCGTTACCTGTGCATCAGCCCATGGCGGCCTACTCCTACCGCCCAGGCCCGAGCGCCGGCCCCGGCCCTGCTGCCGGAGCTGCGCTGCCCGACCAGAGCTTCCTGTGGAACGTCTTCCAGCGGTAAGGCCGGCTCTGCCCGCTCCTCCGGCCCACTCTCTCGTCCTCTCCGGCCTTCTGTCCCTCCGACTCCCCGGTCCCCGGCATGCTTCCTTCTACAGTGGCGCCAGGCTCCGGCTCACGTTGGTAGTTCCTTTTGCGCAGGGCTGAGGGGCGCGGACCAGCCGCCACAGGGTTGGGGGGTTGCTTTAGGGGCAGGACACATTTTGAGTCAGGGAAACAGCATTAGTAAAAAGAGCTGGCTCCTACTGTGGCGTCTTCTGTCCCTGGTCGTCCTTCTGAATGCCTGATTGTCCCTCCACCGACTCGTGGCCGAGGAGTGACTTGTTTGCCCTAGAGAATCCTTACCTATTGTGAAAAATATAAATCGGTGCAGTGTGAACTTAGGAAGAGCTAAGAGAGAGCTTGAGACGGAATAGAGAAAAGATGATTCAACCCCTGGGACTACTTAGGGTTGTTCCTTAGTCTCTGTCACACCCGAGGGCAGGTAGCATTCCAGCTGAGCTAAGAGGAAGGTCTGGCCAGAGTAACATTCTTGACCTCGTGTAGATGACAGATGATGTTTTAGCCATGTTTTGTTTTTCCTTTACTTCTCACCTCCAGCTTACCTGGTCTTTTTTATTTTGTAGGGTTGATAAAGACAGGAGTGGGGTGATTTCAGACAATGAGCTTCAGCAAGCATTATCCAATGGTGAGTTGAAGTCTGGTCCATTCACAGTAAGCAGTTTCTTTCCTGGAATTATTTCCAAGTAAGGAGATCTTTAAGACTGAACTGCTATTACCAGTATGAGGTAAAGGTGTTTCCAAGCGACCGTGTCCGTATTTTTCTTGAGTACCATTAATGTTGCCTCACCGAGCTCCAGAGCCAAAGTATACGAGTCTCAGAAAATGCTTGCTGAGAAGTGGGAACTACAGTGTATGCCTTGCGGGAAGAGGTAAGAAGGTTAGCTCTGGGCAGCAGAGGTTCCTTATCTAGAAGACCTTTGACCTACTTGGGTGAATCAGTCTTAGCAACTCCTCTGAAGAGGATCACCAGGGATACCAGGTGACATTTAGAAGTAATTATTTAATTGTTGAAAGGTTTCAAGATGGTCCTTAAGTACTTTTGTTGAAATGTGTTTGCTGTCAGAACCACTAAAACTCTGGGGCCAATTTGGGAAATAGAGATATGGGAGGTGCTGTCAACAGGATCACGAGAGGTGTTTGTATAGATGGGAGGAGCACTTTGTGTCCCAGCAGAATCAAGAGGATTCTGAATTGAGGTCTTTGTATGGAGCTTTCCATAGAGTCATGTTCTTGCTGGTGTCCGAGTCATTAATCTTTAGTGGTACTGATATGGTATGAAATAGCAGAACCAACACCATCTTAAACTGTAAAATCCATTTTAGAACAGAGACAATGTTTAGATTTCCAGGAAAATGTGAAAAGCCCCTAGCCTTTAGTAAGCTCACCAGCAAGTCAAACCAAAATGATTTTCGCGTACTCGTTTTGTGAACTGAGATGTGTCATTTCTGGGTTATGGTGACTCTAACCATGATTGTTAGTGTGTTTCTGATTGGTTAAAAATTATGACTAACTTTTGTATACATTGGCACAAAATGTTTATGGTTTTCAAGCTCAAATAGTTTGTAAAAATTCGAGTTGGGGTTGTAGCTCTCAACTTTTCTTATCAGACTGCGTTCCTGGCCAGTCCAACTTTCTTTCTCTTTTTCTTTTTTTCCTTTTATGCTTCAGCTCAATAAAATTTTCTTTTCTTTCAACAAGTTGTATGTCAGTATAATTGGATCAAAAGGACCCCGCAACAGTACCATTACAAACATTTTTTTTTCTTTTTAAAAAAATTTTATTTAATTTTAAGATTTACTTTTTTATGTGTATGAATGTTTTGCATATATATATGTGTGTGTGTGAATATATATATATATATATATATATGTATATATATATATTCACCAAGTGCATGCATGCTGCCCACGTAGGATAAAAGAGGGCAATTGATTCTTTGGAACTGTAGTTACGGATGGTTGTGAGCCACCATGTAGTCCTGAGACTCAAACCTGGGTCTTCTGCAAAAGCAACAAATGCCCTAAACTGCTGAGCCCTCTCTCTAGCCCCTACGTTTTTCTTTTTTCAACAGTTCCATGTGTCCTAGGTTGGCCTCGAACTTCTGGCCCTCGTGCATCTGACTCCTGAATAATGTGTGCTGGTTTATTCTATACTGAGGATAGAACCTAACAGGAACCCTACCAACTGAGTGCATCCATAATCCTAGATACTTTTCCTATTAAATGTCATCCGTGATTTCTCAATTGTGGCTGTCTTGAGCTTATTTTTCCTCGGGTGTGCTATATAAGCTTGGAAAGGGTTTAATTTCAAGACATGATGAAAATTTTAGAAAGCACATATTTGTTATAATGGGCAGCATTTCCTGTAATTTATTGGACAAAGGGAGAAGGCAAGTGAGATGCTAGATAGTGCCTTATAGCCTTGGCATCAAGATTAAAGGAAAGCCCTAGTCATTCTGCCATTCTCTTAAGTTAGACATTATTGGTTCATTTGTGTTTTCAGAGTGACCTTTTCCTTAGACAAAGGTGACTAGAACCGACACAATTTTTATTGCTTAATCTGTGAGAACCACAAGATGCTGAGAGCTATTTCATTACTTTATATTGTTGTCAGTTAGTTAAGAGATTCCATTTCCTCTGTCCTGATGATTGTGTCTTCTTGATTATTTGTCTCTTTGATTTGTATCTCTAGTGCTTATTATGCTCAGAGAAATAACATGTCAGAGTTCCCAGACCTCAAGAACAACATCCTGGCACCCAACCTGAGTTTGGTAAATTCTGCCCTAAAAGGTCCAAAGTGACCAAAATGGACGCTTTCCTTATAAGGTGCTTTCAGCATATAGTAGGTGATAAGGCTACACAGTGCCTCCTTCACTCATGGTTCAAACCGTACATTTCCCGTGGTTTTCAGTGAATGGTATCTCTGTTTAGTCCATTTGCGTGGTAGAAAGTAATAAATAGGTTCCATTGGTGACCTAGGACTGCTTGGATTAAAATCCTAACTTTTTGTTAGTGTGGCTGTGTGCAAGCTCTGGACTTACTGGGTCTTAGTATCCCACAGTCCTAGGAGGGTAAATCAAGGAAGTACAGGCAAAGGGCTTCTCATTGTCAGAGGTTGTTAGCTTTGGATATTACTAGTGTTGTTACTAGTGTTGTTACTACCACTGTTGCTGAGGGCACTTTAAGTCTTGGTGGTTTTCTATCACCTAATGGTATAGTGATAGTGTATAAATTGTCCACTGTGTTGTATTATTACAGTATTAGGAACGTAGACTTTGACAGGGGCTATGGGGGGGGGCGGGGGAGTCTAGCTTGAAGGCAGGAGAAGCCACACACCCATGTGGTATGAAGTGTATCTTCCAATGAAGAGAGGCAGGGGAGCATAGAGTCTATGGCAGCATGTAGGCAGAAAAATAAGTACCTAGTGTTTTGGCTCATGTGTTTAGTGACCTACAGCTGGTGCAAGCAAAGTAGAAAAGCACAAAGGTTCAGAGTGGAAGGAAGTGACAGCACTTCAGGTACCAGGTCAGAATTACTGCTGTTACTGTTACCTGCTCTCAGGCTGTGAAAGAGCCAGAGTAGAGAAAATAATTACGTTAGCTACAAGGTAGAAAATAAGACAGTACAGATAAAAGGAAAGAAAGGTTACCAATAAAGCCGTAAATTTGACTTCAAAATTTTTAGTAGCTAATGTGAAGAGGGAAATGTATTCATTTAATCTTGGTTTTTCCAAGATACAAACAAAAACAGTCACACAGCCTCTTGGGACACAAGATTATTTAAGCTTGTGGTTCTATGCAAGACCTTTCACACATAGAGCCAGCTCTTCTGGTCACAGTATGAGCTATGGATTTTCCATTTAGCTTGGACACTGCTTTCAAAGTGACTCTGACGTGAATGAGGACTTAGTGTCTTTTAGGCAACTGTTCTTAAGGCTGGCATTCCTAACCACTCCATAAAGGACGTGTCTTTTAATGCTGCTAACCATGGCAAATAAACATTACTTTCAGTTTCAGAGGGAATAACTTTAAAACTTTATATCTCTCTAGCTTTTAGATTATAAGCTTCATGAGGAAAGTTTACAGTTGTTACTATACAGGGATTTCCCATTAGATAGTTGTATACTACCCTTCTCAGAATTACTAAGTTCATGTGATATAAACTATTTTGACTTCCAATCAGTCTTCCAGGATTGGTTTTCTGCTTTGATTTTGGAATCAGATTAAACTATTTCAGAAAATTTAATTAATATGTTACTGGAATAAGTGTGAAGTTAAAAATATCATGGTTTCTTGCTTCAGTTTAGTCGTCTCTAAGGCCTCTTTGTTGCTGTGTAGTTGACACTATGCGAGGAGCGCTTATGGGTACACTGGGCTCTGTGAGACTTGTTTACGTAGAAGAAGTGTGGTCAGTGGACAGAAAGAGCACAGACCAGGATTTGTTTTCTCATCTCTGTGAGTACAGTACCTGCTCAACTCATGGAAAGAAAAATGTGTTTTGGGTCACAGTTTGGGTCCAATCCATCCAGAAGAGGAGGGTTGGGACAGAGCCATCACTTCATGGCAGCTAGGCAGCTGGGTGTTCCTCTGTTCTAGCTTTCTCTGTTTTTTGTTCTGTCTGGGCCCCACCCCGTGGAATAGTGCCACCTACATTCAGGGTGAGTCTTTCCCTTAAGTTATTCCATCTGGAAATGCCCTCATAAACATGGAGATATATGGCTTATTAATCTCCTAAGTGATTGACTCTATGTCCATTTAAGTTGACAATGAAGATCACCTATCACAGGATTTTTCTTACCTTTATGAAGTAATTTGGCACAAGGTTTTTTTGGTTATATATTAAAAATTAATTTTTCTCAAGCTCCTTTTGGTTTGTTTGTTGGTTGGTTAGTCTTTTTTGAGGCATAGCCCAGGCTGACTAATTTAGACTAGCTGTTTAGCTGAGGATGACTTTAACCTCCTAATCTTCATGCTTCTGCTTCCCAGGATTATAGGCACTGGTCACCATGGTCACCTCTTTCTAATGCTTCCGAAGTATATTTTTACTCATCAATCATATTATTAATGATTCAAAACGCATGTTTTTAGTTGTACTTTGAAAACAGCCTTTTTTTTCTTTTTAAAAAATTCTTTTGAGCTGGGCAGTGGTGCACGCCTGTAATCCCAGCACTTGGGAGGCAGAGGCAGAGAGATCTCTGTGAGTTTGAGGCCAGCCTGGTCTACAGAATGAGTTCCAGTACAGCCAGAACTACAACAGACAAACTCTATCTTGAAAAAAACAAAAACAAAAACAAAATTCTTTTGAAGACACTTATCAAATAAAGTTCTAGTTTAGAATAAAAAAGAGCTGACGGAAATCACCCAGATGATTCCCTGTAAAGTTATTGTTCACCCACTGTCTTTTTCCCACCACTGGCCTAATTACATGGATGACAATCTTTGTTGCTGTATGTTGGAGCAGAGGAGGTTTAAGATCTACCTGTGGCTTTGACAGTTGAGAGGGGAGGTTAGCTCAATAGACTAGGTTGCCCTGGTGCTCACAAGAACTGAGCCCCTGAAGTTTTTTTGTTTGTTTTGGTTGCTTGGTTTTTTGATACAGGGTCTCACTGTAGCTCAGGTTGGTCTCAAACTCTCCATCCTCCTCCCTCTGCCTCCTGAGATTGGCATTACAGTCATGCACCGTCATGTCTGACTCCTTCTTTGCCTGGACAGTTTATAGCAAAGATGTGATTTGTGACAGAGAGCATTGCTGTCCTCTGGACAGCCAGAGTTTAGTGGATGACTACCAAAAAACGATACTCAGGCTTATGACAGTTGCCCTGCCGGTCACCTGTACACACATTGCTGTAGCAGAGCATGTCTCTCACAGATTCTAGGAGCCCATTCCTGGTTTTTCACCCAATTTCCCTTTGCTACTTTTACTCTTTGTCCCCTCTGAAAGGAGCTATTACCATGAGTCTTGTCCTAGAGAGTTGTCAAGCCTGAAGGTGGTCTTTGGGCCCCCTGGCACAGCCTGACATGTCAATTTTCCCCAGAATTTTGCACAACTGAAGCTCTGCAGAGAAACAGCGTCCAGCCTCTGGAAATCACAAATAGTTGAAACTTGGAGTACAGACTAGGTGATGGCTGGAAGTGCTCAGGGCTCCTACAGGATAAGGCAACCAGATCTCCTGGTGCCAGGAGGCCAGGGCCGGACCCCTGTTTGCAACCTCTGTTCCAGAGTAGGCTGCTGAGTGTTGTGGACTGTCATAGATCAGGCACAGAGCTTCTTGTAAAATAATCTTCTTCTGTCTAATTGCTGTTATGTCATTTATTTCCAGGGACATGGACCCCATTTAACCCAGTGACTGTGAGGTCAATCATCTGTGAGTATCCATGCCGACAAGCTAGGTGCTTGCTCCTGTGGGTGCTGCTATAGCCCAGTCAGATAGTGAGTGGGCTCTTACGTTCTGTCCTCCCTAGATGCTTTCGCTTATTCTTTGTTTAAATTTGCATCTCAGTCTGTCCTTTGCATTTCTTATTCTAAGGTTACAGATGTATAAAATTTCCACATTACACTTAAGTTTTCTTTAAGCCTTATTTTGTTATTTTGGTGGTATCTTTTTTAAAATTCATTTTTGTGATTCTTTTATTTAAATATATGTAATAATCTTTTAAGCTTTCAGAAAAGCTTTTATTTAAGAATTACATGTATTAACTTACATCTACTTTACTTTGTGTAACTGATGACTTTGAAGTCTACAGGAAGTCTACATCTAATAATTCTTCCTGCTGAAGCATGTAGATGATTTCCTTCATGTTTTAGTAATTTTTCTTGTTTTTCGAGCTAGGATTTGGCTGAATTTAACATGAGTGTACCAAGGCCTAAGCTGGAGGTAGGTCCTCCAGGAAGAGTTTCCGTCACTTCTTTCTCACCAGGATGTGGAGTCTCAGTTTGAGTACTCCCTTGTTTTAGTCACTTTCCTATTTCTGATAAAACACCATGACTAAGGCAACTCATAGAAGAAAGCGTTTATTTGGGCTTACGGTTTCTGGGGGTTAAAGTTCATAATAGTGGGAAGCCTGGCAGTAGGCAGAGGCATGGAAGCATGAACAGGAAACTGAGAGCTCCCATCTTGAATTGCAAACACAAAGTGGAAAGAGAAAGAGAATGAAAGAGCACTGGGAATGATGCAAGGCTTCGAAACGTCAAAGCCTACTCCCAGGGACCCACTTTCTCCAGTAAGCCACACCTCTTAAACCTCCCCAGACACCACCACCAACTGGGAACCACGTGTTAAATACATGAGCATGGGGGTTGGGAGGCTGGAGGGCATTCTCATTCAAACCATCACACCTTGGTTGCATGTGTAAGCAGGGATTAAGTTTCACGTACAATAATGATGGCACCTGTAAGCACATACTCTTGGGAGAACCTTGTATTCTCTAGCTTGCCTATTCTGGTTCTCTTTACTTGTGATCAAGTCCCTTCTACCACAGGGGCAAGGCATATGTCCAGCCTTTTCCACCTTACCTCTCCTGTGCCTTTTTGAAGTGCACCCTAGTTTGTGACCTCAATAGCATACTGCAGGTATGTTGGTGTAAGTTAACTATGTTCTGGCTAGCCCAGCACTAGGAATATGTTGATACCTGGGCAACTGCCTGGAAGCTGCTCTTCTGTCTGGCTTCACCGAGAATTCTCTTGAGTATTGTGTTGCAGTGTATCAACACTTGATGTCTTCCTTTACGAACTTGATGTCTCAATGTGGCAAGACAAGAAACAGCTCCTGGTTGCTAGTGTGATTTTGCACTATACAGAGGAACACTAAGGCAGTAGCACTCTAACCTATGTCCCTGAAAAGACTGTGGTTTCATCACTTCTTTGAAGCAATGATTCAAACTAAGTTTTTATATTTTTAGCTGTTTTATGGTTATATGTAAGCATAGTTACCAGATCTAAATTTAAACTGATTTTTTTAAAATAAAAATTCAGGTCTTAAAAATAAAACCTAAAGGTAAAGGGATAATAGACTCGGGCGTCTTCTAACTAAAACAGTCATTTCTTGCCCCTTCCTCTGAGGGTAAAAGGATTTACTGTGGCTCGGGACTAGGAGCTAGATGGGACCTTAACCTTGGCACCCCATTTTCCTTCTGATAAAGTGAGAACACTCTTAGTGTTTCTGTATTTCAGAACTGTCTGGAGTGTGATAAAAGCAAAGTTATGTTCTAAATTTTAGCTACTGTGCCTAGGATATCTCTAAAAGAAAAAGATAACTTCTGGAGTGCTAAGTGGGACTGCCAGGCGAGATCATCTTGACTCTCCCTAACCCAAGGACATAACCTTTTTGAATGTTGGGTAGGGAGTGGCTAGATCCCAAGATGACCCTATGGCACAGGATGTGCTCCATGCACCAGATGTGCTTGGTCACTTGTAGGCGGGAGATAACCCAGATGGAAGCACACCAGGAGCGATGCTTGCCACTGATTGGACCTAGTGGGAAGTGTGTAGCCTTATGGGTTCTGCTTTTTTCAGCACCTGTGCCATATGATTCGGGGCCATCCCATGGGAGCTCTGGACGTGACAGGTTCACTCCATGGGTACCTCAGAATCCATCTTCCTGGCCAGTATTTAATTAACTTAATTAAAGCTTGCTTGCTTCAAGTTTGGCTCCATTGTGGTGATTTTATTCTTGACTGGGACCTGATTTGGGATTTACAGTGTAAATATTAGGTTTTATTATAATGGTCTACCTTCTACATAGCTATGAGTGTGTGTTCTGGTTGTCATTACTTAGGGGCTAGTGTTAGAGTGACTGTCCTCCATATTCCCTCTACCCCAGGCAGGGGTACCTAGGCTTTTAGGAATCTGGTAACTTGTTCAACGAGCTAACCTTTACTAGCCAGTTAGTGGCACCGTGCTGTTGTCCTTTACTGTTGAACATACAAACTGAATGTGTGCCTTATCTTTACATCTCAGCTATGTTTGACCGAGAAAACAAGGCTGGTGTGAACTTCAGTGAATTCACTGGTGTGTGGAAGTACATCACAGACTGGCAGAATGTCTTCCGCACCTACGACCGGGACAACTCTGGGATGATTGACAAGAATGAGCTCAAGCAAGCACTCTCAGGTTTTGGTAATTCACTTGTCTTGATTGTGTAAAATACTTCATTTTGGAACACAGGAGTCCCTGAAGCTGTGTTTTACTTTTTTTGTTTTATTGATTTTTTTTTTAACCCAGTCCATGTGAACTTTCTGTTTGTGTTATACAGGTTCATATTTTGATTCTATTTTTGTCATGAAGATTTATATATGACATGGAGTCTTTCACACAGTGTTTCATCCAAAATGAGATAAGGGCTATGCAAATCATCTACTTTTTTGTGCAATGAGATAGTGTCGTGAGCAAAATTGAGAATGTGGCTTTTGGAAAAATTTAAAATAGAAAAATGAAAATACAGTGGTGTGAGTTGTTGGCAGCTTATACATAGTGGTTTATCAAAGTATATGGACACAGTGATAACATAACACTAAGAAATAATTCTCTAAGTAATAAAACTTATCAGGTCATCCAAATTTTGCTTTAGTGGGAAATTGGAAAGTGCGTGTGCCCATTCTCAAATGCATTCAGCACGTGTGTGCTTGGTGTGGTCTTGGGCATGCAAGTGTGCTGTGCTTCTCACAAATATTCATAGTACCTGTCCAGAGCATCACTAAAGGCTCCTGGAACTAGCCTTGAGTACAAGCAGAAACTGGAGATTTTACGTACAGAAAAATAACTGAAACTGTTTCCATCTGTAACTTGCCGTGGTTACACCAAGATTCGAACTTGGAACCAGTTCATATCGTACTTTCTGCTCTCTTGCCCCACCAAACGCTTCTGTGTTTTACAAGGTTGCTAATAGATGTCTTCTAGAAAAGTGTTATTAAAAAGTGAATTATAATCTAATGCAACAGTTCTTAACCTGTGGGTCACAACCCTTTTGGGGGGGGCGTCAAATGACCCTTTCACAGGGTCGCCTAAGAACCATCTGCGTAGCAGATATTAACGTTATAATTCATAACAGTAGCAAAGTTACAGTTTGGAATTAGCAACAAAAATATTTTATGGTTGGGATTCACAAAATGAAGAACTGTACTAAAGGGTGGGAGCATTAGGAAGGTTGAGAACTGATCTAATGTATTGTGAATATCTCGAGTTTTACTTTCCTAAAGTATGTTATTTCCTACTATTGTGGCTTCTGTAATTCTGCCATTTCTCCTTCCAGCTTTACAATAACCACTCCATTTCTTTTGTCCTCTCCCTTCTCACTTTGTACTTAGGGCTAATTAGAAGCATAAGTGTCCTATGTGTCTTGATCAGACCAAGGACATTTCAGAATCTTCTACAGGAAAGCATGTCTGGTCAGGGGCCAGTGGGCCATCTTGGGAAGCACCAGCATCTCCCTTACTTTCCAAACACTTCTCAGCACAACCATCCCCTGGTACTCCTGCCATGATTTTTCCTGTTTGTTCTGATTCAGGAATTTCTCTTAATTGTCCAGGAAAAAATAAATGTCTTTCTGTTTGCATACTAATTTGGAATATTTTTGGTGGCAGCTATTAGGAGATTGGCTTTAGTTCCTATTCTGACTCCCAAAATGGTTGTTGCTGTTGGGTAAACAAGAGTTTAGTAGAGAATAAGTGAATCTGTGGTGTTTCAGGCTAGCCCAGTGGTACATGTGACTCTAATCAGGCACCTGGTGAGTCATGATTCTTCTTGTTCACCTAAACCATTGCTACTCAGATCTGTGGCCAGTGACAGTGACCTGGATGGGCATGTGCATCTCCTTGTAGGCGTGACTTGTTAGTTAACTCACCTGCAGTAAAGCTGTCTGTTCTTGTGGGCAGCACAGCTGGACTGAATAATCCCTTGCCCCAAACTGTACTACTCCTTTGAGCATCCCCTTTTCCATCTAGCCTCTGGCAAGTTCTATAGTGTGTGCGTGTGCACGTGTGTACGCGCACGTGTGTGTGTGTGTGTGTGTGTGTGTGTGTGTATGTGCGCACGCGCTTGTGTTGTTTTGCTATCATAAAAACTTATGAAAGTTTAACAAACATCCACCTATCTATATTTTTAGTTATGTTAATCTTGTTGCAATCTGTTTATCTTCTTTATAATGAAGGCTTAGGCAGATCTGAAACCTGTGCCATAACCTGCAAGTAAAAAAATGTGGTTGCTTGCCATTTACTTATTTCACAAGGTTAATGTTTTTTTTTAATTTTTATTTTTATTTTATGTGCATTGGTGTTTCGCCTGCATGTATGTCTGTGTGAGGGTGTCAGATCCCCTGAAACAGGAGTTCCAGATAGTTGTGAGCTGCCATGTGGGTGCTGGGAATTGAACCCAGATCCTCTGCAAGAGCAGCCATTAATGGCTGAGCCATCTCTCCAGCCCCCAAGGTTAATGGTTTTTAACAATGATTTCCCTGAGTTAGGATCAGGCAAGGCCCATATATAGCCTTTCTCATGCCATTTGCTGGTTGGGGGAACACAGATTAGTACCATGCAAATTATTCCTGTATCCACCGGTGATCACTGTTTTAAATCAAGCTGTGACTGCATTGGGATGCCTCAGGAAGCTTCTGTTGCTTCTGGAGTGGAACTTCTCGTTGTCCAGATGCTCACTGACCAACCTGGCCACAGGTCAGTAGCCTGGACCAGTGGTATCTATCAATGGGGTCATTTTTCTGGTGGTTTCATACCTATTAATTTCTAGGTAGAGAAGGACTTTGCCTGCCACCAAAGGCTGTTGGCTATTGGAAGTAGACTAAGTATTTCCATTTCTATTCAGTGAGATTCTCACTTCTGAGACTACAGAAGAACATCCCTGACACACATGGTTTTGGGCAGGGTTTGAGAGTGGATACGTCTCCATACTACCTCACTTAGACCCTGCAGCCCTCTTATGAGGGCACTCCACCTGCCTGTTCTTCCTGATGTGCTCAAGGCTGACTCTAGGACACTTCCCTGGTTGAGAATTATGATCTGATCTTGCTATTAGACAAGAGTGGAAGCCTTCAGGTGGCCTTATTCTGTTAGATGGATTCGTGTTGGGGTGTAGCCTGGCAGTCAGCAGGCTGAGTCTAATAAGTTTCTCACTGGCCAATCCTAAACAGGTCGCAGGGCTAAATACAAAACATTTTGGTGCTAAGGCAGTGCTATTCTCCAGTGCCCTTATATTGAAGGAGCTTTTTGGAGGCCAGATTGCTGCTAAATTTTGGCCCCTCTAGAGAATTATTTTGTGGTTTACTTCTTTGTAGTTTATTTTACTTTCTGTCTGTTGTGCTTGCTTTCTCTAAGAGTGCCAGTAGTCAGAGAAATTGCAAGTCAATTCCAGAAGCAATGGGGTTGCTTCTGTGCACAGATAGGAAATCTTATATAATTGTTCTCATTTCATCTGTCCTGTCCTTATCCTGGCAGGAGACCAGCAGTACCTGTCTTGCTCTGTTGCTTGCATCTTCACCTGGATGAGCATCCTGTGGCCATGCCCAAAGCTCTTTTCAGAGGGTTAGGGCTTAGCCAGGGCTACTACCTCACATGCTAAGTGTAAGGAAGTGAAGCATGGCAGCTGTTCCCTACATCTTATCTCTTTCTGACTTAAATTGGGGGTCCTATCATCTGCTTGATCTGTAAGGAAGGGGGCTCCTGGAGCAGTTTTGATGTCACACATTTGTTTAGGGTTCCAGAATATAAGTTCCTGTCCCCATTCCCTGTGACTGCTCTGGAAGGTGCTGTGAACATGTTTTTCTATTTGAGCATTTATCAGTATAATGATTAAGTTTCATACTGTAATTAACTGAGATTCAGGCAGTAGGTATACATATACTCACAAGACTTCCAACAAGACTGAGAACAGTAAAAATATTTTAGCACCTGGATTTTGTCTCCTGAATCAATAAGAATACCGTGGTGACACAGGTAGTGGGTGACAAGGAAAGGAAGCAGATAAGGGTTGTCCTCCTTAGACATGGCCTCTGGGGATGTCAGTGTGTCTAGTGTGTCCACACATCTTCACAGGTATCCTCTGCTGAAGACTTCTTCAAACACACTCAGTAGTTAGAAATTGAATTATAATGCCTGATGATCTGTTAATTGATCCTGAACTTCATGAGGCTGGTTAGCTGTGCTCTCAGATCCTTAGAATCATAATCCCTAGTAATATTTTAGCTTTCATAGCATCTTCTAACAATGAGTGGCCAAGGACAGCAAGTCATTGAGATAAGTTGACATAGTGATGGGTCCCTACTGGGTTCAGGAATACAAAGCCTAGCTGCCTTGTGGGTGCTTTCTTAGGCGCAAGCAGAATGAGCACTGTTAGCTAACATAAGCCAGTGAGCTCAAGGAAACAAGACAGCCAGCAGCACATTCTGTTACTGCTTAGACTTGCAAGTTGGTACTGCTGTTTAAGAACGTTTCATAGTTCTGACGATGTATATTTCAGAATATTGTATTTTAGTAGCATACTTGGTTATCAGAGTACCTTTCGATAAATTTGTACTTTTCCCCCTCATATTCCCATCTAACCACTGTTTGTTCTGAGGCCCTGGGGTCTTAGAAAGGAAAGCTGAGGCAGTGATTCATATTTTATTCCTCTCCTAGCCTGTCTTGACTCTAATCTTTCCTCTCCAAGGCTACCGGCTCTCTGATCAGTTCCATGACATCCTCATCCGCAAATTTGACAGGCAAGGACGAGGGCAGATCGCTTTTGATGACTTCATCCAGGGCTGCATCGTCTTGCAGGTGACCAAGCAGCTTCGTGGGGGTTTGCTGTGACATGCAGAGGTGGGAGTGGGGGCAGGTATGGAGTAAGCATCAGCCAAAGTGAGTACTTCCTTCTGTTTAATTAAGTTTTGGAGCTAGGAAAACCTTTTTTAACCCTTTTTGTAGTGATGTTTCAGTAGTTGTCCTTTAAGATTATAATGACCGGGAAGATGCCTGTTCTCTATTGATGTCATAGCTGTTATGACATCATCGCATAAGACTGCATTTTTAGGGAAAAGCTAGTATGGTGAACTTTGATGCCAGTCATATATAGGTGTAGCAATATCCTTTTTATTTTTGGAAGCAAGATCTCTATACCTCTGACCAGCTTTAAATTGACTATGTAGCCTATGCTGGCTTTGAACTTCAAAATAATAGAATTATAGCTTTGTGCCATATGCTTTACTTTTTATCACTATAGTATATGTATTCTACTTGCCATAGATAGATAGATGATAGATAGATAGATAGGAAAGAGAATGTGTTGTTACACACCAGCATCAGCTTCCTACATCTCATGCTTGATGTGATCCTTGATTGTGCCGAGCTGCCATGGTGAGCACTTGATGCTCTGTGCTATCTAGGCATGATAAGAAAACTCTAGCGTGTGCAGATAACCATTCATTGCTCAGTGCATGTTCCTGTCAAAGAAGCAAGCCTTACTGCTGCCTCTAGATAGAGGTCCAGGTTCTGTAGGTTTAAGCTTTGGAAATGCAGAGTGTTGAAAAGCCCTTACATATCTTAAGATTTTTGCTATGGAAATTTTTAAACAAAAGCAATAATAGAGAACAGTATAATGATCAGGTTTTATAGCTGTTAGCTCAAGGTGAGTCTCTATATGAGACTTCCGTGCTTTATCCTATTTATCCGAAGTAGAATCAGTTCATAAAAAGCAAATGTTTTCTCCATAAATATTTCAGTAGAACCTCTCTCTAAATGATAAGTCCTGAGAGATTGAATCTAGGCTGAGGTCACTTCTGTTGGCTGCAGAACCATTGGGAAATGTGGACAGCAGTACACATTTAAGTACAAGGTAGAGTTTTGAAAAATATTCTCGGAGTGTAGTTGTAGGTCAAGGGTAAGTCAATAAAAGTGCATCTCTCCTGAATTGGCTGGTAACTGCAATGCTCCATGATTTCTTTAAAAATTAATCTAAGGGCCTGGAGAGATGGCTCAGCAGTAGAGCACTGAATGTTCTTCTAGATGACCCAGGTTTGATTCCTAGCACTCACATGACAGGTGACCATCTGTAACTCCATTTTCATAGGATCCCACCCTCTTCTGGCCTCCACGGGCAATGAATGCACATAGTGCACAGACATACATTCTGGCACAACACCCATACACATAGAATAAAGATAAATCTTAATAAAAAACAATCCGAGCCTGGTATGGTGTAGGTCTATAATCCTAGCTCTAGGAGCTCCCATGGAGCAGTAAGATTCATGAGTTCTAGGCAAGCATGGATACATAGTAGTACCCTGTGTTAAAGAAAAAAATTCTTAGCTGGTGATAGTGGCACACACCTTTAATCCCAGCACTCAGGAGGCAGAGGCAGGCAGATCTCTGTGAGTTCAAGGCCAGCCTGATCTACAGAGTGAGTTCCAGGACAGCCAGAGTTACAACAGAGAAACACTTGTCTTGAAACACGCCCCCCCCCCCCAAAAAAAAAAAAAATGTCTTGGCACGTTGACCCCTGTCCTCTGGTCTATTGGTGTCAAAGCTTCGAGTCTCTCAGAGGCTAACTTGTCACTGTTCAACAGTTCTCACGAGGTTAGGGTACTCACTGTGTGCTTCGAACACTTTAAAACAGAGATGTGATGTGAAATCCCATTGACTGCATCTGAATTATTAAAGAGGTAGAGTTCTCATTTGGAAGTAAGTTCTGATCCTTACATTTCTGTATACGCAAAGGTTTGGGGTTTTTCAGCTTCCTGGGGAACCTAATCACGTTCAGAAGAAACTCTCCACTGCCGACACCCGTGTTGTCTCCTGTTGGGTGGGCTAGACAACCAGTGTCTTGAATCACTTTTACTTTTGGAAAATGACTGAAAATGCTAGAAAGGTGGAGCATCTAAAAGGAAAGAGAAAGCTGTGGGCTATAGGTAAAAGTTTCCTCAGAGATGTGTTTCTTTTCTCTAGAAAGTCCAGACTGGATTTGAATTTTCCAGTGTAACCAAGGGTGGCCTTGAACTCCTGGTCTTTCTCCTTCTACCTCCCAAGTTCTGGGATTACCGGCTTGAACTAGCACTCTGAGCAGCTCATTATTCTTTGTATTTTGTTTTACTGCCCTGGAATTGAAGCCAGAGCCTAGCACAAGTCAGGCAAATATACTCTTTTCTACAGTCATGTGTCACTGACAGAGACATGTTCCGGGGTATGTATCATTAGACGATTTGTTATTGTACAAACATGAGTGTGCTTACACGTATCTGGATGGCAGAACCTGTGATGCATGTAGCTACATGGTATAGCCACTATGTTAGCGTTCTTTCTCTTACTGTAAAAAAGAAAAGAAAAGTGATGCAAATCAACTTAATTAGAAATACGATTTGTGTTCTTAATTTTAGAGGTTTTTGTCCATAGTTGGCCTGTTGCTTTGGGTATTTGTGGCAGGTAAATGGGAAGGTGATTGGAGTCCCTTGGACCCAATATCCCTTTCATGGGCAACCACCAGCAGCCAAACTTCTTTCCACTAGGCCCCACTTCCCTAATGTACCATGTGCATTCAGGCAGAGCTCCTAACACATGGGCCTTGTTAGCAGATACTTAAGATTCAGATTGTAGTGTCTTGCATTCTACCACTGACCAAGACATAGTTTGTGGCTGTGGCCACGTAACTATAATTTGTGTTATGCTAATAGTATTTCATGAGAGATGGGAGCATTGAGATAGGCTCGTGCTATGTAGCCCATGATGGCCTTATACAGTACTGTCTTAGCCTCCTGAGTGCTGAGATTCAGCCGCATGCCACCACACCCAATCTCCACCCTAGCATTTTTTCATAAAGAGCACTCAGTGTAAAGTAGGAGGCGGACCATGAACTGTTGAGTCTTGATGTTTTCTGTTAATACACGGGATTCCCTTATGTCTGGTTTTTGGGTTTTGCTTGTTTCATTTTTTCATTTCATTAGAATTACTGAGAACATATTATGGTCTCCATAAGTCTATCCAAAATTGTCCTGCATGTAACCTAGTCTTACAAAATATGAGTGGAATCTGGAACTATGCCTTTAATTCCAGCACTCTGGAGGGAGAGAGACAGGTGATCTCTGTGAGTTTAAAGCCAGCCAAGCCAGGGTTACATAGTGGGAATCTGTCTCAAAAACATAAAACAGGCAACAAAATAAACAATGTGAATGGTCTTGCTCCTCTGCTTCTGACCTGTCTGTGTCCAAAGTCTGCTGAAGGAGAGGTGGGCTGGGGAAGCTGAGCCCACACTGCATGCAGTTGGCCCTTCCCCCACTGAGCCCTTCAACACACAGGCTCTTTTGGTATATAGTCAAGAACCAAACTGTAGTGCCTCTGTCCTAAGCTACCCAGACTAAGTCCATGAGGTGGTTGTGAAATGGGAAGAAGGGCCTAGCTGGTATATAGTTGACTATGCCTGCACTACCTTTGTTGCCCATAGAGGTGCTGACTAGAGGTGCTCAAGTCTGCCCACCTGTGTTTTCCTGTAAGAACGCTATTGCAGTGTCTCTCTAAGAGATGAGGGGAATAAATGCATGTGCTTCTGAGGTTGGGTCCCCAATGTCTTTTATCTAAGTACACTGTTCTGTCCAATAAATTCCCAATATCTATGCTTCTTCCAGAGGTTGACAGACATATTCAGACGCTATGACA
Organism: Cricetomys ansorgei; assembly: GCA_026225945.1. NCBI lineage: Eukaryota > Metazoa > Chordata > Mammalia > Rodentia > Nesomyidae > Cricetomys > Cricetomys ansorgei. Next base: position 5,755,450 of record JAMJFZ010000239.1, on the reverse strand, counting down.
CGGATCAGGATGGCTGGATTCAGGTGTCTTACGAGCAGTATCTCTCCATGGTCTTCAGCATTGTATAACCAATCAGGCCTTGTGAACAGCAAGCACAGCATGGGAAAAGACTGAACATGCCAAATCCCTTACCTGCGGTGAAACAGGACACAGATGCAGTTAGACGCTCTTCTTCCTGTAGGCTGTATAATTAATATTAGGGACCTGGCTGTACATATGTGAATAAGCTGGTTAGTGCTTTTGTAGCGGCAACTTAGCTACACTGTTAGAATACAAACCTTGGGTTTGCTGACTAATTGTGCCATGAGGTGAAACCTAATAATGGTTCAGGATTCTGCTCTCAGACGATCATGTTCTTTTCTAGATAGCTCTAATTCTGTAGTTGAAATGCTATTATTAGTCAATAGGATTTTAAAATAATATGGAACTTGCACAAAAGACCTTTCATATGCCTTAATTTTTTTTAAAGAAAACGTTTATGTATTCATTGGAATATGTAACATAAGCAATAAAGTAATGTTACAGACTGCTTGCCTACTTTTGGGGCTTTGTTTGTTTTTGTTGTTGTTTGGTGGAAGAATTGTACCCGTTGTTACCATTCTAGTTGACAACATGACCCTAGAGAGTGTGGTCTAAAAGTGAGGCTAAAGTTTCTAAAGTTTATACTCTGTGGGTTAAGAAGAATCACATGAGTAAGGGGTTCACAAGGCCTTGTTCAACAAAGACAAGCCACGCATGGCAAAAACGTGTTTTTCCATAGAGGAATAACAGTAGCTGAAGTAAACTCATTCCTAACCACTACACCTGGGAGAAGCACGGAAACACATTCTAAGAACAATTCTGTGTTTTGAAGAAACTGAGGTCACAAGATTCTTGTTTTCTTGGAGTTTTCTCACGTGCACTCAGAATTCTCACATGACCCCATTCTTAGACTGTGCTCACTGTCTCACATGTACTCTCCTCCTGAAATATGTCTGACAAGCAGGACAGAAGGGCTAGGAATACGAGACACAACCGGCCCTAGACACCAGGGGTAAGAACTGTGTTACGTGATCCTACACCAGCTCTGGGGACAGGGACCTGTTGTGCCCCTGCTTGTCAACTCTGCTTAAAGGAAGTAGGTTATTCTTCAGGAGGAGCAAGGGTATGAAGACAATTGAGTAAGTGTCGGGGATCAGAAACTCTGTTGAGGTCCTCTCCTGACCAAGGATGCCACTGGCTTTGTTTCCTGAGGTGGGATCACAGAGGGAAGGGGGCTGTATTCAGTGGTGGTAGAGTTGTTGCTTCTTGGGCTTTGATCTTGTGACCCCATGTTGGATGTCTAGGTGTGCTCCTAGGATTTCTACACATCCATGTCCGTCATCTACCACACATTGACCCACGCTAGCATTCCCATTGATCCCATTCCAGTGAGGTCAACCAATACATAATGAAGTCCATGCGTTCAACGGTATGTGATGCCTCCATCTGTGTAAAGGCTATTTACTGCCTGGACTCATCTTCCATTTACAGCCACCAGTCACTTCTGCCCTCAGCCCTGTCTGCAACCATCCTTCTCCAGCCTCAGGCTGCAGGACCCCAATGCTTCTCCTCCCTGTGCCCACCCGTTGATGTGTACATGCACCAAATATGAGTACCATGTATCTGAGTACCTGTATTGCACGCCAGAGCATTTTCATGGCACACCTTAGGGCCTGCACTGTGTATTTGAGTATCACACTTCTGAGAGGCTGTACCGACAATACAAGTCCTGCTCCATAGTCATGAGTAGCCGCACACCACACACCCGAGAAACTGCTCTACACATCCGAGTATCTGATCCCCATAATCGAATACCTGCACTGTATGAGGACCCACCCGTGTACACCGAGGATCTGCTGCACACATCTTGAGTACTTGCATCACCTGAGAATCCATACAGCATCCTTGAGTATCTGCACACCTGAAAACCTGCACAAAACACGCAGTGCACCCCCGAGTTTCTGTATCATGTCGAAGTACCTTCACTACATACCTGAGAACCTACACTGCTCACCTGAGGTTCCACACGCCTGAGTTTCTGCACCTCACATGAGAATGGAGTGCCTTGATCGCACGTGTGTGAGCTTGTACCACACAAGTGCACCACGCCCCAAAATGAGGTACCTGTGCCACATACCTGAGTGTCATAACCTTGAGTGTAGTACCTGCCAGGCTCCAGTGCTATCATTAGGAAGGCCTGGGCTTGGATTCTTGACCTGAGCTGGTTGTGATTTGGCTGGGCTGCTTTCAGGAATTCAAAATGACATAGAGGCAGGGTTCCAACCGGGAGAGGCATCGTGGTAGGTAAGTGAACTGGGGGCTGTTTATGGAGTGGGGATGTCACTGTTCAATTCAAGGCCAGAGAAGGAAGTGGCTCACGGAGTGTAGAAGGATCAATGGCAATGTAGGTACCCACCTTAAGAGAAGTAGTGCTCTGTGCCTCCAGTACACCAAAACGCCCAGCACAGACCCTAGCCCTTTAGGAGAGAAAGCAATGAAGCTTGCTTTGTGGGAAAACCATTGAGCTGAAGTTCGCTTTTTTATCTTCTGTGCCCCCATGGCTTTGTTCGCCCTGGCCACATGGGGGCAGTGCAGTCACATCACAGGCAGGCCCTGCCCATCCTCCCAGGGCATTTGCAGAAGCAATCAAAGGCCTAGGGCTGCTTAAGGAGAGAGTGGATGGCTGGAGGGAGTTTCCTACAGGTTTGCGTCCTTTGCTCCTGCTTGTTAATTCAGAACTGGTTGTTAGGATGTGGTGAATGGACAGCTCAGGAAAGTATGAGTGAGGAGCTGGCCATGGTGTGGACATAGCCCTGCTAAGGAGGAGGAGGCAGCCTTCGGAGAGACCAGGATACACCTAACCCATGCTGACCCATCGTGAAACTGCTTGAGACCCTGGAGCTGTCACCCGTATTCAAACTTAAGAGGACCGTATATGGATAATGGTTAAGGTCATCGATTCCTCCAGCTAAGGCAATGGCCACTGTGTGACAAGAAGTAGATCTTGACTAAAGCAAAGGATGCGTGCCTCCTTCCCCTCCATTGTAAGGGCCAGGTATATCATAATGCCACCAAGGACAAACTAAACTGCCCCCTGGTCCGTGGTTTGTTTGGTTTTTTTTCTTGTTTTTGTTTTAAATTTATATGGTTGGAGAGACAGCTGTGGGTACTGGAAACCGAGCTCTTATATTATGGGTTGTGAGCCTAGCCTTTAACAGCAGAGCCATCTCTCCAGCTCCCTTGTCTTACAAGAAGAGATTTCTTTTAAAATGCCATACCCATGACCTCTGGAAAGGTACTTATCCCTTTCCCACCCCAGCAGTTTTCTAAAAGATCTTCCCCTTTTTTTGTCAGGGACAGCCTGTTCATATATCAATATGCCCCCCCCATTTTCTTGAGAAGATTCTGATGAACCCTGAGGCTGGGGAGACGGCTCAGTGAGTAAAGGCTTGCCATTCAAGAATGAAGAGTTGAATTGGATCCCCAGGATTCTCATAAAAATCTGGATGTGGTGGTGCAGGCCATCCAGTCAGGGAGCTTTGGGCTAATTGAGAAAAAAAATGTCATCTTCTAGCCTCCACATGCACACAAATAGGCAAACAGCCCCACACACTAATGTGAACATCTACACACATAACACAAACAAAAGCACTCATAGCGTCTATCAGCCAGGTGGGAACTCACCCACCACTATACATGTGAGCAGGTGCAGTGGGAAACATGTGGATTCAGGACAAGAGAATATGGGGGTATTTCCCTTCTTGGTGCTATGCCCACAATGTGCTGTCTTCATCTTTGGGCTGAAGTGCACAAGGTTCTAGCCTGGGGCAAAGCATAAATCCAATAAGGCTTCTTCTAGGGGGACTTTTACACTGAAAACAGTAAAGACAGAAAAAGTTTGTCAGTAGGGAGCATTCAATCATGGAAACAGCATCCCAAGAAAATAAGAAGAGGGTAGAGGCTCCAAAAGCCAACCAGAGCCAGTGGTAAGAGGGGAAGCAATGTCAAAAGCATGCTAGAATAGGATATTAGAAGTCATGGTGAAGTGGGGGTGTCCGGTCATGCTGGAGTAGAGCCATGTTTGACATCTTTGCCATACCAGGAAACTATCCCTGAATACTGCCTATCTCCCATCTGGTGCCTGTTATGCCTGTTACGTGGGCAAGCAAGATGTGTCTATCAGGTGCGGAGTCCTCCTAGAAGGTAATGCCAAGACTATGGTAGGGTTGCCAGAGGCAGCCACATAGCTAGAGTCTCCCAGATCTAGTTGATACCAGTAGAAATTTGGGGTTGTTGGGACAGGATGTGCTTCTGACTCACCTGACCACTTTCGGAAAATGCAGTGAGGGGCTCTGTTCACATCCGGTGGGCATCTCAAACCAAAGCTTCCTAGTAGTTTCTCTTCCTGTTGGACTCAGGAAATTGGGGGGAAAGCCTGTTTTCAGTACTTGGCATAGAGATAATGTCCATTGAGATGTGTGTGTGAGAGAAAGAGAATGAAAGGTACTAGGGGAGATGAGCGTATGTGTGGAGTTTAGATTATATACACAGTCATGCTGCCACAGCCAAGGTCTTGAGAGTTTAGCTACATTTTATTTACTCAGTGTCCTAGCCAGTGGAGCCTCTTGTACTACTTTGTTTCTCAGATACTTCCTGTGATCTTCTCTGGGAAGCCTCAAGTCTACACCTCCTTGGTTGCAGACTCAGAGTCCCAGAAATCTTCAAGGGCAGAAAGTGTGTCCAGGGAGTAGGAAGCCACATCGCCCTCCACAGTGCACATCTAGTTGAAGGCCATTTGTGATGCAAGTGGGTGGCTTGAGAGGGACAGATTTCACAGCCACTGGGTAGTAGGAGCTTCCCAGAGGCTTTCCATATAATACTCAGATCCTTTCTGTCCTTCAGGAAAAAGGTTGGAGAGGATGGTCATAATGGAGAAGTTTGACCCTAGGTGCTTGCTGTCAGGAGAACAGCCCAGGCCTGTTTAGGGTCCTAACCTTCAAAGGGTATCTTATTACTTTTCAGAAGATGAGTTCATGATCCTCATGGCAGAGAGGCAAGACACTGGAGCAATAGCTGAGAGCTTACATCTTACAGAAGATGTAGACAGAGAGAGAAAGCTAATTGGTAACTGTGTGGGTTTTTGGAACCTCAAAGCCTACTCTAAGTGACATACCTTCTCCAACAAGGTCACACCTCCTAATCCTTCCCAAACAGTTCCACTAACTGTGACCAAGCATTTAAATATATGAGACTCTGGGTCCATTTCCATTCAAACCATCACAGAGGGTAGAGCACAGTCCTGTGTGTCCAGAGAGGTATGCATGGGAGAGACCTGGATCAGTGAAGTCATTGCTACTGAAGCTCAGCAGAGAAAACTGTCTTGCCCTTCTGCATTTCCAGATGCCTCTGTCAGGTCCAGGAGTTGAATCTGGCCTTGGGTACCATCCAGTGGTCATCTTCTGGATGCTGTGTCAGCAACTCTCCGGAACTGCCATGTCCAGGGCAGAGTTCCTAGGGCTGGCTGTGGTACCTGGGGTTCTTTATATTTCCCAAGCCCTCAGCAGTGCCCAACGCCTCACATGCAGAGTCCAGGGACAGCAAGTGGTCCAACAAAGGGACCAGAACCCAATAGGTAGAAATTCGAGTGAGGATAGCTCAGTGGCACGGCATCTCTGATTACAGTTAGGAGTTCTGACTGGAAAGAGGACCGGGAAGAGCACTGGATTAAAAGGCTCCCAACCGTGTCTTTTCTGCAAGGCAGAAAGAAGATGCTATGGGGGGGGGTCCATTTGAATTTGGACCATTGTGGTAAGGGGCAGGTGGTCATATCTGTAAGGATGCAGTGACCCTGAACAGCCATAAAAATGGAAGTTGCAAATGCAGACTAGTCCTTGTGTCCAAGAAATACTTTTGAGGAGACCAGCGCCATCTTGGTGTGGAATACCCTAAGAGTTGGGGTTCCTATCATAGGGTACTCTGTCTGTTGGGTCTTTGAGGCTTTAAAGATGGTACTTCCTTTGGAAGGGTCACATCTACAGAGACTTGAGACTGTGAAAACAATGTGAGGAACAACTGAGATCAATGACCTCTGAAGACGTCAAGGACTAAGTTTCCTGCTGTACCTGAATAGAAGCCCCAACTGCCCTGCCAGTCCAGGAATCAACAGTAAAGTGACCCCTTAGGGTAAGTGTGGTGGGACTTGTGTTTGTATCTGTATTTGTCCTGAGATGAATTTGTCTTCCCATGAAGGAGTGCAAGCTCTTTTTAGAAAGTTCCAGTGGTCCCTGAAAGGGACAGCAAAGCCCAGATTCTTAGGGGGTCATCAGGCTAGGCACAGCAGAACTTCTCCCCTCTGCTTTTCAGATGCCACGGTCACCTCATTAATACCTTCAGTTCTGTTTTTTCCAGACTACCAAAAGCATTGCATGCCTGTTAACAAAGCTACCCAGGAATCACAAACATTGTGACAATTTAAAAGAAAAAAAAAAGTTTACAATAACCTCAGTTCTAGCAAAACAAGTTTTTATGCATAATTTACATTACCAAAAAAAAAAAAAAACCCACATCAAGTTAAAATGATTTTTTAAAACATGGTAGCTGCACATTGTTTGATGCCAAAACCCAATATAAATACGTTTACCCAGTTACTATTCCTGAGCCTATTGCAGAGCTGTTTACAGAATAGAGAACAGAATAGAGGCCACCCCCATGACTCCAGATGTGCTGGTGGAACTCACAGACTAGCAGAAGTCGGTTGTTCCGTTTTAGAGCTGTGCATGGAAGAAGCAGGGTACTTTTCACTTCTGAGATCCCAGGGCTAGTTCCTTGTGAGATTCTAGGGAAGGGAATGCCTCCTGACCAAACAGCCAGCGAGCGCTAAGCTAAGGAACAGGTAGTAAGCAGGGGTCCCTGTGGAACCTTAGCCAATGGACAGACATTAAGGTGTGTCTTAAGAGCTGGAAACATGGCAGAGCCAAAATCAGGACTGGTTGCCTAAGTGGAAGGCGGGAGGGACAGGGTGAATAGTGGAACCTGAAGATTCTCCATGCATGGAGAATCTCAGAGACTCCTAGAGAGGTACCTTGTGCTTGTTGGCAGGAGTCATGATGTCTACCTAGGTCAGGCGGGACAGTAGAACAGGACGTTTAGGGCGGAGCCTATCCACCACGTGGGGGGCCAAAATGCATCAGATGGGAATGTCCCCCAAAAGATCCCGATGTCCCTAAAATATCTCATTCCTGTAAGATCTGTGTCAGAAAGTAACAAGCTAATATTTTATACTTTGTGAAGTATAACGTATCTTTAATCTTTTTAGAGATATAAAAAGTATCTTTAATCTTTTTGATTCTCCAAACAATTCTGTGGAGTAGGGCAAGGAGGGATACGCTGAATTCAGGTTACATATTCTGATCTCGCCCTCTGGCCCCAGGTCAAAGCGCCCCCACCTCAGAGCTCTGCAAACCGGAAACTACCTGGATCCCCTCAGGGCCAGATGGGATTTGGTGCACAACTTGGAGGCTTGCTCTTGGACCTCGAGAGGCCCGGGATGAGACCGCATACAGGCACTCAGACCTCTGAGGACCGCGGACACTCTAAGGGCATTCGATGCCACCCTAAACAGGCGCTCAGACCTGGCACCTCAGATATTCGAAGGGCACGGGGCAGGGTGGGACGAGGATGTGCGTGCGCCCCCTGCCGCCCCTCGCTGGCTCCTGCCGCTGCGGGCGGGGCAGGGCGGCTCGCGTGCCGGGGTGGGGCTTTCCTTCTCCGGTCCTGCGGCCAGGTTCCCGAGATGCGAGAGCTGACAGCTTCTGGCCCCCGCGGCTCCCTCAGCGGGCGCGCCGAACCTCCTGCGCCCCGCCTGACCTGGGTAAGTGCCCCTGGGCTCCACGGGCTCTCTGGTCTTTGCCTCTGCGGTGGCAACTCTGAGACTGTCCCGCATGGTCGGGGACCCCTCCTCCCACTCATTCTTGTGTCTGGAGGGCTCAGAATAGCTGAGGGTTGTGGGCACTCGAGGGACTTCTTCCTTGACACCCGGACCTTTGAGGGAAGACAGTCCTAGCTCCCACGGTTCGAGGACCTCAGTTTTTCAGACTGGGGTACCCCTTTCACTCTCGCAATGCAAATACTTGTACCTGTTCCTCATTAGGGAGTCCTTTGCCCTAATGTCTTTTAGAAGTTTTATTTGCAGATGGTGACAAGGGGCTTCCCACAGGCCGCCTCAGCGTCCCCAGGACTGGGGCACCACAGGCACAGCCTGTGGAAATGGCCCAGTCGGTCCGCTCACGGAGATCAGAGGGAGGTAGCCTGGGACTCACACTTTGGAAGGAATTCTACCATTCCAGGAACGCGCCAGCTAGTGACAACCGAAGTATTTGCCCCTCCACTCTTAAGTGGCAGAAAATTCCAGAGTGTGGCTTCTTTCAGAGAGGCACAGGAGCCCAGGTGTTGCTAGGACTCTGGGTGGCAGAGTCCCTGTGGTCCTCAGCCTTGTGTTGCTGCTGTAAATTCCAGTTGGGGAGCACTCTCCCCATTCAAGATGACTATCTCTGGTCTCCTAGGGCCTCTTTTGGCACATGGGTCCCTCCACAAAGGCTCTGCTTTGCAGCTGGTTCCAGGTTTGGGGTTCATGGGATCTTTCTAGCTGTGGCTACCCCTGTCCAGGGTGGAAGATGTAGCTCGGATCTTTAGGATTGTCAAAAGCTAGGAGAAATGTGTGTGCACCTTGAGGATTATACCCCAGAGCTTGGGGAACTGGACAGTGTAACTGGATTCTCTTGGTCTGGCCAGGGAACTACAGTAGGAGACACTCTAGGCCCCAGAGCCTGGTTCATTTTGCTCATCACAGGGAGGTGGCCTGCCTTGGTATGCCTTGGTAGGGCTGTTTTTGTCATGGTCAGGTACATGGCCAAGTGCTGATTATTCCAGACTGAACTCCATGTTCAGCTAGTGTGGCAGCCCCATGAGGTGTCTGTTGCCAACCATCTTACCTACGAGGGTATTGGAATAGGTCATCTGCCTCTGTCTATGCAGGATGGACAGTGTTTGTGCTCAGAGCAAGTGTGTCCTTTCCATTCTGCCTTTCCGGTAACTCAACATGGTTTCAGGGTTATCGTGAGTACAAGACAAGAAAGAAGACTGTGAAATATTGTTACCATACACACAGGGGACTGTGTTTCATTTCTATTTTCTACTTATCTGTCATATAAAATGAACAGCTGGTTACTTTTGCCTGAGAAATTCGGTCAACTCATGTCTTAGTGCACAGTGGTCCACAGCCATGGAAAGCAGGCCCTTTTGTCAGCACAGGGCTTTCTTATGAAGAACACTCACATGTCTGCTGCCCATGGCTCCATGACTCAGCTCTGGCTACCAAAGAGACCTCGTTCTAGGCAACCAAGAGTCCGTTGTGTAGGGTCTCCCCAATCGGTCTTCATCTAAGAGATACCCCTATCTGCTTCTAAGGTAAGGAAAGGATGTGTAAGGAAAGGGACATTTGTGTGAAGTTGATTGATCCTATAGAAAAGGGCCCACGGTGTATTGTAAAATAGAGCAGCCAGCTGTGAGGATGCTAACACTGTGCTGGGGATGCAGGCAAAGAGCACGGTGCAGGATAAAACTCAGAGCAGTCGTTGGGAAGTACTTGAGGAGACTAGCTGTGGGAAGCTAGCAAGTTAGGTCCTGCTCGCTCTGCTGTAGGGGCACAGAGCAGCATTTACCAACTCTGGTGATTTTTTGCAAGAACCTGTATTTCAGGACTGTTCTTCACACTGTAGTGGAGACATCTAGGAACATATCCTAGGCTACAATGATCGTTGTAAGCGATCTGTTTTCGTGGCTAGAGAGGCTCATGCCACACCCAGATTGTAACCCTGGTTGCAGTTCCTGCTGTATGAGGCAGGAGAGTCAAGATGCCTCCCAATGGTCTTCTGCTGTAGCCTCTGCACTCCTATACCTCCTTGGTTGCCCCCATCCAAACTTTTTAGTTCCCTTCCTGTACTGAGTCTCATTTGGCCCTGAGGTTGGTCAAGCTAGTGGTACTGGGGCTTGGGCTGTTCTAGCATGTAGAGGCAATCCCCCTCCTTCACTTTATTTGACCTGGGGGGCGGTCCCGTGGGTGTGATGTGTATGAGGCCCTCTGAGGGTATCAGGAAGCATCCCTGGCCTTTTCTCTGGGGCCAGGACTGGGTGTGGCTTGGAAGTTTCCTGTCTGAGTTGAAAGTCCTTTGCGGACCCAGTGGGATGGCTTTGCACGCTGGCCTCCAGCCACTGCTTGCCCAACCTGGGTTCTTGGAGAATTCCACTGACTGAGCCTGTGGCTGGACACAGGCTCAGGCCAGCATCTCACAGACCTTCCTGGGAACGTGGGCCTTCTGAATGTCATTTCACACCTGCAATCCCTTCCTACGGTTATCTGCAATGCTCCAGCGCACAGCCACTGCTCACCGCCCGTCTATCTATCCGTCCAAACCCTCCCGTCCCGCCATCCCTGCTTCTTTAGGTATCCTCCCCTTTACCCTGAAGATTTTCCTCTGACTTCGTAACTCTTGTAGCTTCCTTCCTCTGCTCTTTTTGTTGTTGAGTTGTAATATTTTCTGGGCCCATATATGATATGAGTTTCCATTTTTTTTCTACCATTCTAGGCATTGTCCTTTTACTTTCTTTTAAGTAAAAAAGTTTTATTTCCTATTCTGTGTGGATGAGTGTTTTGTCTGTAGCTATTTATGTGCACCACATGCATGTCTGGTGCCCATCAATGGTCATAAGCCACTATGTGGGCACTGGACACCAAGCCCAGGTCCTCTGCAAGAGCAACAAATGCTCTTAACCACGAGACATCTCTCCAGCACCTCCTTGTACTTTCTTGCTTGTGTACTTGGAGATAAAAGTTTTTATTTTTATTTCTTTATTTTGTTACTTGTAATTTTGATGCCAAAACTAAGAAGACCGTCACATTTAAGGCCATGAAGGCTTATAGTATTTGTGTTTATCGTAACCCTTATGTTTCTGAGATTGTTGAAGCTTTTTTAGCTCTCACATTTAGGTCTTTAATGAACATTGAGTGACTTTTTCCAAGTAGCGTGAGGTGGGCCAGTCCCGCTCCTTGTCTCACCAGCAGCTGCTGCAGAGACGGGGTCTTCCTCGATGGAAAAGCCCGGGACTATCACTGGCAGTCAGCTGACCGCAGCACGACCGTCCTTGTGCCGCAGGTCCTCTCTGCTTAAAACTTCAACATCCACTTGTTAATTTATTTATTTTCAGCACAGGGTCTTGTTGTATAGCCGACACTGACCTGGATCTCACGGTCCTCCTGCCTTAGCATCTCTAGTGCCGGGGTTACAGATGTGCGTCACCAGGCCAGCTCCTGCACATTCCAAAAATCAGGTTCGCCGGAGTCAGAGTCACAGGTGCTTGTAACTCACCTGATGTGGTTGCTTGCAACCAAACTCGAGTCCTCTGCAAGAGTAGTAGGCACTCCTAACTACTGAGCCATTCCTGTGGCCCCTTACACACCTTTTATTAAGGAAAATTCCAAGCATTTTACAAAGGTGGGAAGAATTGTACAATGAACCCACTTTGCTCACAAACTAGCACAGAAGGCTAATTATCAGTATTGACAGACATGGCTTCATTTGAACCTTATTCTGCCAACCCAGCCATCCACACTCCACTGTCCCCCCAAGTTATATGGAAGAGAATCCTTTGCCTGCCATTTGCATGTGTGTGTATGTGTGTGTGTGCGCGCGCCTCTAGAACGTGTATACTTGTATGATCATTTCTTAGTTTGACTTAGTTTTCAACTTGAATTTGATTAACTTTAATATTAAGTATTAACTGTAACACCTGAACTATAAAAGTGACAAGGAACTCATAAGCGTACCCTGGTGTAGAGGGAGAGTGCCTAAGGAGGTTCCCTTTCCAGAGATACAATTCAAGCCCTTTGGGAGATATTATTCAACCCTCCAGGTGGCAGAGGAGGTCGCTGAGTTTTCTAACCTCTGTAGTGCTAAACAATAGCTAAGAGAAAAATTAGTTCCAAAACCAGAAGAGGAGGGACCCTTTCTCTTCTAGGGTCCCTCTGGTGCCCTCTCCTGGCAGGTACAACACCATGCTCACTCTAAAAAGAAGTGCAAAGGTGACTGGGAGCCTAAAAACAGCAGGTGGATAACCAGTACTGTTTCCCAGTATTTCTATACCACCTCGTGGATGGTGCCTTACCTGTTGGCGTTTGGTGTACACATCTCATAAATCTCACAATATACTGGCATTATTGTTGTTTAAATCAACAACTATTTTATTTACTTAGTTTTAAAGGGGTGTGTGTGTGTGTGTCCAGAAGAGGACATTGGATCCACTGAAGCTGAAATCACAGGTAGTTATGGGTACTGGGAACCGAACTCTAGTCCTCTGAAAGATCAGCGAGGTTTTTAAACCACTAATCCACTTCTCCAAACTCTCGTTTCAAAAATAAAAATTATTATTTTTGAAAGGCATTTTTATGATACGCAGAACTGTAGAGTCTGTCGTCTGTTCTTCGACTTTATTGCTTCTCTCTTTTTGCTCGCATTGTCTCTGAGAAACCTGTTGCTGTCCTTCATTGTTGTATTTTGCTGGACCCAATACCAAGCATTTAGATTTTAAAATTATTCTATTGTCACTTATTATGAGCAATTTAGATTTGAAGTACTTCAGTGTAATCTCGCTCATGTTTTTTGTGCTTGGAGCTCACTGAGCCTCTTAGGTCTGTAGTTTATAGTTTTATATTAACTTTTTTCCCAGTATCCCTTTAACCTTTCCTATTCTTTAAAGGCGCACTTACACATGTCAGGACTTTAGAATTCTATTTCATTTCTGTTCGGGTGTTTATTAAATTCCACTGGTTCCTTGCCAGGGTATAATTGCATGGCTAACTTTTGTATATTGCCCTTTAAGTCTTCACATTGCTTATTTAATGATTAATTATATGAAGGTTGTTTGTTTGTTTTGATACAGGTCTGACCACAAACCTTTGGCTTGCTTAGAACTTCCTATGCAAAACAAGCTGTCCCTGAGCGCACTCACAGAGATCTGCCTGCCTCTGCCTCCCCCGTGCTGGGGTTAAAGGCGTGCGCCAACACACCCAGTTTATAGGAGGTTTTTCAAGCGTTTTTGTTTCTCTTTGGCAGAGGCTTTTCTACATATGGACCGTCACATTACTGGTGCAGAGATGGAATTTTAATTCTTCCTTTCCAGATTTTATGGCTTTTATTTACTTTCCTTTCCTCATTTCTCGGGCTAGTCCACAGTGTGATGTGTGACTGGCGTAGAGGAACACAGTGCACATGCTTGCTCCCGATCGTAGGGAAGACTTAGGATATTAGCTGTAGGCTTTTTGGAGACGTTCTTCATCAAGTTCATTACATTTCCTTCTATTCATAGTTTTAGGTGAGATTTTTAAAGACCATAAATGGTTTTGGGTTTGTCAGGTGATTTTTTTTTTTAGGTATTAAGATGCTCATGTTTTTATGATACTTTTATTAATAACTTGAGTTTCATACAATGTATTTTGATAACACCCTCTTCCCATTCCTCCCTGGCCCACCCTCCCACCCCTATGCCCTCAAAAGAGAAAAGAAAAGGAAAGGAAAGGAAAGGAAAGGAAAGGAAAGGAAAGGAAAGGAAAGGAAAACTAAGTCCAGCTTGTGTGGTGGGAGCATGGATCACAGGCATCACCGTGGTTCATGGAGGCAATGGGCCGCTTTGATCATGAGCTTATTATTTTATTTTATTTATTTATTTTCTTCTCTCATATACTACATCCCAGCACCCATCCTTTCTTCCCTCCACTCCTCCCAGCTCCCCCCACCTCCCTTCTCCCCCAGACACACCCCACCCCTCTCCACCTCATCAAAAAGCAGTCCTCCCAGGGTTACCACTCAAACAGAGCCTAACAAAATCGAACAAAGCCGGGCACTAACCCTTACAGCAAGGCCGGATAAGGCAACCCAGCAGAGGGAAAAGGGTCCCAAAGTCAGGTAAAGGGTCAGAGACCCCCCCCACAACACACACACACACACACACACACACACACACACACACACACACACACACACACACACACACACACACACACACACACTCCAGCCTGTAGGAGTTCTGCAAGCAAGCCAGACAACCATAAGATATATTTAGGGGGCCATGAAGGCTCCACGTCTGCCGCTTCAGTCTCTGTAAGCCCCTGAGAGTGCTGGTCAGTTGATTCGATGGGGCTTGTTCTCTTGGCGTCCTTAACCCCTCTGGTCCCCTGAATTCCTCCTACCCCTCTTCTGAGGGATTCCCGGAGCTCCACACTATGTTTGGTCCTGGGCCTCAGAATCTGCTCCAATCAGCTGTGGAAGTATGCCTCCCTGAGGAAGGTTGGGTTAAGCTCCAATCTATGAGCAGAGCAGGAAGCAGGATATCATCAGGAATTCTCTCCTGACTAGTCTCTAGTTTCTGGCCAGCCCTGCCGTGTCAGACAGGGACTCCCTCCTTTGCTGTGGGGTTCTGCCCTCCAATTGTCCCAGCAAATCCTTCAGGCAGGATAGGTTGGTTATGGGTCGAAGGCTTTGTGGCTGGGATGGTGTCCCAGTCCCACCACTGTTGAGGCTCCTTATCCCCCATTACTAGGGGTCCTTGCTAGGTCTCCCTCATAGATTCCAAGAAGTTTCCACGGCTCTAAGTCTCCAGATCACCCCCAACATCTCCTACATGTGTTCATTTCTCCATCCATCCCTCTCCCCCTCCCTGGTCCCTCCTATTCCCATTCCTATCCTCCCCAAGGCCACCTGCAACATCTGTTCTATTTTCCCTTCCCAGGGATATCCATGTGTCCCCACTGAGACCCTCCTTGTTGCATCGTCTCTCTGGGTCTGTGGATACCAGATCCCGGTTCTGTAGTACCTTTGTCCTTTACTTAACAACTAATATCCACTTATAAGTGTGTGTGTACATGTTCACACTTATATAAGTGTGTATGTTCATCTTTCTGGGATTGGGTTACCTTACTCAGGATGATTTTTTTCTAGTTCCATCCATTTGCCTGCAAAATTCATGATTTGAATTTTTTTAAATCGCCGAGTAATGCTCCACTGTGTAAAGGTACCACATTTTCTTTATCCGTTCTTCAGTTGAGGGGCATCTACGTTGTTTCCAATTTCTTGCTATTATAAATAAAGCTGCTTCGAACATAGTTGAGCAAGTATCCTTGTGGTAGGATGGAGCATCTTTTGGGTATATGCCCAGGAGTGGTGTAGCTGAGTGTTGAGGTAGGTCGAGTTCCAATTTCCTGAGTTACCACTATATTGATTTTCATAGTGACTGTCCAAGTTTGCACTCCCACCAGCAGTGAAGGGGTGTTCCTCATGCTCCACATCCTTGCCAGCATAAGATGTTCTTTGTCTGATTGGTCTTAGCCATTCTGACAGGTGTAAGGTGGAATTTCAGAATAGTTTTAATTTGCGTTTCCCTGATGGCTAAGGATGTCAAACATTTCTTTAATGTTTCTCAGCCATTTGAGATTCCTCCATTGAGAATTCTTTCTTTAGCTCTGTACCCCCATTTTAAATTGTATTATTTGTTTTGTTGATGTCTAGTTTCTTGAGTTTTTTATATATTTTGGATATTAGCCCTCTATCAGAGAAGTGGAGCTGATGAATAACTTTCCCATACCGGAGGCTGCCATTTTGTGCTATTGATGGTGTCCTTTGCCTTACAGAAGCTTTTCGGTTTCATGAGGTCCCGTTTTTCAATGGTCAATCTTAGTGCCTGAGCTATCAGTGTTCTGTTTAGTAAGTTGTCTCCTGTGCCAATGCATTCAAGGCCTTCCCCACTTTCTCTTCTATCAGGTTTAGCATATCTGATTTTTATCTTTGAAGTCTTTAATCCATTTGGACTTGAATTTTGTGCAGAGTGATAAACATGGGTCTATTTACATTCTTCTACATGCAGACATCCAACTACAGCAGCACCATTTGTTGAAGATGCTTTCTTTGTTCCATTGTATATTTCTGGCTTCTTTATAGAAAATCAGCTGTCCAGAAGTGTGTGGATTTATGTCTGGAACTTCAATTCAGTTCCTCTAATCAATGTGTCTGTTTTTATGCCAATACCAAGTGGATTTTATTACCATAGCTTTGTGGTACACCTTGAGATCAGGAATGGTGAGACTACCAGAAGTTCTTTTATCTTTCAGGATTATTTTAGCTATATTGAGTATTTTGTTTTTCCATATGAAGTTGAGTATTGTCCTTTCAAGGTTCGTAAAGAATTGTATTTAGATTTTGATAGGAATTGCATTGTATTTGTAGATTGCTTTTGGTAAGACGGCCGTTTTCACTATGTTCATTCTACCAATCCAGGAGCATGGGGGATATTCCCATCTTCTGATAGCTTCAATTTTTTTCTTCAAAGACTTGAAGTTTTTGTTGTACAAGTATTTCACTTACTTGGTTAGAGTTATCCCAAGATATTTTATGTTATTTGTGGCTGTTGTGAAAGGTGTTATTTCCCTGATTTCTTTCTCAGCCCATTTGTTGTTTGTATGTGAGAGGGCTACTGAATTTTTTAGACGATCTTGTGCAGCCACCTCGCCGAAGTTGTTTATCAGCTGTAGAAGTTCCCTGGTACAATTTTTGGGGTCGCTTACATAAACTATCGCATTATCATCTGTAAGTAAGGATACTTTGACTTCTTCTTTCCAATTTGTATCCCCTTGTTTTCCTTTTTTGTCTTACTGCCCTAGCTAGAACTTTAAGTACTGTATTGAACAGGTGTGGCGAGAGGGGACACCCTTGTCTTGTTCCTGATCTTCGTGGAATTGCTTTGAGCTTCTCTCCATTTAGTTTGATCTTGGCTGTGGGCTTGCTGTAAATTGCCTTTATTCTGTTTAGGTACTTCCCTTGTGTCCCTAAACTCTCCAAGACTTTAATTATAAAGTGTTGGAGCTTGTCAAAAGCTTTTTCAGCATCTAATGAGATGATCATGTGATTTTTTTCTTTCAGTTTGTCTATATGGTAGATTGCATTTACTGATTTTCACATGTGGAACCATCCCAGCATCTCTGAGATGAAACCTATTTGATCATGGTGGGTGATCTTTTTGATGTGCTCTTGGATTTGGTTTGCAAGTTTTTTATTGAGTATTTTTGCATCTATGCTCATGAGGGAAATTGGTCTGTAATTCCATCTCTTTGAATATTGATGTTAACTCTTCTTTGAATGTCTGATAGAATCTTGTACTAAAACTGTCTGTCCCTGGGCTTTGGGTTTTTTTTGTCGTTGTTGTTTTGTTTTTTGTTGTTGTTGTGGGACTTTTGATGAGTGCTTCTATGTCCTTGAGGGTTATAGGTTTGTTTAAATAGCTTACCTGATCTTGATTTAACTTTGGTGGGGTGGTATCTATCAAGAAAGGTATTCATTTCTTTTAGTTTTTCCAACTTTGTGGAGTATAGGCTTTTAAAGTATGACCTAATGATTTATTGAATTTCCTCCATGTCTGTAGTTATATCTCCCTTTTTACTTCTGATTGTGTTAATTTGGATATCCCCTTTCTGTCTTTTAGTTAGTTTGGACAAAGGTTTATCTATCTTGTTGATTGTTTCATTGATTTTTTTATATTCTCTTTGTTCCTATTTTATTGATTTCAGCTCTCAGCTTGATTATTTCTTTCTATCCCCTCCTCTTGGGTGTTCTTGCTTCTTTTTGTTCTAGAGATTTCAGATGTGCTGTTAATTTGCTAGTATGAGATCGCTCCACTCTTTTTTTGTAGTTTTTTTTGTGCTATGAATTTCCCTTTTAGCACCGCTTTCATCGTGTTCCATAAGTTTGGATATGTTTTGGATTCATTTTTATTGGATTCTAGAAGTCTTTAATTTCTTTATTTCTGTCTTGACCCAGTAGTCTTTCAGTGGAGAGTTGTTCAGTTTCCATGAGTTTGTGGGCCTCTGTTGTTGCTGGAATCCAGCTTTAATCCATAGGATGCATCTGATAGAATGTGGGGAGTTATTTCAATTTTCTTGTATCTATTGAGACTTGCTTTGTGGACCAGTATGTGGTCAATTTTGGGGACAGTTTCATGAGTATATTCTTTTGTGTGAGATTAAATGTCTATAGAAATCTGTTAGGTCTATTTGGTTTATAATAACTGTTAGCTCCAGTAACCCTAAACCTATTAGTTGGTGTATTGAAGCCCCCTTTCCTAAGAGCACAACTCTGTGGAACTATGTGATCCACCAGTGATCTTCCTTCTGTAGTCATCCCCAGCCAGGCCCCATGTCTCTGTGGGGAGTTGCAGCTTTAACATGTGAATTTTGGGGGACACAATTCAATTCATAGCAGTCTTCTCTTATAGCCATCACAATATCTGTGGTGATGTCCTCTCTCATATATGATTCTGGTAGTATATGCCTTTTATATTTCTGTTCATTCTGGATAGAGCTTTGCCAATTTTGTTGATCTTTTAAAGAACCAACTCTTAGTTTCAGTAATTTTTCTTCATTTTTATGTTTTAAGTTTCATACCTTCTCTTCCTTATTTCTTTCCTGCTTGATTTAGGCTTATTTTCTGTTCTAGTTACTTCAGTTAGAAGCTTATATTGTTTACGTGATACTTTCTTTTCTTTCTAACAACTTACTTGTTACTTGTTACACTTAACTGCTCTGCCTCACAAAGTTTGGTATGTTTGTATTTCCACTTGCATTCATTTCTAATTGTTTTTTTTTTAAATTATGAGTTCCTTGCTTTCCAAATATTTGGAAGTTTACCATTTGTCTTTCTCGTTTAATTCCACTACATCAGAGAACACACTTTGTATGATTTCTGTCATTTTAGATTTATTAGGGATTACATAAGTCCTACAGCAGAGTATCTGGTAGATGTAACATGTGCACAGAAATAACGTATACTCTGGTGGTGTTGAAGGGTATGTTTTGTAGCTACAGTCAGCTGTTGTGTCTGTACTGATGTTCTATTCATTTGCTCTATTGATCACTGAGAGGAAGTTATCAGTACCTGTGGACAACCAATTTCTTAATATGTTAGTTGCTGGACGCATGCACATTTGGTATTACCACATTTTCTTAGAAACTTGGCAACTTTGAAATTTTTTTCTTTGTCCCTTGGTGACATTCTTTGCCTTAGTTTTATATGCTACTCCAGGGTGTATGATTAAGTATTTGCATGAAAGAGCTATTCTATGAGTTGTCTCTTTTTTTCTGCCTGCCTCTCTTTATGCTCAAAGGAGATCAATCAATAGTTCTAACATGCTCACAGCCACTTCCATGGGTAGAAAGCTCTTCCAGATGATACACATATGAGATCAAGTCAGGACTACCAATTTACATTCTCGGGATGCTGGGCCAGAGGCTGAGGAAATGCAACAAGGGTCTAAGGAAATTTGTGATAGCTCAGATGTTCTCAGTACCAGAAATATCAAGATTCTATGACAGGTAGATTCTAATAGGATACTAAGACTCTAAGAGGGTACCTATATTGGATGAGGGGATGAGAAGTTACCTAATTTGAAGTGCAAGTCATGGGCTACTTCAGTGACTTCTGTGTCTATCACCACAGGGCATTGTTAGCTGGGCTCTGGGTGGCTGAGTATAAGTGACCATACATAGGACTGAGAAGAAATAACACACAAAAAATGGGGACATGTTAAACCTGTGGGTCTGTGGGAGCAGAGGGACTGCCCAGATAAACAGATGAAAACAGCAGCTTCTTGGGGGCTCAGCAGCATGCACCCTGCCCAATCTCCTATTTAATAATTCTTCTCAGAGTGAAAACGTGAGAGGTTCTCACAGGCAACCACTTTGTTTTACATTGTGCACTCCAGCCTTCCAGGCTGCCCTGCATGCAGGCCAGTGGACCTTGAATGACCTTGCTGCTCTGGGGTCACTACAATAGGCACGATTGCATATCTTCGTGTGATTGACTCAATGCCCCTTTCTCTTTTAGGACCAAAGATGATGATTCCATCAGGAGAGTGTACGTACGCCGGCAGGAAGAGAAGGAAACCCATTCAGAAGCGGTAGAGTATCATGCCCTCCATCCTCATTTCCCTGGAGAATGAGGGACATGCTGTGCCTTCCTGAGGAGAGGGAATTTTAGAGGCAAGCATAGTGTAAGGGAGGCTTCGGAGAACCTTCCTGGTAGGCATGATCATGGCAGCCTTTGTGTCTCACGCACATGTGACCTGTCGCTGGCTTTCTTTAGCAGGCAGCTTTGGGCAGCTTTTCTGATCTGGAAATCTGGCTGGAATCGGTGGAAGTCTTGTTTGGGTGAGGGCTATGTCACCGGTATGTTTAGAACCTCTGTTTCCTTCATCGGTGAGTCATTCTGTTTGTGGAAAGTGCTCCAGAGTTGTTTTAGTCCTCACATTCCAGATGACAAAGGCTCTTTGGGGCTCGTTCTTCCCACCTAAGGGTCTCTGGAGGTGTAGGGATAGAGGAACCCAAGGCTTAGACCCATGTATCTCAGGAACACAACATTGTCCGTTGTCCTTTTGCCTGTCCTGGGATTAATCTGCAGTCCTTAGAGTGTTCAAAGTGAGAGGTGTGTGGTTCCAGCAATACCAGGAACACTTTACAGGAAATCAGCTGAATTACAGCTCCCAGAAGAGGCCCACAGATTGCCTCTGGCCCTGCTATAGAATCCGGTAGTGTATCACCAGCTGGGGACTGGTGAGGGGTTTTGTGGAGAGGGTGTTCTGAATATGTGATGCAGCTGTGCATATGTGAGGCTGGGGTGCAGCAGAATGTGGATGGGGTGCCCACTGGCAGCTCTTTCTAGGTATGCTCTCTTTGTATGTGACAGAGCTACCCCTACTGGCCTCCAGGGTTACAGGGTCCTGTGTAGATTCCAGACTGTGTAGTCCCAAGGACTGACAAGAAGCTGAGGTTGCCCTGAGTGTGAGGCTGGACTTTGAAGGTTGTTATTTGGAGAATGGAGTCACCATTCAGTGAGGCTGGAGTGGGCTGGGACATAGATCTTTGATAAGGGAGGCGTGCTGGGAGAAGAGCTGAGTGCACTGAAGACATAAAGCCCGTGGGAGCAGTCATAGCAATTGTGCCCCTTTACAACAGAAATCTAGATTTGTTTATGTAACATCTAGTATATAAATAAGGTCAGAAAATAGCTGTCATTCAGCTGAAAAACAGTGGTCTCTGGTGGGCAGTGTAGAAAGACGTCGAGCTGAGGGTTTTTTATTTTTGTTTTTGGTTTTTGCCTTCATAATATTTTTACTGTAATGCAAAAGTGAGGCCATGTTTGAGACATTGAATACTTACATTTTATTGTATTTCATTGTTTTAGAGACAGGGTCTCACTATGTAGCCCAGACTGGCCTAGAATTCACTATGAAGACCAGACTAGTCTTGAACACACAGAGATCTGCCTACTTCTACCTCCCAACCGCTCAGATTAAAGGCAAACACCACCAAGGCCAGCTAACATTTGATTTATAGATGCTCTGAAAAGATAAAATGCTTGCCTGCTCACACTTCAGGGGATGTCTCCATACCCTGTCCTCTTTCAAGAAGCATGTGATTTTAGCATTGTCCGCAAATGTTTCCTGAGATGTGTGCGCAGTGTGTGTTTCTTCTCTTTTTCCGAGTCTCACGTCGTACACATACTTGCACATCTCAGACTCTGTGGCATAGGCTGCACTTCCTCGCTGCACAGTCTGAACATATGATACGAGATCCCCTGAGGGTGTTGGCTCAGTCTTTCGCTGTCCTCTTAGCCCTGTGTTCTTCTACAACAGAGATCTGCAGCATACGGTTTATCAGCCAACCCTTCCACCTGTCTCCAGGGACTCAGGGCTGTGGGTAAATGACACAGACAACCTCGTGTTAGTGCCACCTGCCATGTTATAAGCGGCAAGTGACTTGTGAGCATTCATCCAGCTGTCATAATTCTCTTCTTCACACCTCTGGGTGCCATATAGTACGGTTGGTATTTTTCTGCATCCGTAACTTTCTCCCAGGCATGAATGGCTGGTGTCACCAGCATGTTTGGTGCTCCCCATCTCATCCTCCAGGACCCCTGAGTCTGTACCAGGGACAGTATCTTCATCTCATGGCAATGTGGAAGTTGTGATAGTCAAGTCCTTGAGTCTTTCCACTGCTTTTTCTTTTCTTTTCAAAATAGTTGTGTGTGTGTGTGTGTGTGTGTGTGTGTGTGTGTAAGCCAGAGGACAACTTGTGGGAGTCAGTTCTCTCCTGCCAGCATATAGGCCCCAAGGCTGGAACTCAGGCCGTCAGGCTTAGCATCAAGTATCTTTACCAGCTGAGCCATCTCACCGGCCCACATCTGCTTTTTCTTCACTGGAGTATAATTGAAGCACAAGTGTTTCAACTGAACTGACAAAGTTTTCAAGCGGATCCGTTTTTGCCCATGAAGCTATCATCAAGTCAAGATTTCAAACGTTCTGTCACTTCAAAAACCTCCTTGTGACCCTTAGTCGTCCCCACCACAGTCCCCAGGCAGCCTCTGCTCTACTTTCTGCCGCTGTGGATTTTGTACCTCTGGGGTCTTGTGTACTGGAATTGCATTAGTTGGAAGCTTTCAATTGCATAATGATTCTGGCATGTCGCTGAATTTGTGCATCGATAACCGATTCATTTATTGCTCAGCCACTCTCTGCTGTGGGGACATTTCAGGTTTGGTGGGAATCTGAATTGTTCCCTGTTTGAGGACTGTTAAAGACTCTGTGGATATTCTAGGGCAACTCTTTGAGACTTAGGTGCTTCTATTCTTCTTTGGTAATCACCTGGAGAGGCAATTGCTACATAACATGTGCTTACCTTTTCCCAGAAAACTTCAGGTCATTCTCTAAAGCCCTTGCATCCTCTTACGTTCCAGAAACAGCGAAACAGGGTTTGGGGTGCTCCACATTCTTTCCAGCGCTTACAATGCCATTTTCTTTGTTTCAGCCACTTTCATGGGTTGGCAGAATCTCAGGGTTAATCTGTATTGACTTCAGGAATAATTATGTTGGGTATAGATTTATGGGCTTGCTCTTCATCCATACAGCTTCTGTGGGAAAACGTCTGTTTAAATAAGTTGCATATCTTCGTTTTGGACTGTCTCATTCCATCACGAATATTCTTTATATACTCTATAAACAGGTGCTCGTGACTATTTTCTTCCAAACTAGGATAACCTTTCCATTTTGTTACTACTGGGTTTCAAAGGATATTTTGGGGGCTGGGGAGATGGCTGATTATAGATGAAAGTGCTTTACATTTAACCATGAGGACACAAGGACGTGACCTCAGCTCTCTAGCACCAACGTAAAAGCCAGGCATGGCAAGGGCTCAGCTTACTGCAGACAGCATCCTTCATGCGCTCTGTATAGAAAGATCTGAAGGTCAGAGAGCTGGAGCTGTTGTAGGCACCACTCTGCATGGAAAGGCAAGGACACCTCTACTTTAGATTTGGATAGAGGTTGGAAGTAAGCTGGGCTTAAGAATCACAGAGCCCCTGCTCAGCTAAGGAATTCCCAGAACAACTGGAGTTGGGGAGCATGAATGGGAAGGCCAATGCCTGAGGCTGAGTAGGTCCTTGCACAGCCCCAGAGCTATGGTAAAGAAGATGGACCTGATCTCTGAGTACACAACCCCATATGGAGTCCTTACCCAGGTAGAGACACTGCTTTGGACCGTAAATGTCTCTTTCCAGTAGCTGTACATGTCCCACCCACCCTGATTTTGCTGTCTCCCTCTCACTACTCAGCACCTCCATGGTATTCTTCAATTCTCCAACCCCACCCCTATCTGCCCATCAGATGTCCCCTTTGTTTTGTATAACAAACCCTTAGGTATCTGTCACTCATCGAGTGGGCCCCTTGCCAGGATGTGCTAGGCCTTCTGTGCCAGTCTATTTCAGTTTGGGCTGGCAATTTAAAATAACACTGGAAGTAGACAAAAACCCATAGAGTGGAGAAAAGATTTACAAATCATGTATCATATGAGGGTCTAATAGACATCC
Source organism: Cricetomys ansorgei (assembly GCA_026225945.1). NCBI lineage: Eukaryota > Metazoa > Chordata > Mammalia > Rodentia > Nesomyidae > Cricetomys > Cricetomys ansorgei. The sequence goes on along the minus strand of JAMJFZ010000239.1, from coordinate 5,731,418 downwards.
AAAGAACTCTGACAACTCAAAACCAGAAGGCAGCCCGCTTTAAAAATGTCAAAAGACTGGGTAGCCATTTCTCAAAGATGATATATAAATGGACAAGCACAGGAGACAAATCACATCACAGCTCATCAGGTAAGTGCAAATCAGAGCGACAAGGAAATGCCACCTCACATCCCCTGACTAAAATAAAAATGGAACTGAACTGTAGATAAGCATGTGGAGAAATTGGAGCCCTGCGTGCTTCTGGTGAGTTTGTGAAATTGTGCAGACGTGTAGAATGCAAGCTGGTGGTTCCTCAAAATATTAAGCACAGAATTACACAGATCCCACAATTCTGGTCCTGGGTGTCGACATTTAAAACACATGTACAAGCAAAGTCTTCTCAGTAAACGCTCAGAGCAGCTATATTCACAATGATCATAAGTGGAAAAACACCAGATTTATTAACTTGTGAAAGATCAATACAATGCGGTCTATCTGTATGCTTGAATATTATTCAGCCATGAAGAAGAATTAAGAAGTATGCATATGTATTACAGTGTGAATCAAGTGTGCAAACATCCTGTTTTGTGAAGGTAATTGGGTGCGCAGTTATTCGTGTTTCCGTACATTCAGATGAAGTGCCCACAACAGGCCAGTCCACATGGGTAGAAAACAGACACCAGGGGAAGAGGTAGAGGAGAGAGTGCCCATGAGATGAGGGAGGAGCTTCCCTTTGGACAGTAAAAGTCTCTAGACCAAGAAGAGATGTGCAGCGTCATGACTCATGAATGAAGGGGTCCGCTCGCTTTTAAATGACCGCGCCGTGTGAGTGACATCTTACTTCAAAAATGAACAGCTCCTGGGTATGTTGCTGCCAAACCATATTAGAAAAGTGGGGAATTTGGGCCATCGGGCACGCAACTCCTCAAAACCAGAGGGGCCTCTAATCCTGAGATTCCCTAGGATGCCAGGAAGTGTTGGCCCGCTGATCCAGGAGGCTGCTTTTTGCAGTTCTGCCGATAACGGGCCCTTTTGCTCTCCTGTCCATTCCAACATTGGATCTGCTCTGGCTACTGATGTCTCTGCCGGAGGCTTAGTGTGGGGGATGCTGAGAATGAAGAATCCAGAAGGTTCATTCTGTGCCACAGTTAAAAGAGTAAGAAGAAGGAGACCTAAGAAGTTAGATGAGGCATGTTGAAGGCTTCCTTTCCAGTCTGGTAGTTGAAGCCAGGTGGAACTGTCTGTGGGTGAGCAGGTTTCCCGAGCTACATGGAGCGGTGGGCAAAGGCTTTTCCCGCTTCTTCAGATACTGGAGCTCTGGAGGCTTTGACTTTGAGACTTGTCTGTGCTCTCTGGCAGGTCCTAGAGTCTTTTTCTAGGCCTTTGGACTCCCAGGTCTTGTCCAAACTGGAATTCATTGCTCTGGTAAGCAAAGGACCAAGAGTTGTTTGGATTGCTCACAGTGCAGCAGGCTGTCACCGTCCTCGCGGGGGAGCCTGTGCTTTTCCTACAGTGTGTTAGGTTTGAGTTAGGCGCTGTGAGACTCTGAAGGAAATTAAATAAAAGTGTAATTTTTCCAGGCACATTCTTGCCCAGACAGCCTTAACCAGGTATCTTCCCTTCTCAGGAAACAGAGGGGTGGAGAAATGCACCAGAGTCACACAGCCAGTAGCCATGTCTTCATCATTTCCAGAGACTTTTCTCATATTCCTCCAAATATCGAGTTGTAGCTTATTAGTGTGTCTTTTCGGTTCTTTGATATGTATCTTCAAGAAGCAGTGATCTCTAATTCTCACAAGCATTTCCTGTCTGCGCAGCAGCTTCAGTGTTCCCAGTAAATTCACCACAGAGAATGGTTTCTTGCCTGAGGAGTCCATGGCTCCTGGTGGGAACCTATATGACTAAGGCCTTCTTCCCACAGGAGGCTTACCACGGGGGCTGAGAAATCAAATCCTTCCAAACGGCACCGGGACCGCCTCAATACGGAGCTGGACCACCTGGCCAGCCTGCTGCCGTTCCCACCTGACATCATCTCCAAGCTGGACAAGCTTTCCGTCCTGCGACTCAGCGTTAGTTACCTCAGGGTGAAGAGCTTCTTCCAAGGTAGGACTCTCAGCTGTGCCGGCGTGTCCATCTGAGCCTGACTAAGTCTCGCTTGTGCCCTCTGTGTCCACCTGAGTCCAGTTAGGCCTCATGTGCATTGCCAGGTCTGATCTGCATTCTCCTGGTCTATCTGGGTTTCTCCTGTGCTCTGTTAGATCTGACCTGGGTCCTCCTGAATCCAGACGGGTCTGATTTGGGCCCAGCTGTGATCAGACACATGCATATTGTGGTAAAGCACTATACAACCATCCCTGCCCATGCTAACCTCGGTTAGATGGAAAGGTCCTTGGCTGTGGGCTTCCTCTGGCTCCGGGTTATCAGTGACACTCTTGCTCAGGGTTATTACCCACTTTCCTAGGATGGTCCTGGGTTAGGGTCTCTAAGTGCCCAGAGCCAGGACAGCTCTGGGGATAGGGAGCACCATGGAATAAGGGGTCTATGCCTATACCCAGTACAGCTGGTGGTGGCTCCAGGGAATTAAGGGATCTACTCTGACAGAAAGTAGGATTGCCACAGGCAGGAGGCCTAGTGTCTATAGTTAGCCTTATTTACTTGCTTCCTTGAGCACCACAGGGTGCCTTGGGAATAGCTGTGTGTGCTGTTGCAGCCAGGCTGATCTCCTACCACTATGCTCTAGCAGAGTCTTTCTGCCCTCTGCAACTTGTCAAGCTCTGTATTCCAGGAGTCCCAGGGCTCCCTGTATCCTGAAGCTACAATCCACCATGGTTTGGGGGCATTTTGTATCTTTCTGCTAGTTATACTGAACCCTCAAGGGTAGCAGGGCTCTGGCCTTCCTTCCCAGCACACCATGGCTTTTGTTCTGTGGGAGAAGGATTGGGAAAGGTGCCTGTGGAGGATTAGGGTAGGTGGTCAGAGGCAGCCCCCTTCTCTGTGTTCACCATGGCTTCTATGGTCTACTGGTCTGTATTGAGAATTATACCATTTCCTGCCACATAATCTTGTTTCCTTAGATGTTAAGGTTTTGGGTTCCTTGGGACCTTGGATATCTGAAAGGCTCAAGAACACATAGGTCTTGAAGACAGGTAGGACTGGGCAGCTTTCTTGTTGGGAGGTGAGGGTGATGATCTCCCAGCTTCTGCTTTGTGTGGCAGCTGAAAGTATCAGGTTTAAAGAGATTTGAAGTCCCAAGGGTACGGTTTCCAGTTGCCGGCTGCTCAGGTTAGTTTCTGGGTACAGCGTGTTACATGTTCTGATGAGGTAGGCAGTACTGCTGGGCTCTGATGGCCCCTCTCAGTGCCCTGTTAGCAAGAGGGGCCAGTCTTGGCTTGTGGGGTGCTCTCAGCACGGGGCACTGCTAGCCTCAGAACATCCTCAGAGCCCCAATGAACGTTGACATTCCAGTATCAGGAAGACGCCAAGTGGAAGTTCTACATAGTGCCTGGTATCCAACTGTCTTGACACCCTGCCTGAGGTCTTGTGCAGTCAACCCCAAGTCCTGGTTAGTCCTGGCCTCCTAGAAGTGAACACTGAATACCACATCACAGCAGAGCTGTGTCAACACACTTTCATTGTTTTATACAGAATATGTTGCTCTTATGAATTTTCCTCCATCCTAGGACTCCCTTCCATAGAATCCCTACCTACCCTGGGGCTCCAGACTGGAGCTGCCTGCTTGGCAGCTCTTGGTTCTAATGGTGCAGCAGTCAGTTTGCCCTGAGACTTGAGCGCTTGTCCAGGGCATTAGAGTGGAAAGAAATCGAGATAATCTTTCAAAACATCTTGTGTCATTCTGATCTTGTGGTGTGGGAAGCTAGGACAGCATTGAGGTCTCTGGGTTTGTTTTCTACAAAGTGCCTAAAAGTGAGAAGTGTGAGTAAGTCAACTCCCAGCTCCCACGGACACTGTCAGCAAGCCTCAAGGCCAGCCCTGGTCTAGACCACTCGGCTGGATGGGGGCTGCCCTGGGTAAAGAAGCTCTGCCTTGAACTGAAAATGGCTCTTTCTGTCTTTACGCTGACATGGCCACACACACACACACTGATCTTGGGACAGAGGTGAGGAGTAGTCTGGCTTCTCTCTGTTGCTGTGATAAAATACCCGGACACGAGTAACTTAAGACAGCCAGGGGGTTATTCCCCTTATGGGTCTAGATCACGGTCCATCACTGAAGGAAGCCCAGGCAGGAACTTCAGCGGGAATTACATTACCTTCAAACAAAGTGAGGAACTCATTTTACAGTCAGAGAAGCATGGCAGAAATCATGGAGGATGCAGCTTGCTGGCTGGCTTGAGGACTTGCTTTCTTATACTTCAGGACCATTGGCCTAGTGTTAATGCCATTCTCAGTGGGCTGGTCCTTCCTATATAATTGACAATTATATCAATCCCTCACAGACATACCCACTGACCAACCTAGCAATTGAGGCTCTCCTCTCAGATGACTGTAGGCCCTGTCAAGTTGACAGGTAAAGCTAACAAGGACAGGAAACAAGGCCAGGTCACTTCTTCCCTGGACAGGTCTAGAGCTGGTTGGTCCAGAGAAGATCTGCTCCTGGTGTTCCTGGACAATTCTAAAGGCTGTCCAGGAGTCTGTGTAAATGCCCAGGTGTTAACTCACAAGTGGAGTGCTTTGCCTATCTTGCCACCATTTTCCAAGTGCTGTAAACACAGTACTCTCTGTGACTGGCCTGCCTCACTGCGGCCCGAGTCGGCATCGCTGTGCTGAAATGAAGTGAACCCTCGGGTCACACAGACTTCCTGAGACTGTTGGAGCTTCGGAGGGAATGATAACAACTTTAAAATTTTTCTGCTACACGTTTTCCACCAAGGATTCTGAAGTTTGCTGTTCCCTTCAAGCTGTACGTTAGAGAAGAAACCCTAAATTTTTCCCTGAACTCATTTCCAGCTGTGTGATTAGAAAAAAAAGTGAAGCTAAAAAAACAAAAGAGACTTTAGTTTATTCTAGTTGACCTGAATGGACGAGCTAATTTCGTTAAAACTGCCATAAAACATCACCTCTGAAAAGGACATGAACTGGAAACTCCAACCTCCAACGGTGACAGTGGCCTGGGAATCGGCTTGGGACATTTAGGGTTGCCTTTAATGGGATGTTAAAGGGCAGTGGACTGTTTTAAATTTATTTATCTGGCCTCTCTGTGTGGCAAGGCCTGACTTTTTCACAGCTTTCTACTTCTACCATCTTCTGTGGGTAGCAGTCAGGGCTGGGATTTTCCACTTTTATAAATTTTGTTATCCACAAAAGGGGAAACTAGGGTGAAGAAAAAAGTTGGGGAGTGTTTAGCAGAGATGGTCATGTCCTGCTACAGGGTGGGGAGCAGAGTTGGGTCCCCCCATGTTTAGACAAGACTGGATTCTGGATATGTATCTCTGAGCATTGACTAGTAAGGTCCACGAAACCATGACTCCTTTACTCCAGTCCAGAAACATCAAAGGTTGGCTTGTTCCATGCCTCCCCAGGGACTCCTTGCTGTCCAGGACAAGGCCCAGGAAGCCCTACCAGGAGTGGAGAGTCTCAGGCATTGACATTAAAAATTACGCCCAGGCCAGGGCCATGAACAACATCTATCCAATGAGTCATTAGGGTGAGAACATCCATCAGGCGAGCAAATGTTCATTTTTGAGGAGAGCCATTTCAGGAAGAGGAGATGGTCCTAAAAACAAAACAAAACAAGCAAACAAACAAAAAACCATGGCAGAGGCCTGGCCCCACTTCTCATGAAAACCTAGAGACTTTTCATGGCTACGCTTCTGCTACTCCTGCTTCCTCCCTATGGTCTGTCCTCACCTTAGATGGTGTCCGGGCCTTTTTGATCATTTGTTTTGTTCTCAGCCTGCTATACCTGCCCATATGCTTCTGGCTGTCCTAGAGTTCCTGTCCAGGCCGCCCAAGGTCAGTCCTGGTTCTTGTGCTCACTTGAGCTAAACAGGCTCCTCTGCTTCATATTAACCCCAGATGGACAAGTCCAGACACACCTTGTCATAGCTGGATGCTACCTGGGACTCAGATCCTGGGAATACAACATTTGTTATCATGTAAAAAATCAGGTGTTCCTTGAAACCATTAATGATTTTGGATATCCAGGACTGATGTGTACAATTCTTAAACTAAACCGTATCATTTTTCTGTTCTCACTGAAGGATTACCTTTTTCCTGATAGTTTTTGTTAGGGGTAAATATTTGTGTTCCTCCAAAATCCGTATCTTGAATGCTTTAGTCTGCTTTTGATGGCTTTTGAAGATGAGCCTCTAAGTAAATAATCAAAGTTAAATAAGATCCAAGAGTGTGGCTACGATCTTTCAGGATTTGGCCCTTATGAGAGGATCACAAGTGCTCTCTCTGAACACACCCCAGAATAGTCACTCATTTGAGGACGCAGCACGATGTGTGTTAATAAGCCAGAAAAGCCCTCAAGGGACCCAAATTGGCTATCATTCTGACCATGGCCTCCAGCCTCTCATCTTGACCATGACCTCCAGCCTCTACTTTTGAGAAGATAAGTCTCTTTTGTCCAATCTGTCCAGCCAATGGGATTTTGCTATAAGGAGCCTTAGCTGACTGAATACCGAGACGCGGGGTGCTGCGGAAACAAACATGGGACGTGTGAGGGAAGCTTTTGATTGGGTGGTGGCGCTCTCAGGTGTGCGCTAGGAAAAGCCACCTGGCTATGGGATCCGTCTGCTGTTATGTTGCTGTTCAAACTGATCTAGAAGGTGGAGAAAGAAAACAGGAGTGTTGTAGAGCAGGCTCCTGGTTTGTCTCATGATATGTGTTATACTGGATAGAATTTAGTACAAATGTGAGCATTAATGAGTTATTCTGTTAAGGACTCAGCAGAAGCAAGGTATTGGAAACCAGAGGAAATGGGATCCTTATCCATAAGATGGCAAAAATGCAACCTGATTGTTGTTCCCCAGTGTTTTGTCAAAAGTAGTGCCTTGCAAAAAGGTGAGACCAAATATTCAATGGAAGAGATTGCTCAGCAGAGTACTGAAGGCTGTCCTGGATGCTTTTCTTTACTGCTTATAATACAATATGTGGAGGGATAAATTTGAAAAATAAGAGAAAAGGAACCAGAACTTAGCTGAAAATTTCTTAGCCTGTTATATTGCAACAAATGAGAGAGGATGCAGCTGAAAACCACTAGTTAAAAAAACTGTGTGGTAGGAACCACGGATTTAATCAGCTACCACAGAAGGAGGAAGAGAGAAGGGTACACCAGCAGATGCTTTCATCTCATCAAAAGGAGACAAGGCGTTACAACAGAACGATTCAGCGAACAACATGCATTCCCTGTCAATAGAGGGGCAGTGTGACTCTGGAGAGGGTCAGAAGAGACAGCCCAAGGCTGCCGTGGGCTGAAGACACCCACCCAGAGCTTCAAACCCAAGAGATTTCTCAACTCCTAGATCTAATTGGCTGTGCTTTACTAGGTTTTAGCCTTTAATCACATCATTACCTTTCTTTCTTTTCTTGATGTCTCCCTTTTGCAACTGGAATCCTTCTAGGCTCTCTGCCTCTGTGTCTCAGGCATACATACCTGGTTTGAGTCACAGGTTCACAGCTGGGGGAATATGCTAAAGGGTTTATCATATCTAGGTGTCTCTCCACGTGAGAAGATGGTGCTGATATGAGACTTTAGTTCTAGACTTTAGAGTAGATGCTGATCTTGGGATCAAATAGCTTTCCCAATAACATCATTGGTTTATGGGACAATCATTTTGATTGTTTTATGAATTGATTCTATTTTCCTACCTTTCTAAATTGGTTTCAAAAGATCAACCTGACCAATTAGAGACATACTTGATCAGTTACTCTCTCCTTCCCTCTCTCCTGTCCCTGGATTCCTTCCCAGGACATAAGAGCCTGAGGCTTGGCTTCCCTTCTTCCTTCCCTAGCAGACCTCCTCTGTATATGGTCCTCCTTCTGCCTCTGGGAAGATCTGGGACAGTCTAGGGCCTTGCTGGTCACTTTTAGGCAGGGTGTATTAGTGTTCCTAACCTGTCATCCAAGCAGGCTGGCTTGATCATTTGTACAAGTTTAATGACACAATTAAACTGTAACATGTCTCTCTAGCGAGAGAGCCTCAGGTAAGAGGCTGGACCCCAACCCCACTCTTCTACAATGATGCTGGAGTTCCTGATCCCACTAGTAGGAATAGCAAGAGTGGAAGAAAGAAGGCCAATAACTATCCCATGTGACTGGCATGACTGTGAGCTGACACAGCAAGCAGGCAGGAGTACCCAGGGGACTCCTGGGATGTCACTGTCTTGAGAGACCACCATACTCTGGAGGTGAGCATCTTCCCCTAGAACTAACACTGTTTTGTCTTTCCTTGCCCCAGGTAGCAGATCCCCTCTTGCTCTAGTCTGCTTTCATATCTCCTCTTGAGCAGAATTTATACTCTACCATCACAGGCTAGTAAACAGACAGCATGGTCTCCTTGGCCCATAGGTGTATAATACCTGTACTGTCTGAGTAGTTGTTTCTACCTGAGGATTGCTGCCTGGCAGGAGCCCTCAAAGCCATTTCCTCTTAGATTTTAAGTAGAAGAATAAAATCAGCCTTTAGTGCCATACTAGCCCCAGAAGGCACAATGCTCTCACAGAGTTCTTCTGAAGCACCTCTGACTGCTCACAAAGAGAGAAGAAACTCTACTCTCTTATGGTATGAGTGGAGGTGGACTTAGGGTATGTCCCTCCCTGAACTTTTACTTAATACCCCATCTGACATCACTATGAATCTCACCATGGAGCCTAAGAATAGTTGGCACCAGTTGTCTTGAGGTCTCAGCTAAAATTTATATGGAAAGAATTCATTTTAGTGTTCTTTATAATGGGAGTGGGAAAAGGTGCCACGTGGATGCCTTTTAACATTTAGAGACTACTGCAGGAAATCTACTTTTAAACAATGTCTTTCATTTGCGGTAGGAAAATCTCTTTCATTTTCTGTTGATGACAGCCATGAGTACAAGATAAAGTATTTTATTTATTTGTTTGTCAAACAGGATCTCATATGTAGCTTTGTCTGGCCTAGAATCCACTATGTACACCAGACTGGCCTTGAACTCACGGGGATCCACCTGTCCCTGACTCCCAAGTGCTCAGATTAAAGGTGTGCACTACCACAACCAGCAAGATTTAGTATTATAAAAATGAATTCATGAGCTAGCAGGAAATTAATTAACATTTAGAGACCAAAATTTAAGGAAAGCTGAGAACCCAGAGATAACAGTATTAGATGAAACTTTGAACAGATATACTTCATACAGAAGAGAAGAAATTCCAGATGGAGGGTTTGGAGACGTAAGAGGGATGAGAAGCAAGAAAGCGGTGACTATAGGGCAAATCAAGTGTTGACTGAAACGATGTTCACAGGGAAAACAAAAAGAGAAACGAGTGCATAAAATAAAATGGCTCAGAATTAAAGAGAATAATTTGAGTTAGTTCTAAGTTTCTTGCATTATCTTTGGAGGCTATCTTGCTTTAAGATAGAGATGTGGCTTAATATTCAAAAGAAGAAACAGAATTAGAAAATATAATCAAAGGAAAAGACAAGAAAGTAGGAAAAACTCAAGTGGGTACAATAAAGAGAAGGCGTAAAAGTCCAAATATATCACTAATTGTTAGAACTATATATGGAATAACCATACCAATGAAAAGGTACAAAAATTTTGATATGCTGTTTACAAAGAGCACATGTAAAGTACAAGGACTTAGAAAGAAAGCACAAAAAGGTGGACAGACACAGATAGGAGACCCTAACAGAGAGAAGACTTATGCTTCTGAATCAATGCCCAAAATTTTCTTTGACGTTAAGAAGCACTGAGGAGAGGAAGGAAATGAGTCATTACATAAGTATTCAGTGATTCATTTCATTTAATGATTCATCAAATGAATAAAATAATTTAAAATTTGTTTCTAATAATTTCAAAATCTGTTAAACAAACATTGAAAAAATTATAAGGGAAATGCATAAATTCATCATCAGAAAGGAATTTAAATATTTTATGGAATAAGCAAATAGAAGAGTAAACATGATAAAAGATGTAAACAAGGCAGAAATAAGGTCAGTCTCATGGGCACACACACAGTACTAGACTCACAAACCAAGAGTCCTAGTCCTCTCAAGCCGCATGGAGATTGTAAACGCTGAAATCATATGCTCAGTAAATCCAATTGCAACAAATGTCAAAAGACGAAATCGTAAAGGCTTTATAGTGAGACCCCAATTGAAATTTAGCTAGAAACCACTACTAAAAAGATAACCTGAAACCCCCTTCATTTGGAGTAACTTCTAGGTCAATGAAAAAAACACGATGGAATTTAGAAATAGTTACAAATCAGAATACGTGTGGTGTAGCCAAGTCAGTATTCAGAAATAACCAAGCTTGCTTACATATGCATTAAGAAAAGCTGAAAGTTAATGAGCTAAGCAGTGAATTTAATTGTTTTTATAAAGAACAATAAACAAAGAATCCAAGATGGGAGTGGCAAAAGAGAAGATGTTGATGAAATAGAGAAGCATTAAGTAGAGTTCCTCTAAATAATAACTTTACAGATTCTGATGAGTGATTAAGGAAAAGAATGTGTGAGGTGTGTTAGGAATACAAAGAGAAGACAGATGTAGATGTAGTAGAGATTTAAAAGAGAAGTTGAGGAGATTATGAACAATACGGTAGTGCGAATACATTTGAGGTTTGGAAGCAAAGTAATAAATTCCTTGAAATACATTTTATTTAAACTGACTCAGAAGAAGTGAATATTTCGTATACTCATACGACTACTGAAGCAACTGAATCAGAGGCTAAAGAGTTGTCTCAGTAGTTAAGAGCGAATGTGGTTTTTTTCAGAGGACTCAAAATTGACTCCAAGCCCTCGTGTCAGTGGCTCACAACAGCCTATATCTCCAGCTCCAGGAGATACAATACCTCTGGGCACCTACACGCATGTACACATACCCACTCAGATGTGTGCATGTGCATGCGAGCATGTGCTCGTGCGCGCACACACACACACACACACACACACACACACACCACGCTCAATTAAAATAAATCTCAAAAAAGAAAATTGAAGCATTAGTTTAAAACCTTCCCACAGAAGACATCTAAAGCCTAGGTAGTTTAAAAACAGCTTTTACAAAATCAAACAGAAAAAGTGATTCTACTCTATACTGAATCTGTGGTGCTGAATTGGAAATGGAAATGTTGATGTAAACTGGTAGCGTTGAATATGTACAGATAGGCCAAGGCATGGTGATATATATAAAGAGGCACACTTTATACACACACAAAAAGATCTGCTGCCCAACAGCGTATTCTGGCTCTGAATTCCATTCACCACCGGAAGGAGCCAGGGCTTTGGGAGCATGGGAAATACGAGATCAGCTAGGATTGTTTTTGCCGGAAAATAAGCAATGGAGACATGTTATGCAACGTAGGATGACTAGAAAGAGGCTTTACTGGCCATGCCAGGGATGATTTCAGCATTAAAATGATTTATGGTAGCAGTGGCGGATAACTACATGAATAAAACAGGGTTCTATCGGTGTACACTAGTATAGATGAATGGATTATAGAAACAGAGAGAAGATCTCTCTTTAATGTACTTCTAGCTAATAAAGGTAAGAGAGACAAACATGGAAGAGGTGAGCAATAAGTCACTATTCAGTGGCCATTGAGCCATGACTGATTCAGGCAAATGATACCAACAGATACGAAGAATAATGTGAAAGTGTGGCGAGAAATGGAATTTTTATAGTCTCAGACAAAGCATCTTTTTGTGTCAAGGGAAAAAACCCATAAAGGAGAGAAACAGTATTCATCGTCCCTGGTGGTTGTATTTGTATTGTATGAGAGCATCTAAGTTCACACTGTGTATCACCCCAAAAGCATCATGGTTTGAGCCTAGCATAACTTGAAGGTCTTCTTATCGAAGATTGGTGTTCTCCTCTGGTCACAAGGACTCATCAGTCTGCCACTGGCTAGATTGTGGTCTTCCAGGAAAATGATTGCCTGGCAGAAGAAGCTGGACTGTAGTGAGAACCACAGCTTTCCCAAAAGTGTCTTGGCAGGGATCTTACTGCCCACATTGATATTCATTGTAATCTACGGGAAAAGAATTTGGGTGTGTTGTGCTGTTCTTTTTTTTTTTAGATGTTGGACATCTAAAAATAAGTCAACAGGAGGCACGGAGACAACACTTAAAAGTCATAAGGACGTGGTCTCTGAGGCCTGGGTCTGAAGTGTGCACCCAGCAAGGTCCTGGGTGCTCCTGGGTGGTGGAAGCGTAAGTCCTAGGGAACAGGAGGAAAGGGGAAAGGGATGGCAGAGCCTGCTAAGAGGCCGTGTTCCCAAGAGCGGATGGGCGCATGCATCTGTGAGGAGCATGTTTCGCACTGAGCTGTCATGACTGTCTTCATCACTGCCAGAGGCCTGGGCAGTTACTGTATTCAGGGCAGAGAAGTGGACAGCAGTGGCCATGGACGCAAGGACAGACAGCTCTCAGCAAGTCTTGAACATGATATAGGGCAGGGAGCAGACAGAAGGGGAAGATTTCCTGGCTTGTAGCAATGTTACATCTGCAGCCTGCACACCTGGAAATTATTACTAGCATGTCTTTATTCCTACAGTTATTTTTACTTTTAATTTGAACTTTTAATTGGAATATAATATTCGTGCTTATTGATGGAGCAAAATATGTGTCATACTTATACTGAAATATGTATAATGACCAAGCCAGAGTAATTAACACTTCTCCATTTTTTGTCATTAGAACTAACACACTTGTGTGCATTGTTTGAACCGTTATTACAGTTTCAAAGTAAAGCCTATTTGGTTATTCATTTCCTTTTTGAGATTATTTTATGTATATGAGTATTTTTTGCCTGCATATGTGTCTGTGTACCATGTGCATGTGGTGCCCGCTGAGGCCCGAAGAGGTTATTGGATCCTCTGGAACTTGAGTTACAGTTGATTGTGAACCACTACGTGAGTGCTGGGAACTTAACCCAGGTCTTCTGGAAGAGCAGCCACTGTGCCATCTCTCCAGTCCGTAATTAGCATTTCTCTATCCTCAAACGTCACCCTTTCTGGGTAGCACACAGTCACTTTCTGTGTTATAGGTCTTCAGAGCTGCTTCCTACCACCAACTCTATTTTTGTAGCCCCTATCTACCCTCTCTGCTTCTCTTCACACCATCCTTCCCGTCCTCTGAATGACCTCTCTTCTCTCTACTTCTGTGTGACCAACATTTTCAGCCTCCACAAATAAAGAGAACATGTGGTAAATTCAATGCTTGGCTTCTTTCATTTAACATAATGGCACCCAGTTCCATCATGTGTGTATGGGTATCCTTCTACCATGTATATCCTGTAGGACCTGGAGCAAACTCTGGTTGTTACCCACTGAGCCTTCGCAACACTTCCCCATTTCCCCCTATGCTAATGTCTTTAAGTATTTCCCCTATGTTTTCTTTCTTGGAGACTTAACATCTGGTTTTAAATCAGGTCTGAGTTGATGTTCCCAGATGATGAAAGATAGGGCTCAGATCGCAATCTTATGAATATGGGTAATTCCCAGAGGACTCAGATGTTACCTCTGTGAATCCTTCAGGGGTATCAGTCAGCAACGTCTAAAAGTGTTTCCTGGTTAGACCCCAGGTGTTTCAGAAGGAGTTGCTTTGGCAGTAGACACAGGATGCTGACTGATGTAACCTCGGCACCCAAGAGGCAAGTGCCAGTTGCTGATCATGCCAGCTTCTGTTTCCGGAAGAGGCAGTGCTCAGGTGAACTGTGGAGACTCTATCCCTAAGCCCCACAGGAGAGACATTCTCAAGGGAAATGGGGAGGTGCCCTGGCCTAAGGCACATACCATCCACCCTGAGGGAAGTCCCTGACTGTGCTTGAGTTTATTCAGGACACTGCTTGGGCCAAGATGCTGCCCCCTTCCCACAATGCATTGCTGTTGGTTGGTTGGGCTGATACAGCTGCAGCTTTCTGTGCTAGTGTATTAGACTATCTATGGACTCATGGGGTGGTGATATGCAAGGTGATATGTCTCTGGAGCAGGAAGGATTCTGAAATAGCCTCTGTTTTCAAGATGGCATGGCACTACAGCAGCCCAGGTTCCAAGGGAGACAGGACCAGTCCATGAAGCCAGGTTATCACATGTATCTGTCATATATGGCAATTGTTAGCTCTCTACAGCAAGGGTTGCTGGTGTTCAGGGTGCTTCAGTCAGCAGGACTCCGTTCAACCTCCCCTTCCAAGGGAGTGGGCTGTGGCCATGTGTTCCACTCCATCCTCACTGCCACCTAGCAGTTTCCTGTTTCTGAAAGGCTGACATCTCTCAGCCACCCGCCTGGAAATGCAGCTGCCTGTGTGGGGTTCTAGTTCTTCCTTGCAGTTAAGATGAACACTTGGGCCCCTCTTCCTAGCCATCTTGAGGTTGCTCCAGCCAGATCTTTACTCAAAGCCATCCCTCAGGTATTTCACCTGACCACACTTTTGACATCACTCCTCGCCCCCAAGCCCTAACAGAACATCTCCTGCTCCCTGCTCAGTGTTTATCCTTACGCTTGGCTTGCGTGTGATGTCTCATTCTCTGCTGTGTAAGGTCAGATTCTGAAGGGGAAGCAACTACCAGGGAACAGGTGTGTGTATCTTTGCAAGGACCTATGTCGCTGACATTAAGATATCAGGGCATTTTACTAAATTCAGTCTACATTGATCACAACTACTGCAAAGCCTTGATAGAGCGAGTGACCTATAATGGTACGTAATTTATTTGTGTGAAGACTCTGAAGACTCAGGTGAGTGCCAGCCAGGCATGCGAACTCCATGCTGTTGTTATGTGTGAGGTTGCCAGCAAGTAATTACAGATTTTATTGTGTGTGTGTGTGTGTGTGTGTGTGTGTGTGTGTGTGCTGAGGATAGAACTCATGGGTAACCAAGTGCTCTACTGCTGGCTGAGCTTTCATCCTCCACTATCAGCTCATTATTTACGAGTGGATTAGACATTCTTTCTGACCTCTGAGCAGGGCACCCAGACTAGGCTGTGAGACAGGACAACAGGCTGTGAGAGTTGGTGAGTCTCATAGGGTGCCTTCTTTGTGCTGATAGTCACACCCAAGCATCATGAGTTTATTAATTTATTACATCTTTGACTTTAAAATATTTTATTTTAAAATGCACTTTTTTTGTTTTGTTTTACAAAACACTTGTTAAGCCCCCATTGACCCTGGAGAACTTTATATTGCTCTTTTTGGCTGAAACATTTCTTGATAAAAATTCATACAAGCACCTAGTTTTCACTACACCAAAGGCTTCATATCATGGAAAGAATATGGATCTGTATTGTGCCCAAATCATGTTCTTCTCCCCCCCTCCCCCAAAGAAATAATTTGGGTTTCGTTTTCCACAGTGACAGTTTTTTGAAGGCAAGGGTGGTATTTCTTCTTTGAAGGACACATGTGTGTCTGGAGCTACCACAGAACCTGTGGTAAGAAGTGAATGCCCTCGGCGAGTGGCTAGGAAGAGAATGTGTGGGGAGATGCCTGCCTTAGACCAGTCCTCACTGGCTCAGAGGAAATGCATTTTTTTTTTTTTTGTGGTTCTTTGTGAGTTGTTTGGAAGTGTGAAATCTTTAATGAATGTATTTTGAAAAACCCGGATGTTTTATATCAAAGGCAGCAATTACTGTAATATACAACTTGGATGGTGCTCCAGTATTTTAATACCACATTTGGGTGAGTGTTCACATTCTTGTCTGAGGGACTGAGCAGTGAAAATACATTTTTGAATGATACCTACATTTATAAGTGGGCATTCCAGAGATCACGAAGGCTGGTAGTTGGTCAGTCCCAGGCAAGGCACAGATGGCAGCTAGACTGGGGTGGCAGGGGCGCGTTCCCATTACACTTGTCTGATCTCTTTAGATGTTTAGAGGAGGAAACAACACAGGGGATCCGGGCCCAGTGTGCAGCCTGGAGCCTGAGCCTGGAGGTCAGACGCAGTATGGAGCCTGGGCTCTTATCTTTTACCCAAAGACAGGTCTTGGATATATATTTATCAGGGTTCCCTAAAAAACAGATCATCAGGGGCAGGGTTGTGAGGAATTGGTTCATGTGGTCATGAAAGCTGAAGCCATGGGAAGCCCAGGGAAATGCATGCTGTGATCCAGCCCAAGTCCAAATGGAGGACCAAGAGCAGATGTAAATGAGAGGCTGTGCTCCAGGTCGCCCGTAGGTGGGAGGAAGGGGTAAATTTCTCCCTCACCAGCTTCTGTTCTCTTCAGGCCTCAGGTGAGTGGTGCCATCCACACTAGGAAAGCTGCACCTGTCTCACTGGACCCTGATTCAGATGCTACTCTATCTGAAATACCCTCCAACATTGGAAGCGGTGTGACTGGGGAGTAAAAGCAACCTTAGCCGTGGTCCTGGGCACTGTCCTTGTTAAAGTGAGGACAGACTTTGGATGTGGACCTGTTTACTCCAACATCTGAAGCCAGTCAGCAAGGAGGCTCAGACTCGTCCTTTCCAAGGGCTCTTAGATTTTCTCCAAGACAATGAGATTCCGTGCATGTGGCAAGAATCCTGTGTCCTGATTCCTGGAAGGTGCATCAGGAATCATCAGGCTGCCTAGTGCACAGATGGGCCCCCTGCACCTCACATTTAGAGAGACTGAGCATCCTAGATGCACAAAAGTGTAAATATACTGAGTACATTTACAGGATTGCGGAGCCAACTCGGCAACCATGGTAGCCCCGGTCAGGCCTAAGACACTCTCAGGCGACTTGCCCACATCTAGGCAACTTCACTTAGGGAGCTTTCTCAAGATGGGGTAGCCAGGAATCCCGGGTTCCCCATCACATTAGTTGTTCCGGCTGTCTGGGCACTGTGAGTGTTCTGTGTACCATGGAACTGCTGAGACAAGCTCCTGTAGGTCTGTTGGTCCTCACACCTTCTTCATGTGAAGTAATATGTGGAAAACATGTCTTGGCTGGTAGAACCTTGAAGCATGGCATGACCTCAGTACAGGGCCTGGATAATATGTCACCTAAGTCTGCCCACTATGTCTCTGTCCTATTGTTTACTTGCTTCCTGTTCATAGTAGGCTGTGGTGCTGTAGACTTAGTCTTGATGGAGGCCTGACTTCTTATCTATAGTGCTGGGACTCTAAAGCTGATTGGCTTACTGAAATTCCAGTCAGGCCTCCTTCTTGCCTGGGGGATGTGTCAGAGATTGCAACTGCCCAGGAGGACAGTCCATCTTGATGCCAGGAGAGGCCTGGGTGAGTCTTGAGTAAAGAGGCATTTCCCTTACCCCTTTCTCTTCTTTCTCCCATTTTTGCTTTTCTTTCCTATCCTTTTTGTACCCTTCCTTCCTGCTCCGCCTGGGACCCATGTCTGTCTATTGACAATCTAAAATAAACTTTACTTAACCTTGTAAGCACTCACGAAGCTTTAGCCAAAATTCTAGAACATCTCTGCTCCAGCTGGCTTGCTCAGCTTTGTCTCTGATCTGAACAAATCCAGGGGGAAAGTAACTACAGGAATGGCTGTCCCACTGCTCAGACACACCACTCTGGTGTAGGAATGGATATCTCTGAGCTGAGAGAAAAGAGGGTGCCCTTTTCAGGCTTTACAGCACCACTCAAGAGCAGAGATGGTTCAGTCTTCTTGCTTCTCCTTCACAAAGAACACTTGGCTGAACTGACGCACGTGACCCCCAGCCGTCTTCGGATTTGTGTGTGTCTAGCATCCACAGAGGGGGTCCTATTTGCCTGCTGGGTAAGAAGAAAGGGAAGTACGTTACTAGGAAGTTGGGTGGTCAGGGTAGCCTGCACTCCCTGCATTGCTGTGTGTAGCAATTCCAGCTGTCTCCATGGTAACTGCAAATTCTTGCTGTTCCAAATAAACTCCTTCAAGGTTGCAGGAAATAAGAGAAGTGAAAAGATTCTTGATTCCAGTTGATTATGATCAACTGGGGACTCCTTGAAGTATCCCTGAAATCTCAAAAGTGACTGAGTTTCCTGGGGTAGGGGCCTGCTGGTCCGCCTGTACCTACATTTGAGGGGGGAAGGACTAGGACTGACAGGAAACTCTGGGTTTAGGTCGAGCTGAGCACAGGAATCCAGCTCATTTCCGAGTGAGCGGCCTTGGCAGGTCCCTCTTCTTGCCAGTGGCCCCAGAAGATCTGGTCGAAACTTGTGGTGGTTGGTGCCTTGGAGAGTTTCCTGCTCACTGCCCTAAAAGCCGGCTGGGGTAGGGGGAAGGCCTATAGGCTCAGGGCGGGGGATGGGGGGCAAGAAGAAAGTGGAGGGAAGTCCTGGGCAGTTGCCCAGAGGCTCCTGGATCATTGCACCCCTTTGTTGGTTCTTAGGCACCTATCTTCTAGCTACTCCTTGTGGGGCCCCAGGGACCTCCACAACTTTTAAACTCTTAAAAGACATCCTACTCCGTTTGACCAGCCTCTGCAGACTGGGGGTACTGGGCCGGACCTAGGGGTGCAGGATCCAAATCCCTCCGCTCCCGGTCCCACCCGAGGCCCCGACCACGCCTCTATCCTTTTTCCCTCGGGACTGGGCCCCCAACCAATCTACCCCCGCGCCTGCCGGGCGGGGCCCCATTCACTCGCACGCGATCAAAGTCATCGCGTGACGCCTGTGGCCACAGAAGGAAGCCGGAGGCGCCAGGCACGCGATGGGGGTGGCGGAGTCCCAGGAGCTCAGCTTAAGCTGGACCTAGCCGCGCTTAGAGGCTTAGAGGCGGAGCTAGCTCTAAGGGTTGGGATGGGGAGATGCTGTGGATTTGGCCAATTTCTGAGTCGTGTTCAAGTGATCCAGCTCTCCTTCCTCCCTCCCCGCCTCGCCCGGCACAACATGCGTACTGGCCTCTCAGCTATCCTAGCTTAAGTCCTCTGAAAGCCTTGTACAATCTCAGCGGTGCTAGAAACGTTGCTACTTCCCAGGGAGGCCATCAGGACCCTGTCCATTGGGAGTCCTCCCGGCTGGTGCCTTGGTTTTATGTGGGACCCACACAGGCCCAATATTCCTGCCCTGTTCTCTTCCTCACCCATCCATCATCCCCCAAGTACGAGGGGACAGCAGCTCATTTCACCCTTGCAGTTTCCAGGGTCTGTTGTCCATGGGGATGGGGTGCCCTCCAAGGGTTCTAGCGCCTCCGCGTGGCTACTAATTTCTCAGTTCCCTATAACCAGAGGGGAAGCAGAGCAGATCACGAAGAGGGAAACAACAAAGTGGTCCATCTCAGGCCTCCTGAAGACACATCTGGAAACTCAATGTATCTTTGCCTCCCGTGTAAGAGGCCCAGACTGGGGAGACTGGTAGTGAAGGAGGACTGGTGTGGAGGCTTCAAGGGGTCTGGCTCCGCCCCTTGGCCCTGGAGGCATAAGGCGCTCTGACAAAGAAACTGGTACCTTCTGTACCAGTGCAGTGAACAGAAAACCCAGTCTCACTAGTTGTAGGGACAAGGATGACACATGTTGGCTTCTGAGAAAGGAAGAGGAAGACACCAGGCACCGGAGATCAGCAGTCACTGCAGCTGCGGGTCACAGTCTCCTGGGCTCCCCTGGGAAGGATGGTCTGTTACACAGGGCCTTTCAACCTGCCAAAACCCTTGCATGCGGGCAGGACTGTCTGAAGATTTTATGGACTTCTGAGACTACGGAGGCTGCCAGCCAGCAGAGACAACAGCTTTGGGTAAAGCTAGGAAGGCTACCTCTGAGGGCCAGGCGTAGGTCTGTTGGAGGTTGGGGCAGGGTGTTACAGTATCTGGATCCCAAAGTAGTAGAGTTGCTGGGAGCCTGGACTCCTATCAAGTTCCAAGGATGCCTCAAACCTCTGGAGATGCTAAGAGCTCCAGTTTCACGGGAGCAGCTGACAGTAGACTTGTAGGAACCACTCAGAAAGGGATGCATGGAATCACAATGAGACTCAGATTCTAGACAAGGGTTGCCAAATAATATCACCACTCCCGAGCATCAGGAATTTACAAGGCCAAGTCATGTGACACATGAATGATAGAACTTTGATTCAAATATTACTTTCATTTCTGAAAAATATGCCAAGCCAAGAAAACCCATTCTTGTCAGCATGAGGGGAGCTGTGAACAGGAAATGAGAGTACTTTTAAGAATGATGTGACCCTCAGCAACGGGACTTTCAGTCTGGGCCTGGGTCTCCTGGATGGTGGAGGTGGAATCAGTCTGCAGCAGACCTAGAATCCAGCTTAGTAAGAGAACCTTGAGCTTTCCATCCCAAAGCCATTAGACCAGACTTGGATAGGTGGTACCAGGAGGTGGGTATCTTCATAGGACCAGGAACATTTTTAGCAAGGGTAGGCATCCTTGAGGGACTTCCTTTACCTCCAGGTGAGGACATTTGGCCTGCCCCTATCCAGGAGAGGGGAGAAGATGAGGGTGTGGAAGATGGGTGGACTCAGGGGCCCTTGGCCTAGCCTGGAAACAGATGACAGACAGGCTCCTTTTCAAAGAGTAAGCACCAACACTGTTGGGATCCACTGGTATTTGGGTCTCAGAAGGTGCTTGCAAGGACTCTGTGATCTTTGGTTGTGGAGAGGACTGGCAGGAAGCCAGACTGTCTCAAAACTGAGTAGATAGGAGAACCAAGAGCAGTTTACAAGGCGAGGCAGGATGATACCTGAGTTTGGGCACCCTTCTACATTAGATAACCCCTCCATGCTAGCCTAGGGCCTCAACTGGCCCCTCCTGCCAATTATATGACTTGCTAGGGCTTCATGGAGACTCTGCATATCCTGCATAGGACACCAGCACAGCCCAGGTTGGATATCTCTCAGGAACAATACAGTAAAAGTTAGAGAAAAACAAAGAAAAGTAACTTAAAAGCCACTGTCAGGCCTGGGCTCTGCAAAGGGCTCATCTGTTCATTCTTCCCTGACAGCCTTGCAGGAGACATGTGTACAGCCAGCTCCAGCTCTGTCACCTGAAGACCACTCACACAGAGAGCTCCCTGTGCAGGAAGGACAGCTGCTGCTGGAAGTAAGTGCACACTTCACTGCACCCCTACGACCGTGGTGTGTGTGTGTGTGTGTGTGTGTGTGTGTGTGTGTGTGTGTGTCCTGAGAAGAAGCTGAAAGGCACCAAAATGGCTTCATGAGCTTTCTGCCAGACTGGTCCAAGACAGCTGAAGCTGGAATCCGCAGGCAGAGGTCAACTTCAAGGATGGGGTTAAGGATTTCATCATCCTCATGCTAAATCTGAGAGTCATTTGCCGTTGTATATTCTCTAGTTTAACCCGTTAATGGAAGAACCTAAATATTAAACCACTTACTTTCTAAGTTAAAGACTAAAAAGAGTCAATGTTGAATTTCTATGTGGTTTGCCCAGGGCTTCGCACAAAGGGTGCCTGGCAATTCTTGCATTTCACACTGCCATTCAGGCCTGATGGGAATCTCCATGACATGGAGCTTTTTTCCATCTAAAATGAACCCCAAAACTCTTTGGTGCTGGGATTTGTCTGAGCTGTTCAAGCTTGACCTCTGACATATCAGAGGATGATAAAACAGAAAAGTCTCTGAGATCAAAAGCCTGGCACAAGAAGATCAGGAATTGGTAGGAATATGATGTAAGGCAGAATTTCGTTCATTTGTCCACGTCCTCCCTGGGCCAGGCCCTGGCTGAGCCTCCGCTGGCAGTACAGATGGCAGGAGCTCATAGTTCTTCACTTTTCTCTACGCAATGGCTCTGGGAAAGGGTTAGCTTTCTGTTCATCACCAGATTTGAGGCACCATCTCTTTCTGTGCCTGCTTTAAAAGAGGAAATGGAAATATTGAGAGCCCATAGAGGGGCTCTCAGCCTTTCAGGGTGAAGTCACACCCTCTTATCTCTTACTTTTTTATTAAAAATGGTTTGAACTATTTCTTCACGTCTAAGGATGTGAAGCATCTCTTCTCTGTGCCCACATACCGTGTTTACTAAACTTTTCGAATCTTTTGCACATAAAAAAACCAAAATTTCTTCAATCTTACTATTTAGTCTAGAGAGCTCATTATACATTCCGGACACCTGTCCTTTGTCACATGTGAAATCTATTAAAATTCTTTCCTAGTCTGTGGCCTGTTTTTTTCATTCTCTTGATACACAGAGTGGAAGTGCTCAATTTTTATGAAATTATTTATCAATTTTTCTTTTTGTTGGTCACGATTTTAGTGTCACATTGTAGGGACTCCTTATCCCAAAGTCACAAAGGTTCATCTTTTACTTTTTATCCTAAGTTTTAAATTATTTTTACATTTATTTAATTATGCTGTGTGTGTGTGTGTGTGTGTGTGTGTGTGTGTGTGTGCGCGCCAGAGCATGCTGGGGGAAGTGAGAGGACACTTGAGGGAATTCATTCTCTTCTTCTACCGTGTGAATCCTGGGTATTAAAGTCAGAGGTCAAGCTTGGTGGCAAGCACCTTACCTACTAAGCCACCTTACTGACTCCTTCTCCAAGTTTAACATGTTTTATCTTTCGCATTCACTGAATTTTGCTTGGCATATCAGCACTGCCATACTTCCTAACTCCGGTGGAACTAAGTAAAACTGTTTTGGACACCAGATAATCTGAATCTTCCAACTGTGTTTTCTTTCAAAATTGTAATGCTGGGTCTGGAGAGATGGCTTGGCAGTTAAGAGCACTGGCTATTCTTCCAAAGGTCCTCAGTTCAATTCCCAGCACCCACATGGCAGCTCATAACGGTCTATAGTCTGTAGCTCTGTGGGCTCCAATGCCCTCTAGTTGTGTGCGGACATCCATGCAGACAGACAAAGCACTGATACACGTAAAATATATAAATAAATCTTTTAGAAAATATCTTGTCTATTTTGGTTTCTTTATTTTTCCACAAACATTTTAAAATGATCTTACTGATATCTATAAAAATTCCTCCCGGGGTCTGGAAAGATGCCTCATTGATTAAGAGCACTTGCTGCTATTGCAGAGAATGTGGCTTTGGCTCCTAGCACCCACCAGGCAGCTCAAAACCGTCAGTAACTGCAGTTTCAGGGGATAGATGCCATGTTCTGGCATGCATGGGTACTTCCTGCATTTGACACACACACACATGCAGGCAAGCACACATACAATAAAAATAAATAAATCTTAAAAAATTTCTGCTAGGATTTTGATTGCAATTATTAAACTGTAGTCAACTTGAGTGAGCCCCTGAGCAGGATGCGTGTCTCTGTTTATTTAGGTCTTCAATCACTTTCAACAAGAGTTTCATCATTTTAATTTCACAGATCCTACGTTAGATTTACAATCAGATATCCAGTGCCTTTTGTTGTATTTATATATCGGCCATTTTTAACTTTAATATTTTGTTGGTGGTGGTAAAATATAGAAATACAGTCTGGTTTCTAGGCTTACTTTGTGTCAAATAACTAATAAGTTAAGTAGTTCTGGGAACTTTTTCATAGATTTCATGAGATTCTGTTTTACATGGATTGTATTGTATGAGGAGAGAGATGATCCACGTTTTAAAAAATATTTATTTTACATTTTAAATTATGTTTGGAGGGACAGGGTATGTGCACGCACAGGTCACATAGATGCCAGGCAAGGGTGCCGTATCTTCTCAAGCTGGAGTTATAAGTGGTTGTGAGCTACCCTATACGGGTGCTCGGAACCAGCGTCTGGTCCTCTGCATGAGCAATAAGCATTCTTAACGTGCCCCCCCCCAGCCCAAAACCCACAGTTACTTTTTAGAGCTATGTACTTCTTTTCCTGCCATGCATTAGGCTCCCAGCTCTGTGTGTGATGAGGCTATGAGAGGGACATCCTTACCATGTCCCCTATGTTAGGAGAAACTTCAGTCAACCCAAAGCATGCATCATACCAGCCTAGTCTTTCTGCTTAGAACTTTGAGTTTTGTAGATCATTTTCATTAGAATAAGAATTTCTCTCCCATGCTTTTTTTGTCAGTTCTTATGAAGAGATGTCAAAATTAAAGTGATTTTTTTTTTCTGTATCTATTAAGCCGCTGATGTTTTTCTTGTCTTTAATCTGCTGATGCTGTGGATTACACTGGTTTTCAACTGGTTGAACCAACTGTGCATTACCAGCATAAATCACATTTGTATATTTCTGGGTAAAATTTACAAATGGCTAGCATTAAACTTTTAAAATATTTTTGAGATTAAATATAATTACATCATTTTCCCCTTCCCTTTCTTTCCTCCAGTTCTTCTGATGTATCTGTTCCCTTCTCTCTCAAATTCATGCCCTCTATTTCTTTGTTATTCCATAGATAGATAGATAGGCAGATAGACACATAGATATCCTAAATATATAAATACAACCATCCTAGTACATATTTCACTTGTATAAATATAATTTCAGGACTAACCACATAAAATTAATTTTGGGCTCTTGCTGGGTAATACTATTCCTCCCACTCCAAGCATTCATTAGTTGTCTGCAGTTCTTTGTCTAGGGTTGAGACCCCATGGTTTCTCCCCCTTCCATGTTAGCATGTCTATTGGTGTTGTCCTTGTTCAAGTCTTGTTTAGGCCACCATGTTGATGAGACTTCATGAATGCAGCTTCTCTGACACTCTAGGAGATGCAACTACAGAAAACTCCCTGTTCCCCGGCTCTTACTGTCTTTCTGCTCCCTCTTCCATTATATTTCCTGAACTTTAGGTGCAAGAATTGTGTTGTAGATCCATCAGTTGGGGCTTGGCAGCAAATGGTCACTTTTCCCTGTATCTTGATTGGTTGTGGCTTTCTGTAATCATCTCCATGTGTTGCAAGGAAATGTTTCTCTCTTTTTCTTTTTTTTGAGACAAGGTTTCTCTGTTGTAACTCTGTCTGTCCTGGAACTCACTCTGTAGACCAGATTGGCCTCAAACTGACAGAGATCCAGCTGTCTCTGCCTCCTAAATTCTGGGATTAAAGGCTTGCATTATCACAGCCTGACCTGCTGGCAAGGAAATGTTTCTTGATGAGGGGTAATAGCTACACTTATCTGTAAGTATAAAGATAAATATTTAGAATGTAGCTACCTCTGGGTGGTGATGGTGCACGCCTTTAATCCCAGCACTCGGGAGGCAGAGGCAGGCAGATCTCTGTGAGTTTAAGGCCAGCCTGGTCTACAGAATGAGTTCCAAGACAGCTGGAGTTACAACAGAGAAACCCTGTCTCAAAAAAACAACAACAACAAAAAATAGAATGTAGTTAGGAATTATGCTGGCTTATTAAAGTGGCAGTTATATGCTCTCCTCTAAGATGCAGGACTTCACTAGTTCCAGGTAGTTGCCAGTACCAGGCAAGATTTCCCTCTTGTTGAACAGGCCTTAAGTCCAGTTAGGGAACCGTTGGTTACCACCAAGGTGTCCATGCCACTAGTACCCCCTTAAGGATATTGTGCCATGCTGGTTATTGATTTAGTTCATAGACAACACAGCTAGATAGAACGTTTGATTGCTTTCTTCCCTTGGAAACATGTTGGCTCCTTCTAGAACCGTGAAAACTAATCTCCATGGAAGAAGCTTTCAGACCAGAACCAGATCTGAGCCTCCAGGTCCTGTGTCCAAAGTACATCGTCGTGTCTTTAGCAATAGGGACTTAATTTTAACCTCTGGGAAGCAATTAAGGGCAGCAACAATAGCCTATAATGTTTCCAGAGTCTCTTGGGCAATCCTGACCAACAGCTCAAAAGAGAGCTTCACATGCCTGGTATGCTGGATAGTTTCATGTCAAGTTAACACAAGCCAAAGTCATCTGAGAAGGGGAGCCTCAACTAAGAAAATACCTCCATAAGATCAGGTTGTAGGTAGGCCTGTAAGGCATTTTTCTCTTTTTCTTTCCTTTTCCTTCTTTCTCTTTCTCCTTTCTTTCTTTCTTTCTTCCTTCCTTCCTTTCTTTTGCTATGTCTTCTTTTACTTTATTTATTTGTTTATTTTTCTTTTGTATAATAAAGCCCAATTACCCTCCTCCCCTTTCTCCACTCTTCCCAGCTTCTCCCATCTCCCCCAGATATAGCCCCCACCTACCCACCTCTCCCCAGAAAAGAGCAGTCCTCCTAGGGTTACTGATCAAACAGGGCACAAATGAAACAGGGCCAGGGGCACTAATCCCTAAATCAAGAGTGGACTAGACAACCCAGCGGGAGGAAAAGGGTCTTAAGGGCAGGCAAAAGGGTCAGACCAAACACCACAAACACTCTGACCTGTAGGAGTTCTGTATGAACACCAAGCCAGACAAACACAAGGCATATTTTTGGGGACACCACAGGTTCCATGTCTGCTGCTTCAGGCTCTGTGAGCCAGCCCCTGAGTACTGGTTAGTTGACTCCATGAGGGATGTTCTCCTGGTGTCCTTGATCCCTTGGTCCCCTCAATCCCTCCCCATTGTCTTTGGTGGGGTTACCTAAGCTCTGCAGTTTGTTTGACCATGGGCCTCTGCATCTGCTCCCATCAGCTGCTTGAGAATGCCTCTCTAATGAAGACTGGGCTAGGCACCAATCTGTGAGCAGAGCACAATATCATTAGAAATTATCTCCTGGCTATCCAGTCTGTAGTTCCTGGCCTGCCCTGAAGTATTAGGCATGGGTTCCCTCCTTTAGTATGGGGTTCTGCCTTTCCATTGTCCTGGTGGATCCTGTAAGTAGGAGAGGTTATAGGTCAAAGATTGTGTGGCTGTGATGGTGTCCCAGTCCCACTACTGGAAGCCTTGCTTGGTTATTGGAGATGGCTTGTTCAGGCTCCATACCCCCCATTACTAGTTTAAGAAGTATTTGTTG
This sequence comes from Cricetomys ansorgei, assembly GCA_026225945.1. Taxonomy (NCBI): domain Eukaryota; kingdom Metazoa; phylum Chordata; class Mammalia; order Rodentia; family Nesomyidae; genus Cricetomys; species Cricetomys ansorgei. The sequence continues at coordinate 5,704,573 of JAMJFZ010000239.1, read as the reverse complement.
TAGTCTTCTTTAAAAATCTATAGAATTCTGTGAATCTATCTGGCTCTGGACTCCTTTTAGTTAGAAGGCCTTTTATTACTATTTCATTTACAATTTCGTACATTCAATGTACAGTTTTATACATTTCTTTTAGATTTTTCCAACTTAGTAGAGTATGGCTTTTTAAAGTACTCCCTTATAATATTGTGAATTTTGTAGCAGTATTTTATAATGTTTTCCTATTCAATTCTGATTCTGTTAATTCAAATCCTTTATTTCTTTTGGTTAGTTGAACCAAGGGATTGTTAATTCTATCTTCTCAAAAAAACAGCTCTTGTATTTGTTCATTCTTTGTATTGTTTTCTTTGTTTCTGTTTCATTAATTTTAGCTCCGATTTTTATTATTTTTTGCTGTCTTGTGAATTTATATTTGGTTTGTTCTTCTTTTTACAAATTTTTGGTTGCATCCTTAAGTCATTGTGTCTTTTCTGATATTCATTTTTTTACTGTAGGTATTAAAAGCATAAATTTCCCTTGAAGAACTGCCTTCAGTATTTCCCAAAGATTTTGTTGTGTCTCATTTACATTTAGTTCCAGGACATTTTTTATTTCTTTCTTGATTTCTTCTTTGACCCATTCATATTAAGTAATGAGTTGTTCGATCTCCAGCAGTTTGTATATTTACTGGAGATCTGTTTGCTGTCTATTTTAAGTTTTGTTGCATTGTGATCAGACAGGATAGATGGAGTTATTTCAATCTTTTTGAATTAACAAAACTTTGTTTTGTGTCCCAGGATGTGATCTATTATATAGAAGTTTCCATGTGCTGCTGAGTAGAAATGTGTATCCTTTGGTGTTTGAGTGGAGTATTCTGTAGATATTTGCTAAGTCCAGTTAATGTATGATGTAATTTAATTCTGATGTTCCTCTGCTTATTTTTTATACAGGTGACTTATCTATTGGAGAAAATCTGGCATTAAAATCACCTACTCTTATTGGGTCAATATTTATCTGTTTCTATAATTCCAGGAGGATACTTTTTATGGAATTGGGTGCACCAGAGTTTGGTGCATATATATTTAGGATGGTGATGTCATCTTGGTGTGCCCTTCTTCATCTCTTCTGATTAGTTGTAGTCTGAAGTCTAGTCTGTCAGATACTAGGATAGTGACAGCTGCTTGCTTTCTGGTTCCACTTAACTGGAGTACTCTTGTTCATCCTTTCACTCTGAACAGTGCCTGTCTTTCAAGCTAAGATGTGTTTCTTGTAGACAACAGATACATGGATTCAGCCAGCCTGTGTCTTTTGATTGGAGAATTGAGGCCATTAATATTTAAACTTATCACTGGAAGGTGTGTTGGTTGCGGCCACTGTGCTGTTGATTTTTGGTGCTGTTGTTTGTGTTCTCAGTAGTCTTTATGTCTCCATAATGATAGCTTTGTTTCTTTTCTTTCCACAGTTTCTTGGCTGTTCATTCTTCCCTTTAGCCTGAAATATTGTGCCCTATATTTTCTTTAGGTTTGGTCTGTTGGATATAATTTTAAAAGTCTGTTTATATCATGGAAAGTTTTTCCTTCCCTTTTACCTATGGCAGATAGTTTTGTTAGACACATTAGAGTAGGTTGGTAGTCATAGTATTTTAGGCTTTGAAATGCATTGCTCAAGATCTTCTGGCTTTCAACATCTACACTGAGAAATCAGGGGTTGTTTTATTGGGTTTTCCTTTTATATATGGCCTGTGTATTTTCTCTTGCAATTTTCAATACTCTATGTTTTATATGCTTAGTGTTTTAACTATGATATGCAGCGGGGAGTTTCTTTTCTGGTCTTGTCTATTTGATGTTCTGTATACTTCTTGTATTTCTATGTCTTAGTTTGGGGAAGTTTTCTTCTATGATTTTGCTGTAGACCTGGTCTATGCTATTGACCTGGGATTGTTCTCCCTCATCTATTCCTATAATTCAAAGGTTTGATCTTTTTGTGCTGTCCCACAATTCCTGCATTTAATTTTTTTCATATTCTTTGATTATTTTCTCTAGTTCCTATATTCTATACTCTTGATTAATTCTACTTGTAAGGCTTTCCTTTGTGTTTTCTAGTTAGATTTTTTTGTTTGTTTTTCAATTCTATCTTCATTTCAGCTTGAGTTCTACCCAATGTTTCTATCTCTTTGTTGAATTCATCCTCAAAAACTGAATTGTTTTGGTTATTTCCATCAGCCTTATGTTTGTGCTTTCTTGGGCATCAATCAGGCATTTGGTTCACTGAGCTGTTTCTTTGTGTCTTATTTAAACTCCTTGAATTCTTTGATAAAATTTATTATTGTTCTTTTAAACTCTATGGTCTAAGGTTTATCTAGATAATTCTCATTGGCAAATATTTTTATATTTTATATATTTTGAGGGTGAAGATACTGACTTGATCTTTCATATTGTTTGCATTTTTGTGACGAGATCTAGGCATGTGGACTTCTTTTGTTCTGAGTCTGATTTGGACAAGTAGGTTGTGGCAGAACACAGGATGTGTGGGCTAGATTGGACCTAAAGATTGGATATGGGTTGGCTGGCATGAAGTCAGGTGGACACAGCAGGAAGGATGTACATCTTGGTCCAGGACTGGAGTTTGGGGATTGATTCAGAGTTAGGGAAGGTTTGTGGAGGGAAGGATCAGTTGGATTCATTCTGACTGGGAAACAAGTTGGACTATGGCATTTGAGGGACCTACAGGTGGAGAGAAAGTGTGGCATGTCCTGAATGGTGCACAAGCAGGTATGATCAAACTTGGCTGAGGATCTGGATGTGAGCTGACCTGGGGGTTTCATGGGGATTCATGAAGGAGAGGATCAGACAGACTCTCTGGTAGAACCTGGTGAAGAAAGTGCAGAACTGCCTGGGTGGAGACATTAGAATATTGTGTGTGAGGGGCCTAGAGGTTACTGGTTGGTGGACTAATTGAACCAAGGTTGGACAGGATCTTTGGAAGACCACTGTCATTCCACAAGCAAACACTAAGTGGTGCTGGGATTCCCCATCTAATGGAAGGAAGGAAGGAAGGAAGGAAGGAAGGAAGGAAGGAAGGAAGGAAGGGGAAAGAAGATAGAAAGTCTTAATACAACATAAAAATATTTTATCACTTAACATTAATTGTTCCATAAAAATGTGTATTCTAACTACATAGAAGTTTGTTGAGATGTATAAACTTTGGGTGGATTAATTTGAGTATTTTTTAATTCTTTTTTATAATAAAACTCATAATATTTTTATTAAAAAGAAGAAAGATATAAGCTGGGAATGGTGGTTCATGCTTTTAATCCCAGCATTTAGGAGGTTGAGGCTGGAGTTAAGGCCAGTCTTAGCTATGTCATGAGTTTGAGGCTGTTTTACATGAGACCCTGTCTCAACAAAACATCAGTGTTGGGTTCACCAGCACAGACAGGAAGCTCTGCTGTATTTAGCTCTCTATAATTCAAAGTTAGGAGCCACCCTTCTTCATCTTGGCTCACCGCTGTGGGAAGCCACATATCTCAGGCCCCACTCCCGATATACGCAGTTGGTCTGGTTCCCACTTCTAAGCCCAACAGGGTCCAAACAGAAGCAGGATTCATTCTTAACTGCTGTGTTGGGTCAGGCTTCTGAGGTCTGACAAGCTCTGGTCAGTGCTGCAGCTGGCCACTGCTTGTTCATTAGCCACACCTATCTCTACCAGTTGAAGAAAGTGCTGTCAGCTAGGTGAAGTCAGACATTCTTGCAAGGCATAAATGTACAGTATACTTTGGGAGGATAACTTCCCACTCCTAAAACATTCTCAATCTTCTTTTAAATTTTTTAATTTGTTCTACCCTGTCTTTCATGCCTTCTTTTTGTCCATTTGGTGAACTGTCATTCAGGCTTTAAAGCTTTCTAAAGACTCACAGCACAGTAATTGACTTTCGATCCTTTTCTAAAAACTCTGGCTTAGCATAAATCTTGCAACATTTGCTCTTGAGCAACTGGACAGTCCCTGTTGTGCGTCTCTACATTTTTTAAAAATTTCCAATAGCACATAAATACTTTTCATATAAGACTAGTTTCTTCTCTTTGGTTTTTCATTTCGATCTTTAGTAATTATGTTTCTGAGCTTGCTTCTTAGAGATTGTCTGCTTTTATTTCACCAATCTTCTTGAAGCAGGACATTTATTTGTTTCACTAACTTTGGATAATTTTAGCCATTCTTTTCATTCGAAAAATTTGTATGAGATTATCTCTCTGTCATATATTTCAGAAATTCAACTGAAACAGCTGTAGGTATTATCCCTTTTTATATTGTCCTCGGGGTCCCTGAGGATCTGCACGTTTGTTTTTCCTGATGTTTTCTTTCTTGGGTTAGATGATTTATATTGAATTGTCTTCAGCTTTATTAATTCTTTCCTCTGTCACCTCCATATGCTGTTAAGCTCAGTCGGGGAGATATTTATGTTCTATATTTTCTCAGTTCCCAAATCCTAAATTGACTCGTGTTCACAAGATGTATTTCTCTGTTGACTTTTAGTTGCTCCTCAAGTGTTCGCCTTTAGTATGCACAGTGCAGTGATAGCTCTCGTTCCAGAATCTTGGTCTGAAAATTATACCATTTGCATCATTTTAGAATTCTTATTTCATTGTCTTTGAGAACAAAATTCTAGTTCTTAGTGTATTCAGTAATATTCAGTAGGCAGAGTATGTGCTAGACGCAACCTGCTCAGGCTGTATCCTGGATGTGTTTTGCATGTGCTGTGAGACGCTGGGTCCATGAGACTCTCAAGGGAATGCTAAATATTTTTATTTATAATACTAATTATATATAGTATTATATATATAAAATATATATATAGTAATTATATATATGTGCATATATATATATATATATATATATATATATATATATATATATACACAAAATATTTTTATTTAGTTTACCTTAGCAACAATCAGCACAGTCAGGTCCTCTGTGAGCACCAGATCCAGGTTTGGTCATCCGTTTAGATGTGTGTTACATGAATCTACCTTCCACAGCACTATGCGGGCCCTAACATGGTTCCTGCCACGTCCGTCTCTCAGCCATCCCTCTCCTTCCTTCATGTGCCTCACCCATAGATCAGGAATGACCTGGGTTAGTACAGTTCATACACCGAAACTGACGGTTCCCGTTTCCTGCAGCCTCCTCTGCAAAGCCATTCTACTTGCAGCCTCCTCACCTCCTTGTCTTCCTGGTCTTGACTAGAAAGATGATGTTTCTTTTAGACTTGTCTCCTTCATCATTGCCATATGGTTTGGTGCAGTGGTCTTATGATTAAGGCAAAGTACCAAGAAAATATGAGGGGAAACCATGATAGTATCCTCTCCAAGGCATTTCCAGACATTCTTGAGTTCTCCGTTACTCTCTCCATGACATCGCTCAGAAATTCACCAGAGTGTTTCTCCTCTAGACCCCAGGCATAGAAGAGGCAGGTATGGGATCCCGACCTCAGTGTCTCACCAGAGGCAGCACACCCTGAAGAGAGAGATGCAAAGAAAATTGAAATAGACAGGTTGTCTGGCACAGGGTTGATTCCACTTTAACGATATGGGGATCTCTTTCTAGTCTCTCTTCTTGTAACTTAACCTCATCATCCAAGTGCTTTATGGCTAATACTTGCATAGTTTGTGGTTCAATAAGCTTGGAGGTCCAAGATCAAGAAATCATATCTGCTGAGGGCCTTTTGTGCGGGTGGGAATTGTGCGTATACCTGAGGACGTTCAAGTGTTATTATATGGAAGGAGGGAGATTGATCCACCATGGAGAAAAAAAGGCTTCATAATCCATCATCACTTCCTATTAGCTCCACCTGGTCCCACCTCAACACCACAAAGCGTGATTAAATTTAACTTGATGCTGGGTGGACACACCCAAACCTAGCACGATTACTAAAAGGGTAAGTAAATAGAAGATGAAGTGGACAGGGACAGAGAGGTTGCCCATGGCACTGAACGGTTCCAGGTATGGGCCTGGCTCTTATGAGAAGTCTGTGCATTCTACAGGTGTGCTTGAGGGCACCGGGAGGCTAGGAAGGAAGGATGTTGTGGCAGATGTTGGGCAAACCTGACATCTCAATGGTGCAATGGCTGACTGGGGCTAGAGGAGTCAGCAGCTGCCAGCTGTGTGAGCACATAATGAATTAGAGAGAACAAGGACATGAGAACAAGGAGCAGGAAGCCATTCCCTGCAGGGTTTGTTGGAGACTTTGGCCTCTGCGTGTCTTTTAAGGCCTTGTAAATTTGGTATTTGTTTCAGTCTGTCCTCACATCACAGAATATCTTCCTGTCCTTCCTATTTATCCTTTTCTATGATAGCTTCTTGCAGACGATATACCACGGAACTCTCTACCTTAAGTGATCTTTACTCTTAGGGGTGACTATACTACAGTTGGGTGACTATACTACAGTTGGGTGACTATACTGAAGTTGGCTCTTATTTGTTGGACTGGTTTCTGTTTCCCCATCTGTATTTGCTTCTCTCTGCACTTTCCCCGGTGTCTCTTCTGACACTCCTGTTGATAACTGGGCCTTCATGTGTAGTCTCTGTGCTGTTGTTCTTACCAGGCCTTCTGTGAGAGCCTTCTCAGGCATCCTCTGAGAGTTCTAGACTTACTGACCCTGTCCTGGGCCTTGTGTTGATTCCAGTAGACCACAGGCTCTTGTCTTTGTGCTGTCTTCTTTTTTTTGTGTTGACAGGATCACTGTGAAATCAAAAAAAAGCAAACCAGAGACTGTTGTTATGTGCTACATTGGGTAAGCCCTTTGGATAGATACAGGATTCAAGGTGTAAAATCTTCCCCCTCGATTTTCATGGTATGGTCTTCTGTTTGTAGTGCCTGGTGGCTTGAGTCCTCCACCCTGGTGCTCTCGCTCTTCGGAAGTTTTTAACTCTTTGCCTTTTGCATCCTTACTTTCACTACGATGTGTCTTTAGTCGTATTTCCTCTGCTTCTGCCCTTTGTCATCTTCAGTTCTGGAAGTTTTATGCCTTCGTTGTCTGTTCTTTGCTAAGTTGGCATTATTCAAGAACTGTCACTATCCGAGTCACCTAGCATTTCTACTTTCTGGACAGCTGTCCTTCCCCGTGCTCACCGGCAGCAGAGCTTGCTATGCATCTTCACACCGTGTTCACGTTCACTGTGTGGACACCATCACATTTCATACCTGATCTCTCCATTCTCCGCGGTCATACCATTTCTTGTTCTTGTTTTCCTTTGCTAATATCTAATCTGTTTAGGTGTTGTGTACAGTTACACGTCAGTGCCTTAAACTGATGTGTCTCATAGGTTTCTTTGCTTGCATATCCTGACATATCAGACAGGGGACCTAGGCCTGGGGACATTGGCCAGCCTTGGTCTGCTGGAGAGGTGGGAAAAAATGTGATCCTGGCAGCCAGCTTCCTGAGTGAGAGTATCACCTATAGAGAAGTGCTTGTGAAGAAGCCCTTCCCTGCAGGGCTCCCGTCTGTAGGCTATTTGCATAGCATGTGCTTAGGTGATAGTTCTGTGGTGCCAACCCCTTTAGGCAGGTTCCACCAGTCAGGGGTGGTCCCAAAGCCTTGGTGAGGGGCAGGAGCATAACCATCCTAGACTGTTCACTGTCAAATTCCCAGCTTAGGCAATTACCCATACCCCAAGTCCAGACACCTCAGTGCCTGGGCTCCTTTGGCCTTTATGGGGATCCAGATTCCTCAGATGTGACTAAACTGAAGGTGTGTGTTGCACTTTTGTGTTCAATGGAACCAATGAGGCATGAGTGAACTCAATAAACAGCAAGCAGTATTGGAGACTTTCGGTATGCTGAGCCCAAGGCTGCCATGGATCCTTGAACTGGGGTAACAAAAGTCCTCTGGTTGTAGGTAGCTTGCAAACAGAAAGCTCCACTGAATCACATTCCCAGAGGGAACCTCACAAGTTCCCTGAAAGGAGCAAACCCAGCTCCAGAGGACAGGGTAACTACTGCAGAACACAGGGCCGCCTGCCAGTTTTTAGCTGTCCGCTGTGCGGTCTGTCGCGCAATGCTGTTCAGCTGTGGGATGACCTTATATGTCAGGAGCCACAGCCATGTGCCAGGCAGGAGTTCTCTGAGCCACACTGCTGTGTTTTGTGACTTTTGGAAAAGCGACCACAGGCCCCTCAGACTCCTGAAAGGAGAGGTTCCTAGAATCCAAGTACCTCCCGCACTCCAAGCATAGTAACTTGGAGACAAAATATTTAGGGGTTGTTCTTCCAAAGGAAGACTTTAAAAACCCAGTTTCCCAGCTGGGATGTCATGGGATATCTTCCTAGGGCCCCATAGGCTGGGTTGACACCTGACTCATGTGCTAAGTGAATGACCATGTACTTGTCACTGGGAAGAAGACTCAGGATTAGGGATATGACGTAGAGCAGGAAAGAAGAATCCGCTTTCTCTAGTGCAGGACATCCTGAAGCCTGAAGGAGGTCCTGGCACCTGCGGGATGTCCAGGTATCTGTGGGAGGCCTGATGCCTGTGGGATGTCCTGCTACATACATGATGTCTGGGTACCTTGTGATGCCTGGTGTCTGTGGGATGTCTAGGTATCTGTGGAATGGTCCAGTGCCTGCATTATGCCCAGTTGTCTGCAGGATTCCCCAATGCCTGAGGGATGCCCTGATGCCTGCAGGCTGTCTAGGAGCCTGCAGGATGTCTGGTGGCCTGAGGGATGCCCTGGTGCTTATAGGACATCAGGGTGCTTGCTTAGTGTCTGGATGACTAGGTGATGCTAGTGTGCTTTCAGGAGACTCTGGTGCCTGCAGGCCTGGGCAGTGAGGCGCAACTTCAGGTTGAGTTTAGTCATGCTTGGTCTGGAGCCAGTGTGGGCCAGGTGAATGTCCATCATCAGAGCAGCCTGCGCCTCCAAAGACCATGGTGATGCTCATGATCCATGCTCCTGCCACACAAGCTGGATTTAATTTCCTTTCCTTTTCCTTTCTTTTTTTTAAGGGCACAAGGGCAGGAGGGTGGAACAGAGAGGAATGGGAAGAGGACGATATCGAGATACAGTGTATGAAACTCAAGTTATTAATAAAAGTATTATAAAAAATGAATCCCCTTTCTCCTACCCACTTAGTTTCTTGCTACACAGTTAGGAGGCCGTGGCTGGAAAAGAAGGTATAAAACCCCAGAGACTCACAACCGACACTCAGGAAATCCAGGGAACACAGTGAGAAGCAGACCAGGAGAGGGGGGTCAGGCCTGCCAGGGTCTGGAGGAGCCATGCTGAGGTTGAGGACCAGGATTGGAGCCTGTCCTCTAATGGCTGGGCAGACAGAGGTCATGGTTTGTTCCACCTACCTTGGGAACTACTTGATGGAGAGGATCTATTCTTTTCTGTTCCTGGCTTTTAAAATGGTGGGTAATGAAGTGCACAGGACAAGAATCCAGAGCAGATGTTTTCATGTGACTGGAGTCTGCAGGTTTTGGGTTCCTGGATCCTTGATGGGCCCTCTCTGATGGCTGGGACCCTCAACAAACAGGTTGCAGAATATGCTGACTTCATCTCCTAGTCCAGATTTCCTGCCTCTTTTTAGGCCTGTCTGACAGAGAAGCCCACATTTTATTACCAGGAGTTGTGACTGCTGACTCTATTGTTCCCAAATGCCTTTGAAGTACTTTTCAGGAATTCAGCGTATACATGACATTATATATGTGACAGCAGTGTTTTCCCCAAGAAGGAGCAACCTGGCCCTGTGGCTAACCTGTGTATGGACATAGATGGGGAGGTCACCCCAGGGAAACAGGTGCTCCTGGGGATGCACACCTCAAAGCAGTTCTCCTAAACTGAAGTCACGTCCTATCCTGTCACACATGCAGTACACTCTGTCCTCCAGCAACATCCCTGTGGATTAGGATACATGTTTTCTGTTCCTAACCCAGAGAGTGGTTCAGATATCCAGGGCTAGCTTCACCTCTCTGTGGCTTTTTGATGCCCAGGACTTTGTATACACTCGCCTGCACTGTCCAGCATGCACTTCTAACTATACACAGTCTGAGATGGGCTCCTAGGGCTGTCCACACCTGCTGTGTCTGCAGCCACAGTGAGCAGGATGGCAACTGCGGGATCTCAGGAACTGCTTTCAAGTGCTCTAGCTGCTTCATGGAAGACATTCAAGGCTGAGTTTACTATTTGTGGGACCTATAAACAGCCATTTATTCCACTCCCCCGGCTAGAACAGTGCTTGCACGCACGCAAGTTCCATGCCACGGCCCCTCATGAGTGATCTGGCTCCAGGAAGCCCAGCCAGCTGCCCCAATGCCTGCCCGGTGTTGCTCGCGTGACTAGGGGCCTGTTGCTGTGCAGTAACCATGGCAACAACTCCCAGGGGGAGCTACTTGCTCCAACTTCCCCTAATGCCAAGGGGGAGAGATGAGAGGAGCTGTTGAGAATTGTTCCCTTTTTCCTCTTTTTTTTTTTTCTTTTTCCCTCTGCTGTGACCTTGACAAAAATAATCTTTGAAGTACTTGCTGGCTATTTTCCTGCCATGGGACTGGAAGAAATCAAGATAGTCAGGGTTTGCCTGAGTACAACTCAGAGCGCTGGCCTGCCTGTGTGCAGCGGGTGGAAGGGGTGCCAGGGCAAAGCTGAGGGGCCCTCAGGTCATTGACCCTTGCCTGTACTGACCATCAACCTTAGTAGCAGGTGCTTCATGTTAGGACTTTTAGTAATTAAACATAGATGTGCCTTTTTTTCCCCTTAAAAAAAAGGAAGTTTAACCTTAGGGCTAAATCCCTTTTTCCACTTGGGAAAGTGATCTCATTTTCCATGTACCGTGGGTTTTTTGTTTTGTTTTGTTTTGTTAAAAAAAAACAAAAAGAAAGAAAGAAAAGAAAAAAAACTTACAGGAATGAAAAGAGAAAGAAAGAAAAAAACATCCATGATGCATATTTGGAAGATGGTTCCACATGTGCGAAGGAATTTGGCATGACAATTCTGGACCAGAAAGTCAATCTGATATTGAATCCATATGATCCCACAAACAGCATTTTATGGTCTTAGAAAAAAGTCTGCCATGTGAGTTAAAATTAAGGTTGTTTTTGCTTGTGACTAATCTCATAAAATCTTTTTTAAGAAGACATTTTATATACTCAAGCCTTGAACATTTTTCTGGTCTTTGAACTATTATTAGTAGGACAGCATGAGTACGTGGCAAGCACTGAGCTGGGAAAAGCTGCTGCAGGGTCTGGAAAGCACAACTGAGCCATGTCTTCGCCCAGTGGGCTCAATACTAAGGACATGTGCTCTGGTTCAGCCTGCCACACAGCTGCCACTCAACTGAGAGAGAAGAGATGCCCAGCACCATTATTGCTGCCTGAAACGGTCATTAAAACAGAGTTGAGGGCATTCCCTTCCATATTCCACCTACTTACTTCCCTGTTGGCTTTGTTCTCACATAATAGCCTAAGTTCTTGCGTAATGATGATTCCGTGTTCACTAACCACCCCTCAGTGCATCCCAGTATTACTCCCGTCTCTCTCTGGATAGGGGACTGCAGTGGCCTGTGGGTGAAGGGCAATAGCAAACAGTGCAAGTTGTAGTGGCCCAGGTCCCCTCATTCTGGGCAGAAGTGACTGTCCCTGATACACGTACTATGTGCAGGAGACAGCTCCAGGAACTCAGCACTAGGCTGGGCTGGGCTTACTAGGCTACCCTAACCATATCGGCATCAGCTTTCCACCCTTCCGCAGCCTCAGCTCTGATCTCACTCACCCAAGCTGTGCCCAGATCTTGCTGGGCACCATGTGGAGAAATACAAGAGGCTGCCAAACTTGGACATATTCCTCATCGAGATCAAATGTAAGCAGAGCAAAATCTCTGGGGTTTCCCAGGCAAAGCACTTGAAGCCAGCACACCTGAGATATGGGTCAAAAGTGCTGGAAGCCTCTCTGAAAAGCCTGCCATCTGTAAAGGCAGCAGAATGACATTCAAGACATTTAGAAACATTTAGAAATTGCAAGTTTCTAAACCTTCTTTTATTCCACCGGATTACAAGAAGAGCAAAGTGTCAAAGGACCCTCACCTCCCCCTCCATACCTTCCTTCTCCAGCAAGCCTACACAGATCATACCCACATTTACAGCAGCCCTCTTCACCAAGTCAGAAAGAAGATCCACCCAAGCGTCTATCAACAAGTGAATGGAAAAACAGAGAAACAGGATTCTATCAATCTAAAATCCTCTGCACAGTGAAGGAAACAGTCAATAGAGTAAAGAGACACACCACAGAAAGAGAAAGCATCTGAAAAACATACATCCAATGAGGAGTCAATGATTAAAATATATGCAACTCAACTATAAAAAACAAAATTAAAATATGCAAAGAAAGGTGGGTGGCGGTGGTGCTCAGGACGCAGAGGCAGGCAGATCTTTGAGTTTGAGGTCTACAGAGCAAGCTCCAGGACAGCCAGGGATACACAGAGAAACCCTGTCTCAAAAGGCAAAATTTAATTTAAAATATGCAAAGGGTCTAGATAGACATTTCTCAGAAGAAGATACATAAACGTTAATAGATGTAAGAGTACTTAGTCACTAATCATCAGGGAGATACAGACCCATACCTACTTACGAGATGTCACTTCACCCAAGTGGAGTGACAGCTAAAGATGACCGATGGAGGAATGTGGAGTAAAGGAAGGCTTTGCTCCCCACTGATGAAAAGGTGAGATCAGCCATTGCAGAGAAGACTATGGATGTTCCTCCAAACACTACACATGGAGCTACCATATGACCCAGCAATCGTCCTAAAGGGGGTGCATCCAAAGGAAACGAAATCGTGATGTTGAAGAGATATTTCTACCCCTGTGTTCGCTGCAGCTCTAGTCATGATAGCCAAGTAAAGGAAGCAACTCGAGTGTCCGTCAACAGATGAGCAGACTTTGAAATGTGACACATGTATACAACAGAATATTAGTTCGGCTGTCACAAGAAGGCAGCCTTGCCATTTGCAGTAACGTGTGTGAAACTGAAAGACTGCTCAGTAAAATAAGCAAGATATAAAAAGAAAATCATTGCATGACCTCATTTTTCTGTGGAATCTGAAAGAGTGGAATTCACAGAAGAGCAGAGTGATGGTTGCCAGGGGCAAGAAATGAATGTATGGCTTATGACGCAAGGTAGATGAACTTTGAGATATGTTATGTGAAATAACCCAGTCACAGCAGGCAAAGGCTGTGTGGAGTCACATATATGTCCCGAAAGGGTCAGATAAACACAGAGATTGGATGGCAATGAGGGGTACAGAATATTTGAGACAGATGGTGATAATCGGACAACATTATGAAATGTGCTGAATGCCACTGTACTTTTTAAATGGTTAAAATGGTGAGTTTTGTATATTTTGTCACAACACTAAAAGATTTTTTGAAAGTTAACATAAGGCCTGGCAATATAGCTTAGTGGTGGACTGATTACCTAGTACCTATGAGGCCCTGGATTATTTACCAGCATTAAATGTGTACTTACACACACACACACACACACACACACACACACACACACACACACATTAAAACATAACTGTTATTTGAAAAAAATCTAGTTTCTGAAGCCAGTGAGGTATCTTAATGGGAAAGGCATTTGCCACCAAGCATAATGGCCTAAGTTCAACACCCAGGACTTCCACCAGGGTGGAAGGAGAGAACCAACTCCTAACTTTCTGACTTCCACATAAGACAATGGTGTGCGTACAAAATACATATGTACAAATGGAAATCCAGAATCTCACTATGGGTTGCAACCCTACATTGGCATCATGTAACTGAGTGTGCCTCTGTCCCCAATATTGAGAATGTGGAGATAGTCAGATAGTCAGGGAGCTTGCTGGCCGCTTAGCCTAGTCGGAAAGGGGAGCTTCAGCTGCAAGTCCCTGTCAAAAAAAAATGGAGCATGATCAAAGAAGACGTCTACAATTCTTCTCTGGCCTCCACACATGTGTGCTTGCTCTTGTGCCCCTCCCCCCCGTGTGTGAGTGTGTGTATAAAACAAAAAAATTGTTAAATGTTAGATGAATTTTGGTTTGGGATCAGGACAGAATTTCCAAAATGAATCTAAACACAATTCTGTCATTTTAAAATACATATTTATGTGAAGCAGTGTCCTTAATATCTGTGATTTTTGTTTGTTTGTTTGTTATCAAGACACAGTTTCTCTGTTGTAACTCTGGCTGTCCTGGAACTCATTCTGTAGACCAGGCTGGCCTCGAACTCACAGAGATCCTCCAGCTTCTGTTTCCCTCCCAAGTAGGTGTGCGCCACCATCGCCCGGCTTGTATCTGTGATTATGACACCACAATATTAATCAACTCTGGAAAACACTGAAGATACTCTATGCTCTGCAATTTCAAATTTTCACACAAGAGTTAATTCTTTATATAAAAATACATCTATCTCATTAGTATGAAAATTCCCTTTAGTCTTAATTAAATAGTAACCAAAGAAATGTTTTAAAATAAATGTATTTATAATTGAGACGTGTTTCTTTATGTGTTTGGGAGAATTCTAATATTAAAAAATATATTTGTTGCTGCTGTACGTATATGACGTGTGGGCGAACACACACCATGGTGTGTGTGTTAGAAGATGACTTTGTGGAATCTTTGCATGGTTTCTAGGAGACAAACTTGGGTTCCCAAGTGTGCCAAGCACTTTTACCAGCCAAGCCATCTTACCAGCATGAATTGTAATCTTTTCGTTCTTTCTTTCCTTATTTATTTATTTATTATGTTTAGGTATGTCCATTGTATCCCTAATCTCTCCAAGACTTTTAACATAAAGGGGTGCTGGATTTTGCCAAAGGCGTTTTCAGCATTCAGTGAGATAATCATGTGGGGTTTTTTTTTCTTTCAGTTTGTTTATATGGTGGATTACATTGACTGATTTTCGCATGTTCAACATCCCTGCATCTTGGGGGTGAAGCCTACTTGATCACAGTAGATGATCTTCTTGATGTGTTCTTGGATTTGACTTGAGGGTATTTTATTGAGTATTTTTGCATGAGAGAAATTAGTCTGTGATTCTCTCTTTGTTGAATATTTCTATGGTTTGGTTATCGGAGGGACTGTGGCCTCATAACATGAGTTTCACAGTGTTCCTTCCGCTTCTATTTTGTGGAGTAATTTGGGGAGTGTTGGTGTTAACTCTTCTTGGACTGTCTGATAGGATTTGCAGTAAAGCCATCTGGCCCTGGTGTTTTTGTTGTTGTTTGTTTTGTGTTTTTGGTGGGGAGACTTTTAATTATTGCTTCTATTTTCTTTGGTGTTGTAGGTCTGTTTAAATTGTCTATCGGACCTTGAATTAACATTGCTGGGTGATATCTATCTAGAAAATTGTCCGTTTCTTTTAGATTGTCCAATTTTGTGGAGTACAGGTTTTTAAAGTATGACCTAATGATTCTTTGTATTTCCTCAGTGTCTGTAGTTATTTTCCCCTTGTCATTTCTAATTTTGTTGATTTGGATATTCTGTCTTCATCTTTGGTTATTTTGGATAGGGTTTGTCTATCTTGTTGATTTTCTCAAAGAACCAACTTTGTTTCATTGATTCTTTGAATTGTTCTGTTTCTATTTTATTGATTTCAGCCCTCAGCTTGATTATTTCTAGCTGTTTACTCCTCTTGTGTGTGCTTGCTTCTTTTTGTTCTAGGGCTTACAGATGTGCTGTTAATTTGCTAGTATGTGATCTTTCCACTCCTTTTTGGTAAGCACTTTGTGCTATGAATTTTCCTATTAGCACTGCTTTCATTGTGTCCCGTAGGTTTGGGTATATTGTGGATTCATTTCATTGAATTCGAGAAAGTCTTTAATTTCTCTCTTTATTTCAGTAGAGAGTTGTTCAGTTTCCACAAGTTTGTAGACCTTCTGTTGTTTGTGCTGTTGTTGAAATCCAGCTTTAATCCATGGTGGTCAGATAGGAAGCAGAGGGATATTTCAGCCTTCCTGTATCTATTGAGATTTGCTTTGTGGCCTAGTATGTGGTTGATTTTAGAGAAGGTTCCATGAGATGATGAGAAAAAGGTATATTCTTTTGTGTGTGAGTGAAATGTTCTGTGTGTATCTTTAGGTCCACTTGGTTTATAACATCTGTTAGCTCCAGTGTTTCTCTGTTTAGTTTTTGTCTGGTTGACCTGTCCATTGGTGAGAGTGGCGTATTGAAATCTCCCTACTATCAGTGTGTGGGGGTCAATGTGTGTTTTAAGCTTCAGCAGTGTTTCTTTTATAAACATGGGAGCTCTTGTGTTGGGTGTGTAGATGCTTAGAAATGAAACGTTGCCCTGGTGGATTTTCCCTTTGGTGAGTATGACGTGTCCTTCCCCATCTCTTTTGATTGATTTTGGTTTGAAGTCTATTTTGTTAGATATTTAAGTGGCAACTCTGGCTTGTTCTCGGGTTCATTTGCTTGGAAAATGTTTTCCCAACCCTTTACTCTGAAGTAATGTTTATCTTTTATGTTAAGTTGTGTTTCTCGTATGCAACAGAAGGATGGATCCTGTTTTCATGTCTATTCTGTTAGTATGTGTCTTTTTATTGGGAAATTGAGTCCATTGATGTTGAGAGGTATCAACGACCAGTGGTTGTTAGGTCCGTTATTTTGTAGCTGTTGGTTGTATTTGTGTGTGTGTGTGTGTGTGTGTGTGTGTCTGTCTGTCTGTCTGTCTGTCTGTCTGTCTGTCTGTGTTGTGTGAGTGTTTATGTCTCCCTTCTTTTGATTCTGGGGGACTAGGGTTACTCATTTCCTGAGTTTCCATGGTTATAGTTACCCTCCTCGGGTTGCAGTTTTCTTTCTGGTATCTTCTGTAGGGATGGATTTGTAGATAGATATTGTTTGAATTTGGATTTGTCATTGAATATTGTGTTTTCTCTATTTATGGTATTTGAAAACTTTGCTGGATACAGTAGTCTGGGCTGGCATCTGTGATCTCTTAGAGTCTGTAGCATATATTTGTCCAGGCCCTTCTGGGTTCCAGAGTCTCCACTGAGAAGTCCTGTGTGATTCTAATAGGTTGCCTTTACTTGCTTTTCTCTTGCAGCTTTTAATATCCTTTCTTTGTTCTGTATGTTCAGTGTTTTGATTATTATGTGGCAAGGGGACTTTCTTTTCTGGTCCAGTCTATTTGGTGTTCTATAAGCTTCTTGTATCTTAATAGAAATTTCCTTCTTTAGGCTTGGAAAATTTTCTTCTATGATTTTGTTGAAAATATTTTCCGGATTTTTGAGGTGGAATTCTTCTCCTTCCTCTATTCCTGTTATTCTTAGATTTGGTCTTTTCATAGTGTCCTGGCTTTCCTGGACAAGCAGGGCTGGGGAGTTGGTCTTCTGTAGAATTGTAACTTTTCAAAGTACACCTTTGCAGGAGAACAAGACTCTAAATTTGAGCTCATAGTCTGGTTTAGCATGTGTGGTTTTCCATTCTTAGTTTGGTGCAAGGTCATACCCTCTCTAGGTAGAACCCAAAAACTGTGGGCTAACTGGATCCTGTTGTATTCTGTCTCCACAACTGTGACTGCAATAGAAAAACAAATTTTTTGCCATTTGACTGAAGGAAGCAGAAAATCTACCACAAAGTTAACTGAAAAATATTTTAAGGAGAAAAAAAAAAACTACAACAAAAACAAAGCTTGAATGGAAGAAAGCTGTGCAGTGCGGACCCTTCCTGGCTCCTGGAGACAGAAACAAGCTACAGCACAGGGCTGGTAGCTTAGGGAGACACCAAGGGCACTTGCTAGAGTCAGGGTCTCAGACTCCTTCCCCAATTGGGTCCATGGCTCATCCATGGACCCAGGTACTCTGTGAGCATTCACAATCTGCATTTCTTGCAGGAGGATAGAAGAATGCAGCATAGGCATCAATAAAAACCCCCGAGAGGAGACTTTCAGTGTTCCACTGTCCAGTATGGCGTTTGCCATGATAGTGGTTCTCTCTGATGAGGTCTGGCAGGGTTGGCATCTATTAAATATGCCTCCTTGTCTTATTTGCTGACTGATCCAGTAGTGTACAGCTACAGAGTAACCTTATTTTCTCTATTTAAATATTTATCATGTCTCTGTGTGGAGAATCTTCCCAACCTTCTCTAATAGCTCCTTATGAAATACAGTTGTTGGGTAGTTGGACCCACCCTTCCTCTGTCCCCTTCCCGTCCTGCTTTCTGGTGAGCTCTATTTTACTCTCTACTTGAACGAAGTCAACTTTTAAAGATTTCCACACTAAGAAGACATACAGTGTTCAACTTTTGCCAGATGACTAGACATTAATCTTCTGGTTTCCTCTAGGTTGCTGCAAATGTCATATTAGTCAGAGTTCCCTAGAGGAACAGAATGGATAAAATAAATACACATTAAAAGGGTATGCGTTAGACTGGCTAACACAGTCTGATCTAGGTTGTCCAACAATGACTATCTTTATACTCAAGAGGCTGAGGATTCCAGTGCTATCTGCTTAGTCCACAAAGCTATGTGTCAGTGGTCTCAATCAAGTACCGAAGGTTTGAAGGGTTCCTGTAGAGCCACTGGCTTTAGGTTCACCTTGAAAGCCTGAAAGGGCTGGGTTCTGATGGCAACCCAGGATGGCAGCAGTGACAACAGCATCGGCAGTGGAATAGCAACAGGGTAGACGAACTCACCCGTGAGATATGAAAGCAAGCAGGCGGGAAGTAAACACCCCTTTCCCTCAAACTTCCTTACATCTGGGGGTCAATTGGAAGGTACTGCCCACATTTAGAATGTCTTCCAACCTTAATTAGTGTAAGCAGCCAAATCCTCAGAGGCTAACTTTGACCTAGATAATCCCTCTCAGTGTGTTCCACAGGCTTGTGTCTTCTTAACTGATTCCAGAACAAGCCAAGCTGACACCCAATCACAGGCAGTGTTTCATTATTTTTCAATCACTCAGCGGTAGTCCATCGTATCTATGTGTCACGCTCATCCATTCATTCGTTGATGGTCACTCTTTTCATCTTAAAGCTACGCGGAAGAGCGCACAGGAACTGGTTCAGTTTCTTTTAGATTACTGAGTGATTGCTAGATGGTATGATCACTCTGTTTTTACCAGTTTGGGGGAAGTCCGTAATGGCTACATTAGTTTACGTTCCTACCAAGAGTGACTGAAAACCCATTCTTCTCCACTTCCTTGACAGCACCATCATCTTCAGCCTTTCTTAAACAACTCTGTTTTTTGTGAATTATTCATTTATGTTGTGTCTGTGCATGCGTGTGTGGGCGTGTATGCTCACAGGGTGCACATGTGGAGGTCGGAAGACAACATTCAGGAGCCGATTCTCTCCTCCTGAAGTGAGGTCAGTGATAGGGATGGGTTCCTTTAAGAAGGGTCCGCATCCCCACTCCTGAGGACACTGCAAGGTTAGAAACCTCTAATGACAGGAGTAAGAAAAGAGTCTACCCAAGGGAGGACACCTGGGCGGGACAAGTCAGGGATCAGAGGGAGTCCAGAGCAGAGAGAAGACCCCTGGAGTCTATAAAACGTAGAACCCAGAGCCTCCAGGCAGATTCCTGTCTGTTCTAATTAGCTTTGTAGTTTTTTGTTTCTCTCTCTCTCTCTCTTTCTCTCCCTGGTGCTTCCCAGTTCCACCTAGTTTGTAACTGTTGCTTACACTCTATCAGCTGCTCTCTGAGCTAAAACTGCCGCTTTATGTCCAGTGCCCTCAGGTACTCTCCCTAGGGTGCCAGCTGCTTTCACATCCCTGCCCAGCTCTCTTCACTTTACTTTCCTGTCTGAGTGAATCTTCTTCCAGGACATACAATGTTTGTCCATTTCGTTGACAGTACTTGACTGTATTCCTGAATAACGGCTCCTCACCTAAGAGGCCCATAATACTCCCACCATGTGAGCCTCGGGGGGTCGGACGCAGGTTATCGGGCTTGGCGGCCGAGGACTTTAGCTGTGGAGCATCTTGACGGCACTTGTCATCTTTAGACCTTTCTTTGGAGACAGGGTCTCACTATGTGCACTGGTACTCACTGTACGGACTAGACTTGCCTTGAACTCTACCTGTCTCTGCCTCCCAAGGAAGGACTAAAGGCATGGGTGACCACACCTGGCACATTTAATCTTTTTAAGCATAGCTGTTTCTAGCTGGGATGAAATGACACCACACTGTGGTTTGATTTGCATTTCCCCAACTGTCAGTGATGTTGAGCATTTTTTGTATATCTGTTTACAATTTATACATATTCTTGCTATTACGTCCTTTGCACATGTTTAAATCAGATTTTTTCCCACTGTTGAGTTTGTGCATTGCATATTTTAGATATTAATCCTTTGTCAAATGTAGTATGCAGAGACTTTCCCATTGTGTCTTCTGCTTCTGTACTCTGTTATTTTTTTTGCTGTGCAGAAGCTTCTCGGTTTGATAGACCCTCATCTTTCTTTTATTTTTTTTTTTTTGACTATATTTTTGAGGTCTGATCAAAAAGTCTGCAGTGATGTCTGAAACTATTCTGCCATTACAAGAAAAGTTTCCCTTCCTAAAGGAAGTAAACAAGAATATTATAGCATTTTCAATATCCCATGTAGTAAGCTGTGGTTACACCATTTTAAATGTTCATTTTAATAAAACAGAAAATAATTGAGTGTAAAAAGTACCAAGAGGATACTGCCAGGGACTTCTGGGCTCTAGGGAGGATGTATGTTTGCTTCCACAGGAACTAAAAGTGTTCCCTGCAATCCCTGGGTGGCTCCATTTCCACCAAATTGTCTCTTACATGTCCCCGTGCTTTTATGCTCAGTCTCTTAGAAATTATCTTCATTCACAGTATGAAAAGGCATCTTCATGTGACTCTGGCTTGCATTTCTCTGATAATTAGCAATCCTGAACATACTTTACTGTGTATTATAGACCTTATTCTTTCTCTTCTGTAAACTATTAGCTTAAATATTTTTCCCATTTAAAACAATCATGTTTGGACTCATATTTTTTAATTTAGTTTTTTATATGTTTACTGTTGGTTTGGAAAAGCTATTGATATATTCTGGGAAAGTACTTTGTCACTGTGTTGTGAATATTTTTGTGGGACAGTTTTTTATTAAAAAAGTTATTTTGTTTAATATATTTAGCAGAAGTGGAAATGAAACTCAGTAGATACAACTTACTTGTGATTGATGGGTGGATGGGTAGATGATAGATGGCAGACACTGAATATTCACTGATTGTGACAGTGACTCTGGGTAGGTTGCACACCTTTGTTGGTGATAATTCTGAGTATGGCAGAACATAGAAAATTTTCTTTTAACACAAAGGAGCCCAAAGTCAAACACAACACAGCCATTTGCTTCAAAGAACCCACAATTGTGGATATTAATGAGATTCAATGATTATAAACAAGGTAAAATAGAATGTATACATCCATGAACATGTAAGAAAAAGTTTAAAACCTGAATACACCAATAACCACTGAATTGATAAGCGTTAAAATCTAGCCCTTTGAACTGTCACCTCTCCAAATGTGCCCAAGTTGGATGATTTCTAAGGTAAATCAGACTTTCAAGGAACACGTTGCTCTTGTCTTACATAAGTAGATCAAGAAGACAGGGAGGGAATAGGTTGGGTTACTTTTTGACTAGACACCAAAATTTGGAGAGAATATGTTCACAAATTCTCAGAAAAGCTGAAAAATTCCAAAATAGTGTACAAGTCTGAACAATAAAGTGAAGGTCCCCATGTTGCTTCCTCTTGTGATGACGCCTCATTATGTCAGGCTGGTGCTGCTTATATTTCATCACACATGCGTGCTGTGACCCCCGGATAGAGACCCCAGGCTTCAGCCTCACAAACCGTGCCAACTTCTTCTGTCTCCCGTTAATGGGTACCTGTCACAAAAAGGGGATGGGAAGCTGATGTGGGTGTTTCTAGAGCGCATACAAAGCCAGATCGATGTCTGGAAATTTATACAGAACTGACCACCTCTTGTTCTTTTCATTTAGGGCAAACCAACATGATTTTATCTATTGTTTTTTTTTTTCCTCTTAGTCTCTCAATGGCTTTGCTCTGGTGGTGAGTGCAGAAGGAATGATCTTTTATGCTTCGGCAACGATTGTGAACTATCTGGGCTTCCACCAGGTAAAGAAGGAAAAATAACCTTTTGGGAAATTAAATGTTGGGTTCCATGACTTTGTAAATGTGTATTGTCTTCCGAGTTTGAACTAAGTGTGAGCGTTTCATGTCATATGGCTCAGCTTTGTCTAGTGACAGCATGCAGTGGAGCATTTTGGTTCCGGGTAACCCCGAGTGGGTGAGACGCTACTCTCAGCTTCTCATGTGCTCAGCGCCATCCCATTTGGCAACTACATGTCCTAAACTCCAGGTACTTAGTGTGTTCCAGACATAATGTCTTCCAGAAGTGCCCTTATCAAATTCTCAAGCTCTTCACTGAGGCAATGACATGGCCAGCCCAGGTTATATGACTCCAGCCCATGGGGCAAAGGGCTGGGGCCCAGATGCCTCAAATACCACATCATGGAAGCTGACTCATCCACAAACAGATACAAGAAGACCACGTGCTCAAGGCGCAGAAAGGAATGAGAAAGTTTTTCCTGTTTGTACTCAGGAAGGAAGAAGCCTCAATAGGAAGCCAGGTCAAGTGAGAATCCAGATCTGCATTACTGTGGGGACGAGGCTGTGCCCTGCTCTAAACTGCTTTATATTGTGTGAAATAGCACCTTCCGGGCTGTGCCTTTCCCTGGATGACCCCATGTTACAAGTAGTATTTGGCTTCATAACTATTTTCCTTACTGTGCATGTAGACATCACCATTTAGCCAGCCCTGACCATAAAGCATGAACTGATAAATAGCTTATTATTAAATGTAAAAACGTACTATCTATAAACATCAAAATAGACTAGGAGCATATGAGCACATGGGTGAATGAAAGCCATTATCAGAAAACCTAGACCAAGAACTTGTTAACACACCAATAAAGAAAGGTACAGTATCCTCACCCGATATAGTAGTTTAAATGAGAACTATCCCTGTATATTCATGTATTTGAACAGCTGGTCCCTACTTGGCAGTGCTGTTGGGGAAGGTTATGGGAGGTATAGCCTTACTGGAGGATGTCACTGGGGGCAGCTTTCAGAGTTCATAAGCCTTACCCCACTTCCAGTTTGATTCTCTCTGCTTCGTGTTTTTGTTGAGGATGTGATCTATCAGCTCCCTGCTCCTGTTGCTATGCCTACTGCTTGCTGCCATGCCTCCTTGCCATGATGGACTCTTAGCCCTCCAGAACGATAAACCAAGTAAACTCTTTCTTCCATGAATCACTTTTGGTCATGGCGTTTTATCATGGCAACAGATACACCTAGACTCCATAAAAAGGACATCTAACATAGTAAGGGTGATGACCCTCCTTTTGCCTGTAATCTGACTATCTGGTGTGGCACCTAGGGACTAAGAAAGAACTCCCTAACTCAGGGCTTCGTCTCAACTTGCTCCTCACTGTGACTCATATTGGCTATCTGCCCATCCATCTTTCCGTTTGTCCATCCATTCATCTGTCCACATGGACCTGGTCTTGCAACTCACCTCTACGTCCTCTAGGATCCTGGGCTTTGCCTATGCAACTCAACTCAACTTTCAGGCCCAGCTCAACACTGTACCCCTGCCTGGATCTACATACCCTCAACAGCTCTGCAATGGAGCTATTAATCTTTTATCTATGCACTGCAGAAATTTTCTTTCTGTCTGTATCAGATCTTTGTGCCTGCCTCTGCCTCCACCTCTGCCTCTGCCTGTCTCTCTGCCTCTGCCTCTGCCTCTGCCTCTGCCTCTGCTTCTGCCTCTGCCTCTGCCTCTGCCTCTGCCTCTACCTGTCTCTTTGCCTCTGCTCTGCCTCTGCCTCTGCCTCTGCCTCCAGTAAGGACCCTTTAAACTCCTTGATCTTTGCTGTGACTTCTTTAACACTTTTGTATCCACTCTATAGCCTACATACAGATAGATTAGATAGATGGATAGATAGATAGATAGATAGATAGATAGATAGATAGATAGATAGATGATAGATTTACTATGTGATGTATAATGTTGATTTAAGAGGTAGTATTAGTAATAGGTGACTGATAGACAGGCAGATGATAGATGATAGATGAATTTATTAAGTGATGCATGATGTTTGGCCAGAGAGTTAGTATTAGTAATTAAGGTTGAAATAGAAGAGCCTGTGTTTTCCATTTGCCAATTATCAAGGGAAATTGAAACAACTCAAAAAATAGCAACCAACAAAACCAATATAGCTCATAAATTTATTATTCAATCAATTCTGACATATGAAAAGAAACGAACGTGCTTGTTTATGTTTCCTACATAGCACATTCAAACCAGCTACTACACAGTAGGGCTTCCAATCTAGAAACTATCACAAGCGGGCAAATGAACTCACAGGTTCACCAATGAAGCAAAACTGGTGGTGGTGGTGGAGTGGGGGGGGGGGGTGTGCGTCAGCTGCATTCAACAGGCCATTCCATAGAAGCATTCTCTCTGAAGATGAGTTCACAGCATTCTAAGCACACAGGAAGCCGAGCCATGATGGCAAGAATGGGCCAGCGGACAATAAATGAATGTAGTCCCTCCCAGAAAAGCATAAGAAAAAAAGATCCTCTAAAAGAAGCTTGGAAATAAGTATTTAAAATAGCAGGGGACCAAGTGTATGCTTTTAATCTCAGCACTCAAGAGGCAGAGATAGGCAGATCTCTGTGAGTTCGAAGCCACCCTGGTCTACATAGGGAGTTCCAGGACAGCCAGCACTACATAGTGAGACTCTGTCTCAAACAATGGGGTAGGGAGGCCGAAGAGATACTCAGCAGGAAAAGGCAGCTGTGGCCAAGCCTGACAATGTGAGCTGTCTCCTTGGGATCTACATAGGAGAAGGAGAGAATTGACACCTACCAGCTGTCTTCCCGCCCCATACACACATGAATAAATGCATGTGATAGAACTGACATAACTAAAGCTTTAAAGGGCAATATAAATGACCATAGCCTTTAATGGAAAAAAAAAGAACAAGTAGAGCTTTTAAAGTGAGGAAGACAGTGTGTTCATCGGATCTGGTCTCTTGTCCCTGGGGCGGCACCGACTCCTGGGGCAGCCTAAGGCTTTATTGAGCCGTTTCTGCCTCTTGCACACAGAGGTTGTGTGGTCATCTCACTGTTTAATACGAAGAATCTGTGTCATCTGGCGTAAGACAGTACTGGGGTTCCAAAGGAAACGGTGTCTGGGAGTGAGCAGTAACAGAGCTCTGAAAGGGCACTGGCTGCAGTGTGACGTGCCACCATGTGCAGATGACACTGCCGCACAAAGGCGAGTCTCACTGCTGTGATGGTGGGCAGGAAGGTATCCCAAAGACTCCAGCGTTTACCGGGTTCAACCTGTGGTATGCAGCATGAATCATAATTTAGGGATGTTCAGGAGGCTCCAGCATCATGCTTCCTGAAATAGGGATTTATTCAACCCAGTCAACTTCTGTGATGCCTCGGGGTCAAGGTTTTGTTAGGGCAGCAGAGACCATAATGGCCGAACCTGTAATCCAAGCATTGGAGGGGCTGGAAGCAAGAGCATTATGAGTAAGGGGTCAGTCTAAACTGAATATTGAGAACCTCTCTATTTTTTTTTTTTTTAAAAAGAAGCAAATAAGCTAAAATGAGGGCTGGTGCATTCACTTCTGCCACAGAGTGATTTCTGTGCCTCATTCCCACAATTGCTTCTGGAGAGCTGACCTTGGACATCAGTAATCAGACACAAGCCATATCCGACCCACTCTTCGGCTTTGCTTCGGGCTGTGTCTGAGCATTCCTTTGTAAAGTGTGCCCTCTAGATTGGTACACCTTCCACACATTTCTGCTACCTCCTGGAGCGTGTATCTTATTTGATAGGGTGCCACGGAGCTTATTCACAAAGTTATAGGCAATGATAAGAATTTGGGGTGAAACATGAAGGATTTCACGAACTCTGAGTGAGATTTCTTGTTACATTCTTGAAATATAACATTTTTCTAAGGGCTTGGTTACTAAGGGACTTTATCTGAGAAAAGAATATTCTAGTTATTATATTCATTCATCAGGAAAGGATAAAACCTAGAAGTAGGCCTTTTAGGATAATCCAGCCCTATAGGGTTGCTGTCAGGCCTCACAGGACATTAGCAAGCTGAGTTCCCAGTGTAAAGAATATACAGCTTCTTCCTTATGAGGATGAGGAGGGTCATAGGAGACCTTTCCAACTTCATGGGTTATCTGTACATGGCATGTTCAAAACCTTAATGTCAAACTTTACAGGCCAAAGTTTCTACTCTGTCCACCAGACAGTTATTAGAGAGGACTCCAGTGCCTGAAAATTTTGGCTTCCTCTCAAGTCTGATTTTCTTTAAGGAGGAAAGAGGACCAGAGAGAGGCTCATGGTGGGTCCTAGATGCATCATGGACCCGGGTAGGTTGAAGTATATGACACAGTGGGCATGAAGTACCAGAGGTGATTAAGCAAAGAGAACACCTCTACCTGAGTGACCTTGGCTCTGAGGGCATGATACCACGAAGCCAGATCTGGGGACCACAGAGTGAAGATGCCCTGGGGTTGCATGACCATGAAGGTGCTTCCTTCCAGGGAGGGTTGTCGGAGCCTCAGTAGTAAAGGTCTGTCTTTATTTACATGCGTGACTCGCTTTAGAATGGTGGGTCTGGGGATCCTGTGGTTCTTAATCACCAGAAGATGAAAAGTCAGGATGAGGCTAAGGCAACTGCTTCTGTGTTTCAGACAGATGTAATGCACCAAAACATTTACGACTACATCCACGTGGATGACCGACAGGACTTCTGCAGACAGCTACACTGGGCCATGGACCCTCCGCAGGTGGTGTTTGGGCAGTCCCCACATGCTGATACAGGTGGGCTGGCTTCTTTGGCATCCACATTCTCCTATAGCCACACGGAATTTCCTTCAGGACTCTGCTTTCTCTTGACCCCTCCTCTCCCAACTCCTCCAGTGAGCAGCGGATCCAGCAGCTGATCTGTGTGGCTACTGAGGGCTGCAACAGGAGGTTGCAGGATAAGGAGTTTGGTCACAGTGGCCAGGCAACACCCTTCTCAGGAAAGTGTGTGTGGCTGCCAGAGCGTTTCTAGTCTCTTTTATACAAATCTTGTTGCTGGGCAAGCAAACAGGTTACAAAAGCCAATTGAGATACAGTTAGTAAAGCCATAAAATTTTTAAATTAATGACTTACTGGAGACAGGAGTGTAGTGGGCTGTGGTTAAATCAGCAGTGACTGCAGACTGATGTTCTCTCTTCTTGCTGTCCTCTGAGTGCTGACACTGGGACCTTGGACTAGCAGCTCTACAAGCATCGTCCTTTACCCTTTTGTCCTGGTTTACTGATTACTAGAAGGAAAACTCTTGCACAGTGAGAGATCGACATGAGGAAGTATCTTAGCCAGCCGTTTGTGAGTTTGAAACATAACATTCTGACCTTTTGTTGATAATAAATAAAATACTTCCTGTTGACATTCGGGCATTGTTGTTGAGGACCCCCAAAATTTGGAATGTTGGCCAAGGCTGGGAAAAGCAAGCTGTTTCACCTGCTGTCCAAGCTCTGTGGCTGGACTGCCTGGGGCTAGGGGAGTGCAGGTTCAAGATAAAAATCAGGAGCTGGCAGTTGCTGGAGTAGCTTGTGACTTTGAGGCATATAGTTTGAAGCAATTGTAGAGGCAGGTTAATCATGAGTTAAGCATGAGTTCATAAAGAAGAAAAACAGATCAGCCTTTAACCAAGGCTACAGGACAAACACGTTATCCAGGAAGCAGGTTACAAATAACGTGTAAAGTCACACAACCGAGCCAGGCGATAACAAGGCCCTTTGCATAGTGCTTGCTCCACTCGCCTCTGCTTTTCCTATGGCAGATACCTGAGCTACTCCGCTCATAGAGAGAAAAAGGTTATTTTGGTTCATACTCTGGAAGGCTTCAGTCCATTAACAGTGGATCCTTTGCTTTTAGGCCTTTAGTGAGGGGCGGCACATTATATATAGTGGGAGAGTCTGGTGAGGCAAAATCCTTATCTGGCATCCAGCTCAGAGGGGAAAAAGAAGGGAACTGGGTCTATTTCAGTTTCTTTAGCTGTTGCTGCAACAAAATACTTGACAAAAGCAGCTTAAGAAGGAAGGCTTATTTTTGTACACTGTTGGAAGGTGTAACCCACCATGAAAGAGGAGGCGTGGCGGCAGGAGCATGAGGCAGCTGGTCACATCGAATTCAGGGTTTGGAAACAGAGAGAGGGATGCCGGTGGATCTTCCCACCACAATGAACCCAATGTAGACTCGCCCTCCCAGAAATGTAGGTCTGTTTCCTGGGCTATTGTAGAGCCTATCAAGTTGGCAATCAAGGCTGATAATCGCAGCTCTACACCTTGTCATGTTAACACCCACTTAAAATTGTAACAGGGCCCCATACTATCTCT
The DNA here is from genome assembly GCA_026225945.1 of Cricetomys ansorgei. Classification (NCBI taxonomy): domain Eukaryota; kingdom Metazoa; phylum Chordata; class Mammalia; order Rodentia; family Nesomyidae; genus Cricetomys; species Cricetomys ansorgei. The sequence goes on along the minus strand of JAMJFZ010000239.1, from coordinate 5,676,111 downwards.
CAAGGACATGCCCCCCAAAGCCCTAACACCTCTCACTGCCTCTTAGGCTCCACCACCAAACTCCACCATCATAGGCTGCAGTCCGTGGGCCTTTCAAGGATATCCAAGATCCAGATTCCAGGCTCTGCCGTATTTAGTATTTTCAATACCTCCTAAGAGGCTAAGAACTTGTCACTTGTTTTACAAATTCCCTCAATCCTCTTATCTGCCAGGCAGCTTCTTTGGCCAATTTACATTTAACTGAAAAACAAAACACTTCAGGGTAGTAGTTATCCTTCATGCACTAGACCCCTGGAATCACCCCCAACCCCTACCCCCGACCCATCAAATCCACTGTGCCCAAGTGACAAAGTAGTAGATAGCAGTGTGCTTGGAGGAGAGAGATGCATGTGGGTCCTGGACTCCACCCCATAGTTCATGCAGATGATGATTCCCTACAGAAACTTTAAATAATTGAAAGAAAAATTTCCACCCAACCTCAACATCCAACAACATAGTTCATCTTAGATCTAAGGTGCCTACGTGTCATATCATTTATACAGCTCAAATGACACTAACCAACTGACCCTTCGTCACACGTGCAGCAGTGCTAAAAATCAATGCCATCAGAACAGGGTCAGTGAAAGCAAAATCCACCAAAGCACTGTCTCCTGGGGACATGGGGGAGAGCAGAGGCTTGGAGACTCGAGGAGAAGCATGCATTCCAGACAGAGTGGCATGCTTGTTGCAAGCTCTGTGGCGGCCGGTTACGTGTCCCGCAGATATCCACCATCTTCATAGCTCTAGTCTGTTTCCCAGCCTCGGCATCACGTTTTACTCTGTGTTATTTGCATTATCTTAGCAGACAATACCATCCTGGGGAAGCTGCTCAGGGCCCAGGAAGGGGGCAAGAGCTTGCCCTCAGAGTTCTCAGCCTTCCTGACACGCTGCTTCATCTGCCGTGTTCGCTGCCTGCTGGACAGCACCTCTGGCTTTCTGGTGAGTGGGTGATTGCCAGGGACGTACGGACACGTTCTACCCTGGCGAAGAGAAGATAGGGACAGAGTATGTAAGCACTGAGCTGAGGCTGCAAGCAAGTAAAAGAGCAGATCTGGACTTTGACAGCTGGACCTTGATAGGTAAATGAGGAGGAAACGAGAGGAGTCCTGAAGTATTACACGAAAAGCAGATGAACGATTTAAAAATGAACAACAATTTTCAGTTCAGATCTAGTTGTACGCGTGTTTAAAACTCATTTTAGGTCTCTTCTTGGGCTGGAGATGTAGTAAATTAGCAGAGTACTCCCGTAGCACGCGCGAAGCCCTGGATTTGATCCCCACATTACATAAACTCTATACAGCGGCTCACACTTCAGATGCCAGCACTTGGAAAGTAGAAGTAGGAGGATCAGAATTTCAGTTACCCTCAGCCACACAGCAGAAGGCCGGCCTGGGGCGTACGAGACCCTGTCTCTAAGTCAACAAGCAAGGCCATTTTCTCAGCGGGTGACTTGCTGTCAAACCCGAGCACCCGAGTTTCATCCCTAGGACCCATGTAGTGGAAGGCGAGAGCAAACTCCTAGAAACTGTCTTCTGGCTGCCACATGTGCACCACAGCATCGCTGAGTACGCCGTCCAAGCTTTGGGTTGCAGCTCTTTCCCTCACAACTCTTGGGCTTCCACCCTTTTCAATTTAATAGTTCTTTTCCTTTACTGTTAGATTTATGTATTTTATTCTTTTATGTGAGAGCATTTTGCCTGAATATATGTATGTACCATGTGCATGTTTTGTGCCCACGGAGATCAGAAGAGGGCAGCAAATCCCCTAGAATTGGAGTTACAGGTGGTTTTGAAACCATGTGGGTGCTGTGAATTGAACCCAGGTCCTCCACAAGAGCAACATGTGTTCTTAACCACTGAGCCATCTTTCCAGTCCCATGTTTCCACTTTTTATGTCTGACTGTTTCCTCTTCCACTTCTATATGGAAAGGTGCGGGGGGAGGGGGAGTTATCCTCCTGGGACTTAGAAAAACAAGGACTCTGGAACCTGCCTACCTTGGCAGACTACATTGCATTCTCCCTTTCAGAACCTGAGCCCCTAATTCCTATATGTCTCCTCTCCAAGGCATCACAGCTGTCTGAGTGCCCTGAACACCCTACATTGTCTTGGCTAGTATTCATCTTTGAGTCCTGACTGACCTCAACTCCTCAAGATCAGGATCCTTGGACTCAGCTCCCTAGACTGATTTGTGGACCCAGGACCATGAGATCCTGTGGCCATTGCATATGGTTCTCCTGGCCCACCTAGAACAAGCCTGGCATATGTGTCCCATCTGTCTAACCTGGACAAAGGTTCTGGAGGGGTTTCTATCTACACAGACCGTGCTAAGGGTTGTGGGGGAGGTTCCATCTCCAACTGGACGGAGTTTCCAGGGGGAGAAGCTATCTCCTTCATCTGAACTACTGAGCCCCAGAAGACAAGCTCTAGGTCTGCAGAGCCCTACAGAGCATCTACCAAGCTGGCCTGACAATTCCTGTCAGGCTTATTGCCCACTTGGGAAAGAGACCTGTATGAGGTCTGCCTGGAGCCTCAGTATACCCTTTTGTTCTATCACAGTCTGTGGAGATTACACCAGCTTCGCCCAGCTCTATATCCACAGCTCTGTGAGCTATCCCCAAGCTGACTCTCATTCCACACACAGGACAGAAGATCACACCCTATGTTACTAACTTAGGACACTTGCCTTCCCTCTACCCACCATGTACTCAGTTTTCTCCAGACAGTTCACAGGAAAAGGGGGTCATACCAGCTGGAAGGCCAGGGGGGTTTTATTTTCATTAACCTTTCCTTGTTCATTAGTTGGTTTTATTTTTTCATGAATGGTTGTCTTTTAAAAATAAAGACATTAATTATCCATAATGCCAACTCAGTGTCTTCAAGATCAGAACAGGAAAATCAGAATGTCCCTTCCCAGTAACACTCAGGTCCACTCCAGACACACCCTTCACACATGCTTCCAAAGCATAGCTGCATGGTGGGATGATAGCTTCTAGGCCCACAGTCCATACCCGTGGCTGTCCTTATCTGGTCCCCCTCTGCCTAACCCTTCCAAACCAAGTTCCCACCTGCCTCACGTTGAGTGAAGGTACAGAGAAACCACCCAACAAGTCTACTCCTTGGGTGGAAAGAAAAGTTCATTCAAACTGCCAAGGCTATCTCTCAGGGGATCAGAGAAAATATCAAAAACTGGAGAAAGCCTTGTTGGATTTATAGCAGGAAGAAGCCTGGAGGTTTATAGTAGTGGAGAGGAGGCTTGTAGGCCAGAAGAGGCTTTGATATGTGTTACAGGTATATGTTAATAGGGACCTGTCTTAGTTAGGGTTACTATTGCTATGATGAAACACCATGACCATAAACAAGATGGGGAGAAAAGGGTTTATTTAGTTTACACTTCTACACCCTAGTCCATCGTCGAAGGAAGTTGGGACAGGAACTCTTAGCCAGAGTTTAGAGGCAGGAGCTGATGCAGAGGCCATGGAGGAGTGCTATATATTGGCTTGCTCAGTTTTCTTTCTTATAGGACCCAGATTCACCAGCCCAGGGGTGGCCCTGCCCACAATGCTTCACAGGCTTGCCTACAGCCAGTCTTAAGGAGACACTTTCTCAGTTGAGGCTCCTTCCTTTCTGATGATTCTAGCTTATGTCAAGTTAACATAAAACTAGCCAGAACAGGACTGAAAGGTAATGTGGGGATTTTGATATGTGTTACAGGTATGTGCTAGTAGGGAACTAGATGCCCCATTGCTGTGGGGAGGTAGTTGGCTGTGGGGGCGGATGGGAAGTGATGGCTCTTTCTAACGGAAATGCTAAATATCAGCTTTGTTTATTATTAGTGATCCTTCTGGCTACATGCTGAGCCCAGACTGTCATTTTGGGAGTTGGAACCTAACACTCACCTTAGGTTGACTTTGCCCAGTGATGGTGGCTGAATGTGGTAACAATTCATAGTGTACGGCATTATGATAAATGTTTGGCCAGTTATCAGGGAAATGGTAGCTGTTCTGTGCGCCTGGATTGTATTCTATTGCTCATTTCTGCCATTGATAAAGCAGCATCACTACTGCTGGTTACAAAAATGAAAACTTGATCCTTAGTAAGCATAGTTTGGGATCATGAGACCCAAAAGAACAGAAAAGAAGATGCTGGAGGGACAATGGCGAGCCAGCCTTCATGACCTCAGGCCTAGGCCTGATCTTACATGTCCCCACCCCTGCCTGTTGTCCTGCACCTGGGGCTTCATGCAAGAGACTGTTGCCCATGACTCTGTATGTGTTATCACCACAAACAGAATCACTCATCTTCTATCTAGGCAATCAGTAGGTAATAAAGGCTCTTGTTCTAACAATGCTTCAATCTAAGTTTAAGTGTATTGGGAGAGTTATCATTTTGAATTCTATTCTTAAGAGGGTGTTTTACTGTATAATAGAGCAGAGAAAGACTTAGAATAAAACGGAAACAAACACACCCAATAGAGGAAGTAGTTTGATTTTAAAGTTGCAAAAATGTCTACAGAAATAAATGTCCTCAGCAGCTTAAGTTACCTGCATAAAGCCTGCAGAGATCTAAGCCAGCCAAAATTCCAACATTAATGGAAGAGGGGCTCCTGAGGCCCCCACCTCTTGTGAGGAACTATTGGCAGGTTTATGGCTAGGACAAGTCATTTGGGGAAGCCAGCATAGTAACTGGTAGGCAGCCCAAGTCTAGTGGATGACACCACTCTCGGGTGCATATCTTGTGCATATGGGAACACTAATTGGACTTAGTAGGTGTTTTTTTTTTTTTTAAATGAAAGGAATACGAAGGAGAAGAGGATTTACTGAGGAATGGGGGAGTTAGCAGGGAGATTCTGGGTGGAAATCATCAAATCACATTTTATATATGTATGAAATTCTCAAAGAATAAATAAAAATATTATAGCTAAAAAGAAGTATAATTGCATTCCTCCATTCAAACCTATTATCCCATAGCAATTCATAAAGAACCACTGATACTGGGCTAACTTAGGCACTTCATAGGCCCTTTCCACTTCATCCCAAAGTATGGGCAGGGGGGCCGCCTGCCCAGCGTCAACTGTTAGAACTTTAAGATCTGATTGACCTTATGTCAATAGTTCAAAGTCAGCCATAGTGGGACTATTTATATCAAAGAAACTGAAAAACACTGCAAATCTAGAATTGTTTTCCCTACGGCTGGGCATTGACTGTTTCCCAGCACACAGCTGTGTAAAACTCCCCACACCAGGTATGTGATTGGCACTCATGAGGTGGATCCTTGCAATTATTTGTTCATTCCACAACCAATGGATGTACTCAGGATGGATGAGTAGCTGGGCTGGAAAGCTGGGAAGGAGGGAAAGGGTACAGGAAGAGAAGCTGGATTCATAAAAGGATAGGAAGGGTATGGGGCCATGCTGCTAGGTCATCTGAAGGCAGTAGAACCAGAAGCAACTTGAGAACTAATTCAATAATTTATCAGCCTTCCCTATATAAAAATATTTCTTATTTTCTTTTATCACAAAGGCCTAAGTTCTTTGCTGGCATTTAAATTTACACTGTATATTCTAGGTTAATAAAATCAAGTGAAGAAATAAAAGTGAAGAAATAGAAATTTGGAAATAGAAAGCTAAAGCTAGATCAGTTCTCAGGGCTAAGTTCTAGGGAACTCCTGCAAAAGATGGCTGATGGCTGGGTATAGGCCAGTGACAACCCAGGTAGATGTGTGCTTGTATCTGTGTGTGTGTGTGTGTGTGTGTGTGTGTGAGAGAGAGAGAGAGAGAGAGACAGAGACAGAGACAGAGAGAGACACAGAGAGAGAGACAGACAGACACAGAGACAGAGAGAGAGAGAGAGAGAGAGAGAGAGAGACACCATGCTCATGAGTGAGATAATGCTATCCATAAACAGACTTGAGACTGCCAATGAAGTAAGTGTAGCCCTAGGGCGGAGCTGGTCCCCAGGAGGCTGAGCTCCACTAAGGTAGTGGAGGCAGGTGTCTCCTAAAGTCTTAGGATGAGACCGGCTTGAGGGTATGGCTACAAAGTTACCGTCACATACTTGAGTCGGCTCAGTGCGTCTTTCTGTCTTTAAAACACCAGACTATGCAGTTCCAAGGAAAACTGAAATTCCTTTTCGGACAAAAGAAGAAAGCACCCTCAGGAGCGGCCCTGCCCCCTCGGCTCTCACTGTTCTGCATTGTGACACCAGTCCTGCCTTCTGTGGCCGAGATGAAAATGAAAAGTGCATTCCTGAGGGCAAAGCACAGGGCAGACATCGTGGTCACAGTGGACTCAAGGTGAGCACGAACCGTCACATCATGACATTAAATCATGACAGCAAAATGGCCTGTAGTTTGTAATTTCCTTTTAACTTTTTCATCAGCAAATAATAAATGTAAAGTTTGGTATTTTTTTTATGTACCTGATGACTATTAGGGAAAAGGATCTTTTCAAAATTGGTGCAAACTCTTTCACCACACACTTTGATTGCAACTGCTCTAAAGCTGCCCGTAACCTCCAGGCTCACAGTAAGCTGCCACAGAGAGGTCATGGTAGGCTTGTCACCTCTGCGGGCCCACCTTCTCCTCAGTTAGTTAGTGTTGGGCACAACACAGATAGATGTCTAGTGGGAACATCTCAGGTTTCTAGGCACCCGTCTGGTCCGTCCCGTGATAGTTTCTCATTTTGGGTGTAGAAGATACACCTAGTTTGGGAGCCATGTCTGTAATTCATGGATCCATTTTCATTTCAAATGCTATGCATATAGAGTGATTTTCTACTCAGTATAGTGACAGGGGACTCTAGAGCAGAGGGCGCTGGGAGACGGCAGCGCCCAGCGCTGGATCTGATTTCTGTTGTGTGACAGTATTCCTGGCAAGACATGAACAAATGTCTATTTGCCTGGGATAGTGAACAGATGACAGACCAAAGCACGGATAGCACCAAAGTCCAACTTGGTGGGCCAACGAGTTCTATCAGGGTTACTTACAGGGCTGTGGCTAAGGGGTTAGATACAGGAACAAGAATAAGTCAAATACAGTTGCTAAAAGCCCACTAAAGCCCGCACCAGCACGAGTAACAGCTTGCAAAAATTGGAAATGTGGAGCACACTGCGTAGCCTTCAGGCAGCTCGATAGGTTGGAGAATGGCCTTTCCTGGTGGCTCAGTTGGTCTGAGCCTCTTGTAGGTAGCTCAGTTTGTCTGAGGGTCTTCTAGGCAGCTTGACTTGTGAGAGACTATCAACAGTTTTACTGCTTGTATACCCTTGGGAGATGCTAACTGAATCTGTTCGGTTTCAGGGACTTCCTGAAGCTATTTTGAGTTATTTACTTCCATCTTAATGATATTCCCTGCAGGATAGAGTGTTTTACCTTGCCTTAGAACATCTTGTTTCACTTTCCTATAAACATTCTATCATTAAATATTCCTTTTTACATCCTATGTTTTAAGGAGCTTCCATCTGAGTGGAAGGTTTTAATCCAGGAGGAAACTGCTATACAACAATTTCCCATATAGATTGTAGGCAACACTTCTGTTCCACTATTATAGTAGTAGTCAAAACAATTCCCAGTCACTTGCTCATCCTTTGGTGACTGACCCAAGCCCTAACCTGAGCCATGGTGCTCTTCTCATAGAGGAAGTTGTGAGCTTTTCTCTGGCTTTGGTTGCTGGAGGAGTCTTGGGGAGGGGGCCTCTGGGACCACACTTTCCTCATCAGTCTTGTCCCCTCCCACAGTAAAGCCCTCATGAGGGCAGATAAATGCCTTATCAGGGAATTTCAGGAGGCAGTGGCCATTCTACTGGCCTCCCCATCCTGACCTAAGGATGTCATGTCCCAAGCATCCCGGGACAGTGCCACCCCTCCTGATCCATCGACTACTCTGTGCTCTCCCTTGGGCCACTGGCTGAAAGGGAAGGGATCCTGTTTGCTCTGCAGCACCAGACCTCTTCTTCTATCATCCGTTGTGGCGTCTCTGCTGCAGAGAGCCCATGGCCTCGGTCCCCTGTAGTTATCCTTGGAGAAGACCACTTGTTTGACCTAAGTTTATGTTGTATTCCCACTTTGCAGGACAGTAAACACTAGGTGGGAAAGAAACCTCAGCAGGTTACTAATTTAGCACATGAATGCAAGTCTGTTAACTGGTCCTCGTGATTTGCCAAGGCTGTACAAACTCTCAGAGACACAGAACTCACCAACACATACAGTATGCACATTTAGAAGGCATGTTAGTAAAAGTTAGCAAATGATTCTGGCAATGGTAGAAATACTCATTGTTTCTGCCCTTCTTCCTTAGCTGAGCACCTTGGCCTGTTTATCTCGCTCTTAGATCGTGCTTTCTAGATGTTCCCCAACCAAGAGAAGTTTCCTATGGATATATACAGTGACCAAGGACATTCACGACAGACTCAGAAACGCAGATGGAATGCAGGTGGCCACATCCCTTAGCGGAGCCATCTGCCTCTAGGAACACTGTCACCAGTGGCGAGCTTGTCCAGTTATTGTCAGTGGCAGCTTCTGTTGCTGCTTATACAGATCTGTGCTGCACTGTGATTTCTAGTTTGTCTTTTGGTCCTACTTGAATTTCTTCTTTCATCATCATTACATCTTCTTCTTTAGATTTGAACCTGGACTGACCCTTGAGTACCCAGTCTGGAAGGGTTAAGGACTCCACATTGCCTCCCACCATTTGTTTCCTCCCTATCAACCTGTTTGAACTTCCTGCCTCATCATTGTGGCAACTTCACAGTCACCAAGCACTTGCGACTTAGCCCCTAGTTACCTACCTTACCCCTGACGGTGAGGAGGTCCTTACCTAGACATCCCCTGATATCCAGATATCAAGTGTCTATGCTCTCATGAGAGCCAGTATGAGGAGCCTGGCTTATCCATCAGCCAATTCCAGCAGCCATTTAAGTGCAGCACCTGAAGCCCGCCTCTCTTCACCTGCCCGGCATCTGCAACTCACCGCCCACTCCTGCAAATGACGTGTGAACAACAGTGGTCACACAAATTGTCCTTTCTGCACTTTGCTTTCCTAGATCTGTTGTTCTCACTTCTGCTCAGTGCCTGAATGGCACTGAAGCCAGAGTTGCACCCTCATGGTCTCCTGGGTGGAGGGCATATGAGATTAGCTTCCAGGGATGGAAACGGGATAGAAGATGACTTAGGAAGTTCCCAACATGAGCCAGTACACTGAGAACATCAGACTTCTAGAACATTCTAAAATTAAGTTTATGTACTTTCTCACTTTTTAAGTGAGCAACGGGGAAAACATAAATGTCATGGCCTAGCCAGAGCCCAGTGGTTTGCACAGCTTAGCAGATTGCAAGGGTGAGCCCCACTTATGCAGGGCTCAGGGAGAAAAATCTGTATGTATCAACCTCAAGGAGTACTCTGCCTTTGTTCACTGAGTTTTCTGTTTTTAAAGGCTAACTTGGCTTGATTTCATCAGAGATTCACACAAACTGTCTCTTTCTGAATGCTTTTCTAGTCCCAAAACAAAGCTCTGGGAACACTATTGCTGTGCTCAGAGCTGGGCCTGGAGAGAGACCTCTACTGCACCCTGAAACCCAACCAGGAAAATGCAATTTCTCTCACCATTCCCTTCTGTCTTGGAGGCACGATGGGCACAAGATTAGGTACACAGACCACTCCATGTCAGACAGACACCTAGATGGATTTGTAGGATTTCTGAAGACAGCAGCCCTTATAAGCAGGTGTCATACTATGCAAAATATTGAGACTCTTAGGGAGAACCTGGTGTTCAGGACTCTGCCCCCTCTGCTTTGAGAGGAATTCAGAATCGCTGTCAGCAAGCACTCCACACGTCATTCTCTTCAGGGGCAGAGATGGTGGTGCCAGGCCCTAGAGCTGGCTCTCTCCGAGCAGCCGTGTGGTTATTGCAAGAGAAACTGCTGTCTCTCACAGCTTTCTTAAATGGGACTTAGTGTTGGCTGTTCCTCTGTATTTCTTCAGCCTGCTGTGCTCTTTTACCTACCTGCCAAAATTTATCTCAAATCCTCAAAGCAATACTTGCCATAGTTTTGTCATTGTCCATAGATACACAGTGAGAAAAATATGCTTCTCAGAGAGTATACATTCCCAGCAGTGCCCCTGCAGGCCAGGCTTCTCTCTCTCTCAGTCTCAGCTCTTCACAGACCCCAGGGACAAAGACGTAAGTCACACAGCACAGAGAACTCTGGGTGAGTCATGCAGATAGAATTTGAAGCTCAGCACTGGCACCCAATAGAGGGCCATCATCAGGCAACTCACTTAAATTTCTCCTTCAAAATGCAAAATGAGTCTATCAAGAGGACTCAAATTATTCTAAATAGAATTTAAGAGCAAAGTCCATGACTACAAGAGCCCTAGTAGGCCAGGCTTGGCCAAATATGTCCATTAAAGAGACCAATAGTGATAAAAGTGGAGAAGGGAGATTTATCGACGTAGTACCTTGGAGACAGGAATATAAGAATGAGTCCCATCTTTGGAGCATTTACATAATCTCTTGGCTTAAATCGAGGCAGATTTGAGCAGGGGTAAGATGTACACTTATTAAGCAGCTCTAGTCAAGGCAAGGTAATCTAATCATTGTTTCAGTTCTGGTTCTGCAAGGTGTTCTGAAGAAGTCCTTATTGCTTGAGGAGATTAAACTGGCTTTCAGGAGATGATTACTACTTCTTCAAGCTGCAGCCCCACCATCATGGACAGTCTGTCTTATGAGGCCCCAGACTGTTGATGAAATCTAAGGTGTCTGCAGGTTTGAAGAAATGACTAAAGACCCTTAGGCACCTTTTGAGAATCTGAAACAGAACACAGTAGAAAGATGACAAGAAGATGCCTCCAATATTTTTATCTTTTTTTAAAGAGTTATATTCTTTTATTTATATGAGTGTTTTATCTGGATGTACACCTGCTGCATGCCAGAAGAGGGCATCTGATTCCATTATAGATGGTTGTGAGCCACCATGTGGTTGCTGGGAACTGAACTCAGGACCTCCAAAAGAGCAGTCAGTGCTCTTAACCACTGAGCCATCTCTCCAGCCCCATTATTCTTATCTTTGTGCCTAAAGCCTTGAAGACAAATGAGATAGTGTGCTGGCTAGAGTTATCTGAAAAGGAGGGAACCCCAACTGGGAAAATGCTTCTATAGGATTCAACTGTAGGGCTTTTTCTTAATTAGTGATTGATTGGGGAATGGCCCAGCCCATTGTAGGTGGTGCCAAACCTGGTGGTCCTTGGGCCCTATAAGAAAATAGACTGAGCAAGCCATGATGAGCAAGCCAGTAAGCAAACCTCCTCCATGGCCTCTGCATTAGCTCCTGTCTCCAGGTTCCTGCCCTGCTTGAGTTCCTGCCCTCACTGCTTTGATGATGAACTGTTATATGCAACTGTGAGTGAAATAAACCCTTTCCTCTCCAAGTTGTTTTTGGTCATGGTCTTTCATCACAGCGATAGTAACTCTAAGACAGATAGATATGTAGCCCTCATTTCTAGACAGATGATCCATGCACTGTTAGTGTAACTATGTACATAGATAAGCAGGTGATCTAAAGTAAAGGACACAGATGCAAAGTGAAGGTAGAGAAGTCAGACTTTCATCCTGCTTTTAGATACTCTGTGGGCTAAGTGAGAAGTTTGCTTTTTAGTAAAAGCAGTTTCCAAGAGCCTGTTATAACTCTTATCACCCCCACTTCCCACACCCACATATTTATCCTAGGGGTAGTGGCTTCGTGATCACTAATTTATTATTATGATTACTGTATAGAACATAACTTTCTTGACTCACAAGAGTCAACAGTATTTTTACTCTGGGCTTCTGGAGGGGAGGAATGTGCAATCTCTAAAAGCCACCTATGTATGCCTCCTAAAGTAATTTATTGACTTTGTATTGGACCCCAAAAGCAACATTCTTCAGAATCTTCAGTTATCTGTAACCCAGAAAAAACTGCAATATAAAGATTAAAAGGTGTAAGTTAATTTCTGTCTTCTCTTGAACAAACAGTAATACCTGTCCTGCTCATTCCTTTCATCATCATATTGCTAATATACATTAACGCTGTTCTTATCTGGTCTTCACAGGGCAAAAGCTGTTACAAGTCTGTGTGAATCAGAATTGCATCCAAAACCCAGTTACTTAGCAGGTACTTCTAAAACTTCATTTTCTCATCTTTTCAATATGGCAAGATGCTTTTGTCCCTGGGAGAGCTTCCCATGCCTACAGAACTCTGTGTCTTCACTGGAGATGCCACCTGGGAAGGGCCAGCAAGGAGTACCACTCTGATAGTTGCCTGTTTCTGTACTACGGTCCTGGTCACTGCTGAGAACAAACTTGTCCGTTAGCCCACATTGTGACACCTTTCCCCTCTCTAAACTCTAACAGGAAGGAGCAATGGAGAAAATGGCATTGCAATGCTCAGGGGACAAGCGGATAGGAGCCACTGGGCCCAAGCTCTAGCCAGGTCTTCATGTCTATGCCTCAGGGGTGGTCCTGACCTCCTCCTGGAGCCCAAGGGGGCTACAGGGTAAGTGGTGCCAGACTGCAGAGTCCTAGCCCCTGGTTAAGTCACTGTGGATATCAGAGTGAAAGGGGTGAGGTGGGCATGGAGAAGTAGTAGTTGCTGTGGCCCTGACACCCGTGTACCTGCAGCCGTCCTCTCAGCCTGGGCTGCAAGCAGTCAGGGAGAAGTATGTTTGGCTCAGAAATCTTTTCAGGGCCCTTCTCTCACCTGCCACCTACCATTTGCCCATACTCCCATCCTCTCCTGACCAGGGATCAGGCTACTGGGTAGTACCCTCCTCATCTCTCCCCACACAGGTGCTAATTCTGAAGCCACAGTGTCCTGTGATCAACCACAAGGTCACCCTTTTAGTATGGCGGTCCCTACAGTCTATTAGTCATGATCATATGGCTGATGGAGAACATTCACACATGCCCAGAGATGCCTTCCTAAAACAAGGAGAGCAGCATTCTGCCTGGGAACCTAGGGCCCAAGGAAGTCTCCCTTGGACTGACAATAGGTGGTTGAAAAGGCCATGTGGTCTGGAAAGACTTGAATCTGTTCTTGGGATTTAATTGGTATTGTACTAAATTGCCATCCTCTCATAGAAATGCTGAGGCCCCCAAGGGGGTAAGAGTATAATTTCTGTTGCTATATCCAATAGCTATCTTTTCTCTGAAGGGAAAGAGACGAGGACCAGAAACACGTACTAAGGAGATCCCCTGGTGCCCGGAGACAGAGGGAGATACACCGGTATAATTATGGCTTGGAGACACCAGTGCACTTGAGGCACCTGAACTGGAGCACAGAACAGCGAAGTCAGGAAGGCATTACCAAGCTGATTCGACAGCCCAGTAAGAATGAGCCATCCACATGTCCGGTGCCCCATGGTTCCTGTGTGCCCTACCCTGGAAGCCAGGGCATGCTCAGTAGCAGCAACATGGCTCCTTTCAGAGATTCACCAGACCATCCCACTGGTGCCTACTGCAGCCAAATGAACAGACCCTTGCAGGACATCCACCAGGGCCAGGTGCTTCCTTCCACCTGTCATATCCCTCAGGGCAGCATGGGAACCAGGATCTCTCTGCCTGGAATGCAGCGCTTCACAGCCAGGAGCTTTTCTACAGAGGATGCCAAGTTGCCCAGCCTTCCAGTGACCATAGGTACCCCATGTAATCCAGTATTGTCACTGGAAGTACCGATCAAGATGGAAAATGAGACTGGGTCCCAGGATATAGTTGATGCCAGCACAACTAGCAGGGTGTGGTTGGAAGCCAGTGACATGGCCAGGAGACATCTGGTCAGCTTCCCTGCCAGGATGCACCTGAAAACAGAGCCTGACTGTAGGCAACAGGTCTGTACCCCACACTGTGGGCATGGTATGCTGGGAACTAATCCCCATAACAGGGATCCTGTTGGATCCTGCAGGGAGCAAGCTTCTCTCTACCCTGCACATTGCACCTGCCTGGATCCAGAGCCTCCTCATCACCTCTGCATGTGGGGCCACAGTGACAACCAGCACCCGGCTTTGGGCCAAGACTGCAGAGCTCCTACTGTCAAGCGTGAGCCCCTGGATTCGCCATCATGGGCTGCCCCTGGCCAGGTGGCTGTACCCAGGATGTTTCCTAAGAGTGCCTCGATAGCTGTGATCCCACCCAAAGGTTCCGATGGGATTTTCCTACCCTAGAGCTGCTACTCTACTGGAAATTTCAGTCCTTGGATGATGAGATGTGATCAGAAATTCTTCTACTGACACTCTACAGAGCTCCAATGAGTGAGGCTGAAATTCCTTATGAGTATCTAAGCAGTAAACCATCCTGAATCACAAAGAACATCAGAGGATTCTCATATATAAACCTGTCTGTTCAACTGGACAATATTTCTCTTTGAGGAATTAAAATGTTTAAGAATAGTAACCAACAGTATTCTATGCTGGGAAGTCCTCAACTGATTGTCAGAGCGATGTGTCCCTAATGCCCAAGCCTGCTACTCCTCCTGCCTGTATGCAGCAGGAGTTCTGAGGCTCCGGGTCAGGGTCTGAGGCCACACTTGGCATAGTGGTGGTCAGGGAAATGTCCTGTCCTCATTTGGTGTTTTCTGTGGGTCACTGAGTATGGTTTATGTACCTGAGTCCCTGGGCATATCTCATGGTGGGGGTTACAGTGCCCAGACCAGGAACCAGGGAAGGACAACAGAGAAAAGGGTGAAGCCACACTGACGAGGAGGTATTTTCCCTGAGTGTTGTCTACAGGGCTTTCAGGTAAGGGCAACAGTTCCTAGCTAAGGGAGACATAGGGACAGGAAGGCAGCCGATATTTGTTTTGAATTGTAAAGGCAATGTGCTCTGATTGCAGAAAATGTGGATAACAGGTATTAAACAGAAAGGGTGACCACAAACCACTGGCAAAATGACTTATGGCTGGCGGTACAGTTGAAAGTGTTCCTGGGAAGGGCTCATACCAGAAATACTGCTTTATTAGCACAGGAAAAAGCTTGCTGTGCTCTGCCTGCCTGTATGGTACTGATAGTCTTCCTCAGGGATAAGTATCTATCTCTGATGTCACTTCCACTGAGGTCTTAGGAATTGCAGAAGCTTAATGGAGAGGCCTCATTGGCTAATTCTACTAAGCAGTCTCTCCAATATAGACTTTCCCTCCTTTATCTATGGCTACAGAGGATTGTTGCTTAGTCACTGGCTTAGTGAAGAAGCTGTCAGGCAAATGCCTATCACCTTATCAGAATCAGGTTGGGTGAGCAGGACTGTCTTCTGCCCAGCTTTGAGCCGGCTGGCTCTCGAGAGGACTGTGAAGCAGATGGCCTGAAGATCCCATAGAACTGAAAATCCTCACTGTGAGAGCCAGGGATTTGTGTCCTCTCTGCCTCTGTCCATAGTGGCTTTTCAAAGGGCAGACAGGAGCTGTACTGTCACGGATGTGGGGCAGGCTCACTCCAGCTTCCCCATTACCTAAAGCCCGAAGTCAGGATGGTGGTCCAGCCTCTGTCCCTGTGCCCAGCCACCTGTCTTCCTCCTTTCCTCAAACTGTCCCAGTCTCACTTTACACATTTCTGCCAACCACAGCATACCCTGTGGGTATTGATGAATAACAGATAGAATTTGAGTCTTCCTCAACACTTCTGATTCTAACCGCATGCCAAGATCCTAAGGGTAGGGCATGTTCAAACAACTCAAGCGCCTGCCATTCTGGTATTCCTCTCTGAAAGTGCTTAGCTATAACCTTATCCCCAGCCAGGATAAGCACCCTATACACTCCTTACACAAGGAGCGGAGGACGCAGCAGGCTGTTATGCTCCATGTATACAATATTTTCCAAGTATCTTGGAGCCAGGGGATGAATCCTGGGGAAAGAGTCCAAGAAGATAGAATTTGGAGACATAATCAGGCATGGTGGTGTGTATGCCAGCACTTGACATACTGAAGCAGAGCATCAACAGTTCAAACATACATAAGACCCTGTTTCAAACAAAATAAAACAAAAGCACATTATTACATATTTGCCAATTCTAGACAGACTCCCACATCCTGGCCAGTCCTCTTGGTCTGTAAGCAGGGAAGAGCTGCGGCCCCACTGCAGCCCACGTGCTCTACTCAGGCACTCTGAACCTTCAGATGGGCCTCGTCTGCACCCCAGCTTGGACGACTTAGCAAACGCGGAGTGTGGGCAGCTCGGATGGGACTTGGGCTTCCCTGCAGGTTAGGCTTTGTGGACACTGAGTCATGCACTTGATGTCAATTCTGCAAATTTTGTGTTTGGGGACACCACCTCCCATGGCAAGCCTGGAGACCTGGTGCCAACACTGTCCGAGGAGCCCAGTCTCCCAAGCTTGCACCTCTGCTGCTCATTCACCACAAATCCCCAGTCAACCTACACAGCAGCTGCACAGAGTTTGCTCCTGCTTTAGGATTTCACCGTCTACACTCAATACGGGCTCACGCTTTTTGTGATATCTAGCTTTTGCCTGTATGGCTAAAAAAACATCAAAATAAAATATAATGAGACAGGGGCTAGGAGGGAATAAATACAAAGTATCTTTTATATTTGCAGTTTCTACTGGAAAAAAAAATCCTCAAGATCTAGATTGGCCTGGTAAACTCTACACAGACACGACAGTGCAGCTTTCTGTGCTGTTTTCTCAGTGCTCTGTTTTAACAGAGAATCCAGATTCATTCTAACATTGTGGTTTGTGCCAAATTTGCAGAACTGTGTAAAATAAATCTCAAGTTTCCATGTATTGAGTGTAAGACTGTGTGTCTTTTCCTTCAGAGAGTGTTTCGGATTCACATTCTAGGACAGAAGGGAATAATAAATATAAAAATAGAAAGGCTGACGTCGAAAGTTGGTGCTGGGCCTCCTCTGCTGTCACTGGGGGTTGGGACCCTCATGTGCCCTTGGGACACCCCAAACTCACACTGCCTGGGAAACGTGGGGAAGATATGGCAAAGGGCTCCTTTCACCCAACGATATTTTTATCCCATAATTACCATATTTTAATCCCTTTCTTTATGGCTTATGCATTCTGTATTTTTGTAACAGTCTCTGCCTGTGGCTTTTGACAAAATCTAGTTAATCTGATGCTAATGTCACCGTCCATAACGACTAACCCTTTTGTTCCCTTAGGTTTTAAATTTTTTCTTACAATAGTTTCGTGCTGTTTAATCCCTCTGCTGTGCTTGTTTGAGTATATTTCTACTTTCCATTATTTTTTAAAAACATTTAAGCATTGGTGTTTTGCCTGCATGTTACATCTGTGTGAGAGTGTCAGATCCCCTGCAACAGAGTTTCCCACTTTCTCTGCTTTCTGGAATCCTCTGCACTGTCTCTTCCTTCTCTCCTTTCTGCTTATTTGGAAGCTACAATTCTATAATCTTGTTGGCTATCCTTGGCGTATGTTTAATAACAACTAATCTGTAACTAAGCCAAGAGCTCTGTCCTGAGAGCAAGAACAAGTCTTGGCCGTATTAGAACTTGTTTCTCTTGACATTCGGGACTGGGGGGCAAAGAGCCCCTCTGGGTTTTCTTTGCCAAAAGCTGGGCCTCAGTACTACTCTTCAGGCTAAGAATTTGTCTCAAGTAAAATGTCTTTGGCAGCCTTCCATAATCTAGGGCCCAGCATAGCCATGCAGCCTTCTAGCCATTCTCAGGACAGACTGTTTCTGGACCCACCCTTTCACCAAGGAAGCTCTGAGCTGATCATCTGGGTTTGTAGAAGGAGTCTCTATCTGCTCTGTACCCCCTCCCTCGCTCTGGGTGTAAAACTGGGTTTTGAGTCACAGGTCACTCATCTTCCTGCTTTAGGGCAGCGGAAGCTTTAGTCACTGCTTCATTGTTTCTTTCCCTACCTTGGCCATGGTCACTCCTATGCCTGCTTATGAATCCACCTATACACTCAAAAGTATGGTTGGTATATTCATCAAATGGCCCCAAGTGTTTCCGGAGCTTTGCCACTATGTGGCTTGCCAAAAACAGAAAGATTAACTTTTGTTGTTGTCGTTGTAAGGAAACAGAAGTTGAGTCCTTTACTAAAGCAGCTCACCTTTTACTAGGCTAATTAACTGAATCTGTTAGGGAGCACCACGATGAAACTCTCCATCACATAGGGGATAACAGTAGATTAGGAGTTAGAT
This sequence comes from Cricetomys ansorgei, assembly GCA_026225945.1. Classification (NCBI taxonomy): domain Eukaryota; kingdom Metazoa; phylum Chordata; class Mammalia; order Rodentia; family Nesomyidae; genus Cricetomys; species Cricetomys ansorgei. The sequence goes on along the minus strand of JAMJFZ010000239.1, from coordinate 5,657,932 downwards.
AAACAGTTACTCGGTAAACTGCAGCTTTGTCTTGGTAGCTGTGCCTCCTGACTTTGCAGTTAAGCAATCACGAAGCTGAAGTTCTTCCTGCTATAGCATAAACTAAGAGGCTAGGGTACTTTGCCAGTTGCAACTCATGCACTATGGGAGGGTCTGCGTCTTCAAAAGCCTGACTTCATCGTAGCATTTGTGTTGTGGTTATGACCTTTTACTCATATCGTCCCTTCATTTACTGAAGGTCCGCCCCATCATCCATTAGTGTGGGAGATCCAGGTTTTGTAGTGGTGTTGAGTAGGTGTGTTACTCAACAAGAGTGCAGATAAGGTGAAAAACATAAGACCTGTCAGGGCAGAATAGTCAGACATGGTGGGTGAGTGGAAGAACCTAAACCCGCCAAAATTTACTAAAAGTTCATACCAGCGTGGGGAAATATCGGTCTCTAGAGGTAGGAAAACTTGTAAAGTTTCTGGATTGCCAAGGGGACCTGATGCTTCCCTGCCTCCTTCAGCTGGAGGAATCCCACCAGAGGGTTTTTGTTGTTGTTGTTTTGCTTTTGTTTTCTTTGAGGCTTCTATGGGCTACGTTAACAGCTATCCTCAGCGGCCCACTATCTAATGCTCTACCGCCCTGAACGCTTGACTCTACCAGCTGTTAGAAACCTCTGGGGAACAGGTGACACGAAGTACAAGGACTGGAACCTTGAACACAAGACACAATAAGGAGCCGGAGAGGTGTGGAGAGACCGCGGTGGCGAAGCAGAGGAACTGAGAAAGGGTGGGCACCGCAGCTCCAGGAGAGAGCGGCGGGAAGGAAGGGCCCACCGTCAGAGGGCTGAGCCAGGCGGATCCGCAGCCCCGACCACTCGGGGTCCGTCACGAGGGGCAGGACACGCTCCCAAGAGCCGGCCGAAGAATCACCGTCACGGCAGCAGCCTTCAAGGCTGCTCTGGTCCCGTTCTTCCGCCCCGACGCCGGAAACGGAAGTGAGCACGCCGTATACTTCCGGCCGGGCTCCGGGAGGTGGGAGCGACTGCGCGAACGGTGAGGGACCTGCTTTCTGATGGCCTCGGGTCGCCGAGCGGTGGGCGGGGCGCTGGGCCCTGTCGCCGCGTCCGGTCCGCGGGTTCGCCCTCCCGCGGGGGCCCATCGGCCCGGCGGCCCTGGCGGGATGCGGCTCCCTCTGGGGCGCGGCCCTGGGCGAGCGTCCCCCGGGTCGGGCTGTTTGCAACCCTCAGAGTTCCCTCTTGCCCCAGTGGCCGGAAATCTGACAGTCCCCACACTGGCTGCCATTGGCATTTCTTGCTTTCTGGTTCTGCGTGTTCAGTTTTATGAGTGGGTTCTTTCTTGCAAAGGTTTTGTCAGCTTTCCTTGAGCATCTGGCGTGTACCACTGCCGCTGGACTGCCTTTTCGTCGGTCAGCTGGAGTGGGGGACACTGCTGGTGGGAGTGGTCGGGTGTTGAGTTTAACGCCTAGCCCTGTAATTAGAATTATACCTGTTTTAATGTCATTGGGAATGCTGAGGATAACATGTCAAACCAAAGCAAGAAAACAAAAGTCTGCAATTGCAGTTATGTATACAATGGAATCTCAACTCATATAAAAAAATAAGGAAGAAAAAAACCAAAAAAGCCCTGTTGGAAGTGGTTGAGTCTAGAATCCTATTTCTATGGCCTGCTCCGAGTTTCTGTTTGGGCTTATATGGTTTTATAATCAGAAATCAAAGGAGGGTAGTGTTTACAAGGCTGTTCCACTTGAATGAGGCATGCAAAGAGAGAGAGACACACAGGGAGAAGTTATGCCGCTGAAAATCTGAGATGGAATTTAGTGGTTCTCAGACTACATAAGAGAGAGTGAAAAGTTCCAGAAGGAGGGTCTTTAACACATCTGTGGATGTAGAGTAGCTGAGATCAAAGGGAATAGTTTTATTATTTTTCCTCATTTGCTAGGTACTCACCCAATAGCTTATGTAGATCCATGACTAGGTTAGTATTGGACCTCAGATTGAAGGCTGATTGACCTAGCATCTGAGCACCTGCGCGTAGGGAAACAAACTATTTGATTAAGGAGAACGTATTTTTGTCATCTTACCTTTGTTTTTTTAGAGGTGTTACAAGTCAAAAAAAGAAATCTTGAATACCCAGAGCGGTGGTAAGAGGGAGTCACAGGACTCAGGTTTGCCCACTGCTGATGATGTGTATGTAATAGTCCTTGTCTTCCAGTGACTGGCCCATGGGCATGGCCAGCAATGGGGCGAGGGCTCCAGAAATGAAAAGTTGGTCCTTTACAGGGCTAAGAGTTTTGTTAGAAATGCCTTTGACATGGTCTCAAGTCCCTGTATAAATATCCTGTGCCCGTGAGATAGTTCTGCTTCTCTGGTAAGGCAAAGCCTTCTCAGTAATTGAATTCCAAAGATTTGTGGTTTTGTTAAGGAGTTTATAACCCAAGTTCAGCTTTCATTTCAGGTTTACTGATTTAAATATCATAGACATTCTCCTTTAGCTGCACTGTGATCGCAAGACCTTCGCATGGTAAGTTTTGTACCGTCACCCCAAGCTTTTTAACCTACCCTCTCCTTTGTGTCCTTAGTGCACCTGTGGTATGACATGTGCAGAGATTCTGCCTGCTCTTCAACCATGAAGGAAACAGACCTGGAGGCTGTTGCAACAGCGGTCCAGAGGGTCGCTGGAATGCTCCAGCGCCCAGACCAGCTGGACAAAGTGGAGCAGTACCGCAGAAGAGAGGCTCGGAAGAAGGCCTCTGTGGAGGCCAGGCTGAAGGTAGAGAACCATAGAGACCGTAGGACAACATCATTTGTCTTGAGTTTTGCTCCCCTACCCTGCTTGCCTACAGCCCTATTTTATGGAAACATTTTTCCAATGGAGGTTCCCTCCTCTCAAATGACTCCATCTTGTGTCAAGTTGACATAAAAGCTAGCCAACACAATATAATAGACTATGTGTATGTATATTTAAATCTAGATTGTGTGTGTGAGAGAAAACAGGATATTTGTCTGTCTTCTCTCTTGCTGTCTTCTTTAGTTCCTCCTTTCCTTTAGATTCTTTCTTCACAACTCATAATCCCCTTTAACTTTCATTGTGTGTTTCTTTCTATCCCCCGCACCCCGCCCCGTGTGTGTGTGTGTGTGTGTGTGTGTGTGTGTGTGTGTGTGTGTGTGCATTTCTGAGAGAAAACATGCACTATCTGCCTTTCTGAGTCTGAATTATTTAATGTAAAATAGCACCTGGTTCCATCTATTTTCCTGCAAATAACAGTTTTATTTTTCTTTACAATTGAATAGAATTCTACTTTGCGTTTTATCCGTTAATCTGTTGATGGGCGTCTAGACCGGTTCCTTGTCTTAGCTCTTGTGAATAGTGCAGCATCTCTTTGGTATGTGACTTAGACTTTTTTGGATATATATCTGGGAGTGATATTGCTAGGTCGTGTGGTAGTTTTATGTTTTGAAGATACTTCCATACTGATTGCAGTAGTGGCTATACCAGTGTACAGTTCAACCGGAGTGTATAACAGTTCCTTCCTCCCACATCATTGACATTTGTTGTCATTTGTTTTAGTTTAAAGAAAAAAAATTCTTTTTTTTTTGCATAGTGTTTTTTCTGTATGTGTATGTATGTATGTGTGTGTGTGTATATATATAGAGATAGATAGATAGATAGATAGATAGATAGATAGATAGATAGATAGATATATACAGTACCTGTATCTACAGAGGTCAAAAGAGAACATTGAATCCCCAGGAACTGGAGTAATGGATTGTTGTGAGCCTGCCAGAGACCACCTCCAGCAAGGGATCAGGGGATACAAAAGGGGGTGTGAAGTTGGCAGGGAAGCAGTAACAAGTCTTTTGTATGGGTTAGAGCAAGCTATCCCTTTATTTGGGCTTTTTGCTTTTCCTCTCTACTCAAGCTTTTCCTCTCTATAAAATTCTTTTCTCTTATTTCAATTTATTCTCTAATGTATTTTCCTCATAAAATATCCACCCTCCCCACCCCTTTCTCTCTCTCTCTCTCTCTCCATACACACACACACACCTTACCCACACATCTTGTGTGCTCCCTTTTTTCCTATTTTTCCCACATATACTTATATACCTTTTAAACAAGAAGAAATCACATCGTAATCACAAGTCCTATTTTTCTCAGTGAATGATTACAAGTTACATATTTTTAAAAACTGGTTGTTTTCAATACCTACATATGATTACACATGAACACCCAGTTTTCCATGTACTTTCCCCGAGCAATACATCTATACCCACAAAACAATAATTTTGTTACTATAGATAAACAGAGTTTAAGCAAGCCAAGTATTTTCACAGCCAGCTTCTTTTGTAGCTGGCAGGTAGCAGTCCTGCAGGTACTATGAAATGAGTACATATCATAGTACCTAACTTAACACAATTCTTATTTAGTTAACACAGTGAAACAAGTCTTTTATTAACTAGAAAACTTTAAGTCTGAGGTCTTTTTGCTTTTCTTAGGTAAAGGAGAATCTGTCCAATCTACATGCCACATAGCTCTATGACCCCAAGGCACACACAAAAACTCATCAGTAATTTTATAATTGTAAAATCTGGGAAAATATAAAATTCATTGTGGTCAAGGTAGTTCAAGCTTAGCAGTGGGCACTGAAACTCATTTTTTATACTTAGGTCTGTCTCTCATAGACAAAACTCCTGAGCCCTAGCAACCAGGCTTTTGTTTTTGTTCCCTAACCCTGACCAAGTCTTCAGCTATTAAGAATGTGTTTTCTTATATAGTTCCTTAAGTTACTTGTTCCAAAGCAGCTTGGCAAAACACCCTAATCTGATGTTATTGATTAGTTCATTCTTTCTGGAATTTCAATAAGTTACCAGTTCAACTGAGTAGTACTGCCTTTTAGAAAATCACCATTGTTATTATGTGTGCCAGTAACACTGCCCAGTGAGTGGCTAGAGATCTCTTTTGGGATTTCACACCACTCATACCAGGAAAGGGACGTAAGAGGATGCCAAACAGCAGCAGAAGACACCCATTGTGGCTAAACTAACCAGTGGGCCGTACTCCTCAGACCCTAATGCTGGCTGCTAGGGACTGAAGCCAAGCCTGCAAGGGCAACAAGTGTTCTTAATCACTGAGCCATCTCTCCAGCTCCCAGCATTTTCTAAAAAATGGTAGCCATTGTGATTGGAGCAAGATGGAATATCAGTGCACTTTTATTTGCGTATTGTTTTTCTTCGTTTGATTGCTTTGTGCGTGTGATGTTTTTAGACAAGATCTTACTGTGCACCTCTGGCTAGCGTTGTGCTCTCTATGTAGCCCAGACTGGCCTCAAGTTCACATCAGTTCCTTTGCTCTGGGCCTTGAGTGCTGAGTTCACAGTTGTATGTCACCACATCCACACTCAGTACAGTTTTAATTGCATTTTCCTGAAAGCTAAAAAATGTTGAACATTTTTTTTCATAGAGTTGTTGTTGTTTTGGCCATTTGTGTTTCTTTTTTTGAGAACTGTCTGTTCAATTCATTTGCTTCTTAATGGATGATTTGGAGGTTTTGGTGTTGAGTTTTTTAGTTCTTTATAAATGGTAGGCATTAATCTCCTGTTGGATGTAGAGAAGGAAAAAAATCTCTTGTTCTGTGGGCTGTCTCTTCTCTCTGGTTGTTTCCTTTGTTGCTTAGAAGCTTTTTAATTTCTCACAGTCCTATTTGTCAATTCTTAACAATTATTTCTTGAGCCGTTTTGAATTCTTTCAAGGCATATTTGCCTATGCCTATAGCTTATAGTGTCTCTGTTTTCCTCCAGCATTTTCAAAGTTTCAAGTCTTCCATTAAGGTCTTTGATCCATTTTGAATTGATCTTTTTTGCAAGGTGAGTGATAGGGGTCTAGTTTCGTTCTATCTGTGAATACTGAGTTTTCCCAGTACTGTTTGTGAAGAGACTGTCTTTTCCAATTATGATTTTATACCTTTATCAAAATTATATGGTTGTGATTGTAATATTTTTTCTTTCACAGATCATTAGCCTGTTCCATTGGTTTGTGGGTCTGTTTTTGTGTCAGCACCATGATGTTTCCATGGCTTTATAGTACAGTTTATATTCAAGATGTGTAGTGCCTCAAACATTGCTCTTCCTCTTAGAATTGCTGTGGCTATTTTGAAGTCTTGTGCTTCCATAACAATTTTAGGGTTTTTTGTTGTTGTTTCATTTTGCTTTTACATATTTCTTAATTCTTTGAAAATTTTGAGTTTTCTACAATGTGTTTTGATATTTGTCCTCCAATTCTTCCCATTCCTATTTCTCTATCCAATCAACTTTCTGTCAAAAAACAAACAAACAAACAACAAAACAAAACAAAAATTTCCAAGATCGATTTGTGCTGCTCAGATATTTTTAGATGTGTGGTCTTCCACTGCAGTGTGGTCAAACTGCCCAGGGCTCTGCTCTTAGAGAAAGCTGACCCTTTCCTAGCAGCTAACAATTGCTCACCATTCCGTGCTAGAGGTGGGGTTGTGTGATTTGTGTGGTTTGGCTCGCACGGGCTTTGTGCATACTGTCAAAATCACTGAGCTCATATGTGCAGCTCCCTGCTATATCCAGATGTTTGTGCTTGCCTCTGGCTCTTACACTCCCTCTGTCACCTCTTTCACAATTGCTCTGGCTAAGCTTTGGAGGGGTTCAGGGTACAGTAGATATGTTACCTTTAGGGCTAAGCATTCTGCAGTTTCTTTTTCTCTGTACCTTGGCCAGATGTGACTTTCTGTATTAAACACCACCTACTGGAAGTAGAGTGTTCTCAGATGAGGATCGAGTGATGCATTGATCTAATGGTATAATGATACGTCATTGGGAACCAGTTCAATACTGTGTCTTTGCAAAATAATAGAAGGTTCTGTTCTAAGGCCTATAGACTGTTTAGCCATAGGTTCTTGGCCCAGTAATGATGCTGGGTATGGGTTTCATTTTGTGGAGCTTGGTTTAAATCCAAGCAGAAAGTGGTTGGTTACTCCCATAATATTTGTGTCATTACTGCATCAATAAGCATGTCTGGCCAGGCCAGTCATTGTAGTTCACAGAGTTTACAGCTGAATATGACTGATGATGACGTTTCTCTCTGGTAGCTTCCATAGCACTCCTGTACTATAAAGCTAGCCAGTAGGGAAGCATCTAAGTCATAAAAGCTTTATTTCTCCATGTTCTATGACTCAAGTATGTGATATCTTCAGCAATAGGGTCTTTTACCGTCAAGATCTGGGAGGATAACCAAGAACGATGGTGTTGACCTACAGTAGCCTATTTGGGGTCTATGGAATCTCACTGGCCAACAACTCCAATAGAAGTAACCCATTCCTGTTACTGGAATTTTTGTGTGATAGCCTTTGATGTCTAGTAGGGGCATTGTTGCCCTGTTGCAGGGTTATTTCATTTTAACTTTACATTGTTATCTGTTCAGGAAGCTTCTATAGTAGTAGGCTTCCTTAGGTCTTTTTCAAAAGGTCTTTAGTGTTATTTATCCCTTCCCATTCCCCTCCTTCTACCCTACCCTCTGCTCTCTCACCCCAGTTTAACCCTGACTGTTCTGTTATTTCCTTTTAACCTTTTATACCACTGTGTTGTCTTCCCTCCCTTGAGCAGGCCTCCTCATGGCACCTTAGTAATTTCCTGACCTCTATGAGTATCCAAATGACATACTTTCTTCCTGCACAGAATTGCTTGGTTCTTTAGGGTCTTGTGCTTTCATAACAGTTTTAGGGGTTTTGTTTTTGTTTTTGTTTTTTTGCAGTTCTGTGAAGAATGTCATTGAGATTTTAATTAAGATTGCATAAATTTGCTTTTGTCATTCTCACAAAATTTAATGAGTTTGAGAGGTTTGTTCATCTTCTAATGTCTTCTTCAATTTCTTCCTCCAGTGTTCTAAAGTTTATATTGTTGGATTCTTTCTTCTCCATGCTTATGTGTATTCCTAGGTATATACTGTTTGTTTTGAAGCTATTGTGAGATTTAAAAAAAAAGTTTCTTTCTTGGCAAGTTAACTATTAACTATATAGAAAAGCTACTGATTTTGTATGTTCATATTCTGCTACTTTGCTGAAAGTATTTACCAGATCTATGAGCTTCCTGATGAAGTCTTTAGGGCCTTTTAAATATAGGATCATGCCATCTATAAATAGGGGTAATTTTACTTCTTCCTTTCCTGTTTGTATTCCTTTTCTTTCTCTTGCCTTATTTCGCTACCTAAGCACTGCACTAAGAGTAAAGAGAGTAGACACCTTTGTCTCATTCCCAATTTTAGAAGAAATGCATTTAGTTTTTCCCCACTAGTATAATGTTGGCTGTAGGTTCATCATAAATATCTTTATGTCTCTTCTATTCCTAAGTTCTTTGGGGATTTTATTATGAAAGGTTGATTGTATCTGCATCTATTGAGATGGATCATGTGATTTCTGCCTTTCAATCTATTTACTTGCTGTATTACATGTATTGATTTGTGTTTTGAATTATCCTTGCATACCTGGAATGAACTTGATCATCATATATGAACTTCTTGATATGTTCTTGAATTCAGTTTATATGTATTTTATTAATAATTTTATTTCACTATGTTTACCAGGGAAATTGGTCTACTGTAGTTTTCGTGGTGGTGGTGGTGGTGGTGGTATCCTTAGTCTAGTTTTGTGTCAGGGTAAAACTATCTTCTTAGAATGATTTTTAGTTCTGCTTTCTGGAACAGTTTGAGGAGCATTGGCATTAGCTCTTCTTTAAAAGTCTCATAGAGTTTAGTGATGAATCTATCTAGCCTGGGGCCTTTCCTTGTTTGGAGACTCTATTACTGCTTCTGCAGGTATATTTATGCTTCTTGATATAACATGGGTAGCTCGTATGTATTTAGGAATTTTTCATTTCTTAGATTTTTCCAGTTAGGGGAACCTAAACTTTCATATTGGTGTCTATTGTCCCTCTCGTCATCTCTGACTTTTGTTAGTTTGGGCTTTCTTCCCATCTTGCTTACTTTGCCAGCCTTTTTCCTCAAAGACCCAACTCTTTGGTTGGTTGACTGTATATTGCCTTTTAATTTCTATTTCATTAATTTCTGTCTTGATCCTGACCTTTATTATTTTTCACTGTCTGCGTTTTTTGAATTTTTCTTGTTCTTGTTTTTCTAAGATATTGAGGTAGATCATTAGCTAAATGGTTTGACATCTCTAATTTTTTTTCATGTAAGCACTCAAAGCTGTGAACTTTTCTTAAGATCGCCTTAGCTGTGTCCTAACGATTCTGGTGAATTGTGCTTTCATTTTCACTTACTAATTTTTTAAATTTTGATCTGATTTTTTTTCAGTGACCTACTGATCATTCACTAGTATTTTGTTCAGTTTCCCAATTATTTTCATGGTTTCTGTGGTCTCTCTTGCTGTTGATTGCTAATTTTATTCCATTGTGATCTGATAAGATACAATAAATTATTTGATTTATTTCTGTTAAAACTCACTGTATGGACTGTGTTGGAGAAAGTTCCATGTCTTACGGGAAGAACGCATAGTATTCAGATGTTGGATGGAGTACTCTGTAGAAGCAGGTATGTCTGACCCGTTATCATGAGTAGTAAAATGCAGCCCAACATAAAATTATAAGCTTACTTAAAACATGAAATTTTAAAAATCTTACTGTGCAATTGTATTGACTAATGTTGGTCACAGGTGCTGCAGAAGAGGGAGAAACTCACCAAGATGTTAAGCCTTGAATTCAAGGAGCAGAGGGGGCAACCCTTTGCAGACTGACCCCTTCCTGCTTGCTCCAAGTATTTTTATTCAGTAATTACAGAGGGTCAGTTAGGACTGGGAAAAGTTCCAACTACCATAGGTCATGTTACACTTGCACCGAAAGAGTAAACAACCCACGCAAATCTCAGTCCCTTTTGATTATGGAAAGTAAGAACTCCAGGTTTGCCAGGTTTGTCGTAGGACCAAGGTATGTGAAGCTGTAAACTCTAGCGTAGCACCAAATGCAAGCATTACAGAGAATCAACAATTCCTCAAGGTTCAAGCAGTCTCAAAACAATTTCTCAGCCTCTACTGAAGTAGCCAGACATAGCAAAGGCTTTGCTGAAACATCTTTCTATACATTTCACTATAAAGCCAGATACAAAGGCGTATGTATGTATGTATATGTGTGTGTGTGTATATATATGTGTGTGTGTGTGTGTGTGTGTATAAAACACAGTTGTTGAGCACAAACTTTGTAGGTAACAATATCATGTTGCAGTACCAATAGGTTATGCATGCCTATATATGAACAATCTATTAAGTCCATTTGATCTTTAGTATAGTTTAACAGTAAAGTTTCTTTATTGATTTTTAGTCTAGACGACCTATCTATAGATAACAGTGGGATTTTTTTTAATTAAACCATTATAAGCCATTATTAAAGTATCAGGACCTGTCTGCCCCTTTATGTCCAGTAGTGTTTTTTGGAATCATGAGATCCAGTATTTAGTGCGTATATATCTGCAATAGTTACATCTTCTTGATGGATTGTTTCCTTAGTTAATATGCATTGATCTTAATATCTTCTGACTAATTTTGCTTTTAAGACCACTTTATCTGTTCTCAGAATAGTGACCTAATTTTGGTTTGAAGTCTACTTTATACTATTTCAGAAAAGCTATGGCACCTTCTTTTCAGTTTTTGGCTTTCATTTGTTTAGTAAATCAGCTTCTATCCTTTCAGTCTCTGAATATCCTTGCCAGTGAGGTGTGATTCTTACTTGGATCTTGGTTTTTGTTCTGTTTGTTTGTTTTGTTTTTAATCCAGTCAGCTAGTTTGCGTCTTTTAATTGGAAAATTAAGACCACTTTATATTTAGTACTTAAGAACAGTTTGCTACTTACTGTAATTTTGATGGTTATTTTTTTCTAGTCAGTTGGACTAATGTTTGTTCTTTGCTTTCTCCCCATCTAGATAGGGTTTTGCTGGTTTACTGAGCTGGATATATTAGAATCTTTGTTCTCCTTTGTTAATCTATTCCTTTTGAAATTTATTCTTTTCTGTACTCTCCTGAATGAAACTTACTTTTTTCCTCCTCTCTGCTTTTGATTCTTTTAATTATCATCGAAGCTTTAAAATGTAACATTTCTCTGTTCCCAGGTAGCATTGAAAAAAACAAAAAGTTGCTGTGTGAATCTATTAAAATATCTACTCCCCTGGAATTGGATGATTTTTGTTCCCCTTAGCACAATGGTTCTCACCCTTCCTAATGCTGTGACCCTTTTCATACAGTTCCTCGTGTTGTGGTGACCCTCAACCATAAAACTGTTTTCATTGTTACTTCATAACTGTAATTTAGCTACTGTTATGAATCATAATGTAAATATCTGATATGTAGATAGTCTTAGGCCAGCCCTGTGAAAAGGTTGTTTGGCCCCCAAAGGGGTCACAACCCACAGATTGACAACCACTGCTTTAACTGGTTCTTTCTGAACTTGAGCCTCCCTGCAAAAGCTTATTCCTCAGGAAATCATTTTTGATTGTCATTAACTCTGCTTACCTGCATGGTGTCTCCTTTAGGCTGCAATCCAGTCACAGCTAGATGGAGTCCGCACAGGCCTAAGCCAGCTCCACAATGCACTGAATGATGTCAAGGATATCCAGCAGTCACTGGCTGATGTCAGCAAGGACTGGAGGCAGAGCATCAACACCATTGAGAGTCTCAAAGATGTAAAGGATGCAGTAGTGCAGCACAGCCAACTGGCTGCAGCTGTGGAGAACCTCAAGAACATATTCTCTGGTGAGTGGCAGGTAGAGGGGAATTGGGAGAGGACTGGGTGTTTCTAGAACACTCATAATGGTACCTTCCCATACATATACCTGTGTTTCCTCCAAACACTGGGAGATGTAAGTAAGATTTGTGGAGGAAGTCCAGCATTTCTTTGCAATATACTTTTTAGGCCTGTCCTTGAGTGCTTGATTCTGCCTGCTCAGATAACTTCTCTGAACATGAATGGAAAAGGTTAGTTGAGCAAATGTAAATAAGGACCAGCGGAGAGCATGCACATGCACAGACACACTGTTCTGTGTCAGGGTGGTGCACAGACAAAGACTGCAGAGCCAGTGCTTTTGGCTGTGGATGAGGGCCTAAGAGGCTACTGTACAAGAGTATAGGTAGCAGTCCATGTTCTTTAGAAGGGTAGCTGCCTGGGTGGGATGAGAGGCAGGCCCTGAGATAGAATCTTGGAGAACAGCAGTTCTTTTTTTTTTTTTTTTAATTTTTCTTCTCGAATAATACATCCCAACACCCCTCCCCCCATCTACTCCTCCTAGCTACCCCCATCTCACCTCTCCCCCAAATCTAGTCTCCCCGCCCTTTCCCCCAAAAAAGCAATCCTCCCAGGGCACAAGATGTTCAGAACAAGGCCAGGGGCACTAATCCCTACATGAAAGGTAGACTAGACAACCCAGCAAGAGGAAAAAGGTCCCAAGGGCAGGCAAAAGCGTCAGAGAACCCCTCACACACACTCTAGCTTGTAGGATTTCTGCAAGAATGCCAAGCCAAATAGCCATAAGACGTAAGGGACCCTGCAGGTTCTGTGTCTGTCACTTCAGGCTCTGTGGGGCCCCAAGAATTCTGGACAGTTGATTCTGTGTGGCTTGTTCTCCTGAGGTCTTCGACCCCTCTGATCCTCACAATCTCTCCTCCCCCACATTCACAGGGTTCCCCAGCACTGCACGATGCTTGGCTCTAGGCCTCTGCATCTGCTGCCATCAGCTGCCAGAGGATCCTCTCTGATGGAGATTAGGCAAGGCACTGATCTATGAGTAGAGCAGGATGTCATTAGAAATCATCTCCTGGCTGTCCAGTCTCTAGTTCCCGGCCTACCTTGCAGTATCAGGCCTGGGTTTCCTCTTTTGGCATGGAGTTCTGCCCTTCTCTTGTCCCGCAGATCCTGTAGAGAGGACAGGTTATAGGTCAAAGGTTTTGTGGCTGGGTTGGTATCCCGGTTCCACCACTGGGAGTCTTGCCAGTTTACAGGAGATGGCCTGTTCAGACTCCCCACTCCCCATTTCTAGGGACCCTCCATCGAGGGTCTCCATCTTGGATTCCAGTGATTGTCCACTGCTCTAGGTCTCCAGTTTCCTCTCTAAATGTCCTCCAGTTACAGCCATCTCTCCATATAGTCTCCCTCCATCCCTCTCCCTCTGCCTGGCCCCTTCTCTTCCCATTCCTATCCTCCCCAAGCCCACCTGCACCATCTGAGAGAACAGTAGTTCTTAATTAGGGCAGCTAAGTGCACAGGTGAGGGAGGAGGTGGGCGGCAGGTGGGAAAGCAGAACTTGTCCGTAGTCCCAGTGTGATAGCCAGAACTGGGAGAACCCTGGAAAAGGGACAGAAGACTGTTGGCCCAGAGTTGTCCCTTTTCTAAGTGTGTATGGAACACAGAATGCGCCACAGCTCATCCATGAACAGTATCAACTGTCTCCAATCATGAGCTCTTTTTCAGTGTCTGGAAAAGCTTGGGAAACATTGGAGCTAGCTCTCTAAATGTTTGACCAATTCATTAGTGATATGACTGGGTCATATCATTCATTAGTGATATGACTGGGTCTTTGTTGGGAGAGAGATCTGTTCAGATTTTCAACTGCTTTGTTATTCAGTCTGGCAGGTTCCAGGAATTTGCTTGGTCTAAGTTGCCCAGTTTCTTGGTATTCAGTTTTTCATTGTTCTCTTACAGTCTTTTTTTCAATATCTGAAAAATTAGTAATAATATTCCCACTCTATAATCTTAATCAGAATCTTTCTCTTAGTCCATTTGAGCTAAGGGTTTACCAGTTTCCTTGATCCTTTCAAAGGGCGAAGTTACCTCTATTGATTTTTATTTTCTGTTTTGTGTTCTCTATTTCGTTTAGCTATATTCTGATCTCTATCATTTCCTTCCTTTTAGCTTTGGGTTTAGTTATCTTTTTAAAGATTTATTTATTTTATTTTATGCGTATGATCGTTTGCCTGCTTGTGTATGTGTATCACATGCATACCTAGGCCTGCAGAGTCATAGAAGAGCATTAGGTTCTCTGTAACGGGAGTTGTAGGTGGCTGTGAGCCTCTGTGTGGGTGCTGGGAGCTGAGGCGGGTTCCCTGCAAGAACAGAAAGTGCTCTTAACCACTGAACCGTCTTCTAGCACATCTTTTTTCAGCTCCCTAGTTTATAAAGTTGGGTTGTTGGTTCGAGCTCTTTCTTCCTAATGGAAGCTGCTCTAGAAATACGTTTTCCATTGTCTCCACTGCTGTGTTGCATCCTCTACGTTTTGTTATGTTGTATTTTCATTTTCATTCTTTTCTATATACCTTTCCCTTATGCTTTCTTCTTTGCCCTGTTGTTTAAAACACATTGTATAAAAGCATCTACAAAATTTGTAGGTGTTTCAGTTTTCCTTCTGTTACTGATTTCCAACCTCATCTGTTTTATTTGAAGAAGATACTTTGTACAGCTGTAGTTTTAAAAGTCTACACTCTACCTGGGGACTGTCCCTGTGCAGTGAAGAAGAGTGTGCATGCTGCCCTCTTCAGATCCTGTCTGTACTGTATTGTGTAGACCCTGTGTCTGCACACACCTGCTTGTTCTGTCTGTCACTAAGAGGAAACACTGAAGTCTCCAGTGGTCATAACTGTGTCTCCCCGCTCAGTTCTATCAGTTTTTGTTTCATATATTCTGGTAGTCTGTTTGAGATGCAGAAACGTCAATAACTGTCGTAACTGTGTCACTGTACCATCTTGCTGATAACCTTTCCGTTAGTATGTATCATCCTTCAGTTTACTTAAAGCTGCGTTGTCTCGTGTAATATGGCTCTTGCCTCTTAACTACTATCTGCATGGGCAATCTTTTCCTAACATTTTCAGCCTAGTATGGCTGGAAAGAAAAAGATATATATGGTTGAATCACTTTTTAAAAAATACTTTATTTTGTGTGTGTATTTTGACTGCATGTAGGCATGTCATACATGCATATGCCCAAGGCGGTCTTCCTTTGTAAGAGCAGCAGCTGCTCTTAAACATTGAGTCATCTCTCCAGTCCATGATTAAGCCACTTTTTAAATAATCTGTCCTGCCATCTGTTTTCATTGGAGAGTGTACTCTGCTTACATTTAAAGTAAGGAAGGATTTTACTGTTTATTTTCCATATGCTGAAATTTTTGTCCCTTATTTCTTGTGCTATATTTTTCTATTTTAAATTTTTTTCTAATGAAACACTTAAATTTACCTTTTTGTCTTTCTCTTTTGTGTATTCTTTAGGTATGTTCTTTGAGGTTACTGTGGGACTTACATTTAATGTCCTAAGATTATTATCACCCCAGATTGAATTTATATCATCTTAAATTCACTAACGTGTAAACACTTGATTTTTATATAACTTCACCCCACCCCTTTTCAGTTTCTCCTTTATACCTTGTATATGTCCAAAACCAAACTGAAACTGTATTAGTTTTTTAGGTTATAGAGAAAAAAGGGTTGAATACTTGCTCCTGTATTTATTTTTGTTGAGATTTTCCTACTTTGTTTTTGGTTAGTTTTATTTTTATTTTATTTATTTGTATTGGGTTTTTGAGATGGTCTTATATAAACCAGGCTAGTCTTAAAGTTCCTGTATAGCTAAATGTGACTTGAAGTCTTGATCCTCCTGCCTCTACCCACCAAGTTCTGAATTAGAGGTGTGTATCACCATTCCTGGCAGAAGTCTCGTGACTCCCAGTTACTGTCTTTTGACAGGTTTCTATCTACTGTCCTTCCTTTCTCCCACAGGACTCCCTCTAGCATGTCCTGCAGACAGGTCTAGTTATAAAGGTTTCTCAGCTTTTTCTTATTTAGGAATCCTAATTTCTCTGTCATTTTTGAATGATAGTTTTGTTGGACACGAGTTTCTTAGTAAGAGCTGAGCCTGGCTCACAGCTGTGCTGCCAGCACTTGAAGGCTGAGGGAGGAAGGTTGTTGAAAGTTTGAGGTTCGTGTGGCTACAGATTGAGACCCTATCAGGAAGGGAGGGAGAGAGGAAGACGGGGTCATCCCCAAATACATCTGGCATCCCAAATTTCTGATGAGAAGTCTGCTAGTGATATTATTAGGAGTCCTTTTATGTGACAAGCTTCTCTTAACTGCTTTCACGGGTCCCTCATTGTTTGATTAGCTGTACTGGTTTGCCTTTCTCGCAGCTCATCGAGCTTCTGAGATACTTAAATTTGTGTCTTCAATCAAACTTTGAAAGCTTCTAGCCATTATTCCTCCAACGGGTCTCTCCCCTCTTTTCTTCTTTTGAGGTTACTACAGTATATGTGCTGGTCTGCCTTATGGAACCATGAGTTCATCTGGGCTCTGTCTACTTCCTTTGGCCTTTTGATTTCTGTTCCTGATAATTGCCATTATCCTCTTTTAACATTTTCTGATTCCATCTCCTGCCTACTCAGATTCGACTTGCACACAATTAAACTGTTCTTTTAATGTTTATGTCTAGTAGATCTGCCACCAGGTATTTTCTGAAGTGTATTGATTTATTTTTATAACCTTTGACTGTGTTCTGTTTTGGGCATTTGGTTCTAATGTGATAAAAAACCTGGACATCAGAATTTGCCAGATTCTGGTTTTAGATTTTTTGTTTTTAACTGTGGGTTTTTCGTGGGTGCAGAGTTCCCGAGGGAGTGAGTGGCTGACAGAGTCACTAGTCTAAGAAACAGACTCTTGGGATTAATGCCTCGTGGTGCAAATCCATTTATTGTGGAGGGAAAGCAGGTTTTTATGGAGAAGGTAGGGTGGACCACAGGGAGAAGCCCAATAACATTGGTGTATGCTTACTAGACTTTCTAATTAGCCTGCCTAAAGCATGTTAATTAAGTGGAAGGGGTAAGGTCAGTGAGGGCCCAATCATCAAATAGTTTGTATGTAAAGATTAGAGTACCCGTACAACAGATGCTGGCGAACAAGGTATCCGCAAAGACAGAGGAAGCGGAAGTATGGCCTTGGCAGGGATTTTCCATGTTTGGGGCTCTACCAGTGTGCCAGGAACCGCCATTTTAAAGGGCCATGCAATTTTCTGCAGGCCAGGGTACACACCTCTGCATGAGCGCCGATGTCCACCTTTCTCTCCTGTCACTGGGATCCCTTCCACTCCAATATTTTATGTAGGATCACTTAATGTCTTTTCTTTTCCTCCGTGTGAGAATGCATAGTAATTTTTCTGATGTCGTGTGTGTGTGTATATATGGGTGCTTTTGAATACCCTTATCTGTTAGACTTCCAAATAGAAAAAAACTTGAGAAAGTAATCCTCTTTATCTCCTGGAATTTGCATCAGCAACAGTGGCTACAAAACAAACAGTGTGCACATCTTTGATCAGAAGCAGCCATCAATAATCAGAACATAGATCATCATACTTGGAGCATGGAATTTTTTCTAAAGCCCACCCTAGCTTTAGAAAGATGGCATTCACTGCCTTATAAAAAGCACATGTAGCTGAACTTGACCATAATTACTCAGTTTCCATCTAGGCCTTCCCCTGGGAGTTGCCAGCATTTCATAGACTCCAGAGTTCAAAACCATTAGGTTCTGTCAGGGCAGCTGTCCAAATAAGGAAGTGGATGCCAGGGGCTGCCTGCTCTGCCTCATATCATCTCTATGTGCACACACAGCCTCTGTGTGTTTTCACTGAGTCAACTTGTATCTTTCTTTAGTGCCTGAGATTGTGAGGGAGACCCAAGATCTCATCGAGCAAGGAGCGCTCCTGCAGGCCCACCGGAAGCTAATGGACTTGGAGTGCTCCCGGGATGGACTAATGTGTGAGCAGTACCGCATGGACAGTGGGAATAAACGGGACATGACCCTCATTCATGGCTACTTTGGTAGCACACAGGGTCTCTCTGACGAACTGGCCAAGCAGCTGTGGATGGTGCTGCAAAGATCACTGGTCACTGTTCGCAGGGATCCTACCTTGCTGGTCTCTGTGGTCAGGATCATTGAAAGGGAAGAAAAAATTGACAGGCGGATACTTGATCGAAAAAAGCAAACTGGGTTTGTTCCTCCCGGAAGGCCCAAAAACTGGAAGGAAAAAATGTTTGCCATCTTGGACAGAACTGTGACTACTAGAATCGAAGGTACACAGGCAGACACCAGAGAGTCTGACAAGATGTGGCTTGTGCGCCACCTGGAGATCATCAGGAAGTATGTCCTGGATGACCTCATCATTGCCAAGAACCTGATGGTCCAGTGCTTCCCTCCCCACTATGAGATCTTCAAGAAGCTCCTGAGTATGTACCACCAGGCCTTGAGCACACGGATGCAGGACCTTGCATCAGAAGACCTTGAAGCCAATGAGATTGTGAGCCTGTTGACATGGGTCCTAAACACCTACACCAGGTAGAGCTGCTTTCATGCCTATGTGTCCTTTCATCCAGAAACCTCAGAAAGCACACTGACCAACAATTTACAGTCTCATGCGTTTGAACCCATCCCTTTTTCTGTCTTGTGAAGGTTTTTCTGTTCTGCCTGTTGGGGACTTATATTTGAGGGTACCAATCTCGTGTGGGTACAGTTGTTTCTGCATGGTCTCTCGTTATCAGCCATGAGCACTCTGTTGTGTGCCATGGGATTGGTTGATTTCTGTGCTCACTGTGTGCATTTTTGCCTCTTCACAGTGATTCCCTGAGACAGGGAGTGCTGGGGTGGGAGCATGTGGCCCTGAGAAGTTCAGTGACTTGTTCAGAGTCACCAGGCTGGTGAAGAGATCACCACATTTTTACTCACGAGTACACTGCAGCAGTTCATCATTCAAAGCAAATAGTTTTACATTTAATAGTCCACTGTGGTTCCTGAACTCAAGAGACTGAGTGGAAAGATGGTTTTTGTATAGCCTGAGCAAAGTGGTAAGACCTGTCTCAAAAATACAGAAATAGCAACAAGAATATATAGAAAAACATATGCAGCCTGTATAGAAAAATCGGTTACTCCTTTTGTATTGCAACTGAGACTGTTACTTTATGTGAAGGAGCATGGGCCACTTTGCGCATGAAGTACTTAAAGGTGGACTTTGAAAAAATGTCTCTGGGTGGCTGTTGTGAGAGGCTTTAGGATCAGGTAACTAAAGTGGTTATTAATTTTAATTGCTTGGTTTTATGGATAGAAAACAATGTTAAGTAATATACTGAAATTTCTTTATTTTTGCCCATTTTGTTACTGTGGAAAAAGAAAGCATGCTTTTAACAGTGAGGTTTATTTTATTGTGTGTGTGGTTTTAACTGTTTATAGTATGTTTATGGTAGAGTGTTTCTGAACCTCAATACAGGAAGATGTGAACATAATAAAATTCTCAGGCATGGATGATGATCATTATAACTTTTTAAAAGATTTATTTTTATTAGTTTTAATTATATGGACGTATGTATGTATCTACGTAAACACATGTGTATGTAACCACAACACAGGTATATGGTTATGAACATGTGAGTGCAGGTGACTGGGGATGCCAGGGGTGCTGGAGTCACTAGAAGTAGAACTACAAATGGTTGTGAGCTGCCTGACATGGGTGCTGAGAAACGAACTCAGTTCCTCTGAACCACTGAGCTGTCTCTCCAGCCCCATTGTTCTGTAACTTTTACATGTAAAGGCTGGACCTTGTATCTTTACCACTGAGGTCCAAGTAATCTCCATTATTCCATTCTGCAGTCTTTCCCAGTGAAGAGCCTAGACTACAGTGTGTCCTGAGTCCTAGACTTTTGTGAATCCAGTTGCTTGGTACTTTGACTATCTCCATTTGGTAGATGAGGAAACTGAGGCATAGAGGGAATAATTTGTTCCACTCTCACAGCTAGTGCTAGGGAGCAAGAGTCAAAGCTGGAGCCTGGGTCCTTATCCAGATCTGTATACTGGACTGTAGTATGTGTTAATGGAACTTGTACAGCTCTGTGGCTTAGTTTTGTTTTTCTTGAGCCATGCTGAGGGCATCTTTGGTCCTTGAGAATTCTCTTCACGCTGATCATCTATGCTTTATTACACTGAACCCTGGAGAAGTTGAGCCATTTTTCCTCCAGAAACACAGAGCTTTAAGGTTTTGGTGCCAAATAACCAAGATTAAACAAGTTGTCCTTAACATATGTAGATTTTTTTCCACTCAGAAAGAGCTTGAATTTCTTACAGCTAATGATATTCAGTGTTGTTCTAAATACATATTTGAGAATGTAGTATAAGGCATGTGGGTTTTCTGAGTGACAAGTCATAGACTTTTGTGAACCCACTTGTACATACAAACATATTTTCTCGAAACTTAGCATTTGTTTCTCTGCCTTTCACACAGTAAAATGGACATCATCTCTCTTTCCTTGCAGGCATGTTTCCTTCAGTAGCACCATTTATTCCTTGCCTTAGTCCCACTCTCCTATAGAGATTAGTGACTTTTATGACAGTGCTTAGTGTCCCAAATAGCAATACTTGCCCGTTATCTTCTTACTTCATGAAGTGTGATGATTTGACAATTCCTACTTGCCTGGTTCTGGTCTCAGCTTTGGAGACACAGTGAGTTAGATAGACAGACAGACCTTTGTGGACTCATTCCTGCGTCTGAGCTCCTAAGCATCTGGCACAGCGTGACTAGGCCGTATTGAGATTACGTAAGTGACTATATAGCCTGAAAGGTGACATCATTGAGGGACCCCTAAATCCTTGTCCTTTCACTCTGTGCTCTTCATAAAGCCTCCTGCTCTTCCTCCATTTGTAGAGCTGTAGAGGTGTCAGCGTTGAGATCTTTAGGGTAGTGCCTTTGATGTCACACCAAACATGCAGACCTACTTAGTTCTGTTGTGGTTTGTCATTCACACCTGATTTTCACTGCAGTGCAGAGATGATGGGGAACGTGGAGCTGGCCCCAGAAGTAGAAGTTAGTGCCCTGGAGCCTCTACTCTCTTCAAACGTGGTCTCTGAGCTGCTTGACACATACATGTCAACACTCACGGTAAGGAGAACTGGGCTGCAGTCCCAGAAAGTGCCGTGGTGGTTGTTTGTCTGTAATATGGTGAGGCATCTGAGCTAACCTGCCTGTGGGCACTGCGTACCAGTGAATTGCATGTGAAGTGCCTGCTCTCACAGGTTCTGTGCGTGGGAGCAGGGATTGCCATGTGAAGCTGCATCTGGTCTTTGCAGCCTCAAGTGCTGCAGGGAGAGTGTTGGACATAACTCATAGCCTGTTCTTTCTTTTTCCATGATGCCAAATTCCTAGTCCAATATCATTGCCTGGCTTCGGAAAGCACTGGAAACAGATAAGAAAGACTGGAGCAAAGAGACAGAACCAGAGGCGGACCAGGATGGCTACTATCAGACCACACTCCCTGCCATTGTGTTCCAGGTACAAGCCCTGGATTTGAAGGTCCATCTCTCATGTGGTTAATAGGATCTGTTGGTCTCATAGACAGAAAATACCTCAGTCTTCACAGTGTAGTAAAGATGTCAAGAACACCCTCTCCCTGACATCTCTGCTCTGCTTTCTGGAACTAAAGAAATTGGGGCTCAGGATTGTACTCACCAAATAGTGTTACCCAGGGTCACTTGAGATTTTCCAGACCTTTTTGGGTCTGAACTGGGAGCAAATAGATGTTGGTTATCCATGGTGCTCCCATTCTGTTTGCTTATTTACATTCCACATCGGTAAGTGGCTAAGACCTGTCTTCAAAATGCCACATAATTGAGTTTAATCTAGTGAACTTTGGAAAACCCGTATAGTATTTTAAAGATACTTTCTTATCACCAGATAATAATGGATGTTCCTTCTATTTCTTCCATCTCTCTCTCCCCCCTCTCCCTCTCTCTCTCTTTCTCTCTCTCCCCCTCTCTCTCTGTCTGTCTCTCTCTCTCAAGTCATTTAAGAATGATTGGCTGTAGAACTTTGTTGGAAGCCTGGTGTGATTCTTCTGTAAATCTATCTGGTCCTGAACTTTTTTTTTTTTTTTTTTTTTTTTAGCGGAAAGGTTTTTTATTACTATTTCAACCTCCTCATTTGTTATGAGTCTGCTTGTGTTGTTGACTTCTTCTTGGTTAATTTTGGTGGTTTTGCTAAATCTAGAAATTTATCTATTTCTTTTAGGTTTTCCAACTTAATGGAGTACAGATTTTTAAAGTATTCCTTTATAATATTCAGAATTTCTTTAGTGTCTATTGTAATATTTCCCTGTTCATTTCTGATTATGTTAATTTGATCCTTTGTTTGCTTGTTTAACTCTGTTTTTCAAGTCCTGGATTACCTATTAAGCATTTCCATCAGCCTTATATTTGTGTTTTCTTGGGCATTTTTCAGGTGTAAGTTCTTTTTTTCTTAATTTCACTGAGTGCTTCTTTGTGTCGTTTTTAATTCCTTGAATTCTTTGATGAAGTTTATATGTTCTTTTGAATTCTATTTCCTGAGGTTCATCTAGGTAATTCTCATTGGCAAACATTTTATAAGGTTTGGTAGATTTTAGAGGGGAAAAAGAGGCTTAGTTTTTCATACTGTTTGTTTTTTTTTGTATATGAGTTCTGGGCATATGGACTGCTTTTGTTAGTTCTGTGTCTGATGTGACAGCAGGTTGGGGTAGAGGAGAGGATGCACAAGTGGGCTAGGCCTCATGGTTGGAAATCGCTTGGGACAAATGAAAGCAGGTGGACAAAGGATACTGGCTGGTTTGCAGGTTATGTGTCCTGGTCCAAGACTGGGGGGGGGGGTCTGTCTGGCAGGATTGGATATGGTGTGTTAAGGGGCCTGTGGGTCAGTAGCAGGCAGGGTGGATCATGGGAGAGGCCTAAAGTTGGTTGAGGTGAAGCAGGGGTGGCCTGACTAGGCCAAGGCACTAGATAAGGGATCCAGATTAGATGTAGCAGGTTGGAGAGGGTGTGGAGTGGGGAGAGTCAGGCCGACTCACCGGGGTAGACCTTGGAGAAGGATATCCTAGGTAGAATTTTACTAAGGGGAACATTGTTCTATATTCTAGTGAGAATATTTCAGAATTCTTAAGTTTTTCAATTTTTAGATGTTCGAACAGAACCTTCAAGTTGCTGCTCAAATAAGTGAAGATTTGAAAACAAAGGTACTCGTTCTGTGTCTTCAGCAAATGAACTCTTTCCTAAGTAGGTATGTATTTTTGCCAGTGATCTAACTTACAAATTATGTGTTTTAAAATTAACAGCAAAAATTGTTGATTCTAGTATGCTGTTATTAAAAGATTAGCTCCCTTTTGTTGTTCAGAAATGCAAAAATATTAAAAAGGAGAAGAAAAAATACAGAAATGAAGATGTTCTAAACAGATGGGACATGTGACATACTGTGTCCCAGTGGCCTTTCCCTCTGAATTGTTCACATAAAGGTTTTCAAGCCTAGACAGAAGAATGCCGTGAAATCTGTTCTCTGGTCATACTGGCCCAAGTTCTTCGAAGCCGCCATCACATGGCCTGTCCTCTTATCTATTCTCCCCTTTTTGTGCCTCCCTCCTATCACTCTGGTGCCCAGATGTTGCTCTCCTGTCCCAGGTTCTCCACTATAACCATGAGCATATCAATCATGCACTGGGTAGCTGACATCTTGTATCAGAGTTCATAGTCTCAACTGCTATGTTGGCAGGCCAGTGTCACTGTAGTCTTTAGATCTCTAGGCCTCTGGGGCATGATGTTTGCCCTCTCCTTTTTCACCAGGAGCCACTCCAGAGGCTGACGTGCATCTCTTTTTACTTACTAACACATGTCTTCAACATTGCAACTTATTGGTCATATGTCTGTCCACCTGACAGTCCAGGTACCAAGCAGGCACCTTCCTTAGAATCCACCTGCTACCCACCTATTGGGTTATGATTTGATTCCCCTCAGTCTACACGGGGTCACAGCTGATCTCCACATTCCACCCATAGAGTGATAGCTGAGTTCATCAGCCCATTTATGGGGTCATTGCCCAAGTATCCCCAAAGCTGTCAGTTCTTAGGGTCACTTCCAAGTCAGTCACTTCATTTTTGAGGTGAGATTTTCTGTAAAGAGGATTTTTCCTTGGTTGTTCTAGAACCACAGACAGACAAAATCAGAACAAATGTGTAGATCTTCCTCTTTAGTCGCCAGTTTTAGGTTAATAAGTGAAAATTTTATACAGAGCATTTACTAAGCTACTCCTTTATTCCAGCGTTTATTCAGGAGTCTCCTTTAAAAATGGAAGAGTGCCATCCTAAGTGTTCGCTTCCTAGGTATTTCAAGAATCAGTTATTTTTTGTTTCACTTCTTCATAGAGTTTTGAGAAGGGACATCTCATCACATGTGTGATCATGCCCCGACACTGGTGAGAGTTTTGTGGAGGAGTGGAGCAGGGCATGAGCATGGGAGGCGTGTGAAAGTCAGAGGCAGCTTTGCAGAGTCCCTTCCCTCCTTTTCTGTTACGCGAGTTCAGGGCTCTGCTTCAAGTCAGCAGGCTTTGTGGCAAGTACCTTCATCCACTGGGTCATCGCCCCAGCCTTGTCACATGAGCTGCAAGGTGAATGGTTCATGAGATAAAATAAGGTGATGCCTTCTTAGTTACAGTTATATTTTCAAGCTATCTTCATGTCGTAATACCAAACCTACTACAAAATTATTTTTAAAATTAATTTAACATGATTGAATCTGTCTTCTACGATTCATACGGACCATCCAAAAGTATGTTTGTGTTTAAAGACTCCTCTGGTCCAAAAGTGGTGAAATGAGTTCCCTGACAGACATGATGTCTGCATGACACTGGAGACAGCTTTGGGGTTCCCCGATGTGATTTCAGATACAAAGATGAAGCCCAGCTTTACAAGGAAGAGCACCTTAGAAATCGGCAACACCCACACTGTTACGTGCAGTACATGATTGCCATCATCAACAATTGCCAGACTTTCAAGTAAGTGGTGTGTGGGACGGAGGGGCAGAGAACATGCAAGAATGTAGCTACTGCCCTGGCCCTTGATGTTTCCTTGCAGAGAATCCATCATCAGTCTGAAAAGGAAGTACCTAAAAACTGAAGCAGAAGAGGGCCTGTGTCTGAGTCAGCCAAGCATGGATGGGATTCTAGATGCCATTGCTAAGGAAGGCTGCAGCAGTCTGCTAGAGGAGGTCTTCTTGGATCTAGAGGTGGGCTTGGCCCCTCTACCTCTGGGGCTAGAGCATGGGGGGGTCTCATGTTCTTCTTTGAGCTACACTGTTGCCTGCATCATGTAGATGCTGTACGTGAGCTGAGATGTTCCCTTGGATCTGTCCTAAGCTACAGTCAGTAGGTCCCTAACTGCCTTGTATGATGCAGGACCCTTCCTAGGCAAATTTGTATAAAGGCTCCTAGAAAATATTAGGCATCAAACTGAGTAGCAAGTTACATGATAGGCAAAGTATATGGAAACCTGTAACAAAGCCCAGCTGAGGGCACACAGGTCATGTAAATCAGCCTCACTTTCAAATAAAATTCCAACATACAACATACCCAAAATCATTAACAAAACAATTTTCATTCGTATCAAAAGTATAATGTATCATAAACAAATAGGACCGCTTTGGAACACAGATACCAGCTTATTGAAATGCCTTGCCAGAAATCAGCATCTGTTAAACAATAAAACTACTATGGTCTTCTGTGGGTCTTGCTGTAATCTTTTTTTTTTAAATCATGCCCTCACTTATAAAGAGAAGTGCACACTGACAGGTTAAGAGGAATGGCATTTGGAGCTTTCTCAAAAATGATTTAGAGAGATGGAGGAGATGGCTCAGTGGATTAAGTGCTTCCTGCACCAACATAACCCCTGAGTTCAGACCCCCAGCACCAGCGTGAGCATGGCCATGAATGCCTGTAACCCCAGAGCTATGAGGAACGGAGACAGGAGGGTCCCTGGGGCCTGCTGGTCAGCCCGTGTAACCGAATGGTGAACGCCAGGTTCAGTATCTCAAGGACGTCAGGTCGGAGAGTGGAAGGACCCAGTATCCCCAGGCGTGTTTGTAGGGTGCACGCTAGAGTACACACATGCACACAGCACCAGTTGAGGACGGCAGAAACATTTGTCCTTGGTATTACTAAAAAAAAAAAAAAAAAGACGTAATGCAAAAATAGACAGAGGGTATAGATGACCTCTGTACAGAAAAAGAAATACCGGCATCTAGACATGAGCCAGACATCCCATCTGCCATCGCCAAAGAAGCATCGCTTGAGACTTAGTGCGGGCTGTTGCTTAGCCTGTTGCTAGGAATTGACAACACATCTGTGAGGGCTCTGCTCTGGGCAGAGTCGACTCTGTAGTTGTTTTTTCCATGCAGTTTGAATATACTTACCATATTTAATTTGCATGCTTTTTTACTCGGAATTCCACCTAAAAGAATTTCAACTGCAAAATACAAATTCACTACAACATTATTTGTAATCACAAAATGTGAAAAATTTCATATAAATTTCATATCATATAAATGTATATCAGAGAATTGGGTAGATAAATTGTGACATACCTGTATAATATGTTATTATTAAAGACAAAAACCAATACTTACGTATCTGACCTTTTGTGATGCTTTTTACAAAGTTTGTATATATAGTATAAACCTCCTATATTTAAAGTACAAATTTGAAGATTATGTAAAAGTAGATTTTTTTTAACCTGAGTATATCACTGCCACGATCAGAAAATCTCTGTGACACCAGAGAAAGGTTGGAGTGCCTCGGGTAGGGGTGATGATCTCAAGCATTGTGCCAGGGGAAGATTTATGTGATCACTTTGTGCTTTTTAGCAACATCTGAATGAGCTGATGACGAAGAAGTGGCTATCAGGGTCAAACGCTGTGGACATTATCTGTGTCACTGTAGAGGACTATTTCAATGACTTTGCCAAAATTAAAAAGCCATATAAAAAGGTAAGAAAATGGGTTGTAGTACCCTGGAGCTTACCTCCCATCTGGTTTATAATCAGGGTCAGAATAGCTCACTGCTGATGACTGCATGCCCGTGTTCATGTGATCTAAAGAATGTGAGATGATGGGTTGGGAGAAGATTGGGGTGTTCTTTTGTGGAACGTTGCTCTTAATTTTAATGTAGTCAAACTTCTCCACTTTATTTATAGTTGATCCTTTTTTGGAGGAGGATCTTATCCCAAGATCATGAAAATTATTTTGAAAGTCAGCTATAAAAGTAGTCTTAAACAGAGTTCACCTGTCTGTTTACATTCCATCAGTCATGTATTATTTGTAAAATTGTTGCTTGTTTTTCATACTTTTTTTAATCTTTTTACTTTGCTTCCTTCGAGCATTTGTTTGTTGGTTTTTTAGCTGTGTCTGACATCCATGGTTCAAAGTCATTGGGCATATTGGTTTCTACCCAAGCTAGAGCTTGTTGACTTTGGCAGCCATCTTGATAGCTTATCTCCTGGTATGTATGTGATCTCTGATTTTTATTTCATATGTAGATGATGGGCCTCAAGGAAGGAGGCTGTTATCTGGGGAGATTATATGCACTTCTAGGCATATCTTAACTCCAGTTTCAGCCTGCTTACAGTTTGATTTGGTTAATGATGTGCTTTGTCTTCCTTGGAGTCTTATGGGACTTTTCCCCAGTGTGATAGTGTGCCTGCTGTCCTGGTGGTTATGTGTGAGTCTCCATTGTGAACCATGGACAATAGCCCGCTTCACTCACGGGGCAGACTCCAGTGCAGAGGCTACATGTTGTGGAAGTGTATTTTTAATTATGTATAAAATAATTGTTTTGCGCACTGTTGGGAAAGGGGTAGCCTAGGCCAATTTTGTATTGTCTGCAGGTGTTGGATTTATGTGGGGGATGTTTGATGGCTCAGGATCTGCATGTGCTATCAGTAGAACGCCTGAGGAGTTCTGTATCAATAAAAACACCTGAGCTGGGACACTCAGGGTTCCACTGTTCTGTATGGCACTGGCCAGGATAGTGGTCCTCTCTGCTGAGGTCTGACAGGGCTTGCACATCTGAAAGCACCTCCATGTCTTCCTTGGTGAGCTGTCACAGCTGCAGCCACAGCCACAGCCACCACATCAGTCGTTGTACAGTCAAGGGGTCTGACTGACTTAAGTGTCTCCTTTGGTAAGGCTCCATCACCTCTGTGGAGGGAGTCTGAGCTCTTCAACAAGCCAGCTTTCTTGCTACTTCTACCCTTGTTGTTCTAGACTTTTCCTTAGCTTTATAATGCTCCGGAGGTCTGGTTTGTTTGTTCATTTGTTTGTTTGTTTCCTCATTGAATCTTCCCGAAGATTCCCAAGATATTTGGCCTATGTTTTTTCTATTGTTTTATTTTGGCAGAAGGCACAAGGTTGTTTTGTTGTTCTGGTTTTTCCATTAATCTGAGGCTACCTGTGAATGAGGTACTGCTGTTTGGACTCCATCTGAGCTAAGCTCCTCCTGCTAAGCCAGCCTGTCAGTCCATGAGGCCAAAGTTTGTACTGCAGCTCCACTTTGAATTGGGTTGAGAGGCTCTGGGACAGAAGGAGTTGGAACCTCCAAAGGAGTTGGCCCTGAGCCTAGGGTAGGACATGCATCAAGGGTTAACTAGGGTCACTGAAGCTCATTTGTAGATGATTTGGTGCCCCTAGAATAAAGATTCTGGAAGCAGATTCTCCCAGAGACTTAAATGTGTCTGATTTTTCGGTGGAATGCAAGCATCTGGCTGCACAGCCATGTGTGGGTCCCTTCTTGTCCTGTGCACATGCTGTGCTGCCAGCTGATCTATAACTTCTGCCACCATGCACAGCCACGAGAGTCCAAAGGTTTACAGTGAAATTCAGGTATGCTTAATTGGCTTAATATACCTACTTTAAAATCCAAACATTTGGCCAGGTATGGTACTCTGGAGGCCGAGACAGGAGGATTGTTGAGAGTTTGAGGCTAGCCTGGACTACATAGCTAAACTATGCTTCAACAGGGAGGAAAAAAAAGAAAACTAAGTTGCTGGAAATAGGAAGGCTGTACATCAGCCTGTTTTCAGGTCATCTTAGGTTTGATGGGAGCATTTGTGAGTACTGTCACTGTGGGATTTGCAACTAACTACATGTTTCCCCACAGAGGATGACGGCTGAGGCACACAGGCGTGTGGTGGTGGAATACCTGCGGGCTGTCATGCAGAAGCGTATCTCCTTTCGGAGTGCTGAAGAGCGCAAAGAGGGTGCTGAGAAGATGGTCAAAGAAGCTGAACAGCTCCGCTTCCTGTTCCGGAAGCTGGCATCTGTGGGTATTGAAGCCATGGGCTAAGCTCTGGGATGGTGGCTGTCAGATTACATAGTTGTATTATCCAGTAGCTTACTTTTGGTTTCTATGCCTGGACTGTTCAGGCCGGTTGATAGGACCCAGCAACATCAGGAACCAGTGGCCAGGTAGTTCTGTCTTCCAAAAGTAGGGTGTGGGTCCAGAGCCTGCCCAGATTCATGATTGAGAAATGAATTTCCACAGACACTAACACTTTTTTTAAGGCAACTCTTAAGACTTTCCTGGTAACAGCCCATGTGTAGCTTCATAGAGTAATGCATCTCTTCCTACCTCTCTGCCCTCATCTGTTTGTTCTCTAAAATTCTGGTTGCCACCCAATAATTAACTCCTTGGCTCAAGTGGCCATGACTAGATACTCCTCACACCGGGCCTTTTCCTTGACTTAGCGACCAAGTAATGACTAACCAAATCACTCATGAGACCAACCTGATCCCTGGTCAGAATGAGTCATAGGATGTTAGCGTGGAAGAGCAAGGTGCCCAGCCGAAAGGGGTTTGGAGATGTCAAGATCAAGTTGGAACCGCCCCTCACGCTGCTGCTGTTTCCTAGGGATTTGGTGAAGATGCTGATGGACACTGTGACACTATTGTTGCGGTGGCAGAGGTTATTAAGCTCACAGACCCTTCTCTGCTCTACCTAGAAGTCTCAACGCTGGTCAGCAAATATCCAGACATCAGGTAAAGGCCGAGCATCTTTTCATCAGTCAGTGGCACAACAGGCCATTCCTGCTGCCCTTAGGAAGATAAACCGGAGAATCTGGAGTTAGTCAGAACATGCATGCCAAATTGATGTGAAAAGAAAAGTTGCCAGGGCTGTAGTAGTGAGTGTACAGCAAGGAATCATCCATGCAGCTTTCTACTAGCTCTACCTGATGTTTGCAGAATCTGCCTGAGGTTCATCCACCTGCCTTGGAGCCAAGCTTCTGTGTCTGAATGAGTGGCGGTCAGAAGGCAAGCCTGACTGCAAGATAGGTGGTGTTGGGAAGGACTGAGTATTGCACCTTTGATGAGTGGAGTGAGGAAGGTTGTGATCACTGAGTGGCCTGAATGCTGATCTTAAACCCTGTGATCTAAGGGAGGAACCTGATTTGTTACATGTGGCCAGGATTTCCTCACATACATGTGCACTCAGTATCAGGCTGAGGAAGGGGTATCTGCTGTGTGTCCCTCTACCTGCTTTGCTGGCTCCAGGCCCCAGGCTCTGCCTTTGCGACTTCTATTCCAGAAACCTTCCATGGCCAAGTTATCTCATTGCCACTGTTAGAAGAGCAAGAGTTCTAAACCCTCCAGGGTCACCTTTCCCTGGTTAGGCATTTTTTAAACTAGTACTTAGAAGAACAGAATCTTAAAAGTCCTTTGCGTTTTGTGAGAGAAAGTAAGATGAAACTTTGAGCATCTCTTCTGTAACTGAAGAGATGCCCCTTGTGACTGTCAGTGTCCCACCTGTGGGTGTCATGTGTGGAGACTGGGGAACTGAGAGAAGATGGAGGTTCAGGCTGACTTCTCTCCCACAGAGATGACCACATCGGTGCCCTGCTGGCCGTACGAGGAGATGCCAGCCGGGACATGAAGCAGACCATCATGGAGACGCTGGAGCAGGGTCCCATTCAAGCAAGCCCCAACTATGTGCCCATCTTCAAGGAGATTGTTGTGCCCAGTCTAAACGTAGCAAAGCTCCTTAAGTAGCCTGTCCTCCCTGCTGCTCCATGTGTCTTCATTGTGTGGCTTCCTATTGCCACCCTGAGAAGCAAGTGTATTAAAGAGAAAGCCCCTCTCTGGATGCCCCATGAAAATGTCAGGTACTGAGCCTGTCTTCTGTGGCATCATACTGTTCTTTGCTATGAAACCTTGGTTGCTTGTCATTGTGTAAAGATGTGAAGTGAGTATCACTTGTTCTTTCCTGCTGAGGTCTTACTCTGCTTAGTTAACACACTTTGAACCTCTGCCACCTAATTAAAGGAAAGGAAAGCCAGGCAGCTTCTCACTCCTAGTTGTAGGGTATTCTGTCTGGTTATGATACAGCCATGTCCAGAAACTACAGGAGGTCATCAGGTCTCAGCTGATGTCACCTGTGAATAGCCCTGAGCAGTGCCTGCGGCCAGTGTCTGCCTGGGCTTTCTGCCTTTCAGACCAGCTGCTTAGTCCTCTTGGCAGGAAAACAAAACAAACAACAACAACAACTCAGCTGCTGAACCCCAGGTGAGCCCCACCCAGGTGAGCACAACCTCACATAGATAGAGTGCCATCTAGGTCAGTTATACCAGAGAGTGAGAATTGTCAGAAGTAAAAATTTTGGTCAAAGTGTATACGAAACTAAATATTTGAAATACGTTGTAAGATCTACATAGCATACTTATTTGTGATCCAGGATCCCTAAAATTGTGTACCTAATTTAGCTAGCCAGTGTTGGCCTTCAATGGTGGCATTATTTTGCACATTAACTTTAAACTAATTATGGTAGTTTGAATGCAAATAGCTCTCATGGGCTCATAGGGAGTGGTACTACTGGGAGGTGTGGTCTTGTTGGAGGAAGTATGTCACTGGAGGTGGGCCTTTAGGTTTCAAGTACTCAAGCCAGACCCAGTATCACCCTCTCTTCCTGCTGTCTTCTGATCCAGATGTAGAACTCTCAACTCCTTCTCCAGCACTGTGTCTGCCTGCATGCTGCCATGCTTCCTGCCATGACAATAATGGACTAAAACCTCTGAGCTGTCGGCCAGCACAAATTAAATGCTTTCCTTTATAAGAGTTGCTGTGGTCATGGTGTTTCTTCAGAGCAGTAAAGGACTATACTCAGGATAAATAGTGGGCCCCATGTTCTATGGACATGGTCCGCAGATGGTAGTCTACTTACTTTTTGCCTGAGGGAGAGGTAAGCCTGGGTTCCATTGTCCACAGCCCTCCGTGTGCATATGGTTGTCCTCTCCTCCTTGTCCCAGAGCTCCAGGTACTACCTAAATCAATGGTGGAAGGCCTGGGTGAGCCTGTCCTGTTTCCCAGGCCCTGTACCATATAGCCACCCATGTATGTGTGAACTAATACTATGTTTTCTTTCTACTCTTGATGGCGGGGTTAGCATTCTGCTTTTATTTCATTCTTACAAGGTATGAAAAAATTCACAAATAACCCTTTTTCTAAGTGGAGCTAAGTAAAAATTTTTCTGGGACTCAGGAGAGACAGGTTTCCTAGAGGGCCTAGCTGGTACTGTGTTGATTCAGGGCCTGCTCAACAATCTGTTCAGTGTGAATGACAACTGAACAGTGCTCATTAAATGTGCTCTAAGAAGTACTAACCAATAGCAATGATCCTTTTAGTAGCAAAAGATGCTTATGTCTCCACTGAGATCTCTCACTGCAGCCTGCTGCTGCTAAGTGTCTAGGGTAAACATTGAGATGATCACCATTGAGATGACAGCTCATTTGGCTGTCTGGCCCTGGAGGTCAACAAAGGACAGGGGAAATCATGTTCCTGGACAGTGGATAGTAGATCATGAAGACCTGTTTATGATCAGGGACTGCTGGAAGTCAAAGATAGTACCAGGCTATGTACTAGTAGGTAGACAGTTTCCAACATGATACCAAGAGAAGGCCAAGGCCAGAAACCTTTTTAGAGGGCACATATGTACAGGATGGGATAGACTATTCCAGTGAATGTGTTGTGACTGCATATACCAAAGTTCATAGTGTCTTCTTCCTGAACAGGGAAATAAGGCTGCCGTGTGCCAGACAAGAAAGTGTTTTGAGAGAGAACACTCACCTGATACTGCTTTCATCCTCCATGAAATGAACTGTTACCTCATGAAAGGATGTTTTTCAAATTAGCAAAGTCCCTTGATTCTTGACTGTCTCAATCACTGATTCCTTTGCTCTGAAAACACACCATGACCAAGGCAGCGGTTACAAAAGTAAGCATTTAATTGGGGCTTGCTTACAGTTTCAGAGGTTTAGCCCACTCTCATCATGGTAGAAAACATGGCAACACACAGGTGCTGGAGCAGTAGCTGAGAGCTACAACCTGATCTGTAGGTGCAGAGAAAGAGAGACGTGGTGCAGGCTTGCCATGGGCTTTTGAAACTTCAAAGCCTACATACACACACACACACACATCCTCCAACAAGGCTACACCTCCTAATCCTTTCAGATAGTGCCACTCACTCGTGACTAAGCATTCAAATATGAGTCTATGGAGGCCATTCTTATTCAGACCACCACCTTGACCTTATTCAGAGGGGTCCAGAATGAGTAAATGTCCCAGGTCATGCTGGGTCACCAATGAGATGGAGAAGCCTCTACCGGATGCTGTTTCATCCTCCTTCCTCTTGCCTATTGATGCACAGCTCAGGTTGGTGGGTGAGGTCCCTCTAAAGAAGGGAAGGATAGACATCCTATGCACTTGTTAGAACCAGGTCATCTCAGCCTTTAATCCAGAGTGCAGGGAAAGCTGAATAAGCAGAGCCACCTTGAATGAATTGTGACGTTAACCTCAGAATCTTGAATCAGACTTGGGTTGAAAGTAGAATCACTGTAAATGTAATGTGTATCGAGGTGTGATGAAGTCACATGGGAACAGTGTGTGTACTTGAGTGAAGATGCCAGCAGCCCTTAAATCCAAGAAGAGGCCAGAGAGAACTCCTTTCCCAACCTCTGGACTTCACACTTCTGCCTTTATGGCATGAAACAGACTTTGTGAGTCACCCAGTCTGTGTTCTTTGCTAGTTTACCCATTATATCTGCTTTGCAAAGACTGTAAACTTAACAGTTGAGACTTCTTTCCAAACAGCCAGTGTCTGGGGATTCTGCTTTGACAGGCAATTTTCAAATAATATTTTTAAAGTAAAATAAAAAATGTGTTCAGGACCTCTAGACCTCATGTTTAACAGGCTCTACACACTCCTCTGCCTCGTACTGTCCTTGTCTCAACCCACGGAGACCTTCCTTGGCCACCAGGTGCCCTTTCCCACCGCTCCTTCCCACTCACCCCTTGCCGTCTCTCGCACTTCACCACCTCCTTAGCCATCATGGGTGCTTTTCAACCACCTACTTCCCAGACAGCCACAGAAGTCTCTGATCAGTCGTGTATCTGAGAGATGCTAAATTGGGGGTTTTCATAGATGTATCCAACAGCTTCCCACCCCTAATAGTTGGTCTTAATTTTAATGCATAACAAACTGCCCCTTAAATTATCCTAGATATGATTTTTCATTTATAAACAAAGTTTGCACCCAGAATGCCTTGAAATGTTTTTAATAGGCTTAGACAAGCAGTCACTGCAGATGCTGCCCGGCACACAGGAAGGGCATTTTAAGGCACATTATTCTGTGATCAGAATTAAAGTTCAACCATGATTATGTTTGCAACATTAATACACAATTTTCACAACATCAATACACAATTTTCACCACTCAAAATATATTTCTAGTTTTGATGAAATTCTTTAAATTTCCTTTCACAAAAAGATCAATAATACATAGCATATTGAACACTGTAATAAAATTATTTTCAAGAAAATACAGAAGTGGAAAAACAAATTTCCTAAATTTGTATACTTTGTACTACCACAAAGTAGGTCAAAGTTTAGTGTTAAATAAATAATATTCTCTCCTAATAAAAAAACTTTTACAACGGTTTTCCTAAGGAAATACATTCACAGGACTTTACGTTCTATTGTACAGCAATGACAGGAAAGGGGTCCTCGACTATGAAATGTAGCAATTGTGTCATCTAAGCACAGGAAATAGATTTTTGCGAATGAGGCGTTCTTGTCAAAGCTCTGGTTCCTTGTGGTTATGCTCAGTGTGTGGTTCACAAACCCAAAGGATATGGCTGTGCATAACTAAAACCAGGGACAGGATGACAAGGGTTCCACGGATTCATCACCTGACTGCTAGCTTTGGTATCTCTGGGTGTCTGGTGCAGGGTGACAGCTGCTGAGGCACTGTCTGGTCAGGCTTGGCTTCTAATTCTGCAGTAGGAATTAGACTTCATGTCTAACAACAGAACAGGTGGGGTAGTAAGGCAGTGTCCTGGCATAGGCAGTCATGAGAAACTTGTCTGCAAAGCTGGGGCTGGCCGGTGTCTCAGAACATGGTACATAGCCAGGGACAGCCTACCTAGGAGGTCCTCCATTGGCAGGTCCAGAGCAGTCTGGTGAAATTACTGGCCACAGCATTGTACAGTGGTTGGACTTCATTTCAGAAGTGGTCAAAATGCTGCAAGGAAGAAGGGCTAAGGAAACCAGATACAGAGCACCTGACGGCTGAGTCTGAGCCAGTCAGTCAGCACTGTGCTGACAGGTTCCGTTGGGAAATGGTCATCAGAAGCAGAATGCAGTATGAGCAAACTTGCTTTGTATTCACTCATTTCTTTCAACTTAATTTGTGAACAGGAAATTTTCTACTTTTCCTATTATTCAGCTGAAGCATTAAAACAAATGGGCGGGCCTTCCTGTGACTCCTCTGAATGTGTCAGCCTTGTTCCTGAGACACAGTATTTAATTTCCTGAGCAGAGGGCTGGTGATTTGTTTCAGAAGTCTCCGGGAGGTCCCTAAGTTCACCTTTAGCCTCATCTCCGTCTCCCTCAAGTGAGATCCTGTGGTGCAGGTCAGGTTTCCCGTGGGCTGGAAGCAAAGCTCAGGTGACTCTTCAAGACTGGACTCCAGAAAAGGTGGTGAGGGATGACCCACCTCTTACCACTCCAGATGGACAGCGCTCCAAGGCTGAGGCCCTGAAGTCCTGGAGGCAGGAGAAATGCTAAGACGAGGGCACCTGCATGCCCCCCTCCTGGGTGGTGTAGATGCATGTCCCTGGGTGTTTCCTGCGGACCCCACTAGTCCCCCAGCCCAGCCTGGCCTTCTGCGTTGTGCCCAGCTGAGGTACTGCTCAGGCCAGACACCTTGTTAGTGCTGGCAAGGCCCAGGCTGGGAGAAGCCAGATGGAAAGTCTGAGCTAGAGGAGCCAAAATTGCAATAAATATTTCTGCAGTTGGTCCTCTAAGCCACAAGGTGGTAGGACAGTCGGGAGAACGAACTTGGAAGGGGGGTCAGATCGGTCCTCGGGGTGTCTATCTCTGGGGATGCACAAGAACCTGCTGCCCATCTAGGATGAGGCTGATCTGGGCGGTGCCGCTTCCACAAATCTTAATATTTGAGACCTCCGTTTGAATTGGCAGTGATAAGAAGTCTTCCTCCTCTGTGAGCAAGGACGGCAAACACTGGTGCTCTCTGGAGCGCACTGTGGAGGTGGGGAGGGGCAGGGCCCAGCACCTGGGCGCAGGAGGGACTGAACCAGAGGCAAGAGGATGGCCAGAGGCAGTGTGGTATCTTGGGGCACCCCGTCGATGAAAAGGTCCTTCCTAGGGCTAGGCTACGCATAAGACTCCCTTATGGGAGCAGTGGACCTTAAACCCTAGGTGGGTGGGGAGGGGCCGCTGAAGGAGAACTTCGGAGTTCCTCCAGGCAGCAATCACAGCGGAGTCTCTTCTTGCTCCAGCGCGTGTGGTGGCAGTTCTGTAGAGCCCGGAAGAGAAGCGAGCTTAAACAGAGCTGGGCGGCGGCGCGTGCGAGGCCTCTGGAATGAGCGCCTACTGTGTACACGGCGTGCTGCTGCCGACCGGGCATGCGCGCTGGGCAGGGCCCGGTGCTCTGACCCTGTTCCGGCTTCACCTGAGGCAAACGTGGCAGACGAGATGCGCTCAGGTGGCGCAGGGCTTGGAGCACCGGGGCGGGTGAGCACTGTGGGAAGCAAAGGCTTCTGGGCAGCGGCTGGCGGCCGACGCGGGGACAAGCGTCCAGTGAGCGGTGTGTCAGAGCCTGTGTCACCTGTGGGAAGACAGGGTGTGAGTGGCTCCCAGTCCAGACGAACACTGACCTACAGAAACCTATACTCAGCCCAGGGTTCCCTTCCCCTGATTCTGCTCTTCTGTGGCTTGCCCAAAAGTTAGTGTATGGCCGTAAGTAGTATGAGGAGGATCCCTAGCCTTCTACACCAAATATCGGAGCCCTTTCTGCTCTACGCTACTGCAGGGAGTTCCCGTCAGTGTCACCGAGTCTCTCTAGGCAGCTGTGCACCGTGCATCCAGCAGATACGGACCACTCCCGATGTTCTGGCACTTTCAAACCCTGCCCTTCATAGCAGCGCCCCCCATCCAACTACCATACCCACCCCCGGGTACAAGCCTCTAGGCACACAAGGTTTTGCTTCAAAACGATAGGATTTAAGAATGAGGAAAAGAGCCAGGCCTTTGATCTCAGCACACTGGATGCAGAGGCAGGCAGATTTCTGAGTTCTAGGCCAACCTGTAGAGAGAGAGAGAGAGAGAGAGAGAGAGATAAGGGTGGGAGTGGAGGGGGAGGGAGAGAGAGAGGAGCAAGGAACTCTTAGGAGAAAGCCATTGCATGCATGCATATCTATCTATATATCTATATATCTATATCTATCTATCTATATATATATATATATCCATATTTTTTTCTTTCCCCCCATCAGACCTTGCCAGCAGAGCTGGCCAGAATCTCCAATTGTAAAGAACTACTGTGCTTCATTTCCCACTCTGCAAATGTCCTCTAGAGAGAAGGATACCTCTTTGTTTCCCAGGCTGTCTCAAACCCTTGAGTCCTCCTACCTATCTCTTGTAAATGCTGGGGTTATAGGCATATACCACCATGCCAGGCCTCAAACGTATCTGGATGCTACACACTAGCTAGAGGAGAAGCAGACTCAAATGGAAGGCCTTCCTTAGTCTCCTAAGAACACACAGCTGGACAGATGACCAAGACAGGGTCTACACAGAGTGAAGGGAGGTGCTGGAAAGTCTGAAAGGCTGTAGGTCCAGGAGAGAGGCCTGAAGGCAGCAGCTGGAAAGAAAACAGGCATTAGAGGAAGAAGCCAGTTACATGTGTGTGGACTCAGGGAAAGCAGGTGGGAGTTGTTCCTCAGGACCATCAGCCAGCAGGAAGGAATCCACTGATTTGTTGCTGAGGCGGAATGGTGTCAGACGGCGAAAGTTGCTGGGAGAGTTGGGAATCTGGACACGAGCCCTCTGGGAGGGCACCACGGTCTCCCCAGGAGACAGCCAGGGTGGCACCCTGGATAGGATGCTTGGGTCCAGGTCCTCGTCAGGGGAGAACACAGGATTATCAATTCCTAAGAGAAAGGGCAGCCGGTCAAACTCTAAGAAGTACCCCCAGGGACAGTGGGAGGCTGGGTGTGTAGGCTCTATACTGGGTGACTATGTCAGCTCCTCTTGTGGCTACCACCTCCAGGGTAACCTGCATAGTCAGACTTACACACTTCACCCCAATCCCACACCTTCCCTCCATTTGAGGGCCCCATATAACCTCGGCAAGTTTGGCAACACCACCCTTTTCTCAGATCTGGCCTGCTCTTCCAGATATACTTGCCACCTGCCTGGGGAGACATCTGGGTGGAGGAGGTGATGCTAAGGGCCACTGGGCCTGCCTCCACAACCTGTGTTAAGCCTCTCCGGGCCTTTGGTTCCTCCTTCAATGACCACGCTCACTTGGGGCAGCCAGGACATCCTTCCCACTGGCCTCTCCTCTCTCACCTGCCCCAGAGTCAGAGGCTACATCCTTGGTGACATTGGCCAGAAACTCAATGCCCCCACTGATCTCCTCATAGTTGGTGGCCTCCTCAGGCTCTGACAGTTCCAAATCTGGATAAAAGAAGGAAAAAAGACTTTGGGTAAGGATGACTCACATTCTTGATGGCTGGCAGCGCCTGGCCCGTGACGCACATGCACAACAGTGGTTTTTCACAGCACCTGGATGACCCAGTGTTCAAGTGGCTGGGGCCAGGTGTGCAAAGGCCTGAGCACTCTTATGGTCCTGTTGTGACCCCCACCCCAGCCATACTTGATCTTGGGGAAGGTCTATTGGATAGGAAGGGCTGGGACCCCAAGGCCTACAGGGAAAGGGATGGAGAAAGGACACTTTGAAAGCATGTGTATGTATGCATAGGTGTGTTGAGTGCCCACGAAGGCCAAAGAGGGCATTCGAGCAGCAACCACTGTTAACCACTGAGCTGTCTCTCCATCCCATGTGGGGCGGGGAGGGTTCTCTCTGGTACAGCAACAGGAGGGTAGAGGAAAGCACTATGAGTGCCTGGTCTAGTTATAGCACCTTCTCCAAGGGATGCATGGAGGCCCAGGGTCAGAATCCCAGAGTACAGCCACGGGTACAGGCAAGGACTCCTCCTGAATCAAGCACATGCAGAGAAGCAGGTCTTACCTTTCTCCTTGATGATGAAGTTGTGTGCCAGGTTCTCCATAGGCAGCTTCCCATTAGGAATGCTGCTGTTCCTCTGTGGACAAGTATGAGCTCTTACAGATGTACCCACACCCCGCTCCCTAACTTGCGGGAACTTGGTCTTCTGTCCTAGACCCCAAGGGTCTCTGCTCCAGTGAAAGGTTGTTCGCCTGGACAGAAGGACCACAGAGGATTCCTTGCCCCTGGTATTCAAGAGCCCACCCAGCAGCCACTGACCCCTCCTTCTCTCACCCGCTTTTGTGCACGCTCTCTCTTGTACAGCTTGGCTGCTTTCTTGTTCTGGTTGACGCCTAGCTTAGCTGACTTAAAGGACTCCAGGCGCTTCCGCATGGTCCTATGGAAGATTTCCTTGTCCTGCTTTTCATCCTCGTTGGGTGTTATCTCATGCCGACTGTAGAGATGCTTGTACTGTGGGAGCAA
Organism: Cricetomys ansorgei; assembly: GCA_026225945.1. Lineage (NCBI taxonomy): Eukaryota > Metazoa > Chordata > Mammalia > Rodentia > Nesomyidae > Cricetomys > Cricetomys ansorgei. The sequence goes on along the minus strand of JAMJFZ010000239.1, from coordinate 5,617,996 downwards.
GTGGCAGTCAGGCCCTGTATGGCCCAGGTGGGTCACAAAGCCTCCAGCTCAGCCCTGTAGATCCCATGTCTAAGAAGGAGGCAGACATTGCTCTAGGTGTGGGGCTGGGTTGCACTAGCCACAGCACATGAGGGGATGCCAAAGGTCTACCCTGTGGGATAGGAGGGTTCTGGGTGGCTCATCCCAAGGTACCCACCTCCTGCCGAGGCTTATACAGGTACTGCTGCAGTGTGTGGTGGGTGACCATGTCCTCAGTGTCACGGATGCTCCTCCGCCTCTGTTCCAAGGACTGCATGTCCAGGCATACAGCACTGACATTCTCCCTCCTGCATGGACCAACATTGAGCCCAGTGAAGTAGCTACACAGAGGTTTCCCATCATGCCTAGATACTTGGTAGTTCCTTCCCTCCTTAGGATTGCTCGGATGGTCTCCCAGGATGCCTTCTAGACTTCTGTTTAAGGTTGAAACCCTCTACCAGTCTCCCGCCATAGCCTAACTCTGAGTCCTGAGGCCCACAGCCTCTCCTAAGCACTAGAGAGCTAGAACAACCGCCATCATAAGAACCTGCCATCAGCTGCCCATGGAATGAAATGCTGGACCAGGCCAGGCATCTGCTGCTATCCCCTCCCGCCTGTCTCCCTCTCTCACAATCACAGTCCTGCTGATTGATGAGTAGGGTGTGCTTCCACAGATGGGGATGTGGGCATCTTTCTGTATACTCTTCTACACTGGTCTGCTCACACTTTCCTGACTCAGTTGCCTTAGGCCCTGCAGGAGGAGCTGGTAGGCTTAAGGGTCATGAGAGAGATGCTTTAAGGAGTATCCTTTCCCAGAGAAGTTTATGTACTGGTCACATACAAGAGATAAGAGACAGATGCCTCCACAGTAGATGGGCGGGGTGTGCTGAAGTCCACATTGACCATATTGTCCGTACTCGGGGAGCGGATAAAGGCCAGGGACCCACGACGCTCTCCCTAAAAGGAAGACACAGACTCATTAGCACTCAGGGATGACCCTTAGGCAGACATAAAAGTCAAAAGACCCTGCAACAGAGCACGGGGCTCTGGGAGGCAGAGATGGAGCCCAGGCCTCCTGAGACCTTGTCTAATGTCTAGGGACACTTCACAGCTCATCAAAGACTGAGATACGGAGCAGGAGCTGGGATTGGGTCTATTAGAGGTCATCAAAGCCTTACTTGAGAGAAGCAGAGCTTGGAGTTGAGCAGACAAAACAGTAAGTAGAAACAGAATCCCTTAAAGGACACTGAAGAGTCTAGGTATACCACCCTCACTTGAAGATTGGAGAGGTAGTTCTGTCCCCACCAGAGCCCCCAACCCACAGGCCTTAGTTTTGATCCAGGTCAAAACCACACATAACAGAGCTGGACAGGAAACAATTATCAGAGGACAGAGAAACTGTCTCACAGCTAGGGCCTGAATCAGGAGAGTGAGAGGCTGCTGAGGATCACAGACAACGCTAGACTTTAGCCTCAAGTCAAGTCTCTAGGGGACAGCTTGTGCCAGTGTTCGGAGGGCGCTGACCCATCAGACATGCTCTTCCCTTAACCACGTCAACACATCATTGCACCTTACAGTTGATGAGATGCTCCTTTGGGAGCCCTTTGAAGAGGGTGGGATTGTATGGATATTCTGGTGACAGGAAACCCTTGAGACTTGGCTGCGACTGCCCACTGCAGGGTATTTGGCTTATCACTGGCATGGGCTGGGGCTTTTGGTCTTTTGCATCCAAACCCAGTGTTCTTTGTATTCTTTTTTTGCCACTCATCCTCCCCAGGTGTGGACCGCTGTCTGTACCATATCATTGACGATGCCAGGCACTCCCCACCCCAACGGGACATCAGGAAAGAAGGCAGATGCCCTGAGGGCAGAAGTTCAGAGTTGAAAGGGTGGTTGGGTTCCCGGACAAAGGGTGAGAGGCAAGAATCAGTGGTGATGGGGTGTGGGGTGCGGGGTAGGATTGATATGGACAAACCACCCCTGTGGGACTGGGAGCCATTTCTCCAACAGTGATAGGAAGGATGGCACAAAGCCCAGGCCGTTCTGTCTGGTGCGGTGGGGAACAGGAGCGAGGCTCTGGGTCCTGGCCAGTGTGAGGTCAGAGCTAACAAGCTTCTCGGAGAGAGAGAAAGTGACAAGTGCTGCCAGAGACCTCAGCCCACTCTTTCACTCTTATCCTCCATCCAGTCCATGCTGACCATGTCACCCATGGCCGGAAAAGGTTGGAATTCTGCCTAAGAGAGGAAGCATCTCAGGTTAAGCACCACAATATGAATCTGTGTGGTAATGGCCGTGGAGTCATGGACCTCTGTCTATCTATAAGGATGCTGTGGGGCCCAGACAGTGGTGGGTGGGTCATTAATGCACTAGCCACAAGATGGTCACATATGTGTCATTAGAGAAGTTAGTATGAATGTGTACCTTCATGTCTACACGTGTGCATGAGAACAATGTATGTATGTGTATGAGTGCACACGTACCTTGGTATGTGTGTGTTCATATGTATATGTGAGCATTCCTATATATGTGGGTGTGTATGCACTGCCATGCCTTTGTGTATGCACATGTGAGGGTTCCCCTTAAGGTCATCAGCCAGTCGGAAGTGTCTACCAACCTGCTGTTGAGAACAATGTGTATGTGTGAATCGGTAGAGGACCTGGGACCATCACTCTCTATTTCCCAACTTTTTTCTGAATGCAGGCATTCAGACTCCTCGAGAGTCTGGTCACCATGCGCAGTTCTACAAAAACCACAGTGTCTGGATAGTCACTATGCCTAGGCCTCTGATTCCTGAGTGACAGGGAACTCTGACATGCCCTATTCCCAGAGTACAACTCCAAGTCTCACATGAGCTTTTGCACTGAGCCATTCAGTCAGAGCACCAGGATCACTTACCACGGCTCTCTGCCCTTGCCCTAGACCACACCTATTGCCTTACATTAGCCCTCAACTTCAGCAGAGGGACAAATGGGATGTTCTAGTACCTCAGCCACATAGCTAATAGCATCCTTCAAATTCAGCTCATGGAAAACATTCAGGATCCGATCTCGAGATTTTTGAGCCGATCTTCTCATGAGGACTTTGCTGAGGAACTTCCTATCAAAATTGGACCACCTGGGGGACAAAAGATCACATCAGCACTGGGAGTCTGGGACTGCCTGCTCCACATGGACAAGAAAAGGGTCAACACAGGCAAAAATGTCTGCCAGAGACAGGCCTAAGATAGGGTCATCCTTTTTTTTTCTCCTGGGTTGTATTTATTGTAACAACCTGAAAGTGAGTTTTAGTGAAAGGTCATGGTGCCACGTCAGGCCTCACCTCTCCTATTTGACAGTGGCTGGCAGTGGAACCATGTGCCATTTCTTCAAGTGACACAATGAGCAGGTTTCAAGGTGCCATCTGACCCTCCAGGTGCCGTGAAGACAGGGCCAAAATTAAAGACACCAGCAGCCATAGTCCCAACTCCTGAGACAGTGATGTCTAGGGTATATCATTCCAGTTATCTCTGCAGCCTCATATGGACGCTAGGCAATCATCTCAAAACAGGAACTAACAAGTGTGAACTAAGTGCCTTAATCTTGGCTGTAAGTGCTACTTGCTGTAGTAAAATATAAAAAAGCGATTTCTGTTTCATGAACAAGATAAATGTTGATTAATAAACCTTTCCTCTGTTAATAAAATATGAAAGTTATTTATTCCTGGTTTTTAATTCCTACACTATTTAAGTTTAGCATTAGTTGGTCAGGGAGAGTCTCTCTATATGCCTAGGAAGATCATTAGGAATAAGATTCAGGCCCTGGTTTGTTGGCTGCTCTGTTCTCTCTGCTAGAATACTTTGGTTTTCATGCCTGCACCTGGGGTCGAGTGCACATTAGTACAGTAGCCTGGGAATGGGGGTCCATGCACCCTGACCATATGTTGTCCTTTGTTCCTTCTTCTCCCCAACATATTTCAGGGCCTTCCTAGTTTGTTTCTGGCGCTTTTGAATGGAGAGGTCCTCCAGAAATTATGTTTTATGGTTCTTGAATTGTGGTTGCACAACTGATGTGGCTGTCTGCACCTGTTGAACCCGCAGGTCTGTGTTTGCGGGGTCGCTGGTAGAAGGAGGGATGATACAGCTTAGGCTACTTACTTATCTCTGAGATAATTGTGTCCAATTTGTCCTGAGATGTCCTCGATGGCAGAAAGGATGTGGTCGAACGCCTATCAGAGGAAAAGAACTTAAGTGGCCATCCCTTCTCACCCTCAGCGTCCCCAGACCACGCCTCCCAGACTGTGCCTCCCCCAGACCACGCCTCCCAGACCATGCTTGCCCGCCCTCTCCCTACCCGGCCGTGGAGCTTCTCATTGAGCTTAGGCTCCCGCTGTTCACTCCTCTTCACTTTCAGCCATCGCACAAGGGGCTTAATAGTCAGGCCCTGGAAGACAGCTTCACTGATTCTGGTGGCAGGCAGAATCCCCTAAGCCCCCAGGGGCCTCTAGGTCCAAACTAGACAGATATTAGATCTCCTCTTCCACTGTAGACAGTCCAGGGACCTAAGAATCCATTGGCACTACCCTATAAAATGGTGCCCTCAAAGCCTGCTGTGGATGTCCATATGGGCATCAGAACCCCCAGCTGTCCCTTTGATCGGCCAGATGCAAAAGTGTAGCAGCTGCCTATTTAAGGCCTGACCAATCAGCAGCCAGGAGTAACTAGGTCTGCTCTCATCAGTCCTGGCCAGAAAGCAGCACTTTGAGGACAAATTATGCTACGTCTCCCGTGGGGCCACATGAAAACCTACAAAACACTCCTAATTACTAAAATTATAAAAGCCAATTAAAGTGTGGAATCTAGGAACAACCAACCTACAGGGCTGAGGTGGGGCCAGCTGCTTTTACAAGTGGGATCAAGGTTCGGACCCCCTGAGACAGGACCCTGGGCGAGCCAAGCCGCACCTGAAAGATGACTGTGAAGAAGACCACGATGAGAGTGGTGCTGACAAACAGATTCTTCTCCTTGACTTTTTTCTCATCCAGAAGTACCACCAAGGCATAGGCCACTGCCCCACGCAGGCCGCCATAGGACATGACCACCTGGTCAATGGTTTCTAACTGCACCATGCGGTAGCGATTCAGGATCCAGGTCTGCAGAACGATGCCTGTAACAAGAGGTCACTCAGTTCCATGGCTGCCTTTCCCAGGGCCACACCTCGGGGCTCCCTGCAGCCTTCTACACCTCGTCCCTTAGCTGACTGTGCAGGCTGGGAAGTGGGTCTATCCCGAGGGCCCTACTGACCCGGCCCTCGGTAGGATGAGGCAGCTTCTATCTCCCAGTCCCTGGTATTGTCCCATGGCACCACCTTAGTCCCCATGCTACACCTTGGAAATCTTGGCCTTTATGGGGATAAGTGTATAGACTTGCTACCAAGCTGCCCTGGGGCCCTCTAATCTGTGATCTAAACTAAGGGAGCCTAGAGACCACCGTGAATGCTCCTAGCCCTCACCGATGGCTCGGTATACAGAAATGAAGACCAGCGTCAGCAACACAAAAGCCGTGTTCCATGTCCAAATGCTGGGGTCCACAGCTGAGATGCCCAGGAACATGAAGATAATGGTCTCCGCCCCACTGGCCAGCATCTTCATGGTGTAGCGCACAGTGGTGGCCGACTGCTCTGAGATGTTGGCCTTCACATACTTCTGACAGCAGATGCCGCAGAAGGTGATGCTGGGGGAGGACAGTGAGATCAGGCAGGCTGATCCCCTGGGCCAGATGTTCCCAGCACAGCTCCTGCCATCCCAGCAGATGTGATCTACAATGGCCGGTCCTGGGTTGTGTGAACCCTGCTCTTCCTAAGGATTGATGCTCTGAGCTGGGTCTCCCATGCTCCAAGCAAGACTAGACATGTGGAGTTTCAGTGAAGGAACAGCCTTCACACACAGCCTCGTGGGCCTGTTAGCTGATTGGTGACCAGGTCATACTAGCCTTTGTAGAAGCTTGGGGTCAGACTTTGGTGTCAGAAGGCTCCTGCCTGAGTGTGAGGCTGCATGCCAGTAGAGGCTCTGAGGATTTCTGGACAGGTCAATCTTGAATTGCAAGACACAGCACACACCTACCATGTTCTCTCAGTAGGCACCTGTATACCCAAGGACTATTCTGAGGAGGTGTCAACTTTTTCTTTTTTTATTAGATTGACTTATTTGCCCCTGCCAATGAATTTCTACCCAGCCATGAAATCTATGGAGGCGGCAGCTACACAATGAGCTACAAATTCATGCTCCAAGGAAGAGACAGCAGGCAGGGATCAGGCTCACTCCCACAACCCCTTCACCAAGAGACAGCAGGCAGGGACCATGGGCTCACTCCCACAACCCCTTCACCAGGATGATGGCAAAGAGCCCAGGCTCACACGGGCACCTTCTGCTGGGGTTTGAGTGCAGGGGATCTCTGGCACATCACCAGCTAGAAAGCCAACCCAGCCCAGCCATCAGAAGAAGGTTGTTCCTTGAGGGGGACTTACGCCAGGATGGCTGACAAGGACAGCATCTCGGAGGTCAGATAGGACAGGTAGGAAATGACAAAGACGAAGCCAGGCTCGATGATACGCACATGCTTGGTGAAGCGAGTCACCAAGGACAGCAGGAAGGCGAAGATAACACCCACCAGAGTGCCCCCCAGGCTCACCACGAAGAAGGACACTGTGAGAGAAAGGAATGAATGGCCCTTTGTGGCTGGTGTTGTGGGTGACCACTTTGGCTAGTCGTTCCTCGAGGAGGGCTTCAGGTAACTGCGCACAGCAATGCTCAAAGTTTATGAAATGAGGCCACCTTGTTCTCTATGGAGAGAGTGTCTAGTCTCCAGGTTTAGTACAGGAAGCAGAGGACAGAGGCATGGTGCACAAGTCACAGGCCTCCATGATAGGGAGCATTGCTTTGACATCCCTGCAGGCTTGGGGGAGTAGCAAGGTCTGAATCCTGTGTCCTTATCCACTGTCCATCTGTCCTTGCCTATGGAGACCTGGGTTGGCTGTCCATATCCCTTCTCAGGATAACACACAAGATCCCTCAAGACCTTCAGAATCCAGTAGTGTTTGTGAGGGTTCTGGGAAAGGAACCCAGCCTGGTAAATAATCAGAACATAGGCTGGAGACCCCAAGGTAGCAGAGGCCTTAGGGATTCAGTTCTAGAGAGGAGATAAGCTTCTGTGCTCTCTGACCACTAGATCTGAGACAGGCCAGGCAGGAGCCCTCCCAATACGTACCTATTCCTTTCACACAATCCACGCCAGTCACCTTGTCACCACCAAGCGTCACGAAAGACTCAAAAACATTGTACAAGACCTAAGGGTACAGAAGACAGGAACGCATCTGGTCAGCACTGCATCCATACTGACCCCTCCCTGTCTGGTGCCCCTTTGCTGGATTTGGATCCCAGAGTAAAGCCTGAAACAGCTTTAAAGAAAAACAAAAACACTTGTAAAGTCAGCACAGGGCGACAATGGTCGACAGGAGGAGATCAGAGGAACCAGCAGGTGGGCTATCCAGAAGAGTGTCCTGGGAAACAGGCCCACCTCTGGCTCCTGTTCTGTGTTCTCGCAGACATGTTCAAGGAACACAGAGGCAGCTGTGTGGACTGTTTGGGACACAGCCATGTTGGGCACTGAGTCCTCAGCAGGACCCTTGTGGACTTGTGCTCCTTTATGAGATGAAGGTGGCAAAGGCACAAGGCGTGAGAGCAGGAGGGAACCCTTGGTCTACAGAGGCTCGCCCGATGGCACGCACAGGAAAGTGGGGCCACTGTGGCTCAGGAAGGCTGAGAACTACTTTCTGAGTTTCAGACTAGATCTCAAATGGACCTTAGAGTCTTCTGCACACACAGAAATCTGATACAATGCACCCTGGGGTTCTCCTACACTTCAAGGGAGCATAAGACACAGGAGATTTCTTAGGAACCACAGGCGCTTTCAGAGGGCAGAAGAAACCAAACACACTTCCTCAGGTGTCAGCTAAGTGCTTGGGGCCCATTCTTACCAGTTAATCCCTCATCCCCTCCCACAGGCCTGTAGTCCATCTAGGGTCAGGTTTAGAAATTTCCACAGGGTTGCAAGGAAGCAGCAGCAATGCTCACGTTTCAGGAGCCTGCTTCTCACAGCCAGGATGAACAAAGCCTCAAGACCTTATGCCTGCTCCACTGCATGGGCCTAAGAAGCCCCAGATGTCATTAGGGGCATCTTGACTCATGGGAGGAGCTGAACGTATTCCCTCTGCTTACATGTTAAGTCCTGACTACAAGACCCCACAATGCAGCTGTTTATATGAAGTCTTCAAAGAGGTAATTAAGGTTAAATGAGACCAATAGGGTAGATTTTGATGTATAAGAGGGATGCAGGACATAGATACACACAGAAGACGATCATGTGGGGACATAGGGAGAAGATAGCATCTGTGAGCCAAGCAAAGAGGCCTGTAGAGCCAGCTGCCGTGCTTGGTTCTCAGGCTCCAGCCTCCAGCATTGAGACAATAAATTCCCAGTTTGAGCCCCAGGTTTCTGTGGTATTTTGTTATGGTGGACCCAGCATAGTAATGTAATTCCTGTAAGATTTTGTTGTTAGCTTATTCATCTGTTTCTTAGGAAGGAGTGGGTAGTATCAAGTGTGGGTTCAAAGTTATAGACCTCTGCACTGGGAGATGTGGGCATGGAGATTTCGACAGGGAAGTATTACCTCCAAAGGCATGAAACGGGTGGGCCTCCGATTGTAAAAGAAAGAAATTGGATGATGCTAAGTTAGGGAGCCAACTAGGTCGGAGCCTGCCCCCCAACTCATACCCCAAAGCTGCTGACCAGTGAGAAGGGACAAATGGGAGACATACCCTGCAGGGGTTGGGCACCCTAGATTGCATTCATGACCGTAAAGAGAGGTCGTGTACACATAGTGGCCCTCTTATCTATCTGAGGCATATTGGTAATGCCCACTTGTCAAGGTATCTTAGAACCTCTATGCGAGTTACATGTTCTGTAGCTACCCCGAGGACCCCACCATCACTCACCACAGTCACTGCATCGTTCAGCAGCGACTCCCCAAAAACAATGATGAACAGCACCTCGTTGACATGGACTTCCTCAAACACAGCCAGCACAGCCACTGGGTCCACAGCAGCAATGAGGCTACCAAACAGCAGGAAATCCAGGAGTCCAGTCTCCAGCTCACCTGCAAGACATGTGGACCTTGGGACAAGGCTAGCCACCGGGCTCCCTCTGTTGAAACCCCTTACCTCCCAAGTTCCTGAGAGATCAGAGGCACCGGGAATAAAAGCTAGGCACAACTCTTCCCAGAGCTACCTAAAGAAGAGCTCAGAAAGGAGCCAGACACCTCAAAATGTGTAAGGCTAGACAGGTTCCCATGCAGCACTTCACTATCCTTTTTGAGCTGGGGCAGAACTTGCTATCCCTTGTGGCCAAGGAATGAGTCTTGGGAAGTCAGTGTCCCAGGCAGTCAGTGTGTCCCAGGAAGTACAGGACAAGGTGGTCTCCATAGTAACTTGAGCACAATATATCTGTGATTACCAAACTTTGCTGCCTCCAGCTAGGACCAGAACTTTCTGGAGTTTCCATTTAGAAATGGACCACCCACTTAACTGCCACACTATGCCTGGTCCTGTACAGCTTTCCAGAGCAAACTGACTTCTGGACCAGCCTTGAAGCAGGGCCAGCCTCTTGGTTTAGAATCCTGACAGACCCAGAGTACATTACAAAAACAAGCTAGATTCCAGCAGCTGTCCAGTCCACTGAATCGGGATTCCCTCCCTGCCTGGAACTGATGACCTGCAAGATAGCTGACCTAAGCTAACCTCCTAGTAAGGGGGAGTCCCAGCTTTGAGCTGCTGTCTACAGAGACTGACCACCACTTGGGCTAATGCGGATATCAGCCAACGTCACAGAGGAAAGAGATCTCAAGGGGCAAGTATGATCTGTCTGGTCAGCCTTGACCAGCCAGGTCCCAAAGATGGAGCGCAGGCCAACATTCTGTGTCTATCATGGGAGAGTGACTCTAACTGTGGGAAGTGATGTATAATAACACTGGTTATTAAAAGACATAAAGGTATAACATTCTTTATGACTATGGCATGGTAGAAAGATAGGCCTGAATGTCCCTGGAGATTAAAATGCCCTAGAGTTTGGTGACCATGTAATTTCCAGTATAAGTACATTTGCCAAAGCTCAGGCAATTGTATTTAAAGGCCTGTGCTTACACTGTAAGTCAGTCTATTAGATGCTTCTCCGTGCACCCTAAAAACAGCTCGAGGAGCATCATATGCTGAGGTCTTATGGGTGACTGGGTTGTAAGTGAGGGCCAGTATGACTCTTGAAGTGTTGTGGGTATTTAACCCAGAAGTCCTCTCTGGACCCAGAGCCAGAGGCAGCCAGCCATCTTAGATGTACCGCAGTCACCTTATGGCACCACCAATGTGACCAGTACTACCCACCCTAGAGCAGGATCCCCGCGGTTTTAGAATCTAGGCAGGCCCTTACCCTTGGAGTCTCTATCTAGTGATGATGAACAGTAGGGACTCAAGGGGGCTCTCTCAAATGATGAGATCCCAAGCAATAGATGGTTCCTGAGTTTTCTTCTCCCTGTTTCTCCTTGCACCATAGGATTTCAAGAGCCTCCTTTACTCGGTGAATAAGCCAAAGGGAAAATCCTGACTCTAGGTCACATCTGTTCAGACATCACCTGCTGTCTCCCAGCTGGACAAAGATCCAGCACAGAGGTTGGGGTGTTCCCAGAGGATAACCAAAGGCTAAGTGAAGTACTAGCCAGCAGATCTGAGCGGAAACAGCACCAAACCCTCAAGACTCTGGGGTGTTCAACTCTGTAATGAGGCTAGGAGCAGTCCACTTCATCTCCCTCTCTCATGGGAGCTGAAAAGCTGGTTCACACCACTCTGCCAACTATGACAGGAATAAGAACAGCTGCCTGTGCCCACCTACCCACCCTGCTGATCTGTGCAGTCACAAATCTGTACATGATAAAAGAAGCCTTAGCTTGCAGAGGTCCCTAGGAAGCTAGTTATAGATTGAACCTTCTTACACACACCAGGCTATTTACTTAAGTAATCCATACAGATAACTGTCCATAATCCTTGGCCCCAGCCCTTCTATATCTGGGATATGTACCCTTAACTTGTCCAAACAGGGTGCCTTGAGTCCACCCAGAAGGCAATACAGAGACTTACCCATTATGCCGCTGAGGAAGACACCGTAGAGGGACAGTCCTGTGGTGGCCGCATTCCATATGGTGCCGATGACAGCATAGAGCAGAATGGTGCCCAGGTTGCCAAAGAAGAGTCGATTGGGCATGAAGTACCCGGCATCCAACACGATAGGGGGCAGCAGGTAGAAGAAGAAGAGCGTGGGTGTGAGGGTGAAGGAGGCGATGTGGTCAGCTGCCCAGACGATGCCGCCCAGCACCAGGCCCAGCGTGATGAGCAGAGCGCTCTCGGGGACGACGCTGGTGACCTTGTGGGACAGGTGGAAGACTGTGGGAAGGAAAGAGGGTCAGGGAAACCAGGGCCCGAGAAGAGACCACGATGGCAATGAGGGGATCTAGAGACTTGTCCCCTAGGGGAATGGGACAAGTCAGGAGAGGCAGGAGCCCCAGCAAGGCACCCCAGCAGTGACCCAAGGTCGCTGGTTTCTTGCAAGCTTGAATATCAGGAAGCCAGCTAGTTTCCACCTGGGGTTCTGAAGGGCCTGGCTGTAGGAGCTGTTACTCCTTCATGGACCTCTTCCTAGGTACCTGGAATACTGCAACACTCTTCTGTCTCCCCAGCCACCCACTGCTGACGGTGGATGTTGATGGCGAGTAGGTCCCTCTGGAGGCGACCTGTTCCCACCCAAATCTGGCACACAGCCAGATCCAAGGCCAAGAGCTAAATAGAGCTCAGCCACGCCAAGCCAGTGTCTCGTCCTTATGGGATCTCCATGTTCACACAAGGGTGACAAAGTATGTACACTTGATGGCAGACGCCCACCCCATGACAGACTCCACAAGGGGAGGCCACACAGCAATTGAAAGGAAGTGGCCTAGGTGGGCGGACGGACACCCCTTGTCCCCCAGGTAAGTGCCCTTCAGTTTGACCCTACTGACCTGAGGTTTAACTTATTTCATGGTCACCTCATGCCCCCGCCATGTTAGACCCTCCCTTTGGGGGCACAGCTACCTAGGAGTAGAAGTTCCTACTGCAAAGGTCTCCAGAACCCCAGGCACGAACTAGTTGGCTTCCTGATATTCAAGCTTGCAGGAAACCTGTACCACCCTCCTCAGGCCCCTCAAGGCCCCTCAGCCATCATTGACCCCACTAGGAGCTTGACAGATGCTCAGTTCTGCCCTCTAGAAAAGCACAGCCGTGGGGACACGAATCTTGTGTCTGATTTGGACTGAAAAGAAAGGTGACCAGAGTTCCTGATTTTAAGCCTGATTTTAACACAGTTGGAATGCTGACAGACAGGGATGCCTCCTTTAGCATAAGCAATGTCTTGTACAATCAGATTCGTTCACCAAGGCTGTTGTTTTGATGATATCTCTGAAATTAAGGAAAAAAAAGTGGGTTCCTCCTACCCCATCCCCACCCCCAAACATCCAAGATTCCCCTCAGACCAGGATGGTATAGTAATCCACCAGAGTCTGATCTCAGAAAAAGCATTTTCTGACAAGGCTGATGATGGTAGAGCCTGCAGGATGTTTTTGAACCCACCCTTCTGAACTGGATGGCCTTGACAGGGCTCTCTGGCTGGTTTCAGCACAGGTAATTACTGGGATTGCAAGGATTAGGTGGGCTCCTCCACCCAAAGGGTGGAGGTTGCTACTGTCCTTAACCATGACAGTCCTGAACTACACACAAACAGTGGCTAAGCCCTTTCCTGATCTGGAGAGAAGAGTCAGATCAGCTTGGCACCTCACAGTGTCAACCCTCTAGCCTATCACCAGAAATCATCAATATAACAGAAATTCTTTCACATCATTGGTTACTACTCCAGTCCAGACTCTGAGCTACATACAGGGAGGGTGAACTTTTAACTGGCACAGACAGATGGGTTGTGCTTTGGGAGTCAGAGGGACTGCCTGCCTATACCCTACAGATGCTTACCCCCATCCCAGCTGTACTTCTTACCAATACTTCTCACTTCATGTTTCTCTTTCTCCTCTGAGAGTTTCCACTAATATTAGCTAGACATATGGGGCCTACTCTGTAAGACTAAATGCTTGACAAGGCCACAAACATAATTTCCGGTCCACGTTGGGTGCCTGGGACAAGTATATAAGAGAAGATGCCAGCTCAGAATGAGGGAAGGTACTACAGGGGGGTTGCCACCAGTACTTTCTTGGTTCCTTGGGGCCTTGTCCAGGATTATTCAATCCTTGGGGAACCAGAGCCACCAGCAGGAGGATATCTGGAAAGTTTGGTGTTGCTGGAGATTACAGGCTTACACTCTCTCATAGGGTGCTGTCTCCAGGGAGAGGCTATGATGTGGATGAGAAGGTCCTACTTATGGGCTGCCCACAGCAAGTTAGGGACAAATATGTATGGCGTCACCAGAGCCACACAGGAAGCTTGTATCCTCACTCTGGACCCTGTGGTCATGGGCATAGGCAGCCCAGGAGTCCCAGCAAGTCTTGGCACCTAATTTGAAACCCCAGACTCAACAGATCCTGAACCATCTTACATCTTTGCATTCTCAGACCCAAGGTTGTTGTTTTGAGGAGTCAATTCTTGTGGACCTCAGGGAGAGACTGTAATGCCTGAGAAAGTCTAAGAGCCTCTGTCTTGGCATCCCACCCCCATGAGTCCAGATAAGGTTCCCACTTCCTGTTCTTTCTACTGACCATAATGGTTGGGCTCTGGGTCCAAAGGCTGTGTTCAGAAATGTCTGAAGTTCCTGTATCCCCAAAGACTGGCGGCTCCATGACCATCACTCCTATGTGTTCTGGTTGCAGTTCAGCTTCTTTCTCAAGGGTGGAAGCCATGCCTTACCTTGGCTCTATCCTCCAGTTCCACAAAATTCATGTGCTAGATTTCTAGGAATCTATGTAGCAGCCACAGAGTCCGTCTACATGCCCGCCTTTCTTCACGCCCTGGGCTGGCTCCAGTTGGGGGTCATATTTCCACCATGCTTCTCAGAGTCCGAAAGCTGGAAAGCTGGTGCCCTGTGCTCTTTGGGTCATTGGAGTATGGTTCTCTTTCAAAAGCCATGAAAAGGACCAGGAAACCTCTGAGCTCTAACCACACCCAAGCTGTGAGGTTGTCTTCTGCTCAGGACTTTGGTCTCTTCCTACACCCTCTCTCCATAGTAGAGATGACAGATATATCACCTCTGTGGCGTTCCCTTTGACAGCTGAGACTAGGGAAGGTACCAGAGCCGTTCTTATCTCTAGAACAAGGCGAATCTGCCCTTTAGACAGTATCAGCTAATCCCTTCTGTGTGGTTGCTGGTGGCTTAAGATCTCAACAACTGGAGCCGAGGTGCGTGGAAGACAGACTGGTTTCAGATAAGCTGCTCCTTCTCAGAAGTGGACCCTGAAAAATGCGGGAAAATGACAGCCTCGGGACATCCATCTACGTGCGGCGTGGGCGGGATAAAGGATGCCTCTGTCCTTTGCCATCTCTCTCACGGAAGGACCAGCCTTGAACACACATTTCCACACGTGCAAGAAGCCAGAGGAGTGAAGAACTACATGTTCTTGGGTCCAAAGTGTGCCCTGGAAGAGTGCCGATGCGCCTGCCCACCTCACAGTCCAACGTCTCACTGAGGACTGACCCTTGCTTTCTTTTACTGTGTGTGGGTGCTGGCTATCTTTTCATGGTTCGAGATACTTCTATTCTTGTCCATAAGCTGTTATTTACAGAATATGATAGCCTCTTCATTGGGGTGGTAATCCTCCTGTTCATAAGCTGAGCTATAAAATCCTGATTCCTTCCTTGACTGCCCGCAGCCATCTTTTCAAGCACGCCAGTGTAGGCCTGATACGTCCTGACCCTCCCAGGGCTTGTCTTTTGAGCTCTGGGTAACCTGTTCCTAGAACCTCGAGTGCTTGCTCCTAGTGCTTCAGGAAGGGCTCAGGCCAGCCTGCTTCTGCTCATTTTATTCTTTAACACCACAAGTTCGCCGTAAAAGACACATTTCATCTTGAAGCATGACCTGAGGACGGATCTTAACATAGATGCCCCCCACTTACACTCTATGGCTTTTCCTCCTATTTCCAGGGAACTTCCTGAACTCTGGAGCAGGCGCCTGGCTCCATGCACTTCTGTAGTTCCCCGCGGTCTGGTGGAGTGGGAATACCAGCAGTATTCCTGCAAGGGTCTGAAATGGAGCAGCAGGCACCCACACATGGACGGTCCCGAGTTTCCGCCTCTATGCACCCTCCTGATCATCTTACTTTCACTGAAAGTCTCAAGCTTTTCACCTTGTAGTTGTGTGAGCTGAGCCATCTCTCACTGCTTCATGCTGTTTTTATTTATTTATTTCTCAGGCCTGATGTTGGTGGGCTCACTCACCATTTTCAAAGCTCTGAACATCCTGTCCAGGTTATTAAATCTAACAATGGATTCTAGATTCTGGAATCTGCACTCTGACCCTGAGTCTGGTGAATCTGGAGTTTTGTTCTCTTCCCTGAGTCTGGACCTTTTCCTGGTTCCTGGTGTCCCTAGTTGCCCCTGAGCTATCTCTGTGCATTGCGTTCCTGCCTGACTCCGAACAGCTTTCCTACTCACCTCAGCCACTTTTTCTGGGTCCTGTGTGTTCTGGGCTGGATGACTCCTCTACTCCGCATTATTCTGTAGCCAGGAGCTTTGCCATGACCACAGGGAAGAGGCCTCAGAGAGATCTAGCTCTGGGTCTCAGTGGCCCTGAGCTGGCAATTGACCATCTGTTCTAGGCACAGATCATCTTCACTCTGCGGTTGAATACCTAGGATTGGGGCCAGAGGCCCACTTGGCACAGCCTAGAGAAACCTAGTCTGTACTGGATCTTATATGTCCCTATGACTAACTTCTGAGCAGCAATCTGCATTGTAATTAGCTATTTAAGCTAGAGGTTCAATCGGTTTTAAGTAGCAATTTGCTAGTAGCTCAGCAATTATAGACATAATGGGCCTTCTAGAAATTAGTAAGCCAGCTGCTGCAGAACAATCCTACAATAAGTAGTACTTACTTCCTGTTGCTGGAAGACTGAAGGCCTGCATTTAGTCACACAGGTCTGGTGTGTGGCAGGAGACATTCACACACAGGGATGACCCAAGCATGACTCTTCCAAGGTTCTGAGTGCATTCCTGCTCTGGTCTATTGCTTTAGGGATGGCAATTTAGGTTACAGGTTGCTGTGGTGAAATGTACACTGCACACCAGGCCTTTCTTCCTTCCTGTACGCTCTGTCCATATCACAGATGAACCCGTCATCCGATGCGCCCCTCCCATCTGAGTAGTAGGTACTGCAGCCCCTGCATTGTGACTTTTGAGGAACCAAGGCAGGAGAAGGACGTGGTGGAGCCTAAGGAGGAGGTTTCAGTGGCTCCTCACGATGGTCTTCATCTGTGTACGACTGATCCTTAAGGTTCCTGGAAGCCCAGTCTTGGGGCCATGGAGATGCTGGTGAGGCATGGAAGGAGAATTTCTTCTCCACAGGGGAGCCCAGACCCTTCAGCCCACACACCTTCAGAGGCCAAGAGATGGGTGGCTGAGACATGTGGAGTAGGTTTGTGGGGTGGCTTTCCACACTGACGCCCTCAAGTCCACTAGTCTGTTAGGGAAAGTGTGACCTGTATGCTACAAGAGCTGTGTTGGGCTTTACATCCTAAACATGCCCAAAGGCTATAAGGTGAAAGCGTGTTCCCAGGATGGTGCTGTTGTAGGGCTTGTAGAAGACAGAGCTAGGGAGATGCCTGCATCATTAGGGATCTGGCCTTGAGAGGAATTCTGGCAGTCTTCTCTCCTTTGGTTTTTTCTTTTCTTTTTAAAGATTTATTTTATTTTTAATCATGTGTATGCGTGTAGCTGCATGTGTTTTTATGTGTACCACATAGAGGCCAGAGGGCGCTGAATGCCCTGGAATGAAAGTTACAGGTCTTTGCAAGCCACCTGATGTGGGTACTGGGATTGGGATTTAAGTCCGCTACAAGAGCAGCAAGCACTGTTAACCCCTAAGCCATTTCTATAGCCCCTATTCTTTGTTTCCTTATGCCTCTAGCCATGAGGTTAGAGGCTTTGATCCACCACATGATCCTGTCATGATGTTTTGCCTTGGTTCAAGAGCAATAGGCCAGCCCTGGCCTGGAACTTCCAAAGCCATGAACCTAAATAAGTCTTTTATCCTTGTAAATGGATCATCCCAGACACCTGTGATAGTGATGGAAAGCTGACCAGAGCAGCAGCAGGCAGTGCCCGAGACCTTAGCACAAAGAGAGCAAACACCCTCTGGAGGGGCAGACAATGGTCCAGAATCTATCAGAATGCGTTCTGCTGGGGTTGGGCTCAGTTGTGTAGCTGCCAAAGCCAAAACTAAAGCAAGCTTCATGGAAATAAGAGCCAGTGACAGCAGGAAGCAGGGAGGGGGCTTCTTTAGAGGGCAAATAAAAAATCCTAGGAACAAAGAAGCCAGTGAGGACAGAGTGGGGCCCTGATCCCCTGTGTCAGCCGAGGACATTCCACGGGCCAGGTACGACAGAGAGACATCCAAGCCCATGAGTAACTCATTGCTGAGGCTCAGAGTCACAGCTAATTAAGCACAAAATGGCACCACCATCTGATGGTGACAACAGACAGCAAACGCTTTAGTTATAATTACAAACTCTCTGACTAGTGTGAAAAGTCCAAGCATTCATAAGCAGACACTTCTGGACTAGGGACCAGAAAGAACAGACACTTCTCGCGGGGGGGAGGGCGCCAGCTGACCCTGACTCCCCTCAGACCCTGGGGATGCAGCTGGGGACAGGCCTCGGTCAGGCCCGCAGTCGGTCCCACTGCCAAGGATCTTTCAAGGTGACAAGCAGGTTTAGCTGAGTCCTTGCAAAGGCAGCAGCACAGTAAATCCCTTGGTTTTACTTTAACAGGTACAAGCCTTAGAGAATTAAACTCTGCCTAACAGAACAACTGGACCGAGCAGTGAAAACCTGCCCAGAGGAAAGAAGGGGAAGCGCCTGACACAGGCGCTCTCTCCTTGTACGGCAGAGAAGGTCAGGGTCAGACATGAGCTCACACATGCATGTGCAGTTTCCCATGCTCACATGGATAGACAGAGACAAACACTGGCATAGGCACGTTCACACCCAAACACATGAGAGCAAGATCCTTAAGCAAACCACCAGAAAAGGGCCAGAGTCTGTAAGTCTGTAAGTCCAGCCGCCTCGCCTTCACACAGAAGACCATATTGTTCTGACCTCAATCTTCTGTTCTCAGCTGTGCCCTCTGGGCACCTTGTGAGAATTTCAGTAAGTGTGTCAGGTATAGACCCAGGGTAGGAGGTAAAGATATTTATAGTCCACCTGGAGACTAGCCAAGTCCTCTTCCTGCCTGCATCCTACTAGGCAAGTACCTGGAAGTTCACACTGCTCAGGGTGGACCTGGTTTCTCCCAGAGTAGGCAGGAAGCCCCTCTATGAGCCAGGCCTTCCTGAGGCCTGAGCAACTTGGGGAATAGCATTCTCAGGACGAGCCCTGCTGCTTACAAATGGCATAGTATTTCAGCACTGTTCATTTACAAAAACTAGACAAACACTGCTAATTTCTAAATCAGTAAATTGTTGATGGCTTTCCAGGGAAGCAGTAGCTTCTTCCCCTCCAAGCCATGGTGAGCAACAGAAGTAAGGTTTCTCCTGCAGCCCCACAGGGCCCCAGGCCAGTGCAGACAAGTGTCTCTGGGCCTGCCATAGCCTTTGGTCTTGACAGACAGGAAACCTGTAGCCTTTGTCATTAGCAGGTGGGAAGTCCAAGTATCTTTAGGCCTGTAACTGAGAGATGGCTCCAGACCCCTTCATGTGTTTGTGGGTTCTCCTCACTGGCTGTCAACCATGTAAGTTATTATTTTGGCTTATTTTATATTCTCACTATTATACAGCTCTATTTTACATCTACTCAAACTAATATTTTTGTGGAAAGTTGCTCAGATAAGTGGAGTGCAAAGCTCCTTAAAGACCTGCTTCCCTGTGACCTGAGCTACCCCAAAATTCTGCTCCAAGCTGAAAACCTCAGGGACTGTTTGCCTTGGGTGGCTGCTGAGGGTCACTATAGAAGATCGGGGTAGGCTGTGGACTGGACAGAGTGTAAGGTAAAGCAGTTCATCAGAGCCAGGAGTTCAGAGCCAAGTGCAAGCACTGGTAAGAGACCCAGAGCATGCAACTGATAAGAAGCCCTCATCCTGTGCTCACCCTATGGCCTCCAGGGTACTGCCTACGCACGTGGTAGGCATACACCACGTGGCTGTTGTTCCTAATGGTGTTGCAAACAAAGACGTGCCTTAACAATAACAGGTAACTACTTATTAAGTGTACAGCATGGGAACAGCCTGGACCTGTGGTGTGGTCAGAAGCCAGCCAGGAATCAGCCTTGCTCCTCCCCACCGACGTGTCTTCCTAGAGCCTTACCTTGGTCTACTCTGAGGTCATGCTACTCCAGGAGTCTACCACTTACGAGGGATTATGAATCTCCAGGTTTACTTTATGATCTCAAAATTGGCTGTAACGTAAAATCTGAGAGAAAGATTTTAATAGCCACACCTAACGATTGGGTGTTGGAGCAGCTTCTGTTGTTCCAATTTGTCCACGAATAACAGTTACCAACTTTGAAAGAAATATGCAAACAGACAAAAACTAGAGGGACATTCAAACCTAAAAAGAAACCAGCCTAGAGACTTCCCCACCATCCCAAATGCTCCTGAGCACAGGTCCTAGCCACAGTTGAGCAACCAGTTGCACCCAGCAGAAACTTTTAAGCTGCTGGCTAAGAAGCCAGAAGACAAAGATCCGAGCAGCTACTAAAAAGAGAGCAGCAGCTCTCGGGAAGGAAAAAGCCAGAGGCGGGACCCCATATTCTCTGTGAGAAATCCTAACTCCCAGCTACTCCCTGTAACTTCTGGTGAATTATACAGGGCTATGGTAGGCCCCGAGCTGTTAGCCAGGGTTAAAAGAGCAGAACGAGTGCCAGTCACAATAGGAACAGACAGTGCTTGGAGCTTCAGTCCACACAAAGGTCAGTTGCCTGGTAAGACCATAACCTCAAAAAGCAGTTATCTCCGGAGGTGCATGGTAACACACAGTCTTTGCAAGCTATAAGTCACAATGTCTTAGACACAACTCAAAATTACTAGACACATCGAGAAGTAGGAAATAGAACCAGCCATAAGACAACTGAAGAGGGCCTCACAATGATGCAGATACTGGAACTCTCAAACAAGAACCTTAAAACAGCTGTTAAAACTATTTGAAGAAAATGCAATTGTTAACTGAAAAAGATGTCGAATCTGGGAATTGGAGTAAGACATAGATTAGCAGTTTTTCTCTTAAAGACAAGTAGTAATATCACAAGGTTCATGGGACATACAATTGATTAACCCTGAAGAACATTTCTGTATTGTATCAAACAAAAGGCAAAGCTATGAAGATTTTTTTTTCTAATAAAACTTTATTTAAACAGGTAGGTGGCTGGTCCGTGGACCATGGTTTCTTGACCACTAAAATATGTCATCAAAAACATTCAAATGGAAATTTGGGAAGTGAAGAATGCAATACCTGAAATAGAATTTTAGACTGACTTCACAGAACAGACATGGTGCTAGAGTTAGCAAAGGGGGGGCAAGCCAACAGAAACGGCACAATATGAGACATAAAGAGAAGCACTTTTTTTTTTTAATGAGGAAGAAGCTGTTATTTGCAAGACAGTATCCAAAGGTCTAAGGTGTGTGTGGCTGGAGCTCCAGAATGAGGGAAGAAGCGAGCAATGAGAGACTCTTGAAAAAAAAAAAAAAAAACAGTAGCAGAAGATGGCCCCAACTTGGTGGGAGATACGCTTAAGAGAGCTGAGAAATTCTGCCAGCTCCAAACAGGGTAAGAATTTTAAAAAGCACTCTGTATGACCGTTACGTTCAAATAGTGACAAACCAAAACTGAGAAAATCGTAAACACAAGTAACTGCTCTTTTGCTTAGTTTTGTTTTAATACCATCCAAGGACAGGAAAGGAAACGGGTCTCTCTGAAGTCTATCAGTGCTGTGTGAGCTCTTGCCCTAGACACCATCTGTCTTCGGAGTCCCGGAGCCTGACTCTGTTCTATGCAACATACGTCCTCAGGTCCTCTCCACATTTCACGTTTATAATCATGCCTTGGAAGCAGATGCCATGGATGGTGTTCTAACTGATCACAAATGCTCAGCAGCGCTGTTTCCCTTTGGTTTATCAACAACCATGTAGTGCTGGGTTGAAGCTGCAGATGAGCAGGACAAAGTTCCTCATGGCACTTGTAGGAAAGGTCATTGCCAGCACATCCTGAGTGGCTGGCTCTCTAACGTGGGCACCCTCCAAACAAGGTGCACTCACATCTCCGAGATGTTGCAGAAATACTGTTTCATACTGCCTGAAAACAGTGGGCAGCATTTCAGGAGGACTTGGGGCTGGCTGGGATACTGACAGATATACAGGCATTGTCTGAGGACAGATACAACACTCAGGAAATAACCTTCCTCTGTCTTGGATTCTCCGCCAAAACTTGAGCAAATGGTTACCCGGGAGGACCCAAGGAGCCGAGAACATGGAATCTAGGATGGACTGGGCTTTGGCCCACTAAGGTCCCTATGGTGGAGACGTGGGGCTATGCCCTCCTAATGTATCTTCAATGTGATATGCACCCACAAAGGCAGCACCTGCAAGTGGAGCTTCTCTGTGGCCTCCACAGCTGTGGGCCCTGCCCTCGTTCCCATATCTGGCCCTCCCCAAGTCCATAGTCCTCCAGGAGATCCCCAGGATTTATCATGTTGGGCTGAGACAGCACTGAAGGAAGCCTTGTCTCTCTGGTGGAACTATGGACAAGCCCTGGCTTTCTGAAGCATGTCCCCTTGGGGGCCTCAGGCACCTGGACTCCAATCCTTAGTGCCGACCAGGTTGCATGTTTTAAATGTAGATACTGAAAAGCAAGTGGAAGATAGCTCAGCTCCTAGCCAGCAAGAAGACATGGCCAGAGTGACTTTTTCCCATGTCCCTTCAGCTCTGAGCAGGGATCTCAGGGAAGTAGGCCCCTAGTCCTCTTTTCATACATACCTCCAAAACTGTTCCATCTGTACCTACCAGGACCTCACAAACTATGGGTTACCTGGCCATCAGCTCCCTGGAGGAAGAACTGACTAACAGGGTGCCTAGTATAGATCTTGGATAGAGAATGAAGTCTTGGGTCCTTTTACATCAATGATAGTATGTGGCTTAGCCCAGGGCCTTCAAGTTTGGAAGGGAACCAGTGCCAGGCTAGAGGTCAGGGGTAAGCAGTTTGCACGGCACATCAAGTCAGTACACATGGGTAACTGGACAGTGGCATAGTCACCAGGTGACTGAGCCCAGCTATGCTGGCTGCAACTAACACACATGAGGATCGGAGGAGCAGAGTCTATAGCAAAGCCAACACAGCCCAGCACCACCCAGGACTTCCCCAAAGTATAAAAAGTGCCAGAGAGGCCAAGCATGATGTGGCTCAAAGCCATGAAAAGGAGCCATCACAGGAAGACACTGTGGGAGGAAGGTGGGTCTGAAGACTAGAAAAGTGACCCCAAGGTCAAATCGATGTAAAGTTCAGTAAAGCAAAGATTCTCCTCTAGGACAGAAGACACGAATGGGTGTTCTGAGAGCTACAGAGAGTTTACAGGCTCGATCCCAGTTGAGGAGAAGGGATGAATCTTGCTGATCTTCCTACCTTCATGTAAAACATTCCAACAAGGCCATTTTGTCTGAGGGACTTCTTTTGTGCAGATAAACTGTGTGGCAATGTCCCAAGTCTGCTGCTCGCTGGGCCTGTGCCCGCTCACATGGTCATGGTCACCACCACCTCGGAGCTCACAGCTCGTCTCTAAAGCTAGGACTTTGTCACCATTCACTTTCTGGACACAAAGCAAGAACGCATCAGGACTTGGGAGTTTTGCTGTTCATAAAGCACAGACAGATGACAAGTTGGAACTCTGAAGATTTTTTTAAGCCATAAAGTAGCCCAGAAGCACAGGCCCTCGGTGAGGGTGGGGTTTGGAGACACTGGGCAGCGGTATGTGAAAACACTGATGAGCTAGTGGCAGGCCTCGTGCCAACAGCCCACCCTTCAGCTAGTGTCTCCTCCGAGACAGATGGTTCAGAGCCCAAGGGGGCCGACTGAAGGCCCCCACCAACACCTACCTCCCTGTAGAGCTCCCTGGGGCAAGGTGCCCCGGCAAGGTACAAACAGCCCCTCTCTGGGGAGGCAGAAGGGCACGGTCCCTGAACACCTGAGGGCTCTCTGTTCCCAGGACTCGCCTGTCCACTTTCTAAAAGGCAGTTTTCTCTTTGGGCTTGGTTTCCTGGTGTGAGATGATAATCTCATCTCTTCTGGATGTTGTGAAGATGAAAACGGGATCCCTGTAGAGCAAATGCATTACTTTATTATTGAACCCAAAGAAAATGAAAGGGCGGAGGACTTATTTATTGTCTTCATTTCCAAGGTTCTGGCATGGGCCAAAAAGAAATAGGAAGCTAAAGACCCCAGTGTTCCCACCTCTCCACAGACCCCTGTTCCAGATTCTGATGAGGTTTTGTGCCCCCAGCACATGGCCCAGCCCAACGTCTAGCTCTGGAAGTCTCAGGGAATGGCAGGAGAGGCGTGCTCAGCCAGCAAACAACTAGAGTTGTAGGGAAATGTCGAACACCATCAGTCTGAGGAAAGAAGTGTGAGCTTGACCTTGAGGGGAAGTACACACAGGGACTCATGACCCCTTGGTCTGGACGTGGTGGTGCATGCCTGCGATCCCAGCATTTGATGGGGAGGCAGAGGGATCATCGAAGAAAGAAAGAGAAATGAGAAAGGGAGGGGAGAAAGACCTCTATAACTAAAAGTTATTAAAACAAGAACAGTCATTTTAAAAAATCAGCAGAAGTGCTGAAAGATGAAATTAAGAAATTCTATCAGAAAACACATCTGTTGAAGAGCCATGCTTCTGAACTAAATGGCATAAAATATATGACTCCATGAAGCAAGTAGACCTGCCCCAGGATACTGTTATACACAGAACAGATCCTACATCATGGAGAGGAATCCCTGTACAAAGAATACTGAGGAAAGTTTCCAAGGTCATAACTCAACCATGGAAGAAGCCGAGCAATGCCTCAAACTCCAGACAGGAGAAGTGCTTACATCCTGCCCCTCTTTGTCCCCAGAGTGGCCAAGTTATAACACCTCAGTGACCACCAGGTTGATCCGTAGCCCTGGCCCTCAGAAGGCTAAGGGAAAGCTCCAGAAGAAATTACATTAAAGAAGCGTTCTCAGTACAAAAGGATAGGATGCAAAGATGGTGTGAGTCAGCAGGGAGAGTGTCAGGGCACCAGACAGGGCTGAGCGAGGAAACGCTGGATCCCTGAAGAAGAAACACTAGAGCCTCAGAGCTCAAGCAGAGCAGATCAGCATGTGGCTTAAGCAAAAATTTCCTGGCAAGCACATCGAATTATTGATGCCAATAGTGCTGGCAAGATGGATCGGCAGGTCAGAGCACTGGCCACCAAGCCAAGAGACTGAGTTTGATACCCGGGACCCACTTGGTGGAAGGAGAGAACTAACTCCGACAAGTTGTCCTCTGCCATCACACACACGCTGGAGCGTGAGCACATGCCCTTGCACAAGAGGCACGCACAGGTGCAAATGTAATTATAGCAACAGCGAAAAGAGGGCCTAATAACTTCAGGCGAGACAGAAGACTACACGGGCAGTGGAGAAGCACCGTATGCGTCCCGTGCTGTGGAGACTCTTGCAGTCGCAGTATCTACAGCCCTGGAATGTTATGAGAGGCAGCAGGCCCAAGAACATAGCACAAGTTGGACAACAGGAAAATATTCCGAGATCAACTGAACAGGAGGACAGTTGGACACGATCCCCTGTCCTCTGTCTTACACTCGGGCAGTAGGGACAAGGACAGAGTACCAGAGGCTGCCTCTCTCGAAACAAATCCTAGACCTGCTTGAGTCTCAGAGTTGACGGCTGACTGCGATGACGGTACAGCTGCTGTCCTAGCGGCTCCCTGCTGGCTGGTGAGAGCTCGCGGGGTGTAGTGTCTGCTCGGTGATTCTGGGCCTTCTCATACACCGAATACACAAGCCACGCAATGAAGGCCCGAGCGGGCAGCCATGAGCTGAAGGATCTGCAGCTTGATGGGACACAGCCAGACACAGGGCAAGAGAAATGAATGTGTAGAGGAGCGTACAGAAAGGCCCGGTGCAGGGCTGCGGGGGGCGGGGGGGCACAGTATAGCAAAAGGTTTCGTCTGTAGAGCATGTCACTTCCTCTATGGCTCTCCCTATCCTGTTATCTGTGTTGTGCATCTGTCACCCCATCACCTGTCACCCAGATCCTGTGCATTTCTTGGTCAGATTCTCTCCCCCTATCTCCATAAGCTCCATCTTATTACCTCATGGGCTCACATCAAAACTGTTTCCTATGAGAGAAGGTCATTCATCTACTTATCCACATGTGACATCTGGGGCATAATACGCTAAATTATTTAATGCATAGCAAAGCCACAGGCCGCAGCCAAGTCCCCATAGGCCTTGTTTGCTGATGTCAAGAGAGTCTGTCACAGATGATGTGATTGACTATGTAGAAAGTCCAAAAGAAAAAAACTCAACGAAAGATCTATGAAACTAGTGAGCGACTGCAGCAAGGTTGCAGAGTGCGACACTCGCCCACAAAGTCCCCGGTCTCTACATACCAGCCAAACAAGCAAGCTGTAGCAAAACTGGCACATAAGTCACCCGCCCCCAAAATCACAAGCCATGCATTAGGGAAGCCATAAACTTTAATAAAATAAATTTGATAATAATTTAAGATGTTCCATGATTGTGAATTAGAAGTTTGAATTTCGTCAAAATGTTCCCACTTGATTGCAGAAAGTTACTCTGTGGGTTCAGACATCCTGGTCTCCAGTTCATTTGGAGAGGCAGAAGCCTGGGGCAAGACGCTCAGTGCTGAGGGGAAACGGGTAAAACTGATGCCCCCCCGCCAGACCTGCAGTTAGGCTTCTGAAACGGCCCAGTGCTGGGAGAGAGACCTGCCAGGTGCCACTGAGGCAGAGAAGCACGGACAGTCAACACAGGGAGGTTGTTTTTCAACAAACAGTGCTAAACTAATAGACAGGTAGCTGTGAGAATGTGAATCTACACAGATCCCATAGCCTTTATTGGGGAGAAAAAAAACAACAACGTAAAACTACTAACTCAAAATGAACAAAGGACATGAAAGCAAAATACAAAACTTTGCAATTTCTAGAAAGAAAATAGCAGGAAAAAAAGGTCAAGATTATCTCAGGTTTAATGATGAATAAACACCCAAAGCATGACGCATCGAAGAAAACAAAATGGAAGAGTTAGACTTCTTCAAAATTTACTTTATTTTGTTTTTGTTTTTCTTCTCTCATACAACTTATACAATATGTCCTGACCCCACCTCACTAAAATTTAAGACTCTGGAAAGCTTGGGACGTCAGTCATTGAAGAAGCACTCGCTTAGTTGGCATAAAACCTCAAGTTCAATTCCTTAGGTCCTTCCCACCCCCCACCCCCAAATAAATTAATTTAAAACTTTTGGAGAAAATCTGTAGCTATTCGCCTGACAAAAACTAATGTCTAGAGTATGTCTTCAATTAAACAGCAGAAAGCACCTTAAAAGGAGCTCAAGGGGGTCAGCAAACATTAGCACATGAAAAGATGTGCAACGTACTTAGCTGTCACGTAAATGCAATTAAAACGACATTGAGATTCCATCTTTCTCCTGCCAGAATGGTAATCAAGAAAAGAAGCAACAAATACTGCAGAAGATACAGGGGAAAGACACCTTTTGACACTGCTGGCGGTAAATTTGGCAGTCATGAAAATGTGGTATATAAACAAATGAAGTTGCATTCGGCCATGAAGATCAAAATTATATCATTTGGAGGAAAATAGATAGAAATGGAGATCATCGTACTAAACAAAACAAGCCAGCTGCAGAAAGACAAACATGGCATGTTCTCTCTAACCAGTGGTGTGATGAGCAATTCTTGTCAACTTAATGGGATTTAGAATCCGCTAGGAAGCAAAGCTCTAGGCGTGTCCGTGTCCGTGAGGGTCTGTCTAGCCAAGGCGGGAAGACCTACCCCAAAAGTGGGCAGCGCCATGCCGAGGGCTGGAGAAAGCGGGCTGAGCGCAGCGTGCATCTCTGCTCCGTTACTGCGGATGCGGTATGACCGATCACCGTACACTGCCGTTGCCGTGCTTTCCCCACTGCGATAGGACGCACCTTCAAACCGTGAACCAAAATAAACCCTGCTTCTTTGAGTTATTTTTAGTTTTGTTTTGAGGCATTTTATCACAGCAGTGGGAAAAAAAATAACTAATACATACAGATTCTAGAACTTTTTATGACCTGGAAGGAAGAAGGAGAAAATAAGCAGAAGCTTGGTGGGGGCGGGGGGTACGAGAGAGGGTGACTGGGGATGGGGAAATCAAGCACATGATGTATATGTGAAATGTCATAATAAACTCACTATTTTGTAGCATGAATATATGTTAACTTAAAGGGGAAATAAATAAAAGCAGTTATCCAGAAATCTGAAAATTAAAAAATTTTGTTTTAAAAGATAGAATCTTACTACCCCTAGCTAGGCTGGCCTCAAACTCATTATCTGCCTCCTTCAGGCTCCCAAGTGCTAGGATTACAGTCATGTGCTACTGTTTCCAGCTAAAATGAAAAACTTTTGTCCTGCAAAAGACACTATTAAGAGAATTAAAAGGTAACAGAGACTTGGAGAAAAATATCTGTAAAACACACATCTGATAAAGGCTTCTCTCCAAAATATACAAAGAACTCTCTAAAGTCAATAAGAAAACTAAGAACTCAATTGGAAGTGAGTCAAATGTCAAGGCAGAAACCATCAGAGATGCACAGATGTCAAATAGAGAGCATGAAAAGATCTCCCTCCTGGAATGGGGGAAGAAAGGATGTAAGAGCTGGAGGAATGGAAGAAGGAGTGCTGTGAAATACTGACTTCTAGATAGGGCATGGCTATTGCCCTGAAGAACTCACAGAAGCTATCTATGATCACCTGCATAGGAGAAACCTGTCAGCATTCTTGATGAACAGGACAGAGGCTCATGAGGATCCATCTACTGAGGACCAGCTGGCAACTGATGGATGCTGGGAGAAGGGGAATCGTGTTTCTTCAAGGATGTGGCCATTGGTATATCGGTCATGCTCTGTGGATGGCTGAACACCCATGTGCTTGTAGGCTGCACTATCTGGACTTGGTGAGTTATATATTTTTTTTAATAAGAAAAGGAAATAAAGGTGAGAGGGGTGGTATCAGAGGGGTCGAGGAAAATGGGAGGGAAGATTTGGGTTGAATCAATATACAATCAATATACACTGTAGACATGTGTGAGATTGTCAGTGTGAGGATTCACTGCATACCAACCAGAGTTGTCCCAGTCCAGATCACTATCCACCCAGTGTTTGTGAGGAGTTCGGGTGATAGACTCTCACCGTTGCTGGTATAAAACAGTAAAGCAACTTGGGGAAGAAGTTGGCCATTTCTTTGAACACTAAATGTATTCACAGCATCTGCTTTTATATGCATGTTTCTTGGTATTTCCCAAAGAAGTTGAAAACTATGTCCACACAAAAACTTGCACAAACATGCAGAGAGATCATTATGCTAACTTTATTCAAAATTGCCCAAGTTTGAATATGTGCTCCAATAGATAAATGAATAAACGTAAATACATCTGTGTAATGGAATATTATTTAGCACTAAAAGGAATGGCATTCTCAAGCCATTAAAGGGGAGCAACCTCAAACACAGGTTACTAACTAAATGCCAGTCTAAAAAGATTCTCAGATTACCTGACTCCATTCTGAAAAAGACAAAACTATGGAGGGAATAAAAATATGGATGGTTGGCAGGGTCGAGGCTGGGGAGTGGGAGTGGGTGGGGCCAAGAGGAGTTTTAAGGCAGGTAAAATGCACGTCTCAGTGGCAGGGGCATGTTGTGCATTTGTTAGTGCCATAAGTTAGTAGCAGGAGTCAATTTGGTGCGACTGTGACAAAGAATGCTTTTAGTGCAAGCCCTTAACCACAGGGGAGGGACGCAGGGTGGACAAGGTACAGCTGACCCCATTATTCTCCAAATCTAAAGCTTCACTTTAAAATTAGGTGTGTTGGCTTTTTGAGAACTAGCCTCGCTGCAGTTATTCTGGGTGTTCCTGAACAGCAGGGGTTATAAAAGGTCAGGTTAGGTTGGTAGACCACCCAGAGAGTGTGCGGGCTAAATGCCCTGCTACTCGCCTAGGTGTGAGCAGAGGGTTATACCTTCACGCCGTCCCAGCTAGTTACTGCGATTCCACCATGCTAATAAGAGTTTCAGATTTTGATAAAATTAGAGCAAACAAAAATCCCACTTTTTCACTGGAAAGTAACAGCGGGGAAAGGTGTTGGTGCCCAGGAGGTTTCCCCTGCAATCCAACAGGAAAAGCAAACTCTACCTCTGTAGCAGACAGCCCTCTGGAACGCAGAGGCTGTGAGGCTAGGCTCCAAGGCAGAGGGTAGCTGGGGGGTCATGCCCTAGGGTCCTCCTCAGATTCTGAGGCCAAAAGAGGGCATGTTACGCCAGGCGCACTGGTGTGTGTGGGCATGTTATGTACAGGGAGTGAGTTGCACGGTATGGGCAGAGGGAAGCACTCTCCCAAGAAAGAAACCAGTGGGTCTAATAAACACAAATCCCAGCATACCGTATATGTTTGCACCATCCCTCAGTCCCTCCACTTTGTTGTCTTTATACTTTTGGAAAAGGGAACCCTTCCTGGTGCTGAAGATGGTCACCAGCTCCTGCCTGGAGGTGGGGCTCCCGTGGGTCCCTCACACTCGATGGGCCTAGGCTTCACTGGGGACACAGCAGCCTCTGTGAGGATGTAGAACATGGCAGGAACAGAGAGATTAGATGAGCAGTGAGGCATAGGGTCAGCTGCCATGCACATACATAGGGCAGGCATGCCACCTGATCCCACAGCTAGCCTGGTAAGGTATGACCATGGAGTCTCAGAGCTCCCCTTGATGTCACTGATGCCATGGTTGTCACTGTGACTGCAGGGTGCCCTCCACAGCACACACATTTTCTCCATTGCAAGCCATTTCTTTCCATGGCACGCACCTCCCCATCCACAGCGTATACCTTACACTCTACCAGATGCCCATCCAACAGCAGCTATAAACGCATCTCCAGTGTGTATGTGTGTACATTCTAAGAGGGCTGGGCACAAGGGTCACCCTAGCCATTCTAGTGGGTACACCAATGGCCACAGGCCAGGTTCCCTGAGTAGAAGATCTCTTCACCTTCCCTATGATGGTGATGGGTGCCAGCTTGTACCCGTCCTTGTTCCCAAGAGAGTGTGAATTCATTTTAAAAAAATTTTTCATACAATATATTTTGATCATATTCTTTACCATCCCCCAACCCCTCTAAGACCCTTCCCAACACCCAACCTCATGTTCTTTCTCTCCAAGAAAAAAAAATCAACTGAACAACAAAAGCCTGTCCATTCGTGTTAGCCAATGAGTTTTGACCATGAGGTCTGCCCTGGAGTGTGGCTGGTGACTAGTGTCACGCCACTGAAGAAAATTAATTTTCCCTTCCCAGCAGCTATCAATTGCAAATATCGGCGTTGGTTAAGTGAGGACTGTGCTCACATCCCCCTCTGTGCCGACATTTTATCTGGCTTGAACTCGCGCACGTCTGTATTCTGTCACAGTCTTGGTGAGTTCAGATTTCCTTAGGTCATCCGCCACCACTGCATCCTCTTCTGCATAAATCCCCGAACCTTGAGGGCAATGGTGTAATAAAGGCATCCCGTCTAGGGCTGAATGTTCCAAAATAAGATGATGAATTCTTAAACGTCTCACAACTGCAACCTACAAAATGGATCCATGGGTAAAAGCACTTCCTGCATAAGCCTGTGACTTCAGTTTGACCCCTGGAACACACAATGGAAGGGAACTGACTCCTGAAAGTTGGTGTTTCTGTTTCCACATGCACTATGGCATGTGTGCATATACTTGGCCTGTACCCACACACACACACACACACACACACACACACACACACACACACACAGACACACACACACAGAGAGAGAGAGGGGGGCTTTAAACTTAAAAAAAATTAACCTTCCCATACTTGAGGTCAGGATCCCATCCTGTGGGTTTGGGCTATAAACAGCCAAACACAGCTTTGTGGCTCTCACAGGCCACCTTACTGGCAAAAGGCCAGTTTGTTCTCTGACCCTTCCTCTGGTAGAGCACCAGGGACTATTCTGTCCTCAACAATGAGCACTCCAGACAGTGAATGACCCAGCCCCCAGCACCAGCACATCACAGGAGGTACTGTGCCCTTCGGAGCAGACTGACCTCGAGGCTCATCTGTCCTTTGTGAATACCCACATTCACCTGCAGATCTCAAAACACATGTATTAAAGACTGAAAGTTGGCCTGGCAAGATGGCTCAGCAAATACAGATGCCTGCTGCTGAGGCTGGGAATGCAGGTTCTGTTCTGGAGACTTATTAATGGAAGGAAAGAACCAACCTTGTTGGTTGTTCTCTGGCCTCCACACACACGCCAACACACACACACACACACACACACACACACACACACACACACACACACATTTTAAACAGAATAAAATACCTTTTATTACATTTATTTGTTCATTGTATGTATGAGAGTATGCATGTGTGTGTGTGTGTGTGTGTGTGTGTGTGTGTGTGTGTGTGTGTGTTTGTATACTACAGCATGCATGTAGAGGTCTGAGGTTAACCTCCACTATGTGTATCCCAGGAATCAAACTCAGGAAATCAGTCCTTTTAAAAAATGGGCCTAGTAAGCAGGTAAAGGTGCTTGGTGCCAAGCCTAACGGCCTGAGTTCAATCCCCAGGACCCACACAGTAGAAGGAAGCACTGAGTCCTACAAGATGTTCTCTGACCTCTACAAACATTCCTCAGCACGCCCACACACACGCACGTGCACACACATATACGTACATAAAGTGTTCGGCCTGGCAATTGTGTTTCTGTCTACTGTGTGACCATCTTGGCATTTTTGTTTGTTGACTGCCATTATGCGCTGTAACGCTCTCAAACAAATGCTCTCAAACACCAGGCATCTTGAAGCACCTCGTCTGCTGAGCCTGTTTTTATAACCTCTCCATAGAGGGATGCAAATGCTGGCTCATGTCCTGGGAAGAGCCTGAGACACTGGGGAGATAGGAGCTGGTCTCTATGCAGACAGTTTAACCAGGCTGTCATGAGAGCTTTTGGGACGCTGTGACATAACCGGGTAAAAACCAGGAGTGTCCAAGTCCAGGTGTGAGTTGGCACTTCATTGATGGCTGTGTTTCCAAGAGCCCTGAATACACGTGTCTCCTAGGAGAATATACCGCCTATCTTCATTTGTACCCCACCCCAGAGTCTTGGAGCTCTACTCCCCGTCCCACATTCCTCTCCGGATTTCTGATTTTAGAGATTGGAGTCACCTCCATGAACTGACCTGCATGGGGGAAGAACTGGTCTCCTAGATGAGATGAAGAGACAGGGCCCAGAAATGGCACTACCTAGGTAAAGCATTCTTACACGCCCTTCGGCAGAGACTAGGCGTGGGGGCGAGAACATGAGCAGCCTGAGTGTGCACACGCAAAATCACCCACACTTACATACGCGAAGGGGGCTATGTGAGCACCTACATTCCCAGCATAATCATGAATGGGGCAGTGCTGACTGCACATACAGGAACACTTCCTAAGAGGCCTGTAGACTTCTGGATCCATAATCACTGGCTCCTCCACATCTAATGCTAGCTTGTATCCTCCCTCCCCACCTCTGCCAGTCTTCCTGGAGAAATAACCCACATTGCTTCAGCCCTGTCGCTGGGGCTCCCCAAGCTCCAGGGTCCTCCCTTTCAAAGGAGCAATTGTGCTCACCGCACTGTGTCACCTCCTCAGGCAACTGTCTCTTGGGAAGCTGCCCCAAAGCTAGAGGCTCAGGAGGACCAGAGAGGGCTAGGAGAAAGGCCTGGCTGATGTTAACTTCTGTGGGCTCAGGCTGAGGAACCCAAAGCAGCCCCAGAACAGCAGGAGAACTCCTACAGGACCACATCCCCTGAACAAACCTGAGCCAAATATGAGAACAAAGCCCTCCACAACTAATGATTTTCCACTCCTTTTTTTCTTCCAAAAGTCCCTAAAACACAGGACTTTCAACTTTCCCATTTTGCCTTGCAAGAAACTCTTTCCCAGCAGAGAACTCAAAAGTAACTGGACTTTGGCACATCAGCTCAGCAGGTGGTAAATCCAGCAGATTTCCTGACTTGCCTGGGAAAGGAGAAGGGACCAGGCTACTCCACCTCACTGGAGACTTCCTCTTCAGGTAGAACCTGAAAATCTGATCTGAAAATGATGCTGGTGTTGTCGTCACCTAGGGCCAGCTCCCAGAGCGGACCTGCTGGCCCTACACAAAGCCTTCAGGAGACTAGGAAAGTGAGCCTGCCAAGTGCTCCTAACCCTCTCCTTCCCTGTGGCAGAGTTTTCTCCAGGGGGCCCCAGGCAAAGTCCACACCCTTTATCCAACAAAGAGTTTCCTCCGAATGGCCCTGACCACACCCCCCTCCAACCAACCATGCAGCCCAATGGTCCTGGTCCCGATATTCCCAGAATTTATCCTCTGTCTGTCCCCAACTCTCGGGTTTCTACAATTTGGGACGATGTCCAATCCCCTTACTCTTGGCTCTCCTGACTGTGTCCAAGATGCTCCCCCTGCATTTCTAGCAGCTCTCCAGCACTCCAGTCTGAACTCTGACCCCAGCCAGCAGTTTGAGAGCTTGCCTTTAGATAGGAGATCCTTCTTAGAGAAACGGCAGTGACAGACAAGAGGAGCAACCAGCTAGCAGCAAAGGCCAATGAACACAAGCCCGACAGGCCTCACCTGTCCAGATGCCAGGCTGACACCCAAAGGTGACACTCACAGTACTCTAAGCTTATGGGAGCACCCCTTTCCTGTCACATTTGAAAACATGTTGTCAGCAGGGATGCCATGCACAGGAAACTGGGTGGCAGTTTGAGGGAAAATTTGGCTAAGGACTTAGGAATCTCTTCTTTGAACTCAGGACCTAAGGGGTGCTGGGGCTTAAGGTAGGAAACCAGGTTCATCAGCGTGTCATTTACTTATCTATGCGTGTACATGTCCGTGTACCCAACCAGCTCTTCATGCCCAATCTATTATGCAACCTATTATGCATTCAGTCCCAGCCCTGCAGAAGCCTTGCTAGGTACAAACAGGTCAGCCAGAGACTCAACAGGAACAAAGCAGGAACAAACTTGCACACTTGCTTGAGTCAAAAGAGCTATGAGTTAGGGATGGTCTTCTCAAGAACTCGGGTAGCCTAGGGATTTCTAAGCCAGGAAGAGGTGGTGTAGTAGGAAGCTGGGTGTGGAAGGATAAGGCTGGGGATTGAGGGAGGTAGAGTCTGGGCTCCAGCTGGAGCTGAAGGGCTTAGCTGGAACTCAGCTCAGGGGGAACCATGAAACATTAGCTGTCTTCTCTCCCCTTGCTCCCTCTTGTTCCTCACTGGTGGCACTCCACTGTACTGGCCACCGACCCCACGTGGCCTTCTTAAGGCAGGGTCAGGTTAGGAAGAACCAGGCAACATCCTAAACTCACCAGTACTTGCCTATACATACCCCTGGCTAGAGGTTAGAGAAGAGCAGAAAGAAAAGAGAGCTGAGAGGAGGAGGGAGGTGAGGGGGCATGAGGGACAGCGGGGCCTACCCTGCCAGCTCAGGCTGGCAGCTGGGCCTCCTTAGCTCCTCATGGTAGAAAGGTACCCATGGTAGAAAGGGGAGTGGACAGGGACTCCCAGCTTCCCACATTGATCTGGGAAGCCACGCCCACCTCAGCTTTGGGAAAGGATGAGGGATGCTATTCAACCTCAGCACTGAGATATGGCACCCTGAAATATGGTACCCTGAGCCCTAGCAGCCATGGCACAGTGATCCCAGGGGCAGCTCCATCCTACAATACACAAGGCTCCCTTTCTCTAAGGGAAGCTCCAAATTGTGGGGCTGAGTGGAAAAAGGACAGGTGAGCTGATCCTAACCTTGGCAGGCTCATTCCAAACATACTGAGTGCTCCATGGATGACGGGAACCCTAACTTTAAAGCATCTCAAGGTCAGATCCTTGTCCCCAAAGAAGCATAAAGGGGAGTCCCAGCACATGACAGCCTACAGGGACACAGCAGAATCCCTACAGCCACAGCATGACATGAAATCACCTGGATGGCTAGGTTATCAGGAACAGAGGTGCATTGTATCAGCCTGGCTTGTTACAGTGCTAAGGGTGTTTGTGTCCCACAATGAGGTTTCCTGGGACAGGAGTTCTAGAAGGCCTAGTGGCCTAGGGATTCTCTCTAGAGAGCAGCAGGAGGGGCACGAGGGTGGCATAGTCACCTGTGTGCACAGGCAGGACTACTCAGGGCTCATCCCTGCAACGCTATTGCACTTCTAACCTTTGCTCTCTTCCCTCGGGATGCCTCGGCTTCAAATGCTGCGTGGTTTTACAGCTCAAGCAGCTTTCCTGCGGCAGTTCCCCGAAATAAGACTTTTACCTTCAGTGCCTCCCAGCAGATTCTGGAGAATCCCCTCAGCCATGGAGCAGGTCTGTTCCATGACCTGCCCCTAGACTGTCTCCCTCTCACTGCCCCTGCCTCGCTGACCAGTATAACCCCCGTACCATTCTGTTCTGGTCCTGATTCCTTGTGGATGGGAGTCAGCTGAGGTTTGTCACTGTTGCTGCCCAGATCCCCTTCACTGAATACCTCTGCAGGACCTGGGGGATGTCCTGTGTGTCACCTGCAATGACCTCCTCCCTTACTCTTCCCGCCGTCCTTTATCACTCCCTCGTTCCCTCCCTCTCTGGCTTTAGACGGGAGGTTTGGGTCCGGTGCCTGTGAGGCTGGAGATTTGCGAGCTGTGATCTGTGCCACAGAGGCAGCACTGCTCCCAGCACAGCAGCAAGATCCTGAACGCTATGAGCTGATAACCCTGCCATAGCCTCTTCCTCCCAGTAAATCCAAGTAACCTCCTCACCTCCCCAAAACCCAGAAGAAACTGTGTTCTCCCCACAGCCTCCCTGGTCTTACACTCTGTCTTACAACCAAAGTAGCGGTCTGAGAGGCCAGTCATGACTGAGGCCTGCCCTCTACACAACTTAGCAAGGACCAAAGTCTTCTAAGGAATGCAAGGAAATTGGCTGTCTTTCCCAGGCATCACCTTAGCCTCTCCCAGTTTCTCTTCAGTCTCTCTTCAGCCTCTCTCCACAAGCTCCCCCTAGCCTCTCCTCCCCCTCCCTCCAGCCTCTTCTAGTATCCCTTCCACCCCTCTACCAACTCCCCTGGCATCCCTTCAGATTCCTGCCCACTTTAACCTCCCTCCCTCTTAGTCCCTAGCATCCCTATCTCTGTCTTCCTACAGAACAACTTCCCACTGTATGCTCTTGAAGCTGCCTGGGTCCACCCAGGTGGAGTCTGGCATTTAGTACTGCCTGTGTCCTGACATGGCCCAGCGCCTACCCAGCCTTAAGTCCCAACATGTGGCTGTAGGCTGGGGACTCCCGAAAGCGAATGTGTGGACAGAGAATAGAGCACCTCACCCACTCATGGCGTACTCTGGCCTTCCACCACAGACAATCAGTCCTTCCTGGCTGTGCTGGCCAGATTTATGTCAACATGATACAAACTGTAGTCATTTGAGAGGAGAGAACCTCAATTGAGAAAAATGTCTCCATAAAATCGGTCTTTGGGACAGCCTGCAGAGCATTTTCTTAATTAGTGACTGATGGGGGAGGGCCCAGCTCATTGTGGGTGGTGCCACTGCTGGGCTGGTGGTCCTGGATTCTTGTGGACAGATGGAGTCTGAAGAGTGAGGAGCTATCTGTTGTAATGCCGGGAACACAGCTATACTTGAGGGGCGTCCTGAGTAGAAGACCCCAGTGCTGGGCTCCTAGCTGAATATGCTGGTGACTTGAAGCACAGTGCAGGGAGTGGGTCAGCAAGAGCCAACGCCTGCAAATTTCAGCAGGAAGGATGTTGAGGGCAAAGCAGGATCTGTTGTAAGTACTTGGAACAATTGGTGAGAGCCACACTCAGTCACCAGAAGGCCTTGGGGACAGGCAAGCATCTCTTTAAGTTCCAGAATAACAGTGAATAGTTGGGCCCACTAAGCTACTTAAGATAGAGATGACCTTCTGCAGAGCCGCCTGTCCACTGGTTATCCTCTTAAACAACACTGGTGAGCACAAGATAGTGTTTTGAGAGTCGCTACTGATTCTGGTGGCCAATCCTTCTTAGGGCAAGTTCAAGTTCCCTGGAGACCTGCAGAGCTATATACCCCTTAGGGATCAGACTGACCACTTAGTCAGTGTGCGGGCGCAGCAAAGAGCATGGCAAATAAACCTGACTGCTGCTGAGCTGAGATGCTAAGCTCCAAATCTGTACTCCAGGCATACAGAGGGAGGTTCCTCGTTGACACAGAAGGCACACACCCACTCCACATACTGGGATGCTGCAACCCATGGGGAAGCAGGTGAGCTTGATGAAAGGGCCTCTTTAGAACCTCCCTGGCCCTTTCTGAACAAACACTTGGTATAAAGAAGTCAGTACTGTCTAGTCACAGCAATACACAGCACAAACCTTGCTGAAAAGCCCAACAAGACAGCATATTCGAGGAGAGCCCAGTACCAGATCCACAGGCTAAACAGATGGGAGGAGGAGGCAGCAAAAAGATACGGAAGGAAGGAAGGAAGGAAGGAAGGAAGGAAGGAAAGAAGGAAGGAAGGGAGGGAGGGAAAGAGAAGAGGAAGGAAAAGAAAGAAGGGGGAGGAGGAGGAGGAGGAGGGGGAGGAGGAGGAGGTGGAGGAGGAGGAGGAGGAGGAACAGCAGCAGCAGCAGCCTTCACTAACCAGGCACTCTGAGTCTGAGCTCTCTAAATGTCTCCATAGCTCATCCCTCCTCTGTCCTGTTAAAGAGGCATGCTCCCTCCCAGGTCACAGGAAGGCCTCTTCTGCCTCTTCTATTCCAGAACCCCGGATGCAAGTGGCAGGTTAGAGATCTCTGCATCTGTTCTTGCTTGCCTTGCATTCTCGTGAATTCCACCGGGACAACATCCTCACCGCCTCCAGAAAGATAATGAACCTTTGATCCTCTTAAACTTTTAAAGAAATCTGATCTTCTCACCTTGCCAGGAGCTCCTTCAATCCCACTTCTCAGATTCACTGTGCCAGCTGAGAGAAGAGAATCATCCTTCTCTCCAGACAAGGGGTCATAAGTTTCCCTGGATTTAACCATTAATTTTGTTTATTTATTCATTTTACTGCTCTGGACCCAGATTTCACTCCAGTGCCATTTACAAGTAGTAATTTCTCTCAGCCCAATAGCAAGCCCCGAGGTACCCAGCAGGGCGGCATCTGGACAAGGATTCGGGCAGAACAGGGCCATGAGACTGTGGATGCAACGCCTGCCCTGTGATGCCTCCGGGTTAGCTGGCGCGCTTCTCCAGCCAACACCAGCACCAACTCTCGCTGGATGTGCCTCTTCCCCAGAAAGAGATACAACATGTGAGGGCAAAGGCAGGTGAGGTGGTACAGTCTAAGGACACCGTGATCCACAAAACCCGGGCTGCTTACCAATTTTGGCCAAGCTGGCCACGAGGATCCAGAGAGCGATGATGTATGGATCCTGGACGTGGTGCCATTTGAAGGTGACCACCTGGAAGTCCGCAGCACCATCGCTCAGTTCCTCCTCAATGCCCCTCACCCCTCGCAGGCGGGTCAACGCCAGCGCCAGCGCCAGCAGCGACTTCCAGCCAGGTCTTAGAGCCCGGTGCCACATAACCGCTGCTCAGTTCTGGGAGCCGACGCGCATACCGCGGTGAGTCCCCGCTGCACTCTCCGTCGCAGCCGTCCGCGCGATCCCCGAGCTGGCAGCACTCAGGTCCCCTGGCCCGCCCGGGTGGCCTTTAATCCCGCGGCCCCCTCCCGCGCCAGGGCGGGGCCTTCCCGCCCGCGCTGCGCACACGCGAACGCAAACAGCCTTGCGTTAGAGGCACTCCCGCCTGCCCTGCTCATGCCGACCGGGTCGCTTGGGCCCCTGCCTGGAAGTCTGGGCTCTCCGGGCGCCGCCGTGGGCTCCTGAGCAGCCAGGACCTGTGGAATTCCAGGTCCTCGAGGTCGCTCTCTCCCAAGGTCGAGCCGCACCCGGGCCCCTCGGAGCCGCTTTCCCCCGGGCCGAGCGGAGCGCGGGGCCAGGCAGGTCCTCGCTGCACCTGTTAAGCGGGACCTGCTGCCTGGACCCCACCTTGCCCGCCTCAGCAGCCAAACGGTTTCTCTGGTTTTGCGGTACGCCGCAGCACCCTGTTATATACGCGCAGCCAGACCCCTCTCCAGTGACAACCTGGAGTCCGTGGGTATCACACAGCGTCGTCTAAGTTAACTCCGGGCAGTATAGAAAGACATAAAATTAAGGGAACATTGGACGGGAAAGGAGCTTCTCATTCCAGAGTAGCCTCAAGCTCTGGCTTGAGTGAGAGGAGAGAATTCCGTCACAATTAAAAATTGCTGTGAACTTTGCATACATAGAGGCAGTATTCCTTTCATACGGAGATATTTCAAAAAATGCTAAAATGGCAGGTAACCGTATTTAATGACTAAGCATATATGACTTTAATCCCTTTCCCATGTATAAGCCTGCAGTTTTCTGAAAAATCTCATAAGATTGTAGACGTTGTTTACAGAAAATAAAATAAAATAAAATTGTCATAGCTGGTGTGGTGGTGTTTAGCTATAATCTCAGCATTTGGGAGGTGGAGAAAGGAATTCAAAGCCAGCCTTTGCTATATAGCAAATTTAAGGCTAGTTTGGGATGCGTGAGACCCTTACTCAAAGAAACACAATGAAAAGCCATGTCTCAGCCCCCTCGCACAATCTTTGTGATCCATGGATTTACCTTATCAGCTGTAATTCTACTTAGTGCACTTTAGAACCCACCCTATGACCTCATTTAGGAAAAAAAGATATTCTTAGCAACCCTTTAAGGTGTAACTTCAGAAGTCACCACCAAAATTGTATGCATGGCTACTATAAAAACACTTTAAGAGAAGACCACGCCCATACATTTACACTTACACAGTCATACACCTACACATACACACATACATATACTGTCCTTTTCCCTGAATGCTTTCTGTTAACCCCTGTGCCTAAATCTGTTACAATACTTCAATGAACTCAGCTTTGCTCCACACCCACTCTCTAAAACTGTGTCACAATCAAGAAGCTCAACTTCACCTGAGGAGAGCTCGCAGGTGCTGTGTCTCCAGCCCTTGTTGCTAACCGACTCACACTCTGTAACACAATCCGATGCTTGTCCGCACCTGAGCGCTACATAGTGTTGCCTCAGAGTCTGCCCCTCCGTGACAGCAATCCTTGCCTGTGGTGCGTGATCTTAGGGCACAGACTTATTGTCCTCCAGTGTCCTTAATGTCCATGGGTATTCCTCCTTGGTCCGGGTTGCGACCTACACATACACTTGTGTATCTCAGCCCTCTATGAGAGCTTACTTTCCAAGTCCCCTGTATCTTCACCCCCAAGCCACCCCTTCTACCCTCCCAAGCCTACCCTTCAGCCACAGCCCCTGACAGCTCCTCTTCCAACCACACTCAAGCCTTGGAAGCCCTTGGCTGGCTAGACACCCTTCACCTACCCTTTAGGCCCTCCTGTTAGGACACCCAACCCAAAAGATAGATCCAGGTCTCCTGGATTCAGTCCATCCTCAGACCATAGTCTCTCGCTGATGCTGCTCTCCCTACTTGCCCAGGTAGGCAACACCTTCTCTGCGGCCCTAGAAAGCTCTCCTCACGCTCACCAACTGGACTCCCTGAGATCTTGCTCTAGTGACCCATCCCTGGGCTCTCGGCTCATAGTTTTGATACTGAGCTCCTGACTCCCTGTCAGGGAGTCAGCTTAGCTCAGTCATCAGCTGCTGGACTGTATTTCTCTATGGAATGTCTACTTTGTGAGTGAGGGATTTTGCAGTGGTGTGGCTGATCCCAAAGACTTGGAATACTGTCTGGTCTGCAGTACCATGTGTGAAAAACTGGGTGGATGGATGGCAAACTGCCTGGACAAGAGCTTGGTGGTTGGACTCAGGACAGGCATCTAAGCACACAGGTCAGAGATCCCAGGAAGCATGTACTAGGCTGAGTGGCTTTATTTTATTATTATTTTTTTTTTTGGTCTCCCTGTTTTATGCTGATGGGTGTTGGCTTGCATGGCAGGATGGTAGGTTGGGTGGTTGGGTGATGAGTGTTTGGGCACAGGATGGGTGGTTGGTGTGAGCCAAGCACAGTGCCTGGCACAGAATAGGGCATCACAGGTCTGTAATTGGCCACCAGGTTTGTAATCTTAGTTCTTACTTGGGCATCCTGTATGGTAAGTTGCT
This sequence comes from Cricetomys ansorgei, assembly GCA_026225945.1. NCBI lineage: Eukaryota > Metazoa > Chordata > Mammalia > Rodentia > Nesomyidae > Cricetomys > Cricetomys ansorgei. Next base: position 5,576,176 of record JAMJFZ010000239.1, on the reverse strand, counting down.
GGAATTGCTCCCAGTTCATATGGCTAAACTGAACCTGCTGTTCATAGTCACATTCCCAGCCTTCTGTCCCAGAGGAAGGCTAGAAGAATGAGAACAGTTCTGTTCCCAGTTCAGATGCTCCTGGGTAAAGCCTCAGGTGGGACATACTTTCTGGATGCTGCCCTTTGCATTCCACAGGAAGGCCAGATCCCATGACAATAGTGTGTTCATGATGTCCACTCGCCTCCAGTGATTTTATCTATACCTGCCTTACCTGAGAGCCTGCATCCAGGAGCCCACACGATGCAAAAGACAGCTGAACAACATTACAATGCATATGTGAGAACTCAAGCTGGACACTGGTGCCATCCTTGGCCGTTAGTGTGATATGCTGTCTACACCACAAGCCACCCAAGACGAGGGAGAGCATGTCCAGTGGAGGAGACGAGAGCAAGAAGCCCCTACAGTGTCACAGGCCAGACCAAGACACACTCATCACCCACTGCTCATTGCTCAGGTGAGAGCTTGGCTGTGTGGCAGCAGTTGTGGGTGCTTGAAAATGAATGTTCATATGCCCCAGGCTTGTTAGAAGGCTCCAGCAGTGAGTGTTCACACACTCCAGCAACTGAGAGGAGTGAGGCAGTGGTCATGGACACCAGCCATGGGCAGAAGCTGTTTACGATAGGTGTGTGATGTTGCGTCTCATCAGTGGACTGGGTCAGGGTGCAGGCAGCTTTCATGGCCTGTATTTCTTCTGCAAGGCTGTGGTTTTTTGAAAGCCTGTGGCGTCCCACCAGGCCAGAGCACCACATCTGGAGAACTGTATGAACAGTGGCACCGGTGGGGACTGATAATTGCTGACTAGCTCCTCCCTCAGGCTGGCATGTGTAGCTTTCCTGAGGCCTAGCCCTTCTGGGGCTCTTGGGCATTTTCCTGTACACACCTAGGGGCGGCCATAATTCAACTGGGAGCTCAAAGATGCCGAGAAGCAACCCAAAAAGAACTAATAAACCTGAGCTTCAAAATCAGGAAGATAAAAGTGGAAAATACCTAGTTTGATATACTCATTTCTGATTGTGGTGTTCATTTGCATGGTTTGTGAAAACTTGAGAATAAAGAGGCTAGTCGTTACAAATCTACTTGTTTATTAACAATACATGAAAGACAAAACATTAATTTTTTAGCCTAAATTCAAGGGGTTTGAGAACCTTTTTACATATTGCCTACAGGTTACCACCAGCTATGCTTGGGGGAAGATGGGTTCATTACAGAGCTGCCCCGGCCTTCCTTATTGGGCTGTGCATCGAAGGTGCCCACTGGGTGCCAAGCACTTAGAGTCAGAAGACGTCCACCTAGGAGCTCTTCCTAGAACCAAAACCAAAATCACTCAAGGCAGAGTTATTGTTACTTTATTAGCTAATAGACAGTTGAGTTTCTCAAAAAACAAACTGGTATCAGGCTTTTGTGTCTGCCTGTTGGTGCCTTTGATACTACCTGTTCAAGCCTGGACCTTTGCAGTGGATACTCAACCTGTATTCTATTCCAGCCTGTGCCAGGCAGGCCTGGGGTCTCATCCCATTCATCAGATGGGCAGGCTGCTGTCACAGGGGTGTGTTCTGTGACTCTGGATCCTGGGAAACCCTGGAACTCATTGGGCCAGGCACATCAGAACCTAACTCCAGCAACATAGCCACTACAGGGCAACAGGGTGTTTGTTGTGTTGCCAGTCAGTGGGCGGAACTGAGGCCAGAGGCTGGCTGTGGCTCGCTACAGTGTGTTCGGGTGTCATTAGAGGGGGTGGCAGCCAGGGCCTCAGGACCACGACTTGCACAGCTCCTAGCCCTGCACTGCTCTTCTGTTCCTTCCTGGCCACCTGTCATTTACCCACTCCCTCCATGAGGCTGCATGTTTCTTAGGAGGTCTCCTAATTCTTGATCCACCCCACCCCCATCCCCCAGAGAAAAACCTTGGGCTCTCTTCCTCACTAGATCTGATTCCCCAAGGGACTGGGCCACGCTTAGTGCCACAGTACAGGGTTGCCATTATGTACACCCTCTTTCTCCTCATGGCCCCTGGGCTGTGTCCTCACCTGCCTGGTCCTTTATTGGAAGAGAACCCCAAAGATCCTGCACAAGCCCTGTGGTGCAGCCAAGACTCTGAGAGCCTTATAGAAATGAATCACTTGGGCCTGGGACCCATATTTCCCAACTTGACCTCAAGTAGTAGGGTACCCAACTGTCCCCGGGCAAACCACTGTGGAAACATTTTGTAGACTGACCTGGGACACAAAGCCACCAAACTGAATTCAGCAGATGAAAAATTCAACAAGCTGTGGCCAAGCTGGGCAGCCAGGCAGGACAGCTTATAAACAGGAAAAAAAAAAAAAAAGATAATTCCTCTAACTTGTGACTCCCAAACATCAGGAGACGCATGATAGCAGGGGCATAGTGGAAACCTCCGGCCCTCTATGCATCATGGCCTCTCAGCTCAACCTCCTGCTTTGAAAACTGCACTTTGAGAATAAGGAAAGAAAATATACCAAATTCCAAAGCATTCACAGACAAACCACCATCATGAAGGCCCAACTTTCCCTATAGGGGGACCTAATACACTATAGTAGGGTCATAGGTTATGTGACCTACTGACCTCACCTTAGGCTTAGTTGATCGAGGCACGTTGGGATGTTTGCAGAAGGCCAAATGTCCACCCTCAGTCATCTGGGTTGGCTCCCCTCTCTGCACTACTGTGTTACAGTTCATGTTCACACAGAACTTGGCAGGAATTGATGTCCCTCAGGTCACACACTTGAGTGATCATCCAGACCTTCTCCTCTGACTCCCTTCTGGGTCCCAAGGTCCCTGAAGATCTTTGGAGTGTGTCCAACCAAATGCAGGCCAACTTTTCATGTTGGGCCTGTGCATCTGCTTCATCCCTTCATCTCGATCCTTTTCTTGCTTCCCTGGGCGGGCAAATGGGTCACTAACTGCACTAAAGACAAGGCAGCTCTTTCAACTGTGGGCTTGGCTTAGACCCCCCCAAAACCACCTTGTGGTCTTCAGAGCCCCTAGAAACACCCAAAATCAAGTGTAGGTGGCAGGAACAGACTGGGGACAAACAGCCCTAGTGTCTCAAGGGAGGGGTATCACAGGAATGTCCACCTCTGCATTTCTTATTCTACTCTGTAAAATAAGGAGTTCTTGACTACAACATCTGCATGAGGTTTACTATTAGATACCAGCCTGTGTTGCATGCTTAGCCTACTGTCTCAGCCTCCACCCTGTACCCACCCACCACCAGGCACCTCATCTTGCATCATCAGCAGGGGACTAGCACATAATGCAGATTCCCATATAACCCCGGTGGTGTGTCCTGTGTCTCTGTGTCAGTCTCTCTTCTCTTTCTGGCTGTCCTGTCCTCTTGTGTGCTAGCTCAATCTCTCTCTCCCTCTCTCTTTCTCTCTCTCTCTCTCTCTCTATCTATCTCTCTCTATCCCTCTCCTCCCTCCCTCCATTCCTCCCTCCATCTCTGTATCTCTCTGCAACATCTGTTTCTCTGCAGGGTCCTGCTCTACCCCAGACTCAGGATCCCTCACCTTCCTCTGTAACAACAACAAAAAAAAACCTGTAATAAAACTCATCACCACATCCGAGTCCACAGTATTATTACACTCTCAGACAGCCAACCACTTTGGGAGGCCCAGAACTTGGTTACTGCTAAAGGCTGTCTTTCCACTCTGTATGGCTTCCATTAATCGAGCACCAATTCAACCAATCTTAACTTAATTCTTATTTGCAGCTCTGAACCTCCTGGAGAAGATCTGAGACCTCCCCTTGGCTCCTCTTTAGCCTTCTGTTTTGAATCAGACAGGGAGGGCAGCCCCCAGGGACTTCTGAACAGAAGCCTGATGTGAGAGAAGAATGCCACGGACTTGGCTGGGCTCAGATCCCATCTGTCTTGAACAAGATCTGATTCTATCCCCCAGCCTCAGTTGTTCCATGTGTCTGCGGTTCACATATGTGAGTGGCAGCAAGTAGACTCAGAAGCCTTCTCTGCGTTTGTATTGTACCCCTTGAAGATCCCCAACAACATAGCCATGACCATAGTAGGCAGTACCAACCCACCTCCTGTACTTCAGAACTCCTGGGGTGGGAACAACATGCAGCTCCCCATCTGCCAAAGAGACAGCTCTGGAGCAGGGAACAATCCAGGATGCTAGAAAAGGATCAGATGCCCTTGGGCCTAAAAAGTACTGCTGTCCCAGCTGTCGAGGGCTCCTGCTTGTCTAGAGATCAATGGTCTTATGCCTTGAAAAGCTGGATGACAATAGGCCCAACAGAGAAAGGCTGCTGGACTTTGTCTCTGTCTGATATGGTGTGTGCTGAAGGATTTAGGGTGGCACTGCTTCAGGAGCACTATGCATATGGAGAGATCCCATCCTCTGACAGCAAGGAGTCCTGGCTATTGGGATGAGTTCTACTCATGACAAGCAGACACAGCTTTGTTTGAAGAACCACTCCTGGTAGCCTTTCTTAAGAATACATGGGGATTTCCCTGATGAATGACACTTTTGTTCATAGAAACAAGTCCAGAGATTCCAGTAGCCATGTTGTAAAAATGGTCATACATTTGTCACAAGCGGCGTTCTGAAGTACCAGCAGAGGCTAAAGTCTGTCGCAGGCTTCCACATCACACTGTGTTGCAAATCCACAGGGATCCAGGAGTTAAAGTGAGTCCCTAGTTAGACTGGTGCCTCTAACTGGTACCTCCCAGGTACCAGGGAGACTTAAGAAGTGGCCACCCCCAGGAGCAGGGTGCATCCCACGTATCCATCAGAAGCTCAGACAGGGGTTGACACAGAGTGCAAGGCAAGCTGGGCCCCTTTCAAGTCACTTTTACCTCCTCTGTTTTGCTTTCAACTTACGTGGATCTGAATTGGTGGAAACTACAACAGCAAAATGGGGAGCCAGTTGGTTGCCTATCTAGCAATCAGGGTAGGAAGGAATCTGGCCACATACCTGGCTTTGAGGTCCTCTTTAGTACTGAGAAAGAGATTAAGGCCTTTTACCGACAGTCTCTGACCAAGGTCTGAACTCCAAAGGCCTAACACAGGACAGCAGACAAAGGGCCTCAGGGGAACCCCCAGGCCTGTGTTCCTGGATGCAACTATCAAGGGCACTGTCCACATAAAGCAGAAAAGGCATCACCTCAACCAAAGGTATGGCTGGACCATAAAAGCAGTGCAGCACCAACGTTGCTCAACAAGAGGGTGGAAATTTTTCAGAGAGGAATGTCTGCAGTTGTGGAAGGATGGGGAATTCCTAGGCAGAGGCCAGAGCACAACTCATTTGCACACATTAGCCTTTCAGATTGGAATGTCATTCATGCCAGACCCTGGTAGCACAGAATAGCTTCTGGAGCAGGACTCCATGTCCCAGCCAGCACACAAGGGCCCCTTGGCTCTTTCCAACCCCACAGACTCTTTCCTTAAATCCCTCATTGCATTCAAGGACTAATAGACGTGGGATTCCACATACTAGCCCAGCTCAAGCAGGGAAAGGAGAGGAATACTAACTGCCAATCATTCCAGAGGATAGCAAGTGGGTTGCCAGCCAGCCTTCCCTGTGCAGCTGGGGTTGGGAACTCTGTGGGATGAATGAAGCCCAGGCTGGAGCTGGTCCTCCCTGGAGAGGCCCTGCTACACCCCAGTCCCCTGTTCCTTTTCCACCAGAAGGGGACCTATTTCATCATGAGTATAAACTCTGCAGCCCCACCCAGACCCACTTGAGACCTTGCTGGAGGAACTTGTCCATACTGTCACCTCAGGAGGGTACAGACTGTCCTGGACCAGCCCTAGCTGGGCTTTAGGTCAATTGGGTTATAAAGGAGACGTGGTCATGCTGGGCATAAACCCTGACTTCTTCCCAGAACCAGGAGTTGCGGGTTTATGGAGTGTAATCCCAAGGGAGGATTAGGCTGCCAGCACCATCTGAGTCACCGTTTAGTGGCCCTGGAGAGGGCGTGGAAGCCTCTCCTCACCTGGGCAGCCCACCTGGACAAGGGGAGCCTGGAGTGGGAGGAAGAAGAGCCCTCTTTGGAGATCTGTGGCACAAGACATCATTCAGAAATGCCTCCTCCAGCAGCTTAAGCCGAGGAGAAAGGGGCACCGGTTACCAGATTTGAAGTCTTGCTGCCAGGAACACCAGCTGTGAGTTTATATTTCAGGAATAATATTTTCAAAGATCAATCTCATGCTTCCGCTATTTCAGCTTATAAAAAAACAAGGGTGTTTTCCTTGGACGTGGGTGTGGGGTAGGGTTCCCTCCCTCAGTGAAGTGACCTCTCGGCAGCTTCAGAAGCAAGCTGACACATCGCCCCTACCCTAGTCATACTGCCCTGGTGTCAGAGTGTCTGAACATGTTACACAGATTCTGGTTCCCGGAGGGACTGAGGTCTGTTGCACTCTGGTCCAGCAGCACCTCCCTGATAAGAATGTCTCTCAGGGTCCCTCGTCAGTATCTCTCCTCATGGGCACAGCCTGGGTGTCCCGACTGTGCAAGAGATAAGGGGCGACTGGGCAGGAATGTGCCCTGCTCGAGCTGAACACCCACCCGTGCCCTCTGTCTCCCACAGCGCTGGCTGCTATGGGCCCGTGTAGTAGGCCACGTGGATGGCCCTTTGTGCTCGTCTGCACATGAATGCACTCATTGTTCTGTCTATGAGTTTCCCTGTTTAGAGACTGGTATTATACACACAGAAAAACAACAACAGCCTCTAGCTGGCATCCCCTTATGTACCCTCACCTGCGTTTCATTTGATACCCCTGGGAACCGTGAGGGCAGGCTGGCCTTGCATTCACCGTTGTACTCCAAATCCCATTTTAAAGCCAGGAAGCTTAAGGCATTGGTAGCTGGCCTAGGGCCACAGGGTTGCAGAGCCAGTGCTCTGTACCCATCCAGCCCTGATGCCCACCCTCTGCTGCTTATGCCTTGGACATTCTCAGTTAGAGGCTGAAATTGTGCCCATGCCAAGGGCCTGTGGAATCTACACCTACCCGTACCTGCCATGTGGGAAGACAAGTTTGTAGCTACCTACTTTAGGAAAAAATCAAGAATCCAGGCTCAGTGAAGGCAAATGTGAGCAAATGACACCCTGAGCATGTGTCCTATGACGGTATTCCACAGGCACAGAAAGCTGTTTGTAATGAGTCCAGATAAACCACCTTCTGAGTGCAGGGCTAATATGGAGCTTGGCCAGCATAACACACTCACCTTGTGGAGCTGCAGTTAGCTGGTAGACAAGGGGTGGCAAGCAGTTAGAGAAGTTGATGGTGAAGACAATGAATTGGTTTGCTTATCCCAATAGCTCTGGTGGCAATGTCAGCTACAACACTGAGCCCCAACTTAGAGCTACTTAGTGCCCTTCCATCAGTGGCTCATGCTTCTCAAACCAGTAGTCAGCATGCCAGAGACATTACCTGGGGTGCCGGGTGAGCATTAGGGTGGGGGATCCTCGAGTCCTGATTGTCCCTGAGCAGCATATGGGCATACAAGGAGAGCAGAGGGATCATCAGCCTACCATACACACCGTTGTAATGTTGCTGTCTGAGTGCAGGCTTGACCTGCCAGGTATACATGGCAGGAGGACAGTTATACACGGGTCACAGTCCCTTCTGACTTCATTCCAGCTCTGGCTGGCCAAGTGACTAAATATTTGCTAAAGAGCAGAATTACTTCTCTATTACCACCTCAAGTGCCCCAAGCCACAGGCAATGTGTCAATGTTGTGACAGCTATAGTTTGGATTGGCTGGTGAATACAGGGCGCCAGAATATTTCTTCTAGGTTTGTCTCCAGGTATTCATAAATCTAGGCTCATGAAGCCCATAATATGGCTGCATTCATCTAGGCCAAATGTCAGAGCATCCAACACCAGTTAGGCACAAGCCCTGGTGTGCAGCAGCTCCTAGAAGCTTTGCCCACTAACCTGAGCCCAGGAGATGGAACAGGGTGGGGCAGGGCATGGAGCCAATCCTCAGCTGCATCTGCAAGGAGACTGTCCTTCACAGGACTAGCCATCTGAAGCAGCATGTTAGAGCATATGTGTGCTAGTGGATGTATGATACTGTCTAGGAAGTAGACAGGGATTTTCTTCAACTTCTTCAGCTCAAATATCTCAGGCAGGAGCTGGCTTTGTGCTACCAGGGCCTGTTTTCTCTTTATTTGTTGTTGCCTGACCATAACTTCCCAGTCTCCTATATCAGCTCACATAGAAAGCTTGGAGAGTGCTACCAGGAGCTCTGCCTGCCTTCCTGGAGAAGAAGATTACAACTCCTTATCCACTGAACCAGGGACTACTACAGAAGTCACACAGTGACTTCATAGCTGGAAGGAGCACAACACAAGGACAGAGTTGAAAAGAGTTCTCATCAGCTCATTTTTCTAAGATTAATTCCTCTGTGCCCTTGGAAGGGAGGGAGCACTGGCCCCAGAGCCTCCACTTTTCTGCTGGCAGCCAGGTCTCTCCGTGGTCCATATGTCTACCATAGCACCCTGTCATCTCCCATACTCTCAGGACAGACTGGGAGGGGCCCCTTTTATGGAAGGCTATATTCCTGCTATAATGTGCCTGCAGGAAGAGAGCTACCAGACCAGGATCTGCATAACTGTGGTGGGAAAAAGGGTTTCTGTAGACAGGAAGACCCTGACTCAGCCTGGGCCCTTGCGGCTGCTGCTTATATAAATGAGGACCTCAGCATGGCCTGAGACCCAGGTGGACAATGGAATGAGATAACACCAGTAAAACATCCCCCAGAGGAATTTCCAATAGAGACAGGGCTAAACAATTTCAAAGCTGGCCTCCCGGTGTGCAGACAGGAGAGGGACAAGGCCTAGGTAACTCCACACCCTCCACTGGTGTGTAGTCAGGGGTCATTGGCTCCTTTCCCTCATGACCTTGGCATCTCACAATGAGAGAAGGCTCTTATCAGCTTTCCTTCTCCTCATTAAACCTTATCGAACAATAGTTCTGGCATTGATGAGATACTAAAGGGTGTGGAATTATATATTAACTTGTGCTAATTAATGTTTATGCTACAGGGTGGTGTGTGCCACCAGTCACAACCAGGACAACAGCTTCCATTCAATGGTGACCAGGACCTCTCCGGGGCCATAGGACTGGCCAGCCTGGAAAGCTGCCTGTGTAGCCGTTGGCCTCCCAGGCTGACTGAGGTTCCCCACCAGAGTCCCCACTCAGATCCCATGAAGTTGTCCTCAGATTCCTGCTTCACTTCTGAGCAACGCTGAGCAGTGGAGATGCTGCTACCTTGAACCCAGTCACTGTCTCCATGCTAAACCTGCAAAGGGTCTGGTGGCAGTGGGAAGAAAAGCCCCAACCCATCCTAAGGTCCTCACCTATATCATTTACCATGATTCCAGCTATAAATAGTCCCCTCCCCTCTCTACTAGGAAGTGTTGAGCCTCTACCTTTTGATTCTTTTCGACAAGCTCTCCCAAAGCAGTTTGTCCAAGATGGCTTGGAGTGTTCATACTGCCATCTCCCACTGCTGGCACAGGATTCCATTGCCCTCTACCTCCTGCCCTGCCTCCACCTCCAGTGAAACCAAGCCTCCGACTTCGTGGTTTTCATACAGTATCTCTCAGGCCTTGAGGTCTTTTCTTGTTGAAGGATCTCAGTTTTCAGAGGTATCTTCTACCAATGGACTCTCTCAGCCTCTCCTCCAAATAATTCAGCTTCTCTCCTACGCTTCCAACTTGCAGATTGCGCTGTATTCACCCAGACATGACATGATCTCTTCCACGGTAATAAGGACAGCAGTCCTGTCTGTGGCAAGTAGGTCAGGACAACAGTGGGCTACTTGCAAGAGTAAGCTTGGGAGATCAACACAGAATGCCCAGAGAGAACTCAGTGAAGTAAGTTGTCTAATAGGCTTCACAGAACACTGTGGCTTGCTGTGGCCATGCAAGGGCATTTCCAGGAGCCCAGACGTACTGCAGACCTGAACAACTTGAGTGGGGAAGGTGCATGCTGGGAAGCCTCAGGGTAACCTTGACTATGGAGAAGCCAGTTGCCAGGTATGACTATGAAGGCCAGGAATCCTCAGGGTATATATGCTAGACATCAAAGTCAGGGGGCCACAAAAGGACAGGAGCATCACCAATACCACAACATACACGGCCTAGCTTTGAGAAAGTTTGGGAACACTAGAACATAGGTGACTCCAGAGGAGGAAGCCTAGGGCTGGGGACCACCCACTGCTGTCCTGAGAGCCCAGCATTGGGAACCACGAAGAAAAGATGCTCCAGGAGATACACTCACTTCACGGATTATGCCTTCTGTGATCAGGTCTCCAGTTCATCAGAACATAGCTTTCAGTTTCCAAGAGTATGTGGTACAGGTGGGGAAACTTCCCACGGGCCCAGCTCACAAGGCCGAGAAAAAAGGCTCCAGCCAGGCCAGCCAGGGAGAGAAGCCTCAAGGTGACACAGCAGAGGCAGACTATAACACAGGTTGAGATGACACTGAGAGGCAGTTGGGTTGTTCCTCTCTGTCTGTCTCTAAGCCATCATCAGGTGCTCTGACTCTTCCCCCTTAGGGCTTCTTTTCTTTTCCAGTGAAGCTTCTTCCAGTAACCCTAGGAAGCGATCCTATGAGTGTCTCCCTAGCCTTCCCAAGGATAGAGAGCGCATTGTAAATGGCTCGGGCCCTACTAGATGTTGCCAGACCATACTACAGCAGATCTGGATGTGTGCCTACTTTGCTGGAAAGCTCTCCTGTTGCCTAGACACAGCCCAGGCAGTGTCCCCAGGATGGGGTGAGACCTACCTGTGACAACCTCTGGGTTATTGTAATTTTTCCTAGAGTTAGTCATAATAGGTACTGTGACAGGGCAAGGACCAGGTTCTCCTACTAGCTTCCTAGTATCCTTCTAGCCCACAAATCATGCTGGACTTGGAGCATCATATGTGTGAAAGGAGGGCTTGAGTGGAACAGAAAACCAGGGAGCCTGGGCCTCTGTAGATCTCATATACACCCACCAGGGCAGAGCTGCATCTAGATAGCTTTTGCTTGACAAAATCCCTACTGCATTGCATACACTTCTTGTTGGATGCAGACAGAACTCAGAGGGTAGGGCTGTGTTCCAGGCAGCTTATCACTTTATAAGGAATCCAGAGGATCTAAGTAGAGGCTGATCCCAGAGCCGGGCTCATGCCAGATAGCAGAGCCCTCACTGCCTTGTAGCCCTTGGTCCCTCTCATCTTTCTGCGCCCAAGCGCCTTCACCAACATTCCTTCTGGGCTACAGCAGGCCTGTGAGTGTGATCTAAAGGTTCAAAGCTCTAGCAGGGCCAAGACTGGACATAGCAGGCATCATCTCCTGAGCTGACTAAGAACAACATGAGTGGTCCACGGCCACCTTAATTCTACCCAGTCCTGATGAGGTTGGAGATGACCCAGGCTCTCAAATGGTGATCTGGGATCTGCTATCCAAACTGAGGAAAATTTGTTTTCCAATCACAAGCCATACAGTTGGTGGTAGATCCCTCGGTTGACCTCCTTGGACCCCAGATCAAAGTAGTTATACGAAGGGCAGTCCAACAGGGCTGCTGTAACAAGGCTACTCCATGGATCTGAGTTCAACAGGGGTGGAAGGAGGTACCAGAAAGACTGAGCTCAGGGTACCAGATGAGCCTTCTAGCAAGGAGACAGAGGCTCGGAGCTGTGGGAAGGAGGGTTTGGAGTGTGTGTGTCTTCAGAAAGAAAGACACACAATGTGTTTATGTGTGGCAACACAGTTGTTAGGCTGTGGAGGAATAAGCTCAAGACCCTGAAGTAGAGGCAGGCAGGCTATGGCCAGGTATGCAATGGCCTGGTGAGGATGCAGAGGTCAGGGATACTCACTTTCCTAAGGTCACTTATGGAAAAAAGCTCAAACACAGAGAATGTGTCTCTGTGGTGACCGATGGAAAGATGAGGTGCCTAGAAGAGGCACTGTTACAGATGAAGGATCCTTCCAGGTCCATTGAGATCTTGTGTCATGCAATGGATGAAAGAAACAGGAAGAGAGTGTGGGGAGTATAGTGGAAGCCATCCACAGTGTGGGTGATCCTGTGACCAAGAGGAGAAGTAGGAAACACAACACAGTGCCTTCGTGAAGGACACCAAGTGTGGGTGAGCTGGATAGGAGCTGAACCTGGCTCTGCAAGAGGAGCCGTACCATCAGAAGAAGGAGTCAAGAACAGGGCATATGATGACTTCCAGGATATGGAGGCATGACAGCTGTTCTTCTTTGGGTCCCTAATCACACAGCTCCAGGGCTAGTGGCTCTGACTGGTTATCATCACAATGGACATTCTTGGAGCTAAGAGCTATCTGAGAAGCCAGTGTGCCCTGTCCTTGAGGGAACTCTTGGCAACTGCTTTATGACCCCTATGGCTAGTCCTATTGCTTCCTCTCTGGTGCTGAAGGAGGCTGAGCTATTCTTTGAAAGTGGACCAGGTCACCTTCCTGTTGCATCCCTTCAAGAAATGGAAAGCCCACCCCGACCTGCCCCTTCTGAGGGAGTCAGAGCAGGGAGGGCGCTTTTACTGGCCGGCATATTCCTCTCACACTCTCATTCCTAAGGCTTCTCAGGTGGGTAGAAGGCCAGGATAGAGCAGGAGTGTGAGACAGAAGCTTGTGACTGGAATTGTAGCCAGAGGAGACCCATGGCTCCTTGTCTAACCTCTGTAAGCCTCTCAAGGTCTTCTGCGCCCTAATCAGTGAAGGAGAAATGTTTCTCTTCCAGGAACTGGGCCATTCTCAGAAGCCATGGCCAGCCTTACCTGTATTCCCAGACAGCAGAACTACTATCAGGAATGTCAGGAAGCTGGAAATAATTCTACCCCTCACCTTAGCCACCCTCCTCACTTGGAGAAGGTAAAGGGCCAGGAAGTCCACAGATCTGCCAAATGCAGGTCAATGCTAAACAGAGGCCGAGAGAAGGTGGGAGTCTCTCACCTCCGCTTTCCCACTGCATTTAAGTTTACATGCTTTTAAACTGCATAGGTGGAGCCAGCAGGTGGTGTGCTCTGAAGCGGGGTTGAGATCAGAAGCTGGGCTTTGGGCCCTTGGATACCAGGGCGGAAAACAAATAGGTACATGTGCTCCTGGATATCAGCCTGCTTCCCACAGCTGTGCTCTTGGTGGTGTTATGGGGGAGCCCTTGGAGGGCCACAAAGCAGTGGATAGCCATTCGAAGGCATTTGCTTCTTGCTATGTGATCAAAACTGTGGTGGTTGATCCCTCCCAGGGTTCTGTCTGGCTAGGCCGTAAGGGAAGTTCTAGCTGTTGTGCAAGCTAGATAGGGTTCAAAAAAGTCGTCAAAGTAGTCTGCCCTTGGGCCAAAGCAGAGGAGTCTGTGCTTACAGCCAGCTGATCCTGTCACCCTGTCTTCTTCTGCTACTAGCCTCCGGAACAAAGATTATTGCAGTATTTCATCAAAGTCCCAAGCCCTCAAACAAGCCACAGATGAATAAACGGGCCTTGACCTTCTCTCCTATTTTGTTTTCTTAGTTGGCTTTTTGAGGCATGACCTGGCTATGCAGCCCAGGCTGGCCTCAAACTCACAATCTTCTAGCTTCAGCCTTCCAAGTGCTGGAACTCAGATACAACTAGCTTTCTATATTCTCTTTCTTCTTCTTTCTGGTCTATGCTCTATCTCTTTCTCTCATTTTCTGGTGTATTTCATGCGTGTTTCTCTATATGCAAGTATACCTCTATGTGTGTGCACACGTCTGTGGAAGCCAGAGTTCATCCTTGGGTGTCATTCCTCGGAAGCTGCCCATCTTATTATTTAATAAAGGGCCTCTCCACTGGGCTCTGCATCTTACCAAGTGTCTAGGATGACTGGCCAGAGAGCTTCAGGGATCTGCCTGTCTCTGCCTCCCCAGCACTAGGATTATAAGACCATACCACCACACGTGGCTTTTTACCTGGGTGTTGGGTGTAAAACTCAGGTCCTCCTGCTTGACTAGCAAGCACTTGGTCAACTGAGCTACCTCCCCAACTCCAACACTGTCTCTCTAAAGGTGTGGTCATTTAGGGATCCCTGTCAGAGTTAGTCCCTGGTGGCTAGGAGCCAGATCAGCTCGTTGACATCCCTGGTTGGTCAGGGACCTTGGTCTGCATGGACCTCTGATAGTGCAAAGCTCCTGGCCCAGGTGTCTCTTCCAGGTATGGGGTCATCTGTGAGCACACAGGGTTGCCTTATGGTAAAAGGATCTGTCTCCTGGTGGATGACTAGCAGGTGCTCTGGGTTGGGACATGTATTCTTGTGCCTCAATAATCTGCTTCAATAATCTCTTCAGACTAGCAAATCTTCTACTACCTAGTCCTAGACTTTTCTACCCCTTCCCATTGATCATTCACACCCTAGGGCATCACTACTGAAAGTAGTTTTATAGTTTATAGTTTTAAAGCAGCTCAGAAGTTTTATAAGTCATCACTGGCTGGCTGCCCAAGTGGTCAGAGGGCCTGCACTCTGTCGATCCACTATGTGGGTGACTTTAGGCTAGTGTATGCCTCAGACTACCTACTAGCAAAACCAAGATAACCACAAATTACTTCAGGCCAGGGCTGAGGTAGAAGACTAGCTTTCTATTAAAGCAATTTAAAGAGTATCTTTTCCTCGTGGGACAATGCCAAGGACTGCAACTGTGACCAAGGCCTCAGACTCCTGGTACCCTGTCCTCCCCAACCCCATCCATGTACACTCATCTATGGAGCTTATGGGGCCGATGCTTGTAGCTTGAGCTGGTTTGTAAGACCCTGTCATCTGATAGGCATCGAGCCATAAGTCTATGCTCCTGTCCAGATCTCTGTAGTTCCTGGAAAGGCTGGACAGCTTTGGTAAGATACCGGGAAGTGGAGGTAGAGGAAAGTCACTTTGTTGGCCCCTGCCAAGGCTAGAGCAACTGCCAGGGGCTTATCAGGAGAAAAGTCCACTCAAGGCCACACCTGTCCTGGTATGACCCCAACATTGACATTAAAGAAACCCTGTGATTTTTCTGGGGGTTTTATTCTCAAGAATGGGTGTGTCAGTGGGACCATTGGTCACAAACTCACAGCACAGTAACAGCGTCTCAATGGGACCCCTACGTAAGCAGTTCCAGGCTCAGAGAGCCAGCCCTCAAGGTCTTCCTGTTCACTCTTCCCTATCCTCTGCCCTTTTCCCCACTGGAGGCTAAGGCTCAGAGCCTCATGTACTCAACAGCCTTCTCTGGGTTGGGACTCCATATGCTTGTGCCTCAATGAGTTTAAGATGTGGTGAGCATGTTGGGAGACAGCCACTCCTGCTAATAAACTTCACAGAATTACAAGGCTTGGACTTTGTGACACCTGATTATTCCTGCCACTCAGTCAGCCACACAAACTTCCTGCTCCTAAATAAGGCAGGAAAGGTCCCTTTGTAGTATAGCTCAGCTCCTCAGGTCCAGGCTGTCTGGATGTTTACAGCACACCTCCTGCCTGTAACTGCATCCCTCTACAACAGAGTAGGACCTGAGCTGTATGGAGGGGCAAAAGCCTCCCAGTAGCTCAGCTAGAGGTCCTCAGCCCACAAGGAGAAACAAGACCAACTCAGAAGGTAGAAAAGACATTGCTGTGAGGCCTCCAAAGAGCCACAAGACCTAGGGAAGGTGGGAGCTGCCATGAATTAGAGTTCTGGGTATTTCACAGACGAAACATTAGAATCACTAACATGAGGCTCTTCGGCATGTCAAGCAATGAAGGAGGTGCCACTTTCTTAACATCTCAGAGCCCATTCCTGTTCCTAGGCTTAGTACACAAAGCTTCTGGATGTCAGTCTGACAGATACAGCCCACGGATGTAAGGTGGTAAGGCTGGGGTTCGGCGGTAGACAGACCTCTGCTTCCATGACAGTGGAGACTACAGATGAAGGACAGAGTGCTCACTCTGGAAAAGCGACTGGACAATGCCCCCATCATCCAGGAACATGTTCACTTGATATAGCAGCTGTCCAGGCAATAGGAGATCCCACGGGTCCCAAAGGGAGGGTGCCCAGACTCAGTGGTGTCCTCTGGAGGGGATGAGTTGTTAGATAAGGGAAAAGAGACGCCATCCTGGCCATCCACCGACTGCACACACGTGTATCATCACACTGTGTACCTCGACAAAAGGAGTGGAGCCCAGTCCCTGCCCAGTCTTTTCCGAATGGCCAGCTGACAACCACACCAACTTAGGGGAAGCAGCCCAATCTGCGCAGATGGACTGTGCTGCTTCTGTGACACGCTAGTCCCGTAAGTGGCAATCTATTTCTGAAGTGTTTCAGCTCTCTCCCGACCGACTTTCACATCGGCCCAGTAACTAATCATGTACCAGAAGTTCTGCGAGTCAGAATGGGCCCGTATGTGAACCCGGAAAACAAAAAGTTATAAATAAGATGCTAGAACTGAATCTGAAGGATATGGAAAACTATGATGTCGGGAGAAAAGCCTCAGATCCACGTACACAGTGACACCACTAAATAGAAAAATAATCTCATGGACAGATGTATGCAAAAACGTGTCGGGGCAGACTAGCCATCTGGCCCTACTGTACACTGAAAGCCGAGACTTAGAATGCATTGTATTTATTTTTACTAACCTGTACTTTTTATCTAAAATTCCCTTTTCTTTTTATATTGAACACAGATGACATAGAAGCAAAGAAAAAAGTTATTTTTTTAAATAGGTTATTTCGAAAGGTTATTTTTAACAACTATTTTGGCTGAGGCCCCTTTCAGGTAAGAAGGAGTAACGAGGACCAGTGGTCAGAACTATATAAAGATTCAAAAACAAAGCGTGAAGCAAAGGCTTCCAACACGTTGGATGTTAGACACCGTGTAGCACGGTTTCAAAGATACGGGAAGCAAATTACCACCGTGTAACAAGCAACACTATAGCCATGCAGGACAAGTGTGGGACAGGAACAGCGCAGAGGCTAGGAGAAAAGAAACGGGAAACACAGTTGTAAGGTCCTTAGTTCAATGCCGTCAACTGAAGGTGGACGGTGATGAATCACAGCCACGCATCAGAGAGCCTAACACAACGAGAATAGAAGCAAACCCCAGAGGAAATAAAATTTCCATAGAAATTTTTTCATAGAAAATGAATTTTTTTTTTATAGAAAAAAGGAAACAGAGTGAAAGAGGACAGAGAATGGGTGGGAACAACGGAAAACAAAGCTGCGCGTTTAAACTCTACCTTTCACGGCCGCGTTAAATACAAATGGTTTGAACATTACAATCTTTTAGAAAGTATCGGAGCAGAGGTGGAAGCATCTAAGGCCAATTCTAAAAAAAGAAAGAAAGAGAAGAGAAAGCTTTAAGCATGAAGACATAAGCTAAAATTAAAGTCTGGGGGGAAACCACACTGTGTTGGTCCTCGACCAAGTGAAAGCGGTAAAGGAGCGTCGAGGTTGGGAAGAAGTCAGGTGAGCACTGTAAGGACGAGAGGCTGGTCACGCTCACACACTGGCGAGCGGCTGCCTGAGAACAGGACTGAGGCTGCGCCTCGGGTCAGAACTGGTCCCAGAACAGCTCTTCTGAGTGAAATGGAAAGTCAAAAACTAAAAGTAGTAGTGCATTTTAACACTTTTTTACCACTTATATTTCTGTAAGAGTTCAGAAGGTAAAAACCAGTTACCGGTGGCAGGGTGAGCCAGTTTGGCCATGCCGAGATGGGTCATGGACAGGGAGGGGAACTTCAAGTGACATGAGGACCTATGAGTGATGGAGACTTATCTTGTTTATGGTGGTATTGTCTCCAGTGGAGACACATGACAGGACATCAAATTGATGCTTTATGGGGTTGATTGTATGCCAATTGCCCCTCAGTAAAACTGTTAAATAAAAAGTAAGAGCGTGAGGAACTTTATATTAGTTCTTACATTAAAAAAAAAAAACAAAACTCCACAGTCCAGTGCTATGCAGCTCCCAGTGGCCCTTGCCAAAATAAATGTCCACTCATTCCTGTCCTAGTGCAAGGTCCAAGTCTTTACATCTTTCCTCCTAAGCTATGTGTGCAGGAGGAAAAGAATCCTTCAGGCAAAGAGGAGACTGGCTTCTGGTGGGGACCACCGCAGCATAACCTCAGCAAAGCTGCCGAGGGTAGTTAGTAAAATGTCATCTGGGGAGGTGTTGCCCTCTGAGCACCCTCCTCCCTGGGGTCCCTGTTCATTCTTCACATGGATAAGCTGAAGAGGCTGGACAGACACACTCAGGAGAATTGGAAGTCAGGCAACAGGGGTTTCTAGCCTCACTCTACTCTTCCTAGAAAACTTCCCGTTTTGAGCTTCGTATGCAAATCAGCCAGCGCTGCTCCCACCTCCTGGGCATCTCCCAGGTTGTCAACTCTTGCTTCACTCAGATTACAAAGCATTTTTTTACAACAGGGGACATAAACGAATATTACCTTTCACCAAATCACAAGGCACCTTATCTATTTAGGGTGTATACCCCTACCTATTTCCAGAGGAATGTCAAGCAGGTTATAAAATTATCCTCAACATAGAACAAGATAACTATAAATAGAAAAGAAACTCAGCGGCCAGCCTCTTCTGGGTGCCTGGAAGGCTACAGAAGACAAATCCTGGAGTGGGCTCTGAGATGAGGTGCAGCCACCTCACTGGTGACCTTGCGCTCCTGTGAGCCTCTGCTTCCGCATGCACAGCCTGGGACAATGCTGCCTCCACACATTGCTATCTCCTGAATAATCAACACAGCAATTCCAGTTAGAACAGGGCAGGTATGGCTACTGGGCAATCTGCCTTCAGGGACCATATCTTAACTTGCAGCAGCTGGGGAAGTTGGTGGCTCACCTCTCGCAGTGGTTCTCAACCTTCCTAATGCTGCAACCCTTGAATACAGTTCCTCTTATTGTGGTGACCCCCAACCATATAGTTATCTGTGTTGCTACTTCATAACTGTGATTTTGTTACTGAGCAGTGCCTCAATTCCTAAGACCAATAGAAATATGCTTTTTCCAATGATCATGACCCACAGGTTGAGAACCACTGCTCTAGAGAATTCCCCTTAGGGAATTACCCACAAGATGGGTAAACTGGTAGAACCTCTGGGAGAACCTGCATCCACTGCCTGGGGAATAGAGGCAAGATCTTCTGCCCCAGTGCTGAGCTATGTTGAAAGAACCCCTGCCTCAGGGCTTCTGGACATGACACTTAGTTGTGAATCCCTCAAGCACCACCAAACCTCTACCCACCCCCAATGATAGGGGATTTTTGTACATGAAGAAATATATGACAAGTTGCTGTGGGAGTTTATTTTTAGTCATGTTCAAAATCATTGTTTTTGTGCTATCAGTAGAATACCTGAGGAGTTCTGCATCAATAAAAACACCGGCAGTATGGCATTGGCCATGACAGTGGTTCCCTCTGCTGAAGTCTGGCAGAGTGAGAATATCTCCTTGTCATTCTTGGTGAGACACCACAGCAGCTACAAATGGTGTACCAATATGGGGCATTGACATCACGCCAGCTAATCCAACATGGAGACAGAGAAGAAGAAAAAGAAACTCCAGACTTCACAGAGGCCTGTAAATCACACTCAGGGGAGCCACCAAGGGATGGAGATTAAGGTTTTAATTGAAGCTTCCTGAAGGAAGGGGAGAGAGAGAACGGAAATAAGCCTCTATGGAGAGAAAAAGCTGTGAAATAAATTAATAAATGTGGAAAAAAAGCGCCAAGGTGAGAGCCACAGAATGGAGGCCCTTAGAGATAAAGAATTCAGCTAGGAGCAGGAAAAAAGCCAGGTTTTTACTGCTAGGTTTTTACTGCTTTTCCTGATCATGGAGCTGATGCTCCCTCCAGCTGCTGGTGGTAGAGTACTGTTTCACAAACTGAGTTTTCCGACAGCTGCTTTGTATGTGTGTGAAGCTCAAGATATTGTGTTTGAGATCTATGAAAGGGGTTGTATGTTTCCCCTTAGCAGTTGTGAAAAAGAACGCCAAACCACCAGAATGTTTCAGCCTGAAATTTTTCTCACAGACCCAGGAGCCCCTGCTGTTGTGGAAGCTGCAGCTTAGAGCCAAAAAGCCTCTTAGTTAAACTGAGCAGTTGTTTTTTTTTTTTTTTCTGCAAACCTGACTACAAGCGGTCCAGGCACTGGTGATGGTCATGAGAACTCCACCCATGAGGAACCCTTACTGCAGACAAAATGACCAGTTATTTTTCCAGCAAACCAGATTTTATCTTAAAATCCGAAAAGTGTTTCCTCAGGGTCAGCATATAGAAACTGTCTTCCAGAACTGGCCAAGTTTATATCTCCTGCTGGCAGCTGGACTTAGTACGACCGTAAGAGTCATCCAGGTGGTGCTTGTTTTGAAGGCATGAAGAGGTCTTTAGAGAACAGCTGAGACTTGGCACTACGAGAGGCCAGGAGAGGCCATTGTTGAAGTTGCAGCTTTGGTAGTAGTTGAAGCCCAGATGAAGGGGTCATGTAAAGAAGTTGAGGCTTGGCACCATGAAGAGAGTTCAGAAGAGGCTATTGGTGAAAGTGCAGCCCAGTTATAGCAAGGGACCCCAGCATTCTGAAGATGCCAATACCATAGGACGACCACCAACATCAGCAGCAGTGGAGCAGAGCCAGCCGAAGCCTGGAGGACAAGCTATGTGTGCTACAGAGGGCAGAGTCAGACCCAAGCCCTTTGGAGGAGCCCAGAAGATCTTGAGTGAATTCCAAATAGTTGGACATTGATAATGTTTTTCTGCTGTCCAAAGACATTGTAAAAAGCTTGATAGATGTTTGGTTTCATTTGGTCCTGTGCATTATCAACCCTCATGATTGTTCCTCTTGTAAATAGTTTTGCTAGTGTAGTGTTAAATTGTGTTGTAAAGGTAAAGCATTTTTTAATACAGAAAAGGGGAAATGTAGAAGTTTATTTTTAGTTATATTTAAAATAATTGGTTTTGTGCACTGTTGGAAAAAGGGCTGCCTAGGTCTTCGAGTTTTTTATTGTCTGCAGGTGCTGGGTTTATGTGGGAGATGTTGACTGGTCATGAACTGCATATGCTATCAGTAGAATACCTGAGGAGTTCTAAATCAATAAAAACACCTGAGCTCAGATGCTTGGGTTTCACTGTCGAGTATGACGCTAGCCATGATGGTGGTTCCCTCTATAGAGGTCTGGCAGGGCTTCCATGTATGAAAATGCCTCCAGATCTTCCATGCTGAGCCACCACAGCAGCTAACAACTACAACAAGTGGTCACTCTCCCTGTATTACCAGTCCAGTATAAAGTAATTACGTGTGGGGAAGGCTGAGTTCAATTGAGTATGGCTCCTGGATGAGCCCATACAGTACCAAGGGAGGGTATAAAAGCTGACTTGTGGCTGCAGCTGCTCCTGTCTCAAGCAAATGATACAGCTAATATGGTGGCACATTCCTGTAATCCTAGCACCCAGGAGTCAGAAGGAGGAGGAGGAGGAGGAGGACGAGGAGGACGAGGACAAGGACGAGGACGAGGACGAGGAGGACAAGGAGGAGAAGGAGAAAGAGAAGAAGGAGGACGAGGAGAAGGAGGAGAAGGAAGAGGAGGAGGAGGAGGAACAGGAGGAGGAGGAGGGACAGGAGGAGGAGTAGGAACAGGAGGAGGAGGAAGAGGAGGAGGAGAAAGGAGGAGGAGGAGGAGGAGGAACAGGAGGAGGAGGAGGAGGAGGAGGAAAAGGATTGCCACAAGTTTGAGGTCAGTCTTGTCTATACATAGAGTCTGAAGCCAGCCAGGGCTACATAGCAAGACTGTGTATCAAAAGATCCAAAATCCAGAGACCTGAGATATGGCCCATTCAATAAATCCCTTGCCTTGGCAGGCATGAATACTTCAGCTGAGATCCTTAGCACATATGAAAGCTGGTTGTAGCGGCAAAGGCCTGTAATCCCAGTACTCAGGAGTCCAAGTAGAGACTATACAGCCAGTCTGCCTGATGAGTGATCTCCAGGTTCAGTGAGAGACTGTCTCAAAATGTAAGGTAGAGAGCCATAGAGAGGGTTGCCTAACATAGCCACACAACTTTTGGCTTGCACACATGTTCACACACACACACACACACCAAGAACAAAAACTCAACAACAAAATCCAAACATGATGTGAAGGTGAGCACAGCCCCAGGATCTGTAGTGAGAACTAGTCACAGGCCAAAGGAAGCCAGCCACCTGTTAGACTGGGCTGGGCTGGGCCGCTGGGGAAATAACCTGTGAGGAGGCAGCTGTCTCTCTGCAGGGTTTCTGGGCCTCCAGAAAATGAGGGCCCCAACCTCTTACACCCCTTCAGGCTGATAGGACTAGGGTAGGAATGAGTACAAGATTGAACCTCACACCAGTGAGCATAGTTTCTGTCCCTGTCATATAATATAGCAGAGCTGTGGGCAAGTCTAACTGTGCTAATGTGCCCCTGGACTG
Organism: Cricetomys ansorgei; assembly: GCA_026225945.1. Classification (NCBI taxonomy): domain Eukaryota; kingdom Metazoa; phylum Chordata; class Mammalia; order Rodentia; family Nesomyidae; genus Cricetomys; species Cricetomys ansorgei. The sequence continues at coordinate 5,553,729 of JAMJFZ010000239.1, read as the reverse complement.
AGGCTTGAACCACAGGGGTCTTAGACAGGCACATTAGTCTTGGAAAAACAGGAGCCATGAGGGAGCCACAGGTCACGGCTGTGCAGGAGTACTGAGCCATGAACCATTCTGCTTTTCCACTGCGTCTGACACCAACCTAGAAATTTGCCAGTGTTAGAAATATTTCCAACATTAGAGTAATGTTGAAAAGTGGTACAAAGCCTCATACAGTGACAGAAGAGGATCAGAGAAGCCTCCTCCTCAGAATAGCACCTAGAAGTACCGTCTTTCTGAGCCCTGATGGAGACGCCAGGCAGAATCTTGGATGCAGGAGATGGCACAGCCCAGGAAGCTACCCTGTTGTCTACAGCTGTATCCATGTGGGTTTCTGTAGGTCCAGGGGCCACACAGACAGAAGGACTGAGAAGGCCTGGCCCCTCATATTCTATTGTTTCCTCCTCCTGCAACACTGGGTCTGAGAAGGAGGCAGTGACCCTCGTCCCTACCCTGTCCACCCTTCCCAAGGTTGATTCTTTCCAGCTGTGCTTTCTGACTTCTAGTGATTATTTCTGATAAAAATTAATTGGGAAGGGGGAGAACAAAATGAGCACATATGATCCTAAGACAAAAATGTGAGCTCACTGCTGGTGGCCCTGAAGAGGTGACTGTCTGCCCCCTGCTGGCTGTGGTATAGTAAAGGTCCCTGGAAGGAGAGCCTTTGGTTGCCCATATGAGCACACAGGTGGTTCAAGGCGCATGTCATCAGCCTTGCTGAGAATCTTGACAGGCTTTGGTATGCATATTGAGGCAGATCTCTACCATAGATCCAGCACTTCCAGACTCCACCATACACAAACCCAGCCCTGCACAGACCCAGACTTGCCCAGACTCCAGGCCTGAACAGACACCACCCCTATGCAAGTTATCAGTCATACACAGACCCTAACTCTACACAGATCCCATCATACACAGATCCAAGATCTTCAAAAACCTCAGTCCTGAACAACACTTTTGCCCAGACCCCAGCCTTATGCAGATAACAGTCATTCACACAACTCAGACCTAACACACCCCAGTCCTGCACAGACTCCATTATACATAGACCCCAGGCCTGTGTAGACCCCAGTTACACTCATATTCTAACCCGATGCATACCTCGCCATACACGGACCCTATCCTTGATCAGATACCATGCCTGCAGAGACTCCAGCCCTTCGCAAACCCCATCTTCATGCACATTAAGCCGTATGAAAGCCAAGTCTTGTCTGCAATGGTGTTTTGGGCCCTAAATAACACAAAAATTTTCTGGCAAGTAGTTAGGCTGAGCAGACCCTTTCATCCAGGGTCATTCCATTCCTCTTATATCTAGAATCCCCCAAATCTTATAAAATGTGATTTTTTACGTAGAGGGCCTGGTAGACCAGGTCTCTGCAGGTCTGGCAGCTCCAGGCCCCAGCTTGAGTGGATGAGTCTTTGAGCCACCCATATCCTGCTGGTGCTGTCCCTGGACCTGGCTGAATGCTAGAGCAGAACTAGTGTTCGCAGAACAAGGCCATGGGAGTGCTGAATACGGTGGCTTCCCCATGTCTAAACAACCTCCATGGTTGACACAGATGCTTCTTTCTATCAACACTTTCCTGATGGTCAGGCAGGCAGGGCAGGGAAGTATCATGAGTTTAAGTCTTCTTGAATGACAGTTTTAAATTTTGCCAGAAAGTTCTATCTCTCTAGTTCTATTATGTTATCCTTTCAAGTACTGATTCTGGATTTTTGTCTGTTTTCTTTACACCATTGTATATTCTATTTCCAGAAAACCCATAGTGCTGTTATTCTTCTCCACTGGCTTCTAGTCTCTCTCCCTTTCTAACTCTCTCCTTCTCCCCTCTCTCCAACCCTATCTTCCTCCCTTTCCCTTCACATGTCTTCTATGCTCTAGATGCTGTCTTAGGCTCAAGAGTTATCAAGGTTATGTCTTGTGGTACTTATGAGCAGATGCATTTTAACTTCTGCACTGCCTGTAGTATTTCTTTACACTTGTGTAATTGACTTTGGGTTTGGTCTGGCCTCCTCAGATGAGTTAGTGCTAACTGAGCCCCTGTCTTCTAATATAAATACCAAGACTGAACGTCCTTGCAGGAACAATGAATTCCAATGAATGACCTCCATTAACTTTGTGGTGGTTAGGAGGATGGAGCCTGAGAGACCCCTCCAGGGTGGGTAGGACTACATTCCTCAGTCCACTTAGAGTTTCAAATACTGAATATTTTCAGATATCAAGTCTTAGAAGTACAAATGTATATGAATTTATTACATTTCTTCCTTCTGAGCCTTTAAAAGATGCAGGGGCTGGAGAGATTGCTCGGTGGTTAAGAAGGCACATCACTATTTCAGGGACCCACGTTTGACTTCCAGAACCCACATCAGGAAGCTCAGATCACTGTTTTCCAGCTCAAGAGGAATCCAGCGCCTCCGGCCTCCTGGAGTACCCGCGCTCATGTGCACACATACACATCATTAAAAATAAATCTTTTTCGAAAAAAAGCAGACCAAGGAATGGGGATGTGGCTCAGTGGTTAAAACGCTTCCTGTGTAAACTTGAAGACCTGAGTTTGGATCCTTGACACCCACATAAGAGCCAGGAATGACAGAAAACACCTGTAATCCCAGCATGGGGGTTGAGGGCAGAGACAGGCAGATAGCCATTCTCAGTGGCCCGCCAATCTAACTGCAATGGTGAGGTCTAGGCTCAGTGAGAAACCTACCTCATAGGGCAAGATGTCCAAAGTCAATCTCTGCTTCCCAAGCGCCCCCCAACACACACACACAGAGAAAGAGAGATATTCTGTGTATAAGAAAACAATAGAAGGAGCCTCACCTCTACAACTTCATGCCCCTTGTGTATAAGCTCAGGTGCACTGTCCTGCCTGGGCACTTGCTATGTACATTCTGTTTGCATGGGAAATAGATTCCTTAGTAATACACACTCTCCAGAATGCTCTGGAGCTTTCTGCCTGTGAGTAGATGTCAACATCTTGAAACATTTCCCTTAATTTTTCCTCTAGCAATTACAGTCAGATTTGAATAGTTGTGTCCATTTATCACGTGCCCGTCATCTACTTACTGTCATCTACCTGTCACTTACTTGTCTGCCTGCTTACCATCTTTATACCTATGCCTCTATACGCTCACAGCTCTCTCTTCATTTCTATCACCCACAGCTACCTTATAAATATCTACCATTCACCTATCTGTCTGCTGTGTCTCTGTATACGTCTCGGTGTGTTTCCACATCTCTCTGTCCATTGTTGTCTCTAGATGTCGTCTGTCTCAAGAGCTCTGTGATCTTCCTTAGCATAAATGGTTTGGGATGTGCTATATTTTATTCAACTGTTTTCTGAGCAGTTGTGGGCACCATGGCAGCCATTCTCTTTTCTTAGTCACTGTCAGGTCCTTTGAACACACTGGGCATACTTGGGCTGGACGTTTTCCGGAACCTGTGGCTTCCGGAAGCAGAATTTACTCCGTGGTATGGCCCTATGTGACACACAGCCCCACAGGAGCATGTGAGCTGAGGGACGGCAGTGCTGACCTTTCATAATTCTGAACTTAGAAGGTATGTTTTATTTCCGTCCAAACTTTTCTTTAAAGGATATTATCATATTCACCCTTATTTTTCTAGGCTCTTTCAAAGTGGTACAACAAGAATTCTTTGAAGGAATCTGTTCTCTTTTCTACCCAAGGAAGGAAATCTTTGTTTCCTTCATCTAACTGGGGTGAGATGGTATCTCCTTGTAGTTGTGATTTATATTTTCCTGGTGACTAATAATATCAAGTATTTTCCACATATTTATTGGCCAGTTGTGTTTCTTATTTTGAGAAGTATCTATTCAACTCATCTCACTACTTCCTAATTTGGACTGCTTGGTTTGTGAGGTTTTTTTCTGAGTTCTTTATACAATATGTATGTTAATATCCTGTCATATGAATACTTAACAAAGATTTCTCCCATGATTTTTTTGTACTACACATAGACTCTTTAGTGTAGATGCAATCCCATTTTCAATTCTTGCTTCAATTCCACTGCCCTGTAAATATCTTAAAATATTTCCCTATGTTTTTCTATAGTAATTACAGAGCTTCTATTCTTCTTCTCCTTCTCCTCCTTCTCCTCTTCCTCCTCCCCCTCCTCCTCTCCTTCTCCTCCTTTTCCCTTCTCCTTCTCTCCCCCTCCTCCCCGTCCTCCTTCTTCTTCTTCATGGATGCTCTTCTAGATATATCTCCTGCCCTGAGTTTCAGGTCTTATATTTAGGTATCTGATTATTTATTTGCTTATTATTTATGTATTTATTTGACAGAATGAGAGATAAGATTCAAATTTCGACCTTTCTTGTGCAGATCCCCAGTTTCCTGGCATCACTGGTTGAAGAGGCTGTTTTACTGATGTGTATTTTGGATGCTCTTGTTGAGACTCAGTTGGCAATAGCTAGGTGGGTTCACTCCTGGGTTTTCCATTCTGTTCCATTAGTCTGCATGTCTGTTTTCATGCCATACCACAACTGTTTGTTGTAAAACTCTTTCTGTAAAAAAATTTTTAAGGGGGTATTGCTGTTTTCTGTCATTTGGGTCTGGACTGTCAAGCTTTCTTTGTTTGGGGGCAAAAAGGTAAAGAGTGTAACTGTTTTCTTAAAGGCAGCAGCAATTTCTAAGCTCTGTATCTAAGCTGTGAAGGCTTTTGTAACTTTTTTCACTCGTAACTGGACTCCTAATGGAACTCCACCCCCTCCAGTTCCTCTTTCCCTGGCTGTTACTGAGAAAGATCCTAACTTGTAACTTTTTTAAAATACAGTGAGATCCACTTTATCTGCACCTTGTTTCTGCCTGCCTTCCTGTCGTCAGCTTCTGGAGCTCACTTTTCCCCTGTCACCACCCAACTAACTCTAGTGCTCACTGTTCCCTGACACTACCCAACCTGGTGCTCACTCCTCCTCTGTCAGCCCTGAAACTGTCCTTTCCAACGGACACACTATCTCTTAAATACATCCCCCAAGCTGTTCCAAGAAAGTTCAAGCACCATGTAACCATAAGGAAGGCTGCACAGCACAAAAAGCCTCCTGGCAAAGCGTTCCCTTACATGTTTCTCTGTTATATAGTTTGAGATCAGATACTGTGATACTCCCAGCACTGCTGCTCTGTTTTGGCTGTTCTGAATCTGAGTATCTTTATAAATTTTAAGATCGTTATTTCTAGTTTTATGAAGAAGGCCACTAGTGCTTTGATGGGGATTATGTTGAATATGCAGAGTGATTCATAGTGTGGACACTGTTTCTAATCCACAAACATGTGGGGCTTTCCCCCTCTTCTGCTTCTTTATTTTCTTTCATCAGATTGCTATAATTACCATTGTGTAGAGGTCTTTCACATCCTTGCTTAAATGTATTCTTGGTTTTATTTTGTTTATTTTTATGGTTATAGTAAATATGATTGATGTCATGCTTTCTTTCTCAGCAAGTTTGTTACTGGCATATAAAGACTGTACTGGCTGAGGGTGTGGAGAATGACCTCACACACAGGGTTGCCTGGAATGACCCCAAAACACAAGAAAACTAACACTACTATGTGATTCTACTATCTGACTACATATCAAAAGGAAATTAAGACATTATACTAGAGAAACACATGCATGGTTACACGTATTGATGTACTATTTTCAAGAACAAAGATATGGCATCAACCTAGGTGTCCATCAGTAGAAAAATGGATAAATAAAACTACACACACACACACACACACACACACACACACACACACAATGGAATATAACTAAGCCATAAAGAAGGATAAAATGTTGTCATTTTCAGCAAAACACATGACGCTGAAGGACATGTTAACAGGAGAGGAATCATACACACATGCTAGCTGTTCTTGCTTATGTGGAGCTCCAAAATGTCAATCTGGATGTAAAAAAGTGTTCATTAGAGACTGGAGCAAAAGAAGGGGAATGAAGGGAGGCTGGATTTGATCAGTGCGTGCTGTATACAAGTGTGGAAATATCACACAGGATGCTACTAATGTGTATAGTTAATATATGTCAATAGAAACAAAATAACTTAAGGGGAATGTGTAGGCAAGAGGAGTTGCCTCATGTTCTCAGGGCCTCTGAGGACCTCAGGTAAAGGTAGGTAAGCAAGAGCCCTCAGAGGAGTCCCATACTTGAAACCCAGCTCTTCCTCTCTAGCCCGGTGGTGGGAGAGAGCAGACCTGGGACCACCAGTAAGATGATGGGCTCTGGAGTCGCTCTGCTATTCCAAGCTGTCTCCAGATGTTAGTGTTCACTTGGCTTAAACAGAGTGATGAGGAAGAGAAAGTGAGTATGGTTCCATATAAGCTCGAGAGCAGAGTTTTCTCACGGAGGGCCCAGAGTCCTGGAGACAGGACACCAAAAGGTAGGAAGGGTGGAGGCCGCAGAGCACACACTCCTGGCAGGTATACACACCCTCCCCGCCCCTCCTCTGGGAAGCCTGCTGTATAAGCTATACAAGACATCCAACAGCACACTTGTGGCTGTGGCTGGCAGCAGTCAGTGCTGCCTGCACCCTTCACTGCAGTCACCTCCTGCATCAGGTGGTCTTGTGCCTAGACAGTTCTTTCTATACACATGAGCATCCTGGTCATACTTGAGGCTACTGTTAGTATAGGACAGGAGACCCAGCTCCGGTCCTTGGTGGCCCTGCACTTCCTCCCAAATGACACAGAGCGCTAAGAGGTCCTGGGTGTCTGCCACGGTTGGAGGGAAACAAGGCGCTCCAAGGGCATCATTCCACATACTTTAAAATGACCCACTAGCTTATCATTAATGAAACAAACATATGCACACTTGTTAGAACAACAGCTCAGTAAAAACCATGTGGGCTTCAGGGGAGGCAGGTCAGTGGAAAAGTACCATTGGACTATACAAAGACACAAGGTAAAATCCTCACCGCAAACTAATTTCATGTTTTAACACATTTCTTAAAGAAAACATGAAAATGAAAATGGAAGCTATGGACCAGAAGGTGAGCACAACTCAGAAAACTGACCAATGATCCGTACGCAGTGAGCAAGTTCTGTGAGGACGCGCTGTCCTCCTCTATTACTCTTGAGCCAGTACTGCATGGTTCTCTTCTCAAACTTCACCTTCTCTGTAAATTTCAGCCCAACTGGCTAATTTACATTCAGAAGCATCAATGGGATTAAGATCAGAACTGCATTACATTTATAAACAACTTTTCTGCAAGGAATTTGTAAGTTACTTTCAAGGAAACTGTGTTTTGGCTTTTTTTTTTTTTTTTCGCAATTTGATACAAGCTAGAGTCATTTGGGAAGAAGGACTCTAGATTGAGAAAATACCCCCATAAGGCTGACTGATAGGCAAGTCTGTTGGCCATACCCTTGATTGATGTGGGAGGGTCCAGCCCACCATGGGTGGTGCTACCCCTTGGCAGGTAGTCCTGCATGGCATGGGAAAGCAAACTGAGCAAGCCATGAGAAGAAAGCCAGTGCACAGCACTGCTCCATGGCTTCTGCTTCAGTTTCTGCTTCCAGATTCCTACCCTGACTTCCCTGGATGATGGACTACAAGCTGTAAAATTAAATAATCCCTTTGCTCTCTGAGTTGCTTTGATCACAGTGTGTATTATGTGCAGGTACAAATGTATACGTGAGTGTGGAGGAGGCCAGAGGTCAACTTCAGGTGTTGCTCCTCAGAGGTAACCCACCTGTTTTGGGGACAGGGTCTCTCACTGGGGCCTAGAGCTTTCTGATTAGGCTAGGCTTGCTGACTAGTGAGCCCCAAGAATCTGCCTGTCTCTACTCCTCTAGCATTGCTATTACAAGAGATTTTTTTTTATTATTATTCAGGTCTTCATGCTTACCCAGCAAGTGCTTTACTGATTGAGCTCTATCTCCAGACCAAAATGGGAATGACTTCTGATAAGAAGCTCTGCTGACTTTTGATTCTGTTCCTGTTCCTGCTATTAATGCCCTTGGCGCCACAAAGGGAAGATGAAGAAGTTTCTGGGGAGCCAGAGCAGATCCACTGCAGACACAATAGGGTTCCTTCAAGCTGAAGGCAACGCAGACGGAAGCTCAGTGTAGGTGGATATAGAGGAAATGAGATTGGGCAGTGACGGGCGCAGAGGCTGAGTCCCATTGCGTCAGGGGTAACATAAATGTGCACAGTACTAGTTGGGACAGAGGAGGGAGGGGCATCAACGATTTTTCACTGCAAATTAGGTAAAAATCAGTCAGTTTTCACATCTGAAATTTATAGAAAAGTTTCGTAGTCATAACTTGACTAACAAACCTTTAAAGATGTGCAATACACACTCAGTTTATGAACTCCCTTGACTTTCTCCCATCTCAGAACAAGCTTGAGGGCAAGGGAGGGAGAGGTCCCCAACTCCTTGAGTATTTCTTCCATAGTATCTTTCCTAGAACACGGAGAGTCCAATTCACAATGGCCAGAGAGTGGCCTTAGGGGCTCCTCTAGGCCTGTCCACGTATGGGTTATTCTCTAGTCTCCTCTCCCCATGGCCCCAGCAGCCAGTAACCCTTCCTTGGGGCTAGATGGAGGAAGCTCAGCTGCTTCTCAAGTCCTTTACCAGCTGCCCACATGCCATGATTCTCCACCATGGGCCTGTTTGCCCTCCAGAAGGAGTCTCTGTAATCACAAGTTATTCATCTATTTGTCTAGAGCCCATAGGGACCCTGGAACAAGAATGAAGCCCTGAGATTGCAGAGGGCTGTGAGCCCTTGGCCCACAAAGGCCCTGAGAAGGGTCACAGGAGAAAGGTCTTGGCTCACAGGGACCCTGGGAAGGATATGATACCTTAACAGAGACCATGAGATGTCTGTGAGTCTTTGACAGACCCTGGGAAAGGTATAAGACTCTGACACAAAGGAAATCTGAGAAGAGGACGAGACATTGGTGCATGGGAACCATGGGAGGAGTGTGAGAACTTTACACAAGGGGAACATGGGAGGAGTGTGAGGTGGTGCCCATGGCCCTGTGAAGGCCATCAACTACACCTTGGGTTTAACATGTTTACTTTGTCCATACTGGAAGCTCAATTCTCCTGCCAAGTGTCCCACTTTCCTAAGGACCAGTGGGGCTCAGCCCTAGCATGCTGTATCTTTCTGATTTCCCGTCTCAGAAGGGCAAGGTTCACCCTCTTATGATCACCATCTTCCTGTAAGTGCTCTGCTGAAGGAATATGTCACTAGATGTTAACTCTAGTGCTGTGAATTCCCAAATCCAAGCCCTAAGTCCTGCCACATTACATATACCAGTGAGTTCTGGGACACCAGGAGCCCACTTGCTCACTCGAGAGTTTACAGCAAGCCAGAAGTAAAGGCAGCATTAGCTCACCGAGGCTTTGCACCCAAGCTACGAAAAACTGTTTAGGGTTGTTGGGTATCAAAGGGGAATATGAGGGATAAGGAGGGCCTAGGTAGGTAGTTTTGGTTAGAGTAAATGAAGCCCACATACCTATATGAAACTCCAAGAGGATGGAGAGCCATGGCCACAGTAGTGGGAAGTCCCACCTTCCCAAGAGGGAAATCAGTTTCTACCCTCTGAGCTGTAAGCTCATTTTCCCCATACGTGTGACGTGAGAGGCTGCTAGGGTGTTTTAACAGGGGAGGGGCAGAGAAGGGCTGTTTTAAGGATGACTTCTCAGTTAGGGAGAGATTTTCAGTTAGCTTTCACTCAGGCTTCTCGGTCCAGCTTTCACTTGACATGTCATTTCTTCACACACTCCTAAATCAGTGTCAAGGGGCTCTAATGGCCCAGGGGCTGGGTCACCTCCTGCATCTGCTGCCAGTAGAGTGACCAGCACTGACTGCCAGGAAGTGTCCCAGCTCAGGAGGTCCTCCTAACAAACAGAGACTCATGTCCCCAGCACCCTGTTTTTTCTATCTTAGTTTGATCACTTCCAGGTAGTGGTCAGCCCTCATTTAATGGATACAACAGCCCCAAACCAGAATCTGCCTTAGAGATGAGTTATCAATTCTATGTAATTTTACCAATCGAGTACACGGTTTGGTACAGACGTGATGAATAACCTCAATCTCTTTTCATAGGTAGCATAAAATCTACGGAACATACCAAGGGCTTATACAAGTGACATGTCCCTCTCTGTGCAGCTTGTACACAGACAGACACCAACCAGACACAAGGGTCCTCCCCAGCTGTGGATAAGGACACCTGTATAGCTCCCATATGTACTCAGGGGCTTCTCAACCCAGTGTAATCAAAACCCATTTCACCTCGGTGTCCCCTCAAAATCCATCAAGCTTCAAACTGCAACCTCTTATTTCCTGACCAGCTGAGAGATTGTGTGTACTGAAAACCCATATGGCATTTGGGTCTCTGTAAAGCTTTTGGAAGATCGTTGAGTGACTAGGGCCAATAGACGCATACCAGGGCCTTGGAGGCCCATTCCTATACGGAAAAAACATGTCTACTAGATTATTTGCGATGCCTAGTAAGTAGGCCATGAATAGAAAAAGCTCTGTTAATGGACATAGAACGACAACAACAACATCTTCAAGACAATGTAGGCTGCTTACCTAGGACAGAGAAAAGAGCCAGCAAGGTCCATGCAGTGGCAAGGAAGGGAACCTGCACAGAGAGCCACTGTAGACTGACCACTGAGAATCCACTGCTGTTCCAGGGATGGAGAAGCTGTGGCTCCAGGCCTGGGCCAGAAAGTGCCTGGGGGTAAGCAGTAGCCACCAGCCAGGCCAGAAGAACCAGGGTGCACAGACTGAATTCCCATGTCAACATGTTGGAAAGTATGCTCCCACGAGGCTGAGTTCCTTCCTGAGCTTCTTAACAGGCAAACTGATCTGGGAAAGGCACACACCTAGTAGTTCTATAGCTATCAGAGAGACAGCTGCCCCCCCCCATCCAGATCCTCCCCTTTGCTGACCTCAGTCCCTGCCTTGTTTGGGCAGCCCATGTCCCCTGCCATCTCCAGTCATCTCCCTACAAAGCAGCAGGCCACTTCCTCCAGGCAGGAGTTCAAAGCCGTTGCCCACATCCCTGTCCTGGGAGATAAAATGCCACCTGTCCACAAAGATTAGTTACTGTTGTCAGGTAAAATAACAGTGGATAAAGAAGCAGGGTTTAATTGGATTTTTATCAAGGGTTTTAGCCTCTGATAGGAGCACCACATGAGACAAGAGAAACTTCAGATAACACCCTGTTCAAGCCAACACCTCTGTGTAGCCTATGGAGGCTTCAGCAAACGGTGTCCACAGAGCACCACCTCCTCCCCAGGGTTCTGAGGCACCCCAGGGCATTTGCTCTTGCCAGGCTCTTTCACTCCGCACCCTGTTTTGGACTCTCAATTCAATTGTTCTCTGTGCCACTGACTTCCCAACTTACTCATGACCAGGTAGCCTTACTTCAGTGTAAGATCTCTGCCTGTATAGTTCCTAGAGGCATTTTCCGCACAGTCAAGCCAGAGCACAGCAGGAGAGGGGACAGAAACAGCGCCTGACCTGTTGTATGGCCCCTGAGGAATGGGAGTCTAGCTAGCCACGGAGCCTGAGGAGACGGGACCTGTGCTGAGGACAGCTAGTATCTTACTGTCAGAGAAGTCCAATTCTCAAGAGAGACAGATGTTAAACTGACTCATGCTGGAATTAGAGGAACCCATATTACATCCAAAATGAATCAGAGTATGTGAAAATCGTTTCTAGATGTAAATAACCATGTGTTGTCTGTGTGTGCATCTATCTGAATGTGCACATATATGTGTTCCCCATTTCTAACCTGGGAGAGGCAGAAAGTAAAATGCCAGGCGCAGCAAACCACACTCAGTACTCAGGTTGTGTTTTCTAATGTCCTTCTCTATTAGGGGGAACTGAGCTAGGAATGCTGGTACATGGAAGCAAAGGCAGGCAGATCTCTGAGTTTGAGGGCAGCATGGGCTACAGAGTGAGTTCCAGGACAGCCAGGGCCACACAGAAAAACTTTGTCTCAAAAACAAAACAAACAAAAATAAAAAGAGAAACTGAAATCCCTGGAATAGGTGGACTCCAACTGAACACAAAAAATTTGAGATGAGCCAGAATATCTCACTCCAAAGAGTCAGAAAGCAATCCAAAAACAGCAGCCCTCTGAAAAGAGTTGTGGAGTTACACTAGACCTCCACTGCCAAAGTGAGTTCTGTTTGTCAAAGTAGGTCATGGTAGTCCTGCATTACGATCTGAGTAATAACTTTCAGGGGGAAAAAAAGATATTTCCATAGTCTTAGAAAACCTCCCACAAAACACCTATGAACTCAACAAAATACCACCTTCATCCAGAGGACCCATAAACTTCACCATGACCAATGGGTTGTGTACCAGCAACATGGGGAGGGAGATGTGCACCTGTGCTGCCAGGAACAGCATATCCAAATGGATGCTATTCTTGCCCAGGTATGCTGAAGCCTTCAAGGGTGCAAAGGACAACTTGAAGCCCTGATAGGTTTCCAACAGGGTTTTTGCCAGGAACACAGGAGGGACATTCTAGATTCTAAGATCATGTCCAGACCTAGAGAGAAGGGAGAAGGGAGGCCCTGAGCAACTTTCTGAATAGTCAGAGGGAATAATTCCACCCTGTCTGTCTAGCCTTCCTAGCAAATAAAGTTTTTAAAACACATTATTTTTTAAAACCTTTCTGAGGTGTGGGTTAAGGTATACAAGGGCCTAGATTCCATCCTTAATATAAAAAAAACCTTACAGATAAGTTTTACATAGAAAATACAGACTTTACTTCTACTTCTATCAATGTTGTAGAAAGTAATAGTAGTTTTCTATTTTATTTACATCATAAACTTAGATGTACGAAGTCATAGCGAGTGAGGGGCTTCCACAGAAGGGAAGGGCATTCAGAGTTAGGGAAAGAGAACTTCTGAAGCACATAGTAGGGGTACTCTACCTTTGAGAGCAATAAACAGAACCCAGAGAGGAAGGTAAAATGAGATCCAAGCAATAATTAAAGGGCAAAGCCCAACAAGTTCCTCAACACATAACTAACAACAGCATGAATTCAAGGATCCTGGAGAAGCCAAAGGGTGTGCTCAGAGACTCACTTTGGCCATACTGTGGTCAGACCCTCCAGCCAACATACATTAATAGGACAGTATAGAAAGATTAGGGGAACATTTATGATGATAAATTTGACAACTTACATAATAAATCATTTTGAAACTGCAATTTACCAAAATTGACATGATAGGACAAATTGTGTGGCCCCGAATCTATTAAGACCTTGATTTATTATCAGACTTTCTACAAGAAAATCCAGGGCTAAATGATATTAATGATGAATTTTGTCAAGTTGGTGAAGATACAACAGCAGCAGTTAATAAATATCCCAAAGTGCTTGGGAGAGAGGCATTTCCAGCATGATTTGTAAGGCAGCTATATTCTGATGTCAAGACCTGGCAAAAAGACATGAAAAAAGTTAGATCAACACCCCCCACCATGAAATAGACACAAAACATTTGTCAACAAAGTACCCGCAAGCACGATCCAAATGAAAGTAGAGGTTATTAAGGAATCCTAGCTTACTTTGCCATTTTACTATCAAATCAGTGTAATTCACTGTATAAAAAAAAATGGGGAAATGTGTAATCTCAATAGGCGAAACAGAATTTAATGAAATTCAAGATTTATACAAAATAAGAGTTGGTAAGATGGCTCAGCAAGTACTTGCCAAAATCCTGATAAACTGAGTTTGATGTTTGACCTCTGGAACCCACAGTGCAGAGAGGGAACCAACTCTCCAAAGTTGTCCTCTGACCTTTCTCCTCCCCCCCCCATACACATACACACAACACAAAATAAACATAATTTTAAAAAACTATACAAGACAAAATCTCTCAACAACAAAAGGCATCAGTAAAACCTCCAGCCAATATCACACTACACAACTCAGTGTTTCACCTGGAATAAGAACACAGCGAGGGAGTCAACCTGAGCCGCTTTCCTCCGCCTGTGCTAGGCCCTTTACAATAAAGGAAGAAAGGGATGAAAAGCGCACATATTAGCAAGGAAGGTAAAACTACTGCTATTTACTAGTATCGCTATTTATATTCAGCCTACAATAGCATTTCAACTATTCAGTGCTTCAGACTAATTTAACCAAAGACGCTTGTATACCTGATTAGTTGACAAACAGCCTTCAGGAACTGGAACTTTCACTAGCATTAATTAAGATGTCATGTCTTCCCAGATTTGGCTCTGGGTTCAGAATTATGCTAAAAGTATCCCATGAACTCTGACATTGATCCGGGGTGAGAGTGGGCTGGGGCAGAGGAAAGTAGCTGGAGCCAGAATTGGAGGAACCCTGATTTAAAAAAAAAAAAAAAAAAAGCAACAACAAAAAAACCAGTCCTTTGATCTCCCCTCTCCTTCTCCTCGCATGGCCAGGCAGCTCAGTCTGGCTAAGCCCAACCTGGACTTTCCCAGATGTCTCCGGTCTGGCTATGCTTTCCCTCATATCTACTGTGTTCATCCTTTTATATACAATAAACCTTCCTCTCTGCCATACCTAGAGTCAGTCATGTTCTTAACACATTTATCATCCTCATCATCATCACCATCAGCAGCAGCAGCAGCAGCAGCATCATCATCAGCAGCATCATCATCATCATCATCATCAAAAAAGAAGCCCTGCCCTAAAGAACTGGAGCCCTGAAGGTGAAAGTGTTTGAACGTAGCAAGCCAGGCCAGGTGGTGCTGACCATTGATTGGCTCACATCGTGCTTTGGCTCCTTGCCTGGTATGGTCAAGTGTTTTGTCAGCCTTTTTCTGACCAGTGGGCTGTACTTGACCTCTCCCAGTTTCCTGGGAGCTAGGGCCAGCCCACCTTCCAGAAGCAGTATGGCAAGTCTGAGATGTGGACATCTGACGCTGTGTCCCATCCTGGTCCTAAGCCTCTGCCCTCCCATCACTGAGACTACGTAGAACTCTTTCTCTGGCAGGCAGCATCTAGCTATGGACCAGAGCTTTCTCACTCAGCAAGGTCCAGCGTGCATAATTGTTTGGTTACCTCAGGCCTGATGAAGGGTGGAACAGTCAATTGTCAACAGTGGCATGTTTGTCCAGTGTTGCTCTATAGGCTGAGTGTCTGAAAAGCTCGAAGAGGGCTACAAGGGTCTTCTGGAAGGCCAGGAGTCAGTGAACAATAACTCTTAAGCAGGTGATTGATGAGTGCTGCCTTCAGTCAGTGTTTGAAAGGCAGTTTCATGTGTGCTCTTCTGGAGGCACGCACACAACAGTGAACACATAGCATCTCCTTCTTTGCTCCTGATTCTTTTATTTTGTTTTCTTTTTTGAGACAGGGTTTCTCTGTTGTAACTCTGGCTGTCCTGGAACTCACTCTATAGACAGGACTGACTTCGAACTCACAGCGAGCCTCCTGTCTCTGCCTCCCAAGTGCTGGGATTAAAGACATGCTCACGCCAGGCTTTGCTCCTGGTTCTTAAGTGTCTGTGTTTGCTATTTTCAGTCCTGGCCTTCACACAGTCTTTCACCCATCTAGTGTCCATTCGTGCTCCTGTCTGTGCTTCTGCGAGAAGCTCTGAGGGTTTGGGCCTTTAAATCTTAGCTGTGGGACAACAGGATCATCTGCCTTGAGCCAACTCACACGAAGGTGTGAGACTAGAGGCCCTGTGAGGAGATGGGTGGACAGGCCACAGGGTCTGAGGAGAGCCAGCACATTTGTTCTGTTGCCTTTGAAGTTGGAAATGGAGTTAAAGTGATGGACAGGATTGCAGAGCAAGCACTTCTACCACTGAGCCATCTCCCCAGTCCTGTTTCCCTTTTTAATTCTGAAGTCCAAATGATGAAAATAGCAATTATAGCTGTGGTGGTGGCGCACACCTTTAATCCCAGCACTCGGAGGTAGAAGCAGGCGGATCTCTGAGTTCGAAGCCAGCCTGGTCTACAGAGAGAGGTCCAGGACAGCCAGGGCTATTGTTACACAGAGAAATCCTGTCTTGAAGGAAAAGAAAACAGTAATTGTTTAAAAAAAAAATGGTGGAGCTTTAGGGCTTGGGGAGACGGCTCAGCAGGCGCAGTGTTTGCCACTTTACCATTGAGGCCCTGCATTCCATCCACATTCCCAGCATCCACTTTTTAAGATTTGGCCTGTAGTTCCAGGGCTAGAGATCCCTAGGGCTTGATACTTTGGGCTGAACTGCATAGCTCCGGGTTAACTGAGAGACAAGAAACTCTGGCTCAAAACAAAACAAAAACAAAAACAAAGCGGAACCGGGCATGGTGGTGTGCAGCTTCAGTCCAGCACTGGAAGGAAGAGGGCAGGCAGCTCTCTGAGAGTTCGTGGCCAGCCTGGTCTATACAGTGAACTTCAGGACACCCAGGGCTATGTATGGAGACCTGTCAGGTCCAAAGCGGACCCCAGTTCCCCAAAGGCAGTGGATAACCCCAAGATGACAGTCTTTACTCAGTTTAAGCTAGGCTATAACAGAAGCAGCATTCCTCAGACACTTGAGATGGGATTCTGCCTGCCAGAAAGAGCCACTTCCCTATGATTACACATCAAAGCCTACTCACAGGTACCTCTTACTCATTTCCTGACCCTTTCACACACCCCCAGCCCCGGAGGTGAGAACACCCAGGCTGTTCCAGTTCACAGGCTTCCCTCCCCTCGGCTACTTCCTTCTTCAGTCCTGGCCATTATCAGTCTACTTTTCTCTCTCTGTTCTGAACTCATCCAGTTGCCTCTGGCTTTTCTCTCACTCTCTCTCACCTACAACTAAAACCTTCTCCCATTCTTGGAACAGCCATTTCTGTGAGTTCTTTACTGAGACCTTGCTTACAGGACCCTGTCTCAAAATAAAATATAGACAAATAAATAAGTAAGGTGGAGAACAATTGAGGAAGACGCCTGATATCAACCTCTGGCCTCTACATGTAAGTGCACACATGTGTTCACACGCCCTTCACTATACAAATGCAAACACACAAACAAAGTAACAAGGAGAGCTCCCCTCAGACTGCTCAGATGGGCACCCACACCATTATCTAGGTCAAATGCTGTGTGTGTATTACTACTAATTCCACCAATGTCTGATCTGCTTTACAAGATTTTCAAAACCAGAGTCAAACTGTAAAAACAATGCACAAACAAAACCCCCTGAGCGAGCTTAATTAACCCAATGACACCAGGTATGCTTGCCCCTGATTGGACACACATAGGTGAGAGATACCCAGGTAGGAAGAACACCAAGATATATGCTTGCCCCTGATTGGATAGTGGGAAGTAGCCTTATGGGTTCTGCCTTTATAAGCCTCTGCTGGAGGTGACTCCAGGCCCTTTTGTGGGCCAGAGTCCATCATTACTAGCCAGTATTGAAGCTTGCTTCAAAATTGAAGTAAAAATTGTAGTCATGGTCTTTTCCCTCAACCGCTGGGATCAAGAAAACCTCATCAGATACTACCTTCCCTTCTGGAGAAGAGCTTTGGAACTGAATCTTCAGATTTTCATGGCAGAAATGGGTTGTGTCTATTATAATCTTAGTGCTAAGCCTATGAGTCTTTTGACCTGTGTACTTTGCTGCTGCTGTAATTTTATCTCCTTTTATTCACCCTCTTATGGCCCTATGACAATATAATTCTGCATATCTGAATCCCCTTAATCATTCCAGAAGGTCTAAATATAAACAAGAGTGGAGACATTGAACCCTTCCTGCACCCTTTTAGATCAATTTGACATCCTTCTTTCTAACTCATTTTAGGGTCTCAGCTCTTGAGTGGGCATTGTTAGGACACTAGAAACTAGCAGGCTTGAACGTCGCTGGAGATGGACCTCTCCCTTCATGATCAGCTTTGGGTCCCACCTTCTGTGTCCTTGTTAGCACAATGATTTTAAAGAAGGAAAAAGTATCCTAAACACTATCCTCCAAATTTATCCTATGAAAAAATAGCTACAGATAGAAAGAAGGTGGAGGTAAAACAGGGTTTTAATACTCATTCAAGGAAAGCTGTTTCTTAATAGTAAAAAGTGGCTATTTATATAATGTTTTTCCTTTCCTTATTTTTTTTTAATCTGCTCTACTACATGATTTTTGGTCTAAGGGATGAGTTCTGTCACTGACCCTAGATGTAACATGACTTTGTAAACTACCAGAAAGATAGTAAAGCTATTATCTAGCAGCAGGCCTAGGAGTTAATTCAAATGGACCTGTCAATCACCTGGATAGAAAAAGCACTCTCAGAAAAGCGGTCTACTCCAGATACTTTAAGAAAACAGTACAAAAAGCTATCTAAACACATAAGCCAGCACAATAGTTCCTTGGTTCATTGCCCACTGCCATCCTTGAGAGTGCCTCTTTCTGTTCTTCAATAGCCTGCCTGTCTTCTCCACCATACTCTGAGACTTGTCTGAATTCATTCAGTAGAGAACTAAAGATTCAAGGAACAAGGGGAAGCCAGAGTGAGAGCTTATCCCCAACTCCATGTAATGCCATGGGCAGCTTGCTGGAGTATCATGGGACCAAGCAGGAATAGCCAATTCCCCTCAGGACCCTGGCTTTACTGGTGACGCATGGGGATGGCATTATTCTTGGCACCCAGCTCTCCCACAGTAGCATGTTTTCTCATGTCCTAAGGCTCAGGCCTCCACCACCTGGTGAGAAGGTAGTTCTGTATTGTCTGGTAGGTGGCTTCAGAGACCCCAGGCTTAGCAGGATGTTACTGTCTAGATGCCCAGCCGAGTAGATGATCCTCAGCTCCACTTAAGATCTTGATCTACTTACTTGCCCCACTGGATCGAACTTCAAGTAACACAATCAGATGCAAGCTATTGACCCTAGAGACCTAAGGCTCCTGAACTATCACTCAACATGAGAGGGAAGATGTCAATCATCCACAGAGCTCAAACTACCAACTTGTCTCGCCTAAGTCATCCAGTATTGCTAAGAAACAAATCTCTGGGAGCTTGGCAGCTTAAAGCTGGCACAAGCCTTTACATAGCTTTACGGGGAATCTGGGAGGGACAGTGGGGGCTAGTTCTGTGACAGGGTTTTATTTAGCTGTGTCAGCTCTGGGTAGGGTGGTAGGCCTCTAAAACTGTGTCTTTTCTAGGTCATGTTCATGAAGCTGACACAGACACTGAAACTTCTGAGACCACGAGAGCTAGCAATCCAAGAAAGCATTCAGGATGTCACGACAGCCTTCCACAACCGAATCAGATGAGATCCACCACATTTGATACCTTTGAATGGTTCCAAAGTCTAGCCTGGTGTGATGACAGGTGACACACACCCATATAGCTCCTGTAAACAGGACCAGGACAAGAGCTGACATGGTAGGTAGGTTTGCTTTGCTCTGAGTAAACAGAGATTAGCTGCCTAATGTGCCTCTTGAAAATGACAGTCATTCCTCGTTCATGATATCATCGTCCGTAGGCTAACCCAAGGTCAAGTGTGGCACAGTAAAAGAAAATTTTCAGAAATAATCATTAAATTGAACTCTTCTCTGAGAGTTACTTGAATGCATGACTATACCATGACAATTAACCTGCCCACTGAGATACCTACTCTATAACTAATAGTCATTACTGTCTGTAGTGAGAACATGCTGCACAAAGCCTTGGTTCTTGTCCAAGGCTGGAAAGACAGAGCGAGGCAGCCTGCAACTCATGTGACCACTCAGGGAAGTTTCCTGGTGATCAATGGAGAAGATCTCAACAGCTGTGCATCACAGGCTCTGCAACCTGCCACAGCATTCCAGGACGAAGGGGAGGCCACGCACCCAGCATACAGGGAGGCCCTAGGGAGGACACTCACATGAGCATGTTAGAGCATTGGTCACAATTGCTCTATCTTACTGTTGTTGTTAATCTTTCCCTGTGCCTGATATATACATTAAGCATCACCATGCACACACACACACACACAGGAAAGAACATGGCGTGATGTATGACATGTTAGTACCAGCTGAAGCTCCAGGCACCCACTGAGACTCTTGGGCATATTGTAAGTCCAGGTCCAAATGTAATTAACGACACTATGTGCTTGCCCCTGATTGGATATAGACAGGAGATAGGCAGGTAGGAGGTGGGAATACCTAGATAGGAAACAGGTAGGCAGGAGATGCCCAGGTAGAAAATACATCAGGAAGTGTGCTCACCCTGATTGGGCCTAATGGGAAACAGTTAGCCTTCTGGGATCTGCCTTTATGAACCCCCACGAGCTGAAGCTCTCAGCCAACATGGAGGAGTCCTGGGGGGGGGGGCCCATGTGGTCTGGCCATCATGGAGAGATCCCAAGGTGGAATCAACATGGTCCTGGCCAGCTTTCACCATCACCGGCTGGTATTAAGAGTTTGCTTATAATTTAACAAACTTTGTAAAACTGTTGTTTTCGACCAGGTTTAGGATTTACAATATCCCCAGGAACAATGGAGACAGTTGTGTATTGTTGAATATTCCTACTGCTTCAAAAGGTACAACTCTTACCAAGAGAGAGCAAGGTTTGACACAATCAGCTAGTGACAGAATTGGAATTTAAAATCTAATTCTCATTTTTATTTCAGCTCTGAAGAGAAATACATAGCCGTTGGCTTTAAGGATCTAGAAATGTTCATAGGATGATTTAAAAAAAAAAAAAAAAGCAACAGATCTTTAACTGCATAGATGAATGAAGGTTGATGGTTTTTGTGTTCCCATAAAATTTTGGAGTATCCAATGACCAATCAAGGAAAAGCCGATGCAATCAGATATGTTCTGGTAGCAGAAAGAGTAATTTTCTTTAAAATTTTTAGCCTTCTTTTATCTTTAATCATGCGTGTGTATCCACTTGTAGGTGTGTGAACAGAAGCCTAGAGAGGGGGTTACACCCTCTGAAGATGGAACTAAAAGTGCTTGTGAGCTACCTGTTACAGATGCTGGAAAGTGAACTCTGGTCCTCTGCAAGAACAGTGCCTATTCTTAATTGTCGAGCCATCTCTCCAGTCCTTAAGTTTTTAAAATGTTTTTATTACATTTCTCTCTCCTCTCTTTCTCTCCTCTTTCCCCCCTCCCTCTCTTTCACTCATGCGTATAGCACAACACACAAGCGAAGGCCAAAGGATAGCCTGTGGGAGTCAGGTCTATGCCTTTCCCTGCTGAGCCATCTCAACATCCCCCAGAGAACAATCTTCTTATTAAGAATGCTGATGTGTCAGGCAGCGGTGGCACACACCTTTAATCCCAGCATTCGGGAGGCAGAGGGAGGTAGATCTCTGTGACTTTAAGGCCAGCCTGGTCTACAGAGCAAGTTACAGGGACCAAATTATATTATTTAAAATGGTCTGGTTGAAGGTACCATGTAGATTAGTCTTTAAAATATATGTGGTTGCAAGTAGTGTTCCAACATTGGATAGTGGAATTTTCTACACATGTAAGTGTGTCACACATGACAGTTATAGCTAGGGCGATAGGTGGGTTCTGTACCTCTGGCCAGGACAAAATGTCAGTTCCAGTGACTTGAAAAATAGTGTGAAGCATTAGTATATATGTATACACACACACACACACACACACACACACACACACACACACATTCTATATCAACCACTAAAGAAACTACACAAGGAGAATGAAGTGAAAATAAACAGTAAGTAAATCAGAATGAACTACCAAGAAAATTTCAATAATCCAAAAGAAGAAAAGAAATGAAAAACAAGGGGGAAAAGCTTTTAAAAAATGATAGGACTAGATTCAGACAGATCTGTAAAGATCAAAACTGATAAAAAAGACGGAAACAATCAAACCTGGAAAAAAGCAGCAAGTCCTATCTACATGTTGTCTACAAAAGCTACATTCCATATAAATTTTAGGGACATTGAAACTAACAGAAATTAGAAAATCTCTATCAAGCAAATACTAGCCCCAACACTGGAATAACAAAGCAGATGTTAGAACAGCCAAAGATCCTAGGCATGAGAAGACACCACAGACCAGGTTACTGGGATGACACCATCACGTGTGGACATGGCTACCAAGAAGGCTGTGAGTGGCATCTAGACTGGAGAGAAACGGTTACATTAGGATTAGAGACCTTAGGCTCTTGCAGGGTCGGCTTGACCTACAGGCTGAAATACCCATAAGCAGAGCTTAAACAGGCTAAATTAATTTCTTACAGTTCTGGAGCCCAGAAGTCCAAAGTCAAGATGCTTCAGCGTTGGTGTCTACGAGGCCTCTTCCTTCCACTCTAGAAGCTATCCACTCTCAGTGGCCTCTACTTGGTTCTTGTGGCTTAGTGCCCAGGGTCTCCTGCTCCTCCTGGGAGGATCTTTGTCCTAGCAGGTGAGGGGCTACCCTCTAACCCTCCTTTAACACTCATTGTTTCTTCAGAACCCACCTCTAAATACAGACAGGTTGAGGCTCAGACTTCAGTGTGGCAATGCTAGGGCACATAGGTCTTTCCCATTCCCCTCACACACGGATCGGAAGAATGTATCAGGTGTGAGCAGTACTGAGTTCCCACAAGACATACTTGGTTTTATGGATCTCTCCACTGAACACGGCACACATTTACCTTTAAGTGCCCAGTGGCTATTTGCCTTGACAGACCTTGCCTTTGGTAACACTGCATATCCTGACATGGAAGTAAATTGGTAGTCAGTAACAAAAACTTCTCTGATAAGCCCCCAAATGTGCATAAATTGAATATTATTTTAGATAATCATGCCCAAAGAATAATAAAGTCATCTTTCATAAAAATATAACTTCTACAAATTAAACAGTGCTTAAAGAGAAATTCATAAAACTAATTGTTTTATTAGTAGCATTTAACTAGAGAATAAATTTAGAATGAAAAAATGTTTATATTGGACACAACAGTCTTAAGTTTCCGTCTTAAATTACTTTCAGGAGAAAATGAAACTGAGAGCAAGCAAAAAGATAAGATTAATAGACATAAATGAAATCAATGGAACTGAAAACAAAGACAATGAAAAAAATCAATGAAATGAAAAACTGTTGTTTTTCAAGACAGGGTTTCTTTATGTAGCCCTGGCTGTCCTGGAACTCACTCTGTAGACCAGGCTGGCTACCATCTCAGAGACCCACCTGCCTCTGCCTCCCAAGTGCTAGGATTAAAGGTGTGCGCCACCATTGCCAGGCTGTTTTGTTTTCTGTTTTTAAGATAAATAAAATTCACGAGAATGGGAAAGAAATTCTTTAACCTGGTAAAGCATATCAATTGGAAAACCTACAGCCAACACTGTCCTTCACTCTGGTAGAAACCAGGCCCCTTCTCCCAGAGATGGGGTCACAAGGAGGTCTGCTCTTATCACACATCACAAACACCAGAAATAACCCCAACTAATGTTCAAAACACAAGAGGTGCCCAAGACTCACAGGCTGCAAAAGAGGAAATGAAACCATTTGTCTGCTGATGGCATCACAGTTTACATGTGTAATTCCAAGGAATTAGCAATGAGACAGGCCTGCTAGGACTAGTCAGGTGAGGTCCCGAGGCCGTGCTGACACACAGAGGCCCATTGCTGCTTCACTCACAGGTAGGGAACACATAAGGACCACAACTCAGCGTTCAGTGCCATCCCTCATGAGACGGACTAAGATGAGTTCACCAAAGTACATGAAAAGATGCTCAGCATCTTTTCTCACTCTAAAACCATAACGTGATGCCACTGTGCACCAAGGAGAGAGCACAAAAGAGAGGAAAGAAAGGGAACGGGGCACACGAGACCACATTGCCGGGCCTTGGATTTACACGACAGGAAGCAGCTCATCCCAAAGAGAAACTGGCATGCTACTTTTAGTTCATGTCATGAACTAAAATATTAGGCTCTTGGTCGAATGCAGTTAATATCTGACCTTTCAAAAACACTCGATCACAAGTTTTTATTATTTGTCTGTTCTATCTTTAATTTTTCTTCAACTCCCAAAGGGTTTCTATGTAAGGGTACTAAACTAGTTATTTAATACATTGCATGACTAATGCAATATGTATCTTGAAGAGCAAAATAAAACTAAGTAAAGCATATGACATGGCTGCCATTTGGTTTAGTATAGTGTAGGTTGGCACAGAAGTAGAGGAAGACAAATGCAGTGAGTGCTTAGATAAAGAAATGGGGACAATGGAGACCAGCTGAAAAATAATCCCGAGCAGGAAGAAATATTAGGTAGAAACAGTGGAGTCTGGTTCCTCACTTGGCATTGGTCAGTGACGGCCACATCTGTTAAGAGTGAGCCAGGTGTATACTCCCACCCCCAGTTTGTGTGACTAGGGCCACTAAGTTGCCTGAATCCTTCTTTTCTGGATGGCTGCCCCACATTCTTAGTGCCTTCCTGGTCAACCTGTATGGCCTTACCTCGCTCAGCCTCGTTCTGACCTACAGCTCTTTGAGGTCTGCGATCCCTGCCAGTCATTTGCTCTCCTTCAAGGGATTTGCCCTCTTCACATCCTAGAATAGAACCTAGAGCTAGGGGCTTGCAGCAGACACTTGAGAGGAAAGGGATGAGGCCCTTCTTTGGGAGTGAGCCAGAAAAGCTCTTGGGCTCTGACCCAGAACACCTGCCTTCCCAGGACACAGGAAGCCAAGAAAGATAGCAGTCAGGGAACAAGCCCAAGGGTCAGAGGTTGAGGCTGCTTCAGGACCCTGGAACTGGGTGGAGAAGTTGGCAAGGGCGAACCCTCCTGTGATGGAGCTCCCTTGACCTGGCATGCACCACACACACAATGACCCCTGCCAGGTGGATCTTCTCCCATCCCCTCACTGCGTGCCTCCCATTCTCCTTGCAGCTTCATGTCACAGTGTGCATCCTGTACTGGGATTTTAAGACATCAGTGTGTCGGCAGATCAAGAGCAAGTTGCTAAACACACCCCTCGAGGTTTCTGGGAATTCAGGTGTGCGCTGGCTGGCCCTGCTGGTGGGCCAGGTGTGGGTGCCTTAGAACTTCAAAGGGCTTGGGCAGGAAAGACGTTGTAAGCTCAAATAGGTGAGTCAGGCCCATTGTTCCACATATCTGGAAAATCAATTGAGTCCAAAGTAAAACATGTATTTAACCAGCAAAAGTGTATGGCTAATTGGTTTTTAAAGGATGTGCTTCCTGATCCTTGATATTAAAAGGGACCTGAGATTAAAAAAACAAAAAACAAAACAAAAACAAAACAAAACAACCCCTGCAAGGACTAAATTCTGAAAATGGCTATCTGAGGCCAAGTAAGTACAGAAAATAGCCCGCTCTCTCGTTTGGTGGGTAGTACTACTCTAGTGAGGGATAACACAGAAAAACCTGCGAGTATGTACCTTACAGCAAGCTAGTAAGGGGGTAGCCCCTCCCAGCTTGGCCTTCTCTGTGTGGGTTCAGGTTCAGGGTCAGGCAGGTCCCTGGCTCTCTGGCTCCTTGGCTTACTCTTCAGTAAGATGGGCCCTCAACTTAGATAACACAATGTTCCTGCCCCAAACAGTCCAAAGGTGAGGTTGCAGGCTGCTGTGCCTCAGGTGGCCTCAGGTAACAGGTTCTCAACCCTGAAGAGTGTCTGGTAGGTTTGATGCCTCTTAGAATGACTTAGTCTGGATCCTTAACAACCTTAGATGCTCCGGCAGGGAGGGGCAGAGGCAAGTGCTACTGCGAGCTACGGCAAGAGTCAGCTGGACTGTGAGTATGATTTGAGCCTTGTCTGGGCAAAGCTTCTAAGAATCAGAGAGGACTAGGACTCTGAAGCCATCTTTTGTCTCCCCACATGCAGGCTTGGGTGTATAACAACAGTCCTTACGAAGTACAGTGTGACCTGAACAGCCCTCTCTGGAGCTTCTGAAGAGATAGTGAATATCTGAGAACAACTTTTTATGTTAGGGCCTCATCAAGCTGTCTTCTGTATTCTAACGTCTTGATAAACTTTTGGATTTGGAATGTATAAAATTTGTCATAATCAAATGGAGTCATTTGTATCCAAATTAACCAAAATAAATCGAAAACCTCCAGAGGCTTTGAAGAAGGGGCCACATGCTCGTGTGCCTGAATAGCAGTAGCTATGGACTGAGCCAGAGCCAGGCAGAAACTACCCCGGCCTCACATGGGAAACTACTTCTGCCTGTCCACTTTTGGGTTATTGACATCCTGTTTTCTGATCCTGATTGCCAACGCCTAGTGTTTCAAAACAACTTATACAGGTTTTTCACTTTGCCTTTGAAAGCCTTCTTTTGTCTCATGCCCTCGAGTATGCTTCAAATACGTAGCTTACATGGTTTCCTTGTGGTATTCAGTACCACCCATAGTAGAGTCTCTAGACACTCTGTGATTGAGATTGACAAATGTGTGTATGTGTTGGCAGCTTTACCAAATTACTAGAGACTTGCTCCCTAGAAATGACGCCTCACAGTCTGGAGGCCACAAGTCCCACACAAAGATATGGGTAGAACTGGGCTCCCTCTACAACACCAAGGAGGGTCTCTCCTGCCTCATCCAGCTCCTATGACCCCAGGTGTTCCTGGACTAGGGGTGCCTCACCCTCAGTCAACCATAAAACAAAGCATGCTTTAGTTTAACAAAAGGGCCTTTCCTAACACATCACTCGGTTGACTGAGAGCTTCTAAAAGAAAAGTTCTATCTTATTTTTCTGGATGCTGTACCCACACATCTCTCAGCCAGAACTTAATCCAAACGATTAAGTCAACATATGATTAGAACTGACAAAGGCCAGCATGAAGCTCTGAATTCTCCCTGCCTATACAACTGGGAAACCAGGTGAACAACTTCCAATTTTTCCTTTGTGCTTTGCCCAGATCCACCTTCACCTGTCCACATTGTCTGGACTCCAGCCAGCTGGATCTCTGTCAAGGGTGTGACATCCTCTCAGGCATCCCTTCTGGTGGAGCTTTAGCTCCCCCTCTTCTATGCTCCCTGCTATCACATACTCCAGTTCCTGGGTCTCCTTAACTATGTCCCTAGTCCCCAAAGTGCCCAAAGAACATGAGTTCTCTTTAGCATCACAGACTCCTTGAAACTTTCTCATAGTCTCACGTCTATGGCTATACACCCATTATGTGGTGTGGTCTGTGCCAAGTATATTGCACCCATCACCTTGGCAGATCTCAGGATCAGACTAAACGATCAGTCCGGCAATGCCAGTGTTTTCTTTCTAACTCAGGTAAAAGTCTGTAGTCAGTAAGTAGTGACATTAGGTTAGAGTCAAGTTTGAGCACCACTGTGATGTCATTTCCCCTCTCTTTGTTCCAAGGTGGCTGAACAGCTCTAGGGATCACAGTCCAAAGCAAAGAGAAAAGATGTGTGGCTTGTGTAGCAGTCCGCCCATAGTGTTGCTCAGCAAGGAAGATATGGAGGCGTATTCTTAGGTGCAAACCCTGCCAGACCTCAGCAGGGGTAACCACGTGTCATGGCAAGTGGACCGTGGAACCTTGATAGCACGTGCAGATCATGATCAAACATCTTTTACATAAAGCCAATGCTGCAAACCATACAAAAATGCCAAGACCTAGGCAGCCCTTCCCCCAAACAGTACACAAAACAGCCATTTTCATTTTTGTTTTGTTTTTTTCAGACAGGGTTTCTCTGTTGTAACTCTGGCTGTCCTGGAACTCGCTCTGTTAACCAGGCTGGCCTCGAACTCAGAGATCTGCCTGCTTCTTCTCCCAAGTGCTAGGATTAAAGGCGTGCACTACCACAGCCCAGCTGAAACATCCATTTTAAATGTAACTAAAAATAACTTCTGCAACAGGCTTGACTCTCTCCAGAAACCCAGCTTTAAAATGTCATTGTAACCTTATGCCCACATCCCACCAGTCAGAACTGTAAGAGGTAGGTGCACCCTCTGTGGTGAGGAAGCTTGAGAGGGTTGGAACCACTACTTCCCAGAGGAATTTTTTTTTTTTTTAGAGGTGAAGAAACTGAGGTTTGGAGTGAAGCCAGGGCCACAGAACCTGCGAGTTCCCGTTCTTAGTTATAAATCCAGACTGCTCTCTGACCCTTGCCCTAACCACAGCCAACACACTCAATATGAGAGGACACTTTGGCCCATACTCCCTACCTTGTGCAGTCATATCAAGGCACATGAACGTAGAATGGGAATGGGTGGCAGTGCCCACACAGGTCCTGGCCTCACATTACACTCACAGAGCGCTACCACGCAATAAGCCTTGAGCCTACTGAGAATGGCACTCCAGTGGTGTCAGGGCTGACACTGGGAAACCTGCGTACCTGATAGTGTTTTTATTCAGCTCAGACAGAGATGGAAAAGTGGTCTGGCATTCGGGAGCCCAGAACTACAGCTCTGACAGGAAGGTTACTCTGGCAGTCAGGAGCTCAGGGACCATACAGTTGAGGTGGGAAAGGTGTCCCAATGAGAAGGCATCCTGACATTTGGGAAGCCAGGAACTGTTGCAGAAGTTTATTTTTAGTTGTGTTTAAAATACTGTTTTGTGCACTGTTGGGTGAAGGTCTTGATATTTTGCATTGTCTGCAGGTATTGGATTTATGTGGGGGATGTTTGATTGCTAATGATCTGCATATGGTATCAGTAGAACACCTGAGTAGTTCTGGATCAATAAAAAACACCTGAACTCAGATGCTCAGGGTTCCACTGTCCAGTATGGCATTAGCCACCCTCTGTTGAGGTCTGGCAGGGCTTGCATCTATGAAAATGCCTCCACCTCTTCCTTGCTGAGATCACACAGTGGCTAACTACTACAAGGAACCACACAGCACAAACAGCTCTGAAGCAGAGAAGGCTTCCTCACCTGAGCTGGGGTGTTATAATGCAACAACTCCCCTCAGCTCAGCTCAGCTCAGCTCCACTCTGCTCAGCTCTGAAGGGGAGAAGCTTCCCCAATTTTGCAGCTCATAAGGGAAATATCCCCTGCTGAGCTGAGGTATTCTTCCATGATTCTTCTCTGCTTCTCTCTGTGGCTGCCTCTACTTGGGAGGAAGGTAGCAGCTGAAGCTGCATTCCCTACTGAGCAGAGTGCTGAAGGCTGCTCATTATATAGTGTCCCTGGGGGTGGAGCCTCCCAGGGTGGCCTGTGATTGATGTCTGGCATTCGGGAGCCCAGAACTACAGCTCTGACAGGAAGGTGCCCTGGTAGTCAGGAGCCCAGGGACCATATAGCTGAGGCAGGGAATGTGTCCCCAGTGGGAAGGACATTTGGGGCTCACGATGGGCACAAAGGATGGTGGCTAGGGCCCCCCCCAGGGGTCTCCAGCAGGGCGGCAAGTAAGGTAAGCAGCATGCTGTGGAGCCCCTATGGTACCAAGAGATCAGAGCTAGTTGGCACAGCTGGTAGTGTCTGGGTCTGCTGACTAAGGCTGCTAAGGGAAGGCAAGTTTGTGTAATGGTAACAGGGTGAGGCTGGATTAAAGCTTCTACATATAGGAAGCAATAGGCTCTCTAAAACCTGGCTTCCTGGGCCACACTGTCTAGTCTAGAGGGAGAGTGAGCTCCCAAGTCCAGAGTCTCTAGGTGAGGATGAACTTCTCTAGAGCCTCAGAAGGACTGGGCCTTAGCAGAAGCGGCCTGCTCCACAGAGACTGGGCCCTTGCTCTTCCTCTTCCTGCAATCTGCAGTACGGGTTCATCTGAGTGGACAGCTGAGGAAAAGGCAGGGGTGAGCTCCTGGTGAGGACAGGGTACAGCAGCAGTTCTCAACCCGCGAGTCACGACCCCTTTGGTGGGGGTCCCACAACACTTTCCTTTCACGGGTTCACTTAAGACCATCTGCATATCGTATGTTTACGTTATAACTCATAACAGTAGAAAAATTACAGTTGTAGAAGTAGCAAATGAAAATAATTTTGTGTTTGGGGGTCACCACAACATGAGGAACTGTATGTATTAAAGGTCACAGCCTTAGGAAGGTTGAGAATCACAGTTTTATGGGGTGTTGTATGCCACAACATTCTTCAGACATCCCAGCATTCCAGGTGGTTACTATCTGGGCATTGCAGATACAGTTCCAGAGTATGGATAGTGCCTAGTTACCTGACCATTCTCTCCTAAGGTCATAGGTCAGCCCTAGAGCTTATGAGCCCTATTGATGGGGGAGCCGCCTGCCTAAGGGTATCACACCAGGAAGGTCACACCTATGGAGCCACTGCTAGTGAAGAATCACCAGCTGGGGGGGCACATGAGTAGTACCACATCTGTGGGGCATGCCGGAGAGTTTATGCCTTAGAGATCACCATCTAGGGGGTCACACTTGAGTGGTCTCCACTTTGGGTTCACTACCTAGAGACGCTCTTCCTCAAGGGGTGAGGTCTGGGGGGTTTCTTCATAAAGGGTCCTTTATCTTAGGGGCTCATGCCTAAGGATCCTCTACCTGGAGGGTCATGCCTAGAGAGTCTCTACCTGCAAAATCAGGACTGCAGAGATCACCAATTGGATTGTCACATGAAAATTTCTATATCATGGAATCATGCCTATGAGAATCACTACCTGCTGTTCTTGGTGGTGATACTGGCATCTTCAAAACGCTGGGGTCCCTTGCTGCGACTGGGCTGCACTTTCACAATGGCCTCTCCCAGGCTCTCTTCATGGTACTAAGCCTCATTTTCTTTACATGACCCCTTCAGTCTGGGCCTTCATCCGCTACTAAGGCTGCACTTTTACCAATGGCCTCTCCTGGCCTCTCCTAGTGCCAAGCCTCAGCAGCTCTACATTACCCCTTCATGCCTTCAAAACCAGCACCTCCTAGGTGACTCTTACAGTACCAAGTTCGGCTACCGGCATGAGATACAACCTTGGACATTTCTAGAGGACAGCTTATTTGTGCTGACGCTAAGGAAACACTTTCCAGATTTTAAGATAGAGTCTGGTTTGCAGGAGAAACAACTGGTAACATTGTCTGCAGGAAGGGTTCCCTTGTGGGGTGGAGTTCTCATCACCATAGCAGATGTGTCTTGTCAGGACTGCCTTACTAGTAATCTAGACAGCTTGTATACATGTTTGCAGGAAAAAAAAAATCGGTTTAACTAATCAGCTTTTAGGCTCCAACTGCCCCCATCCCCAGCTTCCAGAGCAGGGGGTGCTGGGCCAGTGGGATGAATCTAGAGCAAGATCTTGGCAATTTGGCATTTTTTTTTCACCACAGGGAAATATACACCCTTCTTTGTAGGCCTCAAAGACATCTTGAGCTTCACTCACACACAACATGGCTATCAGCAAATTCAGTTGGGAGAACAGTATGTTGCATTTCTCATTTCCTGTGCCTTGACTATTGCCAGTGGCAGGGAGCTTGGCTAGCTGCCTTTGCGTGCTGCCCACAGCCATGCCATTTCCTGCATCTGGGCCAGCTCCATAACAGAAAAGGGATTGAAACCTTGCACTGGACTCTGTGAGGTCTGAAGTTCCTTCTTGCTCTTCTTTACTTTCTGCCTACCACATTGGTGTGCCATTAGACTGCTGTGTAGTTTACCAAAGAAGACAAGGAGGCATTTCTCATACGTGCATACCCTGTCAGATCTCAGCAGAGGGAACTACTACCCTGGCCAATGCCAAACTGGATCCAGAGCATCTGAGCTCAGGTATTTTTATTGATTCTGAACACCTCAGATGTTCTACTGATAGAAGTACAGATCATAACTAATCAAACATCCCCCACATAAATCAACACCTGAAAACAATACAAAATGCCAAGACTTAGGCAGCCTCTAACCCAACAGTGCACAAACCAATTATTTTATACATAACTAAAAATAAAACTTCCACAACATGTCAGTGTGCTCCAGACCCAATGGCTTTGGGGACCCAGCTGCTATGGCCCAGCCTTGGGTCCCGAGGGCAGAACAGTGCTGATGGCTCATCCTCACCATTGCTCCAACTAGATAATAGTGTTTTCAAACTCCTAGGTCCAGTGTCCTGCTTTAGGAACTCATGCGGTTAAGTTACTTCAGCCTGGCCTCAGTTGACCTTACAGGCTCTGGTAACTGAAACCTGGGTCACCAATTCTGGACTCCCACATTTCCAGAAACAGGGCAGAACTCAAACCAGAGATGTTTCCTAAATGTAGTCAGAGGTAAGCTACAGTCCAACTCAAATAGATCAGACTCCCTCCCTGGTCACAGAACCAGCCATGAGACACAGTGACCCAACAGTTTCTACACACTGTTTATCAGAGATCGCCTCCTGCTCACGTTCCTCACTAAATCGTTTGTTCCCCATGCTACTGTGGGCAAAGTATAAGAGCAGAATATGGTATCCCTCACTGGA
Organism: Cricetomys ansorgei; assembly: GCA_026225945.1. Lineage (NCBI taxonomy): Eukaryota > Metazoa > Chordata > Mammalia > Rodentia > Nesomyidae > Cricetomys > Cricetomys ansorgei. The sequence continues at coordinate 5,521,513 of JAMJFZ010000239.1, read as the reverse complement.
TTTAGATAATGTGTATGGTAAGATACCATAATACAGGGTGCCAGGCCCACACCAATTATGTTTACATAAAGCAGCCATGGGAAGGGCCTTGCATGACATCTCTGTACATTTTAGTGTGTGTGTGTGTGTGTGTGTGTGTGTGTGTGTGTGTGTGTGTGTTGGAGGGGGGGTTAATATACTGATAACTCCTAAGAACTCTTGATCTTAACTGGTAGAGATTCAGCTAGGGAGAAGAGTTAACATTTAAGAATGAACAGTTGCAACAGGGGGGAAGCTAGTCCAGAATCAGAGCCTCTTCAAGAGGAGAGCAATGGTGATAGGATGGGGCACTTCTTCTACCCCTACCCCTATTCCTGCTTCATTCCTTGAGATAGCAACAGCTTTTGCCGTTAAGGGCAATAACCATTCTGCATCAGCCAGTTTTACACTTCCCTCATGTAGCCCCTGCCTTGGCTGTTCTGATGTTCTTCGTGTAGCTTTTGTTGGCTGCTCACTACCCTCTGCCCTCAGGACTGGGTTCTAACACTAGTCTGGGAAGACACAGTCAGAGCCAGAGCCTCTAGCTGTGTGCCTTGTTGCCAGTGGGAGATCCACCTATGAGCAGGGAGGGTACCTTTCGGCATTGCCAACAGACTGGTGTGCCTCCTGCTTCGCTTTAGGGAAGTACTGCGGTGTGCTTCTCTGGGGTGACACACCAGCCCAGCTTTTATAACGGGAAGGAAAGATCTAACTCAGCTAACTTGAAGCATACTAGAGCACTGCTCCTACAAGCGGGGTGAGGGGAGCCAACAATGTCATGCCACTCATTGCTCTATGAAGCCCAGTAGAGGACACAGGGCCAGGGATACCTGGATGAGTCCTCCTCCTATCTAAAACCCTCAATCAATACAGCAGCCTCCTCCTTCTACTCCTTATGGCCAAGACAGTCACAGAGAAAGGCAGAAACCCTCAGGAGCCAGCTTGAACTCATATCTCCTTCTGGCACCCACAGGTCACCCCTCAGGATGCCCTGCCTCCTTTCTGGTCATTTAAAGATGACTGACCCTATATTTTTTGGTCCTACAGGTTCAGGGAACCAGGCTGGAGAATGAGAGCCTCCATGCAAGATCCTTAAAAACTGCAAGGGGTATCAGTAGAAAGAGTCAGGGAGGCCTTCTCTACCCCTCAACAGTGTCCAGCTGGCCTGGCTTGTGGGTATTCAGCAGTACCCATTTTGGCATGGCCTACAGAGATATCATACAAAAAAGAGGCAGTCCTCACAAGCCGCATAGGGCTACAGTGGCTCCCCTTAACTCCATCTCAGGCACCCATCTGATGAATGCCATGATTGGAGACAGCGCCAGATAAAGTGTATGTGAAATCAAGAGAATGTCCTGGGTAGGAAAGCTGCCTGCCAACTCCCCAGTGATAAGGAAGCCCACATAGTGGGCCCCCGGCTAAAGAAGGCTCCTGCTAAGGAATCTTCAGGTCTAGATGGGAAAACTTTATGAGCTCAGAGGCAGAGGCAGGCTCCTGATGTAGCCTGGCTTACCATTTCTGTCTCCACATAACCTACTGTCCCGTGGTCTTGTGCTACCACCAACACTAAATGCAATTACAGTGCTGATAGTTCATTCACAAGCACCTCAAATGGAACTTACGGACATTATCCAATTAGATGTTCACTTGAAAGAAGTAGAGTTAGGCACACTAGACAGCTTAAATACTTCTGGGTCTGGCTCACAATCTAATGTTATCATTACAGATGGTATTTAATAAACCACCATAAAGAGTACTTAGTAGTGATCATTACTATAACCTCTTACTGAGGATTGTAGGAAGCGCAGGCTCTTAGGAATCTCTGCAGGACGCAAAGCTAACCCTTGTCCGTCTTTCCTCAATGAAGATGCAAAACTTTAGTTATCAGAAATATTTCCCAAGTTTCTGCTGGGACTTCCATTGCAGTAGAAAACCCAGTCCTGTATGTCTGTCCTAGACAGATCCCCCCGTTTCCGGGAAGTCCCACTTGGACTCTGAACTTTGGCAGGCAAAAGAGGATAAAAGAAGGTGTTTGTAGCCTGTGCTGTGCCACTTCTGTTGGTGGCAGCTATAAAAGTCTTCATTTTGCTTCTGAGAAGCTTGGATATCTATCTGTTCACGACCTGAAAGTCTCCCAGACGGACGAAGTTCTACTCGGTAGGTCCCGGGTTTGATGAAGGGACTTTCAGCGTGTCCTAGGCAGGGGAAGATAGGGAAATTTTTGCACCCTGCCTGTCTCTCCAACCACAGGGAAGCCTCCATGAGGGGTCCTGGTGGGGGGCTGGAGGAGCATCCCAGAGGCAAGGGCAGGAGGAACCTGGCTCGGGAGGAAGTGGAGTGGACGCGAATGCCTAGGGAACTAACTGATGCTACCACAGACCACACGGCGCCCAATCCGGGTCCAGAGCAAGGGGAGGCTGCACCCAGATCCCAGCGGGTAAGGAAGCGTGAGGGCAGCAGCCGGGAGAAAGCCCGGCACCGCCCCGGGCGCTCAGCCCGCCGCTCAGCCCGCCCACCTGAGCTCGCCCCTTACCGTGTCGGCCCCGCCCATCCCCGGCCGCCACACTGCGCAGGCGCGGCGGCGCGTCAGCGTCCGGTTTGAAAACATGGCGCCAGGCCAGCGGTTGGTGCTGACCGAGGAGATTGTCCGGGAGCGCAGCGGCCTGGGTCCCCACCGCGACCTGGGTGCGAGTCAGACCGACACCTGGGGTTCAGGGTTTCCCCGGGCAGGCCTGCCTTGCCTGATGGTTCTGCCGCAGCACGACGCCGTTTCCCTGCCAACGGCCTGGGCCGCGCCGTTGGGGGCGGGGGCGGGGGCGGGGCCGGGCTGCGGTTCCCCGGCGCCGGCGGACCCGGCGTGGGTTTGTGTGTGGTGTGGGGGCCGGGCTGCCCCAGCGCCTCACGTCTGCTGCGTCTTCCTTCTCTGCCTTCCCGGGTTCCCACCAGGTATTTGGTTGAGGGTTTTGTGTGTGTGAGGGACGCAGGCCTGTTCCTACGTGGTGTGGACGTTAGAGCCTCCTGTTCCCTGCCAGAGATCGCGTGGAATTGATGCTGAGCCCTTGACTCTCCTCCACCCCACACCCCAGGACGTTTTCACTGTTGAAGATTTTAAGTTACAAATTCTGTTTTTGAAATTTTAGTGGTTTCACCTAGAGTGAATTTTTGTTATGGGGATCTTTGCTAAAGTGATTCTTTTTTTCTCTCTTGGTTGTCAAAGCTGTCTATTGTATTCTCTTACCCGTTGATGACTGTTTGTGGGGTCTGTAGGGATATCTCCATTTTCATGAATAATACTGGTTATCTGGCTTTGTTTTTCAGTCACGTTAAAGATTCATGATTGTTATTTATCATTTCAAAGACACCACTCTTGGGTTGGTTGATTTGTCTTCACTGTCTTCAAATTTTGCTTTTTTTCCTCCATGTTTTCTCTGTGCTTACTTTGCATTTACTTTACTCTTTAGATCTAGAAGCGAAACCCTACAGTATGGATTAAACCTTATTTTGTAATTTAAATATTTTAATCTATAAATTTCTATGTATCACTTAGCTGCTAGGATGACCTTGATGTCCATATTTAGCCCAAGCTAGCCTTGGGTCTTTAATCAGACTCCCCAGTAGCCGGGATTACAGGCAGTTGCCACCAAGACTGACTATGATTTTCATTGATTTCAATATGCTTTAAAAATATCCCTTTAGGTTTCTTAGACCTACGAATTATTTATGGATTAATTGCTTTTTTTTATACTTATTTAGGAATGTGTTTTTAAAGAATCGTGTTTGGAAGTTCTCTTGTTATCTTTCTGTTGTTAATTCTAATGTGATTCTGTTACAGTCAGAGAACATACTGTGTGTGATTTTAGTTCTCTTAGATCTTCAGCGGTTGTTTAGAGACCTGCAGTCTTTTCGATTGGAGAGTGCCCCAATCACACGTGAAAGGTGTGTTGCTGAGTGGAGTGTAAGTGAATGTCAGGTTGATTTTGTTGGCTGATGGTGTTTCGGTTCAGTCAGAGGGATTTTCTGTGTAGTGATTTTGTTAATTACTGAGAGGATATGTTAGTTGATTTTCTTATTTTCTATGTGAAATTCCTGACAAGAAGCAACTTAAGAGTGAAAACGTTTATTTTGACTAATAGTTGGAGGAGATAAAAGTCAAAGCGAGGAAGGCATAGCGCGTAAGGTTCACTTTGCACCTGCAGTTAGAAAGCAAGCAGTAATGGGCGCCAGTGCTCAGCCCACTTTCTGCATTTATGTATGTATTTATTGGTTTGCTGTTGCTTGTTTTGGAGGCAGGGTCTCTCTGCATAGCCCTGACTGTCGTAGACCTTGTCATATAGACCAGGCTGGCCTTGAACTCACAGAGATCCAGCTGCCTCTGCCTCCTGAGTGCTGGGGTTAAAGCCATGGGCCATCATCCCTGGTTTACTTTCTCTTCTTCTTCAATCCAGGATCCACTTAAGATTTTCCCACCTCAGTTATTCTAATCTAGCTGATTTCTCACAGGTGTGCCTGGAGGCTTGTTTCCTAGATCTTGAAAAATTGGCAGTGTTTGTCATCATGGAGGGTTATTAACCCGTCTGGATTTGTTGTTTTTCCTTTTTATGTGAAGCTTTGTTATTCGGTGTATCGGGTATTTAGGATGTTGGTGTCTTCTTGGTAGACTGACTCTTCAGCATACACATTGCTCCCCTTTGTCCTGGTATCGTTCCCTGTCGAGACATCTACTTATTTGATACTGTGTAGGTATTCTGTCTTTCTTTTGGTTGCCTGACAGGTCTTCCCCCTCCTTTTACTCACATTTACCTATGTTATATTTGGAATTTGTTTCTTAGTTTGTGATTTTTATCCATATTTGTCTCTTTGGTAGTGTATTTAGATTATTTACAGATACCATAATTTAAGCAGAACAGTGTAAGGTTTTACTGTTTTGTGTCACCTTTGGAGTTTTGTTGTTGTTTCCGTTTTCTTGCCTTCCTGTAGTTTTAAGTGTGTGTGTGTCCGTTCACATGTGTGCATCCGTGTGTATTACCTATCTTTTGTATTTTTCAGTATACACGTATAGCTTACTAATGGTTACTTTCACATTGCAGTTATAAATATTCTACCACTTCCAAGTAAAATGGAAAACTTTTACTCCCATTTAAATATCTTTATTCTCCCTTCTTTATAATTTAATCCTCTTGAGTATTTTTCTACATGGCACATGAACCACATTAGTGATGATTTTGTTTTTATAACCACCTGGCGTTTTAAATAACTTAGATGGGGTATAGTATTACAAGATGCTGCTTCCTGTTCCTTGCTGAGATGGCAGCTGAGCCACCAAGGGTGAAAAGCCCGTCTCACTGTGCTAGCCTAGGACAGAAGTCAGGGTCCTTGGCATCCGTCTGGAGTAAGACTGACATTATTGTGTGGAAGTCTGGCTGTCAGGCTCTCCTGTTCCTCTTCACAGCAAGCTGCTTCCCTGTGTCCATTGACATTTCTGAGGCTGGAGCACCTTCTTAAAAACAGTTTTTTCTTAGCATTTATTGGTCATACATAATAGATTTCATTATGACATTTCATACATGTACATTATGTATTTTGACTATAGCTGTCACCTCCCATTTCTCTTGTCCCTGTTGAATTTCTGCTGATTCTTCCTTTTCCCAACTAATCCCCTTCTATGTTTATTTCTTTATTTTGTGAACCAATGAGTTGGTTAGGGTTACTTTTTAAAAAAATTTTTCTTCTCTTATGCAATTTATAGAATATATCCCAGTCCCCCTTTTCCCCTCCCTTCACCCCCCATCTTCCCCAGATCTACCTCCATCACCACCCACAAACATTGCCCCTTCTCCCCAGAAAAGAACAATCCCCTGAGGGTTACAACACAGTCAGAGCATGACACAGCAGAATAGAACAAGGCCAGGCACCAATCCCTACACCAAGGGTGGGCCAGGCAGCCAGGCAGGAGAAAAAGGGTCTCAAGGGTCAGTAAAATGGTCAGACAGCCCCCACTCCAGCCTGTAGGAGTTTTTCAAAGACACCAATCTAGACAGCCATGAGATATATTTAGGGGATTCTGTGTCTATGGCTTCAGTCTGTGGGCCCCTAAGAGTGCTGGTCAGTTGACAATATGGTGTCCTCAGCCCCTCTGTTTTCCGCCATCCCTCCTCTCCCTCTTCTGTGGGGTTCCTGATCTCTGCATGATGTTTGGCCCTGGACCTCTCCATCTGCTCCTCTCAGCTGCTGAGGACTGGATTAGGTACCTATCTGTGAGCAGAGCATGACATAATTAATAATATTCTCTGGGCTAGATCTAGTCTCTAGTTCCTGGCCTGTCCTGCAGCTTCAGGCAGGGGTTCCCTCCTTTGGCATGGAGTTCTGCCTCTCCATTGCCAATGAGGATCTTGCAGGGTGGATCGGCCTTAAGTCAGAAGTTTTGTGGCTGGCTTGGTGTCCCAGTCTCACCACTGGAAACCTTACCTGGCCACAGGAGATGGCTTATTCAGACTCCTATACCCGATTACTAGGGATCCTTGCTAGAACCTCCCTCATAGATTCCTGTGAATTTCCACTATACTAGGTCTCCTGATCGCCCTCTAATTGTCTCCCAGTTCTTATCATCTCTCCATATATTTTCTCCCTCCATTCCTCTCTTCCGTCTGGTCCCCTCCACTCCCATTCCTTTCTTCCCCCATCCCACCTGTATCCTCTGTTCAATTTCCACCCTACCAAGGAGATCCCTCTGTGCCAACTGGGACCCTTCTTGTGGCTTAGTTTTTCTCTGTCTGTGGATACTAATACCTTTCCCCTTTGCTTAGCAGTTAGTATCCACATATAAGTGAGTATATACCATGTTTATCTTTCTGTGACTAGGTTACTTCACTCAGGATGATTTTTTTCTAGTTCCATCCATTTGCCTGCAGAGTTCATGTAGTCATTTTTTTAAATAGCTGAGTAATACTCCATTGTGTAAATATACCATAATTTCTTTATCCATTCTTCGGTTGAGGGGCATCTAAGTCGTTTCCAACTTCTTGAGGTTATGAATAAAGCTGCCATGAACATAGTTGAGCAAGCATCCTTCTGGCAGGATAGAGCATCTTTTGGGTATATGCCCAGGGTTTTGAGGTAGGTTGATTTCCAGTTTCCTAAAGAATCACCATACTGATTTCGATAGTGGCTGTACAAGTTTGGATTCCCACCAGCAGTGAAGGAGTGTTCCTCTTGCTCCACAGTCTCACCAGTATGTCCTTTGTGTTGTTGACCTCACTCATTCTGACAGGTGTAAGATGGAATCTCAAAGTGGTTTTGATTTGCATTTCCCTAATGGGTAAGGATGTTGAATATCTATCTAGGTGTTTCCCAGCCATTTGAGATTCCTTTTTTGAGAATTCTTTAAGTTTATACCCCATTTTAAAATTTCTTGATATCTAGTTTCTTGAGTTCTTTATATATTTTGGATATTAGCCCTCTATTGGAAGTGGAGTTGGTGAAGCTTTTTTTTCCCCATTCTGTAGGCTGCTGTTTTGTCTTGTTGACAGTGTCCTTTGCCTTACAGAAGCTTTTCAGTTCCATGAGGTCCCATTTATTAATTGTTGATCTTAGTGCCTGAGCTATCTGTGTTGTGTTCAAGAAGTTGTCTCCCGTGCCAGTGCATTCAGGGCTCTTCCCCACTTTCTCTTCTGTCTTGTTCATGTGTCTGTTTTATGTTGAGGTCTTTGATCCACTTGGACTTGAGTTTTGTGTGTGGTGATAAATATGGACCAATTTGGATTCTTCTACATGTTACAGTTAGACCAGCACCATTTATTAAAGATGCTTTCTTTGTTCCATAGTATATTTCTGTCTTCTTCATCAAAGATCAAATGTCCATAAGTTTGTGGATTTATGTCTGGATCTTCAATTCAGTTTCATTGATCAACATGTCTGTTTTTAATGCCAATACCATGCGGTTTTTATTACTATAGCTCTGTAGTACAGCTTGAGATCTGTAATGTTGATACTCCTAGAAATTCTTTTATTTTTCAGGATTATTTTGGCTATCCTGGGTTTTTTGTTTTTCCATGTGAAGTTGAGTATTGCCTTTTCAAGATCTGTAAAGAGTTGTATTGGGATTTTGATAGGGGGAGCATTGAATCTGTAAATTGCATTTGGTAAGATGACCATTTTTATAATGTTGAAACCACCAGTCCAGGAGCATGGGAGATCTTTCCAACTCCTGACATCTTCAATTTCTCTGTTTTTTTCTTCTTTCTCTTTAACTTGCTTGATTAAAGTTACTCCAAAATATTTTTTGTTATCTGCGGCTATTGTGAAGTGTGTTGTTTCCCTGATTTCTTTCTCAGTCCTGGTATATATATATATATATATATATATATTTTATGTATTTTTATTTTTTTTTTAGTTGATCTTGTAGCTTGCCACTTCGCTGAAGTTGTTTATCAGCTGTAGAAGTTCCCTGGTACAATTTTTGGGGTCGCTTACATAAACTATCGCATTATCATCTGTAAGTAAGGATACTTTGACTTCTTTCCAATTTGTATCCCCCTGTTTTCCTTTTTTGTCTTACTGCCCTAGCTAGAACTTTAAGTACTGTATTGAACAGGTGTGGAGAGAGAGGACACCCTTATCTTGTTCCTGATCTTAGTGGAATTGCTTTGAGCTTCTCTCCATTTAATTTGATGTTGACTGTGGGCTTGCTGTAAACTGCCTTTATTCTGTTTAGGGATGTCTCTTGTTTCCCTAATCTCTCCAAGAATTTTATCATGAAAAGTTGTTGGATTTTGTCAAAGGCTTTTTCAACATCTAGTGAGATGATCATGTAGTTTTTTCTTTCAGTTTGTTTTTATGGTGGATTCCATTGACTGATTTTCACATGTTGAACCATCCCTGCATCTCTGGGATGAAGCCTACTTGATCATGGTGGATGTTCTTCTTGATTGTTCTTGGATTTCGTTTGTGAGTATTTTATTGAGTATTTCTGCTCAATGTTCATGAGGGAAATTGGTCTGTAATTCTCTTTGTTGAATCTTTGGGTTGATTATCAGGGTGACTGTGGCTCATAAAATGATTTTACACTGTTCTTTCTGTTTCCATTTTGTGCAATACTTTGAGGAGTGTTGGTGTTAACTCTTCTTGGACTGTCTGATAGAATTCTGCAGTAAAGCCATCTGGCCCTGGACTGTTTTTGGTGGGGAGACTTTTAATGACTGCTTCTATTTCCTTGGATGTTATAAGTCTGTTTAAATTGTCTATCTGAATTTTTGTTTTGTTTTGTTTATTGAGACAGGGTTTCTCTCTTGTAACTCTGGCTGTCCTGGAGCTCACTCTGTAGACCAGGCTGGCCTGGAACTCACAGAGATCCGCCTGCCTCTGCCCCCTAGTGCTGGGATTAAAGGCATGTGCCACCACTGCCTGGCCTGTTTATCTGATCTTGATGTAACGTTGTCAGGTGGTATCTATCTAGAAAATTGTCCGTTTCTTTTAGATTGTCCAATTTTGTGGAGTACAGGTTTTTAAAGTATGACCTAATGATTCTTTGGATTTCCTCAGTGTCTGTAGTTATTTTCCCCTTGTCATTTCTAATTTTGTTGATTTGGATATTCTGTCTTCATCTTTGGTTATTTTGGATAGGGTTTGTCTATCTTGTTGATTTTTCTCAAAAGAACAACTCTTTGTTTCAGTGATTCATTGAATTGTTCTCTTTGTTTTTATTTTATTGATTTCAGCCCTCAGCTTGATTATTTCTAGCTGTTTACTCCTCTTGTGTGTGCTTGCTCCTTTTTGTTCTAGCGTTTTCAGATGTGCTGTTAATTTGCTAGTATGTGATCTTTCTACTCCTTTTTGGTAGGCACTTTGTGCTATGAATTTTCCTATTAGCACTGCTTTCATTGTGTCCCGTAGGTTTGGGTATATTGTGGATTCATTTCATTGAATTCGAGAAAGTCTTTAATTTCTCTCTTTATTTCAGTAGAGAGTTGTTCAGTTTCCACAAGTTTGTAGACCTTCTGTTGTTTGTGCTGTTGTTGAAATCCAGCTTTAATCCATGGTGGTCAGATAGGAAGCAGAGGGATATTTCAGCCTTCCTGTATCTATTGAGATTTGCTTTGTGGCCTAGTATGTGGTTGATTTTAGAGAAGGTTCCATGAGGTGATGAGAAAAAGGTATATTCTTTTGTGTGTGAGTGAAATGTTCTGTGTGTATCTTTAGGTCCACTTGGTTTATAACATCTGTTAGCTCCAGTATTTCTCTGTTTAGTTTTTGTCTGGTTGACCTGTCCATTGGTGAGAGTGGGGTATTGAAATCTCCTACTATCAGTGTGTGGGGGTCAATGTGTGTTTTAAGCTTCAGCAATGTTTCTTTTATAAACATGGGAGCTCTTGTGTTGGGTGTGTAGATGCTTAGAAATGAAACGTTGCCCTGGTGGATTTTCCCTTTGGTGAGTATGAAGTGTCCTTCCCCATCTCTTTTGATTGATTTTGGTTTGAAGTCTATTTTGTTAGATATTTAAGTGGCTACTCTGGCTTGTTCTCGGGTTCATTTGCTTGGAAAATGTTTTCCCAACCCTTTACTCTGAAGTAATGTTTATCTTTTATGTTAAGTTGTGTTTCTCTTATGCAACAGAAGGATGGATCCTGTTTTCATGTCTATTCTGTTAGTATGTGTCTTTTTATTGGGGAATTGAGTCCATTGATGTTGAGAGATATCAACGACCAGTGATTGTTAGGTCCGTTATTTTGTAGCTGTTGGTTGTGTTTGACTGTGTGTATGTGTGTGTATGTACCCGCACATGAGCCTGTGTGTTTGTGTGAGTGTTTGCGTCTCCTTTTTATTGATTCTGGTGGAGTGGGGTCATTTATTTCCTGTGTCCATGGGTGTAGTTACCCTCCTCAGGTTGCAGTTTTCCTTCTAGTATCTTCTGTAGGGCTGGATTTATAGATAGATATTGTTTGATTTTGGATTTTTCGTTGAATGTTTTGTTTTCTCCATCTATGGTAATTGAAAGCTTTGCTGGATATAGTAGTGTGGGCTGGCATCTGTGATCTCTTAGAATCTGTAGCATATTGGTCCAGGCCCTTCTGGCTTTTAGAGTCTCTCTTTCTCTCTCTCTCTCTCTTTTTTTTTTCCCTGAAACAAAGTCTTTTTTTGTTACTTAGGTTAGTGGTAGCCTTGCAATCCTCTTGCCTCAGCCTCCTGAGTGCTGGGATGATAGGTATGCCACTATATGTGGCTTCAAACCACATTTTTTAAAATATATTTTTTAATTAGTTATTTGAGAATGTCATACAATGTGTTCGGTTATATTTACTCCTCCCTCACCTCGCCCCCCGCCACTCCCCATCCAACTCTTTGTCCTTTTTTTTTTTAACTCATCAAGTCCCATTTGTGCTGCCCATATATTATTGGATGTAAATTTCATCAAAACTTCCTTAAAATGTTCCTGGGAAAGTACTGGAATATTGAGACTCACTCGACCTCTTTGATATGAAATTTATTTTTGTGGTAGCATTTAGATTACAGAGGTGAGCAAGCATCTAGTGTCTGCCTCAGAAGTAAGAGGCTGGTAATTTCAGGTTATGACATTTTCGTGGAAGCCACAAGGGGCTGGAGTGGCACAGCCAGGAGTAGAAGCCCGTCTAAAGATGTTCTGGAGAAGAAGGTGTGGAAGGTGAAGGGGCCAGAAGGGGAAGAAGAGGATAGGCTTAGAGATATTTTGGAAAAAGCATAGTACTAACTCTTTAACATTGACCTTAAAACTTTAAAGGAGTTGGATTATTTTAAGTGATTTTTTTCACATTATAAGTTTAGTATATTTGATTATTAGAAAATTGGAAAATACAGAAATACGTAAGGAGGAAAATGAAAGGTTTTATTCTGCAATGGGATAAAAGTATTGGCACGTTGTGCTCTTTCTTTCCACCTTGCATGTGTATTACTAGAGAAAACCTTACTCAGTGACACTTGTTAAGGAATTAGTGAGGCCAGGCAAGAAGTGACAGTGCTCTCTGTAGCCCTGCACATGAGGGAGGGAATCTTGCAGTGGCCCTGGGGGTGATGAAGAATAAGCAATCTGATGAGGAATGGAGGTGAGCAGACACTGAAGGCAGGGAATTCTTGCCAAAATGATGCATCCGGGTTTCCTGCTAACTTTGGATTTATAAGAAGTATAACAATGGGACTAGGATAGAATCTTCAGGCCCCATTATGCTTTGTCAATAGAGTGTCTGTCAGTATCTGCTGTGTTTCTAAATCTTCTAAGTATTCCCCCCAAATTGAATTTCTGTTATAACGTTTTAAATTTTTAAAAAGATTAAAATTTTACAATTTTCTATTCTTAGCTGAGATTCGATCTTTATCTATTCCTGGAACATACCAAGAGAAGATTACTCACCTGGGAAACTCTCTGGTGCATTTGACAGCTCTAAGATCCTTAGATCTTTCACGTAACTCCTTGGTTAGTCTTGAGGTATGTTTTAGGCTTGTTTGTTAAAATTTATCACTATCAGTATCAGAGGAGCATATTTTAATGGCTAAAAAATACAGCATGTTTTGAAACTACAGAAAGGATGCTTACGAACTGTATATTTATAACGATTGTGTTATACTGTCACTAGTGTTTATCCAGAGCTAAGTCAGTCTTACCCAGTCCCATTATATCTTTAAATTACTTTGAATGCCAAAGTAATAGCTTTCTGAAGAAGATGGACTATCTTTAAAGAGGAAGAAACAAGATCTCAAAGACTAAAGTATGCATGCCCATCCCTCTTTATCCCTTCATCTGCTGTTTCTTCTGTACTTTTTATCTGTTCGTGGTGGCATTGACCTTCTACCCTTAATGACAGTGTGTGAACTTGAGGCTCATTGCAGGTGCCCAGTCCTGATGAGAAAATAAGGGTTCCCCCAGGTGACACAGTGGGAAGTTTATATAAGCACTGTTTATGGCTCAATTCCGATAGAAGGGCCTTGCCTTGAAAGAAACACAGGGTGTCACTGCCTGGGAAGGTGTAGAGACCATTCCCGATATTGATTGCAGGTCTGACTCAGTAAGGCACAGGTTCCAGCTTTGGCTAAACCGAGTGTTGTCTCCTCTCTCAAACCCTAAGCATTAGCTCTCTAATCTGGTTGTGTGCAGAGTAAATGAAATTGTGTAAACAGCTTGATTCATACTGGGCATTTGAGAGAGTAGCTTTGTTTAGTACTGTTGGGACTGACAGACCTGTATTCATAAACCCTATATGATTGTTGCCCTGTATGGAACATGGAACTTAACAAATGAGAACATGTTGCATTGTTAGCTTTTTCTGGTAATAGCATGGGCTCATTGTAAGTGTTTTTAAATTGGTTAGCCCCTACAAATGGTTTATTTTTCACAACAAACTAATTGAGATATTTCCTTATTTACAGGGCATTCAGTATCTGGTCTCCTTGGAGAGTCTCAATCTCTACTACAACTGTATTTCTTCATTAGCAGAAGTATTTAGGCTTCACACTCTAACGGAGCTCCAGGATGTGGACTTCCGGCTGAACCCTGTTGTGAAGAATGAGTCTGACTATCGCCTGTTTGTTGTGCACATGCTCCCCAAGCTCCGACAGCTAGGTAGGTGGGGGAGCCATTGTACTTGAATCCTCATGCAGTGGAGTCACTTTTGTGCTCCTGGATAGATCGTGCTGTTGTTCCCTCCTGGAAACTGAAGTTGGATTTTTTTCACTCATGGCCTAACTTCCTGTGAGCTCTGGGGTATTCTTCATCTTCATGGGGTCAGTCTTGCTGGTCAGCCAGCCCAGCCTGATCAGCAAGTTTCAGGCCCAGTGAGAGAGGCCTTACACAAAAAGACCAGATGGGCAGCAGCTGAGGAAAGACACCCAAGGGCAGGTTTACATTTGACCCCCACATGTACATACATGTGCACATATAGTAGCAAACGTACACATAACACACACACACACCACCACCACCACCACCACCACCAACAACAACAACAACAACAAAATAAAATTCCAAGTTTATAGTCATTCCTGAGTCAATACCTGAAAGTTCCCAGGATAGTTTCTTGAAGGACAAGGCACTTGTGAACGTTTCTTGGCATTTCTATTGTTATTGGGGTCAGACCTCCTACAATGTGGTCATTGGAAACCTTGCCCTTCTGAGCCTAGAGAGTCATCAAAGTGATAGAACCATTGAAGGATAGATCCTTTTTCATTCATAGAAAATGCCTAAAGGCACAGAGGCCATTCAGAGTCTTTTGGAAAAATTACAATTTAGATGCCAGTTTTTGGACCATTGGATAAAATGAATTAAGATACTTGCTTCAAAGTTTGATGACCTGAGTTAATACCTAGGAACCACATAGTGGAAGGGGAGAACTGACTGTTGCAGGTTGTCCTCTGACCTCCACATATGTGCTCTGACACATGTACATCCACTCATACATACACACGTGAATATATGCACAAACTAAATATAATTTTAAAAATAGATTCCATCTTCAGTTAACAATAGCAAAAGGAGACTGATACGGCTTGAGTGTCTGCAAGCTTGTCTGGACAATCTGCCTGGCCCTTGTATAGACAGGCATGGTTGGCCAGATCTGACTCAGCTCTGGTTTTTATCTACTGCATAAATGAAGGACAGATATTGTCAGTCAGTCTTACAGTAGATAGTCTACATGCCAGCTTTGCACAACCATGCCTCAGCCCGGGGAGATGGGCACTATGTAAGCCCTGTCCTATGGGTTTATCAGTAGGTCAAGAGCTTCCATGAGTGAATATCAAGTTGAATTCATCCATACTGTCTGAACTGTCATGTCAGAGCACTGAGGACTAGAATGTTTTGACCATGAACTGATCTTTCATGTGGAAATGGTGTTCTGACACCTTAAACTCCCTTTCCTTGCATCTCAGAGACGTTTCTGGGGGTAGCAGAAGAATCTAGTAGCATGAAAGTACATATTCCTTTTGTTTCATCCTTCGGTAACAATGTAAATTAGTGGGATGAATTAATCCTTGCAAAGCAGTCCTCGGGTCAGCTATAGTTTGGCTATTATCAGAAGTCACCTGTTTAATAACTCTGTTGGAACTATTTTCTTCAATCCTCTAAAGATGACTTGAGGACCTGGCATAATAGTCCTAAATGTGGACTAGCCTCTCCTAACCTAACACATTTCATTTTCACAAGAGCTCTGCTCCTAGGGCAGGATGGGTCAGTAGCATTGGTGGGAAGACCTATCTCATGCAGTGGTGACCATGTCCCTTTAGCTTTAAGGTACAGTTATTGGTCAAAGGCTGGAGGGTTCTGAGTATCTATACCTGCTGTGCCCTGACCCAGAGAGCCCAGCTCCAGCACACTGTGAAGGCTGACACTAATGCTCCGGTCCCCGTGTTGATTCCCCATGCCCTACATACAATTCAGTTCTGATGAAACTACTAGCCACAGGTATGTGCTGTGGACCTCCCAGGGTCACGAACACTGTTAGGCCACAAGTGCTGAGCCCGGGAGCAGATGGGCTATGTGCCCAGAGCATACTATTTATTTAAAGCTTGCTTGGAATTTCCATGTTTAATTTGAAGATAGTTGGGAGGGATAAGTGCTTACATTTTATCTTTTATTTCTGTGTTTAAGTAACATAAGCAGTTGAGTTTGGCTTTGTTTTTAGAAGCATTACAACTATGGGTAGTCTTAAGGTTCTTCCATTTTAAATCACTGCCTTTCCCTTGCCTCTCGGACCCTACTGTACCCTCAGTCCCCACACTACCCTTTGCTCCTTCCTCTACAATCTATACAGAGCCTTCCAAAGTCCCACCTACAGCCAGGACCAAGGCCCTCTGCAGGGCCCTGGGCAAGGCCAGGAAGCTCCTCTTCCAGCATCTGCTGATCCAGAGCCTTTGGATAGGATTTTTCCAGTAACTGATTTCAGTAACACCCTTTGCTATGTATGAAAATACCTCTTACATTCTTTCTCCATAGAAATTGTATGATTCTGAACCTGAACTTTTCTGCTACTGTTAACTGGAAATAGAATCTATTTTTTAAAATTATATTTAGTTTATACATATATTCATATGTATATGTATGAGTGGGTATACGTGTGCTGCTGCCAGGAGAGGATGCAGTGTAGGGGGCTACATTTCATTGGCTTTGGAAGTTTTGCATTTGACTTCTGGTGGAATAGTCCAGGGATTTGTACTGCCTGTGAGGGGAAAGTAGCTCAGCTTAGACATCTTTTCCTAGTCCAGAGAAGACACGTGTAATTATACAACATTGTGGGGTTTTCCTCATTTTTTTTTACTACTTTCCATAGTTTTGTGCTACAGAGTAAGTACTGCTTAGGCGATAGCGTGGCAACTTGCCCGCATGTGCAACATGAAAGCTGTGATAAAATGGCCAAGTTCCAGAGTGAGGAGCCTCATCATCTTCACGTATTTATGTAAGAGGTACCAGGAACTCTTGGTCAAGGCCTTCTGAGGCCTCCGATCTCTATATGGGACATTTGTGATTTCTCCTCTGACTGTGTTTTCAGCATTGGGGTTCTGCAGACTCAACTTGAGCAAACTCACATAGTTTAAGTCTTTAGTGTGTTGAAGACTTTCCTCTATGCAGACTCTTTAGTGTGCTTGTGTGTCAACACTCATCCAGTATCTGGTATGTACATTTAATAAATATTTAAGGAAGCATGTCTTATATGTGTGTGCACCTCACATGTGTCCTGCTTTTACAAGGGGCATCAGCCTGCTTCAGTGGCAACTCATGGACGGTAAGCTTTGAGGGCATATGCTAGCACCTTGGCACTGCACCAGGCATTGTTGGGAAGCCAAGTGCAGCCACCAGAGCTCATCATTCCAGGATGCTGGGTGTCATTCACTGATGCGCGCTTGTGTCTGAATCAGCCCTGAGGCACCAAAGCTTTCCTGTATTGTGAGCTCCAGGATGGGGTGGTAGGTATGTCCACTCTCGTGAAGAGTGTGGCAATCACCTGTCCCTGTTGTTCTCTACAGTTCTTGGGAATTTTCTCTTTAGATGATCGTCCTGTGAGAGAGAGTGAGCGGAAGGCTTCCCAGCTTCAGTTTGCTTCAGAGAGTTCACTGGACTCAAAGGAGAGCTTCTCAGCCACTTTGACAGTTGGAAGGTATGGACTGATGTGGTTCTATTCAGAAATGGATTTCGAACTTGCCTGTTGACACAACATTCAACCATCAGGCTTGACTGTCTGTGTGCCAACTGTCCCTGAGGGACAAGTATGTATAGCAGATAGAAGTTCTCAGCACTGGCTGGGGCTCAAGCAGATGGTGGTGCAGGGTCTGTCTCTCTTGTTTGTACTTCATCTAGAAGTTATATTTTAATATTTAAAATCTTCATGAGAGGTATATATGAAGTCATCGCTACAGACGGTAGAGGGCTCAAAGAGAAGTGGTGGTTCATCTCTGGTCTTTGGCTAAATTTTGCTTCTGTGACTGCTTCTGCTTCTGCTTCTAGACTTTGTTGGTAATTTTCATCTTTCATACTACCAAGTCCTGCTTCTGAATTAAATGCTTTCAACAGGGCTCCTGCCCAGAGAGGCAGGTGTAGTATCCCACACTCCTATCCTAAGAACACTTACCGTTCTCCTCCCTCCCACCCTTGTGACCAGTGTGCTAACTGCACTGTGGTCCAGCTCTGGATGCTGCGCTTGTTGCATCATGTGTTCACTGGGTCCCGTCAGACTGAGGGTATTTATTGTGTAGGAGCAGTGAAGAGCTTTGTGACTAGACATGGGTTACTGCTAAAGGGTAAAGTCTACAAGGTAATGTGCTGGGATTTTATCCTCTTTATTTTATATTGTTTTGTTTTGTTTGAGGCCTTTAATAATATTTTTTTTCACCGTTGCATCACATGCCCCAGATCATCCTGGGTCTCAAATGCAAGGTCAGCTACATTTTAATGAACAGCCAAAAAGAATGCTCTAGGTATGCTGTGTCATACAGATTCTGTCTCACCTCTGCCTCTGGGGTATGGAAGTGGTTGTAGACCATGTATAAGTGATAAAGAGTCCTCCTCCTGGCATGCGGCTGTTCGGGATTGGCCCATGAGTCACACTGTCTTCCTTTCTCTTTGTCTTGAGTGTAGTTCTGAATCTTTGGGGACTCTTCAGGTGTTCCTTCAGTTCTGCCAGCCTGTTTCGTACAAGTAGCTGATGTGTATCGATAGCCATACCACAAAACATTCCATTTTGTGTCTCTTGGAATCGCTTGTGCCATCTTTTTTCTTTTATTTTGCTGGTCACATTATGGCACTAAGGAAGAGCATTAGCAGACCAGTGCACGTCTTGGCCTTAATCTGTAGTTTATGGAGAAAATCTATTTTCTTTCTGTTTTTAGAATTTGTTTTTCTTTCATATATGTACTTTGTCTTAGTTAGGGTTGCTGTTGCTGTGGTGAAACCTATGGCCAAGGCAACTTGGGGAGAACAGGGTTTATTTCAGCTTAGACTCCAGGTTGCAGGCAGGAACTCAACAGGGCAGGAACCTGGAGGCAGGAGCTGATGCAGAAGCCATGGAGGGGTGCTGCTTACTGGCTTGCTCCTCATGTCTTGCTCAGCCTGCTTTCTTATAGAACCCAGGACCACCAGCCCAGGGATGGCACCACCTGCAATGGGCTGGGCCCTCCCCCATCAATCACTAATTAAGAAAATGCCCTACAGGCATGCCTACACCCCAGATCTTATGGAGGCATATTTTTGTTTTGTTTTGCTTTGCTTTGTGTTCTTTTTTGGAGACAGGGTTTCTCTGTTGTAATTCTGGTTGTCCTGAAACTCACTGAGTAGACCAGGCAGGCCTTGAATTCAGAGATCTCCCTGACTCTGCCTCCAGGAGTGCTAGGATTAAAGATGTGCTCCACCACTGCCTGGCCTGGAGGCATATTTTTAATTGAGTTTCCCTCCTCAGATGACTTTAGTTTGTGTCAAATTGATATAAAACTATCCAGCACAGACACAGACACATACAGGTATGTATATGTATTTTAGGAAACTTGTATGTAGCAGATTTTCTTATGGCTCCTCAAATGACCCTTAGTGTTAGTTGTCCATTCTCATATTCCCTCCCTTACCTCTCTCTTCTATCATCATTCCCACTTAATCCTCCTACTCTAGTCTCCCCCTATCTTTTCATAAGAATATTTCTATTTCCTCTTCCTTGGGAGATCCTCTAATCCCTTAATAGGTACCTAACCTCTGTTATGAATTGTATCACCCATATCAAAGGCTTAAAAGTTAACATCCACATATAAGAGAAAGCATGCAAAATTTGTCTTTTGTGGTCTGGATTACTTCACTCAGGATGATTTTTTTTCCTAACACTATCCATTTACCTGCAAATTTCATAATTTCATTTTTCTTAACAGCTGAATAATATTCCATTGTGTTGATATACCACATTTTTGTTATTCATTTATTAGTTGATGGACATTTAGGCTGTTTCCAAATTCTGCCTATTATGAATAGAGCAGCAGGGAACCTGGATGAGCAAGTATCTCTGTGGTAGGATGTAGAGTCTGAATCTTGAGACAGATCTATTCCCAGCTTCCTAAGGAACACTGATTTTCATAGTGGCTTTACAAGTTTGCAGTCTCAACCGCAGACATGTTAAGACAAGTCTTCCTGTGGATAATGTCTCCTGACACTGCTCATGTTACAGATGTGTAACTGGGTCCCTGGGTACACACCAGTGCCCCAGCAGCACCTGTTGGAATGTACACATTTTTATACCCAGGGCAAAAAATTATACCTGGACACATGGTTAGAAATAGAGACAGTTTATTAAGAAAGGGTTGTAGGCTCATGAGCAGGGGAAAGCATGCATTCCAAATGACCTGACATTTGCATAGTACCCATCTCTAGCAGGTTTTATATCACATTTATATATACATGAAGCCCAGGCAAGAAAGGGCTTCCAGACCTTCTGTGCAGATTTGCATCTTTTATTTGTTAATCTTGATGTGTCAGTTTATAGTCCCTGTTCTTTTGTCATGTTCTTGCTAAACTCTTGTTTCTAAGGTGTAATATATTCTCAGCTTCCTTTTCATTGGGTTAAGGCAGTTTCTTTTTTGAAGATATCCTCAATAAAGCTTATTGGTGGCAGTAGAAATCCATTTTAAAAAAAAAAAAAAAAAGAAAGAAAACTAAACAAGCTACAAGTTGAATAATTTTTTACCAATGTTAGTTGCCTATGACATCTGATAGATACAGCTAAGAAGTCAACACTATTTTCTTTGCAAATAATTATAAAAAATAAAACTAATGAGTCGATCTTTATTAAAAGTACAATGTAAATTAAGTTACTAAGGTTCAAGGGACCCCCCCATCACATACGACAAAATAATCTTAAAAACAAATACCATCTAAAAATTGCTCAAGTGGGTAAAGGTGTGTACTGGAGACTGCCAGTACGTGGTGAAAGGCGACAGCTCCCTAAAGGTTGTTCTGTAACCTCCTTGTGTGCTGTGGCAAGTAAGTGCTCATTCATGCACACAAAATAAAACTACTTGCTTTTCTTCACAGCACTTTTTATATAAAATATTTAAAATAGCCCATATTTTCTGGGACATACATAAATATTAACATTCAAATATCTCTCCTATCAAATGCCAGATCTTTCTTCATTGCCTTAATTTTTACACCTGGCTTCACCACCACCACCACCACCACCACCACTGCCCCCCTTGGTAGTATCCATTTGTCTGTTTGTCTCTTTATATTCGAAGTGGGTTTCTTTTGGACAGTTTGTAAACACATTGTCTTCTATGTCAGAAACATAGAAGAACATGTTTATGTCTTTCTATAAAACATTTTTTACATAGCAATAAATTTATAAGCTGTGGCAGCAATTTGCCAAGTAGTCCCATTTTCCTTGGTAACTACCCAAGGAAAACACAAGTTCTTTGATTCACTCTTAATTACTAATATTAGCTATCAGATCACATGCCACACACTAAATATGTCTATCCGTCTGTGTGCACGCGGGTGTGTATGTATGTGTGTTACAGAATGGCTACAAAGAGTTAAAGAGGCTACACCAGAGATAAGAGTTTTGAAGAGAACTGAGAAACTGATAGAGATACAGAAAGAGTCACTGTGGAAATAAGATAATGAACCTTGCTGGGGTCTGCTGGAAGTTCTAGTGTAGAGTCAGGCTATAAGGTCAGAATTGTATGTTCTAGAAATGAGCTGAGTATGGGGGCACACACCTTTTAATCCCAGCACTTTGGAGGCCGAGGCAGGTGAATCTCTATGAGTCTGAGGCTGATCTGATCTACATAGTGAGTTCTATGATAGCCAGGGCTGTATAGAAAGACCCCGTCCCAAGAAAACAACAACAGAAAAGAAGTTATAGGAGTAAGTTGTGGGATTGTTGGAGCTGTAGAAACAAAGAGCAGGAGAACAGACTGACAGACTACAATTTGAGTAGTTCACCTCTGTAGTGGGATTGAGCCAAACTAAAGTTCCTGGGAGAGTTGGGAGTTCTCTGCCTGTCAGTCACTTAACTCACATCTAGAGAACACATTGACAGGTCAGTGGGACCTTCGCCATCTGATAGATGTCCTCCTCTTTGTGGGGTTCAGGTGAGTGTGTTGTACCCTTTCTTCAGTCTGGTAAGTTCTTGTGCCTGGCTTTCCTAATAGTATTACCATATGCTAATGTTCTGCTGTTGTCCCAGTTTACTTTGATAAATTTATAGGTGGTACCCTTTCTACTTTTAGGGAATGAATTATTTATAGATCTGTGCCTTGTGGGTGGTGCCAGACAAATGTACTGTTTATATGTGTATCAAGGTACAGAATCATCCTTCATCCTTAAAATGGAGTAAAGTACTACTTATAAAATGGAATCTCAGGGCAGGGCCCAGCCTGTGTGTTGTGGGGGGAAGGCGGGCAAGGGTGACAAGAAATCTGTAACAGCATTTAAGTGGGTCTATTTGGTTGGTCTTTTATCTATTCTATTATTTAAATCTATTACTCTTATGTAAGTTTAGACTATTAGTGTTAAAGTTTATTAACATCTTTGAACTAATGGCTACCGTATTACTATTTTCTAATCATTACTCTGCTCTTTGTTCTTGATTTTGTCTTCTGAACCTTAGCATATATTCTGATTTTCACCTTTCTTAGTAGTTGCTGTACAGCTGGCAGTGCGCAGCTGACCTGTGGCCACTCTCAGTCATACTGCACCCCTTTCACAGACCCTGGAGACACCTTGCTCAGCACAGAATTCCTGGTCCTCCCTCCACCTGAGCCACCGTCGCTCATTCACTCGGCTTGCTTCAGATGTGCATGGAAAATACAAGCAGCTACTGTTTTGAAAATGTGTGATCTATAAAATCAGTTAAAAATAAGAAAAAAGGTTTTTCCTTGTTATTCCTTCCCCATTGCTCCCCCTTATGTTGATATAGATAGGAGTCTCACCTCTGACTGATGTTTCTTTGAAGAACTTTTAGCAACTCTTGGAGGGCAGTTCTAGCAACTGCTGAGTTCCTACAATTTTCATTTGACAAAATAGTTCTTCACTTTTGAAAGATAATTTTGCTGAAAAGAGAATTCTAGATAGTGTTTTATGTTTGTTTTCCTTTCAGCACTTTAGTTTGCTCCGCTCTTTTTTTTTCCTTCTCTCATATAATACATCCCAACTCCCTTTCTCCCCTCCCTTCACTCCTCCAAGCTCCCCCATTTCCCCTCTCCTCCAGATCTACTCCCCCAATCCTCCCACTCCCATCGCTTCTCCCCAAGAAAGAGCAGTTTTCCCAGAGTTACTGTTCAAACATGGCACAAGATGGAACAGGGTCAGACACAATTCCCTACTTCAAGGTTGGACTAGGTAACCCATTAGGGGGACAAGGTACTCAAGGGCAGGCAAGAGGTTCAGGGGCATGCCCCACATACATTCCAATCTGTATGAGTTCTGCAGGAGCACCAGGCCACGCAACATCAAGAGATAATTTGGGGGACTCAGCAGGTTCCATGTCTGCTGTTTCAGGCTCTGTGAACCCCTAAGAATGCTGGTCAGTTGACTCTGTGGGGTTTGTTCTCAAGGTGTCCTTGACTCCTTTGGTCCCAGAAATCCCTCTTCCACTTCTTCCATTGGGGTTCCTGAGCTCTGCATTTTGTTTGGCTCTAAGACTCTGCATTTGCTCCCTTCAGCTGCTGTAGGGAGCCTCTCTGTTGAGGACTGGGCTAGGCACCAATCTATAAGGAAAGCAGGATAACTTTAGAAGTCCTTTTCTAACTGTCCAGACTCTAGTTCCTGGCCTGCCCTGGAATATTGGTCATAGATTCCCTCCTGTAGCATGGTGTTCTGCCTTTCCATTGTCCCGGTGGATCTTGTAGGGAGGGCAGGTTATAGGACGAAGTTTTTGTGGCTGGAATGGTGTCCTATTCTCACTACTGGAAGCCTTGCTGGGTTATAGGAGATGGTCTGTTTAGGCTCCCTATGCTCCACTACTAGAGGTCTTCACTAGGGTCTCCTCCATTGATTTCAGTGAGTTTCCACTGCACTGGGTCTCCTGATTCCACCCTAAATGTCCTCCAATTTCGGTCATCTCTTCCTGTATTCTTTCCCTCCATCTCTCTCCCCAGTATTGGTCCCTTCTCTTCCCATTCCCATCCTTCCGCATCGCACCTGCATCATCTGTTCTATTTCCCCTTATCCAGGGAGATCCGTTGTCCCCACTGGGCCCTCCTTGTTGCATAGTCTCTCTGGATCTGTGGATTGCTGCACCTTTATCTCTTGTTTAGCAGTTAATATCCACAGATAAGTGAATACACACCATGTTTGTCTTTCTGTGACTGAGTTACCTCACTCAAAGTGATTTTCTAGTTCCTTCTATTTGCCTGCAAAATTCATGTAGTCATTTTTTTTTTTTTAAATAACTGAGTAGTACTCCGTTGTGTAGATGTGTCACATTTTCTTTATCCATTCTTCAGTTGAGGGGCATCTAGGTTGTTTTCGATTTCTAACTATAATGAACAAAGCTGCTATAAACATAGTTGAGCAAGTGTCCTTGTGGTGGAATATCCTTTGGTTATATGCAAGGAGTGGTATAGCTGGGTATTGAGGTAGGCCAGTTTCCAATTTCCTGAGGAATCGCCATATTGATTTCCAGAGTAGCTGTACAAGTTTGCACTCCTTCCAGCAATGGATGAGTGTTCCCCTTGCTCTAGATCCTCGCCAGCATCAGCTGTCATTTAAGTTGTTGATCTTAGCCATTCTGACAGGTGTAAGAGGGAATCTCAGTAGTTTTGATTTGCATTTCCTGGATGGCTAAGGATGTTGAAGATTTCTTTAAGTGTTTTTCAGCCATTTGAGGTTCCTCTTTTGAAAATTCTTTGTTTAGATCACCCCATTTTTTAAATTGGGTTCCTTGTTTTGTTGATGTCTAGTTTCTTGAGTTCTTTATATATTTTGTATATTAGCCCTCTATTGGAAGTGGAGTTGGTGAATATCTTTTTCCATTCTGCAGACTGCAATTTTGTCTGACTGACAGTGTCCTTTGCCTTACAGAAGCTTTTCAGTTTCATGAAGTCCCATTTATTAATTGTTGATCTTAGTGCCTGAGCTATCTGTGTTCTGTTCTGGAAATTATCTCTTTTGCCAATTTCTTCTATTAGATTCAGTATATCTGGTTTTATGCTGAGGTCTTCAATCCCTTTGGGCTTGAGTTTTGTGCAGGGAGATAAATACGGATCTATTTTTTTTTTCCATTGTATGTTTCTGGCTTCTTTATTGAAGACCAAATGTCCATAAGTGTATGGTTTATGTCTGGATCTTCTGTTCAATTCAATTGATCAACGAGTTTGTTTTTATGTCAGTACCATGCATTATTTATTACTATGGCGTAAGCTGTGGTACAGCTTAAGATCAGGAATGTTGATACCTCCAGAAGTTCTTTAATTTTTCAGGATTATTTTAGCTATCCTGGGATTTTTGCTTTTCCATATGAATTTGAGTATTGCCCTTTCAAGGTCTGTGAAGAATTGTATTGAGATTTTGATAGGGATTGCGTTGAATCTGTAGATTGCTTTTGATAAGATGGCCATTTTTACTATGTTCATCCTACCAATCCAGGAGCATGGGACACCTTTCCATTTTCTGGGATCTTCTTCAGTTTCCCTCTTCAAGGACTTAAAGTTTTTGTCATACAAGTCTTTCACTTGCTTGTGAGCGTCCCCGAGATACCTTTTGTTATTTGTGCTATTGAGAAAGGTGTTGTTTCCCTGGTTTTGTTTCTGTCCATTTGTTTGTATATTGGAGGGCTACTGATATCTTTGAGTTGATCTTGTAGCCAGCCACTTCACTGAAGTTGTTTTTTCAGTTGTAGGAGTCCCTGGTCAAGTTTTGGGGGTTATATACATACATACATATTTATACATATATACATATATATATATATATGAATGATTATATATATATGAATGATTATGTATATATATAATCATCCACAAATAAGGATACTTTGACTTCTTCTTTTCAATTTGTAACCCTTTGTTCTCCTCCTGCTGTCTTACTGCCCTAGCTAGAACTTTAAGTACTGTATTGAATAGGTGTGGAGAAAGGGGACAACCTTGTCTTGTTCCTGATCTTAGTGGAATTGCTTTGAGTTTCTCTCCATTTAATTTAATATTGGCTGTGAGCGTGCTGTAAATTGCCTTTATTATGTTTAGGTACGTCCCTTGTATTCCCAATCTCTCCAATACTTTTATCATGAAGGGGTGTTGGATTTTGTCAAAAGTTTTTTCAGCATCTAGTGAGATATGATCATGTGGGATTTTTCCTTTCAGTTTGTTTATTGATTGATTACATTGACTGATTTTTTTGGATGCATCTCTGGGATGAAGCCCACTTGAGCATGGTGGATGATCTTTTTAATGTGTTCCTGGATTTGGTTTGTGTTTTATTTTATTTATGCATCTATGTTCATGAGAGAAATTGGCCTGTAATTCTCTTTTTTTGTTGTATCTTTGGTGGTTTATTATCAGTGTGACTGTAGCCTCATGGGATGAGTTTGGGAATGTTCCTTCTGTTTCTATTTTGTGGAATACTTTGAGGAGTATTGGTGTTAACTCCTCATGGCATGTCTGATAGAATTTTGAACTAAAACCTTCTGGCCCTGGGGTTTTTTTGCTTGGGAGGCTATTAATGACTGCTTCTATTTCCTTGGGGATTATAGGTATGTTTAAATTGTTTATCTGATCTTGACTTAATTTTGGTAGGTGATATCTATCAAGAAAATTTCCCATTTCTTTTAGATTTTCCAATTTTGTGGAGTACAAGTTTTTAAAGTATGACCTATGATTCTTTGGATTTCCTCAGTGTCTATGATATCCCCTTTTTGTTTCTGATTTTGTTGATTTGGATATTCTCTCTTTGCCTTTTAATTAGTTTGTCTAGGAGTTTGTCTATATTGTCTATATTTTTCTCAAGGAACCAGCTGTTTCATTGATTCTTTGAATTGTTCTCCTTGTTTCTATTTTGTTGATTTCAGCTCTCAGTTTGATTATTTCTTGCCGTCTATTTCTCTCGGGTGTGCTTGCTTCTTTTTGTTCTAGGGCTTTCAGATGTGCTGTTAATTTGCTAGTATATGATATCTCTACTTTTTTCTGGTAGGCACTCTGTGCTATGAATTTTCCTCTTAGCACCACTTTCATTGTGTCCCATAGGTTTGGGTATGTTGTGGATTCATTTTCATTGAATTCAAGAAAGTCTTTAATTTCTTAATTTTTGTCATGACCCATTCAGCATTTAGTAGAGTTGTTCAGTTTCCATGAATTTGTAGACCTTCTTTTGTTGCTGTTGTTATTGAAATCTAGCTTTAATCCATGTTGGTCTGATAGGATGCAGGTGGTTATTTCAATTTTCTTGTATTTATTGAGGCTTGTTTGTGGCCAAGAATGTGGTCAGTTTTGGAGAAGGTTCTATGAGGTGGTGAGAAAAAGGTATATTCTTTTGTATGGTGGTAAAGTGCTCTGTTAATATCTGTTAGGTTCATTGGGTTTGCAACATCTGTTAGTGCCAGTATTTCTGTTTAGTTTTTGTCTAGATGAACCTGTCAGTTGGTGAGAGTGGTGTATTGAAATATCCCACTATCAGTTCATGTTCATGTGTTGGTCATGTGATGTTTTTAGCTTTAGTAATGTCTCTTTTACAAATGTGGAGCCCTTGTGTTAGGGGCATAGATGTTAAGAACTGAAATGTCATCTTGGTGGATTTTTCCTTTAATGAATATCAACTATTCTTCTCTATCTCTTTTGATTAATTTAGGTTTGAAGTTCATTTTGTTGGATATTAGAATGGCTACACCAGTTTGTTTTTTAGGTCCATTTTCTTGATAAATCTTTCCCCAACCCTTTACTCTGAGGTAATGTTTATCTTTGAGGTTGAGGCATATTTCTTGTATCCAGTAGAAGACTGGATTCTGTTTTCCAATCCATTCCTATTAATCTGTATCTTTTTATTGGGGAATTGAGGCCATTAATGTTGAGGGACATCAATGACCAATGATTGTTAGGTCCTTTTATTTTGTAGTTGTTAGTTGTTGGGTGTGTGCATGTGTCTCCCTTCTATTATGATAGTGTGAGATTATTTATTTCCTGTGGTTCCTGATTGTAGTTAACCTCCTTGAGTTGACGTTTCCCTTCTAGTACCTTCTGTAGAGCAGGATTTGTAGATAAGTATTGTTTGAATTTGGATTTATCATGAAATATTTTGTTTTCCCCGTTTATGGTAATTGAAGGTTTTGCTGGGTATAGTAGTCTAGTCTGGCATCTGTGTTCCCTTAGAGTCTACAGTTCTTCCGACCAGGTCTTTTTGGCTTTTAGGGTCTCCATTGAGTAGCTAAGTGTAATTCTAATAGATTTGCCTTTGTATGTTATTTGTTGTTTTTCTCTTAAAGCTTTTAGTATTTTTGCTTTGTTCTGTATGTCTAGTGTTTTGATTATTATGTGGCAAGGGGACTTTTTTTCTGGTCCAGTCTATTTGGTGTTCTGTAAGTTTCTTATACATTTATAGGTATCTCTTTCTTTAGGTTTGGAAATTTTTCTAATATGATTTTGTTGAAAATATTTTCTGAGCCTTTGGGCTGGGAATCTCCTTCCTCTATTCCTATTATTCTTAGGTTTGGTCTTTTCATAGTGTCCCAGATTTCCTGGATGTTTTGTGTCAGTAATATTTTGGATTTGATATTTCCTTTATCGACATCTATTTCATCTATAATGTCAACTCCTGAGATTCCTCTTCCATCTCTTGTATTCTATTGCTATAGCTCATCCCTATAGTTCCTGATTACCTTTGTAGATTTTTCATTTCTAAGATTCCCTCAGTCTATGCTTTCTTTATGGCTTCTAATTTCCATCTTGAGGTCTTGGACAGTTCGTGCATTTCCTTCCATTGTTTGCTTTTTCTTGGCTTTCTTTCAGGGATTTATTCATTTCTTCTAATTGTGTTATCCTGTGTTTCTTTGATGAGTTTACTCAATTCCTCCAATTGTTTGTCTTTTCACCTATTTCCTTGAGGGATTTATTCATTTCCTCTTTAAGGACCCCAATTATCCTCATAAAGTTAGCTGTAAGGTCTTTTTTTTTGCCTTGCCTTGGTCAAGAGTGTTCAGGGATTTTTGTAGGACAGTTGGGCTCTGCTGGTGCCATATTGCCCAGGTTGTTGTTGGTTGTGTTCTTAACACTGGCGTTTCAGCATTTGGGCTTTGGGTGATTCTAGGTTTAGGAACAAATTCCTGAGTTTTTCTTTTATTGGATGAGTGTCTTGTTCCTTAGGTTTTGTTTTGGTTTTTTTTTTTTCTCTGCCTGATGTTCTTTGTGATGGCTTGCCAAGCAGGGAGTCTCTGCCAAGGCGGAGGACTGTGATACAGAGCTAGCAGGTTTCCTACCTGTTTTTCTGGCTGGCTGCCTTGTCTCATTCTGATGTGCGGTATGTCTGGCCTAATCGGTCAGGTGGGTGGCAGCAGTGGAGAGGGTTGATACTGGTAGTAGGAAGATAGCAATGGGTTGAGTTTTGAGGGGCACAGGCTGTTCTAGTGGGAAGATTGAGCAAGCAGGTTTCCTACCTTTTCTTCTGTTGGCTGCATTGCTGTGCTGTAGTGTGGGTGATGTCTTCCCGAGTTGGTGTGTGGGACTCAGGCAGGTGAAGCCTGGGATGGGTGGGAGGAGCAGATGTGCAGAGGTGGCAGTTGTGTGGGGTTTGGGAGGACGGGGTGTTCTGGTGGGGGGTTAGGCGAGGGGCTGCCTGTCTTTTCTTCTGGTGGTTGGCTAGTTTTGATCTGGTGCAGAAGGTGTCTGCCTAGTTGGTGTGTGGGACTCGGATGGCGGATGGACGGAGCCGGAGAGGGATGGGAAGGAGCGGATGTGGGGAGACGGCGATGGGTTAGGGTTTGCAGGGGAAGGGGTGTTCTGGTGAGAGGGTTAGGCAATGAATCTGCTCTTCTTATATGGTTTCTGAATAGAAGTCAGAAATAAATCTTATCTTTGCTTCTCTATGGATAAGTGTGTGGTGGTTTTCTTGTGTATACTCTGTACCTTCTTCTTCCTCTGCATCCCTTTTAGTTTTGATTAACAGTTGACATTTGGAATAGCAAGTTTGAGTAGAATCTCTGGAAGCCAGTTTCTCTCTATTTGGTTGGATGGCTTATTCTTGCTCATTGAAGTTGTCACTGTTTGGTGACAATTCTGAACCATTTCTGTGAATTCTTTACTTTGCTGTATGTGACCTCCGAAGTCTATTGATTAATGATTGAGCAGAGATTACCGTACATATATGGAACCAAAAAGTTAAAGGCTGTGTTAGGCATGCCTCACTCAGCTGTAGGTAAATATAAGCATCAGGAACATGCAATTCTTTAACTTTCTTGATCACATGCATTTCTTGTGAATGTACCAGGAAAAGAACAAGTTCAATTTTAACTTTTTAGAGGATTGTAGGAACAGAGGAACATTTTAGAACTTTCATTTTTTAGCTAATTGTAGTAAAGTTCTGTTTAATACTGGGGTAATATGATGGGTGGTGTCTTATGACTTGCAGTTGGTTGCCAGTTGTGCTAAGTATTCTTCCAGATGATTTCATAATGAAGGCCATCCTACCACTGAGCTTTTCCCAAGAGATGTGTGTCTCCTGCAGGCTGGAGTATACATAGGCTGCTGACACAGAAGAGTTGTCTTTTCCCTTGCAGACCACACCACTCCAGAGCCAGATGTGCTGATACTTCAGCCAAGAAGTGCTTGGTTATGGATGCTGATGACGAGGCTGTCCTGAACCTCATCGCTGAGTGTGAGTGGGACTTAAGCAATCCTCCTGGGAGCACGAGCTCCAGCCAAAAGGAACATGAGGCTGATCTCCATTATGGCCAAGGTGCGCTGCACAGCACAGTCTACAATTGGAGTCAGTGCTGAGTGTTATGGGAATACTGCATTACTGGTCACGACCTCTCCTACTTCCAGTTGTTCCGAGCATCTGTTGGAAAGAGTCATCATATAATTGCTCTGGACATTGGTTGAGGCAGTTGACCTGCATCTATTTCCCAATCTGTAAATTCTGTCTTCTGTACACTGCTACCCAATCTTGGTTACTTGGGATTGAGTCTGGTCACCCTTGAACACTGCCATTTGCCTGCCTGTAGAACTATCTGGAGTTCACTGAAGTGTTGACTGCTCTAGTAGCTTACTCATTCTTATTTATCTTATTTAACTGATCTAAGGAAAGTATCCCTAACAGAGTTCATATTCTCTCACAAACTTAAATGTAATTCTTAATGAAATAAAACTTAAACTGTTTTTCATAGAGTCTGGACATCTGTTGAGTCCTTTGTCCATTCAGCACCAGAGTGGAGACTCAGTGAGGAGAGGCCATGAAAAGAAGAAAGGCGCCTCCAGAGGGTACTGCCCAGGTCATTCCCCACAGGACCAGCTCTGTGGGGAGCTCCCCTCACAGCACGGAGTGCCAGAGGCCTGCCATGTTCATGTGCAGCACACCCGCTTCCCTCCACACCCAGGTGATCATACTGTCCTACCAGGGCCTTCCTAAGTAGTTACGTGTTATTCAGTGTTTGCTACAACTCTGAAATTTTTCCTGATGTCTTTATATTCAGGATATATGAAGTTTAAAAGTATCGTTGGAAAGCATTTAGCACATTGGAATTTATCATACGTCCATATTTTAGATTGCTAGTTTATAAATTTCTTAGTATTTTTCCGCTGTGCACACATACTCTTACTCTGCCTCTCACTTTTCTTCCTATCCCTCTTCAGCCTCTTAGACACACGTTTTCTCCTAAATATACAGGCCAAGCTCATGACAGTAGCTATATTTTTAATACCAAAGATGAGGAAAAATAAGTTAACTGAGAGTACTATGAGCATCTATGATGTGTAAATATCAGAAAACTTCCCACATAAGTACACTTGTTATCATGAAGGGCTTGTTTCAGTCAAATTTGTAAGGCTTTCAGAAGAGAATGGTCAGGTAATCTGGCTCTCCAGAGTTCTGGGATGTGGGATGTAGTTAAGCCAGGGTCATGCTCCAGTTCAGTGCCTTCCCTGCTTTCACTGTTCTTCCCTAGACAAGAGCATGTCCACTCCTCCCAGAGAGAGCAGATGCGTAGACCTACCATGCCAGTTAACCATCCCAGCCCATTTAATCTCCTGTATAGAGAACTTTGTTGACACATCTATTTTGTTTAAGCTCATGCAGAGCAATTACTCACAGAAGTCTGCTACCTAACAAGGATTGACTGATTCTATCTTCTTCATTCAGGCTCTCCTCAAAATCCATGTTTTACCACATCCTTCCTTCCATCTTCTGCATCTTCCTTCTGTGTGTCTTGATGTGTATGTATGTGCATAGGTGTGTATGTGTTTGTTGTATGTGCCTGTGTTGGATGGACACACATTCACATTTGTGGATGCACTTTTTAGAATTACAATACCTGCATCCAGGTTCTAGAGAATTCAGTGTAATGAGAGCTCTGCTTGCTTTCTCTGTGCTACAGATTCTGTGGATGTTGAAGATTCTGCTTCATCTTCTCAGAAGACAAGCTTGACATCACAAAAAATATTAAATCCTTTGCCTGTTCCTGAAAAGTACAGGAAGCGAAGAATGCCTGGTGGGAGGTTCCAGGCGCCTTCTGATCGGGAGTATTTGAGCTGCCTAGAGAGAACTGATGGGTCCTCTAGCCTTG
Source organism: Cricetomys ansorgei (assembly GCA_026225945.1). Lineage (NCBI taxonomy): Eukaryota > Metazoa > Chordata > Mammalia > Rodentia > Nesomyidae > Cricetomys > Cricetomys ansorgei. Next base: position 5,489,309 of record JAMJFZ010000239.1, on the reverse strand, counting down.
AGGACAGTCTAAGCAGACAGGATCGCTTGGAGGGCCACAGTCAGGTGGCCTTGTCTCACTCTGAGGCTTTGGAAACTGAAGAGCGGACGTCTCATGGCACAAGTGACCCCAGAGTGGTGAGCTGGGGAGCTGAGGGGTCAGTAGCTGGAGACCTGCCACGTTTCCATTAGGGTTTAGCAGTGTGATGCTTTGGGCTTTTGATTGCCATGTCTTATATTTTTAGTACTAATTGTGACAACAGTGAAAGTTGATTGTAAACAGCTTCCTTGTGCTTGATCTCATGCTCCACTGTTCACACTCCGAGCCTGAGAGGCCAGCGTGGCCACATAGCAGGGGTGACTTTTCCATATTTACATTTGTCTTCAAGGTTGGAATCAGGCTTTATGGCAGGCTGAGTCATTAGTGACTCTGTAAATACATTTTATGGTTTCCAAAGGACTCATTCCTGATGAGGGAATTAAGAATTAAGAGTTCTTGCCGGATGGTGATGGCACATGCCTTTAATCCTGGCCCCCGGGATGCAGAGGCAGGCGGATCTCTGTGAGTTTAAGGCCAGCCTGGTCTACAGAGTGAGTTCCAGGACAGCCAGAGTTACAACAGAGAAACCCTGTCTCAGAAAACCAAAAAATAAAAAAAAATTTTTAAAAAATTAAAAAATGAAAGAAAAAGAAAAGAATTAAGAGTTCTTAACACCCTCCAAAGGACCCGAGGCTCCAGGGAGTACTCCATTCTCCCAGTAGCAGCCAGCTATCTCAGTTGGAGGCTTTGAGACAAGAACAGGTCCACCCACCCAGGTGAGACCAGCTTATACTGACTCAGCTGCTGGAGCAAGGTGAAGAAAATGCAGATTTTTCAAGAGCCTGTTGAAATGGAAACAGGGAAAAGTCTAGGAAGAATAGCCCTTTGGCTTAGAAGCTGGAGGGGCTTCAAGGTGGTTGATTATCTGATTGGTCCAAAGCTGGATCTGAGGCAAAAACAGGGAAGCTGACAACATTGATGTGTACCCTGGCTGTTTGGGACCACAGTTGAAGTCACTCCTGTGCTTTCTGGACCATGCCTCTGACTACAGAGTGCTAGTCCTGGGGGTTGTTTTCATATGTGATGTGACCATGTCCATTGGCAGCCTCTGTTTCTCAGGTTCTAGATTGGGGGAAAAAAGGAAAATGAGGGAGGGGGTGTGCTATGCTGTCACAGCCTCATGAGGAGCTAGCTTCACAGATGGGTGTCTCTGAGGCAGGTGTCTTCTTGTTCTCAGTGCAAGGTTGTGACCCCCTAAGCATGGGCTCCTTCCATTATGGAGATACACATTTTAGATCCTAGTGTGTTGTGTTAAAGACCCAGATTTTGCAGTGAGTTGCCAGCTGGAAGCTAGTCTTACGATTGTGTCTTCATCATAGCTGTCTCCTAAATTCTCCTTGCCTGAGAGGAGGCCTGCTCTGGAAGTGGCGCTCCTGGAGGCACTCCTCGACCTAATAGACAGGTGCTCAAGTGGTACTGGATCCCTGCATGGCAGTGAGACATTCCTTGGTGAGTCCTGGCAGCATCTGTTGGTAGATGTTGCTTACCTGCTAGGTTTGGGGTTCTCTGTGTTCATATAACCTGGGGTTCCAGAAAACTGGATAATTGTCCTTATGCTTGATAATAGACATCCTCTTGTGAATATTACATGTTTTATTATATGTCTGCCCTTCTTGGTGGCTGGATTCTGGTGGCTATGCATCTATTCTTTAGTCAAGGCCAGTGTCTTGCAGCAGAAGTGGTCCATGGTAGCTGTGATGGCTGTGATGGAGTTGCAGGCCAAGCTACCATCCAGTCACCGTATCTTCCTAATGTGGCTACCCACAGTATGCAGCTTTCTCTTGGTGGCTGCCTTTTTGGTAGGTTAAAAGCCGTATCCATTCTCATAGGGAAGCCAAGCAAGGTGATTTCAAGGTTCCAGTCTCTGTTTCTTTCTGTACTCTGCTTTCAAGCTAGGTAGTGAGCATTTGTTGTCGTTTATAATTCATTCTTTAGCTATAATATCTTCACAGAATTTCCTTTTGACTCCTAGCTCAGGCCAGGCACGTTTTGTCATCTCTTCAAGAGTTCACAACAGCTCGGGACAATTCATCACTTGAAAAGGAAGGAATTAGTTACCTAACTCTTGAAAACAAGTCTCTGCAAAGCCGCCTCACTGAGCAGCAGCAGCACTATGCTGCTTCTGTGAGCAAAGTGACAGCAGAACTCAACAGTACGAGGAGGGAGCTGGTGAGCTGTGCTCTTTGCTGTTTGCATTTGTTCATGGGACAAGGGAAAGACAGGCCTTGGCCTCACAGAACAAGGGCAGCTCTGACTGTACTGCTCCACAGCACTGGTGGGCTCCCTCTTATTGCTCCAGAACCAAACAGTTTTCCCCTATTGGCAGTTGTTGCCTCCATGGCTTCACCTGGCTTTTCCATACCCCAGTCCCAGAAAACAGTGAACCTGTTTTCAGTGAAGAGTGATGGTGTTGCTGCTGATTGCCAAAGTTCTGCCTGATGCTGTCTTCTCAGACAGTCTGGATGGAAGAGATGGGGGGAAAAGAAACAAATCAGACTCATTCTGTCCCTTGTAGACTTCTCAGTCTTGCTACATAAGGTTCCAATTAGCTGGGTCATCTGTGGTCTTTGCCTCTTATGCATTAACCAGGCAATAATTGATGGTTGTGTTTGAGTCTAGGGGACTCTAACGTCTGGTGGTACCCAAAGAACCACACAAACTCAGACCTGGCATCTATATAGTATCTATAATATATAAACCCATAATTGTGGGGTTATATTGTGTTTAAAGTATTGGGGTGCTCTCACCTATTTTAAGTTTATGCTAATGGTTACAGCAAAGCAGAAGGGTTGGGCTGTAGAGCAACCTACCAGTGTACCCACCAGAGCAAGTACTATTCTGCTTAGTTCTATGGCTTATCACTTCACAGTGAGCCATGGGCCAACACCTCCCATATTTTTAGACTGAGGAGCCAGATCATAGTGGAATTCCCATAGGAAGGATGTCAATACCACAGAATAGTACAGAGGCCATGGTGATCTGCTGTGACAATGGAATTCTCATGGAGAGAGAGGACACACCAGCTACCAGTCACTGCTCCTCTAGTATTGAATTCCAGTGTCCCATACTCTGAAATCCCCTTTACTTGTGCCCTTTCCCTTCCAGTGGATCAGGCTTGGGTAGCCTGCTGGTGGGAGAATGTGCTTTAGAATGTGATTTTTGCTTTGTGTTGTGATTCAGAATTATACTATGAAAAGGGAAACTTGAGTCTATGGTAATTGTCCAAAGTTTTATTTCCATTCTTTAAATGTATTGACTAACTCTGACTTGTCTGCTTTTGTTTTCTGTGCCCTAGGACACATTGAGACAACATTTAGACAAATCTTTGGAAGAGAATAGTAACTTAAAATCTCGTTTGTTCAGTGTGAAAAAAGAAGTAAAAAATGCAGACACTCCAACTGCTTTAACTTTGCAGATCACTGGTAAGTGTATAGTTTATTTGGTAACACTACTTGGTAAAATTTGAGGGCTCATGTGTTCACAGGATAGACATTGTTCTAAGTCACCTTATACCAGGAATTGGAATTAGTAAATACTGCCTGAGTGAGTCTGGAGACAAGGCCAGTTGTTCATGGCTGCCTACAGCAGCTAGCCTGGGGTGGTATGAGGAGGTAGCTTCTTGTTGGCTGCTTCCACTGCCAACTGGATCTTGGCTCTTCTGCTTCCTGAGAAAGCAGGTCTCTTGATGGCTGTTGGTGGTCACTCTTTCTTTCAGGTCTGGGTAATTTCATTTCTTTCTTCACTTTTGGGGGAGTTTGTTTTTCCATTTTAAGAAGAGTCAAGTTCAAATGCCTAGGGTGCTCATCTATGCTTCAGGAGGGCAGACTGTTGAGCTCACATTGCTCTTGTCCCAGGGGAAAATTTAAAGAGCCAGGAGGTAACTGCCTCCTGCCTGGTCCTTTGCACCACAGCCTTTGCAACATGAAGCACCACAGGTGAGAAATGCCACTCAGGTGTTACTCTTGGACCAGTGTCTCCTCAGATCTCTTACTGCTTGCTGTTATTGGGGTATTTTTTTGAACGGTAAGAGTTCTTCATGTTCTTTTTCTTTTTTTGAATTCAAAGGGTTTTTTTTTTTTTGTGTTTTGTTTTGGGGGGAGGTATCATTCCTCAGGTGCCATCCCATTTTATTTATTTCTTTTACTTTATTTTTTAGATTATAATATAATTATATAGTTTTCCATTCCTTTTCCTCCCTCCAAATCTCCCATATACCACTTTCTTTCAAATTCATGATCTTTTTTTCTGTTAATTGTTGTTACATGCATGTATGTGTGTATGTATGTATATATCTATTCCTAAATATGCCCTGCTCAGTTTATCTAATGTTACTTGTTTGTATGTTTTCAGGGCTGATCATTTGGTATTGAATAACCAATTAGTGAACTTTTCCCTAGAAAAGACTATATCTCCTGTCCCATCATTCCTTGGTCGACTATAGTTCTCTGTATAGGGTTGGTGTAGGTTGATGTAGGTTGTATAGGTCTTTCCCCATCCTCTTAGGCATGTCTGTTGTTTAGCTCATGTTTAAGCAGTCATGTTGACAAGACTCTGAGTGTAGCTTCTGACGCTATGAGGAGACACAGTTTCACAGCAAGCCCCCTGATTCTCTGGCTTTTAACAATCTCCCCCACCTCCCAAGACCCTCTTCCATACTGTTTCCTGAAACTTAAGTGCAGTAAGTTGCTTTGTGACTGTAGCCATTGGAACTGGGCTCGCAACTTTTGCATTTTGATTGGCTGTGGTTTTCTGTGATGGTCTCCATCTGCTGCAGGAGTCATTTCTTTGGTGAGGGTGAGGTGAGGACTACACTAATTTTTGAGTATCAGGCCAAATATTTAAAGTGTGGTTGGGAATTACGCTGGTTTAGTAAAGTGGTGGTTGTGGATTTTTCTCCAAGATTGACAACTTCACTAACCCTGGGTAGTTGGCTAGGTTTCCAGTACCAGACATGATTGAGTGTTCTTACATCCATATTGAGAGCTGTTGTTTACTGCCAAAGTATGCATGTCGCTCTGCATCGTTAGGGTTATTTGTGCCGTGCTGGTCCTTTCGTGAGACACTGTATTGTCTGGACTGTATTCCTTCTAGTCTTGCCTTCACTTCTAGTCTAACACTCTTCTTCACCAATCTAGCACAAGTTTTCGGACATTCTGTAATCCTGGTTCAGGTTGCTCTTTATTTCTTGTGTTATTTTCTGTTTGTCTTTACTCATTTTGAAATGGTGGGTGGAGATTGGATCTGCTCTGTAGACCTAGTTCTCAGAAGCTAGGATTCCTCACATCCTGCTGTGGCTGCAGGACTTTTCTGTCATTATTTTATATGACACTTGTCCTCCAGGATTTCAAAGAGATAGACCATGGCACCTTTTCTGAATATATGAATCACAAATACAACTGCTTCCTTTTGGGAATTTCTTGGTCCTCCTCTTCCTTCTCTCTGTTGTCATGTTTTGCTCAGTCTTTTACTACAGCAGCTGTTTTTCCCATTGAGGGCCCTATTCTAAAAGGGATTGGGCTGGATAGCTTCTTAGACTACATGAAATACCTGGCCTTCCCCTCACTAGCAAGGTAAAACCTTCACTTTATCTACCGTAGTCCTGTCATTGGCCAATGGAAATTGGTCATTTGGGGTCTCTTCTACATTGTATCTGTTAGATGACCCACTAATGACAAACTCCCCCCATGGACAGAGACATCATGCACTGCCATACCTATGGGGATTGGCTGAGTCCCCATAGGGGACTGGATTGGATTAGGGACTTGAGACTCCCATGGGGATTTGGTTTTCATTTAGCTTCTCTTGACGTTGGTTAATGTGGGGTTCCTGAGGCCATGCTGTTACTGCTATCTTCCTAGAATCCCTTTTACCTATGCTCTCGGGGAGGCTGTTGTCTGGTCTCAAAACATCACAGATGTTTGTACATTGCTGAGTGGTGAGAAGACCCTCATGCCAGTGTCACTGTCAGCCTTTGCCCCACTTTCCTATCTGACTTTCTTGTTTCTACGTAGTTTCACAACTGTGTGTCTACATGTAGATTTACCTGTACCCTTTGTTCAGATGCAGGGAGCCGATAAACGAGGTGTCTTTCCCCCTTGAGTTGGAAACCTAGAAGTAAATAAGCATCACACAGATTGAAAGAGAACACCTGCTCTGGCACTGGTAGGAAAGGGTCAGCGGCACACCAGGTGTGGCTACCACAGGCTTCGTAATGGTTTGCCGTAAGCCTCAGGCTCCCTCATGGATGCAGACTCCTTCCTGAAGAAGGAGGAGACTCTGGAGGAGGATTCTGCTGGTGCCAGGCCTACGTCTGCCATCACCTTCAACAGGGATGTGGCTCTTCAGGGGCTCTTCAACTTTAGGTATTAGTCATAGGTAGCAGGGGTATTAGCTCCCATAGAGGGGCGCATATGCTGCCTTGACACTCTTCACTCCATCTTTGAGTCCCTGATACTCTTTTTCTGGCTTTAATTTAAACCAGATTGGTCAAAATGTGTGAGTGAACATCACTGCATAATACATCTTCCTCTTTTCCTCCCTCAGGACTTCAGGCAAGTATGAAGCAGCTGTCTGAGGAAGTTGTGGAGCTGAAGCAGCACTTGGAACACTATGACAAGATCCAGGAGCTCACACAGATGCTGCAAGAGAGCCACAGGTCCCTGCCTGAGTGGGCCACAGGGGGAGGCTGAGGCATGGAGTGTGGGGCACCAAGAAGCAGCTGGCAGTATCTCTCAGAAGTTGGTGTTTAGTGCCATGTGGACTTTGAACATCGGTGAATATTTTCTTTGTGGTAAAAAAATGAGGTATGATGATGATTACAAGGAGTGCACTCTGAAGTATAGACTGGAGAGTGTGCAGCCTGAGGTGTGGACCCTGAGGTGAGCGCATTGAGGTGAGCACCAGGACAGGTGGACTAGGAAACCTGAGGGTTAAGTGCACATGAGAGATGGTGAGGAGCGGTGCAGTGTTCTGCTCCCTTGGGTCGTGGTTCCTGTGGTGTGTACTTCCCCCTCACTGCAGTCCATGGCTGTTCACCTAGAAACATGGAAATTATATTTCCACTTGTTGCCACATGGGTAGTGAAGGGGGCCTGGGAGTATTGGGGTGGGCAAGGCAGACCATTGCTTTGTTGAGGAAGTTTCCTTTGGGAAGGAGGCAAGTCCTGAGTGAGAGCAGGTCATCAGAGCAGCCCTCGTTCCTGGGGCCTCCAATGGGGAGGGTTGGCCTGCAGTCTTCGTTACCATTCTTCCTTCTTGTCTCCTTTCTTCCGTAGCCCCTCTTCTCATTGTTTCCTTACTAGGTTACCACATTCTTTTATGTAGGTCAGGCTGAGCCAAGCTCTCCCTTGAAGTCATTCTAGGCCAATAATCCCATGGGCCCATCATAGACCTGAGTTACAGTAGTTAGAGGGAAAGGCTTTGGGCAGAAAAGATTGAGCTTAGATTCAACAGGGGGAATGGAAGGAAGGAATCTGGGCCATTAATTTAGGGGCCAAAGCAGTGGCAGGCAGTCCCCTCCTGGGATCCATTGGGTTATCTGTGGTATCTCCAGATGTTGGTGGTTGGGCTCTCAGTATCCTGGCCCAGATGTGTGCATGCCTATGTTACTCAGGAGCCATTCCTGTCATTTAAACAAGTGGGGAACACCTGCTTAGTATATTATTCAATGGGGTGACTGACTTCAAAGTGGCAGAGGTTAGTGTTGCCTTGCTTCATCTAAACTTGTGGTGCTATAAATATCTTTCATTATGTCCACTTTGGGGAACAGGCTATATTGAGAAATGGTGAAAAATGCACTCGCACTTCTGAATCCAGCTCTGCACTGTACTGTTGCCAAGTCACAATTAACTATGTATGGTTGGGAATTAGAAACATTGCAGAATTGGGTCTTTCTAGAGTCAGAATATGGTTTTGATAGTTATAAAGATTACCATTGTCTTGCCATAGAACTGTGGTTCTATGAAGAACTCACGTCTTCTGCTTATTACTAAGCTCAGCTCAGTTACCAACAATGCTCTCAGGAGGCTTGCTCAAGCCTAGAGATCAGGTTGCAAGCCATGTATGGTGTGGAAAAATCATATCCAGGGACAGTAGCCAGTAAGAAGTGGAAGGTCATGGGGCCGTGGACAAGAGGTGGTCTTGGCACTCCTGCAGTTAGGAGAATCTGCCAGAGCAACGATGGACTTCAAGCAAGGCTGTGGCCGTTGGAACACAGCAGCAGGCTGGGCACTGGGAGGGACTCCACAGTTACTCTTCCTTTCATCCTCCAGCTCCCTGGTCAGCACCAATGAACATCTCCTGCAGGAGCTGAGCCGTGCACGGGCTCAACATAGAGCTGAGGTAGAGCAGATGCGCTGGAGCTTCCAGGAGTTTAAGAAGACTGCTGCCCTGTTCCCTCACCATGGCTCCCGACTTGGTGGCCGCCAGTCCTGCTAGCTGCTGCTGACCTGTGCTCGCCTCCATCAGTTATATAGCCCCATGGGTGTGTATCTGTCTGGATATCCTGCTGAGACTGTAATTACCTTAGGATCCTCAGACTGTGTTTGTGGTCTGAAGCTCAGGTTGCTTATGTGTCGTAATTGATACAGTCAACCCTGGGATTTTGTCATGTTTGAGACACTGTTGCTTTGTGATTACACATTCTGACACAAAGAACCTGCAGTACTTTTTCTTCCCAATGCATAAAAGTTGTGTATAATTAAAGTAAGTTTTCATGCGACAAGCAGTTCTTATTTAAATAACTAATATATTGTTATACTTAAAATGTTAACTTTCTGTGTGGCTCTATAAATTATAACTGATTTTCTCATTGAATTCATCTATAAAGCAAGTTACACATTGTAAGTGAGCAGGGAGAAATAAGTTCCAAGTTGTAATAAAAATGTTATTCTCACACTTACAGGTGTGGGAAACATTTTAAAAATCTGTTGTATGTTAGCATGTCATAGTAAAAGCAACAAAAAAGTCTCCCCACTTCCTACCTGCCCTTTTGCTTGCAATAACTCCTGAAAATAAATAGACTGTTAACCAAAAACCAGGGGAAGATTTCAATATACACTGCACAAAATGAAACCCAGATGACTAAATATGTGAAAACTGTTCATTAGAAAGACAGACATTTCCACTAGAAAACTCTTTCTAGAATAAGCCGGGTACACTGATGCTCTTATGCACTAGGGGAGCTGCTGAGACAGCTCTGGAGACAGCTTGGGATTGTCTAGGAAAGCTTTTGTGACTGTGGTTAAGGAGTTGAAGGAAACATAAAAGAAATAAAATCTTTCTAAGAAAAGATTGAATATCTGAGACTTTTTGAACATTGTGTTGATGTCAGAAAGTAACACTTGGACCAGGAGGGCTTCTGGTGGTAGAGTGCACCTCGAGTACAAGAGACTCGAGATTCCGTCTCCAGCCCTGAAGGGGAAATGACACCCAGGAGGAAGCTCTACATTTTTATGATTAGGAATGCTCACCTAGAAGTCTGTAAATTCCAAAAACTGGAGGGGGAAAAAAAAAACCCTGAAATTTAGAACACTCGTCCCAAGTGTGAATAAGGGAAATTGCCTGAGTCGTGATTTGGGGATTACATTTATAAACAGCTGCTTTCCTTTTTACTTTTTAATAGTGTTTCTGAAGAGAACTTTCAGACTTTATTCTGGTTCTGTGTATCAATCTTTTTATGATTTCTCATTCTGGGAACTACTTTTTAAAAAAGTTTTCCCTTTTGTGGTCATTGTGATAATTGTAAAGTAAATATTTGGCCTCTGTTGATCTCCAAACACAGTGCCTAGAATCTTTCCACTATGAAGGATAGTATCGTTGTATGCTAATAAGTTGTCTTCTGGCCAGCTCCAAGTAGCTTCAGGATGTGGCTGGCCACTGGAAAGATAAAGATGGATCAAGGCTTCAGTATCAGGCCAACCCCAAGCTCCAGAAGTGAAGGGGCTGGTGGTTAAATTGATCACCAGTGACCAGAGCTACTTAATGCCATAATAATAATATAATAATAATATGGTTTCCTCAAAAAGACAAGAGGACTGGGGTTAGAAAATATCTAAGGAGCTGAACAGCTGGAGGTTCCTGGAAGGTGGCACCCAGAGTTCTACACCTTCCCACACCTCTTCCATCTACATCTTCTGTAGGGACTTTATACTAAATCCCTTTGTACTTTCTAAGTTCTGAAAGCTGCTTAAGCAAATTAACTGACTCTAAAGAGGAAGTTGAAGGGACCACAGTTTTTAGCCAGTCAGAAACAAGAAAATGTGGACTTGATGTTATGGTCTGAAATTTGGGGGTAGTCTTGGCCCTCAACCTGTGAAATCTGATGCTTCTTCCAGGTGGATGGGGTCAATGGATTTCAGTTAGAGAATGACTAGCTTATGTCTGCTTCAGAACTGTTTGCTTGTTAGAGGACAGAAATCTTGCATGTTTTAAGGTCAGAAAAATCTGTGTTGACTGCTGTGGGGTATGCGAGTAATAAAAGGTTTTTCTGTCTTGAGTCATGAGTATATTCTGCTTATCTTCCAGAAGATTTGATAGTTTTGTCTATTTGGAGTTTTTAGATATATATTCTATCTAGAATGAATTTCTGTGCCTTTTATGAAGGCTAAGGGTCTAATGCCATTGTTCTCAGGAATATGCACAGTTGTCCTACCCCCAGGAGCCCCTGGAAACACCTGCATCTCCACTCTCAGCCTTTCCTAGACTGGTACTCTTTTAGGATACATCCTTCCATCTTATGTTCAGGATGTCTGTCTGGTTTTGATCTTTGCATTTCACATGTTGCTGAGTCCTGACTTCCTGAATGAGTAAATATAAATAAAATTCTACAACAGTATCTGACACTTAGTCAGCACTGTACATATCTTTGCTGCAATAACAGTGACAGGTCACAGTGGCTTACAATCCCTTTGTCCTTGCTTCAGCTGATCTGCACCTCCCATCACCTTTCCATTAAGGATAATGCGTTTATAATCTTCTATAATCTTTTCATCCTGACATTTGGTGGAGCTTGCTGGTAAAATCACTTGTGCCTAGAACTTATGGGTAGGTAGAGTTTTATGCATATTCAGTTTGATTGTTTTAAGATGTGCCAGAGCCTTTTCTCACCAACAACCCAGCCTCTCCTGGGTTGATTTTGGGCCATGTGACTAGTAATTAGAGGCAACAGTGTGTGAGGATCTGAGGTGTGTCCTGGCAGAACCAGGCAGAGAAAGAGCCAGCTTCTGTGGTCATTTCAGTAGTTGCCCTAAGGGACCTTGGTCTATGCCCCTCAAGGTTGAAAAGATTCCACCACCCCCACCCCTTGCATTGGCCTAGGTGGATTTTGTGTTCAAGATAGCAAGGGAGTTACAAGCCTGGACTTCGAGGCTTTGGGGACTTTCTGCTGTGTTCTGCAGCTCCTTACCCCAAGTCAGGAGTTGTACAGCTAGCTTTCTGTTTCCTTTTTTGTAAGGCATGTATGTCTGTGAATTAATCTATATTGCTTTAATTATCAGATTATTTTGGCATAACACAATCTTTTATTAGTGTTTTAATAATAACTTCATTATAGCTTCAATATTTGAAATTGTACCATTGTGCGGACATGTTATGAAACTTGGGCTTTAAATAAGATATCTGGGTAAGAAAGTAGCCTCTGGCCATTGGCTCTGCCTCAGCAGCCACACTACAGACATGCCAGTGAACACACAGGCCTGGTCTTCTCATCTTAAGCAAATCACGGAGGGTGAATTCTAGAGCATTCTGTTGGTTGTCTTGGACTTTGTCAGCTGTGTACTGGTGAACTGGCTTCCTGTCTGTCCTTCTTCTTGGTGTCACTCATGGCACTGCACGTTTTCTGAAATTAATGTATTTGGGATTGTTGTTTCATCAGTTTTTCCTGTTTTGTATTTCATTTTGTTCTGTCTGTTAAATTCATTCTGCCATCTCATTGTGTATGTTCTAGTCTGATTTTTTTTCCTGGCTCCTGTATTGCCATTTTTATTTGTTTTTGTTTGGTTGATTGGTGGTTGGTTTTTCTGGAGTTTTGTTTTGTTTTGAGACAAGGTCCTTACTTCGTAGCCTTGGCTGGCCTGGAACTTACCATGAAGATCAGGCTGGCCTGAAACTCACAGAGATCCTCTTGCCTCTGCCTCCTGAGAGCTGGGGTTAAAGGTGGGCGCCACCACTCCTGGCAACCTTTAGATTGTGTCAGCATCTCTACCCTGCTAATAAAGGAGCTGGTCAACACAAGGCCTGTGAGCACTAGCTTCTGTCCCCCTTTGGGTCTATGTGTGATTGCTCCCAAGTGTCTTAATGAAATATTTTTAGTTTCACAAAATCTTTGCATAGCTACTATTAATCTAAAGCTACTTGCCTGCATATATTCTTTGTTTTATTTATGTCAAAGACATTTCACTTGTGATCACTTTCTGCATTTAGAATATTTTATGTCTTCTGGGACATAAAAATTATTATATAATCTTAAAAATTTATTACATAGTCTTTGAAAAACTTTTCCCCCTCTTGAGCAGCAACCTCACTGGACCGGTATTTGAGGTTGACCTTAATTTTGCTCATCAGCTTGATGCTGTGCCTGCCTTTGGAGTGCTGGTTGTGATGCAGTTTATGACCTTGAATCTGACAGGTGGCTGGCGTACCTGCTCCTTCAAGCCTTGCCTGAGCCAGGAAGCAGGGAGCCTCTGAATAAAAGTGGCATGAGTCTCTGCTGGTGAGCTCTGAGGCAGGAAAGACTCTCGGCACCTCCGTGTTGGTATCCAAGTATCAAGGCCCTGTGACCCGGGGATGTGATGGCTAGGATAGACAACATGTACTTGAGGAAAATAGAAATCCACATTTTAACACCTTTATTCATCACTTTACCAACTTGACACACAATGTTAATAACAGCAAACACAATGAACGAAATGTTGATAGACACCACGAGCTGTTTCACTAAAGCAATATGAGCCAGGCCATGATGATAAGTCCAACAGGTGACCAGGTGCCTTGCACTCTACAGGAGGGACACCCTGACCTGCAGACATTGAGCAAGTACGGTTTAGATGTCAGCATCAGTGCCTTTCTGAGCCAGAACACCCATGACATCAACATTGCCCATCACACTGATAAAGTGATACATTCCATATTCCCTAACATTAATAAAATAGTGTAAAAATATAGATCACATATATATAAACTTAATTCCCTTTCTTGAAAAAACTTAGTACAAACTAGTAGTAGTAGCATATTATTCCTTTCAAGTTTAAGTTGTACGGGCTTCCTTTGTGTTTGGCTTGGTTTAGTTTAAGAGGTCTAAAGGAAGATATAATTTAAGTGTCCCAAGATGGCCACACCCCTGAACCATAAAGTTCAGAATAATCAGTAGTATGTTGGTGGAGAAGAGCAGTTTGGCTCAATGCTGGAAGGATATTCTGTCTACTGATGTCTTCACAGTACAGCTAAATTGTCACTTGTCACCCTTGCCGTATTTAACAGGTGTTGGCCGAGCTTCCCCATGTGCCCATGCAGCCAGGTAGTATACAAGTCTTCAGAGAGAGAGAACCAGGCAGGCAGGCAGTTTTCCCTGAAAAGGGACAGGTGTCTGTGCCATGGCATTTGTCTCAGTCCTCCCAGCTCCAGTTGTAATGCCAAAGCAGCTATAGAACAGTATGTAAACACATGGGTACAGCTATGTGCCAGTAAAACTATTCATTAAAACAGGCAACCGAAGCAGCCCACGGCCTCTGAAGTGGGAAGATTTAGTCTTGGCCTAGGGCAGACACCTGTCATCTCTCTGGGACAGACTGCAGAGAAGTGGCAGAAGCTGCTGTGGGGTCCATTTCAAAACTATCTCCATCTGTGATAATGTCCATATGCCCCGGTGTAAGATAAGATACTGAAAGGTGTAAAAATACTCCAGTATAAATAGAGGTCTTTCAGCAATATTTAAACATGTAATCGGAACTTTGATTTTGGTAAAGCATTCCCACTAACTACTTGCTTATCTTAATAGCATTAAATAGAAATAAATAAGTATTCTGCTAGAGCCATTGTTCTCAAACACCCTCCTACCTGCCTTCCTTCCCTGATACTTAAGACACCATCTGTCTTCTTCATGCAACCTGTCCCTTTCTCCTGAATGTCACCTCCAACAGAACATGTCCCTGTATATGACCCCCCCTACAGAGCATGTTCCCGCATGACACCCCCAACAGAACATGGCTCTGTCACTCCAACCCACATCCCTGAGTGCTGCCCTTGACAGAACCTGTACTCATTTTCTTGCTGTCACACCTTGAGAGAACCGGTCTCTGTCTCGAGTGTCTTCCCATGATGGAAGGTATCTTTTGTCTCCAGGGTATCAGCTCACAACAGAGTATGTCTCTGTCTTCTGGGTGTCCCCTCCAGAGAAAAATGTCATCTCCTGAGTATCATCCCCTGAGAGAACCTGTCCCTGTCTCCTATGTGTCTGTCACCTAATAGCACATGGCCCTGGGTCTTGGTTTGCATGCTGTGCAGTGTTTTGTTTTTTCACAGATAGACATCAAATTCTATTTATCCATGATTAGTAAAAGCTAATTGGTATGGCATAAAACATGCAACAGAGACAAACATCCTACCTGTGTGTTCAAATCAGAAACTGAGGAAAATGCACATATGCTTTGTGCAGCAAAGCTGGAGTCCAGTCAGTTTCTATGGTGAGAGGATACACAGACACCACAACGAATTCCATAGATGCTTTAAACTGACAGTATGGAGACACTAAGTCTTCATGATCTAATTGTTACTACCCCTTCCTTGCCAGATGACATATATCTAGAGAGATGGTGTATTTTCAGAGTTAAACTCAACACTGACTAAAGAAAGGTGCTGTGTGAGGAAACTGGGGGTAAGAGGGATCACGGTGCAGACCACTTGTCTGACATAGTTCTGAGTGCTGATGAGGGACTACCTGGGAGAATCTAAGACTGTCCCTCAGGAGCCCAGGGTGCTCACGTTCTATGCTAGGACAGTGAGGACCAGCAAGGCAAAGTGACCCAGTTTTCATTGAGAAAATCCAACTTGTGTCAGAGCAATCAGAAAAGACTTCTGAAGCTTCTAACCTCTTCCGCTGAGGATCTCACCTGTTGGTGCTGAGATGGCAATCCGGGCCCTCTGCTGTCCAGACTCTATACGGGCTTGCCACTCTGAGCCGTTCTCTGAGCACATGGGAGAGGTGGCCAGTTTATAATAAAGCTTCCCCATGCAGCTGGTGGTCCTGTGAAGATGGGAGCTTGCATTGTTTCCTACTAACTAACCCTGGACTTGATCTGGATCTTCATCTGAACATCATTCTGGCATCTTGGCCCTTTGAACAGGAGACTGTGTCCAGGGTCCTCAGACTACTATAGGGTCAGGAAAATATATGAGCCGCTGCATGGTGTGGGGACCTCAGACACCACCCTAACCTGTGCCTCTGCCCTGGCCCATATGCAATCACCTCCCGATGGATTTGTGTGTGTTCCATTTCACTCCGCTATGATGACGGCAACTGGACTGTTCACAGGCAGTAGAAAAGAACAGCATCCTCAGATGAAACTGCCAGCTGCTGAGGACTAGGAGTTCTGGGGGAAGGTGTGAGAAGTGCCAGGTGGCCTTTTGTTTCCCCAGATCAGCGAGGTAAGATCCCAGAAGGGAGGCTCCACTACTTGGTTTTCAATGCCAGATGCCACAAACTCCCAGAACCTCAAGAGGAAGCTGGCTGCTCTACCATCCCCATCCTCCAGTTGCGGCTGTGTCAAGGGGTTTGATAAGCTTGGACCTTCTACGGCCTGCTCTCTGGGAGGTCTGGTATTGAGGCCCCTGCTTTTCTCTCTTAAGCTAGTAGGCAGCCTCCCATGGTTCTGCAGCAGTGGCTAGGCATGCTCTCTGGGCCCCAGAGAGGTGTATAAAGAAACGCTAACAGATGCTGTAAAATTTCTTAGGCTTGATTCTGGTGTCCAGTGCCCTGTACTTGTACTTGAGAGAAAAGTTAGGGAAACTGAACCCAGAGGAGGCTTCATAGAGCTGAAGACATACCTTTGAGCAAAGCATAAAAGCTCCCATCTCACACCTGTGGAATGACTACCTGGGCCTGGTCTGGACCAAGTATCTCAGCATCATGAGTGTCCCAACCTGGTGATGGGACAGGGCAAGGAAAAAGTAATGGCAGTTGATGTTCTGGGTCTCCCTGGACCAACTCTTGAGACCAAGCACATTCTCTTGTCATTTCTTAGAACAGCACTGAAGAAACTTGTGGCTTCACACTCCCAAGTCATTCCCCTGGTCACGCAGGGAGCTCCAAGCTCCTGTTGTGCCTTGGCCACCCTCAGCACAGATTTGGTTGATGAGTCTGTGTACGTGTGTGTGATGTGACCTGTTCCCCGCACATACTGGCACAACTACCAGGAAATCTCAGTCATGTCCTCTGGTCAGGAAAAATTAAGGGGCCTATTTAGGATTACTCTATGCAGTTGGTTAGTTCCTTAGCTCCTGTTGCCCTAGAAGTGTCTAGATAAGCTCAGTGTGAGTTCTGATGTCTGCACTGCTCATCCTCATACCTGCCAGCTCCCCAAACACCCCTTTTACCTGTAGAGCAAGTGTCCAGTGTGGTATGATCCCGGGAGACAATTTGAAAATAGCAGTACATTTCCCAGCTGCCGACAGGGCAGGTTTGTTAGGAAAGGACAATGAATCGTGGCCCAAACCTGGGGTCTGAAAGAGAAATGTCAAAGCACCCAGCAGGAGGAGGTCTGGGCGCTGCCCCCACCATTGCCTTAGTGGAGGTGCATTTTGAGTTCTGCCCAGTTGAACAGAGGAATGTAATGAAGTGCAATGGGTGTAAGTCCTGGGTCTGGCGCCCGCAGTGTCCAGAGCTTTGGCCTGTAAGGCTACTTGCCCCCCTGCACCTTCTGGTCATAGGTTCCCGCGTGCTTGTAGCCAGGCACATAGCCTGACTCATCCACCAGGTCCACACGGCCAGCTTTGCCCTTGCCCTTTCCTGATTGGTCAAAGCGCTCTTTGTGGGAGCCTGT
This sequence comes from Cricetomys ansorgei, assembly GCA_026225945.1. Taxonomy (NCBI): domain Eukaryota; kingdom Metazoa; phylum Chordata; class Mammalia; order Rodentia; family Nesomyidae; genus Cricetomys; species Cricetomys ansorgei. The sequence goes on along the minus strand of JAMJFZ010000239.1, from coordinate 5,472,199 downwards.
GAACTTGGTCGTGTCTGTGAGCCTTGACACCGTGGGTGAGGACACCGCTTTCTGAAAGAGAATAGAAAAGGGTGTTACCACAAGCCCAGTGAGGGAGCTAGGTAAAGACTGCCACCATCTGTGGCAGCATTTCAGTGGGAGGTGGCAGGGGCTGGAGGGGGGTTGGCAAGGAGCGTGAACCTACTAGGCCACGCGTCCAGACAAGGGGTTACCTCTCCCGGTTCCGGGTTAGTTCCAGATTTATGGAACCTGCAAGCTTACCAATTTTCTAAATCTATCCAGTTGTGACCTTCAGGTGCTGCTGGGCTATGGTCCCCACAAGGGCAGGTATAATCAGGAGCACTAAGCCCACCCATGCCTCAAGCCCCTCACCGTGACGCCAGAGATGACGGGCGTTCGTCCCTCAATGAGTCGGTGCACCTCACGCACAGCCTCCTCGCTGCTCTTATCCTTGAACCGCTTCTTGGCCAGCTCCTCCAGCGCCTCCTGGAACTGCTCAAAGGTGATGGTCCTGCAGGACTTCCCTCTGTGGGTGACAGGCCTTGTAAGTCCTCAGCAGAGGTCCTCTGGAACCAACTGCAGGTGTATCCCGTCCCTTCCTGCACTCTACAGTGACCCCTACTGGTCAGAGTCTAAAGTGACCAGCAACTGACAAGAGCATGGAAAGACCGAAGGAAACATATCCTAGAACTGCTGAGTATGGACATTTCTGTCTGTTTCACAGTAGGCAGTGGGGTCTCCCTTGGGTGGGAGGGCAGAGGGAAAATCAGGGAAGAAGAGTTTTTCATCTCTTCCAGGAACACCCTAGTCAATCAAGGAGCAGGAGGGAGCCCAGGCCTAAAGCAGGATCAGAAGGGACCCAGAAGGGGCCTAAGGCCATGGCTATCAAAGTGGGCAAGATTAGGAGGAGCCACATCACCTGCCCTGATCAGGATCCTAAGTGTGAGCAGTGCAGAGCAGCCTGGTCAGCAGGTTGGCTTGAGACAGGAGCCCTCATCCACCCTGTGCACCTGGCCACCAGAGGGCATCCTGCCATTTCACAGAGTCCTCCCTCTAAAGGCTCAACTTGGCATTCACCCCCAACCAATCCTAATTAGTGACGTTTGCGGGGTTTTGACATGATGTAGATGAGGCACACATCTGCAAGTCCTGCATGTCGCCAGGCAGTTTTAGAGAAATGGCCTGAGATAAGCTGCCTGTTACGGCCAGGCAGGCCACTGACACCCAGCTACAGAGCACCAAGAGTTCAGGACTTCGAAACAGCAGACTGGACAAAATCCCAGCGGGGCTTTTATGGCTGTCTATCAGCACAGGGTCCAGAGCAGCCACGAGTTTAAGAAAGCAAAAAGTTGGAGGCCTGAGACTACACTCTTCCAAGACACCTTGAAAAGCCTCATGAAGGAATATGAGAGATACTAACAAGGTCCGAGATATAAAGATCAGCGTGTCTGGAGTCCAGAAATGCCCACACTGGCACCTGACTTGACTAAAGTCAAGGAGAAAGAACCATTTCAAAAAACAGCTGGAACAACTGCTACTTCTGCAAAATAAACTAACTGCAGCTCACACCACGGGTGGGGCTTACTAGGAGCATGACGCCAGAACCAACTTTCTCAGGTGTATCTGGGAGATTACCAAGGTGACCTTAGGGTAGGTAGGGTTTTCTTAGAAATGATGCCAAATCATCACATTCAATATAAAAGCGGGCAGACTGGACTTCAGAATACTTGAAAACATGTTCTTTCAAAGAGAAAGAAATAGCACGGAGCTGCGGAAAATACTTGGAGCACACGAACTTGAAAAGGGGCTTGTATCTGAAATATGCAAAGAACTTAACATTAAGAAAAAAAATTCAGGCTGGATGGTGGTGGTGCACGCCTTTAATCCTGAGTTTGAGGCCAGCCTAGTCTACAAAGTGAGTTCCAGAACATCCAGAGTTACAGGAAAATCCCATCTTGGGGGAAAAAAAGAAAGAAAAATATTTCAAGTGGGCCAAGAATTTGGACCAGATACCTCGCCAAAGAAAACCACTGATGGTGAACCGGCACACACAGGAAGTTACCCACGGGAACAGCAGAAAAAACAAAGGGAACTCCTGCATGCTGAGGAGGACAGACCATAAGCCAGTCTTCCCGATGGGGCAGGCTGCTTCAAGAGAAGTGACAACTTGAGCTCATATTAAACCCATTTGTACGGATTTCCTTCAGTCATTCAAACCTGAAAACCACTCAAATGGCATTTAGCAGTGGCCAGCTAAGCGTTCTGTGGACAGCATTGTGAGGGTACACCAATGCCAACACAATAACACAGTGGACCCCCATGGCTGGGCAAAGGAACCAGACATGAAGATACTACTGTTCCCACACATCCTGAATTTTTACTGGTACCTGTAAGAGTCTCACACTTTACACATGTCCTGAACACATAGGGCATTCTAACCAAACACCCAGTGGCCAGGAAAGCTGAACCAAACATCCTTTGAGAAATGCACAGGGCCCCATACTGGAAGACACTCCTCAGGAGATTAGGGAAGCCACTGAGGCATTGCACTTGGATCAAGAATACAGTAGAGGAGCTAGAGCCCCACAGTGGGACTGTGGTCCTACGACATTGTAGAACTAATGATAGGGGTGATCGGGGTATGGAGGCTCAGTAGATGCCTAGTGTCTTAGAGGGAGGGTTCTAGTCTTTCAGTACTCTCAGCCCCAGCACTCACCAGCTACCTTTGAGATACTGGGTGATCCAGGGCACTGGAGCAGCTTGGCCTCACAATCCAGTGGTGCCTGGAGCTGACAGCTTTTCCCTCTCTCCTGGGGCATAGGGGCATGTGTTGATCTAAGTCCCCTCGGGCTGCTCTGTTTGTTCTGGGATGTCAAAGGCGCTCTTGTCTCATAGTCCCAACCCTTCCTGGGCTGACATGAGGATGCCAGGCCTAACGGCCAGCCTGGCAACCCTCTGCTGGGGCATACAGCCCTTTCTGCCCAGCCTCAGCACCAGGCACCACCAGCATGAGTCACTGGGGGATGGGGTAACTGGAGGGGTTCCCTCATCACAAGCCACATTCAGATAGAGCTGGATGCATGCTCCACTGGTACTAAGAATTCCTTTCTGGCCTGCATGCCCACAGTCTCACTCTGTTGTTGGGAGAGGGAGCCTCTGTCTTGGAGTCCCAACTCACAAGGAACTCTTCCCAGGAGACCAGAGCACTTCTTGAAGCAGAAGCCCCAACTACTTTTGGGAAGACAATGATCATTTCTTCCTCGGAGATGTAAAAACCTCTGCAAGTTTCTACACAGTGAGCCTATATCTAGAGCTCTCAGGACTGAGGGGTCTTCCTAGGGCTTCGCCTTCCTTACCTTTGGTTCCCAAGCTGTCCAAAGCTGGCCTACAAGTGGGTATCTGCTCACATGCACTCCAGGAGTCTGAGATTGCTTCCCAGGCCCTGTCCCTATATATTCAGGGTAACTGCTCAGTGTCTTGGGAACCCTGAGACATAGCTAGGGGGATCAGGACCCATCATGGGGCAGCAGAGCCCTCTGAGGAAGGTCCATAGTATTGGTCCATGGCCAATCCCACAAACACTACCACTCCCCACCTCAGCTTGGGCTGAGCCTCTAGTCCAGTCTATTCGGCACCTTTGTGAAGGGGTCCCAGTCAAGGCTTGGGCCATCAGAAAACTCTTGAGTGGTAAAGGAGTGGGGCACACAGGACGACAAGACGAGGCTGCCTGTGCTTCCTAGTTCCTGGGATTCGATGAAGCTGTTGCTTCTGAAGCAACTACCACAGCATCTTTGTCATTCAGACACTGTGCAAGCAGAGAGAGAAGGCACTGCTGAGGAGTGGATGCTGTATGCTATACCTATGGTGGTCAGAGAGCAGCTAAAGGACCTGGAATGGATCCCTGGGTAGTGAAGAACTGAAGACCAGACTTCTGCCTTTCAGGGATGCTGCCTCTTAGGTCCTTCTGGAAGCTTTCTTTAGAAACCATACAGGAGCTAACTTGAGCCTGCTGGACCACAGAGCAGCCTTAGCTGGCATGAGCTGCAAGTTGCCCCGGCTACCAGTGTCTCTGACTCTGTGTCCAAGGGAGATGCAGAAGTCTGATCATCTCTTCAGGTGTCAGTCTCTTGTTCCATCCTCCAGGGCTCTCCTGTGCCCATTGACTGCCACCCATCTACCCCAGGACCCAGCCCTGTGCCAAAGACAATGCCATTGCTGCTGAAAGGCTAAGCCTGTCAGTTCTCTGTACCCTCACAAGGTCACTGGACTTAAGAAATCCCTTGGGAGTAGGCCATGTGCTCTCTGGATGTCAGTCAGCCACAAAGACTCATCAGAAGCCAAGCGGCAACACCACTGTGGCCCTGCTCTGGGAACATTCCAGATGTCTATTTGTGAACAGTCACCAGCTTGCCTAGAGGGAGCATCTGTGGCATGCAGCATTGCTACTTCCTCTTTTGAGAACAAATAATCTTTAAAGGTCCTTCTCACTTGTCATTTTGTATTTTCCAAGGGGCCTGAGGTTGCAGGATAAACACTGTCCGGGTGATCCCAAATAGGCACCACATCTGTCCATCCCCACCTCCTCACGACTCTGGTCTGGAATGAGTAGGGGTAAGCCATGAGAACAGATGTGCCTGCCGCTGTTCAGACGAGTTATGGATGTTCATGGAAGTTCATTCTCTTACACATCCTGCACGCACTTCCCAAGGCAAGGTGGAGGAGCCCAGGAGCAGGAAGACACCTATCATCACAATGCCCTGATCCTTACTTGGTTATTTCAAACTCACCAGAGAAATTGAAGCCTGGGCCACATTGCCACAGGGGCCACTAGCTCAATGACTATGAGATGAAAAAGCTCCACACATTCCATCTATCCCTCAACAGAGGTCAAGATCCTGAGTTTCCCAGCAGGCTTCTGAGGGGTCACTCTGCACTGCCATATGTAGCCACTAGAGGGCCACACAGCAGTAAGACTAGCAGCATGGCTTCAAACACTGAGACACCTGAAGACTACTAGGAAGCATTATGCATGCTGGATCTTGCTCCATTCAAGGCCTGCAGGGTCAGGCCACTGTATCCTGGAGCATGTGACTGTTAGCTTTACCCAAGACCCAGGAAGCAGAGCTCAAAGGAGGAGCTCCAGGGACATGCATGCCATTGGTGAGTAGAACTGGGTGGGCCCCACAGCCAGAAACAGTCTGCCTCCAAGGGTCCTTATATGTCCAGGGTCCTTGACATCTGGATATATGGATGTGTGGTACACACAGAAGAACCCTATCCTTCCCATGAGTTCCCAAAACTCTGGCCAGGACTCTCCGGACCTGGGGCTTGTTCCTAGGAGTAGTGGGCTACATTAGCCCAAGTGGCTGTTATGCTGAGCCCCCTTGGCAGCATACAGACTTCAGAAGAATCCCATCAGCCTTGCTGACTAGCTGTGGCATGCAAGGAACACCAAGTGGCTCATATACTCAGGAGCGACTGACAAATCCTCAGTCTAGACAAATCTAGACCATACTTTCTACATGCAGGGACTGGCTTTGCTTCCTACTGACCTGTATCTAGACATGATGGACACCCAGCTCTGACGCTCCAGCCAAGTTACTTTTTGACTCTGCACAGCATTGGCAAGAAGCAGTGCATTTACTCTGGAGGGTACCCAGCACCCAATCCAGACCCAAGGAGGCTAAAGATCTCTGGGCCTTCACCTGGAAGATCACCTGGAAATACGGTGGTCAAAGTAAGGAGGCAGTAGGTAAGCCCAGCCCAACCCTGAGGCTCCTACACCTCCTCTTTCACAAGCATATGCATGTACACACACACACTCGGGCACAGAGACCCATTGCAGACAGTCACACACACAGACACAATGCCCAGAGCCCCCGGGTGTTCCTCAAGCTGCACCACGCTGGCCTGGCTTCAGCGTCAGACCCCCACCTTCTGGACACTGGCCAAGCCAAGCCTTGGTGTAGACTGGAGAGTCTACGTTAACAGTAGTCTACAATAAAACTTGGTATAGCGCTTCAAGAAATTTGTTTAAAATTTAACACATAGTAACATCAAAACAAACAAGCGCTGCCATGGCGACAGGGACCTAAACAAAGGCTGCAGATACCCCAGCTGGCGCCACGCCTGCAGAGCCATGGCAACCTGCCCCAAAACAGAAATAGTTGAACTTTTTCTTTCTCAAGTCCTGTCAGAGTCAGCAACTTCCTGGAGGTACCTAAGCAATTTCCTCCCAGGCTCCAAACTCCCGTAGGAGGCAAAGGCCTCTGCAGCTGCCATTGCAGCCCCTCCAGGGACTACAACCACCTAGCCCCCAATACAAACAGTGCTACCACAGCCACAGCCCTCCCAGAAATCTCAATCCCAGCGTTCTCCAGCTTTTCTCTCGGGTCCCCTTCAGCATTCTCTACCACCCTGGTACTCGGGATACTGCCCCCCCTACACGCAAGGACAAAATGAGTCTGAGTCTCCTGTTCACACATGCCTGTGAGGTGAGGCTCTTCCTGCAGAACAGAAGTGTCCCAAGTGGGACATAGGTCATAAGGAACCTCAGCGGAGTCCAGACAGGCTCTGAGAGGGAAGGGGAGTTCAAAGGTGAAGAGATGGAAGCCCCTAAGCATCTTAAGGGTTCAGGTCTGTAGCCAAAAGGAACATCAGAGTTTCTGGATCTCTACTTAGTGCAGGTTCCTCACCTGGGCTTCCACAGCCACTCAACTAGACACCTGCCCCACAGGGTGTACCCACAGTGTCAGCAAGTACAGCCTGCATTGGGGTACAGCGCCAACAGTCCGTGTTCCTACACTTGCTCTCTAGGACCTAGACGTGCAAGGCAGGGATGCTCCAAGGTTCCCAGGCAGCTCGGAGTCTACAGTGAGGAATGGTCATGTTCTAGAGTCAGGGATTAAGTGTCTGAGCACCTGCAGTTCTGCGTTCTGGGAACAGTGATGGAGATCTGTCAGGCATTCCCTTCGCATGGCTCACACATGTGGGTCTAGTGTCCCCCATGGCGCGAAGAACATGTAGGGTTAGAATTCTCAGTCCTCTATGGCCCTCATCATCCAAAAGACCCTTGACCAAATAGTACCATCCCCTGAGAGACTGTAAAAACACAAGTTCAGCGTGAGGGTAGGGTGCACACAACAGCTGGAAGGTAGCCTCCTTCAGAAAACAAAAACAAAAAAAACAAAAAACTGGAGAAGTTGACTGACTCTCTGGGCAGGCCACTTCTTCCTACCTCCCAACCATTCCTTCTAGAAGCTTCCTCATAGAAACCAGTCTTTAAGTCTCCTCGTTCTTGAGTTAGCTCTTGATGATTCTGAATACTGGGATTACTGAGAACACAGCGTCGTGAGGAACAGATCTAAAGAGAAGAGCATGATGACCTCACTGGCCTTGCTCAAAAGTCATCCTGTATGCTCCCTGTGTAGGAACAGCTTCCAGGGCTTCTGGTAAGCTCAGGGTTGGGTCTGTAAGGTACATCTGCTGGTGGAGAAGGAACACGAGGAGAGAGAAGGTGAGGAGCTAGCCAAGTTCATTTGCCAGCTTAGACACAGGCGCTGAGCTCCAAAAAACAAGAAGCTTTAACTGTATGCACATGGGAGACACAGCTAACCGAATTTTTCTAGGTCTTAGCCTTGTGGGGTATGTCCACTGGCCTAATAGGAGCTCTTGGCACCAGGATGGGAGCAATGGCTCTAGCGCTGATCATTTTTGCAGCATGGGTCAGTGCCCTCATTCATGGCTGGCCAACCTACCAGAGCAGCTTTGATTACCAGAACTGCCCTTGCCTATGACTGCCCAGTGGAACTCACAAGACCAGTTTCTATGAAAAATCTGCATATTACCCAGCAGGTAAAAGCTAGGACAGGGCATGTGAGCAGCACAGTGAGCTCCACCAAACCCAGGAAAGCTGCCCACAGGCAAGGCATGGTGGTGTCAGCACCCAAATTCAGGGACAGTCGCTTGGGTAAAATTTAAAGGGTCCCAGAGACTATAAGCATGAATATCTCCAGATCTTCTATGAAGGAGCAGCTGCAGGCTGAAAGACAGCTTGCTGCATGCATATGCCTGGATCCTTATAACCTGTTCTATACTTTGTAGACTCCTCATGGTTCCCTATCTCCAATGACTACACTGTCCTACTTAGGGACTCGAGGGAAAGAACCTTCTCCTGACCCTTCGCCTTGGGTCCTTCCTATAAAATCAATAGAATAAGTACACGATGCTCAGCAATCCCTCTTCTGTGGGGACACATAGAGGTCAGTGCTACCCAACATCATTGCACACAGATAAAGCTGTGGAGAAAGAAGTGTTAAGTGAAGCACAAGGATCACAGTCTAGAAGTAAAGAGGATCCCTGGCCAAGTGCTTTCCAGAGCCTGGGGGTGACTGGAAAAATATTAACACAATGAGGCCTGGCCAGAATAGAGGGGAGGGCTTTCACAGTGGACATCACAATAACATAATCACACACATCTGAGCCACTGGCTGTACTCTCCTCTCACATCCTGACCCACAATAACTGGACTTCAGACCAAGGTAGGCTGAGACATCATAGGAACAGGGTCTCAGATGGATGATAGAGGGGCGAGGCTCACTACATACACAGAGCTGCTTTCAGAGGTTGAGGCTACATGGAGTATCTCTTCTCCAGCTTCCCATTGGAGTTGGAAGCTATAAGGAGACAGAGCAAACAGAATGGACCAGCTCAGACTCCTCTTGGAGTTCCCTGGAGTCAACAGAGTCTGGAGAGGGTCAGGATGCAGGGCTCTTCTGGGACAAGTTTCTCACCTTTTTCAGTACAACACTCAAATCTAAGATGCCCCAGGCTCACTCTCGTGTACTATGTACAATAGGAAGTTCCCCAGGGAGCATGGGCTTGACATTTTCTTGCTTTGCAGAGGTCTCACACTCCCGGTACACAGTGAGGTTGATGTCAGCATTGGGATGTGTGGAGACAGCGAGGCTCTGGCTCAGTAATCTCCTCAGAGTCCCTTCCTAGGGGACAGGACCTGGAAAATTCTGGGTCAGCCTTCTGTCATCTCCCTCAATAAGGGTCTGGAAGAAGCTGCAGCTGGCTTCAGTTGGAACAGGAAGATGCCAATATCCTAAGTCCCCTAGTCGTTGTGCTCTGCATCTGGTAATCTGGTTTATTCTACCTCTTCCCATTGGGACACATGCTAAATCTCTCCACTCTCCCAAGAATGCTTAAATTCCCGGCATGAGATATTTGTTGGAGTTCTCGGGAGCCATCTGCCAGACTACCTCTACCCTTCTGCCTGTTGTCCAAAGACCCCTCCAGGCACCAGTACCCAACCTGGAAGCAGGAAGGCCTTACTATACCTGGGGAACACCAACAATTCCATAAACAAAGTGGTAGTTGGCAACCACAGTTATGAAGATACCACATCACCCACCCAAAGCCAGAGAAGGAAGTGATGCTCAGCTAGTAGCACCCACAGAGATCAACCACGGAACCTGGCAGCACACAGATGTCTGACAACACAGAGATTCTGTGCCCATTTCTTAACTTCAAGTCTTCAGAATCTGCAAACAAGATACTTCAGACCCTTGCAGCTACTAAAATGAGTTGTGCATGACACTTACTTGATCTTGCTGAAGACAATGTCCACGTCAGTGACAGTCACATTCTTCCCATCAATCACGTGGCAGTCCTTACACAGTTTCGACCAGTTCTTGCCATGCATCTCCTTCCCTGTTGCCCTGGTGTCCCCATGTACTGCAAACCGCCGGAAGGCCTCCTCCAGGGCACTGAGCTCAGGGGCTGCAGCCGCCCCTTCATTGGCACCCTCCGACTCCAGCGACAACCTCTTAGCAGCCTTGTCTCTGGCTGGATCTCCTGGGGACTTGGGTGGTGTCTTGTTGGCAGCTTTGGCAGGCTTGGCCTTGCTGTCAGCCATGTCGCTGGGGAAGAAGGAAAAGAAAGGTGTCATTCTGCTTCTCACAGGCCATCTGTGTTCCTGGTTCTAGCTGCGATATGTGGTGTCAGGCAACAATCGACGGCAAGAGCTGAACAGGAGTACCCTCTCTGAGGGCTGGGACCTAAATGCGTAGCTTGGAGCTAAATGCCAGCAGGATAGTGTTGGTCCAACTGCTGGACCTGCACCAGCCCTGCAAGCCTGACACCTACAAGCTCTGGGTAAAGGAGACAGGGTCTGACTCAGCAACAGTGTGTTCTACCTTGAACCCAACAGCTGTATTTCCGATGCCTCTTCCCTGGACCTCACTTACTATGGGTGAATGCCCGGAGAGATTCCTAGGATCTATAAAATGATGCCATCTTTAGAATTCAGGCCAGTCATGCCATGCTTACTGTCCTTCAGATGTGAGCCTTCTGATTAAAGACTGAGCCATACCCAGGGATGGTAAGTGACCCTGGAGACATACAATAAGGGCTTGCCCCAGGATCCTAGAACATGCAGTTAGGCCTTGGGATCAGAGGAGGGGACCCATGGGGAAGCCCGAAGTATACCCATACATACTCCTTGAGTTTTGTGATTCTCCAAGCAGGCAGACATCCCCGAGGACTAAGAAGACTGAGGAGGTGGTTCTACTTCCCAGCAAGACTCAGGAACACCAGGATATGCAGAAGGCCCCACCATGGCCATTGTTCCAGCAAGGGCAGGCACATGGTATTTCCAACCCCAGGGAGCAGGGATGATGAGCTCACCTTAGCATCTCTCTGGGAACTGAGCGCTTAACAGCTCAGTGCAAGGAGAGGAACTTCTGGTAGAGGCACACACCATTGACCCTAGGAGGGTCAGTAACAAAGTTGCCTCCAGGCTGAAATGTGCAGGCCCTCTCCAGACCGGAGATCTCAATGCCAATGTGGCCAAGGCACGCCTTTATCGCTAAGTGGTGTGAAGTGTGGCCTCTGCTGAATTTACAATGGTATGAGTTCCATAAACAGCTAGAATAGCACAGTTGTTATAACAGCCACAAGGGCCACGTCCCTTCCTGTCCATTCTCCTTCGAAATGGTAATAAAAGCAGAACAAGAAAATCGAGCCTCCTTGGTGAGAACTCTTCCTAAGGCACCCCAATTCACCTCAAAATGGGGCTTCTTAGAGGCCAAAACAGGGCAGATGAGGACAGCAAGTTTAAATGGGAAGCTATAGAGGAATGTGAAGCCCAGGATTCCCTGAATCGCCACAAGACCTGACTCGTGGTGAATCAACTCCACGCACCTGGTAGGTTATCTGAGCTTCTGCCCCGGGCCCTCACAGGACACCGAAACAGGAGATCGCTCTGCCCTTCTGAGGACTGCAGGACACTAAAGCAGGTCAGAGCACGGTAAGTAGCAAATTCAAAACAACAAAAGAAGACCTGTGAGCAAAGTGGCAACATGGGAATGGCACATCAGGACAGCGAGGGCATATGCCGCACATTGCCGTGGTCACTCCTCATCGGACAGGTGCCAACTGTCTTCTGTCCAGGTTCCCACGGCACACTATTCCCACAAGATAGCGGCCAGGTCCTAGGATGTGGATGGGCCTCATGGGAAGGAACCAGAGGCATGGGGTAGGGCATGGCCCTCACTTGTAGCCCCGCCACCGCTCATCTGCTGTGGGAGGAAGGTTTCTGGGCAAGGCTCCTACTCCCATCCAGGGGATCGGGGATTTCAGAGGGAGATCAGAAGGCTCGCTAATGTCTGTGACACTCGAGGGAAATGAGTGTTCATCATCATTCAGAGTCAGGGCAGCAGTGCAGGCTGGAAGGTTTCTGCACAAAGGAACCAACAGGAGGTTTAAGTAACAGCCAAGTTACTGCTAGTCTGGAAAGCAGAACCTGTCTCAACTCAACCCTGGAATAAGTCAGCCTGGAGCTTTTTTGGACCCTGTAGCAGAGCAGCTGACATCTATGGCTTCACTGAGCAGCTGATAGCATGGCCACACTGTTTTAAAGCCTCAGTGCCAAGATTTTGCAGTAGGATCAGCCCAATATGGGACCTACATAACAGCCACTGAAAGGGTACCAGCAACACACTTGCCCAAAGAATTGGCTGCAGCAGGAGGATTGAGACTGTTCCCTAAGTGGTGCTCAGGATGCACCTTGGGGACTGTAGTTAGGCCTCCAGACTCTGCTTCTAGCTTCGCTTTGTTTTACCCTGAACATGCATTACCTTCAGAGCACATCATAAAGAGTTTTCAAAATAAAAGTCACAGTGGGTTCTGTCCTCACTGTGTCTGTACAGAGACCACTAGACTATCGCTTGTTCTGGGAAAGAAGGAGAAGGCGCGATGTACTATCCGAGCACCCCCAGGAGCAGGCTGTGAGGACCCAGGCCTCTTATCCACAGGCTCTCTTTTCTAGAGTACACTGCTCCCTTAACTCATGATGACAGCAGTGAGAACAAATTGAGGCTGAAGAGAATGGAGACTACACCCAAGGTATCCTGGAATGTGGGGGTACCTATAGGCCTAGTTCTCTCCTTCCCTCCCCCAGTGTTGTGAGATGGCCAGATACAACTTTTCCCCGGCCTCATTCAAAGGCCCTGGCCTCCTGTTTTTCCCGCCCCATAGCATCTGAGGCAAACCTAAAATTTAAGGAGACCTTGGTGTGTTCCGCCATGTTACTAAAATCTCCATCAGGGAAGTTGAGCCGTTTAGAAGAATTTCCAAAGAGGCACCGAGCCCACCAAGTGTGGTGATAAAGGGTCCATATCTCAGGTGTACCCTGCACCTCCAAGATGTGAGTCCTGCACCTCAAGTATGTATCCTAGATATGCCTTGTATCCCTACGTTTCCTGATAGTCTGTAACTCACTGTTTCTCAGCCAAAAGGGATGTACCCCCAACTTTATCCTTTGGAGTCTGCCAATCATCAGGTGCCTTTCCTGGACCAGTCTCCTTCAGCAGTGATTGCCCCGAGAGCAAAGAGAGCAGGTGTGGTGGAGGAGGGGAGTGGCACCAGCTGGTGGCCCAGCAATGAATGCTTATGTCCCCTGAGGGGTCAGGAGGACAGGAGCTGGTAACTTATCCACAGCAGCGCTGAGTGTAGAGACAGACTGTGTTACCAGATTTCTATCTCCAGATCAGGGCTGAGGAGGGCAAGGGAGGCCAGCTGGAGGTAGAATTACAGGCCGTGCAGTGGTTGGGAACACGGGCAGATGCCAGAGACAGGGCTCTCTGCAAACTCTGAGGACCCCTTAGCCCAGGCACGATTTCTTGCATGCCATATACCCTGTCTTCCTTGCCAGCTCCAAGGAATTGACTTGTCCCAACAAAGCCCATAGGAAATCAACTGGACCTCATTTTTCAGAATGAAAAATACTGAAGCAAATAAAAATTCTTAAAGAAAAGTCTAACAGTAGGTTCGGAAAATAGCTCAGTTGGTGTTGACGGGGAGAATTTGATTCCTAGAATATATGTAAAAAACAAACAAACAAACTCGGGCATGATGATGTGTTCTTATAATCCCCCTATACACTGAGGAGATGGAGACAGGGCAGTAGCCACCCAGCTTAGCCTAATTAGTGAGTTCCTGGAAATGACAGTCAGGTTGTTTTCTGGCCTCCACATGTACACACACACACACACCCGCACACGCGCACACTCGCACGCATACCTAGGCACATGCACCCATGCATACATGGTATACCTGAGCACATACCAGTACTCACACGTGTACCTCCACCAACAAGCCAAGAATCGACTGCTCTAAACCTCAGGGCACAGCCCCATTACAGGAGGACTGGAAATGAGGGGATAAGTGAATCATCTGTAAGCAGGGCAAAGAATCTTTTATTACAACGGATGCATATAAACAGGACAAAGTGTCCATAAGCAGAAAAGGCATCTGTGAATGTGTTATGAGTAGGAGAGGTGCCCATGAGGGAGACGGGTATCTGTGCGTGGGACAAGTGTCTGCGAACAGAAAAGAATATGGGAAGGAAGGAGAAGACACTTCTGCCTCTCTGAAGAATCTCCACAGGAACATGCAGGTCAGGAATAGCTCTTTTTCTAGAACAACCATTCCTAACCTGTGGGTCATGACCCCGTTGGAGGTTAAACAACCCTTTCACAGGGGTCGCCTAGGACCATCTTTATATCAGATATTTGCATTACGAGTCATACAATAGCAAAATTACAGTTATGAAGTAGCAATGAAAATAATTTTATGGTTGGGGTGACCACAGCATGAGGGACTGATTAAAGGGTCGCAGCATTAGGAAGGTTGAAAACAACTACTCTAGAATGCTCCACAAACTCCATTTCATCCTTGTCACTGGAGGCATGGAGAGGCATAAGACATGAAAGAAGCAACATAAAGATAAATTCAGGAAGGTAAGACTTCTATCCACTTGCCACTCATTTCCTGACCATCAGCCAAGCGGCTCTCAATTCCACAGGCCTAGGCAGCAAAGACGAGGTCAGAGACAGCCAATTAGAAAACTGTGACCTGAAGTTCAAGAGGAGGAAGTCTGCCTGAGACGGGAAGAAGAAATGGACAGCATCCACTTGGAGCTCACTTTGTCTTCCTAACTACATCCCACCAAGGCTTGAGTCCTGTGGGAACCCGTGTAAGATCGGGTTTGAGGCTGACTGTGTGGGATCTAGACACATCCAGCTATTTCCGGAGAGGCTCATCTGAGGATGCAACCCAGGCAGCCTGCCCTCTACACACCCTATACTTTGGAGTGTACTGATATATAACACACCCTTTGGTAATTGTTTTATTAATAATACAGCCATATACCCTGCTCCTCATCAAGTTACTCCATGTGAGTGGCCTCTTATCTTAATGGAGACTGTCATCCAGGGAAGGTAAACTCCCACAAAGTAGGCATTTTCTTAATGTATATATCCCGCAGGCACACGGGGGTGGAACCAGAAGGGGAAATCCACCAGGGAATCCAGCCCCTTGTCACGCGTGCCACATCCATGCAGTGCATTCAGAAGCCTACAGCCCAGAGTATGACTAGGGCTGATCACGACAGAACGCAGCCCCAGTCCCTGCTCCAGAACAGTCACTAGGATTGAAGTGCCAAGGCCAGGCTGCTGCCTACAGGGCGACCTGAGAACCAAACCTGTGCTTCTCACTGTTTGTGAGTCAAACATAACACAATTCTCCTGGGTGTTTCAGGGGGAGGGAGCCCAGTGTTCATGTCCACTTACACCCTAGCCCTGGGTTGTACTATAGGCAGAACAGGACTACATGCTCCAGAAAACCCTACTCCAAAAGCCATACTTCAGTTAGGAGAGGGGAATCCTTAGCAAGGAGACTTGGAAACCAAGGAAAGTCCTAGATCTCTCTATCCACCTAGGTCCTTCTTCTATCCAACATCTCGGGCAACAGAAATAGGCCCAGAACTCTCCAAAGCCAGTGGCTGCTCTACCCAGCTACCCAGTGTTCCTATCTTCCTGGAATTCACATTTCAGGCCTTGCCTACAATGTTGCCCTGACTGCCCCTCAGTAGGAAATACAAGGGTACGGACACTTGCAGGAGTGGCCATTTGAGCTTGAGAATGAGGATAGGCACCATGCTTGGCCGTGAGGGTCACAGAAATACCTTCTAAAGATAATGAATCTAACAAACACCTGCCCCTGTGTGAAAACCTAAGATCAAGGCTGTAGAAGAGCCATGAGACATCTGGAGTGTCCAGTGACTCCTTAAGATTGTCCCCACTATCCAGTCAGAGACCAGGTTTCCCCAGAGCACCGAATGGCTGTAGAAACAAGAGTGGAGAATAAGAAAGTGGTAGCCCCAAATATCGGCATTTAGTATGAGCTCCAGGCTCTAGACAACTATTCAAGGCCAGTAGTGGGTGTTGAAATCAAATGCCATCACACACCATCTGATCAAACACTATTTCTAAACCATCTTCCAAAAATACTTGCCAATACAGCATCATGCATGAGTCCAAATGGATAAAATCAAAATCAAGAGGTGTGCCGGCTGTGGGTCCATGTTCTGGGATCTAATGACAGAGATGCTGCTGGACCACTCCTTCAAGTGCCTTTCTCATAGTAACACGCAAGAGTCTGCTACCACGCTCCCTCTAGAAGCTGCACATGTCAGGTCCAGAGGATCCTGATGAACCTGTAGATGACTGGTTCCTAACTCAGCATCAGCATGGCTTCATGAACACCAAATGTACATAGGTACCCCAAGTTGCACACCACACATCTCAGCATTTTTCTTGGCTAGTAAGAGGGGGCTGTGAAGACTGGCCAGCAGGTGCAGCTGACCTGCAGCCAGGCGGCTATCTAACAGAAGCTGAGCTGTAGCCCCTCAAAACATGTATCTACACACCTTCATCCCAGAACCTCTGCATGGAACCGGGTTTGGAAATAGGATCTCGATATGAAGCTAATCTAGATTTTCCACAGTTGGAAGGTAAATTGTATGCGAATGCCCCTGCAAGACAGAGACCAGACAGGGCTGTGTCTGCATGTATCTCTCCAAAAGAACGAGACCTTTGGGGAAGGGGTTAAATCAAGTTGCTGGGCTCTCGTGAGTGAAGTAAGGCCTCCCAAGAAGGCTATAAGGAATTGGCTGAGGCTTTTCTACCATGTAGTGACGTAGGGTCTGACTTCTTCTCTGGAGTATGCTCCAAGGAGACACTCTCTTGGAAGTAGCCACCCTTATCAGACTGTGAGCCTGAAGTGCCTTGATCCTGGACTTCAGCTCCCAGAACTGTAAGAAATAAATTCCTGTTCTATATAAATCCCCATTCTTGGCATTTGTTAGAGTGAACAAGTAGACTGGAGAGAAAGCTACAAGAAGACTGGTAGACTGTAAGAGTGACAAGGCACAAGGCCAGGGATGCCTGAGTAACCCTTAAGCTGAGAGGAGCAGAAGGGATCTGCCCGAGCAGGAGCACATTGCCTGACAACTGAACCTCTGCCTCCCAGACCTGCAGGAGAATGGGGTTCTGTCATGTTAAGTCTGCCATCTTCTCATCACAGCTTCTAAAGTCTGACAAGAAGATGAAGCAGGACTCAACAGAGAGCAGCTTAAGCAAAGGGCCCATGGGGGGAAAGTCATGGGAGGAGGGCAGAGGGTCAGATGGGGCTGGACCCAGAGGCCCTGGGAAGTCAGCCCAAGCAGGGTGAGTTTTGCATGGAACTACACACGGCACTGTCTTCTGTGACACCCATCTCACCTTCATTGTTATGTACTAGGGCAGAAAAAGGGGGTTCACAGACAAGGTAGGCAGAGATCCAGCCTAAGCACGTAACAGCTACAGGGGACTCGAGGAGGATGAGCTCCTGAGTATTCCCGTGCTCATCGACCACTGTCCAGAGCCGAATACTTTCGTGTAGGGAAGATTTGCCACGGGTCATGTGGTGCACTCTCCTACAAGCAAAAGATTCTCAATGGCACCAGACTGGAATTAAGGACTTCTGCTTACCAAAAAGTAGTATGAGGCGAAAGGGGCAAAGCTCAGATAAGGAAAGATTCTTGTTATTTATAGCAAAGACTGGCTTGTCCAATATATACAAAAAGCCTCTATAGTCAATAAGAAAAAAAGGGAGGTTTCTCAACAGAACAAAAGACTCAGTCCAGGAGACAGGCAGAGAACACAAGAAGCAGAAAAAACGCAGACACAACCCCAAACCAGACACCAAACTCACCTAACAAGGTGGGGACTTTTGAGACTGACCTAGGCAATAGTTGGTAGATCATGGAGCACACAGCACCATGTGGTGAAGGTGGGACACTCTAGCCCCTGGCTAACGAAATCTGAAGGTGCCCAGCAGTTCTTCAGGAGCCTTATAGCTTGCAGGAGAGTCAGAGCAGCTGTATTCTTGATCTCTCGATAGGGACGCAACCAAAGACAGCTGACAGCAGAGGTTCACAGAACAGAAAACTAGAGCCATGGGTGAGTCTGCTTAGACTGAGAATGGCCAAAAGATAGTCCAATAGAACAGTAGCTATGTGATTTCACATGTGTAAAGGTCAAAAAAATACAGGCAACAGCTATTCAGGGATTTATGTTCATGAGGCAAAACTAACAAGACCCTTCCACTCCCAGGCTTTCCACCAGAGGACAAAGGGCAGTGGGAATGGCTGCCAGGAGGAAACTGAAATTACAGTACTGAAGCAGGGTCCCTACGGGAGGGACCTTCAGGGGCCAGCCATCTGGCAGAGCTCGCCAGGCCTGGCAGGTGGGAAAGGAGCTTGAGATATGATTCATGACCACCCTCCTCGCTTGTCTGAAAGACCAAAGAAAGCCTTACATTCAGGACATTTAGATGTTATACCGCAGCCACAGCTTACAATTGAGTTACATCACTATACAGTTAAGGAAGACCATGGACCCAAAGAGGTTCCATTCTTCAGTAAGCCATTTGTGGGGCACACAAGTACAGGTGTCAGGTCACAGAAACCACACTCTCTGGGACCCCAGCAGAGACACTCAACGCCATTCCTGGGACTGGGACAGGACATGAGGGGGAGGCTTTCCAAGTGCTGCAGAGGTAGGATGGGGAACAGATCTCAGGGTGCTATGGGAGAATGCTGTGAGTCCTCTGTGGGGCTGCCCTAGGTTGGGAATGCCCTAGGGAATGCCCTAAGTGAGTGATGTTATTCCTGAAGGACACCATGAGGAGACTCCTGTGGGTCATGGATGGGGCCACCATGGCTGGGAGCTACCATGAGTGAGGCTGGCTTGATTGGGAGGTGTTGTAGGTAGGGGGATGCTGTGGTCAAGGGAAGCTTTGGCCATAAATAGAAGTTGCTAAGGTTGAAACACTGTGACCCTTCTTAATGAGGAAGCTGGTCTTATCAGGTTGAAGCAGCAGTAGGAGAGCCCAGGAGAGAGGTAGGGGCTGGCAGCCTTGTCTGAACCCAGGCAGTGGCTAAGCAGCTCCCTAGCCTTCCATTTCAGTTAGGAAATGGGAAGCTCCATTCTCCTGCATGGGGTCTCTGGGCACAGCCTTGCTGGGCGAGGAAAAGACTGCAAGGCCCCCTTTCCTGGCAGAACTGAAATCACACCTCCTACAGGCTCCTCCTTCAGTTGTGCACTATAAATATGCCAGCGGGCTCTGCTGAGGAAGCTAGTTCTCATCCTCTGTGGAACCCAGCAGAGCTGTCTGCAGGGCCCCAACCTGCAGACCCCTAAACCTTCACCCCTCATGGGTGGCTTCAATTTTCTTAAATGAAATTTTCTAATGCTTAGAAATTTTTCCCAAACCTTAAGTGATAGTTAAAATATCTATCTACCGCAACCTCAAAGAACAGAGAAGGTGGCTCCACGGAACACCAGGAGGAAAACGTGCCTCTGCGCGTGTCAACCTCACTTCGCCATCAGTAAAGACGCAGATTTTCAATACGCCACTTAAATTAGGGCACCTTTCCTAATGGTAGGTCCCTGTGGTAATCAGGAGCTTTTCTGAATAGGGTAGAGACGCTGAGCTCAGACTGTGCCCCTCCCCCTCGCCAGTCCTCCAGGGTCACGTGACAGGAGAGGAGCTGGCACGCGAGCTGAAACAGCAGCCCGCCGCCAAGAACCCAGCTGAAGGCTAAGCAAGCTGGGTTTTGCCACCCTATCCCCCTATGCTCCAGTCCTGGAGAGCTCGCGCCGTCTATGCGGGCCACCTACTCGGCTCAGAGAGGCCAGATAGGCGGAGTGGGCGCTGGGCTAAACGCCATCACCCGCCCTAGGACACACACTGTCCAACGCAGCGCCACAAAGGGCACGACTCATTTTCCTCACCTTGTTCAAGGCCTCGTTTACATAACCGAAACCTCCGAGTAAGGATCGGATCCTCCCTCTCCCGCGCGCTAACATGGGCATTCAAGATGCAATCCTGACAGAACCCTCGTCATCTCGACTGTAAGATGCAGACCCGCAAGGAAGGCGGCAGAGCGAACAGGCGCTGTCAGCTGCAGGACGCAATGCGCTCTCGGGATTCGGGACCCGCGGACGCCCGGGCAGCAACTGCTCCCATTTGTGCGGCTCGGGGTGGTGGCTTCTCTTTACGCCTATTCCCACCGGATTCCACGGGCAGGGACCCGGAGCCCGGCTAGGCCTAGCACCTGGGTCCGGTGGGGAGCCGTGGGGTGCTCTCAGTCCACCGTATTAGGTGGCGACGCAATGCGCCTGGCTCAGGTCTATGAGGAGCCACCGCTCCAGCAGCGGGATCTGATCCAGCCACCGAGGAGAGTGGCAGGTGGCCAGCCTCACAGACCGAAGGCGCCCCGAGCCTGTGGTCCCTCAGCCGCGCCTCGGACCACGGACAGCGCCCGGCGCTTGCTTACCTCCAAGACGAGTCCACTGGTGCGCCTCCGCGACTAGACGTGCGCCCCGAGGCGCTCGGCTCGCAGAGCCGACCGCCTGGCCCCGCCCCCAGCCCCGCCCACCTGCCCCTCCTCCTCCCGCCCCGCCTAAGCGCTCGCCGAGGCCCCTCCCGGTCGGAGAGTGGCGCACCGGGACCCGAAGCCGTCACTGCCTTACAAGGCTGCTGCGGGCACCGCCGGCCTAGGGACGCAGCTCGATCCAGGGCGCGGTCGTCTGTGGAGCGGTGGAGCGTGGGAACCCGGCGGAGGTTGGGGAAGAGCGAGTGGGCCACACCTGGCCCTGGGGCCCGGGCGTAAGGCCTGTCCCAAGTGGGGAAGCTGAGGCTGGTGGCGCAGTCGCAGCCTACACCGAGCACAGGCTGTTGCTGCGGAGCTTGATGCGCCTGGTGAGATGCTTGCCACCCGAGTTACCTGCATGAGAAGGATCCTCAGAGGCTCTGCTGATTTTCCTTCCTTCTAGGGACATGCTGGCTCTGTGGTGAAGTCAGGACTGCACTGCCTCAGTAGAAGGTGGCTCTGCAGATTAAGGGGTTGGGGGTGATAAGGAGGCAGGCACAGTGGGGTTGGAGGCGGAGGTTTGGTACAGTAGACTCCTCAGTCCTCCAGGTTCTGTCTCAGGGTTCAGCCTCTGACTTCAACTCAGGCCCTAGCTAAGTCACCACCACCACCCTGGGAGGGGTTGACGGTGCTAGATTTGTAGCAATATCCTAACCTTCTGGAGTCTCTGCTGTTAAAACCATGGTCCAAGATATCAGCTTGATGGGCCTTAGGGGTTGGATAGTGTCTTCTGACCTGACCCTCCCAGAGCGTGACCGCTGCTGAAACTTCAAGGCTGTCACCTGCAAACAACCTAGCAGGGGACCTGTGCCAAATCTGGATGGAAGTGCCTCTGGTGAACATCCCTTATAGTGACCCAGCAAAACATCCCTGCTGGGGTGATGGAGGGCCCACAAATTCACTACATTTGGACCCTCAAGTTGTGCCCTTATGTGTAAACAGGGTCTTGGTCTGGAGATATAGTTCAATGGAAAAGTCTCCATCCTGCCTGGATCCCCAGGACCACACAGAGTGAATGAGGGGTGTCTGCATATGAAATTAATGTGTTTTCAGATGGGACCTCGTCCTAGATTATCCTAGTGGATCCTACATCCAGTGACATGTGTGTGTCCACATGACCCCTATAGTATCAGAGTGCGTAGGCAGACCACTATCTGAGGTCCAGGCTCCTGAATATGCTAGTGCTGCAGACCAACATAAGGTCCAGCTGTCTTCTTTGTGACCCAGGCCTAGGGGAGACACCTAGATCAGAGCAGTAGCCTGACCAAGAAGGGTCCTATCTGGGAACAGCGTGAAATCCGGGGAGGGAACAAGTGATCACTGGTGGTCTTCAAAGTCTGAGGACTGGGGGAATGGGAGCTATGCTGAGTTCCAGATAAGAACAGGATGTGGCAGAGGAGCCTGGGACACTGGCAAGTTTCCAACTGAGTTGTGCAGGTGTTCCTCTCTCTTCCAGGAAAGGCCCCAGCAGCCCAAGTCTTAGGAGGCTGCTACAGGAGCCTCCATCAGGGTTGCACAGAGTCCAGGAGCTGCAGCCTACTGCAAGAACCTACTAGGTATAGTCTTACAGAGAGGCTTAGAAAAGCAGCTCACTGAGGGAGAGCAACTAGGACCTCAGTATCTCCAAGCAAATATCCCAGTCTGAGACTTGTTACTGCCCTGCAGGAGCCTTTGTTGATAGTCTTTGTGTCTCTCTAAAGTCCAGAGGCATGCACATAGGAAGTCACCCGCTGCTGCTGGCAGCTCTAGCCTGGACCCAGCCTGAGTTCCAGGGTGTCTTCTGCTTGATTCTACAGGATGTATGTCTCCAAAGCCAAATCACATCCTTTATGTAGGCACAAGCAGGCAGGTGAGGTCTGGTAGGCCCTAAATATGTAGCTCCCCTGTCCTTCCCACCCTTATGGGGACTAGGCAGGCTGGTGATATGGGAGGAAGGGGACCCAGGCCCAGCAACAAAAGAACAAGACTGCTACAGGCAAAGGCTGACTCTGGATGCGTTAGAGCCTTGCCAACCATGGAGTTGGGTCCTGCTTTGCAAGTACACAACAGGGATATGCACAGGCCTCAAGTCAAGATATTCCCAGGAAAGTGACAAAGGGTAGCTGCGGTGTGGGTGTGGGGACTATTTTGAGAATGAGGAACTCTGGTAATGCACCTACTGTTGGGAAAAGCTTGGCATATTTCAAACTGCCATCTGCAGATATGGCCAGCTTCTTTTCACACCACCGCTGAAGATGCTGAGGATGCTAGAGGCCTATGGCCCTCACTGACAATGGACAGGAGCAAATTCAGCCCCTCTGTGGCCATCAAACAGGAACAAACCCTGGAAGCTAGAGTGAGACCAGCAGCCTCACAGCTCTGGGGCCTGGGTCAGAGGTTGAACTCCAAAGGAAGAGAGGAGTGCCGAGCCTCGGGGCCTTGCCACCCCGCTGCTCAGTATGATCCTGGCAGTGTCCTGAGAACCAGGCAGCAGTGGACACTGCCAGAGCTCACATGCCTTGTGAGCAAGCAGGCCTGATGATGGCAGTGCGTGCTACCTGTATGCCACCCTACTTCTTTCTACCCACACAGAGCCAAATTCAGAGACTGCAAATAAATCTGCTTTGGGCCTCAGCTTCATTTCTTGCTAGCGCTGAAAGGCTCCATGCAGAGAGCTTGTCTCCTAGAGTCACAGGCAGGACCAGGTTGTCACTGAGTTACAGTGTAGCCCAGCCAAGAAGTCACAGAAAATTCTATTAAAAGGCGAGCTTCTCCAAGCCTGGGGTTCTGTTGACTGCCCCTCCTTACCAGCCACAGTGATACTTCTGGTTGACTTTGACCCCAGAAATCCCATCCAAACTGAGAAAAAGCATGTTGGAGGCAGCATGGCCTACAGAGAGCATAGTGATAGGCAAGTGGCCCTTTCCTTTGAGCCAGCCCAACAAGCCCTCCTCGCCTGGTCAGGGGCTCTCACTGGATTTCTCCAGACAACGCCTTGCTAAGTGTCTGCACTTATCGCATATGAACATTTATACGTTCTATTAACTTAAGTATCGTATTTGATTTTCAGCTACAATTCCACAGATTTAGTATTAAAATGTTTCAAGTTTTAAGAACCTAAAGTTTTGCTTCTTTGGGCTAAAAACATTCTTGACCATACAACCTCATGGCTGGCCACACTGTCCTCCTCCATAAGAGAAAACTCAGTTTATGCAAATTGTTCTTGCAGCCATGAAAGAAATCCATGGAGACAAAATGTGGCTCAGGCTGGCTGTAAACATCTGTACTGCCTACAGGAGAGAGTTTTTAAGAGCGTCCTTCTTGCCAGGAGCACACACTGAAATTTGCCTATGCAGCCTTGCCGTGGGATAGTCATACCGGTCAACAGAGAGAGGTCAGCCCTAATGGAAGATGAGATCCAAATGGAGCTACAGTAACCTCTTGTACCCAGGAAGGCTCCAATCCTGTGGAAGGAGGGGCACTGCAGCCAGCTTCGCCTTTCCTTCCCAGCCCATGGCGATGATGCAGAGATCATCTCTGCTCCACCCCATGTGGGAGCCATCCACAATATCCTGACAAAAGACCACCCACATTCCTGTGTACGGAGAAGGAGAAAAGGTCTCAGGCCCTGGTGTTGTACGACGTCGTATGTTCACATCATTCAATAACAGGAGAAGCCTGAGTGTGTCTGAGCAACACTTTGCTCCTGAGCAATGTTTACAAAAGCATGTAGTGGTACCCAGCATGTGAATAGCTGTCACAGAGGGCCTCCCAGCAAGATGCAGTTCTCTCTCCCTGGGAGGTAACACAAAACAGATGTGATGTCTGAAAGCAAGACAGAAAATGATGCTGGTCTCTGAAAGATGAGCATCGCTTCTCCTAGCTTCCCAACTGCAGAGTTAAGGGGAGAACCCAGCCAGTGATCTCCAAGTTGGGGAAGTCATGAGACCTGGGAGAGGGAGTATCATAAGGCCCTTCGCGTGTTCAGTTGAGAACAGATCACTCAGATAAAGGAGGAAACTATCTAATCGTGGAAGAGAAGCCAAGAGCATGTCAGAGAGACCAGGGGTGAGAAAGACCCCTCCTTGACAAGTCCAGGAGGCTCGAAACCCCTGCACTGCAGAAGTGTGTGGCTTCACAGAGGGAGTGGTAACCCTTAAATGAGCTCCACTCTGGTCCTTTCCATAACTTAATAGCAAGGCACAAAAAGAATAAACTTTAAAAAAAAAAACTGTATCACGATAATAATACAGAGTATAGAAATATTCAACTCCAAGGAAAGGTAAGCTTCTCATTTTCTGGCATCTAACAAGAAATATAAGGCAAAGCTGCTAGAAAATTTGATCCATAATTAAGACACAAACCAATTTACTGACCCCGAACCGTAATAAGGGCATTTTAAAAGTTTCTTAACTATTTCTTCATGTTTGGGAAATACAGAACTCCAGTTAAATTTCTAGAGGTGAAAACTGTGTCCATGCGATGAACGCCCCGACTGGGATGGTGATGAGGTAGATGTTCAAGAAAGACCATCCGTGTGATGCCGGGGTTATATCAGCTTTTCACAAGGGAAAGAGGAGGAGGCCCGAGTACTCAGTGAAATGTCACCAAGTGTATGGTTAGCTGGGGTTCCAAAAAATAGGTGGGCAGCTCTGAAGTTGTCCTCTGGCCTACACATACACATACACACACACACACACACACACACACACACACACACACACACACACTCTCGCACGTGCTCACCGGAGAGACACATAGAGAGAATATGGAAAAAAAATTTTTAAAGATGCATTATGGTACACTGTTAAATGGAAACCTTAAAAGTAACCACGGGAAGGAAGTCAAGTCATGACCTGGACCAGGACACCAGATAAGAAAGACATTCTATACTATAGCAGCTACCAGACACCAGCACTGGTTAATGGACTTGGGGTTCTGCATTTGTTTTTATTCTTTTTTTGCACATATTTTGGTTGATCTTGAAAGTCTAGGTAGCTGACTTGGGCCATGAGTTCAGTTTATGTCTCTGTTACACTGAGACCATCCTGGCCCCTCCTGCTTAGAGTTCAGTGCTGGTATGCAGCTCTGTCTCTGACTATCAGCACTCAACCACGAAGCCCTGCCATCAAGCGCACCCCACGTCCCTAAGCTCTCTCTTCGCCAGCCTCTGGAAGGTCTCCTCACTTTTCTGTAGACCCAGATGCAAATAAATGTATTTTTTATGCAGCAGCTAGAAATCTTATCTCACAAGATTTACTATATAGCCTGGACCCTCACTTTAAAATCTTGTTTTTTAAACCTTCCCAAGTTCCAAACTAAAGTTCTCAGCCCTGACACAATTCTGCAGAGTACATCTGCCACTCTGATTCTTCTCTTTAGCCACCCACTCCTGAGGCTCATCTCTTTGGAGAACTTCTGTTTGTACGCTCTGAGACCACACTTCTGGAAGCCAAAGGCTGCCCTCTTCCTGGAGGTTGGGCCTGGTAGCCTCCCTCAATCCCTGGGCTTCTCCATACTCTGAGGGTCACTTGCCATGAGCCAGGGCAGCAGCTGGGGCTATAGGCCACAGCCACACATACATTCATCCCTCTATTACTCTTTCTTATCTCTCTGCCCCTCCTCTTCTTCCAGCACTCTGCGGGCAGAGACAACTGGACCTCTGTTAGATCTGGCTCCCTTGGACTAACATTTTTCTCCTCCCTTCCTCCTTTCTGCTATACATTTGCATTGATTGTCTTTAAAATGCACATTAAGCCTCTGATCATATATAAACCATATGATTCTCTTTGCCTGGAGCCCCCTTTCTAGAGTTACGAAGTGCTAAGGACATGAAAGATTGAGAGAAGACTCAAGTGTTCCCAGTGACTAAGAGGCACCATCATAGTGTCCGCCGTTGAAAAACTGAATGGCAGCTGTTTTGAAAACAAGTGTTTGAAAACTCCCTAACTTGAGTAAGCTGATGGAGTGCCCAGTGTTAACAAGGCTTTGTTATTGGAATGGGGGTTACAGCCTGTGCCCCAAGTCAAGTCTAGCCACCAGTCCTCAATAAACCAATAAAAAGAGCCAAATTAAATGTAGAAGATTTATTCACTATGGCCACACTGGAAAGAGGGACAAAAAGACCCTCCCTGCAAACCCCTCAAGTATATCTTCCAAGTCCTGAGGTGAGATCAAAGTTTAGACAGAGAACGATTTGAAATGAAATCTCGTTCTAGAAGGCAAGTTCTCTCTTTGGATGGTACTCTTTCCTTCTCCCAAAATGAGCTTACTGTGGAGATTCTGACTTTGGGAAGGTCTGTTGTTTAATAGTCTGGTAGTCAGATAGACAGAGGCAAATGTCTCTTTAGAATATCTTTGTTCCTGCCAGGCTGGTTGCACTTGGGGTTGAGCACCCCAAGTTGCCTTATTTCCATTGCTAACATGACTATTCCATCTGGCTCTGCTCTCCGCATCCTTTATGAAGCCAACTCATACACACATTGCACTGTGGATGGTAATTACCAGGTCGGGAGGCATCACAAGGACTCTTTACTTTCCATTGGTGACTTATTTTTATTTTTAAAATATTTTTATTACATTTATTTATTTAATGGAAGCACCACTGCATACATATGGACGTCAGAGGACAACTTGCAGGAGTTGGTTCCTTCCCTTCACCATGTGGGTCCTGGGTCAGACTCAGGCCATCTGGCTCGGCCGTAAGCACCTTTCCTCTGAGCCATCTTTCGGGCCCTGATGACTTTTTAAAAGAAAATATTTAACATTTCATTGACTCAAACTTGGCTAGATCCCTATACGATCCTAACTGAAGACTATCTACCTAAAGCAAGTGTTTGCTTTCATCATTGTCTTTGTTAGAGAGCTGTTTGTCTCCTTTGTTCACTTTTCACAATCTGTAGAAGAGGAAGCAATAGATACTGTCAGTGAGGTTTGTTATTCCGCAAAACTGGACAAAGTGAATCAGAAAGCACACTTAGAGGTTGGGAAGCCAGCACTCACTCCCTCCTCTGGGTCTTAGGACCCAGATAACCAGTGGGAACAACGGCACAGCTGCATCAGGGATGGATGTTGGGTTCTTTCCTTTGTGCACACCAGGAAAAAGATGAGTTGTACAGACCCTGACAAGTGAAGGGGTCTGTGCAAGGCAAAGTTCACGGCATGAGAATCGGGAAGCGTGGTGCACACTCAGGCCAGTACAAGCCTGATGATTGCTGTAGTCAATTCTATGCCAGTTGTTTGTAGCCCTACATGCTAAACAGAAGTATTTTGTTCCTGGTCCTGGTGCTTCTATTGTGCAGCTGGTTGATGAGTCTGTGCCCCAGTGTGACTGAGGAGAAGATGGATGGATAGGTAACTACTATGCAAAATTTTTCTTTGTAAGTTTTGACTTGCAAACAGTAAAGACGTTATAAGATACTTTTAAGTCAAAATAGCAGAATTATCACTTGCTATAGTCTTCCTTCAATGATCTAATTCTGAAAAAAATATAGTCAGAATATCAATGAGTTCATAAATGAGCACGTTATAACAAGAGGGAATCACACAGGGAAACACTGATGGGCCAGAAACACCTCCCAGAAGGGAAGAAGCCAAAGGCAGCAGAGGATAGAAGGCCTGGACAGAGGAGGATGTGGGAAGGTAGAATATCCTGCCCTGTGGCAGGGGTGCTGAGGTGGAGAGGTCCCCCACAACCAGCCCTACCACAAAACTCACTGGATCTTGAGGCAGCAATAGGATGTCCACCTCACGTGAAAACAGCACCAGCAGGAATGTACAAACAGGGATGTACAAGAAAAAACAGAGAAGGAACCAAAAAGACCCAAGAAGCAAAGATGAAACAACATATTGCCAATATCAATATAAAAGCAATTTTAAAAATCAGAATACAAAGAATATGTACTATTTGAATTTAAAGTGAAAATGAAGACACAACAGAGTAGGTGAGGTGGTGGAAGACTGGGGTGGGGATTCATGAAAAAGACTTCAGATGGCTCTGTAGGGACCACACATTTGAGTGCATGAAGCTAACCCAGAAGTCATGTGACTGGGGTAGCCTTGTGATTCCTAAGAGGCCACTGCTGTGTAACTATTTCTTTTACATTGAAACCCTCCTGGAAAGAGGGTGTTCCTAAAACTAAAGTTCCTAAAACTCAAGAAGCTAACTGAATTTAGAAAGTTTAGGAAGCTCGTGTTTCACAAAGCCCCTCCAGAAAGTTTATAAAAGCGGAAAACACTTAATGGAGAGAGAAGACTCTCCAAGCTGAATTGCCTGCAAGTCCTGCAGAGAACCCTAAGGATACAGCTTTTATAAGTCATCACCTATGTTGTGGGTGGGCTTTCTAGAGATGAAGCCAGTGGCCTTTGAGCCATCCGTGCCCTGTAAGTGACCTCTCATATTTCTATAAGTAACTACAGTCAACCATACTGGCTCACCAAGATAGACTTGGGTGGAGTTTCTTTGGTCTTTCAGAGGTAACCTGTCAGGGATGAATAGATGTTTGTTCATGTCTCCCCAGAAGAAATCACACCACAGAAGCCGTGAAGCTATAAGCAGCAGCTGGACCAACAGTTGGGATTCTGGAGCGCACTAAATACTTGAAGCAATGGGTAAACATATGAAGGAGACTGGGGCTGCTGCCTCTTCCTAAGCAGATAGTTTGCGTTAGCCAGCAGCCACCTTCCACTCTCCCTCTGTAGCCACGGGAAGCACACCTCCATCCATGAGGCACCAGCTGATACCAAGGAGGTCACTGTTCTCCAAAAGTTTACATGATGCATTTTAGTTTGTTAGGTGGTGCCCTAAAGGACCAGCACAGATGCCAACCTTCTCTTGTTGCTCTTGGCAGTACTGGGTTCCCCCAACAGCGTTTACTGGAAGATTTAAAATGACTTCAAGATCTAAAGTCACCTGTTACTTTAAGTTTTGCTAGACCTTTAAGGAAATCTTTATCTCTGACTGATAACAACAGAAAAGCTTCAATATTAGTAATACATGTTCTCAAAATTCATTGGGAAATGTCACAAAGGGACAAGTTTAGCTCTCAACAAATGAACATTCACAATCTCTGTTCGAATTTTGTTCTGAAATTCTCAGTTTGATTTTGAGACATATCACATTTTACTGCTTGAAGTTGTCTAGTTCTCAACTTAAAATTACAAAGCACACAAAGAAACAAAGCACAGTCCATTCCTAGGAGAGAGAAAGAAAAATAGAACAGCGGAAGCCATATCTGAGGAAGCTAGGACATTTTAATTAATAGACAAATTAGTTAACAAACACATGTGCTGAATGAGCTAAAGGAAATAACAGCAAAGAACTAAAGGGAACCAGGAAAGCAAGCCGTAAGCGAAGGAGAATACAGGCACAGAGAGGAATTACAAAAAGGAAGCAAATAAAAACTCGGGAGCTAAAATGTACAATAACCGAAAGAAAGAGTTCGCTCAGGATGCTCAACAGATTTGAGCAGAAGAAAGAGTCAGATGCCTGAAGACAATGAATTGTCCATTCTGAAGCCTGCAAAGAAAGAGAATGGAGAAGACAGAGCAGAGCGGAGTCCCAGGAACCTGTGGAATAGCAAGAGTATCAAAGCATTCATCACAGGAAAAGATAAAGAAGTCATGGGTGAAAGAAAACTTTCTAAATCTGATCAAAAACGTAAATCTCCACATCTAAAAAACGTTAACAAATTTTAAGTAAAATTTTAAAAACTCCAAGGATCCAATTCCAAGACACAATTTAGAAAGAAGTAACTAATCACACACGAGGGAGCCTCAGTAAGGGGAGTGACTGATTCTTGTATCAAGCTACCGCTGCTGAAGGCAAGGAGGAAAGGCATTTAGAGCCCTGGAAGGAAAAGAAAGCACAGCATCAACCTGCCAGATAAGAATTCTATGTCTGACAAAAAATAATCAAACTAAGCAAGACAGTCTATAAAAATGCCACTGAGTTCGTTCTGTGTCAGCCATTTACTACTGGGCATGGGACCCATGAAGTGCAGCTGCTATAACCAGGGAGAAGCTGGTGGGTCTAGAAAAACTTAGGGGTTTTGTTTGTTTTGTTTTAGGGTGTGTGTGTGTGTGTGCGTGTGTGTGCGTGTGTGTGCGTGTGTGCGTGTGTGTGTGCGCGTGTGTGCGTGTGTGCGCGCATGTGTGCGTGTGTGCGTGTGTGTGCGTGTGTGTGCGTGCGTGTGTGCGCGTGTGTGCATGTGTGTGCGTGCGCGCATGTGTGCGTGTGTGTACGTGTGTGTGCGTGTGTGCGTGTGTGTGTGTGCGCGTGTGTGCGCGTGTGTGCGCGTGTGTGCGTGTGTGTGTGTGCGCATGTGTGTGCGTGTGTGCGTGTGTGTGTCCTGTGTGTGTGTGTGTGTCCTGTGTGTGTGTTTGTGTGTGTCCTGTGTGTGTGTGTGTGTCCTGTGTGTGTGTGTGTGTCCTGTGTGTGTGTGTGTGTGTGTGTCCTGTGTGTGTGTGTGTGTGTCCTGTGTGTGTGTGTGTGTGTGTGCGCATGTGTGTGCGTGTGCGTGTGTGTGTGTGTGCGTGCGTGTGTGTGTGTGTGTGCGTGTGTGCGTGTGTGTGTGTGCGTGTGTGTGCGTGTGTGCGTGTGTGTGTGTGCGCATGTGTGTGCGTGTGCGTGCGTGTGTCCTGGTTTTTGGTTTGTTTGTTCAAAGATAGAGAAAGGGAGTAGAATTCAGCAGGGAGGTAGAGGGGATCTAGGAAGAGTTAAGGAAAGGGAAAAACATTACCAGAATATATTGCATGAAAAAAAATTTTCAATTAAAAATTTTAAAAGGCAAAACCATGTTTTACATCTGACAAATCTACCCTTCAGGAATGAAGGAGAAAGTAATACATTTTCTGATGAACAAAATCCGAGGAAGTTTGTTACTGGTAAACTTAGCTCTCCCAAAAAATGCTAAGGGGATTTTTCAGACCAAAGAAATTCTATACAAAGCCGTAAGAAATAAAGAAAACAGACTAATACAAGTGAAACAATAGTCCAAGAATTTACTTACATTTTCACCCCTCTGTTTTCTACACAGTTTAAAAGATAAATACATAAAACAATGACAATCACAAAATAATAAATAAAAACCATGAAGTCTTTTCCTAACACTAATTATGTTTGATGCATGTAAATTCTATTTGTCATCTGCTGAATTCCACTTCTTTTCTCTAGCTTTAAACTAACAAAAGCAAATACAAACACGCAAACAAAAAAAAAATGTTCGAAGTGCATTATATATCATTGATAAAAAGCTCAATTCACAGACCTAAAGGCATTGTCCTAAAATATAAGGAGCAAAAATGAACACAATTTAAGAGAGAAATATACAATCTTGCGATAATTATGGAATTAATTATGGAAGACTTCAAAGTAACATTTTGAGTAATCAACAGAGCAATTAGGCAACCATCAAAATGAAAATGAAGAACTTAACACCAGACGGGCACGTAAACAGTGGTACATAGAACATTCTCTAGGACAGACCATAGCAAAGTCACAGCACCACAAAACACTCTTAGTACATGTAAAACATTTTATACCATGCTAATTATACTTTTTAATTATAGTGTAAACTAGAAATCACTCAAAAAATGTATAACACATATATAGCACTCCTAAAGGCCAGAGGCATTGGATATCCAGGAGCCAGAGTATAGGTAGTCGTGAGCCTCCTGACATCGATACTGGGAACTTGGGTCCTCTGGAAACGTAGTACATGCTCCTAACCCAGAACCATCTCTCTAGCACCCAACTAGAAAATTTCAAATGCAGAGATGATTCAACTTCAAATTGAACGTGCGTTTGGAATATACTTGTTCACAGTCCTTGCTGAGCTATCCAGAAACAGCATGGAACAGTACATCATGCTGATGACACAGAGCCAGGTAGGCAAAGAGTTCAGATGAACACATCAAGCACAGTTTTGAAGGGTCGAACACAAGCTGAGAAGCCAAAGTACAGAGAGGAGGACACTATTACAGGATTACAAGCAGAGGTAGATCCTTAACCAAGGACAGTCATCTTTGCCACAGAAAGCAAGAGGTGGTCCAGACCCCAAGGGTAGAACAGCAGCAGAGGCAGGGGTGAAGGCTGAGGGATGGGGTGAAAGGGGCAGCTGGACACAGGTTTGATAGTGAAGGCCCGTTGTCTCCATTCAGAACATTCAGCAGCCCTCCCCAGCTAACAGTCAGCCTATTCTGCCCCATGGGAAACAAGGAAACTCTGCTGTCATGACACAAGGCAAAGAGACACGAGACCGTGGAGGAAAGAGACTAGAAACACAATCCTGGAGATCGGGGCCTTGGAATACAGGAGGATGAGAGCAGGGAGAGACAGGCAGAGAAGTAGCATTGGTGAGAGAGGGCGGAAACAGAACTGCGCATGCACACATGTGGTGCCTTGCTGGAGCTGGGGTGCTGAGGAGTATCCACAGAAAGGAGCAGGACAAGATGGAAATCTGCTACAGAGGAAGTCAGAACCCTACTTCACAGCTGTACTCAAATGGACCAGAGGGAAAGGACTTGTTAAGTATTAGCAGAAATGAATGACTATTGCTGCTCTCTTGGGTACTTGAGCAGAAAGACATGTTAGTCAGGACCCAAAGAGTGTTTGTTATCTATAAGGTTAAGATTAAGTGTGGACATATTAGCACTTGTGGATCTGATTCACTGGGTGGTGTTAAATGAAAAACAGGCAGGTTCCACGCCTGAAAACTCTACCTGTAGTTTACCCAGCTGACAAAGGGTGTGTCTCAGGTTTGCATGAATCACTAAAGAAAGCCAGGTGTGGTGGTATACTACTATAGCCTCAGCATTTGGGAGGTAGAGGCAGGAGAATGGGAGTCCAAGGTCATCTGCCACCATAGTGAGTTTGAGGACAGCCTGGGAAATGTAAGAAACCATCTCAAACAAAAAAGAATAAAATGAGAGAAAGGGGAAAGAGAGGGAGAGAGAAAAGGGGGGAAAGGCACTAAGAACCCAATGGGGAAAAAAAAAATGGGCTCAGGAAGCAATTGCTTCACAAAAGAGAAAATTAAGCTGACAGATGTGTTCAGCCCCGGTAGTTGATGGAGGAAATGCTGGGGGATGCCCCAGTAGCTACCTACCCACACCACTGGCAGAACTGTGTGTTCTAAATCATCAGGGCTTTCCGTACGTTACCATCAGAGTGTGAATTGTGAGACCAGTTTGGCCTCACCTGTAGAGCTGAACATTTAGAAACCCAGCAATTAGACTGCTGAGAACAGACCCAGGAGAAGCCTCTACACATCTGGCATGGCAGCATATTTTGATAGCAACAACACAGAGGCCGCACCAGTGCCCTCAAGAAAAAGGACCACAGGATGTCAAGTACAGGCAGATTTGGCAATTTGGTGTTAAGTAAAAAGTACAATTTTCAAAGGTTCATAACATTACATACCAAAGAATTACACTGATATTCTTTTTGAAGAATATATGTAAAGGCCTAAGGAATGAGAGAAAGTAACACAAGAGATAAAAGAGAGTGACCAAGTCTCAGAAGGCAGGCACAGAAGCTGACGCTACAGAGAACCCTGCTCTAGCTCCAGATGGCAGTACTTCTTCCATTATCAGAGATAAGTACTGTATTAGTCAGGGTTCTCTAGAGAAAAAGAACATAGTGTGTGTGTGTGTATGTGTGTGTGTGTGTGTGTGTGCCCGCGCATGTGTCTTACAGGCTGTGGTTCAGCTAATCCAACAATGGCTGTCTACTGACAGAAGATCCAAGAATCCAGTAGTTGTCTTGTCCAGAAGTCTTGATGTCTCGGTTGATCTTCAGTATATACAATAATCCTGAAGATGTAGATTTCATTGCCAGTGAAGGAATGAATTTGCTAGGAAGAGCCAGAGCAAGGAGTCAGGAAGCGCAAACTTCCTTTTCCCGTGTCTTTATATGGGCTGCTGGCGGAAGGTGTGGCTCAGATTTAAGGTAGACGTTCCCACCTCAAAAGATCTGGATTAAAGGTATATCTTCCCACTTTAAAAGATCCAGATTAAAATTGGGTCTTCCTACTTCAAATGATGTAATTAAGAAAAAAAAAAATCCTTCACGAGTGTACCCAGCCACTTAGTTAATTCCAGATGTAGTCAAGTCAACAACCAAGAGTAGCCATCACTCAAGCAGCTTAAACACAAAGGCTACTTAAAAGCAAGTTGCTCACAGGTTAGTGAGTCTATCTCTCACCAAGCACTGCAATTCCCATTCTGTGGACCCAAAGTCTAAACAAGAGAGGAGCTGCAACTGCATTCCCAATCCCTTTTGGTCCTCGCGCACAGCCTATTTCTCAAACTGACTGTAACACCCCTCATGTCCTGATGAGGAAATAGGAGCCCAGAGAACTTGCAGAAACCTGAGGTTGTAGACAATAACTTCCCCAGACATCCCTCAAGTTTCTGAATCTCCCTTCAGGAACAGCACTGTAGAACCATCTTAACATCTGAGAGTGGATTCCTTCCATGACTCAGTTTTTCCTCTGTACATCCCGACTACAAACTGATCCTTTATCCCAGTCAACATGATCCAAAACTACATAATTAATTATGTTTATAAATTAAGATAACAATAAAGCTAGTTTATAGATGAAATAGTATACAGAACTCAATTTATATTTGCATGGGTTTAACAGTCATGAAGCTGAAAATAGTATTACAGAAGTTATTCCCACTCATTGTACCATTTGAATTAAACAAAACTGGCACAGAATTTATACAGAACCTAAAAATCATTGCTTAGAGAAATTACACACTGTCTATCTATAGTTCATGGATTAGAACACAAAATATTGTTAAAATTGTAGACCTTCTATATGCCCTACTGAATTTCCTTTGGCTTTTTAAAGGTAAAAGAGAGTTTGTTCCTAAAGTGTATAAGGGAATTTAGAGTAGCCAAACCGGTTCTGAGTAGAAGAATCCCAGTTTGTCTACATTGCCACCAATATTTGATATTCCTCTGGGCTTTATGTTTTTAAATATGTATTCATCCTAGTGGGTGTGAGATGGTAACTCATTATAGATTTTAAATGACTTTTATTGAGTTTGTCTGGCAATGTCATACATGAACACTCTGATTATTGTAACTCCCACCTCTCTAATCTCCCTCCTCTCTAGATACAGCTCAGGCTGACCTTGAAGTCAATGGTCCCCATGCCTCATAATTGTTTTTTAGTACCTTAAGACCATTCCATATTTCTGGAAAAAATTTTAATCAGTGTGGCATGTAATACTGTATTTAGGTGCCAGGCTCAAGTTACTCCTGTTTTGTTCTTTTTTTTCAACATCATGACACCTCTACTTATAAAAAGCACAAGCAGTTAGAAGTGAAAACAGCATTGATGCTTACATTTATGTAAAACACAAATGAGTTAAAGATGGAAAGTTAAGTTCTTTCTGTCTTAAGTCACAGTGACCTTCCTCTGGACCACTTGGAAACACTTGTACTTCAGTCCCACTGGATATGAAAAATCAAGGTGGACTGGGGTGCAGGGATGTTTTTGTAAAGGAATAGCCCTGTGTGAAAGCTAGAATCTACATTCAAAGGACTGTGTGGTCTGCATGAAATGTAAACACACTTTTAATTCCAGTATTCAAAAGGTAGTGGTGGTCCATGCCTTTAATCCCTAAGACAGAAACAGCACAGAAGCAGAGCTCAGAAGGAGTCAGTATCACACAGGAAATAATGTCTGAGATGAATTAGATGAAAGACAGGCAAAGTGACAAATCAGAAGAAGAGTTAGCAGAGTGAGTCAGAGTAAAGACATGCCCAATTCTAGTGCGAGAAAGGTGGGCTCTCAGCTCAGAGTAACAGAAGAGTCAGCTATGTCAGTGAGTTACAGAACAGTCAGTTGCAACAGAGTCAGTTACAGAGGCAGGATGGAACACAAGGAGACACACAGAGACACAGCAGAGCTCAGCAGAAGTCAGTATCAGATGGGAAGAGTGAGTTCTACCAGAAGAGTCAGAGTTCCAAAGGAGCTAGTCACAGTGGCTCAGTAAGTAGTAAGTCTCAGAAGCTAAGGCTGAAGCCTTCTAGGACCAGGCTAGCAGTTAAAATAGTCTAGATTGTACAAAGGCTGAACCCTTCCAATTCAAAAATTAAGACTAGATTGTAAAGGGGACAAAACACCCAAGGGCTCCAGAGCTCCAGACAAGAACTTGTGATTTAATTAGACAAAAGATAAATGGTTTTGAACCTGAGTCTATGGCTACCTCTGATGAATCTACATTTACAGTTTGTGAAGGGTGACCTGGTAGTGATGGTGTCACTGTCTACAGCAGCCTGACAAAACTCGGGTGTGTGATATTGACAGGGAGGCTGGGGGTGCAATGTGAAATACATACCCCTCTCCATTCAGAACATTCCCCCTAATGCCCACCAAGGTGAGAGTCCCCATGCTCATCACACACACACACACATACACACACACACACACACACACACACGGGTTCCCCCTGTGTGAATTCAATGAAACCTGCTGAGAGGTGACTTTTTGGAGAAAGGTTTTCCACATTGACCACATTATCAGAATTTGTCTCTGTAGCACTCATTGAAGCCAGCTTTTCATTGGTATTTTTCATTAAAAATATTGACTTAGGGCACCTTTAATGACTACCTCTCAGAGTTTTTATATCAGGTGGAAACAGAATGGGTTGGAGTATTTTTCTTCCTTTTCCACTTCCTGAATGATGTTGTATAAAGTATTATTACTTAAATTCTTGTTTTGTGTAATCCACAAGTTAAATCATTAAGCCAGAATTTTCAATAGATGAAAAATTCAAATCAGCAGGTTGCTTTCCTATTATAGACAACATGATTGTCTATGTTTTATGGAACCTGCAATAATAATTTGTGTTCATTGCCTGGAATAAGCAACTTGTGTAAGTTAGAAGTTACCTTGGAAAGACTTAGAATTAGAGATTTATGAGGCTGGGACCATTAACATCACTGTGCCTATCTGAGCACCTTGCTGTCTGGTGTTTGGCACTCATGTTTTTAAATGTGGATGAAAATTTGTCCTACAGTGGGTGGAGTACAAAGTGTGAGCTCTTGGGTATTTCTCCAAGTGGATAGGTCTCATCGTTTAGCCCTTATGATTACAGTGGCAGCAATGAGAGTTTCTTTCACATAGTTTATCAGAATCATTATACCTGATAACATCAAGCAGAGGCAGGTAGTGACCACATAGGCAATGTGCATCCCAGATGAGCTGGGCTTCAATCTGCACCCCTTCCATCCTGGGTAAGTTATCTGCTGCAAGACTTGCAGAGGAATATCTGCGCTAGCTTATCTAGATTCAAGTATCGCTTAAGTGAGCCATACTCAGCCTTGTACATCGTCCTTGTACCTCTGTCCTCTGCTTCCTCTAAATTCTCTCTGTGGGATTCTGAGGAAGCTGTCTGAGGGTGGACTCTGACAGGCACTTCAAAGCCAGGCCTATCGGCACTGGGGCTTATTGCTGCTGGATGTGCCACAGGTATACCTGTGCCTGGGGAAGAGCAGCACTACACTGGTCCTCCCGGGTTCTGGTTCTTGCTGAGTCTCTATTAGTGGAAGGTACAACTTCCCCCCAACGGATAATCCCAAGAGCAGCTGGTGACTGGGCAAGATCATGTCAGACTTCAGCAGGCTAGGGCTATGTATTAGGATTTGGTTAGTCTCTTTGGATTAGCCTCGCTTTGTTCAAGAGGAACTGCTCCAGAGGAAGCTACCAGACCAGGCATTCCCTTCCCAGGTGAACTTCATCTCTCCCAACAGCCCGAAAGACTTCAAGGAAAGTCATCTAATTGAAGCAATCAGTTAATTGATGCTCGGAGAGACACAGAGCCAACTTGCACTGGTACAGCTCAGCAGTTGGCTGCCACACTCAGCAGCACTGGTTGGAACTGTAGTCTTAAGTGACAGTTTCAGTGGGTCCCCTACTTGATGAGAAGGGGGACACTTGTAGACATAAGATCTGTGGGTGTTGTTCAGGTGTAGTTCAGAGTTAGGAAAACTCATCACACACTGGTGAAACCTTTTGTTTCCTATGTAAATGTCCTTCCCAGTGACCCCAGAAGACCCCATGAAGGCACTCTGTGTTGAACCTTACACCACGTACCATGAAGCTGTTCCAGTATCCATAAAAACTCATACATGACTCAGATCCATGATGGGGCATACCTGAATCCCTGTTTTG
The DNA here is from genome assembly GCA_026225945.1 of Cricetomys ansorgei. NCBI lineage: Eukaryota > Metazoa > Chordata > Mammalia > Rodentia > Nesomyidae > Cricetomys > Cricetomys ansorgei. Next base: position 5,433,703 of record JAMJFZ010000239.1, on the reverse strand, counting down.
CAGGGGGAACTCTCCATGAATGGAGTTGATGACCGAACTACAGTGTCCTTCCTAGTGAGTCTGGAGCCTACGAAGACTTGTAGATTTAGATGTTGTAGGTTGCCGCTTTTTGACATCATACCAGGCATCGCAACACTGTTAAAGCTAGGGTTCCTGAGAAACTCATGACTAAAACCAGATACTCCTGAGATGGAGCTCTTGAGATAACACCAGGACAAATACCAGGGACATGGGGTCTCACAAAGTTTCTACCATGTGTGTCAGCAAAAGTTTAGAAACAAGTCACTTGTTGACACACATGGTAGAAACTTTGTTGTGGCCTCGCTGGCCTTCCTCCGACTCAGCCACTGAAGTTACATTGGGTTATGCCACATCATAGCAGGTGGCTCTGGGACTTCCTTATTGCATTCATAGTTGTGAGACCCCATGACCCTCTTCAGCCTCTATACAATCTAGTCTTAAGTATAATACTGGAAGGCTTCAGCCTCTGTATAATCTGAATATTTAAACCTCTGAGACTTACTGTTGACTGAGCCACTCTGACTAGCTCCTTCTGAACCCATATTCTTCTGGTTCAACTCCCTCACTGTTCTGGCTCAAACTCTTCTCCAAGCTCACTGGTTCAAGCTGATCTTCTGAGCTGGCTTACTGTTTCTGACTGAACTCTTCTGACTCTGGCTGACCGGCTGATTCTCTGACTGTCTCAGACTGAACTGCTCTGCTCTGCTTCAAACTGACTCTTCTCGTCTTATACTGACTTATTCTACCAGACTGCCTCTGTGTCTCTGTGAGCTCTCACTGCACATCCTGCCTCAGTCAACACTCTGCTTCTCTGCCTTGTCCTCTGTATTTCTTATCCTGACTCTCTGAGCTGAGAGCCTGCTTTTCTATATGTTAGGCATGTCCTAACTCTGACTCACTCTGCCAACTCTTCCTCTGATTCGTCAGGTTGCCTGCCCTTCACTCTGACTCATCTCAGACATCACTTCCTGTCAGACACTGACTCCTTCTGAGCTCTGCTTCCTGTCTCCCAAGTGGTGGGATTAAAGGTATGGACCACCACTGCCTTTTGAATACTAGGATTAAAGGTGTGTACCAACATTCTTAACATTCTTTCTACATTCCGTCCAGACCACACCTAGATCTGATCCCTTCATATGGACCCTTTGTTTTGATCTGTTCCTAGCTATCACACAAGCCTATTATTCTACAGGCCCAGTTAACTCTCTTGGCCTGTCCCACAAGGAAGGGACAGAATTTCTGCAAATCACACACACATCACCACCACCACATACCACATGCATCACACTCTACATGCATATAACACACGCCACACAGACACACCACATACCACACACACACCACCGCCACTACCACCACCACATACCACACACACATCATACACCACATGGTTTTAACATACACCACACAGACACACCACATACCACACACACACCACCGCCACTACCACCACCACATACCACAGACACATCATACACCACAAAGACATGTCATATAGCAGACAGATACATTTAGCATGTGCATCACACATCATACAGAAACACAACACATCACATAGACATATCACAGACATATCCCACACCACACAGACACAGACACACCACACAGACACACCACAGACGTCTCACACCACAGACACACCACACCCACACAGACACACCACACAGACCACCACACAGACACACTAGATCCCACATACTACACAGATGCAGTCAATATTATGGGTACCACACACCATAATTCATATAAAATAACCACATAAATTATACTCTACATACCAGATTACACACAACACATAAACTTCTGCCATGTTTATTTTTACCAAGTCATATCTCAACATTTTATTGTGAAAATTTTCAAACATCTAGAAAATTGGAAAGTGAAAATGCATATGTACTTAACACCTAGATCCTATCATCGCTAACATTCTTCTGTACAGATGGTTCTTGAATGACAACCGGCTTTGCATTCTGAGGAACTCATCATAAATTGAAAATATCTTAAGTCCAAAATACACATAATACACATATTCTACTGAAGATCATGGCTCAGCAGCATCATGTACCACAGGTAGCGGTGTCTCCTCACGATCTCGGGCTGACGGCTTGATACTGTTATCCTACGAGAAGCTCATACTTGTCACTAGCCTAGGAAAAAGAATCAAAATTCCAAATTAGAAGTATGGTTTCTAGTATTAATTTTGTACCATAGCAAAATCAAGAACTTCCATGTCATGCCCTTATGTCCGGGAACGTTACTAGCCAGCCGGTTAACCATCTGTTCTCATCACTTAACGGTAAATCTTACTTCTAGGTGTATGTTACAACGGAAGCCTCCAGTGTGCCTCGCTAACATGAATTAACGTTGCTTCGGTTTCAGTAGTTTAATTTCTGTATTTCGTTCTTCACCCCCACTTCCTCTTATTGCCCAGGCGCCTTCTGGTTAAGAATTCCCATCCCTTCATTTTCCTTCTGTTTCCCACTTTTGTTCCTATCTGAGTACCGTTCCACAACTGTAAAACTTACAGCCATTCGAGCGGGAAGTGCAGAGCATTGGTCTCCCCTTGGGCTGGGGGACCTGCGGACCTACGGGTGATGGAGCCCTGCGTTCTGGAGGCCCAGTCAGCACTCTATATTCACCTTTACTGTGGAGGAGTCGTTGGAGCTGGAGGCAGGAAACACACACTCGACTGCTGCGGCGAAAGATTAGTCAGCAGGAACTTCTGGGTCTCCACTCTGAAAAGGAAAGACAGACACATCAGCTTGGGAGAGACCCCATAATTGAGGCTGAAAATTTTCCGATACTAGCATCTTGGGGCAGTAGCCATGTGCTCTGCACAATGGGAAGCCACGATTGGATTCCACTGTGATGGACCCTGAATTCTAGCCAGTGGTATCCACAGAAAGGTGCGTCCTCATACTGCATGGACCCTGTATCAGATCTCTGTTTTGCCAAGTCTAATCCAAAGTCTTTGCAAATTAATAAAAGGTCACACCACGCACCCCCAGCATCTCCAACTTACAGGAGTTTCTTGCAGCACATCTGGCCAGCTAAATATGGAGGCTGACCAGGGGTATCCAGGGAGCTCTCACGTAATCACATTAAGGCAGAGGAAGGCAGGAGAATTCAGAGACTCAACCTATGAGAGCAGTGCTAACTACGCTACCTACACTGTTGAAGGTGAAAGCAGGAATCTTGGGAAAAGTGATTTCCAGAAGCTTCCTGAACACCCTCAGTAGGATTCGTCTGAAACCCCTCCGAGTAACCCTAACGGATAAAGAAGCAAGGCTGCCTGTGAGACTCTGGAGAGCCCAGCTGTGTGTGAAGACAATGAGTTTGTGCTAATGTCTTCTGCAGCACCAGGAAACCAATTCAAGCCGCGTGGTAGGCAGCAGCTGACAGGAACTCCCTCAAAATCAGACAAGAACATTCTTCCTATGTGAAATCCCAGTCTTTGTTCTTGTTTACGTCCTATCTCTATCCATCTATTTCATGGGGGAATATTTCACAACAGATACAGAGGCCAGAGGAAATATTCCCAGTACATGTTCTACCGTTAGAAAAAGTGCGCTGTGAAGCTGGGGCCAGAGTTCTCCGCTGACCAATATCTGTAACTGAACCTTACGTACCTCGTGGCCACTTACTTGTGCTTCTGACTAGTGCAGGGTCACGCAGGACTAAGACAATAATCATCTCTCTGGAACTTGGCTGCGATGTGCCAAAGCAGAGCAGAGTGTCCGTGTATTATCTACATCCACACTATTAGGTTGTCATAGAAACCGTTTCTGTTTTTGAAAGTATGGGAACTCAAGAAATCCCTGATTGTGTCAAGTCCTAGCCACGTCAAGGGCCCAAGAGCCCCAGACCCATGGAGGAACGGCAAAGCCTTCTCCCTGGGGGAGGATTGGAGGCATGTGAAAGTGTTCCTCCGGGGACCTAGTGCAAGTGTTGACAGTGTATGCAGAAATATGTCCACTATAGGTTCTCCTTCCTGGGTGTTGATGGCCTGAAGATTGCTTCCCTACAGAGGCTGCTCCTACTGAGATTAGCTAAACCCGTTCCCTTGATCCAGCCGTACATCATAAACTCTGCCACTTTGTATGTAGTGACCCTGTCGCTTTAGCTAGCTATATGCAATACTGTCTCTCTGTTCAACTCTGTGTAACAAACACACTTGAGCTTCTAGGGTGCTGCAGTTTCTCCAGAAGAGCACAGAGCACCTGATGCTGACTTTCTGTCTGTGTACCTGCCTGTGTTTGTCTTTTCTTCATTACTTCACCATCCCAGTCAGGACCACACCATGCTGGATATGGCACTAAAGGGCAGGTAGCATTATGTGGACCATTGCACTTTGAGTGTTGACAATATGCCCTGCGTTCTGTCACATACACACACTGACCTTTCCAATACCTTTTCATTATCATACCGGAAAAGAATACTATAAAGTAAAAATAATATTTCAGAAATGAGGCATGTATACAACCCAAAGATGAAGTCATCTGAATTCACAAAAACATAGGTCTTCTTTTAACAGTGCTGATAGCTTGTGACGTTTTAAAAGTAGGCTCCAGGAGCAAAAGTATGATTACAGTCTGATTAAACAAAAGATTAAATATCTGATGAAAAAGAACTAGAAAGAAAGATCTTGGAAATGCCAGCAGGAGTTCCTGATGGGTAGGAGACTTGGGTGGAGGGACTTTCAGTTTCACTTAGAAAATTTTGCAATTTCCAAAATTTTCTATAATGTGCAACTATTTGGTAATCGGGGGGGAAAAGAAAAGAAATGGTTTTAGGTTTGGAGTGTAGCTATAGTCACGGCCACAATTAGGCTTCTGCCAGCCTTTCGGCGAGAAGAAAACAAGAGAACACTCTGGAAGTCTCCTCAAAGGATTAGACAGCATTTCAAACCAACATTCACGATGATTTGGCTACACAACAGCATTGCCAGCGAAGTTTCTAGGAAAGCCAATGTAGAGCAAAACATTACTTATATAGAATAAAATGATTTTTTTTTTCAGAATGATCTATCCTCAGTGATCAATGAATAGAAAACCCTGAAACAACTCTCAGTATTTGCATGAATGAAGTGTGAACCCTCAGCTATGTTTTTGGGCCCGGAGCACCTCTGACCCTGAACTTCAGGGAGCAATGGGCTGATGGATGGAAAGTTTCTATAAGGCATAAACTTCCTGAGCATCAGGAACTGCAGGGGCCATGGGGCCAGCTCTTCTTCACTCTGTAGAGATGGCCACTGCGTCTTCACTACTCCTCTCTAGACTAGCATTAAGCTGAGAGTGACTCCCCTCAAGACCGGGAGTATTTAATGCAACTCCAGTCCAAAATTCATATTTTTCAGCAAAGCAAAGTGGTTTTAAAACTTATATGGGAAAAATAAGTGTGAAATTATTACCGAAAGCAGAGCAAAGTCTTAGGAGGGAAATTTTCCCACATGGAGATTAAATCGGGAAAATGAGGTCTTCCGATACACAGGCACAGCAGTGCTGAGGATCGGTGAACAGCTGGAGCTCGCAGGCTGAGACACGGGCCGGCGTATAAGGGAACTAGAGCCTCAGGAAGTGTGTGTTTGTAATGAGGTGGCGACTACGAGTTATTTTGTTGGGATAAAACAATCTTACCTCCTGTATCATCAAATAAAAAATGCATGATAGCTTAAAAACAACAGTGTATAAAAATAAATAAAACCATGACTACATTAAGTGTCCTGAGGGTATTTATACAATCTTAGGTAAGGGTTACTTCTCTTTTAGCAAAACAGAAGGAAATTTTGTAGCTTCCAAAAATGTATGGCCTCTGCATTGTGCAAAGATACCACAAACACATTTTGAAAATGATCCACTGCGTCCTCAGTGGGAAAAAGAGCCCTTCGCATTGGAAAGCTACTTTAACCAACCAGTTAAATCCAAGAATCCTGAAGAACATTATCTTTCCTCTACCAGACAGGAGTGGGGAGACTCTCTTCTATCTCCTTTTCTGCCCCTACCTCTGGGCTGCCACCTCTTGGTATCTTTCATGGAGAGGCCGTGACTTTCCCCTCAGAAGAATAGTCTAGCAGGGCAGAGATGGTGCACACCTTTATCCTAGCACTAAGGAGGCAGAGGCAGGCTGATCTCTGTGAGATCCAGGCCAGTTTGGTCTACAGAGTGAGTTTCAGGACAGCCAGAGTTACAACAGAGAAACCCTGTCTCAAGAAAAAGAAAGGAAGGAAGGAAGGAAGGAAGGAAGGAAGGAAGGAAGGAAGGAAGGAAGGGAAAAAAGAATAGCTTCCTGTGCTCATGGAGCCCCCTGAGGCCTGGCCAGCAGGGCAGCAGCTAGAGAAGCCACAGATCAGAGCAGATCTAGAACTGCCCTGTGCAGGGCACTAACCTGTGAGGACCCAGAGTACCTACTTCTAGCCTGCTCAGCAGATGGGGTCACCCACAGTGCCGTGGCCAGGGGACCATGACTGAGGGCTGGATAGGGCTACACATATGTGTGTCTGTCTGAGGAGGCTCAAGTAAATGGCTTATTTTTTTAAAATTTGTATTAATAGGCCCTGGAGGTAAGGTGACAGAGGAGAGAAAAATGCAACATCCACTAACCTGAAAAATACTTTGCATGGTAACTCCTTAAAACACACAGTCACGTGTGCTTATGGTGTGATGAGGAAAGCAAAACAGAAAACCAAGGTGAAGCATTCAGTTACTGTGTGTAATCACACCTCTGTTACAATTTTTCTTCACTATCCGATTTTTTTTTCATGAGAGCAGAGTACACCATAAAAGGTGTGTCTCCCCTCTGTTGGGGTCAGTTTCTATCCTACAGTTCTGGCATGCATCTTGGTCTCAGGCAGAGCTGTCAATAGGGGACATTCTTATTCAAAACCTCCTTGACTCAAAAATGAATTGAATGACAAGCCCTGACTCTCAGGATCTTACAATCCAAGATGAACTCTGTTAGAGATTGACAGGCATACGGCTTCCCACCTATAGGTGGATGCAGATAATAAACAAGCAGAGCTGGGGAAACAGCTTAGTGGGTAAAAGCACTTGCCCTGCACCCACGAAAAAAGCTGGATATGGGTCACTTCTGGCCTTCCTCGAGCTGTTGTCTTGTGTCCTCACCTGTGTATGCCTCATCTCAGGTGGTCTGCCCAAGACCCCCTGATTGTGAACCCTAATCCCCCATGTGGCCCCATTTCCACTCTGAAAAGATGAAAGAAATGATCATGACCAGGACAACCTCGCCAAGCTGCAGGCGCAGGTGGGCATTGGTGAGGGGAAAGAAAAGCTGGCAGAAAGAGGGTGGTTCATAGAACAGCCTCGACAGAAAGTAAAAAGCTGCAGTTCTCCTTAAAGAAGTCAGGGGTAAACAACATCTCTGGTATTGATGAGGTGAACATGTTTACAAACCAAAGAACAGTGATCCATTTTAACAACCCTGAAGTTCAGGTGTCTCTGGCAGCAAATGCCTTCACCAGAACAGGCCACACTGAGACAAAGCGGCTGACAGAAGTGCCTCCCAGCATCCTTAGCCAGCTTAGTGCAGACTAGTTTAAGGAGACTGGCTAGAGCTCTGCCCAGACGATCCATAAATGGTAAAGCACCACTTGCTACTGGAGAGGATGATGGTGGTGATGATGGTGGTGATGATGGTGGTGGTGATGGTGGTGGTGATGGTGGTGATGGTGGTGATGATGGTGGTGGTGATGGTGGTGATGATGGTGGTGGTGATGGTGGTGGTGATGGTGGTGATGGTGGTGATGGTGGTGATGATGGTGGTGGTGATGGTGGTGGTGATGGTGGTGGTGATGGTGGTGATGATGGTGGTGGTGATGGTGGTGGTGATGGTGGTGGTGATGATGGTGGTGGTGATGGTGGTGATGATGGTGGTGATGATGGTGGTGGTGATGGTGGTGGTGATGGTGGTGATGATGGTGGTGGTGATGATGGTGATGATGGTGGTGGTGATGATGGTGGTGGTGATGGTGGTGGTGATGGTGGTGGTGATGATGGTGGTGATGATGGTGATGATGGTGGTGGTGATGGTGGTGGTGATGGTGGTGATGATGGTGGTGGTGATGGTGGTGGTGATGATGGTGGTGATGATGGTGATGATGGTGGTGGTGATGGTGGTGATGATGGTGGTGATGATGGTGGTGGTGATGGTGGTGATGATGGTGGTGATGATGATGGTGGTGGTGATGGTGGTGGTGATGGTGGTAGTGATGGTGGTGATGATGGTGGTGGTGATGGTGGTGATGATGGTGGTGGTGATGGTGGTGATGATGGTGGTGGTGATGGTGGTGGTGATGATGGTGGTGATGATGGTGGTGATGATGGTGGTGGTGATGGTGGTGATGATGATGGTGATGATGGTGGTGATGACGGTGGTGATGATGGTGGTGGTGATGGTGGTGGTGATGATGAAGCTCCAGATTTGGAGGAGAATTTTGATGAGGCTTCCAAGATGAGGCAAACTGAACTGAGGCAACTTCTGAAGAAGGAGAGAGACGCTTGTAGAAGTTACAGGAGCTGTTATTTTATATCATGACGGCTTTTTAAAATTCTCTTGTTTATGGATCTGATAAAATCTAGATCTCTGATATTTTTAAGCCCCTAAGCCCCCTAAACACTGCAGCTCTTTTCAGGTTTTACATATACATAATGCATTCTTTGTGGCAAATTAATCTGAAGAAGCCTGGGAATGAAGTTTGGGAAAGGGTTAATGAAATTTTTTCCTAGTTAAAAAAAAAAGCTGTATGTGGCAGCACATGCCTGTTATCCCAACAAAAAAAATGAAGGAAGGCATCCATCTCTGGTCTCTGCACACATGTGCACACACGCACACATGTGCACACACACACACCAAGAAAAGAAGTCTTATTTTATGCATTAGTTAGTACAGCTCTGAAGGAGAAGGTCTTGCACAGCCATGTGAGCAGCTGTGAATGTCTTCAGTACACGAAACAGAGTATTTTCATACTACGTCACCCCATCATCTAGAACATCACACCACAGAGGTATTTTCTAAAGTCCTTGGAGCTAAGAAGAGGCTATAGCTGTTTTTCAAATAAACTCCCACCAGGAAGTTACCACTCACCTCTGTGAGGATGGAGACCAGTTCGAGTTGTTGGCCGTTTCCTGTGGAGCAAACGAAAATGTACAACTGAGACAAGAAGCTACTCGTGGTGGAGCACTGCCCACTGCTCACAACTAGAGCCTATTTTCAATTCTGAGAGGCGGCACCGAGGAGGAACATCCCAGGGGACAGTCCCCTTCCTTGGAGAGTGCTCTTCCTCCGAACCATTTTTATGTTCATGTCTTTTCGTTCCTCCATGGCTGGGTTGGAGAGAGCCTGGCAGCTGGCCAGGTGGTAATATTTATGTAGCTTTCTAAGGACTGCCTACTGCTTTCACCACTGGTGACTTTATATTCCCATATTACCTTCTGCTCCCTAGGGCAAGCCTTCTGGTCCCTCTGCCTTGCCACTAACATTGGTAGTGTCAGATATTTTAATGTAAGTTAGCTGGTGGGTGTGTGGGTATCTTTTCAAATCATGTTTACTGTCTTCCATAGGCTTCCTTGCTATCTATATTTTCCTAGTGAAGGATTTGGTCAGACATCAGGCCATTTCATTAGAAAGCTCTTAGTATTTTTGGTACAAGTGTATGGTTTAGAAATATCTTGGCAATGGCTTGTATCTCATTTTCTTTTTTTAAAATAATTTATTTAATGTGCATTGGTGTTTTGCCTGCATATATATCTGTGTGAGGGTATAGGATCCTCTGGAACTGGAGTTACAGAGTGTTGTGATTTGCTGTATGGGTGCTGGGAATTGAACCTGGATCCTCTGGGAGAGTAGCCAGTGCTCTTAACGGCTGAGCCATCTCTCCAACAACCCTCTACCTGCACCCCACCATTTCATTTTCTTAGTGACAATTTTGAAAAATAAAATTTTATATTCCATAAATTCCACTGTGTCATTTATCTGGACATGGATGTCACTGTCACACCGGTGGAAAGTGTTGAGTTCAACGTCACAAAGATTTTGCTTGCTCTAGAAATGTTACAGTTTTGTTCTCAAACTTAGGCCCGTGGCCGGCTTTGGAGTTTTTGCAGGGATGAAGAAGAACTCAAAATGGTTTTCAGCTCAGGGATAGCCAGGGAAGCTAGCACTTCTCCCCAGTTACCTCACTCTCTTTGTGTAGCATGAGCTGATCGGAAATAAAAGTGTAATTCTGGGCCTCCACTCCATTCATCTGGTCCAAGGCTGTTGGACAGTCACGAGGCTACTAGTTTGTACACTTTTAAGGATCATGTTGCCAGTAAGCAAACAGTTTCCTGTTGTTCGCTGTACGCCTTAAGCTCTCATTGCCCTGGCTTGAGTATGATGTTAGAGGCGGTGAGAGCGGATGTCCCTGCCCGCTCACAGCTCAGGGAGAAAGGTCATGCTTTCATCACGAACGTGACAGGCTAATGAGCTCTTCGTAGCTTTCATTTTCTTCTTGGGCTGTGGGTATTTTCTTTCTAACCAGAAGTAGGGCTTTAACATAGCCCGCATTCGTTTTCTGTTTGGTTTGACAGGATCCTAAGGCCCTTGACCTTTATTCCATTGATATTTATTGCAGTCATTGATTAGCATGCATTAAACCAAAGCATCAGCATCATTATTCATAGTGTAATTCAGTCCAACATATGTATTTACTGTATGTGTTGGTTTGGTAGTGTTTTATGTGTTTTGCGTGTATGTCCTGAATGTTTTTGGCTCACGATAATCTTCTCCTGTGCTAATATTTCCTGACTTTAGTACCAAGTTGACCCTGGTGTCACTCAACGGCTTGCTTCCTCCTCTGTGATCCAAGTCTGTATACAGCTGCTTTCTTCCTCCTCCCTCTCTCCTCGTCCTCTTCTTGTTTGTTTTGTTTATTTATTGGGAATTTCATACTTTGATCATATTCCTTCTTCTGCCCTAGATTCCACCCCTCCATGTTTTTTCTCTCTCTTAAAAAACAAAACAAAGTCTGGAGGTGGTGGCACATGCCTTTAATCCCAGCACTCGGGAGCAGGGGCAGGCAAATCTCTGTGAATTCTAGGCCAGCCTGGTCTAGTGAGTTCCAGGACAGCCAGAGTTACAACAGAGTAACCCTGTCTCCAAAAATTAAAAAAAAATCAAAAGAAGACACATACACACACTTATACAAAAAATATGGAGTCTGATTTGTATTGGCTAACTGCTCCTAAAAATGGTTTGCCCTGGAGTGTGGTGACACAGAGATGCTGGGCCACATACATACAGACATACCATACAAAACACATAATACACTTCACACACCACATCTACCACGTACATATCACGCATCACGCAGTCACACCACACACACTAGATACCACACACCATACAAACACCTCACACACTATATACCACACATACCACACACACACACCACAGACCACACACTGCACAGGCCTATCACATAGCCATCATACTTCTACTCACCAAACAGCCACATCATATACCACACAGACCCATTCATAGACACAGACATACCACATACCACATACAGCATATAGGCATACCACATACCATATAATGCACCACATGCCACATAAACACACCACACACTGCACAAAAACATCACACACACAAAGATATATCGCACACCATACACATATATAATATAGTACACATGTAACATATATACATTATCTGCCATATATAGACACATATCACATATGGACACAGCTAAACTACACTTATATATATATTATGTACCACACAGAAACACATATCATACATGGACACACCGCACATATACATTACATACCAAACACTATACATACACAGATACACATGAATTATACACTACGCAGACACGCGAAGTACCATATTGTACATAGACACTCTACATGTCACACGCTTCTGATGAGTCTTAGGACAGTATCAACAGTGAAACTCAATGCAAAGCTGGGAGTTCCCTTTATAGGGTACATCCTCACACTGGCCATAGCCCTTCTTTGAGCATGACAAGAGGGACAGACACACCTGCGGAAGGTCCCCCTTCTTCCGTTGAGGTAGCTCTCTCTTCTCTGTTGAATGTGGGTTCTTCTGGAATCGAGTCTGCATCATGTAGTCAAATGTGCTCAGGTTCTTGCTAACTGCAAAGGGGAGTACAGGAAAGGATAGGTCATCCAGCAGCCATACACAATGTCACACAGCACCCCATGAGCAATGTGCAGTCCACCTTGCCAGGGAGTGGCTGCCCTGCTTTGCACGTCCTGAGACCAAGAAGAGGACCAGGGTAAGCAATGCTCTGCACATTTCATGAAGGACAGGACTTGACACTTCCCTCTTGCTCAAGGCAAAGCCTCTAATTCAGCACAGAGGTAGGGTGCCCCCGAGGAGCTGGACTGTGGCACCTTTCATGGGTCCTCTGCTTTCTGCACCAGACAGACTACCTCCTGGGATGGCTTCAGGAGACAAGACTTAGGAAGGACTACGCTGTCCAAGGGTTCTGGCAACCTTTCATCTTCAGGGCGGTATCTACCCATGGCAAAATAAGTCCTACTGGTAAGCGTAATGGCACCCTGTGCCTGTTTCCCCTACCCCATGCAGCTACCTCACCTTAGGTACTCTGACTCAGAGAATACAGGGCTACCAACAAATGTAGAGCCACCCCAGCCTAGTCTAAGACTCTACAACCACAACCAGCAGAAGCAGTGTGGGCTATCGCAAGAAAATTTCATGTGTTTTTTGAAACAAGAGCTGTAAGTGTAAGTATCCAAGCCCTGTGCTTCTAGGGAGGGGTCTGACTTTTCAAAACTGACGAACCTGGGAGCCATGCACTCATTTGTTGGTGGCCCTGAGTTCTCTGAGTAAGCACCTAGCGCGCGGTGGCTTAGAAAGTAACGTGTTTTTTTAATTCCTACTTCTAAATGTAGTGGAGTTTTAAAGGTAACCCCAAAGAGGTGCCACTCCCAGGGTTTAAGTCACAGGGGATGAGAGGTGCCCTCCCAGCTGTTATTGATAAATGGTTTTTCGTTGAAATGTATAGGTTCAGCTGACTTAGGTTTGAGGCTTGGTTCTATCCTATTCTACAAATGCATCTATACACAACTATGTAGACATGAACCAGGTCATTCCTAACTAAAATCTGAAAACATAACTTTGAATTGCACCAACAAGATTTACTTCACTATACTAGGATGAGGAGAAGAGGAGGAGGAGGGGGAGGACGATGGGGGGAGGAGGGGGAGGAGAAGGGGGAGGAGAAGGGGAGGAGGGGGGAAGAGGAGGAGAGGGGGAGGAGGGGGAGGAGGAGGGGGAGGAGGGGGGAAGAGGAGGGGAGGAGGGGGGGAAGAGGAGGGGGAGGAGGAGGGGGAGGGGGGGGGGGGGGGAGGAGATCTAAGTCTCAAGTCTCAAGTAATCACAGTGCTGAAGTCAGGGACGTGTGTTAATGAACACACTCCTAGGTTAGGCAGCACGGTTTAGGTTATAGTGATACTGCTGGTACGAACCACTGGTCGTAAGTGGGGTCTTTCCATGGGAGGGGCCAGCACTCGCCAGGCACTGTCACCACAGCACCGGCAGGGTCTGTACCATCCTTGATGTGTGGGTAAGTCAAACTACAGGAGACCAGCACTCAGGAGAGACCCTGATGTTCTCCAGCCAGCAAGATCACTGTCAGATCAAAGAAGCTTCACAGCCAGTTCTCTGCTGCAGAAACCATATGCACAGGGGAAAAGGTGGCCCTAACTCAACAAAAAACACTTTCTTAGGCAAAGAATATTACCCAATAGCATAATCAGGGTCTGTCACATATTTGTAGATAGAGATTCTCCCCTTTGGCTCTTTTGAATGAGCGGAACCTGTCCCTTCCGCCTAAGTCCCATTGTTATCATTTCTACTTGGTGTTTTCCTAAGGACCCCTGCTCCTAATGTCATATTCTTGCATCATAGTCGTATTCCTTCATCTCTGAATATCTTAGACTGTCTTGTGCTTTCCGCAGGCTTCTGAACAGAAGCTCAGTTCCTTGCTGGCCTTGCTGGCCTTCTCTTTGTATCTCCATCATGTAGTCTGTCCTCTTTCTATAAACTCATTTCTGGCAAGGCTTCCCAAGGCATCGTCTCCCTCAAGATGGGTGAGGTTACATGTCAAGGCTACATACTCAGGTAGAAGTGGAAGATGAGCAGGTGCCCGAGCAGCACAAAGCTGGCAATGGCTAGCAGCAGTATCACCACCACGATGGAAAGGACCATGGGGGTCTTCACAGGCACAGGCCACAGTGAGAGGAACAGCAGCCATACGTTCTCAGAGCTGATCTCTATGAAGACAGAGAGACATGCCCATCCAGTACCTACCCAAACCGTAGCACCCATGGTCAGATAAGCAGAGGGACAGAGCTTGCTAGTGTGAGTGAGGATGGCCAGCCAAGGGGTGTGCCTTTGTCCTGCACGTCCCCTACGCTACTGGGGGTCCTGTGGGCCCACTGGCTGTGACTGGAGCCATGCTCCCCAGTTCATGAGCTCAAGATGATGATGGTTAGAGAGAAGTTCCTGAATACTGAGGTGAAGAGCAAGCCCCTCTCCTGGCCTTCCCTGCCACCTTGACTTTTATTTCAGATCATTCACCTCTCTGCCATCAGTGAAAACTGAATCCTCTTGGTGCCTGTCTTGAGCACTGTCCGCCATGACTCTCAAAATCAAAATCATGGAGAAGGGGTTTCCTAGACTGTGTGGCAGAACGGTGGAGGACTAGACTTCAAACCCAAGCATCTGACCCATATCACACTCCAGAACGGTGCTCAGCTCTCTTTCTAGAATGGACTCCTGTGTGTGTTAGCTGCAAAGGGAATACTACATACTGCCTTGGGGGCTGGGCTATGGGATGCCAACTCACAAATGTTCCTCACTCAGTGATGGCCTGGTGAACTCCATCCAGCCCGTGAGATATTATACAGGCCATGGACTCCAAAGGGGCCTGGAATGGCAAGCCAGAAAGTGACCTCTACCCACACTCTAAGACCCAGAAGTCTGCTCCTAGGAGAGATGTCATCCACTTCCCTGAACCACATCTGATGTCATGCAGTGGCCCCTTCCTTTTGCTTTCCTTTTCCCCTTCTCTGCTTGTTCGTCATGGCAACTGTTGAGGGAAATGTAACACTGCTACTGAAGAGGCCATGGTGGTGGCTTCCAGAGAGTGCTCAGGAGTACCAAGAAGTCCTAATTGGTTACAGGGTATGCAGAAGCTGAGGATCTTCCACATGGATCTCACAAAGTTCTTTCTTAAAAGGACATTTGTCATATTGACTCCAGGGATGCCCTAAATAAGTGGCACACAAGTCCTAACCTCTCCTGTCGCAGGGCTTGGGCAGATGCCTATGGTGCTTGGAGCAGAAGTGGGGTGACTTCCCCCTGACCCATAGGGTAACCAGCAAAGGAGCATCGCACTTCAGTCACCTGTGTCAGTATCTTGGGGCTGTTGTGACAAACAACCATAAGTTAGTGGTACTCAGACAATACAGCCATCCTCCCGTGTCTATAAGCCACAAGCCTGGAATCACAGAGTAGCATCCTCTCTCTGAGGTCCTTCCATCCTCTTCTTGCTTTGAGTGCCACAGACCCTCCATGGGCTACATCGCCCAGCCTCTGCCTCCGTGGGTCCTCATTTCCCTGAGTACATCAGCATTTGATTTGGGCGTGAGCGGCCCATGATGGGCTCCTCACCTCAGAATTCCTACCCAGGTCCTTTAATACCCTTTTCCAAATAAAGGGCCATCTCAGATCTAGGTCAGGACTTGGACAGGTTATGGAGGCCATGTTCAGCCCAAACCCTAGCCCTCCTGCTCAGTTTAGACATTTGTGCCATGGGCTTGGGCTTCTGGGCCTATTTAATCATAGAATCTCTGAGTGTCCCCTCAGAGTCTGTGGCTCATCTTTCTCCTGTTCTTCTTTACAAGTAGTTGTCTTCTACAAGACAGGCTTCTACCTTCTCCACCCCTTCCTTAACGCTAAATGCTGGCTAAAAGCACTGTCTAGGTTCTCAGGACTGACAGAAGGGACAGAAGGGTCAGGGCACACCTCACTCTAATCCCTAGAAGCTAGGTGTCGGAGGAGTTCAGGTCAACTGGAGAGTGAGGGAACACAGACTGCTGGAGGGGGAGGCTGGGAAGCCTAACACGTGGCACATGGGAACCAGGTATGAGCACAGCCCCTGAGCGTCAGAAGGGTACCTTTATACAGACGGTCTGTGCGAAGCTCATTGGGGTTGACAAAGTACTGGATGAAAATGTACAACAAGATAACCATCACGCCAAGCAGGCCAACTGTAGCTGAGGTCACAGAGCAGAAGAAGAACCTGCATGAGAGGAGTGGGATCCTGCTTAAAGAGGAGCAAGTGGGAGGCCAGCCAAGCTCATGAGGTCAACACACATGTCTGGTGTGGTGTGGTAACCTCATGGAAGCACAGAACCCCAAGTCAGCCAGTGTCTTCTCCATACTTCCTTCTTGTGTTCTTTCTACCGTGTCTCACATCCCCCCAGGCAGATGTTGGCTCCTAATTGTATTGATTGTGCTCCACATTCCCTACAGCCTCCGACCTGAGCCCTCGTGTCCTTCCATCCTGCAGTCTGGACAAGAATGCCATACTCATCCACAGTGGGGAAAAGTTAATCCCCAAGATGGCGGAGCCTGCCACCTAAGCAGACAGAACATCTTCCAGCAAGCATGCTCTAATCATGGCGGCTCAGAAACCACAGCCTTTCTTCTTCCCTTTGTCTTCGTTTTCTTTCTTCCTTTCTTTCCTCCCTCCCTCTCTTCCCCCCCTCCCTTCTTCCTTCCCTTCCTACCCACACACTAGGCTGACTCCTCCAGTCTTTAGTGTACCCCATTCTGCAAGGCCCGTGTGGCTTCCTATTCATTAGGACTATGAGACATGGGACTCTCTTTCAAGGATTCTGTTCAGCTCTGAGGCCAAATTATATCAAAATGCCATTGCAGGGCTAGAGAGATGGCTCGGGGGTTAAGAGCACTGACTGCTCTTCCAGAGGACTAGGATTCAATTCTTAGCACTTGCATGGTGGCTCACAACTGTCAGTAACTCTAGTTCCAGGAGAATATGATGCCCTCTTTTGGATACTAAGGGCACTACATGAAAGAGGTGCCCAGACAAAACATGCAGGCAAAACATCCACAACAAAATAAATTTAAAAAATGTTTTTTAAACACGTTATTGCCCCCCCTCCTGCTCTTGGGCCCTGGAGGAGGAAGGGACAGAAAGTGCAGATGCTAAGGCTCAGAACTACCTAGTGAGAATGGGTGGTACCTATCACCCTCTGGTCTTCCCCTGACTCCAGTTTCGCCACACAGAGGCCATGTCTCAATGCCACAGCAAGTGTGCCTTCTTCTGCCCTCCTCCCGCTCATGGGCAGGCCACAGCCTCACCTATTCCAACTCGCCTTCCCAGAAAGGTTGGCTTCCCATCTTGGTTAGCTGAGGAACCTCGTGATTCTCTGTGACCCACCAGTGTGAGGCGTTCGAAGGGCTTCCTGGCTAATTCAGTTGCAGCTTGCAGTTGCCAGAACCATGGTGACATATCACCTGCAGGCCACACCAGGATGCCTACTGCATTTTGCAAGCTCAAAAGCTCAATCTAGAAGGGGCCAAACCTACACCCGTGGCTCCAGGCACCTCTGTGTACGGATGGCAGAGACCTCACTGCCCAATGTATTCTCAGGGCAGAGGAAGGCAGGGGGTTGAAGGTAAGAGGCTACTATATCCTCCTGCTCATCTTCTGGACTCCCAGGGCTGATGGACAGCCTAGGCCCTAGCCTGGTTCCATAAACCCTCTGGATTCCACACTTATGACCAGAGCAACGCCTGGTGCTCACTCCTGTGCCCAGGGGGTCTAGCCACTGCTCGGGGGTTGATGGATATGGCATTGAGAAGATACACAGACTCAAAGCAACAAGTTTAGGCCGCTCAGCCAGGCTGTGACCTACTGTTCATGATGAGCTATCTAGTGATGGGCTTTGTGAGTGTGGACTTGAGCCTATGTTCAGGAACAGCCCCACAAACAGACATCAGAACCAGCAGCACATGGACCCTAAGTTCTGCCACAGCATAGGGACGTGGCCTAAAGGATACCCCTCCCCACGCTATTCCCGGGGTCCACATCCCCCTCTACTCTGTCACCTGCCACCTAGTTCTAGGAACCCCAGGCCTCAGATCCCTCCCTTAGCTAAGAGCCTTGACCCTGAAAGTGCCTCACCAGTAGTTTCTGCTGCCCACACAGTTGTTCAGCCATTTGCAGTGGTGGTCAAAGCCAGAGACACATTTGTTGCAGGAGCTGCAATGTTTGGCTTTCTTGCTCCTGGGAGAGAAATCAGGAGAAACAGCCTGCAGGCCCCAAATGCACCATGGGAACTGAGTGTCTATCAGGATATGGAGGGTGGGGCCTCCATCTGAAGACAGTGGGGGACTGGAAGTCTAGAGGAAAGACAAGGTCATCTTAGGAGAGAGATGAGCCGTGGGCATTGTTCTTGGAAGGTGGACCCTGGACTTCCCTGTAGGTAGGCTTGTTTGCAAGATGAGAGTCTGAAAGCTTTGTCTAGTAGTTGAAGGCTGGGAGCTCACCCAGTAACCCTACAGTGCCTTCCTGTAGCAAAGTCAGTGTGCTGCCCTCTTCAGGTTCTGGAGACCTTATATCCTACCAGGCACCGGCTGAAGTTGCCTTCCCTCCTCTCCAGTTGGGGATGTGAGGTTTATCAGAAAAAAACACAAGGAAGTGACAGCTCGTTCCCACCCCACCACCACTACCACAAAGAAGGGCCTGCATGTACAAGGGGACCTGAAAACAACCCAGCTGGGCCATACTGCGGCTCTTCGCACCGAGGGAGAGAGGTATAGGGAGCCAGATGGCAGGACTGTCAGCCTCTAGGGAAGAGCAGTATAGTGTGGCATCCTGGGAGTCCGCGAGCACATGCATGAGCCCTCCATGGAGCACCACAAAGGGCCAGTGCCCACTAACAGCCCCAGAAGGCTCGGCTGGGCGACGGTGGGGCCACACGTCGGTAGCACTCAGACTCAAAGAAGAGACCTGACCCTCTGCTCGGCAGAGACTCCACTCACACAGTAACCTCACACAGGTGGCAATACTGGTTCTGGATCACATGTGCGTGTTTGGACCGGTCGAAGGTCGGCACAGGCTCTGAGTAGTCCTTCTTGAGTCGGACATTGGTGTCAGCTGGATCGATGGTAATTGCAATCATGTGCACGACGAGGTGGAATGCAAACAGCCCACCCATCACCTGAGGTGTCAAGGAACACACAGCCCTGGGCCTGACTGACATGATGCAAGGCATCTCCCAGAGGACAGACAGTGTCGGGGACTGAGGAAAGACCCCAGGACTCCTAGTCACTGCTGCCCGCAGCTCCTGAGAGCAGATCCCACCGACACTCACCTCAGAGACCCAGTCACGCTAGCCAACTACTGCCCGCAGTGTGCATAGGCCCAAAATGCCTTATGTGACAGATACAAGGCAAAGCTATGGAAAGGGGCAGTTTATATCGGGGTAGCTCCAGAGGCTCAAAGCGTTCACCTGGTGGTGGGTATATCCCAGATGGCAAAGGCCTAGGGTGTAAATGGAACCAGGCCTAGCCAGGCCATGCAGTATATGTGGGCCCCATTGGGAGTGGAGTTACTGTGGGCCACAACACAGGGGAAAGCTGTGCTCACCAGAAACATGAAAGCTAGGCTGCAGTTGAAGGGTGCTCCCAAACCTCAGCATGAGTTAGAGCTTCAGCGGCTACCAGACTCTCAGGCACATCTGGGCTTTGTCCATCTAAGCCTACATGATCATGAAGAAGGTCTTTGTCCCCTTCATCCCTCCTCCTGTCTCTAGGATAATATACATAAGGAGTACTGATCATAGGGTCTCTCCTCTCTTGCTCTGCCTTCTGGGCTTGGTGGGCCAGCATTTACAGCATCTCTACAAGGGGCCAACAGGGTCCCATGCACACAGCCTAAGTTTGTGCCAGCAGGCAGGCTATCTAGCGTCCAGGCAAAACCAAGGCCATAGACATATACAAGAGGCTCTGCAGAGATTTAACAGAAGGATGTGAATGGTTAACTCAGCAAGAAGCCCGTTCTCCAGCTCTCCTCAGGGGTCAGGGTTGCTGGCCTGGCCTGCAGTACTGAATATCCAAAGCTACCCTGCATGCTAGGTTTGGGTTTTGTGCACACAGGTGTCAAGGGCAGCCCTAATGAGGATCCCAAAAGAATCAATGATGTAGGACAGACTTGTAAGGGTCGCAGATACTGACCCAAACCCTGGTACAGGTCCTGTCTTGCTCACCCCATCTTCTAGCTACTAGAAGCACATGAATGAGCCCTCCATGGTGTGCTTAATGATTAAAGGAAAGCTGTTTCTTAGATTCTGGTCATGGGCACGGGACGGAGAAGCAGGTTCCAAGTACAGAGAAGTGACTGTTAAGGAACACAGAAAGCTGTATTCCAGGAGGACCAGGGTAGGAACTGGTGCTGGGCTAAGTGGATGTATAGCAGAAGGGGCTGGGCAGTATGTGTGGCAATGGAAAAGTGCCATCTGGGCCCCAGTGGACTCATAGACGCCACGCCAAGGAGCCACAACAGGCACCCAAAGCCCTTCCTGGGCCACTCTGACCCCATAGAGCTGGGACATAGCCAGGGCCTCCTAGTCTGTTGCAGAACGGATTGCAGCTATCTGGGTGGGCACAGGGTCATGCACAGCTGTTGATTCTACCATACCAAGAACATGGTCCAGCAGCTGTTCCCACTCCTGGAAGCTGAGTTGAGGGCTGATGTGCTGCCCTCACAGTGATGGGTAGTGGGGAACATGTCCAGAGCCTGGGACATGGATGGGGGAGGGCTGAGGACACAGTTGGAGCAGGAAGTCTCACAATGCTGGATGCTGGCTCACTCTCTGTGACACTAGAGTAGACCCTTCTAATGGAAACCCACAGGCAAGTAGGAAGCCCAAAAGGCCTTTTGAGAAACAAATAAGGTAAGGCGGAGGGAAACTGCCCAGGCCCTCTGTGACCACACTTTGTGATATCCTCACACCTCTAAATCACCACCACCTAGACTCTGCACACACATGTAAGTCCCATGTTAGGAGCTCCTGGGACACAGGCCGATCATAGAATGTCATGGCTGCAAAGCAGTTCGCAGGGTGCAACTGAGCCCAGGCTCCCTTGAACCTGGACCTGCCACACAGACCCTAACAGATAGCCAGTTCCCAGACTGCATGTGGAGTATCAGGGGATACCCTAAAAGCATCTGTCTGGCACAAAAGGGCTTTGATCATGGGGATTCAGATCTCAGACATATCCTTCACCTGTCCCTCTAGGATATGGAACTCTCCTATGAAAGATAAAATACAGTACATCTTTTATGACATCCTCCTGGGCAAAGCCTGTCCAGCAACACTTTGCCAGCAAGTTTTGTACCACCCATAGACATTCCTGCCACCCATAGGAATCATGCTGGTGACTTTACTATATTTTGTCCCAAATGACCTGGCTGGCCCCTCCCCACTACATACCCAGGTGACACCCAAGGAGGAGCCCAGAATAGAAACTTCTTCAGTGCCTGCCCTTGCCACCACAAGAGCCTTGTCTCGGTGAATAGCTAAATGTGAAAGAAGCAGGGTGAGCCGTCCTCCATGGAGGCCTCTCTCCAACTCCCTCTGGAAGTTTCCATGTGGGAGCCTATGAGAACCACAGCTGGCTGGAACATTCCCTAGCAACAATCTGTGTTTAGTAAACAAACAGAGGAAGGGCGCCAGCTCAGGACACCACCCTCCTCAGCCTCCTCGAACTCATGACCTTTCCCTTGTCCTGTTTCCGCAGGAAGAGGGGAGGCCCAGGAGAAGCCAACATTCTGGTACTGTCTGGGCTCACGATTCCTCCAGGGCAAATTCTGTGGCTGAGCCACAACAGCAGCCTAAGACATCCTACTTGATGCCCCTCTCCCAGTTCACATTGCCTTGGCACAGCATGAGGCTCTAAGATTTCTGTGCTTTAAGGTTTGATGTTGCAGAGCACCCTGTTGGCTGAGCTGTGGATCTTGCCAGTAAAGTGGGAGTCCCACTGGGGTCAGAACACTCACAGGCCATCACCCTGGCAAGTCCTTTCTCCTCTGCACCCCGAGAAGGATCTTCAGGCTTTTCACTGTCTCTAGTTCCCTCAGGTCTTCTCCACAGAAGGCCCTTGCTTTTCTACCCCAGACCCTCGCTTCCCAACCCATCAGGGTGTCTTCCAAGTGCTAAGTGGTGCTGGCACCCCCTAGTGGCCACAAAATAGCGCTAAGTGCTGCAAGAATCCCAGAAGCAAAACCTGAGCTGAAAAGACAAGGAAGCTGGGGCTGCAGTGTCTCTGGACACTGGTTGTGGACTGAGATACCGGGTGGCTGTGGAAGGGTTCTGGGAAGAAATGGAGGTCAGGTGTTTGAGTGTACAACAGGAATGGTGCAGAGAGCAAGAAGAGCTCAGGCCCATTGCAGTCAACACAGAGCCGCCTGAAAAGATGCAGGGCCAACAGGGCCGAGTTAGGGACACAAAGAAGAAAAGGAGCAGTGGTTATAAGGCAGTGCATGTCTCTTAAACATAGCCATGTCCTGACACCAAAGTTGGCAGACCTTACTTGCAGACCTCATCACAAATCAGGTGAATAAGGCCATTGGCAACAATCTGACCCAGTGTGATCACAGACCTTACAAAAATGGGAACTGTAGACCTTCCAGGTGGCTCAGCCGCTGAAGGAGCTTTCTGTGTAACCTGACAACTTGGATCCTGTGGTAGAAAGAATGAACTGACTCCTGAAAGTTGTCCTCTGAACTCCGCACACATGCTATGGTACACACACACACACACACACACACA
Source organism: Cricetomys ansorgei (assembly GCA_026225945.1). Classification (NCBI taxonomy): domain Eukaryota; kingdom Metazoa; phylum Chordata; class Mammalia; order Rodentia; family Nesomyidae; genus Cricetomys; species Cricetomys ansorgei. The sequence continues at coordinate 5,410,766 of JAMJFZ010000239.1, read as the reverse complement.
CACACACACGCACACACACCACATACACACACACACCACATACACACACATACCACATACACACACACACACACACACACACACACCACATACACACACACACACCAAATACACACACACACCACATGCACACACACACACCACATACACACACACACACACCACATACACACACACACACACACACACACACACACACACATACACACACACACACCACATACACACACACACACACACACACACACACACACATACATACACACACACCAAATACACACACACACACCCCACATGCACACACACACACCACATACACACACACATACCACATACACACACACACCACATGCACACACACCACACACACACCACATACACACACACACAGACCACACACACACCACATACACACACACACCACATACACACACACACACATACACAGACACACACCAAATACACACACACACACCAAATATACACACACACCACATACACACACAAATATACACACACACCAAACACACACACACCACATACACACACACACCACATGCACACACACGCATACACACCACACACACACCACATACACACACATGCACACACACCACACACACACACCAAATATACACACACACCACATACACACATACCACAAACCACATGCACACACATATATACCACATACACACACACGCACACACACACGCACACACACACACACACACATACACACACACACCACATACACACACACACACAGACCCCCCCCACACACACCACATACACACACACAGACCCCCCCCACACACACACATACACACACACGCACACACACCACACACACACACCAAATATACACACACACCACATACACACATACCACAAACCACATGCACACACATATATACCACATACACACACACCACACACACTCACACATACCACACATGCACACACATATACCCCCCACACACACAGGCACATGAACGTGTACAAACACTAAACATTTTCATGAGAAATACCTCAGACCGAACTGCCAGGGCAGAAGATGGGTAAACACAGGGAAGGGAAGCAGACTGCATCCCCAGGCCAAGGACCAGGTGACATAGTTCTCCCTAGTGCCTTTCAGGAGACCGCGGCCCTGTGTCCCTTTCCTTTCAGACTGCTGCCCAGAACTAAGAGAAAGCATCCTGTCTCACCTAAAATACCTTGAGCATCTCAGGACAGCCACAGGCCGCACACACATCGTCCCACCGCGGGTCAAGAGGTAGAAGAGAAAGCAAGCAAGATGTAGAACGGGGAGCTGGACGGAAAGCCGTCCTATAGCGCTGTGCGGGCAGGCCTAGACACTCAGCGCTGACTGTAGCTATGCCCCATGAGTACTGAGAGCACCCTAACGACGGGGTGGTGCCAGCATCTGTATCGTGCTCTTGCTGGAATTTCTTAGTCAGCCTGACAGGCCCAGATAGGCAGCTGCCATGTCCACTAAAGAGACAGAGGGCCCCTGTCTACATGTCTGAGACTCTGATCTGACTAGAGTCTGGGTTTTTAACACTCTTAGAAAGGACATATGAGAGGCATTAGGATTCACTGAATGTTGCCCGTTTTTCACCCATGCTAAGGCATTTAGTGAGGATGCATTGTCTGGTGTTTGCATGAACAGAAGACTGGGCTCTGTGAGGCTGATGACCTATCATCTCTTATCCCTTATCGTGGCCAGGGGCCCAGGAGGCCAGCAGGCTACACTGAAGAGCACACAGGAACCACTAGCATTGCTTTTCAACTCTGAAGACCATGGGGCTTGATGGCTCTGGGTTAGCGGGGACTACCCCAGACAGAGGACAGAGGGCCTGGGTGTCAGGACACAAGGGAAGCTCAGTAGGCTAACAACAAGGTCTGGGAGTTCTGGAGGACCAAGGAAGGTACAGCAAGATCTGTAGGATACATACTAGATGTAGTGAGAATGGCCACCACTGAGAGTTGGCACGGTCCCCCTGATGAGAAGGGAACAAGGCTGGTGGTATGCTGTGTGTTTGAAGAGCATAGCTCACAGCTCTACCTTTCTGTCCCCTCCCTTGTAGACACTTGAACTTCCACATGGTTTAGTCCTGCATGACTCAAATGTCCGCTCTATTCTGGAGACTGGGTAGGATCTGGGCTTTAGCAAAGGCTTCTCTTGGAAAAGGGTGCTGCTGTCTATTTGGAACCTGGGCATGGAGCAGACAGGGATGTGAACCTATTCACTGCACCCATGGTTGATCCCTGCAGGCTATCTTTAGCCTATCTTCCCCAAACAGGACCTGAGGCTGCAAGATGGACTGAGTAAAAGTCTGGGATGAATGTGTCTGGGATGTGTGCATTTTAAAGGTGCATGTGCATGTGCTCAGGGTGGGAGTGGGGTTCTGCCCAGGATGCATGTGTGCTTGGGATGTACGTATGCCCAGGGTATGTGTATCTGGGGTGTGTGTGTGGGCACGCACGCGAGAGCACTTGCATCTGGGATGAGTGTACACAGATGCATGTACAGGGTGGAGGATATCTTCCCAAGTTGTATGCGTACCTGAAATATGTATACCCAGGGTGCTTGCGTCTGGAATGTGTTCGGGGGGTATCTGCCCAGGATGCGTGTGTGATGGTCATGTGTGTAGTGGGATGTACATATGCTCAGGATGAAAGTACCTGGGATGTAAGTATCCAAGGTATGTGTGCCCATGAGGTGTGTCCTAGGATATGTGTTCCCCAGGGCGCATGATGCCAGGATGTGTGTGCTCAGAGTGTACCTGCCAATGGCATCATTGGTTTCTCCCTAGAAATGCAGTCTCCAACAACTAGCAAGACTTCATGGTCCAGCTGGTGTTGGCTGGCTCCAGGAGTACAGGCAATGGAGCCTGTCTTAGTTATACTTTTTATTGTTGTGATGAAAATATCATGACCAAAAGAAAACTAGGGAGGAAAGGGTTTATTTCATTGTACACTTCCAGGTAACAGTCCATCACTAAGGGAAATCAAGGCAGGAACTCCAGCAGGACAGGAACCTGGAGGCAGGAACTGAAGCAGAAGCCATGGAATACTGCTTAATGGCTTGCTTCCTACGACTTGCTCAGTCTGCTTTCTTATACCATCTGTGACCACCTGGCCCAGGGGAAGCACAGCCCTCAGTGAACTGGGGCCTCACGCATCAATTATCAATCAAGAAAATTACCTACAGACTTGCCCATGGGCCAATACTATAGAGGCAGTTTCTCAATGAAGCACCTTGTATCAAATTGACGTAAACACTAGCCAGCACAGGGCCCAACTTTTCAGGGAAAACATAGTAGCCTAAGACATTTTCAAGGCCCAGAGATTGAATGCCAAGTCTCTGGTGAGGCAGCCAATGACCTACAATTCCCTCTTCAAGGTGCTAGAACAAGAAAAGATCACAGTAATGCCGAAATTAGTTGAAAGAAGGACCAATAAAAATAAAATCTGAAAAATTAAAAAAGAGGCCAATAGTAGAGAAAAATGATAAATTGTAAAGGTGATTCTCTATGAGAAAGCCAGGGTGGTGGTGCACACCTGCAGTCCCAGCATTTGAAAGGCAGAGGCAAGAAGATTAGAAGTTCAATGGTGAGCCTGGGCTCCTTAGCGATATCCAATTTCAGGTGAAAAGAAAGAAGGAGGGTGGAAGAGAAGGGAAAGGAGGAAGAAAGGAAAGGAGGGAGGGAGGGAAGGAAGGAAGGAGGAAGGAAGGAAGACAGGTAGTCAAAGGAGACATGTTCCGATACATCCTGAAGCCAGATGTGTGATGTGGTGCACACCTAATTCTCACACTTGAGAGGCTTAGCCTGGAAGATCGCAAGTTCACAGCCAGTCCCGGATACACAGCAAAATCCTGTCCAAAAAATAATCGTATCCTTCAGAGATGAGATGAAAAACAAGCACAATAAGAAATGTTGTGAATAACTTTATTCCAAGAAATTTGATGTTGTAGATGAAATACTCAAATTTCTTGAAAAATATAACTTACTAAAATGAACAGAAAATGAAACAGAAGACTTCTTAACCTGTTAAACTGAATTCATTATCAATAACCTTCCCACAGAGAAGTCTCTATCACTGAGAATAAGAGTCAGCCACAGCCGAGCTAGGAGATATTCTGCCCAAGTTTCTTCAGCCAAAGCCCCCATGTGCCACGCTGCGGGGAGCTTCAGGATGCTGCAACTACAAGCTGTGGGTCAGTGAGTGCCTGGCAGAGGTGGGGCCCTGGGTTCAATCCCCAGCACTCACTGTAAAATAATAAAGAAAACAGGGGCACTAGCAATAGGAATGCCAGGGAGTGAGCGATGGAGTTTGCTGTGTGCTTTTCTGGGAAGCACGGAACACAAGCCAGGCATGTACAGGTGACAGCGTATGACAGCTGAGGTTTCCAAAGAGGCTCCTCTGAACACCGTGTGCAAAATGAAAGACTGGCCAGCCCTGAGTGCTGAAGTGGGTAACTGGGAGATGCTACTGCACCCAGTCTCAGCAAAGCCAATCCCCAAGATGTCACAGTACCTGCCCTGGCTCTTGTAACAGTCACTCCATCCTGTGTCCTGCACTGCCTCCTTCCTAACTACTGACCACATTTGATTCTCCTGACTCCCCAGATCTGCAGAATGCCAGCCAAAACAAAGTGCCCCACAGAGCCCACAGACAGGTTATTGCCTCACCAAGATGAAGATCACCCAGGGCTCACCTGTAGCTTGTGAATACGATTTTTTGAGCATGGGCTCACATTGCACCAGATTGCACTGGCTCTAATTCGGCATCATCCCTAAGGGCCTGGTTTCCCTGATTAGATGCTAAGTATAATGGCAGATCCCAGATGCGTACCCTGATATGCGCCGTACCACAAAGAACTGAGTATGAATATAGGCCTTCTGCTGCCCTGCGGACTCATCTCTAATGGCCTGCCTAGGAATAGGGCTCCTGGATACACTTTCCATACTCTTTTTGCTTTAGGGCTGGGCTCTATAGGGCTATACAAGCACACTGGCAGGATGTAGGTTGGTGGCAGCCAAACATACGCTTTCTTACTGATCTAGCTACTCCGTGAGTCAACAGAGAGGGGGCTCTCTGTGTGCAACCAGATAATGTGCCTGGAATCTGGAGTTGCTTCCCTTTCCTTGGGTCACCACTTCAGGAATACCTACTGTCACCTTGTATCTAGCAGATTCTACATTCACAGTAGCAAGAGCTCCTTCTATCGGACAATGTGGGGTCACAGGGCTGACTTCAGGGCCACAGGAGCAAGTGGTCTGGGCAGAGACAGAGCCCACTGCATAAGCATGATGGGGTTCAGGGCTCATTCTCTTGAAGACCTTCAGAAGCCCCTCCTCCTCCATGAGACGGGCAGCCCAGGGCCCACCCCACTAGCGCAAAGGATACAGCATAGGCAGCATATTTCCAGCTAGCTTGTAGAAAGGGGATGAAGATCCCAAAGATGACAATGAACATGGCCATGTAGGTGGTCCAGGATATTCCTTGGAAGGAGTGGAGGGGTGGTGACCAGCCATTCACCCTGGACAGAGGGCGTGGTATGATCTTCTTCACATTACTGGCCTGGGCTTCTGGGAGGACCCGGCTCTGGTTCATGCTACAGATGTTTATCTGAGAGACAGAAAGGGCACAAAGCTGTCTGTCTCTGGGCATAAAATGAGGTGTGGCCTGAATTAACACTTGCCATTGTCAGGGGGGGGGGTCACCAGGACCTGGGCCAAAAGCTGGTATCTACATGGCAGACTGGTATGACTGACTAGGGTTAGCAGGAGAGCTAGTAGTAGGGTTGAAGCCCCCAAAATCATAGGCACAAGGCTGAGTATGTCTATCCCACCTCTGTGGGCCTAGCTATCCATAAATAGGCCCTTGGTTGGGTCAGATATGCTAGAGTACTACCTCTCCCCTGGACACAGTTCTGTCCTGCATGTACAAGTGATAAAAATCAGAAAAGACATAAAGAGAACAACACTGAGGACTTCCTATGTAAGAACCCAAATGCATCCATTTCCCTGGGACCCCGCCCCCCCAGGTACTTTGTCCCAGAAAGGCGCTGCTGTTAAGGGACAGCACTAGAGAGGAGCCTGGGACAGGGAGGAGCACAGTAGACTGATTACACAGGGAAAGGGACATGCCAGTCCATCTTCCTACCGGGCCCCAAAGTCAACTCTGATCTCATCGCTGTGTGGGAGCATTCTTGCACCATACATACCACAGACAGCCACATACCACACAGAGAACATACAGTTCCACAACACACACAGAACACTGCTCCCCCGACATACATGTACAACACAGTTCTTAGGACTTCCGAGCTCCTCCTCTTGCTACCTGGATGTGCATACTGCCTCCTCTGCCTGGCACCTTTCTGTATCCTTCTTGTGATACTCGCCTCCCTCAGAGTCACACCCCACCATCTGGAGTCCCTTCATTCACTCATTTCACACATAGCATAATTGATCCTCTTGGAACTTGGGGACTAAGGGTATCTGTGACTCCAGTGAGCTGTGAGCTGTGACAGCATTGGTGAACTATGGTTTTAGGTTCAAGAATTAGTGGTGATGGAAGCTTCTAGCATCTGTGGCTATTTTGGCTCGAGTTGCTTGTTAGGGAAATTTCAGTTATGCTCATGCAACTTTCAAACCATTGTTTTGTACATTGTTGGGGGAAGGGCTGCCTAAGCCTTGGCAGTTCGTTTATCTGCAGGTGCTGGCTTGATGTAAATCTGTGATTCAGATGTTGCTTCCTCGTGAGCCATTGCGGTTCAAATACCTTGCACTCTGAGATCTCCACGTGAAGAGCAAAGTTGCTGTGGAGGAATTTTTGTAGTCCCTTTCCTTACAGAGGACAAAAAAGTAAGAACACTCCCCTTGACCTTGAGCTCCCCCACTATAAAGGTGACACAGCTCAGTTGCTAAAGGACTATGGGATGAGACTAAGCTACAAGTTTCCTTCATTATGCAAATAGGCTTTTGGATGAGGGGGAGGAGTTTTTGTATCAATAAAACATCCGAGGAGTTTTTTGTATCAATAAAAACACCTGAGATCAGAGATTGGGGTTCTGCTGTCCAGGATGGCGCTTGCTATGACATGCAGTTCCCTCTGCTGAGTTCTGGCAGGTTTGTGTCTATGCAAATATCTCCTTGTCTTTCTTGCTGAGTTCACACAACAGCTAAAAGCTAGTCTCTTCTATATCCTCACCTTCACTGTAAGTTTCAGTGTGGGACTCTTCCATGACTATCAACATAGCTATCGCCAACACTCCCAGAGCTTCTCGCATGTGTTATTCACAGCCTTGAATTCTCATATCCGGCCTTAGATGCCTCCCATAATTCTCTTTGCACTGTCCAACACTGCTGTCATCCACCTATCCTGCTCATCATTTCCCATGCCCATCAGCACCCTCATTCCTCAGGAGGAGCCCGGTCTTGGACCTCTCATTGTTATGTCCCCATGGAGAGGTTCATCAGGCGGATGTCCGCCAGCTCCAAGAAAGCAAACAGGTCACTTGATAGCTGGGGGCTCCAATGGGCTGAGTCTCCACCTGTGAGGCCCTAGCCCAGGGAGTTACGTGGGGAAACCCTACTGCCCTTAGTCAATGTCTATTCTGCCTTCTCACCTTTCTCGTCATGTTTGAGCAGCACAGGTCAGACACTTCTTGCTCAGTGCTGACACGCTAAACAGTGGAGGAACCTCCGCATGCACGAAGTAGATACGGAATACCTCACAAAGGAAGGTTCCACGGCTCATAAAGCCACAGCCCCTGCAACCAAGGAGACTCTCTGCTGCTGGCTGGGGTTCAGAACAAAGGTGGGGAGACAAATGGGTAGCACAGATAGAAAGTGGGAATGCAGCTAATTGGCTCCCACAGATGGGACTCCAAGGCAGAGCTCTGCGTCATCACCCAAACCTAAACCGGCTTTACGTGGTCCTGGGTTTAGCTCCTCCCTGGTGGCCGTGGATCTGTGATGTTTCCTAGAATGCTGAGTGGTGAGCTGATGAAGGTGCATGCTCTCCTGAGAATCCCTGAACAGGACACTGCTGAAGTCTTCCCTCAGTGCCTCAAATTTTAGCTTAAGAAATGTTTGGTTCCTATTTGTGGACTCCCAAAGTGATCTGCAGGTTCCCAATATGGGCTGACTGCTGATGCACCCCCAGGACAGAGATAGGATGGACAGGATACACCCCTTTCCATTCATGGCAGCCCATGTGGTGGCATGTGTCACCCCTGGAAAACCACCTGCAGGCAGGATGTTGTGATAACTGAAGGCTGCTGTGTCTGGCTCTGCAGCCAGGTGCCCACACAGACCAGGATCTACAGTCTGACAGGAAGCCACTGCCCAGAGTGTACAGGAAGTACATGATTAAGAGATTGGCAATCCTAAAGACACTGGGTAGAATGGAGGTAAGGGCATGGTAGAGAGTATGACCGAAGGGCAGCCTGGTACGGTGTGGCACCAACCGTAGTAACACTTGCGATTCAGTCTGCTCTGGACTGGGGCTGGGGCTGGGGAGTGCCTGGTGAGCTCCTAGCTCCCACATGTAGCTGATGGACTCTCAAGGGTGACAGCAAGCCTTCTAGAATGCATCTCCCCTTACATCATTATTGTGTGGTCAAGATCTTTCCATTCATGACCTCTCTGCAGGGCTGGAAATGAGTAGGCTTGGTAAAACTTCACTCTCAATGAAAACTTCTGCCTCCTGTTGAACCCGCAGGTCTGGCCACTATTCACTAAGGTCTGCAGTGACTGGCCCTCATGGTGGTGCCAATGCTGCTTTACTCTTCTTTCTTTCTGAAGATCTGGAGACAATCATCCAGTGTACATACACCTGTCTATCTTCACCTGAACATCCCACCTGTACACAGCCCATCCACACCCCTCTCCTGCATACTCCCATACCTGTACATATGCTTCACATTCACACACCCTCATCTGGACATACACAGTGGTCCATACCTTCAACTGTATAAGCTTCACCTGCAAACACACATGGCTACGCATACCTTCACCTGCGCCCATCTTCATCGGTATACAGCCTCACCTGGACACACCTCTTTTTTGGCTTGCACTGCATATACATTCCAGCCTTAGAGATGCAAAATAGGTTTCAACTATCTTAGATCTTGACCTCACCTCTTTTTTTCCTGAGACACTGGTGCTTTCCTGGGTTTGAGGAACAGGTACCAGACAAGCCCATGGGTGACACCCAGTCAGTGAGATTGAAGTTTCACCCTAGTCAGCTGTTTGGATGAGTTTCCAGTTTAGCCACGAATGCCCAGCTTCTAGGGCCTTCCCAGTACCCAGTACTGAACAGTGGTCAAGCTGCAGTGTCTGGTGAGGGGAGGTTACCTGAGTGAAGCCACAGTCTAAGACATAACACTGAAAGGCAGATACAAGATCCTACTAGGGTGGCATACCCAGAAGAGGCAAATCCAGAGTACGAGCTGGTGACCTCAGTGAGCATGGAGTTTCTTTACAAGGTGATGGAATGTTCTGAAACTTAATGGGAGTAGTGGCTACATAATAATATAAATATACCAAATGAATTATATCCTTTAAATGGTAGATGGTTTAGACTTACGCAGTTAATTTCACCAAATTAAAGATAAAAGGTCTTTCAACAGTGAAGCAATGGGTTAAGCTTTTCTTCCTTTTCTCTGAATAGGTGGCTGGATGCCTGTCAAAAATCAGCCAGTGTGCCCATGGCAGCATCTCCCAAGGCTCACCTACAGTCCTACTGTAGAGACCACAGAACTTGGACCTCCAGAGTGCAGCCCATATGCCCGCTGCTAGCCCAGGCTCCCATTCTAGCTCACCACATTGAGGCCTCCTTCCGTGTGTGGAAAACGCAGGGTAGTGTACCAGTGAGAAAGAGGCCCTGAAGAAAAGCTCTGCTCCTCCAAGGTTGCTACTCCAACATGCTGCAGAATTGCCTCGGCTTTGGAGCCCCCTAGCGGCTGGTGCAGCACAGTGCAGCTCCATGAGGCTGCGGACCCAGAATCAACCTTCCAGTCTCCCTTCCAGAGGGGGGCACTGGCCCAGAGCTGAGTTAACCTGAACAGGGAGGTGGCAGTCTCAAGAGCAAGATAACACTGGTGCCAAGAAGCAGGCAGTCTTTCCTGAGCACTGCTTGTGGCTCAGACCAGACTCAGCTGCAATCACTTAATGCTTTATCCAGATGTGAGATGTTCTGTCCTTTGCCAATGACTGTTCAAAATCTCAAGGACCCTACAGACCACTGTTGCTTCTAAGCCATGCTTGCCTGTGCTAAGCATGCCACCTACTATACCCCTCCAGTCACAGCCTTCTCCCATCAAAACTGAACTTCCATCTGCAGTTGGCCTGTGAAGGCAGGGGTTTTCTTTTCCTTTTTCATTCCTGACAAGGAGCAGGACACCCAGCTGGCTTACAGAAAACGATAGGTCCCCACCATCCCAGCAGACGGGGGTGATCATACAGAGTCACCACTTTCGGCATCTCTTTATTAGGACCCGTGTTCATTTTTTTTTTTGCAAATACAAACTCAATAACACACCCAGTTTGAAACACTTTTACAGCTCTGAATACTTCATTCTACAAGTGGTATGGTTCACTATTCATCAGGGAGACAACTCCAGCCTCAGTCTCGGTGATCAAACAGAAAGCAGAAGCTACCCTCTGAAGGCCTGTTTCGCAGGCCCCCTTTCGAGAACTGCAGGAAGGCTATGTAGGACTCATGTAGAATGACTGTGTGCACATTATCATGAGCGTGGCTTCTGGTGCTCAGAACAGACCACAGAGTTGAGCCATTTGGCTGCAGCCCTGTTGTGTTCTATTGTCACTGCTCAGAACTTATGAGACACCACACAGTGCTGCTGGGTCTCTGCTTTGGACATGACAGTACAGACAGGCCACCATCTCCCTTAGGCTGCTACATGCCAGAGAGGGTGAGACAAAAGTTTCTGTCTTGTGACAAAAAATGTGCATCAAATAAAACTTAGGAAAAAAAAAATCAAACATCTGAAAATCCACAAATTAGTTCTTGGCAGAAGCTGCAGGTTCTGGAGACTGAAGGAATTCGTAAGGGTCGTGGGTGACATCTGGCTGCTCCCCAACACTAAGGCGAGAAGGACTTCCTGTAAGTTTGAGAGAACATGGCATTAAAGCACACCAGACAGATCTGCAAAGCTCATGAAACCAACATCTGTGACTGGTATCTACAGAGAAAAATGTCCTTCCCCGGCACCAGACACAGGTGCATTCCCATCCCAATCTGAGTCAGAGCTGCCTGCAACTACCTCAGTCTCTACTTTGCTTGATACCCTGATTACGAGGTGATCCGAATAAAAACTCCCTGTCTTTTTTCTGGCAGCTGCAGCCAGGCTTCCTTTGAAAAGATCAGGATTCATTCTGTACACAATGCATGTGTACAGATAGGATGCATGTTAGGTCAAAAGAGAACAACGGCAGCAGGGGCTAGGGAAAGTAGCTCCTAAAGGCCTAGCTCATTTGCTCTGTTGGGACGACTTGGCTTTCTCTGGCTGAGGTTCCCACAAATACCAGGGATAGAGAAAAGACAGACATTACTGAAGAAATTAGCATGCAAGAGGCAGTGCGTGACGCTGAGTCCACCAGACTGAACAGGAATGTGCTCACGGTAGAGGTCTGCTTGGGCAGAGCTCTCAGGACTGCTATGGAGCTATGATGCCTTTGCTGAGGCCCACAACGGGATGTGAGCCATGTCGGGAGGGGAGGCTCTGCTGGATGTGAATGACTTATATTAGCAAGTAAATGTTAATGTGCAAAAGCAATCAAGAGGTGATGATAAAAGGGCAAAGCAAACAAAGGAGCCTGTCCAGGCCACTCAAAGGCAAACAGAGCAAGATTTGTGTCAAGCTGGAATTCAAACAGAAAAAAAAAAAAAAAAAACTGCGGGAAAGTCAGATGCTGTGTCAGTGAACGGCTGAAAGGCTTTACACCTGAGCGACCGTTCACAGAAGACAGAAGTGACAAAACTTCAAGTGAGAAAATGGAAGTTTGTCCTAGAGATGGGTAATTACCTCTCAGGGCTTTACTATGTACATTTGTCTTCTGCAAAAACGTACATTTGGGTGGAGGTTTTGTACCGAGACCTGGTCCTTTCAACAGTTAGGTACGGCCAATGGAAAGACAAGCTTGTGGTGCTAGCCCAGGGTCTATCAGAACTAGGTATTCAGCTAGGGGCAGACATGGCCGCTAAGAGTGCAGCCCCGCTTTCTCTTGGTCTTATCCCGGAATGAGCAACACAAGCTGGCCCAACCAAGACCATCTGGAGCAGGGAAATGCACAGTGGGCCTAAGGTGGCAGCGCTGCTCCACGATGAGGGGGCTGAGACGCATGGGAAAACCCTGTGTTTAAGAGGTCTAGAAGGGGCAGTGTCTCCTGCCCATGCTACCGCACCCACGGACTGTTCTTCTGGTGAGACAACACAAATGATGAGGTGGTGCTGTGCTGTATTGGACCTTGCTAATGGTTCCTTTTTAGTTGCCCTGTAGCCACCCAAGCTGAACTGGGACCTGCTTGGAGTGGACAGCAGCCTTCAGAGATCTTCCTCCTCCTCTACGGAAAGCTTTCATTACGCAGCAACTGAGTGCCTAAGGGCTTGAAAAAGCATCTGGAGGATGGTAGAAGCAGCAGTGAAAAGAGCTGGAATGAAGGCACTGTGCTGGTTACTTTCTGTCAAATCGACACAAATTTGAGTCACCAGGGAAGAGGGAATCTCAACTGAAGAACTGTCTCTAACAGACTGACTTCTGGGCATGTCCGTGGGGCATTGTCTTGATTGCTAATTGATGGAGGAAGGTCCAGCCTACTGTGGGTGGTACCGACCTTGGGCAGGTAAGCCCGGCTATATTAGAAAGATAGCTGAGCAAGCTAGAAAAAGCAAGCCAGTAAGCAGCATCCTTCCATGGTCTCTGCTTCAGTTCCTGCCTGGAGGAGGCTACAGAGCCAACATCTACAATTCTACATGTGGCTGGGATACTTGGTCAGAGTGTTAGTGGTGTGGCTCATCTCTCCTTAAACACATACACCCTTCACCAGGGATGGTTACATGTTCTCCTAATAGGAAATGAACACCCTGTTGGTTGACAGAGTCAAGGAATAAAATATGGAATGGCAGAGGACAGGTGGTGACAAGTCTGTAGTAAAAACAAACATCCTGGCCCCAAGGATGCACAAGGACATAGAGCCCTCCCAGAATAAAGCCCTGTGCCAAGGCCACCATCTTGGCCCTGTGGGCCTGATCTCACACCCAATGCAGGCTCCCTCCATTGACCTATGTAAGGCCCTTACCTGGAGGGTGCTGCTCCCTCTCAGAGGCAGTGGACAGAGAACTAAGGTTAGAAGATGGCCGGGAGCCTCCTCGCTCTGCTTGCGCTTCGTGCAAGTCCTGTAGGAGCCTGGTTGTCTCGTCCAAGTTCAAATGGCTATCATCGTGGTCCAGCTCCTTCTTTACTTTCCCTGAGACAGAATGATGCAACGCTGGTAAATACAGTCAGCACACAGAGACCAGACATACAGCACAACTGTTCTGTAAGATCACTGCACGTGTTCGTGCTAAGCAAGTGCTCCACTGAGTTCCACAGGACTTCTCATACCAGCATCAGTGAGGCTTTTAACTCACAGGGCAACCAGCAGGTCTCAGCTGGTGTCCTCTGCCTCTAGTTCTGCCACTGCCCTCTGGAGATGCCATCTGATGCCCTATGTTGAGGACACAGGCCCTAACCACAGCCCCAGGGTGTTTCCTGTTCTGACTAGTGGTAGGCCGAGTCCCCAGAGGTTCTCCTCAGCTGTGTCCTTTGCCAGGGCAACTTGAGAACACAGGTAATAACACAAACGCTCTCTTACTACATCACACACCACAGGTAGGAATGAGGTTCATGTGAGAAGCCATGTAAGACAGTGCCCAGGATGCCTCACCCAGAGAGCTGAGCATAGACACGTCCAGAGAGACATCAGGGTATGGTTTCATTGACATGAAATCCAGAACAGGGCCACTACTATCTCCCAGTGGGTCCCCAACCTTCAGAAGACGAGAAAAACATCGATTAAACAGACAGCACAAATGTCAGCTGTGTCAGCTGTATAAGTCAATAGGGTGTGCTAAATTTGAGCCCCCTCTCAGTAACATGAATGAGCACTGTTCTAGAAGCTTCAGTCCAAGAAACATGGAATCCAAGATTATTAATGGAAGTGCAAATCCAGGTCCAGGACCTACTAATATCAATACATCTCTGACAACTTTTCTCTCTACTAAGAGCAAACAGCATTTTGCTAACTTCTTAGGAAATTTAGTAGCACTATGGAAATGTGGGCGGTAGGCCAAGGAGACACATGGAACTCAAGGACCCACCACCACCTTTTTTAAAAGCAATGTGGCAGATTCCAAAACCAAAGCTTTCTCTCCCAGCAAGAGTGAGACTGCAGTTCCCTAGGGCTTTGGGAGTTCCTGCTGCCCAGCTCTGTCATGTCCCCGGGATCTGAAACAACTGCACAGCCGATCATCTTAGATACACAGGTCGCTACTGGCCAGTGGATAGACTTTGCAGCATAAGCCCATAGTGCTGTTTACCATGTCAAGTCTCACAGGGAAAGGGGTCCCCAATCTCCTTAAGGACAGTGCCTAGTTGATTGCTTTGAACTTGTTTCTGAGCTTAGACGATCACAGTCCCTGGTTCTGGTCACTAAGATAAGTAGATGAAGGAAAAGCAGTGCCGCTGAAGTCCCTCATCAGAAACTAGCAGCTCCTGAATGGAATGGCAAGAGGCTATTTGGCCACCACTACACTGGCTAGTGACCAGCATCATACAAACTCCAAAGCTGGGATTCTAGTCACACGTCTGGGAAACCCACCTTCACCTCATCTGCAGGTCTCATGGGGATGCTCCTTCTCTGCAAAGTAACAAGATAGGAAACAAGTTTTTCCAATGAATTTTACATTACAGAGTAATTCATTTACACTACACTAACAGTGGCTTGTTCACTGCCTGAGGCTGCTCATTATAACCTCATACATCTGTGGCTGGAGCCCTGGAGCAGGGGTTTTACAGGACTCTTTGCAGCTGGTAGTGAAGACAGACTGTGACTAGCCAACTCATTCCATATCAGTCAAGTGCTCAGATACCATGCTGGGGTTGGAGTATAGAGGAATATGGGTAAGAAGAGCTTGAGAAAAACAGGGCTGGTTATTTAGCCTGGAATGTGACCAAGGTCCTGAGACTGTATGTGGTGCGGTGGAGCGCAGCAGACACCTACCCTGCTGCTGAAGCGGGATGGGCTGCGTGTTCCCCACGGTACCTACCTTCTGGGCTCTGGCAAGAACGCACCCTAAAAACACCCAACTTTTGTGCACATTTCTCAAAAAGGGGCATCTGGTGTGTACTTCCACATCCATGAATTCAGTTATGCAATTATTTTCACCAACTTTTAATTAGAAAGATGGCCTTTATTTTACCTGTTCCTTGCAAAAGATTTCCCTAGCATTATACTTTTGAGTACTCAGTGCCAGTTTTACTGCTGCTGTGTGTGTGAAATTATTCATCCCTAGTGACAGAATTTACCTTTGGACAATGAATCCAGGGTTCACCAACAGCAAAACCTCATTTCAGGGCCACAGGGAGCAACTTCTATCATACCAGCCAAGACGAAGGTAGAAATGGCTTGTGCTGGGCCAGCAAGATGCCTCACCGGGTAAAAGCTCTTGCTGCTCAGGCCTGACAAACCGAGTTTGGTCCCTGGATCCCACAGTGGAAGAAGAGAACTGACTCGTAAAAATTGTCCTCTTTTCTTCATATATGCATCGAACATTACACATCCGCAAAGTAGTAAAAAAAAATTTTTTTTTTTTTTTTTAAAGTGGCCTAGGCTAACTTTCTGCCTGGAAAGAACCACATATGAAGAATGGTAATCAGAACAGGAGCCAAGCACATGGCTGGTAGGGCTGAATTCTCAACGGGGCACAAGGTTTCTATGCTCATCTTTTCAAAGAGGAGGTGACCAGGCCAGATCAAGAGCCATGGGAGAATCAGGCCAAAGCACTCTCAGAGCCAATGTGGACTGATACTTTTTGGAATCCTACACAGCCAGAGCCGAGACCTGGGAAACTTCAGCTATGGGAAAAGACTCAGCAATACCACTCTGGAATGATGGCTGCCCTCAAGAAAAAAATCACAAGTATGAAGATCAATACTCTTCAAATGAAGAAAACAAAACATTTTGGAACTTGAGAAATAGTTCATTTGGTAAAGTAACTGCCTCACAAGCACAAGGACCTGAGTTCAATCCCTAAAAAGTCTACATAAAATGCTGGATATGGTGTATGTTTGTAGTCCCAGCACTGGGAAGATGGAGGCAGTGAATTCCTGCTGAGCCCATTCAGCTAGCTCCAGATCACTGAAACCAAACAAATAAACCCAAAATTAAGTACCTGAGGAAGACCTAAGGAACACCTCTGCACTACAAGCAGGTGTGCGCGCACGTGTACACACACACACACACACAATAAAATCCAACCAAACTTGGATTGGGGTGTTCCTCAGTGGTAGAACACTTGTCTAGAATGTAAAAAGCCCTGTGTTTGCTCCCTAGTCCTGGGGGAATAAATCCTACCAGCACTGTCCAGCAGAAATCCACTGTACACACATGTCTAATTTGAACATAAACGCTTCTTTGGCTTGTGAACATACACACTGTGGGTCTGAGCTGGCCTCAGGATACAGGGTGTCAGGCCTAGTACCGAAAGACACACGCACCACAAACAGGAAGTAAAGGCACAAAGGGCCACAAATGCTTCTTCAGAAACTATTAATGGTAGTATCTGTTACAGTAGATGGAAAAGTCTACCCAGGCCCATGCCAAGAGAAAACAAGTACCATAGGAAAGGGCAAAGGCTTTCACACATACACAGCTGAGAAGCGCCCCGTCCTCAATCTCTGCTGTAAAAAACCAGCGCACTCTTCAGGAGGAAAAATGATAATGGCCAACGAAAGAAACGCAGGCACAGGTTAAGGACATGACAAGCAACTGCCAACTTAGAGCTCAGTGAGCCAATAACAACGACCTCAGGAGCCCGCCTCCCCAGAATCTAGCGGGGTAGACGGGTTCTCTGCACAGGAGGAGCACCAACAGTGGGACAGAGCCTGTGCTCACAGAGGCACATCACCTGAAGTCCCACCTGCTTCAGCTGGAAGATCATTCTCGAATGATCTCCACCGGTGATTTGGTCCAGGAGGTCGTCTACCATTTTCTTGCTGTAGCTCCCAGCATCCTTCACAAATTCCTGTAGGCTAGAAGGGAACCCGGTGAGGGGAAGTGCAGAAAAAGCATCACATTCAAATCTCAAGATCTGCCCCCAACAGTGACAATGATCTAAGTCCAGAAGTCCGGAGCTGCTCAGGTATGTGGGGGACTGGACTGACATTCGCTAACAATTTTCAAAGTGATTTATGGCAAAAAAATAAAAAAAAGAGTAAAAGAACTCCAAGAAAACTAAAGAGGAAAAAACCAAAAAGGCAGTGACACACACAGATGTGCAACCCACATAAAACCGTAAGACACCGGTTAATCTAAAGAAGGCTGTCCGTACCTACCAGTCTGACATGGAAAAGTATAGGAAGGAAAAAAAAAGACTTCAAAACCCAGGCGGTGGTGGCGCACACCTTTAATCCCAGCACTCGGGGACAGAGGCAGGTGGACCTCTGTGAGTTCGAGGCCAGCCTGGTCTACAGAGTGAGTTCCAGGGCAGCCAGAGTTACAACAGAGAAACCCTGTCTCGGAAAAACAACAAAAAACTAAATGTTTTTTTTTCTATTTTGTGTTTTCAAAGATTCACTTTTTTAAAGATGCTAGTGAAGTTTCATTATCCATAAAACTTACTAAAACTTACAAAGAGGACCCACTTCTATTTTGTACAGAAAACAAAGTACAGATAATAAGGAGACAGAATCTTACATCTGCGTTTCTAAGGAGGTTCATTTTAATTTACTTTAATTATATATAGATATGTATGTCTGTGTGGGGTGTGTGACCGTGAGTACAGGCGCCTGCTGAAGAGGGAGCTGGGACCCCTGGAACTGAAGCTACGGCAGCTATGGGGTGCCTGACATGGATGTGGAACTAAACTGAAGAGCAGTGTGCACTCGATCACTAGGCCGTCTCTCTAACCTCACGTCTGCAGTTTCAACGCGACATTCCAGGCTCGGCTACAGCTCATTACGCCATCCCCTCACCCCACCAACGTCCTCAGCTGCAGCCCTAACCTCAGCACCTCAGAATGCGACTGTACTGGGAGATGGAGTCTTTTGAGATGTGAGTAAGGCAAAAAGTGGTCAGGAGGGTAGTTGCTGATCCAATCTGACTAGTGTCTTAAGAAGAGATCAGGACAGAGGGGAAGGCTATGTGAAGACAGGAGACAAGATGGTGTCTATACTGAACCAAGATTGCCAAAACCTGGGCCTCAGATCTCCAGCCTTCAGTGCAGTGAGACCTTGTGTAAGCCTTGGAGTTGGAACCTGATTGCTGTGGCTCCAGACGGTTAACAGCCACCAGGAAACAAATCTCAACACAACTGTGGAAAACTCGTAAGTATACACAGTGTGCTAAACACACATCCTTTTATGTTATAGTCTGGATCGTTGCCTTCTTCAAACTGTGCTGAGCCGCAAGACAGGCCTACGGCAGGGGAGTGGACAGTGACAAACAGCACTAAGGTTTCCGCCGACACCACCTAGCTGCCAGTGGTGCATCTCCCAGAGCTCACAGCAGGGCCACGTTGCTCACTAGGGAACAGCTATCACATACATGTGGGCCCAGCTTACCTCAGTGCACACTGCACACCAGTCTCATCTCCATAGGCCGAATACAGCAGCTCCATCTCATCAGATTTCAGGTCCCCGAATACAGAGTTGTTCTGCATTGAAAGTGCAGTGCTGGCACTGGAGAGGAATGTGACTGAAGAGAAGGAAGCAGAAGGCAGGTCAGGGTCGTGCTCAGTTCACACCCAGAAGGGCCACAGCCATTGCTCCTTCCAGGTGATCTCAACCTGAGCCCATGCCTGGCTCTTCCTTTTTTCTTCCTGCCTGAGCACAACTGTAGTAACAGAAACTGCCCGTGCGTAACTACAGTGTCTACTCGGCACCCCATTTCACACCTGTGGGCCAAGGGCTGCAAAGCAAAGATGACCCTTGGGTAGAGATGAGCTTAGACAAGCAGAAGTGGTTCCTGGGACCAGTCAGTTCATGAACCCCCCCTGGAAGATGCCACCAGGAGCTGAGCCCACTATGGCTTTAAAACACCTACTTTAATGGATCTAAACTGCATTTGTCTTGAAATCTGAATCCAAACACAAAACCATGAGGAAAATCACGGAGGCAGAGCTGGCGTTTCATCGTCTCCTGCTAGCCACGCCTCCCTTCGAGGACGCCCACCATCACCGCGCTCACCTTTACTTCTTCTCTCATCTTTGAAACCCAGTGTCGTAAAACCTGGGAGCAATTTGCTAGACAGTGAACTCAGGTCCACAGGGTGTGTCTCCTCCTCTGCAGAAGACAGGAGAGGGAATGGTCAGGCTGGCTTGGCATTAGCAGTGATGACCATCTTCTCTAAAGCATCTTGGACAGGAAGGGGTGGGGCATAAAGACACTACAATGTCCACTTAAAAACGATTCTGCAAAAGCAAAGTATCATTCTTAAAACTAAAACCATTTCAATGTGATTTTGTAATTGTCCTAAAGTCAACACTATGAAAAAAAAATCATGTCTGGAGCTAGAGAGATATTCTATTGGGAAAGTATTTGCCTTGTAAGTAGGAACTCATCCTTAAACCTATATATATATATGTATGTATGTATATGTATATATATATACTTTTTTTTTAAAGTCACACTTTTTTATAAGTGCATGCTTATAATCTTAGTGTTGGGGAAGTTGAAATGGAAATTGCTGAGGCTCAACATCAGCCAATCTAACCTACCAAAGGAGTCCCAGACCAATGAGAGACCTTTTCTAAAAAAAAAAAAAAGTAGATGATGCTTAACAAATCACACCTGCAGTTGTGCTCTGCCTTCAAATGGGTATGCATGAGCACACACAATGTCCTGTCTGTTGGCTACCATGCCAGCAAAACTTTCACCTTTGCAAACTGCTCAGCACCTACATACTATTGTTAGCAACACTTGCTGGCACCCTCCACATGCTAGCTACGTATCTGCTTATTGGTTTTCACATGCATATCATTTCTCCATTCCTGACAGGAACCTCAGCTTCCACACTGACTTTTTAACCTAAGTATGGGCTACCTCATTTAGTTTCTCTTGAAAACCATAGAAATATTGCTGGGAGCCCCAATACCCTGGTAACATGGATGAAGTCTGCATGACAAAGTTCCAGGCTCCCTGGCCTCTCCTCTTTGCTGTAATGGCAACAAAAAGCCTTTCATCAATAATAATAATGTCTGTATGGCCTAGTAATACCTGAGCTGGCTGTTATTGGCTGAGAAGGGGATGTAGACATCTTATTCAAAAGTAATTGTTAATGTAAAATACTTTGCAGGCTTCTAAGTCCTGGCATGTATAAAGTTATCTATGCATATGATAGTACATTGTAAAGGCTATTCTTGGGGTGGGCATTTGGTCCTCCCAGGAAGAGACAAGCCTTTAACAGATAGAAGCAAAAAGAGCCTAGAGAGAGAAAAAATAAATACACACCAAAGATCTAAAACCATAAAAAACCCTTCTTTGGCTCTGCATGGCACCCTGCTCTGCTTGAGGCAAATGGAGATATTATTCAGCTAACAGTAACATTCAACCAATTATGGGTTATTGAGTCAAATGTCCTTTGATAGTAAACAAGATAACCTTGAAGTTTGTTAAGTCACAGGAGGAAAGACACCTGGCCCTCCCTGGGCGTGATTGACTTCTGAGAGCGACTACATCTGCATATCAAATCATCTCCTCCGGAGACCTGACCAACATCTGGATACCAAAAAACTGCATTTGGCTTTTTAAAGTTCTTGGCAGAGCAGTTCTCTCTTTGTGGCGTGGTCCCCTCCCCTGGTAATGTACACTGTCAGTCTCTCCATCCTCCTTTTGGTGTGGTTTTTCCACTGACAAGGCGCATTGTCAGTCTCTCTCTTGCCCCTCTCTTTTCTTAATATGTGTACTGTTAATTCCCCTATTAAAAACGCTCCTGCAGTTTACTTCTAAAGCGTGTTCTACATATCATTTCAAAGCACGATTGTGGGAGCCATTTCTTTGGGTCCCATAGAAGAACGAACTACTCTGTTCGTTTGCCATTCCTCATTTTCCTGCACTGTATTCCTTCCTGAGTAGAGTTTTTGTGAACTCATTATGAAAAAGGCTGGTTCCCTCCGCAAAATATGTTTCTAGTAACAGTTAAAATCAGAGTGTCTTATCCTGTACACACTAGAAAAAATGAAACAACCCTGATGACGGAGGGCTGGGTAGAAGAATGTCAAGAAGCCAAAGAGCTGAGAGAGATGCCCATCTGCACAGGAGAGGCTCAGGCAAAGCAGGAAAGAATGAGCCAACATCCTCTGTGTCTCACCCTCTCCAAGTGTGTCTGTAGGCATGCTGCAATCCTGTGGAGTCATTTGCAAGCACAGCTGCTACATTCTCAAGATATTCCAATGCATGAAATACCCTTTCAGGCTGATGCACCTAGTGGAATTCATGTTTCCACTAAGACCTACCCTTACTTGATCATCCAACCTTCCTTCCAGAATACTTCTAAGCTTCAAGTGTGTAGGTCAGCAATTAGCTCATGAGGAAGCAAGCAGTCCTGGCAGAACTCGAGAGACAAAACCTTCCTACATCATCAATGCCATTCAGCCCTTAGGAATCTAACACCATCCTGAGAAACCCAATAGAGGCCTGGTGACATCCTAGCTCCTAGCATGACACATATAGGCTCCACTGTGTACACACATACCAAGGATGTACACAGGAATGGGAAGCCAGGCAACTGTTCTGCTGTCTCGTTACCAGTGGTGGGGACATGTGAATGTGTGAATGTGTACATGCAAAGCATGTACACAATTCAGAGGACAATGTGCAAGCAACAGGGCCCTGCACAGAGCACCCACCATCAGCATCAGGCTCAGTTGCATTCACCACGCTGTAAAGCAGACTTCCATCTCCAAGCTTCTTCAGGTACCCCATCTGCAAGGAAGTAGCACCCAAGTGTCATCCTCCAGGGCAAACCTTATGCCATCTACTACAGACATGTGACATGCTAGTCACATCTCCATCAGTTTCTCCATGAGAAAGCAACAAAGACTCCCTCTCACACGTACAGGAATTGAAGACCGGCCTGCTTGTGACTGAGGGTACCTGCTTGAGATTAAATATGCCTGACTATGACTGAGGACACCTATATATGGTCAAGCACTGCCTAGGCACATGACCCTTCCAAAAAGTTTCTGAAACAAAAGTCTTGACCCAGAAGCAAATATTTAAAACCACTCATAAGCCTGACAAAATGAGATGAAGAATGCCAGCGAGGTAGAAATCACCATGCCACACTACAGTGGTCCATACCTCCATCTCCAAGGCAGGTAGAAACATGGCTCCACTAAAAATCCACCACAAAAGGCCTTGACTATCCACAGTCACCTGTGGTCTCACGCAGGGATGGTTAAGTCAGGGTGTGGAAGGTGTGCATGTGCAGGGAACTAGTCAGATGCAGGAAGAGTAAGCTTTTGTGATTACAGAGGCCCTGGGAGAATGTCAGAGAGCAATGTAACAAGCAGGACCAAGGCAGGAGAAGTGGTAGATCCTGGATAGAGGATACCAACAACATTCCAGGGTACTAGGGCCAGGCTTCTCAATGCAGTACTACAAACTAAAAAGGAAAAGAGATGTGAAGTGATCTGTGGTATTGAACACGGGAAATTTCACCAGCCAGCAAAACTTTCAGTATATGCAAACACAGTTACCAATATAGTTACTGTAAGTTGCATATATACATGGTGTGTATCCACACCGGTACATTTCCTGGCTCCACCTGACAGTGTTGTACTTATCACATGGATATCTACCTTGGCTGGGTTTATCAACCTGACACAAGCTAGAATTATCTGAGAGAACCTCGATTGAGAAAATGCCTCCATAAGATCCAGCTATAAGGCATTTTCTTAATTAGTGATTGATGGAGGAGGGCCCAGCCCATTGTGGGTGGTATCATCCCTGGGTGTTGGTTCCGGGTCCTGTAAAGAGCAGGCTGAGCATGCCCTGAGAAGCAAGCCAGTAAGCAGCACCCCTCCATGGCCTCTGCATCAGCTCCTACCTCCAGGTTCCTGCCTATTTGAGTTCCTGTCCCACCTTCCTTCGATGAAGAACAGCGATATGGAAGTGTGAGCCCAATAAACCCTTTCCTCCTCAACTTGCTTTTCAGTTAAGGTGTTTCAATTGAAGCAACAGAAATCCAACTGAAACATCTAAGTAAAACTTCTCCCTGGAGGAACCAAGGCTCCCCAGAGAAATGGCTGACTTCAGGGGTGGAGCACAGCAGGAGCATAAGGCAGTGCTGCCCACAGAACTGCCTTCAAGCCACATAGCTGATAACTTTCTAATAGGCATATTTACAAAAGCAAACAAACAGGCAAAACTATAAGGTACTTATGGATTTCTATTTCATTTTTTTTGTTTTTTTTGTTTTTTTGCAGTGCTAGGGAGGGAACAGAGCCTAGGCTAGGCAAGAGCTCTACCACTAAGCTATACCTCTAATGAGCTTAAGGTACTTCCTGTAATTGGAGAGTCCAAAATGTTGCCATTTCAACATTCAGTATTTAAAATGTAATGCACATTTGGAAGACCTGCTATAAAAAGAATGTAAAGTTCTGATTACTATTAATACAGAGCTTACACTGAGATTTAGACCTTCAGATCCAGTAGAACACAACAGGCTCATCTCACCACCATAGGCCCTTATTATTTCAGGGGCTTGTGCTGTAGCCTACACATGCTCTGCAAACAGATCACCTTGTACTAGGAAAGGTGCTCTGAGAGTGATAGCACCTTGCTCTACAGAGAATCAGAGAGCAGACAGACGGATCCCTCTGCCGTAGCTGGGTCTATAGACAGCTGCATTAAGACATGGCAGCAGTAATCTATAAAAGGCTCACAGAAAGAACAGAGCCACGGATGGACAAAGAGGAGCAATGCTGACATCACTCCTGTGAATACTTACTAAGAAGGGGCTTTTCCTGTAGGGAAGCCTGGCAAGCAGGCCCTCCACTAAGCAACAGGGTCACACTCCATGCTCAGGGTTGCCCTGCCAGCATAGTGATATCAGACCCTCCTAAGGAAATAGGACCAAGACAGCCAAAGAGCTGATCTCAATCTGACTGAACCCCTGGGATGCAGGAAGTACTCTGGCCAGATCCTAATGTTCCTAACTTTGATGATGGTACCTGGTTGCAAAGACTTGAGTGTTTGAGGCCACGCGGTGTGGCCCTCAAAAGGGAGGGCCACAGATACTACCTTGCCACCTGGGAGAAACCGGTTAATCCTGTCCCGAGCCTCATCAGCTGCGTGCTCTACCAGGGCTAGCACGTGCTCCTCTGCAGTGCTGTCTGTCAGGCTGCAGGCATTTCCTTCAGGCTCAAACATGCAGCTGTAAGGCATGAAAACCAAGTGTCATCACAGGCACTGTGCGTTGCTTCCCAGCAGCAGCTTCTGTGAACAACCCCCTTGCAGAGGCCAGCAGGGCAGCACTGGCTGGGGTTTAATCCTTCCGCTTCTCATAGCCTTCCTGTGTGTTCTAGTCATATTCTGATACCTGTAGTTAAAAAGTGCAAACCAAATAGAACCCCTTATACTTTTCCATGTCTCAGGAAAACACTAAAGTCTTCTTTGTTGTTATTTTGCTTTTTGTTTTGTTTTTCAACACAGGGTTTCTCTGTGCAGCCCTGGCTGTCCTGGAACTTGCTCTGTAGGCCAGGCTGGCCTCAAACTCAGAGAGATCCGCCTGCCTCTGCCTCCCAAGTGCTGGGATTAAAGGCGTGTGCCACACCCAGCTCACTTAAATCTTTTTATGAACAACAAAAAAAGTGATAGAAATGGCATAGCTATTAAAGGAAGTGTGAAAGTCCCTCCCCTCTGTGTGAAATGTCACATTTGCAGTAAGGTAGAGCTGCAGGAAGCCCTGAACTCCCCATGGAAGAACAGTTCTGACTCAAAGTGAGAAGTGCTGGCACTGTGGAGCTAGCCTGCCCCTGAAGACAGTACAAGCGGGAAGACAGGTTCCTTTCTGCCCCGGCAAACTGCTGAGAGATGTTGTAATAAGACTATGGCCCTATACTGACTCAGCTGCTTCCTGAACATCCAGGACAGGGTAGAGTATGCCTTACCAGAGTCCTACAGTGCCGGCACTGACAGTCAAGTACGATCTCCAGCATCTGTGGACTTCAGTATGGAAACTCAGACTTTGAAATTTGGAATTCAGGAAAAGCACCATGACTATCTGTTCTATCTAAGAGCTATGGAAATCAAAGATGAGGGTAGAATCTTACTGACAAGACCATCTATACCGAGGCCACTAGCTACAAACTCTGCAAGTCTGAGGCAGCCTGAAGGGCCAGGAACACATGCGGTGTCTGTAAGAGGGCACTGGGAGTGCAGCAGAAAGAGCTGTCTCCTGAGAAAGAACCTGCCTTAGGCAAATACATCCTTCTCTCAACCTCACATGATCCCAGGCCATAGGCTGGTCACTAACCCAAAGAGGGAAGTGTACGGCACAAACATAACTGAGACGTCCCACCTGTCACTGTGCAACACCCCCATTCCATTCTGAGCTATTTAGGTGAGTCACCCAACAGCTCACAACAGTCAGGACACCCATAGGCTGGACAGTTACAGGAAAGAAGAATCCACGCAGACCCCAACTTCCTATGATTGTCTAAGTGCTCCCTGGGATCTGCTACCGAAGGGGTAGCATCAATTTAGTCTCAGTGCTCAACCTCCATGAGACAAAGGGGCACCATGAAACACCTCTGACGTGGGATAAAGATAGGGTCCTCTAAAGTTTCCTTAATTAGCTGTGGTGGCCTGGCAGACAGGAGAAAAGCTTCAAGGAGCTACGACTGAAGCACCCAGATCTTTCTGATGCTCATCACCAGGCTACCCAGCCCCCTATAGCACTACAGAAGTCAGCTTACAGACACTGTCTCATGGTGAGTGCTGGTGACCAGAGTGGGCTCACTGCAACTGTGCTCTGCACAGGGAAGAGCATAGGTCCTTAGCCGGTACTATGTACGGAGGGCGCACACTAAAGGGATGAGTATTAGCAAATAGCTTGTATATCATATAGTAATGACAAGCTACCAAAATGCACACAGAGATATGCGCATGAATCTACGGATCCCAGTGCATGTGGCTGGCACACAGGAGGGTAGTCTCAGCCTCCTGGTATCGCACATCCATCAGTAGCATAAATTGTTGTGATGGTTGCATGACAGCACGTAGTGAGTGACTATCATACCCCACAGAACTGCCCTGCAGGCTCCAGAGTCTGCAGACACACAGGTGACAGGCTACTATCAGCTACGCAACACAATCACCTCATTCTTAGGGCAAGCAGAACAGATGGCCACTTTCCTTTCAAGTTGCAGCACCAGGAAGGCATCCAGTTCAAGGCCCCTGCTTGCACCAAGGGGCCTCATGAAACCTAAGAATCCTGAGAGACCATGCTCCTCCATCCAGGATGAAATGCTCCACGGATCCCCCTCAACCTTGTCTGGGCAGAGCACTGCTGTCCTGCTTGTAGGCAGCTGCTCCACAGGGAAACACCTCCCACAGAGCCTTACCTGATAACTTCTCTACTCGGCTTTTTGGATTTCTTGGTAGTTTCTACTTGCACTGGGACAACCTCAGGAACAGGTTCCTCAACTGCTGGGTCCTCACTGCCCAAGAGAGCTGCCTGCTGAGAGAAATCCATGTCCTGCATAAACGACATGCTGCGCTTCAAAGCTAACAGCCGCTCCTAGAATCAGAAAGGACAGAGCAGCAGGACTTTACCTCTCCCTCAGCCACGGAGCCGTGACGATGGGATGGCATGGGATGGCCACGGCCTCACCTGGCCTAATCGCCACCTTCCCAGACGCTGCAGCGGGAATGGTTGCGAGGGCTCAGCAGTCAAGTATGGCCCAGAGATGGTGGTGAGGGAATGGTGGAGCCCAGCAAGTATCCCTTGCCCATATGAGGCGCACACAGCCTGGCTTACAGTACAGATCTGGGAAGCCCTTGGAATGGCCAAAGGATAAGACTGTACTGTCGAGGGTCAGTGAGGCTGCCCCACAAAGCGAAACCACAAGGCTGGTAGTGATCCAGCAAGATGGTCCTAGATCCAGAACTTTTCACCAGCCCCATATAATGGCACCTCTAAGCTGTGTGAAGGTGCAGATGGGGCAGTGCCTGGAGGAGAGGGCAGTCTAGACCAGGGGTCAGCACCTGGGTGTGGCGGATGGATGAAGCGTGTCATTCATTGTGAGTCTGTTAGGCACAGAAAGTTAGGAGACTTCGGCACAGTGCCATTGCTCTAGTGGGTTTCTTACTTTGCTCATCATCTTAAAGCCCGCGTGCAGGATCTTCTTGGCTAACTTGTAGTACACGGTGTCTGGTCTATTGTAGGTCATCGCATTATCACACATTAATTTGAAATCTGCCTAAG
Organism: Cricetomys ansorgei; assembly: GCA_026225945.1. NCBI lineage: Eukaryota > Metazoa > Chordata > Mammalia > Rodentia > Nesomyidae > Cricetomys > Cricetomys ansorgei. Next base: position 5,383,035 of record JAMJFZ010000239.1, on the reverse strand, counting down.
AAGAAGAAACAAGGAATTTGCCACGTAAGTTACAGTAAAGTCCTCCATTCTTGTCAAATAACACGAAGAGAAAAGCAATGAAACTCAGCAGAAAACAAACTTGGGAAAACTGATTTTTTCATAACTCCGGAGAGATTTTCACTCACTCATGAGTTTTTATTTGCATGAGGAATGTCCCAGTGAAAAGCTGGCCAAAACCTGACCTCCTTTTGTGTATTAATATGTAGATTTTTTGAGAGATTTTCTAGGATACCTTCTCTGCTCCAGTCCTCCTTCCTATCTAGCAGAAACATGGATACAAGTAGGAATGAAAAGCAACACGCCTGGTTCTTTAACCAGAAGTGAGAAACGGAGTGAGGGGTTCAGCATATCTTCTGCCTCAGAAGAGAATTTAAAATTCTGTCGACACATAGTTGTTAGATCTGTTAGAAAAAGGACTGTCCATCAAATAAGAAAAGCCACACTGAACAACATCTACATAAAGCTATTTAGAAATACTACTATTTATTATTAGATGTTCCTCAGCACATGCCTCTCACAAGTGATGGGGACACCAGCTTAGAGCACTGATATCAACTCTGCTACCAAGAAGCCACCACCACCTGTGCCTTCACTGTATCACTGTGGACCCAGCACTGTGCCAACAGCCCCAGAACAACATCAAAGCTGTGGAGAGCTGTCCGTCTCTAGTTGTAAATGTAACGGTGTGGACACAGCTCACCTTAGGCTGCCACTCAGTAACTACATGGGAGCCCACAGCTGGAAATGGAAACAACCAAGGTGTGGATTATTTAAAGAGCTACCCTCTCGTCTCACCGGAGTCTCGTAAGAAATGTCCCCTTTTGCCACCCTTTCAGTCCCACCTTGTTGTAGCTGAATCAGCAAACTAGTCAGAAACTGTCTTGCATGGAAAACAGAAAATTAAACTTTTCCAGTTATCCAACACTAAGAAACGTGATGCTCCTTCTTAAACACTAATCCCACGCACTCTTATTTTCCTTGAGTGCCAAGCTAATGAGCGATTTGTAACTCACAGAGCCAAAATCAAGAAGCAAAGGACTAAAAGCAAAGCACTCAAGAAATGCAAAATTTCTAAAAATATCAAAACAAAAGCACCCAATTAGTATAGGACAAAACTAAGAACTAGGAAAAAGCATACTTCTAAAAATACCTAATCTCAAATGAGGTTAAACTGGACACAGTTGCCCACAGAAACAAGTCCTGTCTATACCAGCACAGAAACTTCAAAAGAAAGGAACACATTCAAAACAGCAGGCAGCATCCAATCTACCTTCCAGACCTCTGCTGACAACCACCTTAACACCAGCAAATTGTCACGCATCCAGACTCATCCTCTGCAAACACCTGCAACTAAAAACTACTAGAGAGATGGCTCAGCAGTTAAGAACTCTTGCTGCTCTTACATAGGACCCAGGTTTGGTTCCACAGCAATGACATAACGACTCACAACTATATCTAACTTTGGTTCCAAGGGATTAGATGCCCTCTTCTGACTTCCAAGGGCACCAGGCATACATATGGTACACATACACACATGCAGGCAGAACACTCATACATATAAAATAAAATAAAAATCTAGGAGAAATTATAAAAATACATGAATAAAAATAACTTGAAGTGCACAACGTTCAGTATGTAAGTGGGCATGAGGACATATGCACACATGCATGTATACATGTGTATACACATACATACACACACACACACACACACACACACACACACAGCACACGGTTTCGAAAGCATTATTTTGGAAAGTAAAACTCATTTACCTTAAATTCTGTGACTGATTTATATTCGTTAGCTACAATCTTGTCTTTCATTGTGCCAAAGTCCATGGGATGTTTTATTATCATTGAATACCCAGGAGCAATTGCATCCGTGACAGGAAAAGCAAAAAATCCATGAGGGTCTTTTCTGAAAGCAAAGATATCTTCAAGATGATAAAGTTCTAAAGTTTAAATTCCTAAGTGACATAAAAATATTTACAATCCAATCCAAAACCTCATAACTGACTAAATCTTAAATTTGCTTTTTAAAAGTTCAGTGGGAAAACATGTATGCCTTTTTAAGGTTGTAACACGTATTTTACGTGCAACATAAATGACACTGTCCCAGCTGTATCCCTGACAGGCAGTGCTCTGGAGGCAGCGCCACGGACCCACCTTCAGATGCGACAGAGGAAAGAATGCAGATTATGAGCTCCCTGGCTCTACAGCTGTGTCCTGCCCTAGTCTGCCTACATCCTGCTAGACTGGAAATGCCCAGAGAAGGTGAAGTGTCCATCTTATCGATGGCAGTGAGTGGGATTCAGGGTTCCAAGTGTTGAAAAGTGGGGGACTGTCCTACGTAGGGCAGGAAGAGGGACATGGGCTTAGACCATCCAGAGAAGGTGGGGTGTCTGTCTCCCGGGTGGCAAATGACAGGTGGGACACAGGGTTACCTCTGCAGCTGCCGGAGGAAGTGCTCCAGAAGCCTCTGGATGGGTGTGCTCTCGTTCTCAGCTGAGTTCATAAAGAGAAAGCAGGGAAATGAGATCAAACAACAAGACTTAGAAAGCTCCACATTCATCTGCTTGAGGAACTTCACAGCGTCTGAAGCCCAAGCCAGAGCCGACTTGGGACTTATGCACAGCTCCCTTAACATAGGCAGGCTGGCAAAGAGACACAGCATGTCTCAAGGCCCATCAGGCTATTTCCAACCCCCACCATGATCCAGTTTGGTACTCTAGACAAAAATGGAGGAAACAAAGGCGTGGGAAGAACTGGTTCTGGACTCCCTGGTCAGTACTTCCCTTGAGACTTCACCTGGTTTTCATCCACTAAGCAGGACAGACACACAACACACACAGATCTCATGAGGACTGAGGGTATCGACTGAGCCTCTAAGCTCACAGTCAGCCTGACATCGAGGTTTCTGACTGTATGTTTGAAGCACTAATCAGACCAACCCGATGGTGCTGTTTGGAAGTAGATAACCCAAACTTCTGAGACTAAAAATTGGTAAACCATAACCAGATACAAAATACTGTAAGCGTCGTGGACCACACATGGTTGGTCTCTATGGCATCTGTGTTTTTGTTTTTGTTTTACCACGCACTCTTCAAGAGAATTTACCCATTCTTAGCTTGGGAAATGTGCCAACAAATGGATAACCCTGAAAGAGAAGGTAGGAAACTCAGGCCTAGGAGCAGGGTCTTGCCTGGCTGTGTTCGGCAGGCTCTCACTGGCCGATCTGGGGGTGGCTCCACCTCCACCTTCTTCCCAGGGTCGAAGGCATCGGCCTCCCCCTCTGAGTCGCAGTGTTCCTTTTCCCGCTTCCGCTTCTTCTCTTCCTGTGAGTATCAGAGAACAAAGGGCACAGGACGGCTGGAGCTCTTTCAGATTGGTGCTGCAGGCCCTGCACACCTCTACCTTCTCCGACTGGGAAGAAGACCCTTTCCTGACACTCCGCAGGCATCAACCAAAGATGCCCTGGAAGCCTGGGACAGCAGCACTGGCCCAGGTATGGCCAGGCATGATTAGGCCCCCATCATGGGCCACTGCACCTTTACCTTCCGCTTCCTTCTCTCCTCCTCATCAAGGTGCTTTTCCTTCTCCGACTTCTTCTTCTTTTTCTTCTTCTTTTCTCTGTGTCTCTCCCGCTCATGGTCTGACCTATCATCGTAGTAGCTGGAGTCGTGGCCAGATCCTGAGAGCTCGGTCACTTCACTTCCTCCCACCTTGAGCACCAGCTTCAGAGGCTTCTCCAGTGGTGTATCTGTGTAATCTGCACACAGACTGTGGGTCAAAGTTGCAAAATACTGGGTGGGACCACTGCTCTCCCCTGGGTACCACAACGGGAAGGCCCACCAGGGTAGGAGTCTGGCCTTGATCAATCTGGACAGCAGGGAGTTGTCAAAACCATTGGAAAGGATGGACTCTCAAACTGACAGAGCTGTGTCCAGTCGTCTCTTCCAAACCACATAATCATCAATGAGGGCAGGAAGGGGTCCTTAACACCAGGAGAAAGTACAGGACCTCACCTGAGACCCAAGACCCCAATGACTTCCCGGAAGCCCCTCTTTTTGCTGCGGGTCTTCCTGGTGCCAGAGAGGAGGTACATAGTGGCTACAGGACCCAAGAAGAAGCCGATGGCCTCTTTTCTGTCGTCTCCAAAACGTAGCAGATGCTGGGGATGGTACCCAGGCCTAACCCCGCCCCCTCCCACGAACGTTCGGGACCCGGCTTTAAGACCCTCCCTCCAAGGACCCCGCCCGCCTCAGGCACCTCCTCCACAGCCCGCCCAGCGAGGACCACGCCCTTCCCCTGGAACACCGTCCCCCGCCAGTTCCCGCCGCCGAGACACTGCCCGCGGGCTCCGTACCTTCGTACGACGAGCGCCATTCCGCCTTGTGCTTCTTGTGCTTCTTGCCCATGGCTGCAGTCGCAGCGGATCGGCAGAGAAGTGACTCTCCGTAGCCAGATCTGCGCCGGTCGGAAGTGGTCCCTCCGCCACCGCCGAGTGCTTCCGGGTCAGGGAGCCGTGTACAGCGCGCGGCAGATTCGAAACGCGGGTCGCGGCGGCGGAAGTGGGTCCGACGGCGGCGCGGCCAAGGAGGACCCTCCTCCCGCTGAGGAGGCTGTTCCGCGGGGCGGCGACGGCCACCGCGGCGCCCTCACTCCCGCCCCGTTCCCTCGGCTCCCGGAGGCGGCGCCATGGACGAGGCGGCGGGCGACTTGAAGAAAGCGCTTCCCTGTGTCGTCGAGTCGCCCGCGGTCCATGTGGAGGTTCTGCAGCGTGGCGGCAGGTGAGCTTTCGGGGAGCTGGTCCACAAGCGGGGCAACCTGGCCCGACCCCACCGCGCGTGACTCCAAACGCCACGACCTCACCCCACCTCGCTATCCCAGCCCACAGCGTTTCACTACCCAGTATGGCGCCACTTCAGCCTGACCTTAACCCACTCAGTATGACCCGACGCGACTCGCACCACCACAGTTGACCCTACCTTGCCCTGCACGAGACTCCATCCCACCGCACGCTACTTTGAAGTTGCACCCCTCCCACACAGCTTATACGGTCCAGACTCTACCGCCACCCAATACGATCTGGTGGCCAAACCCCGCAGCTCTCAAGGAACAGGCCTGTGGAGCACCGTCTGACGTTGATGAGATGATGAGCCCCCTGTAGTAGGACTGCACTCGCTGAGAGACAGAAGTGAGCTCCAGTGAGAGGTGCAAGAAAGTGCAGTGTTAGTAAAGCAAGGAGGTAAATGAGTAGTTTGCTCAGGTCTGAATCTAATGGTGGATTTCCTGTTCCAAAGATGTACATACTCCAGGCTAGACCCCACAGCTGTGCAAGTTCAGGCCTTCCTTAACAGCGCTGCTAATGTGGATTGGATATTCATTATCTTTCAGGCTTGTCCCAAACACTGAATTTTGACTCACAGTAGCATGTCAAGAACTAATGCCACCTCCTTTTCCTAATGAGGAGCTTAGGGTGGCTGGTGGTGTGACTGCAGGCCCAGCCCCCTACAGTTGATCCCTAGACAGTCCGCTGCCAAGCCTGATCTGACTAATGACATTCTTACGTGTATATAAGGTTTGAGGGATTTTTGTGGAGGTGGTTTTTTATTTGAAACAAGTTATCTTGTCTTAGTCTCCTGCGCGTGCTGTGATTATAAGCATGCCCCACCACACCTGGCTGTAGTTTAATGTTTGTTTGTTTGTTTAACTAAGATGCTTTATGTCTGTTTATTTTTCTAGCACTGCAAAAAAAGAAGATATAAAGCTGAATGTTTACAAGCTGCTCAACAGGCATAATATTGTGTTTGGAGATTACACATGGACTGAATTTGATGATCCTTTTCTGACCAGAAATATCCAGTCTGTGTCCATTGTTGACACAGAATTAAAAGCTAAAGACCCTCAGGTAAATTTCTAGTTCGTAGTGCTGGTAACTGAGCCCTTAGGGAATTTGAGGTAATTATTACAAATAACTAATATTGGCATTGAGAGCAGGTTGCTTACCTATCGGTTGGTTTTGGTAGCTAAATAAACTTAGCTATATGTCCTGAAACTAGGTGCTAACGTGAGGCTAAGGTGTCAGGATGCTCCGACAGAGCCAAGAACAGATGGAAATGAGAATCTGAGAGTTGGGAATACAGAGCCATAGAATATCCGGCTACGCCTAAGAACGTCACCCTGTTCATGAACAGCGAGTGTGCTCCAGGAGTGTATGAGGGCAGTTGAATGTGTTGTGGAAGTACAGAAAAAAAATGGGCCTGCTCTATGGGCGTTCTTCATCTCATCTTGTACATAGATTGATTCACCAGCTATCTTCTGGTCACGTTTATGGGAAATTGGGACCTTTGTGTTGACACTGTCGGTGCTACCACAGTCTGTCACAGTGGTTCTCAACCTTCCTAATGCTGCGACCCTTTAATACAGTTCCTCGAGTCGTGGTAACCCCAAAAGTTATTTTTGCTGCTACTTCATAACTAATTTTGCTACTGTTTGAATGATCATTCAAATATCTGATAGGCAAATGGTCTTAGGCAACCCTGTGAAAGGGTTGTTCAACCCACAAAGGGGTTGTGACCCACAGGTTAAGAACCACTGGTCTATCACCAATATAAAAACACTTGGAAATGCATCCATAAGAAAGAAGCTTCAATGAGCACTATGTGGCTCTTGCCTTGTAAAGAACTGATTTTGAGGGCTAGAGATGTAGTTCGTGGTAAAACTCTTGTCCAGTCTGCACATGGTCCTGAGTTCAGTCTGCAGTATTGTAGAAAGAAAATATATACGTAAATAGAAATAAAATAAGAAATTGATTTTGAAACATGAGTCCTAGGCCTAAAATTTTGTTTCTGCCATGTGTGATAGAACATGCCTTTAATCTCAGTACTCAGGAGCCAGAGGCAGGCAAATCTCTATGAATTCAAGGCCTGCCTGGTCTACATAGGGAATTCCAGGCTGGCCATGGCTACATGACTAGACTTCATTCATTTACTAGGACTGATGTTTGGATATTGTCCATTTTTTTTCAAATACTAAAATTTGATGCTGATTTGACTGGAGCTTAGGAACTATTGGGATGGGGCTCTTCGGTGCTGCTGTGGAAGGCAGATTAGCACCCTTGGTGTTAGGGTAGTCTGAAGTTCCAATAGCGTGACTACAGATTCACCTATAGGAATCTCTCTTATGCGATAAATGAGACAGTTCTGTAAGTATGTGAACAAATTGTGTTGTACATTGTTTGCCAACACATTGAGATAGTTTAACTGTCCATCTCTCAGATTGGTGAAACAAATTTTATATATGTACAACAAATATATCGCCATTAAAAAGAGAAATAGATTTCTACTTACTAATGTAAAGACGTCTCCAAGGGTGGCTCAGAGATTAAGATCATGCCTTGCTGTTGCAGAGGACACAGGTTCAGTTCCCAACACCCACATGGTGGCTCACAAGCATCCACAATTCCAGTTCTAGGGGACCTGTTGCCTCTTCTCACTTCAGAGGGTACCAGCATACATGTGATATGTATGCACATAGTGTGCGTGTGTGTGTAGGCGAAGCACTCATACACATAAAAAATAAATAATTTTTAATGTCTTCAAGTTATAGTAAGTAGATAAAGGCCCAGTTAGACAACTGAGTGGTTTCCAGACCCCTGCAGTCTACTAGTCTACAGAATCACATTTACCAAGCACTTTTTTCTGGGAGCTGAGTAATTTTATTTTATCCAATAAAATTACTTAAAATATCTCAGATCCTTAGTTGGATCTTTAGACATCAATTAAAGGAGCTATTAATAAGTATGTTGCATTAGAATATTTCACAGACCACATTCTCTTTTTTATGTACTTCTGTCATACCAAAATTCTCTTAATTGCCACTTCAGTCACTTTAATGGAAGCCAAATATTCTATAATATCTCTTGGTCAAACACTTGCCCAAAGCTTAGAAATTTTTCTGGTTCTATCTTTTCTTCAATTTTAAAGGAGTCAGGACCATAATCTGGTTCATTATAAAAGTTTCACAGAAGACCCAAAACACAGTCTATAAAGTCTATAAACTTAGAATCCAATCGGAAGGAAAACACAGCATGCTCACTTAAATAAAAAGTGCTAGTCTAATGAATTAGTATTTGCCATAGGGATTTAAGGAATAAATTGGGCTAGAAGCAGAAAAGTGCAGATAAAATTAAAGATTATATGATAACACTTACATAACAACAGATAGGACTTTTCATAAGACTATAGCAGCTATTAACTTTCAAACAGCATGCCATTCACCTCGGTGTTCATGTTTGTTCAGTTGTTGGTTGATTTTTCTACATGATAAAGTAAAGCAATGGCTCACACTGTAATTTGAAGACCTAAGGTAAAAATGCATATCTTTTCTCCATGGCTCCATGGCCTTTATCCTACAAAAGGGGCACAGATTAGCACAACCTATGTACCTCTAAATGAGGTATAAAATCGATACCCCATTGGGCCACTTTCCTTGTTTGTCCCCCAATACGGGGTTTCTCTGTTGTAACTCTGGCTGTCCTGAAACTCACTCTGTAGTCTGGCCTCAAACTCACAGAAATCCGCCTGCCTCTGCCTCCCAGGTGCTGGGATTACAGACATGTGCCACTCCCCACCCCCACCCCTCAGCAATTGGGCCACTTTCAATAGGTGAAAGAGAGAGTAGGCCCTTCCAGACCCTTTGCTGCTGTTTGGAAGAGGTGGAAGTTCAGGTCTCCATGTACCTGTGGGTCTCCTTCATGATGGCTGTCTTGTTGATAGAACGAGGGAGTGCAGGCTCAACTTCCACTGACTTTCTTCTTTGTGTAAATGTTGATATTTTTCTCACATGTTACTTCACAATGACAAAAGCAAAAGCACACCACTTAAAGTGAGGCTGGGGATGATGGAGCATACCTCCTTAATCTTAGTGCTTGTGAGGCAGATGGAAATTCCTGAGTTTGAGGCCAGCCTGGTCTACAGAGTGAGTTCCAGGACAGCCAGAGTTACAAAAGAGAAACCCTGTCTTGAAAAAAAAAAAGAATAAACACCTTAAGAACTAATCCTAGATCAGAAGTTAAATGCTAGATTTTCATCTAATCTGAGAACTAGTTTTTAACAACTGTATGCCTTGATCTTTGTTTTGGACTTGAACATATACAATAGAGGTAAAGAGCTTTGTTCTGAGCTGCATACATGTGTTTACCTTTTACCTCATCAACAGCCCATTGATTTGAGTGCATGCACCATAGCACTTCACATCTTCCAGTTGAATGAAGATGGCCCCAGCAGTGAAAATTTGGACGAAGAAGCAGAAAATATAGTTGCAGCGAGTCACTGGGTTCTGCCTGCAGGTACAGGGTCCTGATGGGTGGGTAGTGGTGGAGAAAGGTAGCCAAGGAAAGCCAAGTCAGAAGCTTAAGACACCTGGGATATGCCAAGTCACTTAGTGATAAAGATTTGGTTCTTCTGTTTTATAAATTTTAGGATACTTTATCCCTTATGAAATGAATGCAGAGGTTATCACTGTTAGGTTTCCATTACTCTAATAAATGCATGAGACGGTTGGCTTATAAGGAGAAGAGTTTGTTTTGGCTCATAGTTTTAGTTCATGAAGGAATCCATTGCTTTATACCTTTAACAACGCAAAGCACCATATTGGGGGAGGGGAGGGTGGCACAGGAAGCCTATTCACTTCATGGCCAGATGTAGGAGAGAGAGCAAGAGACCAGTATCCCACTGTCCTCTTCAAGGACATGATTTAAAACTACCCCTTGGGTCCTGTCTTCTAATCCACTACCTCCCAGTAGTAGCATGCTGTTGGTCTAGCCTTATGTAGGCCTTAGGGAGTACTGCAGATCTGATTGATGGTGATAGCAAAGGAAGGAACACATTTCTGGGCTGAGACTGTTCCTTTAGACAAGCACCTCCGGGGTTGTCTAACTAAGGATGCCATGTGCATTCCTTCTCCCTGCCCAGCTGGCCTCCTCTACTGGGCAGTCCTCAGCTTCTACAACAGTGCTTCCCTGGCAGCTTTACTCTGGGTTCCAACGGGGTTTAATTCAGTCACCAAGTTTTATATTTCCTGCCATGTCGGGGAACTTACTTGTTTTTTGTTTGTTTAACACATACTTAAATAATACATAGCTTAAAAGGCAAGTCTAAAAGGAAATACAAATTGCAGCACTCGATGAAAATAAAAATACTTTGTACTAATGTTTAAGGAAATAACAGTAGCCCCATAAAGGAAATTTATAGGCTTGCATTAGAAATACGAACTATCTTAGACAAACAGCTTGGGCTTTTTTCCTCTAGAAACAGGGAACTGATGAAAAAAATAAACCCAGAGAAGGCAGAATTGAAAATAATGAAACAATAAAAAAAATTCCTAAAAGCTTTTTAGAGTTTAAATATCTCAGATATGCATTAATGGTTTTTTGATCCAGTCAACTCTCAACCCCTTCCCTCAAATTCCTCCCTTATTCTCACCACCATTTTTGCCTCCCAGCAGCATTTAAAATAAAAATCACTGGATCCACTTTGTGCTGCCTGTATGAGACCACCCGTTGGAGCATGTTTAGCCTTCTAGGGCCTGCAGCCCTAAGAAAAAAGATTCTCCTTCCCCTAGCAGTCATCAGGTGCCAGTAGTTCTGGAGATAGGGGTGGAATTTCATAAGCCATGTCCAATAAATACTGTTATGCTACAACATGCACTAATTCTGACTTTTAAATTTTTTTCTACCCACTTCCTTGATGATCCTTGAGCCTGAGAGTGAGGTGTGTGATACAGATGTCCCATTTAGAGCTGAATACTCCACAATCTCTTATTTTCTGCCTTGACCAGTGTGGGCCTCTGTACGGAGATCACTTCTATCACAAAAAAGGCTTCTCTGATGAGGGTTGAAAGATGGCACTAATCTCTGGGTGTAAAAAGAGAAATTAGGGGAGGGCAGTTTATTACTATGTCTATTTAACAGATAGTATTAGGTTCTCCCCTAGGGCCATAGAGTTTGGTGCAGTTAGTGATACCAGGGTTGAGTTTCATCCCATGGTGTGAGCTTTAAATCCAATCAGAAAATAGTTAATTATCCTGTAACATTTAGTCTACTAATGCACCAATGGGCATATCTTGCCAGGCCGGCCATTATTAGCCAGGGTTCACAACTGTACAAGACTGTTGGTAGATTTTTTTTTTTTATTGCAGTAGCATGCATACAACCTTCTAGCACTTAACTACCCAGTAGGGATAGGGGGATTCGTTTGTAAAAGCACCAATCCCCAAACCATGAAGAGTAATTAACTCATGTTCTCTTTCTTCTATTGGAGGTTGAACTCAAGGCCTTACATAAGCTAGATAAGCAATGTACCTCTGAGCTTCACACCAGGTCCTCTTTGTACTTCTTTTGTTTGTTTGAGATAGGGTTTGTTAATAAATGTCCATTGTTGATTGTAATAAAACTATTTATTAAAACATTATATTACAAATCTCAGGGGTCCAATACCCAGGCTGCTTAGGCAGAGAGCTCACTCCAAGGCTTCCTCACCCCACACTCTCCTCTTGGTTCTCTTCCCTAAACCTCCCTTCTGCTCCACCTCCTCCCTGCTCCCTCCTTGCCCCCCCTTCCCCTAGGTGTTTTTCTTCCTGTTTCCAGGCAGACCCTCAATAAACAAATGAACAGGAACCTCGGGAGAGGTGTAAACAAGTAGAAAGCGGATCTTTTACATGCTATAGCATAACTAAAATATCCCACAACAGGGTTTCACTAAGTTACCCAGGCAGCCCTTGAACTTATTCTTAACCCTGTCAGGCCTTGAACTTGTAATCCTCCTCCCTCAACCTCTCGAGTCACTGGGATTACAGACTTGAGCCACTAGACTTGGTAAGAATAATTCTTTTACTTCACCTATCTGTCAAAATTATATGACTGACATTTATTTTGGATCTGTAAGTTTAAGAAAAGTTGAACTTTAAAAAAAAACAACAAAACAAACTGTGCACTTGATATAACTGTCTTGATCTGCAATTGGAAGCAGTGGAAAGCATTGGGCTCAAGGTTTTCCTAAAATTGGGATTTTTTTCCTTATTCTCTCTGACAGCTGAATTTCACGGGCTTTGGGACAGCCTTGTGTATGATGTGGAGGTCAAATCACATGTAAGTTGCTGTACCTTTTCAGAATGTACTTACTATCTTGCTCTCCAGCCTCTCTGTGCCCCCTGATTCAGATTGGCTTTTAGAAATCTGTCTACCAGTGGCCTACATCCTGAATGACATTCCATCAGAGGCTCCCCAGCATAGAACTGATCCTTTAGGTAGGAAATGGTCAGAGACTAGAAGAGGACAAGGATTTATTTTGATTTTTTATTTTACTTATTGTTTGATATTTAATATTTACTTATTATATGGTATTTTGATATTTTATTTATTATTTATTTTGAATTGCAGTCTTCCTTTGAGCCCTATGGCACAAACTAGGAAATTGTCGCTTAGAATATGCAGAGCACCTCCGCAAGCTTCTGACAAATGTGCTATATGCATACCTGTTCTGTTATTTCCAAGGAGATAGTTCTCTGTATGATAAGTGCCTTGAGCATCTTGTTGGATATTGTCATTCTAAGTAAGTAATGACTTTGTTTCTCTTCTTTGAACCAATATTTTACCTTCTTACCTTTTAAAGATGCCTTCTAGAATGACAGCCACTGATGGGAGATGTTCTCCAAGTGTCAGGAGGTGACTGACAGTCATTTCAGGGATTGCCATGCTGGCCTTGCCCCTTTCTCATGCAGAAGCAGGCCTTCACAGCTTTTGGGAACTTTGGCCTTCAGGTGCTTTATCTGCCTTTCTGCTTTTCCATATTAGCTCCTTGATTATGTGACGACCACCTTACTGTTCTCAGACAAGAATGTGGACAGCAACCTTATCACCTGGAACCGGGTGGTGCTGCTGCACGGTGAGGTGGGCGGGTTTTCATGTGAAAAAAGAATGGCTGGAATTGCCTTGTAATTTATTCCTTCTACAATGTTACAGCTCTTTGTTTTCTGAAAGAGTCATAACTGTTTTTGGCTATTTCATATCTGAAGTTGATTCAACTTGCTAAAGCCTGGCAAATGTGTTAGCAGACTTTCTCTTGGAGGCAAATTGTTTGCTTCCTTCTAACTTTTCTTATATTAAATAATTGCCTATTTCCCCAACTAAACATAATGACTTAGGATAAAACAAGTTTCCTTTCCTTTCTTTTGTTTATAACAGTCCCTGTTTCACTTTGTGATAGTGGGCTACAGAGCCATGTTTTTAAGGATATTTTCTGGTCCTTTTTAAAAGGAAATATTGTTGATTTGCCATCCCTCTACCCTATCACTCAGTAGAAATGGAGTAAAATCAAGAGAGGGCCCACATTATAGCAAAGGAGAAGCTTACGATAAGTATCCTGTTTATGCCAATTAAGATTGAAAGATTGCCCAAGGTCTTTTAGAAAGTGTCATTTAAAGGGCTTGAGAGATGGCTCAGTAGTTAAGAGACCTTGTTGCTGTTACAGAGGACTGGAATTCAGGTCCCAGTACCTGCAGGGTAATTCACAACCATCTGTAACTCTAGTTCCTAGGGATCTGATACCCTCTTCTGTCTTCTGAGGATACTGCATGCATGGTTTACTTATATGCAGAAAAAACAAAACATTCATACACAAAAAAATAAAAATCTTTAAAAAAAAGAAAGAAGGCTGGATGTGGTAGAGTAGGCAGCCCTTTAGTCTCAGCCCTTGCAGGGCAGACGAAGCAGGCAGATCCCTGAGTTTGAGGCCAGCCAGAGCTGCATAGTGAGACCTTATCTTGAAGGGGGAAAATGTATTTTGGTTCACAGTGTTGGGGGATCAGTACATGATCAATTGACTGCGCTGTTTTGGGCCGTGGTGAAGCACATTCTGTGGGGAGGACATGGAAGAGCAGGTACATCATATGCTCAGTGAAAAAAAGGAAGAGACCACGGCCCCTTAGTTCCCATGTCCCCATGACCTAAGACCTTACTTCACCTCTCATTATCTACAACCACCTAGAGCACCACTCTGGGACCAGGCCTTTAGCACATGGGTCTAAGTGACATTTCAGATCTAAACTAGTATGGTCTTTTGGTCTAATGTGGGGTACAGGCCCTCTTTGGGTGACCTACCTACTGCGAAATACACTACTGTAGGAGTGGTCCTAATGAGATGGCGCTCTCCTATCTCCATTTTCCGAGAAAGGTATATTCAGCCTTTGAAAAGTACCTTGATGAGTGAGGACTTCACAGAGGAAGTGTGGAGTTAAGGGTTGGTGTCGCAGAGATATAGACCAGAAGTGTGGTTTGTATTTGGTGTGCCTAGAGGACCTAGGAGCTGGGAAGCAGTAAGTCAGCTGGAAGACCAGAAATAGGAGAGTCCATATTAGTAAAGTCCAGTCGACTACATAGTAAGACCCTAGAGCTTTTAAGCTATCGTTAATAATAAATACTTGTAGTAATAACAGTAATAGCACTTAACTATGTTTAAAAGTAGTATTATACCCCTGGCTTGAATATATTTCCTTGGCTATTATTACAGGTCCTCCAGGAACTGGAAAAACATCCCTTTGTAAGGCATTAGCCCAGAAACTGACCATCAGACTGTCAAGCAGGTAACATTGGTGACAGAAGAGAAGAGAGCAGCAGGCACAGGATTTGTGACATTTGAAACTTATTTTCAGTCATGATTCATGGGTTCCTCTCCTTGGGTATAGACCACTTCATTCCTCTATACCCAGCATGGTCTCAGGTTTGATTCAGGCTTATTAAAGTACACCGAGGCTAATGGTGACAGCCTGGCCCTGTCCTAGTGCATGTCTGGGTGTACTTTAATAAAAGGTTTCAGATCTAGGTACTGAGCAAGTTTTCTGCCCATGTACCTTTATCATTTACTAGAAAAAGCACACTGGTGTCCCTGTAGGCTTATCTGTCCTCCCTTGTGTTCTGTTTGGGGCTCTGGGGTCTCTTCACATTTGAAGACTATGTGGTGATTATTCATTACTTGGGAATCTGTTCTTCAGCATGTCAGACCACTAGGTGTTGGTCCACAGACCACCCAGGTACTTTGCCCTTTTATTTCACTTCAGCTTTTTATTTTAAAAAAAATATTTTATTTTATTATGTGTATGGGTATTTCTTGTGCATGTATATCTGTGCAGTGTATGTGTGCCTGGTGCCCAGAGAGGCCAAAATAGTGCACCAAGTGCTGAGGAACTGAGCTGGAGTTCCGGATGCTGGTGAGCCACCATGTGGATACCAGGGATCAAACCCAGGTCTCTGGAAGAGCAGCCAGTGCTCTTAACCTCTGAGCCATCTCTCTAGCTCCCCATTTTTCAGCTTTTAAAAAATATCTGCACCTAATTTTAAACAGTTTCTGGTGCTACATCCCTAGTTCGTGGATTTTTTTTTTTTTTTTTTTTAGTGTCTAGTCCGCTTTTATTCCCTATCAGTGGTTCTTTTATTTCTCATAGTATGTTTTCTTTCTCTACAGAGTCCTTTTGGTTCTATTTTGTGCTCTTCTTTCCTTCATATGTTCTTGTTAAAGTCCTGAACATTTATGTGACTATTTTGATGTTCTTGCCTATCAGTTGCATTGTCATCCCTGTTGACTGGCGTTTCTTCTGGGTCTGGACCACATGTTTCTCCTTGGCATGTGTGTTGATTAGTCTTCATTGTCAGTCCGAATGGATTTGGAACCATCTTGAAGACACAGCTGTCAGTCTGTCTTTGAGGGAGTTCCCAGAGAAGTTTAACAAAGAATGGAAAGCCTACCCTGAATGTGGTGACCCCAGCCTACAGGCTAGTGCCCTAATCTGAATGAAAAGGGAAAGGGGGAAAACCAGCTGACTGGTAGCCTTCTGCTTTCCCTCCATCTGGTTGATGCTGTGGGCCACGCTACTCCTGCCTTCATGGCTTCTCTACCATGATGGACTATATTCTTCTGAACTGTGAGCAAAAATAATGCCCTCTTCTCTTAACTTACTTCTTGTCAAGTATTGGGTCGCATTGATGAGAAAAATAACTAATTCAGCGTGTCAAGTGTTTTTTGCATGAATTCTAAACATTGTGTTAAAGCGTCTAGATTTTCACATCTTCCTTTTAAATCTGCTGGCTTGGTTTAGTAGCCTTTTCAACTGCTTGTAACCTAGTGTGGTCTTTCTGAGGTTTGTTTTCAGCGTTCTGGGGAAGGGGTTTGGGTTTATAGTCTTGCCTTTGTCCTGGTGTGTGCGATGCCTAGGGTTTCTGCCTAGGAGTACCTGGAAGGTTAAGAGAGTGCTCTCTCCATTTGAGCCATAGGAGCTTGGATTCTTCTGGCCTCTGTGAGCTTCAAGGGCTTTTTTCAGGCCTTGTGGACTCTACCTATTCACATGCCTTAGAAGGTGGCAAAGACATGAAATCCCCATGCTGGTTTCAGGGATTTATTTCTTCAATTCCCCGTCCCCTATGGAGCTCTGCCCTGCAGCTTACAACCACCTCTCCTCAAACACCAGCCTTGATTTCCTCAGCTCCACGGTGTCTAGGTTCCCTTGGGTTATAGTTGGAAAAGGCCTGGATGGATAGCCAGAGTAGCTCTTAGAACATTTCCCCTTGAGAGTCACCTTCTTCCCCTGTCTGTTCAACAACATCCTTACCAAATGTCACTTGATTCTCTCTCATTTGTCATTGCCTAAGACAGAGTAATGGAGCTCTGCCCTGCAGCTTACAACCACCTCTCCTCAAACACCAGCCTTGATTTCCTCAGCTCCACGGTGTCTAGGTTCCCTTGGGTTATAGTTGGAAAAGGCCTGGATGGATAGCCAGAGTAGCTCTTAGAACATTTCCCCTTGAGAGTCACCTTCTTCCCCTGTCTGTTCAACAACATCCTTACCAAATGTCACTTGATTCTCTCTCATTTGTCATTGCCTAAGACAGAGTAAGTTTGACTTCTGCTACTCCAGTATGAAGGATTCCTGTGAGATTCAATGGTGTAGGTCTATATTGTTTCTTTAGAGAGATGTCTTAGTATTTTTACATACAGGAGTACTTTAGTTTGACCAGTTTTGTTTAACAACTTGGCCCTGTTCTGATAGACTAAATTGCATCTCTTCTTGAAAGGCCTCCAAAGGCAAGTTCCTAGAACACCAGAATGTTGGGGAAGTTTCTTTTTAGTTATGTTTGAAATTATTTTATGCACTGTTGGGTAAGAGGCTATCCTAGGTCTAAGGCATTCTGTATTGTTTACAAGTATTGGATTTATGTGGGGGATGTTAATTGGTAATGATCTGCATATGCTATTGGTAGAACACCTAAGTAGTTCTGAATCATTAAAACACCTGAGTGCAGACACTCAGGGTTCCACTATGGAGTATGGCCTTGTATGGCGAATGGAGTATGGCGGTGGTTCCCTCTGCTGAGGTTTGGTAGGGCTTACACCTATGAAAATGCCTCCATGTCTCTCTTGCTGAGCTCCCACAGCAGTGTACTACTACACCAGAGAGGCAAAGTATTCTTATAAGAAATCTAACTTTCACTTAGAAAAATGTGGGAATTTGTGTTTTGGAGAAAAAAGAATTATTAGCAATTATTTGTTCTTCATCCTGTTAAATCTAGTGTTTTATAATAAATTTTATTTAATATTCACCCTAGTCTCTTTACTTTGTCATGTTGTTTTTAACACCCTTCTCTACATTTTGTAAGCTGGAAAAGTAGTTAGTGCTATGATTTTAAAATGAAACGCTACCGGTACTTTTAAAAAGCAAAAACTCGTCTATGGACCCGTAACATGAGAGAGCTATAAAGAGTCTGGAAAGCCTGATACACATAGAAAGTTCTAGGACAGCCAGAGCTATATAGACCTCTTTCAGGTTGGGGGAGCACAGTCATTCAATCGATTGATCATTCTGGATCTTGTTCCTCTACCCTTGCTTAGTGAGGCTAAGTGTGTGCTATTTCCTGCCTCCTTAGTTGGGGACAGTACCATTTTAGACTTTCTGGTCAGCAGCATTAGTGGATTTTGACTCTTGGAGCACTCCAGGACTTGAGTCTGTGGAAAAAAGAATTGTCACACTTTGGGGTCTGTGGAAGAAAAAAATATGTAACTTCTGACATTTTTTTTTTTTTTTGAGACAGGGTTTCTCTGATGTAACTCTGGCTGTCCTGGAACTCACTCTGTAGACCAGGCTGGCCTTCTTGTACTCACAGAGATCATCCTGCCTCTGCCTCCCAAGTGCTGGGGTTAAAGGCGTATGCCACCACTGCCCAGCTGACAAATTTTCTTGATGCTTCTGTTTTGTTTTGTTATATTGGAAATAAAAGTTATAAGCAGATTAAAATTGGCGTTTTTGCTGTTTGACTCAAATGAGGAGATGGGAAAAAAGGTCATTTGGACCTGTTAATTGAATCCTATTAGGTTTTTACAATTATTAATTAAATGGAGCTGCATATCTTAAGAGGGGTGGGTCAGTTTCAGAATGTGGGCAATGGAGGGATGCTGTGTCAAAGGCAGTGGATTAGTTATTGTCTTCTTACTTCTCTTCTTATCATCTTAGGTACCGGTATGGCCAATTAATTGAAATAAACAGCCATAGCCTATTTTCTAAGTGGTTTTCAGAAGTAAGTATTAAATGTTTTAATTACTGATATTGTTAGACATAGCTCAAAAACAATGTTTTCTGTCTTGGCCAAACATTCCAAACACAGAAGCTTATGGAGAGAAATAGATGAAATGAGAAAGTCAACCAAGTACCTGACTATGGTCAGAGATAGACTCCAGAGTCAGAGGATTTAGAGGCAGGCTAAACTGAAGGAAGAAACCCTCCAAAGTCATATCCCAACCTCTGATTGGGTGGGGCAGGACACTTGCTAGGCCTTCAACAAGTACCAGATTATGTGCTCTCATATAGACTGCCCTCTTGCCAAGTAGCCCTCAGGCCCATGCACTCTGGATCTGAACTGAGGAATACCTCAGTGTGATGTTGTGGGTGCTCCTAACCCCTGAAAGCCTGTGTGCCCAAGGCATCCCATTTCAGTATGCTCTTGTGCTCATACTTAGGTAGGATACAGGCAACTAGAACAGAGTGTCTGTAATTTTCCCTCAGCAGTTTCTGTGTTGCTATCAGTGGTTTGCCTTGTTCCCAGGGAAGTAAGTTCACACAGACGATCATTAGTGGAGTTGCTTCTACTGTGCCACCCTGAGCAACAACAGATATAGTCTCAAATCTCCATATTCTAGAATGCTGTAGCATTTGTGCTGGTTCCTTGGCTGTCTCTAAATCTCGTCTGATGCTGGGAGCTTTCTAAGGGGTCATCAGGAGAGGTGGCCACAGTGGTTGTGCTTTTGTAACAGTTGACTACAGATTGGCACCACTAATAAGAATGTGTTGGTTTCAGAGTGGCAAGTTGGTAACTCGGATGTTCCAGAAGATTCAGGACTTGATTGATGATAAAGAAGCTCTAGTGTTTGTGCTAATCGATGAGGTAGGCACTCAGAGGTAGCCAGTCTTTACTTGAATTTCTTGCTACTAATGCCTGATCTCTCTTACTTGGTCTGTTGTGTTGCAAGCTGTTTACTGTAGTTTTTTTTTTTTTTTTTTTTTTTTTTTTTTTTGCATCCTATGCATTGAGCCTCCAGCAGCAGGCAGCACATAGACACATTCAGTCTTTTTATTCAATCAGTTGACACAACCCACAGCTGCCTGTGAAGTGCCAGCTATTCTTTATTTTGACCTGTTGCTCTGTCCCTACAGGTGGAGAGTCTTACAGCTGCTCGAAATGCTTGCAGGGCAGGCGCAGAGCCATCAGATGCTATCCGTGTAGTCAATGCTGTCTTGACTCAAATTGATCAGATTAAAAGGTAACACTGGGATAAATAGTAAAAGTACTTATGAGTAGTAATGGCAAAGCGTGAAGATCAAATAGCTTCAGACCTTGCTCTCAGGCAGCTTGACAACTTTATAGTCATTTCCCTCACCTTGGCTTGTGCTGCTAGTGTCTCCCTGCAGTCTCCAAGGAAAGTGCCCTCCACGGCCTGTCTGAAATCCTCACTACCTTCTCTGCTAGCATCAACAGTACCCAGTTCTGTGTACCACGTTCCCATCACAGACCAGATAAACAGTAAGCCCTAAACCATTCCTGCCTGGGTCCTGTGTTAAACTGGTCAGCAGCTACACAGGATCTCTGTCATACTGACAGACTCTCCACTCTCCTTCCCAAGGTACCCTGTTACACTGATGGGCTTCCAGCTGGCCTGCCTAGGATCCCCATAATGCTTATGATCTTGGTTGCCTACCTGAAGTACCCTGTTTTGTTGATTGTCTCCCCCATTGCCAGGAAAGGCAGTCATCTTCCCATTACTTAAAGGTGATGTCGGATCAGAAAGACACCTCCCCATGGTGTCCCTTTTGCTTTCATTATGCTCAAGTCTAATAGTCTCCATTGCTTCAGGTTCCCACACAGAGGCTGTGTGAGTATGGTAGTCAGGGATGTTGCATAAAGTGAGATCTTTCCCAAAGCTGAAGTAGGTAAGACAAATCCAGTAGAGTATACCACAGCTTTCTAGAAGCAAAGGCCTTGAGAGCGTCTGTTGGACATAGACCTTCTGAAAGCCAAAAGAGCCTGACTAGATCAAGGCTCTTAGGATATGAAAGCTTTGTTGGAAGGTTACCCTGGCATGAAGCACAGCCACCAAAATAAAGCTGGCTAGGTTCTTCTACTCCAGACCTACCCATGCACCCGACAGATAGGGCAGAACAGAACTGATATGAAGACATAATTAAACTGATAAAACTGATATAAAAACATTCAGCAATACATTGGGCCCCCCTCTGCAGCAGCCATCTTCAGAATCCACCTCTTGTTTAGAAGAACTGATGAAGGTACCTTTGTTTATTTTCACGACTGACCATCACTAGATTTCTATATGCTAGTAGTTAATTGTCATAGCTTAATATACACTAGCTCCAATAGGCATTTTATCATATCGTATCCAGTCTTTAAACACATTGTGCCTGCTTCTTGCCTGTCCACTACAACAGAAATTCCAATGTGGTGATTCTGACCACTTCCAACATCACTGAGAAGATTGACATGGCTTTTGTGGACAGAGCTGACATCAAGCAATACATTGGGCCCCCCTCTGCAGCAGCCATCTTCAGAATCTACCTCTCTTGTTTAGAAGAACTGATGAAGGTACCTCTGTTTATTTTCACGACTGACCATCACTAGATTTCTGAGTTAGTAGTTCATGGTCATGGCTTAATGCACACTAGTTCCAATAAGGCATTTTATCATAGGCATCTTACATTGAAAATTATAGTTATGTTGTATCTAAATTATGCCTGCTGGCTTGGTATTTTTTTATCTTTATTTCCTTTGAGAACAAAAACCCAAATTTTGAATTAGCCTATAAAATAATGGTTTTGTTTAGCACTTTTATACATATATGTCGTTGTACCATATGCTTAACAATATTTCTGTTCGTTGGTACAGTGATTAATACTTTTCAGTATTTGAGGTACCAGTGTGTAGAGGGTTAGTGAGTTGGCTGTAGGCAGCCTATTAGGCACATCCTGGTTCTGAGCTTGCCGTAAACTATGAAAGTGACCAGTCTTCTTACCCCACACAAAGGACAATGGAAGTCTTGCTTCACAGGTTACACTAACATTGTGGCTCTCAGATCTGCTTCTGACAGCTCGTGCAGCAAGAACATACTTTGAATAGAGAGTATAGGGAACATGAGCAGTAGCTAAGCAAGCCAACAAGTAGAAATTCTTAATGATTGCTGTGGTAGTCATTGCCACTAGCCCAGCAGCATGGAATTGTCCTCATATCCAGTAGCTACTGCCTGACTCTTCATAAGATAGGGGCCTCACCGTCCTCCCCAAGGATGGCATGGTCACTTCTGGGCAGGGATAGGGAGCCAGCTCAGCCAGGAGCCCAATAAGGTCAAGTCATCATTGTTCTAGCAGTGTTGGCATCTCTCTTAGCTTCAGTGGCTGGGAGAAGGGTGGGAGCTTCTGTGGAGCTGCTTTACTGCCAAAGAACTCAGTGTGAGGCAAGTCCAGTGAGGACGCTGGGTGTGTTAGAGGTCAAAGATGCCTTTCATGTGTCTTTTCAGCCCTGATAATGGGATGCTCATCTCATGAATCTGGAATGTTCTGAGGTTTAGCTTATAGGTATAGATTTTGGGGGAACTAAGGCCAGTTTCTTACTTTGGTTATTTTGTGAAAAAATAAAGAGAGTTTGGAAGATGGTTTATTGGATACAGTGCTTGCCGCCCAAGCATGAAGACTAGAGTTCAGATGGCCAGCACCCACATAAATGTGGCAAACCCAACTAGAACCCCAGGAGTCAAGAAGTGGAGCCAGGGTCCCTGGAGCAAGCTGGCTAGCTAGCTAGTCAAATCTGTGAGCTCTGGTTTCAAATGAGAGATCTTGCTTCATTCTCTAAGATGGAGAGCTCCTGTGAAATATATCAGCCTCTGGCCACACACGAATACTAGACACGTATATATGCACACACACAATATACATATGCATGAGCAAAGAGAAAAAAAAAAGGTATTCAGAAACTGTAATGAAGCTTGGGCTGGTCCTGAAAGCAGACACTGTAATTGGGTCTCTGTCAGGAGCTTGTAATCTGGGCTCTTGTAATGTGTTCCTGCTTGTATAAATTTACTGTCTGTGGGGACCTGAAAGTATGATTTGTGTAGAAAGGGAACAGAAACCTGTTTCCTATTTTACCCACAGACCTCCAGAGTAAAAAGAGAAAGGTTTTATGGAAGCAGTCAGTACCACTCTGACAGCTTAGTGCAGCTCCTTGACAAAATCTCTGGCTTCCAGTCACCTAATCTATGAGGGAGAGAGCTTCAGGAACCTACTGCCTTGTCTGTCCTTCTACTGAACTAGTCATCCCTGAAGAGCAAACCAAGAAGAGCTGTGCTCCTGGCTCTGGGTTCCAGTTCTGCTCCTGTAGGTTTGGCACATATCTCTGGAACTAAGGCAGCAGCTCAGTACTATCCATCACTACCCACTACCTGCTCCCCCTAGGCCTAACATGGAGCCAGGGAATATGTTGTTGGCTAAAAACTCAGCATCTGGCTTGCTACTGGTTTCTGAGCCATACTTTATTATTTGCATACTGATCTTTGAAGAGCACCGGTATATGTATTGGGGAAGAATGTTGAAAGTGAGCTGTTTCCTAGTATTTTCTAGTGTATTTGAGTGATAATTTTGGACTTAGGTAAATCATGACAGTTTCTGATAGCCCTGGAAGTACTGGTGCTTTTGTTCATGGTGCTTGTACCTTGTCTTATGTGGATTCTGCCATAATTACTCTGTCTTTGTTCCCCAGTGCCAGATCATATATCCTCGCCAGCAGCTGCTGACCCTCCGAGAGCTGGAAATGATTGGCTTCATTGAAAATAATGTGTCAAAGTTGAGCCTCCTTTTGAGTGAAATTTCAAGGTAAAAACATGTCATTTTTTTCACCCAAGAAAAATCATTTGCTAGGGTTTGCTGAGGTAACTAGGTATTGATTTTCTTGAGGCCAGAGAAGGCTCTGGGGATGAGCTACTAGAGCACTGCAGAAGTAGGCAGGAGTTACTGTCAGAGGCAGCAGAGGCCTGCAGCTCATATGAGAGTGAAAGGGGAATAACTTGGATGATTAAGGTAGGGTAAGGGGCAGGTAGGAGTCTGATATAGTCAAAAGACAGACTATGCGTCCAATTGCAGAATACCAAGAGGCTGCTGTGCAGAGTGCTAGTAGCCATCTCCATGGAGTGTTCCCCACAGAGCAGAGGATGGTGCTGAGAGGCAGAGGGACTGCTGTGAACCTCACTTTTTGTCCAGTTTGAACTTTATTCAGATGCCAAAGTCTGTGGAAAGTTTTGAATTAAGGGTTAGCCTGCATATAGTGTTGCTAGAGGAGAGCTTCCATCAGTGAGGAGAAGAAAGAAAAAAGCTCAGGAATTTCTGCAAAAATTTAAGACATGGTAACCTGATTGGGAATTCTTCTGGCAGCATTTTGCCAGTGTCCTGCTCCACACCTGATGCTCACACGTGGGTGTAGCAGAACATTTTGAAGTCTGTCCTATCCAACCTTCGTTATGATTGGATGCCATTTGGAGTTCTGGGAACAGCTCAGGGATAAAAGACGCAGTGGCAGTTGGAACTGTCAGTTAGTGGCAGAAGATGTTGACGGGAAAACATGTTATGGGACTGTTAATGAAATAGAAGATTTTATGTTAGTCCAGTCCTCTAGGTTTAGACAGAGAAAGACAGCCATAAGGGGCTGTAAAGATTTCTTCCTTTCTCTCTTTTCCTTTAGAACCTTTTAGAGCTAGGGGGTTAAAAAAAGTTACAAGCTAAGAATCTGTCTCAATAGCAGTTGGGGCAGAGGCAGGAGATCTAGGAGGCAGAGTTCAGTTACAAGTGAAAAAGTAACAGTTACGATTGGCTCCAAACAAATAGGGCTTCAGAGGCAGATACAGCATCAGAAAACAATTACAGGGGGGCGCTTGGCCCTGAGTCTCACTTGGAGCAGGAGCTAAGGGTGACAGGCCATGTTGGGAAGGAGAGAGGACAGTGTAGTCTTGGAAACCAAGGTTGTACCCAGGGTCACACAGAGGCTTGTGCTTTTAGGTTGCCTTGTCAGCCTTTGAGCTCAGGTTTCCCATAAAGAGGGACATTCTCCCTGAATTGTGTACGTTTGTATATGAGGTTGACATCCATGAATGTGATTTTTTTTTTTTTTTTTAATATAGGAAGAGTGAGGGCCTCAGCGGCAGGGTCCTGAGGAAACTCCCTTTCCTGGCTCATGCTCTTTACATCCAGGTAAACTCCCTTGGCTGTCCTCTGTACTGGATACCCAGGTCCCTCACGCACACTGTTCACAGGATTCTGTGGTAATGTCTTAGTTTCTTTTTCAGTTGCTATGATAAAATACTCTTTAAAAAGCAATTTAAGGGAAAAAGTTTATTCTAGCTCACATTTCAAGAGTACAGACCATCATGGTATGGAAGTCAAACCAGTAGGAGCTTGAAGCTGCTGGTTCACAATCAAGAAGCAGAGAATGAATAATTAATAAATGGTGTTGCAGAGCTCCCTTTTCAATTTATACAATCCGGGGCCTCAGCCAGGGAGTGATACCACCAGAATGGGCAGATTTTCTCACCACGATTGATGTAATTGAGATAGTTCTCTACCGGCGTGTCCAGAGGCCTGTCTGTCAGGTTATTTTAGACTTTGTCAGGTTGGCAGCACTATACATCATAGACAGTGTGTACTTAGGAAGCAGTGGCTCTACCAGGTGACTGCTCTTAAGTTCACACATATATGTGTGCAATATTCACAGGTACACACGTACCATGGTGCATTGGGAACATGTGTCCAGAGCCCAGCTCATCCTCAATCCTGTGCCTCATGAACCTGGGTTCTGCTCACACTGGTGACCTGGAGTCCTGCCCCTACCTGCCCAGGGCCAGGCCCCCCAGCACAAGCCCATTAGCCACACAGTTCTCTTAAATCCATTATGTGGCATTCTGCCTACCCAGTGGCAGCTGCTGTGCTAAGTGTCTTCAGTACCAAGGAAACACCCATGGGCCATAAGTATGAGTGCTTTGACACATATGGGAGAGCTTGGTGCTGAGCTGAACAGTGACTGTAGAGCAGCAGTGCTGGGCCTTGTGGCTCCAAGACCTTGGGTGAGCTCTTTGGGAAAGATTCTAAAATGGCTAGCCTAGCCTTGAGACTCCACATTCTGCTCCCAATGTATTTTCTTCCTTCTTACAGGTGGGTGACTACTGGTATTACCTGCTTACTCTGGTAGCCTTTTCTAACCAATAAGAAACAGCAAATCTCATCATCTTTTACAACCTACATCTGGATGCCCTGTTGTGGGCCTAAGAAGTCCTGGGCTTATTTAGCCCACATAGAGCTGAGCCTCTTTCTGAGTCTTCAAATGTATAATATAGGTGATGGCTGCCAGGTAGCCTTACTAACGCCCAGATCCGCTCAGTAATGGCCATGTATCTTTTCAGGCTCCCAGTGTCACCATCGAGGGTTTTCTCCAGGCCCTGTCTCTGGCAGTGGACAAACAGTTTGAGGAAAAAAAGAAGCTTTCTGCTTATGTTTGATCACAGTGTGCAACCATATCTGGTTTTCAAGGGACAACTAGTAGGTGACACCACCTACCTCACAGTGCTCATCAGAAACTGCTCTAAACCATGGACGTCTTCAAGCCAGACAGATGGGTGGGCAAACTGTCAAAGAGAAGGGCTGTGTTTGTGTTATTTTACAATGCATATTTAAAGGCAAACTGCCTATCTTTTTCACTGTTTTTAAAAAATAGTTCAAATTCTGTCTGCATCTATGTAAAGACCATCTAAATATTGATTCACATCCAGACTCTAGCCCGTCAGACACAGATGTTAAAATTTGTTGAAAATAAAGGGAAGTCAAAACAGCTATCATAGAATAAGAGGAATGCTAAATAAGTACACAGTTACCGCACTGAAAGATAGAGCCTTTGGGGCTAGAAAGAAGCAGCTGCTTCTGGCCTGAGCTGCTTCAGCTAGCACAAAGGCAGTGGGTGAGACAGACGTGTTCTCTGATACAGAAATTGAGCAAAGGATTGCAGGTAAGGGCTTCTTTGACAGTGATCAGATGTCATGCTCACAGGAGCAGTGTGTACTTTTTGTGGTCAGGAGAAACAGGCAATGTGCAGAAATTTCTGCCTAGTGTTTAGTTTCTCCAGTAAAAATTCCTGTTGCCAAATATAAAATAAGTCAGTAATTGTTGCACCTCACAGAATATCATGTCTTACTTTGCCTTGTGCTGAAAGTAGTTTTGCATTAATGCTTTATACATGAAGCCCACTTTTAAAGGGAGTCATGCCTTTGTCATAAAACTTTTCTTAATATTAAACTTATTTTCAGAATGCTCTTTTTTATTCCAATATCTGCTTCAAACGCCGTGAATTTTACTAACAATGGCTGGTGTCCTCACATAGCATTAAATCTGCTGTGTTCCGAGGACCTCAGTTCAGTCGTATCATTGGCAGGAGCACACCCACTGCCAGGCGGGTTTGGGAGGGGTACTTCTGCGAAACCACGGGCCATTACTGCTGCCTATCTGCTCAACTTTACCTCCTGAAACAGACGTTAAAGCAGAACACTGCTCTGTGGTTCCTGGAGTAGCAGGCAACTCCCTGCTTCTCGCTCTGCGTCCATTTATTGATCGGTGCTTCCCAGGATTTCCAGCTGGCCTGCTCTATTATGTGATTCCCAGTGTTCCTCTTTTGGGAACACATTTGTCCTTTTTTGTTCTGACTATTCTCACTGGGCTTGCAGAAGAAGCTTCTAAATCATTCTCTTACCTTAGAAGTTATCTCTAATAAACTGGGGAGAGGGAGAAATTAACAGAAATTACACACAAACTCTTGAAAAAGAAAATTATCAGCTCAAAAGAGAACAGCATGGTCTTGATACAAAAGCACAGAGACATTAGAAAACATCAGTCATTCTCTTGAATACATAAACTCAAAACTTTTCACAAAATATTAGGAAATCAAAAGCTTTTTTTTTTTTTTAACAAAGATAAACCAAAGCAGAGCTTCCCTAGATTTTTATTTCTGAGGTTTGGCTTTTTGAGACAGTCTTACTGTGTAGCCTTGGCTGGCCTGGAACTCGGAATATAGAGCTGGTTGGTCTCTAACAGAGTCTGCCTCCTGATGTGGGATTAAGGCGTGTGCCATGTCCTGCTTCCCTAAATTTTTTTAAAGGGTTTATTTGTGTGCGTGTGTATAAGAGATGCACACAAGTGAGTGTACCTGCCTGTGCCTATGTTGGAGCTGGTGTGACAGCATGTGTGGGCTGTCTGGTTATTTATGTGGGCACTAGGATCTGGACTCTGCTATCTCTTGATCTCCTAGATTTTTAAAGTTATTTTTTATGTTGGTTTTTGTTTTGAATTTACGGACTTTTTTATTTTTTTAAAAAAGATTCATTGACATTTCCATATAAGTATATAATTTTGGTCATACTTACCCCTCCACCCTCTCTACCCCCTCCTACACACATAGTCCACGTACTCCCACCAAGTATCCATCCCACTTTTATATCTGTTTTTTTGTTTTGTTTTGTTTTTGTTTTTTCTTTTGGCCCAGTGACCACCTGCATGGCGTGGGTGTAAAGCTAACCCCTAGTGCTTGAGTCCACACCACTGAACGCAAAGACTTACTCTGCCTTAGCAGCTTTTGATGGTCATTAGCTCTCCTGGGCAAGGCTGGGCTCTATGAGCCCTTCCTCCATCCATAACTGAATGTTCAGGAGCTCAGTCTTAGACCCTCTGCAGGCAGTCTCTGCTGCTGTGAATTCCACAACTATGTCATGACTGTAAGACAACAATTCACAGTACTCCAATGAAAAACTGCTATATGGAGAAATAAAAAAAGAAAAAAACATACATGTATTCCAAAACCCTGCCTGAGAAACATGAGCCAGAGAGTGGCTACAGAATCAGAACATTTGAGATTCCTCCCTTATGCGTGTGGTTTGCTGTTCAGCAGCACACAGCAGCACAGCTTTGCCCAGGCCCAAAAGAGCATTCGATTTCTGCAGTCGCCCCCCTTTCTCCGGGCTGGTTCGCTGCTGGGTAGAATCTAAAAGTACAGACCATCAGGCAGAGTGCAGGCTCTTGGTTTTCCCGAATCTGTGCACATCTCTGTTTTATTGTGTGTCTGTCTGGTTCTGTACCAGATGTGAGTATATGTTGAGTGCCAGGATGTGATGAATGTCAGCCATGTCAGGATGACCAGCTCAGCCAGGTCCCAGTGCAGAAAGCACTGATGAATGGTTCATCTTTTTTCTTAGTCCTAGAATTGAGTCTGGTATGTATTTGGGGAGGGGCCTTGAGCAAGACTGTAACAGATAGCTACTGGGTGGCTCAGCAAGAAAGATGAGACATTTTCATAGGTGCAAAGCCTGCCAGACCTCAGCAGAGGGAACCACCTGTCATGGCAAGTGCCATTCTGGACAGTGGAACCCTAAGCATCTCCTCTCATCTCATCTCTTAGGTTTTCATTAATACCTAAGCTCCTCAGGTGTTCTATTGATAAAGCACGTGCAGATCATGAAGAATCAAACATCTTTTACATAAAGTCAAATCTGCAGATAATTCAAAATGCCACGGCCTAGGCAGCCCTTCCCCCGACAATGGACAAAGCAACCATTTTAAACATAACTGGAAATAAACTTCTGCAACACAAGGCATCTACTCCCAGGTCCTTGCCCCATTATACTTCTGGGAACTTAAGCTCTCCGAATAGTCTGTATATGTTGGTGCTGTTGGAGTTAAGTTCCTTTTCGGGCCCTTCTTCACCCATATGCCTTCCCTGATGTCCAAGCATGCTTACCCTGGTGGCCATTCCAAGTTAACACCTTAGAACCAGAACAGCAGCCCAGCAGAGGTAGGGAACTCCTGGGCTGCTCCTCCTTGCCCTCAGGACTCAAGACAGATCCCTGAGGACTGCTCTAACACAGACCCAATAGAGTGCCCAAGGTAATTGCTTCTACCTGTCAAGAGAAGGAAATTTCCTGAAAATAACAGAAAATACCTGTTCAATGGGCAGATCAGTAGATTAACTAGTGTAACCTATGCAAATACTCGGGGGGGGGTGTAAATACAGATGATGCATGGAGGGACATACCTTCATTCTTAACATGTGTGGCTGTAACCTCATCCCTGTGTTGGCTTGGCTTCTCCACTTCCCAGTTCTAGCCAGTCCCTATGATGTAATAACCCTAACCTTACTGTGAGTAGCTCCCCACAACCTGGAGTCTGAAGGCACAAAGCTCAGGAAAGAATGCGGGAGAGTTGCTTCATACTCCAGGATTTGGAGCTAGAGTGGGCAGGGACCATCTTACTACTGAGATAGCCAGGGTCCAAGTGTCCAGGTAAAAAGGTGAGATTTGGGAACAGAGAAAGGAGAAAGGTTAGGATGTGAGTGTGGAATGGAAGTTACCCAGATAGAAGAGCCAAGGACAAGAGGTGAGACACCAATTGGGAAGAGCCACTCAAGGGAGGGATCTGACCATCTCTATCTGACAGTTCTTCCTCAGACCAGCAGAGGGCAATGTCGTCCTGCAAATCAGGACAGGACCAGGAGGAGGTGGTGGGTGTTGTCAGTGGAGTTTTCTTCAGCCCAGCCATTCGCTGCAGCCCTTCTGGTCCAGTATGTTCAGTGCAAAGGTGTGTATGGTCATCTATATGTGTCGTGTGACTTTCCCTGGGAGATGCGAACAGATGTCTTTTCTTAGTCCAGGTAGAGCACAGATGACAGACTGAAGAAATTCTTTCATCCAAATACTGCTTTGGAAATCAGTGTTTTTGTTTGTTTTGCGGGGAGGGGTAACTTACAGAAGAATGGTGTCTTAGGCAGCTGCATCACCATCGAAAGCTCCATTCCATCATGACTGGCAGTTTATAAAAACTTATCACTGGAGTTTCTTGAGCAACTTTCAGGAGGCATCATTAAATCTCCTACTACCAATTGTTTGCTGCTTACATAAGCTTAGTGATGGGCTTGGGAATCTTATAAGTTACCTGAACTTCCTGTTTGTGAATTTCCTTCCTCCCTCCCTCCAGTAGGAAGCCTGAGCTCACTGCAGGCTGTTGTGGGCATTTTCTGTCCCTGCTGGAGTAGCCATAATCTTTCAAGTTCAGACCTGACTTACTGAGTGTGGGGTAGCAATGTGACAGAGCTGATGTGGACTTCACAGCCAGAGGCTATCAAGCAGAGCCCTCTGGAAGGTGGCTTCCCACAATTTTCTTCACACAATGAGTCTGGCCCTCAGAAGGTTCCCACTGCAGTGAATATCCCACATAATTGTGTAGATTTCACACAGAATCTGGTGACCTATCAAAGTGGGAAAGGCGCCTGCCTATGAGGAGCCTGTAATAGTCAGTAGAGAAGGGCAGGTGGATCTGGAAACATCTGTGAAGCCTCTGCTTATAAATAACCTTATCCCATCCTTAATAGGATAGACAGTCAAGTGGCCCCAAGAGTCTGCTGACAGCGAAAACAGTGTAAGTGTTCCCCAAGAAAGCCATGGCTGAACATGGCTGTCATTCAGCCAGATAAGAGTTGACCTGCAGATCAGTGGCTACAGATCTCAGGGCCGAGTGGTATGGGACTGGATCACCCATCTTGTTTTCTGCAGGGATAGGCTGGTGAGTTGGAAAAATCCCACACTCTTAGCTGAAAGCATGATCACCTGCCTGCCTCTCACATCCCTCGCATGTCTGATGTACCATCCTAGAAGGCCAGTTCTAAACTTTCCACTTGGACTATCCTACTAGCAAGGCAGCATCACAGTGTTAGAGGATCTGATCCTGATTGTATACTCATACCAGGGTGCCCCCTCAAGTCTGGCCCTGAAAGCCCTCATGGCTGTCCTTAGCTGTGTTTCACAGCTCTGCCCTGACCATGCTGACCAGGGAGATGCTGGTGCGCCCAGTCTCCGCAGGGAGCTCCTCACTCCTCCATGGGGTACAACAGACCCCTGTGGGGTTGTACTGAGATTAACCCTGTTCTTGTGTTAGGATGGGACACTTTGGTAGCCTCAGGGAGTCTGGAAAAGCCCAGGAGTTCCTGGATTCCATAAGGTCTTGAATGTCCCGTCTCTTAGAGGAAAACTCAGCCATCTTGATCTGCTTGATAGGTAGCTTTTATGTCCACAGACTCCCTGGCCCTGCACTCTCATGGTCCCTTGTGAACTGCCCTCAACATATCTTCCAGGTTGGTTACAACAACTAATCTCTTCATCTGAACAAACACACGCACAAACCACTGCGTCAGAGGTTTTTAATACTTATCTGGTCTCTTCTTGGTCCAGAGTACCACCTCCCAGCAGGGACAATTAGGACAACTAATTCACTAGTCTCCTTTGGCCAAGTAGGGTACTAATTGGTGGAATCTTGGGCCTCTGATACCTCTGGGGAGCTATAGAGTTTATGAGTCATCTGATGTTAGAATAGTTGCTAGCAGAACACATAAGACTCTCAAATCAAATGTAGGTCTTCATTGCTTATGACACAACAAACCCATTTTGGTGGTTTAAGTAAGAATGGCCACCATAGGCTCATATATATTGAATACTTAGTCACCAGAGAGTTTATTTAAAAGGATTGTAAGATTAGGATGTGTGTGTGACCCTGTTGGAGTAGGCCTTGTTGGAGGAAGAGTGTCACTGGGGATGAGCTTTGAGATTTCAGAAACTCATGCCAGGTCTAGGCACCCCCACCCCATCTATGGATCAACATGTAACTCAGCTACTGTTCCAGCATCTGCCTGCATGTCACCAAGCTCCATGCCATGATGATAATGGGCTAAACCTCTGAGACTGTATGCAAGCCTCCAGTTAATTCCTTCTTTCATAAGGGTTCGCTTGGTTATACTGTCCCTTCACAACAATAGACAACAGGCAGATTCAACTAGTCTGGCTGACCTGGTGAATCCCAGAGATCTGCTTGCCTCCTCCTCCCCGGCATTGGAATTGCAAGTGTACAGGACCACATCCAGTGGCACCTCTGCCCTGCTTCCAAAGCATTTAGGTTTTACATCTTCTGTGGGCCTCCAGTTACTCATTTTTTAAAAAATTACTAAGCTTACATGATTTCTTCTGGTTAATCTTGTGCAGAACCCTGAGAGGAGACAGGAAACTGTGATTTGCCTGCAGGGACACGGAACAGACTTCATTTCAAGAGACAAGAAAGGCAGTGTGTCCACAGTGATTAATCCCTTTAATTAAACCAGGCAATGGAGGCTATTGCCCATGTAGGCTTTCACATCCAGTTTATTACCCTCAATAAAGAGCCCAAGGATCAGTTGCTGTCAGAGGAGGCAGGTGTCCAGCAAAGGAAAAGAGCTGAGAAGCTCTTGCTCATGGCTCCTAGGATCTACATCTCAGAGATGTGTGTGTGTGTTTTATATATATAAAACACTTTTCTCGAATGAATTATTTATTATTAGAAGCTTCTCCTTCCCCCAGCCCCACCCCCTGTGTGGTGCTATCAATGGGATCCAGGGCTGTTTGCATGATATGTAAGCATTCTACCTTCGGTTATACTCCAAGCCCCTCCAAACTCCACTTATCTGTCAGGCCATTTGTGCTTGCCTGTGATAGAATCTTTTCTTGATATCAACTGTTATTTTTGACTGAAATGTCCAGTGTCTGTCAACTGAGCTATACTTATTCTGACAAGAAACCTAATGTACCTGCCTGCCTAGAAATCACCTGTGATTGAGGCCTTTCCTTTTCTATCATTTATGACTGCTCCTTTTCTCCTGTTTTTTAAGTTATCATGAGCAAAATCCTTTATCACCTGAATTATCATTTGTGACTGACATTTTTGTCACCAGATCATAAATTGTTATTAGAATCCTTCTTACTCTGTCACCTGATTTGTTATGACTGGGAACTTTGTTTTTAAGTATTACCTGAGTTATTAACTTATGGTTGAAATTTTAAATTTTCTATAAATTTTCTTTTATGGTTTAGAATACCTATCATCTGAATTTTTGTGTCTAAGAACCTCTTTTCTCTTATCTCTCGAGTTACCATTTACGGCCAGATAACTTAATTTTCTGTTGTCCAAATTATAACTTAGAATTCACAGTTAGACATCAAGCCGAGTCATCACTGGTAACTGCAAACTTGCTATGCCACCTAGGTTGCCTTCATGACAAAAATCCTCCTTAATCTATAATCTGAACTCTCAGTTATGATTTCTCTCTTTTTTTACTTCTCTCTCCCCCTCCCCTCTCCCTCCCCCTCCCTCCCTCCCTCTCTCCCATCTCCCCTCTCCCTCTGCCTTTCTTTTTCCTTTGAGACAGGGTTTCTCTGTGGTCACTCGGCTGTCCTGGAACACACTCTCTAGACCAGGCTGGTCTCAAACTCACAGAGATCCACCTGCCTCTGCCTCCCAGGTGCTGGGTTTAAAGGTGTGCGCCACCACCGCCCAGCCTGACTGCTCTTTAATCAGTGAGTTATCATTTTTACTGAAAAACCACTCTTTATCACTTGAGACATAACCTGTGAACAGAAAACTTTATCATGTCGTCACCACTAACATCTTAAAATCTTTCTCAATACCCAAATTATTGCTTATGACTGGACCCCTTGCTCCCGTCATCTGAATTTGTTTTTCGGTTAGAACCGCCCCTTTCAGCTATCTTTATGACCGAGTAATTTTCATATTCTTATCACCCAGACAACTTCTTAGTCACTCTATTGTCCTGCTGCTGTGAAGAAGCACAATGACCAAGGCAACGTAAAAGAAAACGTTTATCTGGAGGCTGGCATACAGTTTCGGAGGCTCCGTCCATGATCATCATGGCAAGGAGCGCGGTGGCGTGCAGGCAGGTGCTGGAGCTATAGCTCGCAGCTACGTCCTGACCCATGGGCAGAGAAAGGGAGCAGCGCCAGGCCTGGCATGGGCTCTTGAAACCTCAAAGTCCACCCCAGTGATACACTTCCTCCAACCAAGGTCACACCTATCCTAGCAAGGCCGCATATCCTAATCCTGCCCCTCTCTGGTGACCAAGAATTCAAACATAGCCTATCGGGGGCCATCCTCACCACATACAGCTTATATTAAAACTCCTGCCACCTGAGTTGTTGATGGTGGAAAGCTTTCTTAGTCATTTCAGTTATCGTATGTCTCCTGCGTTATCCATGAGGAGGATAGCTGTCACGTCGCCTGTGATTTCAGTCTCTTTTCTGTTTTAAGGGTGAAGGCTGAAACCTTCTATGGCTCACCTTATTATCTTTTTGTCTGTTTCATTTAATTTTAGAAGAAAACCTTTCATCAGACAAGCTGCTGCTTCAGGAGTCATTTCTTATGGCAGGTAGTATTGTCACTTTGAGGAGTCAGCACGGTAAGTCCTGCTTTCACAACGGCATCTTATCACATGTGCCTCATTATACTTGGTTCTCAATTACTCTAGTCCCCTACTACTCTACTCCCTGCCCTCCCTTCTCCAGCTGGTTCCTTCTTCTTCCAGTTGGTCCCCCCTACGACTTTCTGTTTACAGGGGATCCATTTCTCTCTCCGTTTTTCATCTTCTTTAAAATCTCTTCTTCCCCCTCTTATGATCCTCTTTTTAATTCTGTAACCTAAAAACACACATATAAATACATGCACATATGGACATATATCATTTTATTTTGGCTCCCTATATGAGAGTGAAAACATGCACTGTTTATCTTTTTGAAATTGGATTGTTTTCCTTACCATAATGGTTTCCAGTTATATCCATCTTCCTGTAAATACCATGTTTCACTTTTCTTTATTTTTACATAGAGCTCCATTGTGTATAGGTATCACGTTTTCTTTATTCATCTGTTGATGGGCGGCTAGACTGGTTCCGTTTTTTGGTTGTTGTGAATAGTGCATAGAGACACAGGTATCTCTATGGCGCATCGACCTCAGGTATTTACCCAGGGCTGGTATAGCTGACTCAGATGGTAGTTCTACTTTCAGTTTTTTAATGCACCTCCATACGGATTCCCACAGTGAATGCACAAATTTACGTTCCCAGTAGTAGTAAGTGAAGGTCTCTTTACCCTATACCTTTGCTTTTCTTAGCCATTCTAACTGCAGTGAAATGGAATCTCAAAGCCGTTTTAATTTGCATTTTCCTGATAGCTAAGGATGTTGGACAACTTAAAAATATTCATTGGCCATTTGTGTACATTTGAGAACTGTTCATTTCCCCACCACCTATCTGTCTCTGTCCTTCTTCCCTCTCCTTTGTCTCCACTGACAGGGTTAGACCATGAAAAGGCCCCACAGGTCACCCTTTTCTCTCAGGGCTTCACTCAGGTGTTGCTATTTTTCTGCTGCAAAGTTTAGCAAGCTTGTCTTCCACATGGCTAATGTAAAGCTATGTGATAAGCTTTTATTATATATATACTAGTGTGTGTATATATATATATATATATATATATACAACACACACACACACTAAATTTAGTATATATGTATATTTCCTATATATATAATTTAGTATATATTATAAAATTTTGTGTATATATATGTATGTATGTGTATATATAATTTCCACTTTATTCTTTCTTAGTAAGGTTTTATTTCCATTATGTTCATGTTTTCTGCAGCTCCATTCACAATAGCTTTTTCTAGACAATCCCAAGCTGTCTCCAAAGTGGCTATACTCAGCTGTACCACTAGTACATAAGAGCATCTGAGTACTGGCTTCATTCTAGAAGGACTGTCTTCCTGGTGGATTTGCATCTATTGGTCAGGTTTAAATAAGCCTGGGGCAAGTCTTTTGTGTCTTGTGTACACACACACACGCACACACACACATACCTGCAAAAATTAAGCACCAAAAGACAGATGGAATGAAGAATTCTCAAAAGAGGAAATAGAAATGGCCAATGAATACTTGAAAAGTATTCAGAATTTTAGCTTATTTTTTACATTCCTGAAGCTTTTTATAGTTCACACATGATTTGTTTGTTTGTTTGTCCTCCCTAACTCAATGGTATTTCCTGGAGATGGAAAGCATTAAATAGAATGGTTAAGAAATAAAGTTTAGTATAGAAGAACATTTAATCTTTTAACCTGGCAGCATGACTGCTCTAGGGTAGAAAGAATGTTAGTATACACCTTTAATCCCAATTCAGAAGGTAGTAGTGGCGCATGCCTTTAATCCTAGCACTTGGGAGGTGGAGGCAGAGCTCAGAGGTAGAAGCAGAGCTCAGAGAGAAGGAAGCAAGGTAGAATCAGAATGTGGAAGCAGAGCTCAAACAGAAGTGAGGTGGAAGCAGACAAGAGACAGAGCTCAGAGAGAAGTGGAGAGTTAGTTCATTTGGGCAGTTTGAGAGCAGTCAGCTCACAGTTCAGTTCAGGAGGAGAAGCCAAGAAGTGCAAAGCCAGTCCAGAATAAGCTAAGAGAGAAAGCAGAGTCAGAAGCAGATAGTTTATGATTTACAGTTCGGAGTTCAGAGGACAACTAGTCAGAGTGAGCCTAGTCAGCAGTAAGTCTCAGAGACTGAAACCCTCTGGGACCAAGAGTAAACTGCCTTTTGCCTTGAATCTACTCCTACAGTTTAGTATGCTGGTGTCCTAATCCTTCCTCATCTGTCACTGTACCTAACTCCGGAGCCCGGACTTCACACCAGCTGGTCAGGGACATCCCAAGCTCTTAAGGGACTTGCCCAGTCCTCACAGCTGCACCGTCAAGGGGCCAGAACAAATGCCTAGGGTTGGGCTTCCATCTTGAATTGTGAGCCTACCAAAGCTCAGGGAAGGTCCTCTGTCTATCATGTTTCTCAAGTGATAGGAGTTTCTGCATTTGGGAACCGTTGCTAGGTAGAAGGGTGCTTGCTTTGCCTTTGTCTTGGCTTTAGGGGCCACAGTGTCCCCAGCTCCTTGGAGGAACAAAGCAGTTCATTCAGTCCCCCCTATTTTTGTCTGTTTTTGTTTTGAGACAGGAGCTTGCTTTGTAGGTATGCCTGCCTTGGAACTGGATATACAGCCCAGAATGACCTTAACTTTCTGTTATTCTCCTGTCTCTACTTCCTGAGTGCTGGGATTACAGGTCTGTGCCACTATGGCTAGCTTCTTGTTCCCATTCTTGGTAGCCAGGTGTTCCCCACTGACACGTGTTGCCTTCTTCTCTCTGGCCTTCATTCCTCTAGCTGGGCTCTTATGTTTCTACATTCCCTTCATTTCTAGAAATCCCACAGACAGCTTAACCTGAAGATTAAACTCAGATACTTCATTCAGCCTCACCTGGGGTATGATCACAGAACCTGCGTTTCAGGGTATTCAATAACCCTGACACTCACATCTCTAGGATCTGATACAAACTTCTTGTGGTTCTCTGCTGACCCTAAATGGAAAACAGGGCCTCTGTAGGAGTTCCCATTGGCCACCCAAAAGTCATGGCAAACTCAGGACTATATACCCCAGAGTGGGTACAGCAGGTGCCACCAGTGACTTTGAGGTATCCCGTCAGCTGGTGACACTCTTCTTGGAGCATGCTCCACTCTGCTTGTGGGCACAAGACCTAGCTTCGGTTCCAAAATGCTGTTCCCTCCCCTTCCTCCTGGCTGCTGCATGTACTCCTGCATTCTGCCAACACAAGCACCCACTTACAGAGCCAGAGTGGCGGTTGGCTTCTTGTGGGAACAGAAACTGCCCAAAGTTGGTTTAGCTGCTAGCGAGTCCTTCTAATATAATGTTATTTTACATTGGTTTGTTAGTTTTTTAAAATGTATTTAAACCCAGGAACCTCTTCTGGGATATCTTAAACTACACAGTTCATATCCATATGCTTAGAAGAAGCTTTGCCTGGTGCTGGAGAGAGTCCTATCGAGTGTCTGTGGTGTCTAGAAGGGAATGTTCACTTTCAGACTGTTTAGAACACTTGAGTGTGAATTTCCCATGTCCTCAGGGTCCGGGAGGGACTGCCACTAGCACATTCACCTATACCTGCACTTACCTATAGATGTAGTTAGTTCTTGAGCTAAATAGGAGTGACCATGACCCAAGAGCATGAATTCAGATTGCCCTCCCCACCCCACCACCCAAAAAAAATGTACCACTATGGAAACAATTTCACCAAGGTTTTATTCTTATAGAATTTTTAAAGCCATAAATCAGAGTCTTTTAAAATACATTGGTGAAAACATCAGGTTGGACAGGTTAGCAAGGTAATGCAATCTCTGCCATAGGTCTCACGTGTTATCTGATGGCAATCTTAGCTTTCAGGTTGGTAGAAACTAGTGATCTGTTAAGCTACCACATTTCAAAGGGTTT
Organism: Cricetomys ansorgei; assembly: GCA_026225945.1. Lineage (NCBI taxonomy): Eukaryota > Metazoa > Chordata > Mammalia > Rodentia > Nesomyidae > Cricetomys > Cricetomys ansorgei. The sequence goes on along the minus strand of JAMJFZ010000239.1, from coordinate 5,344,159 downwards.
TGCCTGATAGTCACAAAGATGTTATATCAGACATAGCAATGAACTAGGGACTCTGAAGAGACTAAAGGGTACCCAGAGTAATTTCGTTCTAGATCTTCAGCATTACTTACTACTTTCCACAGTCACAACATTCTAGATTATGCAGTCAGTCTTGTACAATATTGAATGTAAGTATGGCTCTTTCTGGGAACTTCAAGTCACATGCAGTTTGGAGATGGGCCACACCCCATCAAGAGGGTCCTTTCCATAGGGGGCTCTTTAGGTCTCTGGGAGGGCAGCTGAGTGAAGTGAGGACCTGCCAGCGAGGTGTTTCTGGCTCCATTTGTTTTCTTTTCTGATATGCTCAGCATAGACCAGATGCTCTTGAGCTTCGTTTTCTGTATCTGGGTTTGCAGTGAGATGAGGCGTGAGATAGTATTACCACCACACTCACTCTGGTCCTGGGTCCTGAGTCTATAGAATGCATCCAGGGTTTCAGCCACCTTCTCCTCTTCAGAAGTGTAAGGATAATTGAACTGTCAGAATGTGGCAGGCCCATGCCTACATTGCTGAACCCTTGTAGCATTTGCACATGGTGGCCATATAGGTATGGGATCAGCCAGGCAGAGTGGGCGAGGCCTTGTCCACAGGTACCTGGCCTTGTTAACTACATCCCAGGCAGATCTAAGAATCAGCAGTGATGAGCTGAGAGCAGCCTACCTCCACCTCTGGCTACAGGGTGTTGCCAATGGGGAACATGGCTCATGTGACTCTTGGTTGACCAGAGCTCAGGTCTTCTGTGTCCAGGAGAGTCAGAGCCATGTGAGCACCAGCAGAAAGCCAGTTCCTGGACCCATTGCCGACTCAGAGCAGGGCTCTATTTTCCGCTGAGAGAAATGCTTTCTTGTATTTCACCTTTGGAGAACAACTGCCAAGTGTTCTGGCTAGTGTTTGTTTGACTCAAATTTTAGAATGAAAATGAACTTGGCCTAGCAGATGGAGAAATTGAAGGTACCCCATCCTGCAAGGAGAGGCAGGACTGCTAACAAGAAAACAGCCACCAGTGGCAGGCCAGACTCCATTCTTTCTGGAATTATACTAGTACTAGACCTTTGTATTTTCACTTCTCCCCCCACTAGAGAGGAGGGGGAGAAATGAAAGAAGAGAGTTTAATTGCTGGGACCTGAACTTCCAGTGGACAAATGACAAACTGTCAGTTTTAAATGATCAAAAGCTTTGATCTTACATTGTAGACAACTACCCGTCAGACCCTTCATCTCCTCTTTGTGGGAACTGGAATTGATGCCTGTTGACAGAGCTCAGTGCTTTAGCCATCAAGGTCCTCAGGAAGCTAGGTGTTGCCAAGCAGAAGTTCAGACACTCTACTACAGACAAATGGTGTTGGGAACCTCTCCCAGGCCCCAGAGAGGCCTGCATCTGATGATGAGCAAAACACTGCTTATAGGCCCTCCAAAGCCTTACTGATTTCTTTCCCTTTACCTGAGGGGTGCTGTGTGCAAATAATGGGCAGTGGCTGATCTCTGACCTCACAGACGACCTGAGGGAGGTACTTCAGGAGACATGCAGTACAGCAGATCAGGTCACCTGGGGGCATGTGGTAACTCTCACACTCGCCCCATGGTTCCCCACATAAACCCTATTCACAGGCTTCCCTGTTACTGCAATTCCATTCTGTGACAACTGAAGCAGTGCTGTAGCATCACACTGAAAGGGGCTGTGGTACAGAGAAGGCACTGTTCCAAGACTGCCGTGCTTGAGGGACAGAACCACCCACACCAGCATTTTCCAGGTCTTAGTACTTCAGACACAAAGATGCAAAAGGCAATAACCCCGTTCAATACTAAGGCCGCCAGTGCCTCTATTTGCTGGGAAATCTGAGCACCTGGGAAACTCTTGTGTCTACTAACTTAGGGCAGAAGTGTCCGGAATCTCTCATGGGGGCCTTGTGCAACTAAGGATCTCAGGAATGGTCTTCAGCAGACTCAGGCTCTGCCTTCTGATACAGCCAGGCAGTGGGGCTTACCACAAATGCTGCTATGTAGGAAGACCTCATGTTCTGCCTTCCTGATGACCTTTCCGCCTCCATGTTCACTTTCTCCAGGTTATGGGAAAGTCAAACATTCATTCTTGTCCTTCTGTTGCCCTAGTTTTGGGTTCACACCTGAGACTAGTTCCTATCACTCTATCAGACTCGTTCCTGTCAGCTTCTCAGTCTCTACACGACTAGCATTCTTCACATGGGACTTCTGCGTGTCCTTGAGGCTCATGTCCCAGGGTGTCTTCGGCACCTCTGTCCCTGAGCTGTGGAGTAGCTTGTGTGAAGTTCATAGTGAAGACCGGTCTGCTTACCTGGTTCTGCTACCCACCTCCGTGCCGCTGGTAGTGTGCTCTTCTCTCTTGGATTTTGCTCTCTGACGCTTTCTTACAACGGTTGCAGTGAGCACCTCTATCAGTCTTCTCAGTGATGTAAATATCTAGTCAATCTAGTCTTATTTTTATCCTGAAAACATGCTGGTTGTTGGTTTTTATTGTCCTGTCTTTCACTTATGTTTCTCCGCCCTGGACCCTGGGTGGATGTGACATTGGTTTGGACTTTATCCCCAAGCTTCCAGTCAGCCTCTCTCCTGACGCTTGCCCTTCGTGGTACAGCCTTCTCTTTCTCCTTAAGGGATTTTCCCGTTGTACACTCACTGAGAAGGAGTGGCATGTGCTAACTGCTCTGTAGGACCTGATCTAGACATAGTAAACTCAGTGTCCCGTGCCATTCCCCTGGAGTGTTGGTCTGATGACCCCGCCAGGCTTCATTCTCTCTGGTACCCACCCATCAGCTCGACTCGCACCACCACCTGTATTTTCCTCTCTCCTCCCCCAGAATGCTTCATCTGGGTTCTGTCGACAGCACCCTTTCAGGTCTTCGCACACGGCAGCTCCTGGGTTATCCCCACTGCCTGGCTGTATCAAAATATCTTTATGGTGTCCCCCTTAGAGTGTGCTCTGTTGTCTGCTGCGTATGCATGCTTATGCCTCCTCCCTCAAGTCAGCTGTCCCTCAGCCAAGCCAGATCGCCACCTAGCTGGGTATTCTAGGACAGGGTCCTTCTCATCTGTAGGGGGCGGGGGATTCTTCTGTCAGGCCAGAGAGCTGTAGCCGCAGTCCCCTTTGGGAGTCTTGAGCTGTCAGTCTCTCTCTCTCTCTCTCTCTCTCTCTCTCTCTCTCTCTCTTCTCTCCCTTCTCTCCCGAATGTCACTCTGCTTTTCTCTTGTGCTCTGGACTTCATCCCAGATGGTTTCTTTATGACTTCCTGAAGGTCTCGAGTTCTTGTATCTAATATAATACTGAAACTCTCACCGACTTAAGTTTCAATTATTGCTTAATTTCCTGGTTTTGCTTTTCAGGTTCTGCTTGCTTTTAACTACTCTCAAGTTTCTCTTACATGTCTGAAAGCACATGGAGCCCGTTTAATTTTCACCTCCCAAACTGATGGACTCGGCTCCCCATAACAAGTTGTACTCTGTCTGCTGTTTCTAAAGACTTTCATTGAAAGTGTCTAAGTTTTCTTGAACCTCCCTTTCTGGCCTTGAGAAGAAGCATGGATGAAAGTATGGTACCCTATACAGACAACTGACATTTTACTTTTGGGAGGAACCTAGGAACAATGTTAGCCTTGAACCACATTAAAACAAAGCCTTAGCCCTTGGGCATCAGACTCGCAGGAAGCTGACTGCAGGGCTGCAAGCTCATTTGGCCCATAGACTTTTATGAATTCCAGGGGAGATCCTCTTCTCAAGCTCATTCTCTTTAGCCCCTAAATTTGGTGCCAGTCCCTGACTGACGTGAGAGCTTCCACTGTGACCACCTTTGCTTTGGTTGCGTCTCCTAATTGTCTGTCTTCTGTGATTCACCCTGAGTCGCTAGAAAATAAACATTTCTGTTTGCATCATTGAAGCAGTGAACTCTGCGAAGATGAAGACAGGCTCTGGTCCGGCTTCAGTTTTGTCAGGATGGGGATGCAAGAGGCACCCTTCCTCACTGGTTGTCAATGCCTGTCGAGGTGCTGTCACACCCACCCCAGCATGCTGTGGCTTTAGGCAAGACCCAGCCACTGTTTCTCTACCCCCTGTGTCTGTGGATGTTTTCTAAGTCTTAGATCCACATTCTGAAGGCCTTCTGTGGCTGCCTCTCCAGGCTGACTGCTAGCCCCGTCATCTTTCTCACAGAGGTGGTGCTCCTGGGTTTGTCACAGTCCACAGTGTGAAATGGGAAGGAGCTAGTGCAGACCCTCAGATTGCTGGGAGAGGCCACTGCCTGATACACAGGGTGTAGGGAGGGGCTCCAAGGTCTGCCCTGGGCAGAAGAGGATGACACTCTCAGATTCCTGATTTAGGAGACATCTTCAGAATGACTCTTCATGGGCCATGTGCAGGATTCCCCCCAGAAACCCCAACCACATTTGTCTCTTTATTCTCTTCCAACTTTCTTTTAGCTTTTTTCCCGTTTTGGCAAACTTTAGTCTGGTGGGTGTGAGGACTTGTAGAGAGCACGTGAAGGCTTGGATGAAGGTGTGCTGAGCACAGCCATGACAAGGACTGCAGTGCTTCAGACTCGGAGCAGCAGAGCCTTCCTCGGGTGAGTCTCAGTAGGATTGCAAAGACTTCTCTGGGTCCAAATTCAAGCACTGACAATGTATGCAGAAAATTTCTACCATGACTACCTCCTGAAGACTGTGCCCCTACAGAGAGTGCTCCTATAATATTGGTGAACCCTGCCTCTGTTCAGCTGCGTGTAAAACCCTGCCTCTTTGTTTAGCTATATGTAATAACCTTGCCTCTGTGTTCAACTGTATATAATAAATATGCCGAATCCTGGGATTTTGTGATTTCTCCATCTGAGAGCCCAAACCACCCCATCTGAGCTTTTCTGTACATGTGTCTGTGTGCCTATCCTTTCTTCATTCCCTGGCCACCCTGAGCCAGGCTTCCAGAACCCAAGCCAGAGATAAGAACTAGAGGTGAAGGGCTAGAAACAAACCACATTCCTTAAAATGGAGGCTTACTAGGCACCGAGATTAAACAACCCAGTCTCAGGCCTATCTGAGCCTGGAGCCTGGAGCCTGGAGTCTGAACCAGATGGGATCTGAAAGATGCTATGATTCCTGTAAAGACCAGAAAGTCTTGACCACCAGGTTCATTTTGAAAAAAGAGTCCACTCTCCATCATTTTAAACAACCCAAAATCTGAGTTCCTGGGGCATAAATAGTATGCCTGGGCAGATATGGCACTGTCCCTGGTACCTTTGCCTCCTCTCAGTGTCTCAACAAAGCAGACGACAATTTCGAACTCACATAGACAGAAGTAGATTGCAGTTCTAAGTGGGAATGAAGAAGTCGGCCGGTCCCTAAGCATGAGTCTGGGCTTCTCAGTAGTTACAGAGTGAGCTGGCCGGGTGAAAGGCAGTGCTGTGGGAGGGGCCGTGAAGGGGATGTGCGTCATCAGAAGAATCCCTTTTCTGGGGACCAGTCACCTAGAGCACAGCCCTGTTTGCAAAACATTTAAGTGGAGTTTGGGGCCACCCAACAGGCAAGGGACTGACCCCCATACCTGGAGAAACCACTACAGCTAGTGCTGTGAAGGACTATCAAGAGCAAGTGGGCAGAGTCTCCAAGGACAGCTCTGCCCACTGTAGACCCTGACAGATTGTATGAAACACACGGCTGCGTTTCCTTGCTCCTTGGCCTCTTCTTCCTCCTCCGCGTAAAACCCTGCCCCTTGGGAGGTCCTCTGAGTCCCTCCCCACACCCCCACTCTGCTCTTCCCACTGCCTCCCTCCTCCTCTTTCTTCTCCTTCTGAGGGTAGAAGACCCATCCTGAGTGTGGACTGCACCACACAGGTTGGGCCCTGGGCTGAAAAGGACGGGCAAGCTGAGCATAAACATGCAAGCATTAATTCATCACTCTCTGCTCTTGACTGCTTCAGGTTCCTTCTGCCTTCACTGGCCTGCAGTACTGGACTGTAACCCCAAACTATGAGCCAAACAAGTCTTTTCTTCCTTGAATTGCTTTTGTCAGAATATCTTATCACACTTAGGAATGAAACTAAGACATCCCCAGATCTTTTCCCCTTTTTTCCTGTTCCTCCCACTCCTCCCCCGGTAACTTCCTCCCCCTTTCTGTTGTCACTCCACCCCCACTTCCCCTTGCTTTCCTCTTCTTATCACTTGATTCCCCTCCTTCCCGTTCTTCCTCCTCCTTTCCTGCTCACCCACCGCCTTGTTCCTCCTTTTGCCACTCTCCTTCCTCCCCCTGCTTCTCCACTTTCTCCTCCCCAGCCCCTCCTCCTCCTTTCCCTGCCCTTGTTCCCCACATTCTCTTCGAGACATGGCTGCTTTGTCATAAACTCTCTCTCCTTGGGCTGGAGAGATGTCCCAGTGGTGAGGAGCACTTGCTGCCCTTGCAGAAGACCTGAGTTTAGTTTTCCAGCACACATATAGCAGGTCACAACCATCTGTCACTCCACTTCCAGGATCTGAAGCCTTCTTCCACAGGCATCAGGAATGCCCATGGTGTGTAGACATACGAGTAGGCAAAACACTCATACACATAAAGTAATCTTAAAAAAAAAAAAAAACCTTTAAAGAAAGTGTCTTTGCTGCTTATTCCAGGGAAAATTACTGTGAACAGGTGGCCCTTTCCCTTCCAGGGCTTATAAATGTGGAGACCCTGGCCCTTAAAGTTTGCACTAATGCATTCCTATCCAGAAGCAGGTTCCAAAGAGTCAAGTGTCAGAACCATCTGTGAGCTCAGTAACCAGGAAAACGAGCTCCATAGCACTGCCTAGAGATCTTTCCAGCTCTTGTTTCCCCCAAAAAGGAACACACAAAAGGTTCTCCCCTTGCAGCAATGCCAAGTGAGCTTAGTACAGGACTGTCTGCTGCGATTGTTAGCCTCTGGGTGGAGCACCTTTCCTTCTCAGTTGTAAAGGAGTGTGATCCTACAGAGACTAGAGATGACAACCCAGGGGAAGATGGAGAAAGAACAGTCCTTGGCCAAGTCTGGGGCACTTGGGCTCACCCCTGGAGCTGATCTTCAGATGCAACTGTCAAGAGCTACCTTCCAAGACTCTGGATCCAAACAGACAGCCCAGGATCGCCTCGGATCCCCTTCCTGTTCCCACTAGTCCAGCTCCACCCTCAGGGAGACATCTGTCAGCTGCTCAGCATCTTTCATCTGGGAGGCCAAATGGGATCCCTGACCCAGGCTCAACAGGAGGCTCCAAGAGTAGACCACTCTGGCCATGCCCCAGCCTCGCTTTACCAGTGTCCCCATCTGAATTGCAACCTGAAAGTCTCTGCTAGGAAACCTGCAGCAGACAGCTCACCTGATCACATCATTTTCATTAAAACAACATGATCCTAGATCTGCATCCCCGGTCCAGGTCACACCTGGCCACACTGAAGCCATCAGGCACAGCTAAGAGGTCACCATGTCATCAGTTGACAAAGCAGCCTGATAACTGATCCCAGCAGACAGATGGGCTGCTTTAAATAAGTGTGATTTCTTATTTTCCCCTTGTCTTCAACAAAGGGCTGTTTCTGCAAGAGGAGGGTGGACTGGCTTCTCACTCCTGTAGGCAGCCTTAGGGCAGGAAATAAGAGGAGCTAGTAGGGTGGAGTCTCTCCTGATTAGCTGCAGGTACTGACCTAGGAAACAGTTTTGGAGATGACAGTTGTAAGTCAGCACAGAACAAATTCTGAGTCTGTTCTCACTGCCCAGGTAGATGGCTGCACAAGCCTCAGAGAGACTTCTGAAGTGAGCCAGTGTCTCTGAGCCATTCCTTGATAGGAAGGCAGAATGTGGTAAGAGCAAAAGTTATGTTTTAAATTTTAATTACTGTGCCCAAGAGATCTATAGAACAAGGACAGATAACTTTCTGGAGTGCTGGGTGGGGCTATTTAAGTGAGATACAGAAAGACAGAATCCTTTAATCTCCCTTGCCTAAGGACAGATAAGGGTGGAGACTGTCAAGGTCCCATCTGGTCAATCCTACTGCATCAGATGTGCTCCAAGGGCACCAGATATACTTAGTCACTTGTAGGCAGGAGATAACCCAGACAGGAAGTACGTCAGGATGGATGCTTGCCACTGATTGGACCTGGTGAGCCTTATGGGTTCTGCCTTTTTAAGCATCTGTTCCCTGTGACTCAGGGCCATTTTGCAGGAACTTTGGAAGTAGCAGGACCACTCCATGGGAAGCTCAGAATGGTCCTGATCAGAGTCCATCTTCCTGTCCAGTATTTAATAAATTTAATTAAAGCTTGCTTCAAATTTCGCTCAAAGTTGTGGTGATGGCCTTATTCTTGACTGGTGGGATTTACAGGTGTTGCTCATAGAAACTGCTTCAGTGATAGTCGACTCCAGGGTGTGATTATATGGATCGGAAACCCCTTACTCCAGACAAATCTCACAGAAGACCCTTACATCTGCATGGCCCTCAGACGTTATAGCAGGCCTGTGCTTGGTGTCATCACAGGAGTAGTCATCAACTCAGAAAACTGCCTCTTCTTTAAAACTCTCATATACTTTGAAGGTGGTAGTTTTAAAAGGAGATGCGTTATTTGCATCAGGGTTCTAAATGTTGCTGAGGGTCCCTTTTGAGCATGAAAGATATTCTGGTCCTTATGACCGATACCTGGCTTTCAGGGCCAGTGATATAGGGTGTTTAGTGTACGGGTTATATTCCCAGTGAGACAGTCTGCATTGGAACCCTGTAATGTGGGGCAAGTGAAATCCCCTTGGCCTGTAGAATGCGTTTCCCACAAGCTCACATTGCCTGCTGAACTGGCCATGCCCACCGTGTCCTCTGCAGCCTCAGAGGCACAGGTTCTGGCCACTGTGGGCTGCAGAAGTTCATCTTTTTTGCCCCAGGACTGTACCACAACCAGTGGCTGAGGAACATGGCCTGTGAGAGGAAGACCTGCAGAGGCTGTGTCAGTTCACCCCTGGAGTCCCTGAAGAGGAGCGCATCCACAAGCAAGGCTGAGCCCCGGGTAAGGCAAGCCTGAGGGCTTCAGTATTAGCCTGCTCTGCTTCCTGAGGAGTTGGGGGACAGATTGCTCCCTTAAAGTAACCTATGAGTAAAAGGCATCCGGGTTTAAGGGGCAACAAGATTTCAATACCTTCAGGAGCTGTTGGGGGCCAATGATACCCAGGCTGTGGATGTAACCAGCTTCACAAGGATCCTGGTTTTTCCCTTAGCTAGGAGTCTGAAGCCCACCAACTGCTTTGCCCCTTTCTCATCTTTATTGTATGGTGACAAAAGCCTCTCATCAATAATATTGTCTAGTGAAAACTCAAATCAATTCCTGGGCTGGTTGGGAGAGGAACACTGCCATCTCAACTCTAAGTAATTGTAACAGTCTTACTGACCTTCAAGTTTTTGGCATGTGTGAATACTATTCGTGCTTTCTGTAGATATATAAAAAAATTATTCTTGGTAGAACTGACCTTTCCATAGAGACAGAGCCATAGTCAAGATCAGAAACGAAGTCTAGACAGTATGTCAGCAAGCTTAAAAAAGCAAATAGATAATTCACCCCTGAATGCCTGCCCCCCTTTATTGTAGCAAGTATACAGACCTAAAATTCAGCTATTCATTAATAGACTATTGTGTTAAGGCTACCCACTAAAATTAACCTTGGAGATTAGAAGCCTGCAGCTAGGAGGGGATGAACACTCTTGCATTGATGTATGCCCGAACACCTGCATTCTGTTAGATAAGAAGTTAGCAGTCTTGCTATTTCAGTCAGGATAGCTTTCTATCTTGAGGGGAGTCTTGTAATTTTTCCCCAATGTGCACATTGTTAATTTTTCTCTCTTAACTTTTCTAACTTGTAATTTCTTTATTTCTATTATTAAAGAAACGCTCTTGCGTGTCATAATCATCGTAAGGTGTATTCTATGTGTCTCACTAAAGCTTGTAAGCGTGCCAACTGAAGGTCCCTATTAAAGCGCGTTAAGCGTGCCAACTAAAGGTGCCATTACTGCGTTCACTTGTCACAGCTTCGTTGTTTATCCCCTTCGTGGAGACTGAGGAACGCTGTGTGGACTAGAGCTGGACTCAACTCCCGAGAGGAGCCATTTAAATGACCTAGGTCAAAGCTAGACAAGCTCAGAGGATCAGCTCACCTGATCCTTTGTTTTTCTCTTTTGGATTTTCAAAACAGGGTTTCTCTGTGTAGCCTTGGCTGCCCTGGAACTTGCTCTGTAGACCAGGCTGGGCTTGAACTTGGAAATGCACCTGCCTCAGCCACCGCTCAGCCACAATCCCTTTTTTCTACTGATGAGAAAGCTGAGATTCCAAGGAGCTTGAGGGACACTGCTAAGGTCACACAAACGGTCAGGGGCTCGACACTCTCCATCCTACAGCTCTGTCTGACCCTTCCCCAGCTGCAGCCACGCCCACTGCTTTTCCTTCTCCGCATCTTCTGCCCTTCGTTTGTTCATTTATTTGAAATAGTGTTTAGTGCTATGCTTTCCATTTCTAGAATTTCCAGCTCATTTTAAGTCTTCCGTGTTTTCAAATCTCTTAAAATACTTGGACCAGTTTTGACGTGACATAAAACTGCTGAGACACTCCAGAGAGCCCTTCTACCTTCCATAGTCAGGGTTCCTTGGCTAGTGGGCTGTTTGTCCCCAGCCAGGGTGGGTCACCATCCCTCACCGAGGCACAGGGTAGCTTATTCACATTCCCTAGTTTCCCCTTTTTCCCAGAGCCTGTCCTGAGCCCTTTGAGCCTGGCTGTGATGGTGTGCCAGGCTATCTTATCTTTTATCATCTTGAGAAATGCTCACCAAGTGTCTTCTGTACGGTTTCTCGGGTAGATTGTCCGATCTGTGCACAGTTAGGCTAGAACTGTGTGCTTTAGAGGAAGAGTACCGTGTCTGTCTGTGTATCATGGGAGCTGAAGTCCACATGATGCCTGCCCTTGTTTCTCTCCTGGTGAGGTGCGGCCTCTCTCTGGATTCTTTCAAGATCTCTCTGTCTCTGTCTTCCAGCACTTTGAATATGGCACACCTAGTGTAGGTATTTTTAAATCTATACTGTTTTCCCCCTCTGGGCTTCCTGGTTTAGGGTCTTATAGTTTTGGAGCTTTCTCAGCCACTGCTGTTTCTGGTGTTCTCCTTCTGGGATCCCAGTTACATAGGTGCTGCGTTTTTCCCTGTATTTTTTTTTTTTTTTTTTTTTGCTTCTCATTTCCCACTTCCTTTTGAGTTATTCACTTTCTAGGGTGTTAGCTTCCTATATCTATAATGAAATACTTCAGCTAATTAACATATAAAAAGAAAGGGGTTATTTTATCTCATAGCCTTGGGATTTCTAGCTCAAGGTCAGTAGACTTTTAGCCCCCGGTGGGGATGTCAGATGGCAAAGACAGGATACTCATTGTGTTTCAGGTGGCTCGTGATGTGGCCAGGAAGGAAAAGAGAGTGATAGTGGGCCCAGGACTCCAGAATCCCCTTCAAGAACATGCCCACAGTGACCTAAGACCTTCCACCAGGCCTCACTTCTGCAAGGTTCTAACCCCTCCCATCAGCACTGCACTGGGGTCCAAGGTTCTATCACATGAGACCTTTGAGGATGGGTAGGGAAATGGTCCTCCACACCCAAGCCACACGGTGTTTTTTTCCAGAAGCCTCCATTTAGTTGTTCTGAACACTAAGGCTGTGTGCCAGACTGCAGTAAAACAAAGCCATCCTTCCCCCGATCTGAGACCTGGGACATTCTGATAAGGAGAAGTACACCTAAGCACAGTTTCTCCACAGATCTTGCCTACTTGTACCATCTGATGAGCACCATATAAACTTAGAGCTCCATAAAATAGGAAAGGAAGGCATTCTGGTCAGTGCAGCTGCCTGCAAGCCATCCAGTGGTCTGTAAATAACCTCCAACGAATTCAGTTACTCCTGAAGCCGGACTGCTTTGGGTCATTCTGTGGTCTGTTGGAACTGTCCCAATTTTGAGGTAGGCATTTCTTTAACACCTCCCTGGAAATTCACACGGGACTCCAGTCCAAACCGTGGCGTATAGTGGTTCACTTGAGTCTAACTGCTCTCATAACTTGCACTGCCATCTTCACTGTTACTCAGTGCACCCTCAGACGTGCTCCAGAGTCAACTCACGTAGTGATTGCAATGCTTAATTTGCTTTGTTCATTACTTCAGCTCTACATTTCAAAGCATATATCGTTCATGTTTTATTTCGTCACCCAATGCATATTCACTGGTTTCAGTCTACAACTAAATACACCCAAGGCCAGTCCCCAGGGGTAGTCCTGTAGCTTTTCTGGGTATTTTGTGGCTGATAAAAGTTTGGATTTTAGCCAGAGTAGTGGCTCATGCTTTTGATCCCAGCACTCAGGAGGCAAAGGCAGGAGAATATCTGTGAGTTTGAGACCAGCCTGGTCTACAGAGTGAGTTCCAGGACAGCCAGGGCTGCACAGAGAAACCCTGTCTCAAAAACAAATCAAAACAAAAATAAGTTGTATTTTAGCAAATTCTTCAAGAAAGACTTGTGGGGGCAGTATTCCCTGAGTGTTTGCATTTTTATGAGTGCTGTTGACTTTGTTCTTGATGAATGGCTTGGTTGCACACAGTATTCTTGGCTCACAGTCTCTTCCCTGGAATCTCTAGGATGTTTCTCCACTGTTTTCTAGTAAAGGATTGTTATTACAATATTTGGAGCCAATCTTCTGTTCTTTATTTTGTAACTAAATTAGACATTTTTTTCCCTTTACTCTCTCTCAGTTAGTGTTTCTATTTCTATAGAAGGAAAGCATTTAACTGGGGCTGGCTTACAGTTCAGAGGGTTAGTCCACTGTCAGCATGGCCAGGTGCATGGCAGCACGCAGGTAGACACGGTGCTGGAGAAGGAGCTGAGAGTTCTACATCTGGATCAGTGGGCATCAGGAAGAGAGAGATACGCTGGTCCGGGCTTGAGCATTTGGAACCTCAAAGTCCTTCCTCAGTGATGTACTTTCTCCAACAAGGCCACACCTACTCCAGTAAGGCCACACCTGATAATGCTACTCCCTAATGACCAAGCATTCAAAATACATGAGCCTATCGGGGGCATTCCTATTCAAACCACCACACTGTCCATTATTTTTCTTTTATCTTTAAACTCTAGCCATTTTTAGGCTCTGATATGATGCTGAGTATTCAAGAACGATTTTCCAGTTCATCTGTACTGTGTGTCTTACTAGTATTCTGCATGTCCATAAATTATTCCTGAGTTACAATTATAAATATTGTTATGTTCTTTTCTATTGAAGATTCTAAATATAATCACATATATACCCAACACATAACCCACATACAGACTAGAACCTAATCCCATGACCATCATTATAATAAAAAAAGAAATAATCTCCACATGGATGACAAGAATATATCTTAAGTTATGGCTAAAAAACAGGTAAAACCTGCTCCCAAACATGTTTAGCCAATTAAAGTAAGCACTGATTTCTACCTCTATTCCTGGCCAGCATAGCAGTTCACAACAGTGGCAGATTGATGAAATCCACGTGGTGCTCTCTACATTCGTTTACTTTCCTGTTTCTGTGATATAACACCACATCCAACACAGCCTAAAGAAGAAATGGTTTATGAGCTTATGGTCCCAGAAGGTTAGTGTCCATGCTGGCAAAACAGAGGCCATAGGCAGCAGGCAGTGTGGCTAGAGCAGAAGCTGAGGGCTCCCATCTTAAACTGCAAGCACAAAACAGAGAAAGAAAACTGGGAAGGACTTCCAAACCTCAAAGCCCACCCTCAGCAACATATGTGCACACAGCAAGGCCAGCTCTCCTAAACCCACCCAAGCAGTGCCACCAACTCATTAACATGGTCAAACTCCCTGAAGCCCCCTTACCTTGGCGGAGGAGACTGGGTAACCTGAAGCTCTGCAGTTGTCACCAGTAGGGTCCACCCAGATCACCTTAGACTTCTGGTGACCCACAGCCACCAGAGGCGCCAAGGCACTCCAAGCTCAGGAGGACCTGCCATGGCCTTGGGCCATGCATATGACCTATTCAAGCATGTAGATGCTAAGACAGCTAAGACATTCAGTGGCCCAGGACATTAGACATTTTGGGTCAGCCAGCCAGCCTATTTATTCTGTTGGGGTTGAGTAAATGCGTGCTGTGGTGCATGTGCAGAGGTCAGAAGACAACTTTCAAGAGTTGGCTCTCTCTTTCCATCATGTGAGTCTCAGATCCTGAATTTAAGTCCTTAGCCTTAGTGGCGATTGCCCCTACCCACTGAGTCATATTGCCAGTCCGGAACACTTGGGTTTAACAAAGTTACTGACAAATAGTTCACATCCCAATTTGTCCATTTCAAGCAGACAGTTCGATAGATTTTCACACGCACAGATACGCCCAGCCATCACCACAGTGAACCCCAACATTTCCATCACCTGTCTGCCTTCAGTGTCACCCAATCTACTACCACGTCTCGTTGCTATCTCAAAAGTATTAAGCATTCCAACCCCTAAACATAAAACGCATTTTGATTTTGTTTTATTTCTTTGAAAAATATTTTAGTTTTCAGTGTACAAACCCTGCACGTCTTTCGTTGACTTTATTCTTAAGCATTTTATGGCACTAGAACTCAGCCTGCTCCAGCAGCATTATTTTTGGACTGTCTTTGCCAGTACAGAGAAGCAGCCTTGTGTTTCCTACGTTGAGTTTGTACACATTTGCTTAGCTCATTTATTAGTTCTACCAAATTCACTGGATTCCGTGAATCTAGTACGATCCTATAAGATCGTGTCACCTGCTGTGTTCCATTTCTTCCCTTCTAATACAGAAGCATGTGGTTCCTTTTTGTTGCCCACCCCAATCCAAGGACCTTCTTGTTCTATTGGGCAGCTCAATAAGAGTAAATATCCTGCCTTCCTCTTAATCGTGAGAACTGTTTTTCCAGCTCTCCCCTGGGGGTGCCCCTCACCAGTGTTGCCTCTCACCACGGCTCCTCCTTCAACTCGAAGGCATCACCAGAACAGCAGCTTGGAGTCTGTAAGACTGAAGCCTAGCAGCCTGGCTCCCAGCCCCATATGACCCCCTACCAACAGCTTCCTCAGTGAGGCCTGAGGAAGCCCACACTGACGGGTGCAGTCCCATTTATGTATGCTTGCATAAAGATCCAGAAATCCACAGACTACACATGCAAATGAACTGAAGCTGGAAAGAACTGACGCATGCCCAAGGAAATCGAGTCTAAATGAGATTCATCCGGGATACAAGGCTTAGGTTAACGAGATGGACACAATGAGGAGAAATCACCAGCCACACATTTGGGTGACAAGTTGAACAGCAAGAAGGACAAGATTGACAGTGTCTAGGGAGAAGACATGAGGCTGTCAGAGGACGAGCTCATCAAGAGCCAGTTGTGTGAGCCGGCTGTTTAAAAGCTGAACAGCCTGGGAAGCAAAAGCCTGTTTTCAAACAGCCTACAAAGAAGAGGATACTCAGATAATGCAAAAATGCTCCCTCCTGCCATGGTCTGCTGGGCAGAGTGCTGGGCAGACTCGGAGCAATTCCCAATACAGACCAAGTAGTGCCACAGCAGCGTGGCTGCTTTATGTGTTAAATGGTGTGATCCTTGAAACACACATCTCTGTCCAGATTCGCTCACCATTGGAATGGAAGGGGGAGCCAGCTAGCAGCTTTGAGCTGGGATCGGGCTTTGCATCTGGCCTGGACCATTCTCAGAGGGGAGTAACAGACTTGTGCTTCCAGCAGAATCCCAGAGTGATGGGAACCATGTCCTGGGGGAGTAGGCTGTGGTAGTAGTAGGGTGCCCCAGGAGACTTAGTTACAAGGGAAGTAAGATTTCATTTGGGCATTGAATCTTCATACTTGGGGTGCATGCTAGCCCACTGGAGGCCAAGGAGAGTGACTACTGGAGAGCTGAGACACGAGAGGAAAAATTGCAGAGTCCCAGGTTCACTTCGAGGTTTTAGAATTACGGAGCAAAGCATTCTGGCAAAACTGTAGAAATAAGTATACAGTTTAGAGACTGACAGTATCTAAGGCCCCAGAGCCACCCCCGGAGTCACCAGGGCCCTCTCCAGGAGCTCTTCTGTCTTGATGTGAAGTAAACACCATGATTATCTTTATCTTTACCAAGGAAGCCAAAGAACCCCTGCGTGAATGTGTAAAGAGCAGGTTAGTCCTAAGCGGCTGCATTGTTTGACATGGGTACGACCACGCCTCAGACCCATGTGGATGGAAAAGCCCTCCTCCAGGGAATGCTCAGAGACGTATAGCAACACCTCTGCAGGGTAGATGGCTGTCGCTTTACTTTGTTCTATGTGTGAAATTATACTTTGTGGTGAGTTCTAACATGATTTTGAGACCCCTCCAAGTGTGGTGGTAAGTGTGTAGTTTGTGGTAGGTTCGTCCCTCTGGTGTAGTAAGTCTTCCCTGCCCCCAACAGGGGCTTGTTCTTGCATCCCCGGCAAGCTCTATGGTGTTCTGCGCAGAGTGGACCGTGCCCGTATGGTGCACTAAACCCAGCCCCACAATGTCTAGGTGCTTTGTGAAGCAGCTTTAATGGTTTCATTTAATGATCCACCTTCCCTCAAGTACTTGGAATTGCTTGACCTCTTAGTTTTTACAAAAAATAGTTTATATAGAATGTTCTGATCTGTTTAATTGGTTGCTGTTAATAAGATTGAAAACTTTACGTGTCCTGGGTTGCTTGCCTTTTCTGCCGGGCATCTTATCATATGAATATTTGGACTGTGTAGCAAGCATTATAGGTCTCTCTTTTTGTTTTATGGCTGCCTCTTTTCTCTCTGTGATGTCTCTTTGGGCATGTTAATGTGCAGGTATGCTCAGGTGTGCTGCATGTGCGCGTGTGTGTGTGTGTGTGTGTGTGTGTGTGCGCGCGCGCGGGTGCTTATGGAAGGCCAGAAGTCACCTTAAAGTCTTCTTCCTCTGGAGCCTTCCCCCTTGGTTTTACTTTATTGAATTTTATGTGCGTGAGTATTTTGTCTCATGTGAGCCTGTGTACACTTGTATGTCTGGTGTCTACGAAGGCCTGAAGAGGGCGTCGGATGCCCTTGAACTGGAGCTATGGATGGGTGAGTTTCTGGGGAGACAAGTAAACACCAAGTGAATGAGGAAAGAGCAGATGTCCTACGTGAGGGTGTGTTGTTTGGTGTGACCGTGCCAAGGACACCAGTGCCTCAAACCTGTGGGAGTGGAAATGTCTTCCTCTGGGTGAGGCTCCGAGGGATAAAAAAAGTCTTCTGGTCTGAATGTAATGAACAATCAACCTCACAGCTCCCTTCTCCTGGATGACTGCAACCTGAGACTGCTCGGTGCAGGACCTTCTCCCTACACTAGTTCGGTCCTCCTTCTTGTGCTGTACACAGTCGAAGTGCCGAGGTCTGGGAAGGAGCGTTGTGTGGTTGGTGGTGAGGTGGTGGCGGGGTGCTCCATCAGCACGAGCAAACCCACTTGGTCCTGGCTTTTCAGTGTGTGTATCTGTTCTTTCTTCATTCCCTTGCCACCTCTGTCAGGTTTCAGGGCTTAGGGTGCAGTATGAACTGCCGTGCGGGTGCTGGGACTCAAACCTAGGTCTTGAGGATGAGCAGCCAGCGCTCTTAACCAGTGAGCCATCTCTCCAACCTCCTCTAGTCCTCATACTGTTTTTTTTTCTAAGCAGAATTGTGTTTTCTTAAAGATCTTAAAGGCTGCAATGGCTGTTTCTAAATGCCGTATCTAAGCTTGAAGCCTTTTGTAACTGTTACTTTTCACTGGTAACTTGACTCCACCACCACCCCCAAACCCCACCCCCACCCCGTCCTCTTTCTCTGGCTGTTGGCTATTACTGAGAAAGAGTCCTAACTTGTAACTTTTAAAAATCCCCTTAACTCTAAAAGGTTAGGAAGGAAAAGAGAGAGAAGCATTCTTTACAGACCTTTGTGGCTGTCTTAATCTGTCTAAACTGGAGAACTGCACTAACTTCTATCCCATTAATGGCCTTCCCAGTTGTCTCAGAAACTCTCCCCCGTCTGAGGCTTCCCAGCAACTGTCTGCCTTCTTTCTGATTCTCTGGAACTAACTGTCTTTATCTGAGCCTTGTTTCTGCCTGCCTTCCCTGTCACTAGCATCTGGTGCTCACGGTCCCACTCCCCCCCAACTCCCAGTGCTCACTGTCTCCCCTGGCACCAACCAACTGACTTTTCCAACAGAACACACTCTCTTAAATAGCTCCCCACAAGATGTTCCCAGAAGTCCAAGCGGCATGTAACCATAAAGAAGACTGCACAGTACAAAAAACTTTTTGGCAAACCATCTCACTACACACAATCTCTCACTGAAACCTGGGGCTTAATTTCTGTCATACTTTCTTTTCTGTTGTTGTAAGAGAGACACCATTACCAAGGCAACTTATAAAAGAAAGAGGATATTGGGGCTTACAGTTTCAGATGATCCGTTCCCATGACCATTATGGCGGAGAGCAGGCAGCAGGCAGGCAGGCATGGTGCTGAGCTTACATCTATCTGATCCATAAGCAGGAGAGAGAGAGAGAGAGAGACGGAGGGAGGGGGGGGAGGGAGGGGGGAAAGAGGGAGGGAGGGGGAGGGAGTGAGGGAGGGAGGGAGAGAGAGAGAGAGAAATGGGGGCTTGGGTTTTGAAACCTTCTCCCAGTGACATACCTCTTCCAACAAGGTCACGCCTCCTAGTCCTTCCCAAACAGTACACCAACTAGTAACCAAACACTCAAATGTGTGAGCCTATCTGGGCCGTTCTCATTCAAACCACCACATCGTTTTGAGGCTGTGCTGCCTGGCCAGTATGCCCCAGGGATCCTCCTGTCTGCTTCTGCCTCCCCAGCGCTTGGCATTATAAGCACAGGGCACTATGCTCGGTTTTTTATTTGTTTGTTTTTAATATGAGTGCTTGGGATTGAACTCAGGTCCGCATATCGCTTGCATTATCTCCTCAAGCTTTTGTGTTCAGACTGCCTTAATTTTAATGAGACTGGATGTATCAGTCTTTCTTGGATAATTTATTTAAGAAATTCTTCTACCTAGAGGGTAAAATGCCATCCCCAATTTATTTAATTTCGTGCGCACCATCTAGGTCTTTAGTATACCCATGGTAAGAAGTAGAAAAACAACTGAATTTTTCTTAACAGATGACTAACTTTCCCACAGTTGCCATTGCAAATTCTGCCCATTATTTGCCATGGGAACATGTCTCCATCTCGCCCTCACTAATTCCTTTTGCTCAGTTGCTTCTTTGAGTCTCTTTGCACTGCTCTTTAGAGGTAGCCCTGTCTCCAGTCAGTCACGGTTGCTTTCCTTCTGGGGTTCATCCTCATCTTAGTTTATCCACATGGACATTACAGTCATTTGTCAAGTTCTGTGACAACTGTTGTTAGGGTGAGAGCTGTGTGACTCTTTATAACATTGAGATTCGTGCCACAGCACAGGCTGCTCTTGAACTTAAGTCTTAATCAGGTCTTTCGGTGAGTTCACATGAGTTCACCTCCAATATTCTTATTTGCATTACATTTTTAATTTTAAAAACATTTTTCCCGGGATATAGAACTTCAATTGACCCTGTATTGCTGGATTTGCATCCAACATTCTTTTCCTCCTCGTCCTCTTCCTCCTCATTCTCCATCTCATCCTTCTCCTCCCCTGCCCCTGCTTCTGCCCCTGCCCCTGCCCCTGCCCCTGCCCCTGCCCGCCTCTGCCTCTGTCTCCCAGCTATTAGAATCCAAAGGTGTGTACCATCACACACAGCTATTGCTACTTCTCTTCAAACTTTACGTATACATATTATCCTTGTGTGTACATACGCTGCTGGGGAGAAGCATGCACATGCCATGGTCTGTGGATATGTAGGTCAAAGGACAACTTCATGGAATTGGTTCTCTGCTTACATCTTTATGCTTTTGCGGCAAGTTCTTTCACCTGCTGAGCCATCTTCCCAGCCCATCCACTGCCCCTTGTCACCTCTGAAAATGTATGTATTACTTCAAGAGGGTCCTCGAGTCCCTCATGTTTCCTGGCCACAGCGCTGGGGATTTCTGCTCCACTGGTCACTGGCATAAAGACTCCATGGTGTGTGTGAGGGGTGTGTGTATATGGGGCGTGTGGGGGAGAATCGAGCAATCTTCAAGGGAGGCAGAGCTTGATCCATGTACAACTGGATCATGAATTTGTTTAGATTTTTCATCATGCAGTCTTTTCTCTTATGTTTATTATTTCCTCTCTTTGTCTTCATTTTAATTTGCATGGTGATATTACTTTCAAACACTATTTTTTTCTTCTATCTTTTCCAAGTGTGACACCAGGGTCCTCTGGGGTACCACCTCTCTGACTGACATGATAGTCACAGCAGCCTTTCCTGAAATGTCAGAAGGAAGCCACCCTGACCATGCCCTGGTCACATGGGAATGCTTGCTGCTTCCCCACTTAATGCTGTGCTTGCTGAAGGCCTTTTAAAGAGACTCATATTCAGCTAAGGAAATTCCTTTCTATTCTTAGTCTGCTGAGGGTTTTTTCATGAATGAAAGCTGAGTGTTCCCAGATGTGGGCCTGTGTCTATTAGAGTGGCCGTGCGCGTTCCTTCTGTGAATGTGAGCCCCAGGAAGTGGGTCTGTCTATGACCCTACTGCAGTGCTCACCAACTGGATGGACATGGTTACAAAGTGCCTTTTGCACCCTATTCCGTCTTCACTTTCCGGTCTGGAAAATGAGTCCTTCTCAGTGACCCTGGATGGAAAGCTGGATCTCAAGGTTGCTCTTGTTAAGATGATGCCAGGGCTAAGGAAGTTTTCACCTAGCCTCACTCTCCGCTCATGCTCTCCAGCAGCTGCGTCAAGGTCACAAACTTGAGAAGCTGCCTGGAGAAACCTCCCAGAGCTCCATCAGGAGAGACCCACACAGATTTTGGACTTGCCTGGAAGGACTCAATATCCTTTGGACCCACACCTGAAACTCAGTAATGCTGAGGTCTGCCAGGACTGCAGGTAACACAGTAGGGTGGGGTTTTCAGAAGGGCGCAGGTGGGGCATCATGGGAGAGAGCCATCAAAAGCCTGCGCTTAGCAAGCACCAAGTACATGGATCCAGCTCCGCCTCTTTTGAAGATGCCGATGCCTATGGCCAGCGAGGCAGAAACCCATGGCACTCTGACCTCGGAGGGTGAGGGGCCCCACTGTGCCTGCCATCCCTAAAAACAGTGCCTCCACAGCCAGTACAATGGCATTTCATAAATAGTTAAACATTCCTTAAACTTTTGCAAAGCCAAGAGAAAACACAACTGCAGTGCTGAGATTCTTGGAATGTTTTCCATTTACTTGGGGCTGCACAAATCCCCACTCGGTCTCAGTAGAGCCCTCTTTTCTGCGGCATCTCAGAATGAAATGATAGAACTGTGGTGCCTGTCAGATCCTCCCAAATGAGGATAAGCTTTCCGATCCTATGATGCCCACTCTTGGGGCAGCCCCACAGAGGCCTGGGGCTGATCTCAGCTCAGGGCTGAGAGACCCCTAGAATACCACCAAGTCTTCCCTGGGATCTCTTGGCAGTCTCTTACCCCTCAGAAGATAGCTTTAGGAAGTCAGCTATCACCTCTGTTTGCTCAGGAGTTATCAAAACTCCCCATTCAGGCTCCCTACAGTTTGCAGAAAGATAACTCGTTTGTCTTTCTCTGAGCCTTTCTTTGACAAACACCCTGTGTTAACCGGCTGGGAAATTTTGCTGGACTGATTTCTCATTACATACTTCAGGATTAAGCAACTGTTTGGATTCTGCACTTGTCTCAAAGGGAGTGTGGCATGGGTCCTGGGTGACCTCAGGTCATCTTGGACATACTCCTTTTATTACAGCTTCCTGTGGTTACTGCTCATTTACCCCACCCTCTCCAGCCACTATCTATCCCAGGCGATACCTGCAGTGGCTGGCAAACTTCTCTGTTACCCACACCATCCATGTTCAGCCACACTCATGCTGGACATTTTCAAGATGGTTCACCAAGTCTATTTATCCCATCCCTTTCTGTCAGCTTCTGCCTCTCATCTCTGAAGGGCAATAAGGCAGGTCCCAGCTCACAAAAAGGATACCACAGCCCTCTATGGTGGCATTAGCCCTAACCAGAACCGAAGGTGTGGGTCAAAAAAGGGAACCCCGATTTTGAATATAAATTCAAGGGGCTGGTCATATCGCTGCTGTATGAGGATGTGTTTCCAGGGACTCCTTGACACTCTCCTTGCAGTGCGTTTCTTAGGTAAGGGCTGTCGTGTAAGCCATGGTCTGCAGGCCCAAGGCTCATGAAGAAGCCAACAGCATGGAGGTGGGTGGCTCAGCTCACTGGGGCAACACATGACCAAATCTCTGTTGAGGCTTCCCACAGTTGGCGCAGGGTCACCCCTTTATCTTTCTCTGAGCATTTCTTTGCCAGGGCACCCTGGCTTAACCTGGGTGACGCCATGGTGGTATTCCTTGGAGGCCGCAGGAGTTTATCCCATCCTAGCCACCCGAGGTCCTAGGGCTCAACATCTCCCGTGGGCTGCACAGTTTCTTTTCGTGGGGGGGGGGCATTGCACAGTAGAAAAAAAAAACCCAGTTATTCTGTGTTTGCTGGAACCTTCTTGAGGAAGCGTTTTCACTTGCTGTCCTCAACAAGGAGCGGCATGGCTCCAGCTGCCTTGTGCCCATGGGAGAGTCTTGCTGAGGGCCAGCGGCCAGAAGCATGCTGCAGAGCAGCTTACTGCAACTCCAGCCCTCATTTTATATGACCAGCACCACGGTTCCCACATAGCATTGCTGTGTTCAGGATACAGGGACAAGTCACAGCTGCTCTTCTATCTAACCCATGGACTACACCCAAAGGCCAACTGTGGTCTACGTCCCACCCTTCTCCATGGGCAGGTGAACCAACTTAGGGAGATGATGCCAATTAGACTTCATTTAGATAAATGTAATTAGTGGACAAAGAGCTTGGGTGTTAGGGAGGGAACCGCGCCCTTGAGTATCCAGCGAGGCATTTTGCCAAGGGCAGTGCTTAGCCATCTGGCCATCACTATACCTCGGGTAACCAAGTTCTGTTCATCCATCACATGTCCAGATCAGGAAGCAGTAAAGGTGTCTCCCAGTGTTAAGTTAGGACATCAGATGATCTCTCTGGTGGCCTTCCCTGGCTCCAGGGCCTCTTATAAAGCATATTTCTCTGATCTTAGTTTCTCCTGCCAGGCAAATGGGTCTATTTTGGGACATTATGAGTGTCTAGGGCAGTGCTTCTTAACCTGTGGGTTTCAACCCCTTTTGGGGGGTGTCTATAGAGGAATAGGCCTGTGTGAAAGCTAGGAAGAGTCTATATTCCAGGAGTCTACATTCAGAGGCCTACATGGTCTGGATGCAATGTAGAAAGAATGTTAAGAATGTTGGTAAGCACCTTTAATCTCAGTATTCAGAAGGCAGTGGTGGTACACAACTTTAATCCCAGCACTTAGGAGACAAGAAGCAGAACTCAGAAGAGCTCAGTGTTAGACTGGAAGTGACATCTGAGATGAGTCAGAGTGAATGGCAGGCCAAGTGACGAATCGGAAGAAGAGCTAGCAGAGCGAGGACATGCCCAACTGTCACGAGAAAAAGGTGGGCTCTCCACTCACAACAGAGTCAGTTACAGCAGTCAGTTGAAGCAATCAGTTACAGAAGACTCAGTTACAGCAGGCAGAACGGTGCAGTGAGAGCTCACAGAGACACAGAAGCAGTCTGATGAGTCTGAGTTCAGAGGGAGCTAGTCGGGTGGCTCAGTCAGCAGTGGAGGCTTCAGTGTTCTAGACTGTATGGAGGCTGACGTCTTCCAGTTCTAGGCTTAAGAGTAGATTGTACAGAGACCGAACTAAGGACCGGTGATTAGATTTAATTAGACAAAGAATAAATGCCTTTGCCCTGAATCAACATCTACATCTGGCATGAATCTGCATCTACAGGGGTCAAATGACCCTTTCACAGGGTTAACTAAGACCACTTGTATATCATGTATTTACATTATGGTTCATATCAGTAGCAAAACTGCAGTTATGAAGTAGCAACAAAAATAATTCTATGGTTGGGGGTCACTACAACGTGAGGAACTGTATTAAAGGATCACAGCATTAGGAAGGTTGAGAACCACTGTTCCAGCCTCTACTGACATGCAGAGCAGGACTACTGGACGGGTCCATCACTTGGGTCAGGCCTTTCTACTTCAGTGCCAGACCATCCACCAGCAACTTCCTGATGAAGTCCCAGGGACAGGATGTGGCTATGGGCCATGTGTAGGTCACACCTAGGTCTCAGGCTTCCACCTGCTGGCTGCTGGCTGCTGGCTGCCATACTCCCTAAGCCTCATTGGTACCATCTCATGTACCATCTTGGCCAGCCAGCGTGTAGGCCCAGAGTATTGCCTCAGTCTCCGATGCCCCTCTTCTCGACAGGCCTAGACACAGAGTCAAACTGGGGTGTCCTAGTATTCTCTGTCTTGGGGTCCTCGTTCCTGCCCTCCTCAAACAAGGAGGATTTCTGGTTTCATCTGAATTCACTTAAATCCAGACCTCCATGGAATGCTGGGCTCAGTCATACCCCTCCTACAGCTGGGGGCCCCTTTGCCTTGGGGAACAGGTAGCAGCTGAAGGATTCCCTATGACCCCTAACCCTCAATGACAGCATCCCACTTCCAGAACACCTACATTCACCTGGATCCGCAGCTGCCCTCAGGTTCTACCCCACAGATCAGAGAGGTCTTGAGTATACCCTGCTAGTGAGCATTGTCTTGTGTCATTTTAAAATAACTGAACAGTGTGGCTGTTGATGCTTCATTTCATGGAGCCCATCAGAGACCTCTCTAGTCCAATAATTAGCTGTAAGCCCACCCACAGCCATGTCAGTGTCACCTCTTCCCTGAATCCTTCTCTGCATCCTTCCTTATCTGGGATGCTGGGATCTAGACCATGACACCCCACTCTTGCGCCAGCACTACCCTGTGTAAGGAGTTAGTGACCAGGCAGCCCTCTCCACAGCTTTAACACAGCTTCTAGACACATCTGATCAAACAAGCAAAACCCCTGACATCCATATCTCCTGGAGACATTGGTTACCTTATCTGTCGTGGGGGACTCAGAGTCCTCTCGCCTGTCTGGGCCATGGTGGCTACTTGCTTTTGGACATGGTCCCTCTCCAGAGCTGCCCCCGACTCTATTCAGTCCACTGGTCACTCCACCAGCCACCGTCCAGCTCTCTTCCCACATATGCCACACCCACCAACGTGGACCAGCAGTTCGACATGCCCTGCCTGGATGGAGGGTAAGTGCTCTCTGAGCTGCCCGACTTCTAAATCCCAACAGGGAAAAGGGCTGTCACGGTGCCGGGAAGAAGTCTAGATGCCTGCAGCTCTGGCCTGGCCCCAAGCAAGGCCCTTCTGGAGATGACTACTCCTTGACCAGTGTGTCCAGATGAAAGCAGCGCAAGCCAGCCAGACACGAGGTTCTCACTGCACACGATGGCGAGCACAAAGCAGATGAAAATGCTCCCCCTTGGGAAAAGCTGAAAGCAGAGCCCAGGCTCTGTCCCATACTCCCAATAAAACCAGAGACCACCTGAGTTCATCTCCTTCAAAGCAGCTTGCGCTGTAACGGGGCCTTTCTGGGAAGTCCCAGCTCATGCAAAGTGAGGCACAAAAACAAGAACAGAACTGGGATTGGGGCAGCTGCAGGGTCCCTGGCCTGTGCCCTGGGCCAGGGTAGTGTCTGCTCAGTGTAGCCTGAGAGTCCAGAGAGCTGATCTCGGACAGCTTGGCAGGTGACCGTTGGATGAAAGTAGAGACATTTGTCCATTTCACAGTATAAGTGGGACAGTCCTCATCTCCTAGGGAGTCCTCCCAGCTCTTTCTGATAGAACAACCAACTTTGCCTTCTTGGACCCGACAGGGGCCAGCTGCTTTTCAGATATGAATCTGGTTTTGTGCCAGTTAAGGTAATGAGGGCATGTGGGACAGAGTACAGTCCAAACAATGTCCACAGACCAGCTCGGAACATTTGAAACACACTCAGAGCGGACATGCCTGGCTTCCTGGGACTCAAGCAGTCAGAAGCACTTGATACCAGCCAACCAACCCAGCCTCTCTTCCCTGCCCACGGAATGACAGTAGGTAGCACTGGACAATCAGGAGGCTCTGGAGGAGCTGGGAGCCTCTGCTTCTGGAGTAGTATTACCCTACAAAAACTATTCCTCTCCAGCTCTGTGAGCAGATTATGCTGCCTTGGCTGGCTCGGCCCGTAGATCAGCCAGACTGCGAACTTGACTTGTGTTCGTGTGCAGCTGATTTTATGGATACTGTATTTGCAACTACCAACTCACACTGCCTTACACCTTGAGGGCCTCAGCTCACTGCAATTCAATCAGGTCTCAAGGGTCTATGTAAGAAGCAAATAAAACTAAAACAAACAATTGTGAAAAGAAGTCCGTAAGAGGTAATAAAAACATGCTGATTATCGGTATTTGACAGGTGAAGAGAATACCCACACGAGCAATACAGCAACCTGAGAAGCAGGAAGGCCAATAGGCTACAGTCGTGGAAATCCTGCACCTTCAGACTATGGTTTGGGCCAGCTTCTCCCTCTCCTCACTTGTTAGCCTTTTCTGGCCAGAGATTTTGGTTCATGTGGTTTAGGCCCACTAGGCTTGCAAAGTACCCATGAATGCTGACATTCTAGTGAAGACCCTACGGCTGCTTAGGCTCAGGACACTGAGCTATCCCCCATCCCGCCGTATACTCACAGAGCTTAGCAAGCCCCAAAGAACAAGGTGGAACAAGGAAGAACAAATCAGGGAGCCCCAGTCAGCTTGCGAGTAGGTGAAGTACACCACAGACCAGCCAGCTTGCGAAGAGCTGGTAGAGCGTTGGGACCCCGGGTGAGTGTGGGTGTCACCCCTTGTCACCCTGGACATTCCACACCAGGCAAGACTGTACCCCAGAGGCAGTACATTTAGGCAGCACAGCAAGAGGCACCCTTCTCAGAAGCCTGTGCTCATGTGTAAAAGGACAACTGTTCTGATGTTCAACGGAACGTGCTGATACGGGTGGGTTACACAGGGCCACTGAGCAAAGCAAGGGGGCTGTCTGCCCACTCCTCTCAGTGGCCCAGTCACACGAACTCAGTCTTAGGGTGGAAAGGTGGGACCCCAAACCCAGCCACATGACTACGCACATATTCCAAGCCTTGTGTCTCCCACCTGTGGACTAGGAGCAGGGTGAGCTGCCATGGCGAAGCTATTGGACTGGGCCATGCAGACGGGACTTCTAGCTGGGCTTCCTGGAGTGGTCTTGAGAGGTGAGTTCAGTTCTTATTAATTTAGTAATGCACGTGGGTATTTCCTTCAGCTGTCAAGTGCCAGTTTGCTAGCTCAGGGCTTAAGAGCAGCTCAGCTGAGGGCTTGTGACCCAGAGTCCTTCAGAGTCATTGAAATCACTTGAACTGCTGGCTGCCTACTGTTACTCCACGTGGACCAGGGAATCCCCACCTCCAACTCCCTCCAGAATGTTGCTGGCATTGGCTGCTGGTAGTGGCCAAGATATCTTGAGAGACAGAAGTAGCTCCTCCAGGCAAGTTGCCTGGCCTAACGGGTACCCAGTCACGGGAAAGGAAAATGGGAGGGAGAGAGCCATGGAGGAAGGAAGGGAAGAGGAAAGCAGGGAGGGGTAGAGGGGAATAAGGAAATGTTAACACCTGTTAAACACTTCTAGTTTCAAATTCAAATTCTGATTCACAGAGGCAGCTGCAGCATAGGGTGCTGGGTTAGGGACTTTGCCAACCGAGTCCATGTCCTCTATGTGGGGGTTGGCCTGTTTGTTTGTTTGTAGCCCTGGCTGTCCTGGAACTCATAGAGATCCACATGTCTCTGCTTTCCAAATGCTGGGATTAAAGGAGTGCATCACCACACCCCAGGCTGGTCTGAGACCAGAAGCTATGGCTAGAATGTCCACGCCGTATTTCCCCAGTGATCAGTCTTCAAATTTAGGTGGCCAGGAATATGATTCAGCAGGACCAATGCGCCCTCTTGTATCTTTCCAACCAAAAGTTCCTTCTATGCTCTGACTCCAAGGACAGTGCCAGGCAGGAGCCAGTGATTCACGGTGGTAGCTCTCTTCTCCACCTCCCACCTTTTCTCCAAGATGGATGTGCCTGCCAGGCTGGAAAGCCCACCACTGGGAGACAGTCACCTCTGACCTTCTGAGTAGACTTTGAAGCTCACAGGGGTTCAGAGACCTTAAGTTTCAACAGATGGTGTGGGATTCACAGTCTGGAGCTGAAGGTCCTCTTGTACTATGCAGGGAGGGAAGAATGGTGCCAGTGTGACTCAAGACAGTCACTAGTTACTGGGAGGAAACCAGGCCCAGAGCCTTGGGCAGGACATACTGGAAGGGAGCTGGGCAGTCAGCAAATTGGCTCCACCCTTCCCTGCTGCTCTCTTTGGGTTCAGCATAGTCATTCTGTGGTTTCAGAGACTGTCTCAGAGGATTATTGGATAAAATCCCGCATTGCATGGGTCCACTTTCTTAGATCGTAAACACAAGCCTCATCAATGTTACTGACATCTGTGTACTTCGGTCCAGGGAGTTTTCTGATACTTTAGGGTACTCACAGCCTTTCCTCCACTGCCTCACAGGAGCCGCAGTTACTCAGGAGTCCTGGAGATGAGTGCACTTCCGAGGGTGCAGATCCTGAGAAGCTCTGGGGTCTTTGTGAGTGTGGGGCAACTCCACAGGCGCGTGTCTTCATCCCGCATGAAATACCAACTCCCTTCCATTTGTAGAGAACACACGGCCTGAAAGTTTGCTTCAGCCTGCAGGAGCACCTTGCCAGCGAAATAGCAAAGTCTCTCCTCCTTCCTCAGCATTTGTGGTCTTGGGAATATTGAGCAGTCTGTTCTGCTCCCAAGCCTGCCTCTGCTTCAAGATGGCCCTGAGTAATGGATGAGTCTGTTTGCTGAGATCTGCACACGTGCTTTTTGCACAGGAAGTGCGTGTGGAACATCTTATATTAGCTGCTACTGCTCTGAAAATGGCTATTGTATTGGTCCTTCTTTCCCTATTCTATTTCCCTATTCTCCATGCCCTTGACTTATAAACTTATAGACTCAGTGTGGAAAATGAAAGCAGGGTGACCACTGTCTGAGATCAAGTAAACTCTGGGACTTAATGGGAAGAGGCGTTATTCTCTAGAATGAGGCCAAGTGATGCCATTGGGATTTACCTGTGGTTGCCACAACACTGGCCTGAGACTCCAAGGGAGTTTTCACTGGTCTCCTAGATGAAAGGGTGTGGAGGAATAGGCCTAAGTGAAAGCTAGGAAGGGTCTATATTCTAGGGTCTATATGAAGGAATCACATTCAGAGGCCTGTGTGGTCTGGATGGAACATAGAAAGAATGTTAAGAATGTTGGTATACACCTTTAATCCCTAAGACAGAAACAGAGTATGGAAGCAGACACAAGAAGCAGAAGCTCAGAAGTCAGTGTCACACACAAAATGACATCCAAGACGAGTCAGAGTGAAGGGCAGGCAAAGGGGCAAATGAGAGGAAAGGTTAGCAGAGTGAGTCCAACTCTCATGATAGAAAGGCGGGCTCTCAGCTCAGAGCAGAGTGAGTTACAGAAGTCAGTATGAGGAGAGCAGTCTGAAGAGTCAGAAGAGTTCAGTCAGAAACATTTCTAGCTCAACTCTAGAAAGAGTTCTATCTCAAACTCTTCTCCAAGCTGACTGGTTCAAACTGATCTTCTGACCTGGCTGACTGTTTCTGACTGAACTCTTCGGACTCTGGCAGACTCTGGCTGACTCTCTGCCTCAGACTGAACTACTCTGCTTGGCTTCAAATTGACTCAGGATTCCTGTCTGATACTTGACTTTTTCTGCTGAGCTGCTTCTGTCTCTCTGTGTCTCTGCCCCAGCCTACCCGCTTCAGGTTCTCATGCTTTTAAGGCAAGAACCTTATCAAGTAGGTCTCGGATGAAAGTTACATGAAAACAACAATAGTTTTGCTATAAAATTGTATACATGTGCAATCACAAGCTTACATGTGCATACACAAAGACAAATGCAGAAAAAACATGCATGCATGTGCTCACCCTCCCGCAGTACACACAGACATGCACACACCATGTGCACACAAATACACCCCCTCAGCACTCTCCCAGTCAAATGCACATGTGCAGGCGTGTACAAGCACGAGTACACGCGGGTACGTCCGTGCACACACGAGCATGTACACATAGGCATGCCTGT
Organism: Cricetomys ansorgei; assembly: GCA_026225945.1. Lineage (NCBI taxonomy): Eukaryota > Metazoa > Chordata > Mammalia > Rodentia > Nesomyidae > Cricetomys > Cricetomys ansorgei. Next base: position 5,313,813 of record JAMJFZ010000239.1, on the reverse strand, counting down.
GCACACCTCGCCTCCCTGCTTTTGTCAACTTTTAAGTTCTTCCAATTTGGAAATAAAGCTGGCTGGCGGACAGTCATTCAGGTCTCCTTGGTATAAGAAGTGTGTCTATAAAGGGACCAAGTTTTGGTTCACCTGCCTACTCGGCAGGTCTGCTTCACCTGGTGCCTGGGAAGAGGCTGTAAGGGGCAGCAGTCATGTTGGAATCTGGGTAATGACAGCCTTTCTGCTAGAGGCCCAATCCAAGAAGACAGGGGAAGAGGGCCACAGGATGGATGGAGGTTGTGGGGAACCCTGCCGTTCTCTGACATTTCCTTCTTTCCTCAACTTCTGGATCTCTTAAAGCAGAAGCAGGCAGACTGGAGTTCTCAATCCCTGGTGCCTGCACATTGTTGGGACAGTAAGAGCTGGTGTTATGGACGGATCAGTAGATCACTGGATGGAGAATGATAGATGAATGGCAAGGAAAAGAGGCAGAGAAGGCGAGATTTATGGCCTTGTTGGAACCTCCCAGGTTGGGAGCAGGAACTGGGTCTTCTGACTCAGTGTGCTCCCATCCCCTCCACAGGACCACACCACAGCTCTGCTGGGCGAGGATGGTGTAACAGTGAGAGAGGGCCTGCAGGCTCCAGGCGTGTATACTGAGACCTGCTTGGGTGTCCACTTTCTTGAGTGATTTGGAGAAACACAGTCTTTCTGGAGAAGGATCCCAAGGCTCCCAGGTTCAGGGTGCCTGAGCTCCAGTGAAGATGGAGAAGCAAAGCGATCTACACTCGGTCAGGGGAATGCCTATCCAGACATAACATCTGAGCCACGTGATGTCACATCCCAGCGGTGCAGGCTCTCCAGTTATTCAGCCTCTCACAGATACACAATGGGAGCAATGATTCCGTTTTTGCCTCAGTTGACTTTGTGTGTTGGTGTCATGGAGACACACAGAAAATGGTCTCCAGTCAGGGGCTTACACACAAGAATTTCCAAGAAAGGCTCCATTATTCTCCTCTCTGGAGACTCCATGGAGGATATTTGGTCAGCTTTGGGCAGTCAAATTTGTGGCTGGAAAAAGAAGTCGGAAGACGTCCTGAGGGCCTGAAAGCTGGGTGGTTTTGGCACCAGATGTCACATAAAGAAACAGGACAATGCTTTTATTTATACACATAAAATTACCTCCAGAATAGTGGGAAGCTGCAAAACAGGACGAAGAGGTTGCCATCCTTATGAAGCTAAGCCAATGAACACCCGACACTAATCTTTGTGTGTTTTAACAAACTCCTCAGGTTGAAGAATCCTTTGTTTTCAGTTTCCAAAGGCAGCCAAGGGAGGCATGGTTGTCAATCAAGAAGCTCTGAGCTGAAGTTTACTAGAAAGTTCTAAAAGCAGAGGAGTTGAGTGCTTTGAAAAAGTAGCAACAGTTAAACAAAAGTTTAAACAGCAGCTTGCTAAATGTTGGTCCCAGGGTGGACTTCTAGAAGAAACAAGCCCTTCTTATTTTAGAAAATTAGAGCCATGGATACTTCATGAGGCATGGTGTCTACGGATGACAATGTTTCATTGTCCAGAGGGAAAATGACATTGAACAAGGCCCACACACCCTCATTCCACAATCTTTCGCAATCCCTTCCCTTGAGACAGTCACCAGGCATTTGCCGGCTCCAAATCAGAGTTGGAAGTGTGGTTGTTTTTTCTGCTTTGATGAAGAAGTGCTGTTTTTTTCAGGACTTTGAAGTTTATTTATTGTCACTAAATTGCATTAATTATTTTTGAAGTTTATACTTTTGTTCACAACTTAAGGGTTTCTGAAGGGCATACCATCAGCATAAATTCAAATAATTTGAAGAAATGGATCCAACAGTTACTTTTAATTGGCAGCAGAACATGGCCCCCGATTTATTACAAACTTACACACTATGGCTTAGAACTAATTTTAGGTTCTCCTTGAAGCTGGAATTCAAAACCTCACCGTGGCTCCACATGGTATTATCTGAGGAGAATGTTTGTTTCATAATTTGAAATAAGAACCTGGGTCTTTTATAAGGCCAATATCATTTCCATATGAGGGCACAGAAACAAAGGAGCCGCTGGGGTAGAGTTGACATGCTGGGAGCCAATTCAGCTCCAGTCTCCAGGCTGTGGGCCCTTCTGTGGGACCCTAGGTACCAAAGTTTCCATAACCCCGTGTCCTTGGTCAGCTAAAAGCCAGCCAGGGGCCTGGGGTTTCTGGAACATTAGGGCCAGAACGCTAACTGAAAACCCTCTCTCCAAGCATGTCCAATAGCCGCAGCAAGAGCGGCCCCAGCCGCCCCAGCAGCAGCAGACCCGGGCTCCACCATGGCCTGCTTTCTCCCTGGCCCTTCACCAAATCAGAGAAATCATGGCCCATCCCTGAACCCTCCTCCTTCACTTCTCTCTCCTTGCTTCCTTTCCTTTTTATTGCCCTCCAGAGTGCCTCTTATGCAGGCAGAGTCTTTCTCAGATCCTCCAGCCTCTAGAAATGGGTGAGATAAGGTGCCAGCCTCAAAAAGTTCTGTTCCTATGGGAGAAAAGAAAAGGGATTGCTGACCTGTGGATGCAGGTCAGAGAGACAGGGACTATCCCTAACTGACCTCAGGATAAGGACTTAGGTACAGAATCGATCTGGGAAGGTGGTCCCGGGAATAGAAAGGAAGGCAAAGGGAACGTAAAATGGGGAGGAACCTCCAAATTGTCTCACAATGTGCAGAAGCTGGAGAATTTTCTGCTTACTTCAACTTGGCACCTTGCTGGGCACGGAGCACACTTCCATGGCACCAGATACTGCTGCGTAGTGAGATGTAGGAACTGTGACTAGTTCTATGACGGCTGATGGCTCCAGGAGCCTGGTGATGAAAAGTCCGCTGAGAAGGAGCCCGAGGTCTAAGTCTAAATCTCAGGAAAAGTACTCTGAAGGGAGAAACACATAGAGAGGGCCAGAGGCAGGACCCAACACACAGTATGCACTGAGTGGTTTTATGATGACCTGGGTCTGAAGGGCTGAAGTCAGGGTCAAAAAAGAACTCAGTGAGGCTGAGAAAATCTGGAGGGCTCCAGCTCTTACTGGGATAGACAGGAGGCACTAAGAACTTGGGCAAGGAATGGCATAGTTTGGCCTTCTGTTTAAGATCTGATACTTGTTCAGGAGTCTCTGCTCTGCCAAGCCATACTCCCGGGCTCGGAGGTGAAGGATGTGTTCAGTGTGCACTGTACTGACTCCAAGGGTGCTGGCGGGTTCAGTGGATTCGGAGACAGAGCTGATGGCTCACAGTGTAGAGCATAGAACAAGGCAGGGGTGAAAGACTGGATCCCCTCCTGGAGACAGCTAGTTGCTGGTTCCTGAGAAGGGCAGAGCCCTGGAGGAGGAGCAGGAGATGTTTTCTGTGACAGTGTAAGCATATCACAGGAAACTTGAGCATTTAAGTCTGAGGTCCCACGGAGACAGCCAGGGCTACAGAAGACAGTATGTCAGTATAGGGACAAAGGGCCCTCAGCTAGCTGGACAGCGCCTACCCTCGAAGCCACAACCACTCGCAGGGCAGTATCTATGACTTGAGAGCACAAGTTGGGGAGATAGGAGACAGAATCAAGGGTGTCTTGTAAGCCTCACAAGGCCCTGTCCTATGCCCTTCCTTCTAAAGTGGTTCCTATGGGGCCTCCAGGGCCTTGTTATATCCAGAGGCAGTTAAACTGAATGCTTCTGGACTTGCTCTGCACCTTGTTAATTCTGGTTTGCTCTGCCTTTCCCACTTCCCTGTTCTTGTGTTCCTTCTTTGGCCGACATAATTGTGAGGCACCCCTGTCCAGACCTGCTTTTGGCCATTCTCCTATCCACTCCCTACCACCCGCCTGCTAGTCTGGCTGGGACCCTTGTTTGTGTGTGTGTGGTTTTGGCCTTTTCAAAGTCAACAACAAACTTCATATTGTTTTAATCTTTCCTCCTCTCTTCTCATGTCTTACAGCTTTTCCTGAATTCATTTTTCTTTTCATTTGGAGGCTTCATTGTGGGTTCTGTTGGCAGATCTTCTGAAGCCTTGTGGGAATATTTTTATTGTGTCCTAAGATAGTTCTTTCTTTTCAACTCTTAGACTTCTACGCCCTCTGTTTCCATGTTGTTCTCTTTTCAGAATATTTTCCTTTTCATTTTGTTAATTCTTTCCCTTGGCTTTGAGGAAGTGCTGTACTTCATCTGGACCCTGTGTCCCTCTGTCTGAATAGCCACGTCACCTGCCGCTAGCGTCCAGTTTGTGCCTATCTCTTGTATGATGTTTGAATTTCTTGATGCAGTCTCCTTTAAGAGTTTGCCTTGCCATATAAGTGGATTTGATCACCGTTGGAGGGAGATACATCACGTAAAACTGCTGTTTTTGTGTAGAGTATCCAAAATACAGACTTTCCAGTGAGGCCACAGCCCAAATGGCCAAACGCTAAGAGGAAATGAGCTTCCAGATGTAAAACCGAATAAAGACAGAATTTGGATGCTCCAAACATGATTTAAAATTGTTGTGGTTCATGTATACATGATATAATAAAGCAACATTTTCACAGAAGCATTGAAATAATTTCTTAGTCAAATAAAAATTTTAAAGCTAAAACCATCAGCTGAACTTAACTACCAGAAAGCCAGATCCGGTCACATAGATCTGTAATCCAAGCACTGGGGAAGCAGAGACAGAGGGTCCCTTAGCCTCCACTACCCAATCAGTCTGGCCAGTCAGCCTAGCCAACACACACACACACACACACACACACACACACACACACACACACACAACACATATTCACACTCACACACACACGAGGAGGGCTCAGGACTAGCTTAGCATGGGATCCCAAATGAGCAACAAATGGTTGCCATTTGTCTGAGTGCATAGATGAGAGGGGATTTCCTTTTTGGTGGCATCTGGTGTGGTGGCTTGAAAGAAAACGCCCCTATTGGTTCATGAGGAGTGGCTCTATTAAGAGGTGTAGCCTTGTCGGAGGAGGTGTGGCCTTGTTGGAAGGAGTGTGTCACTGGTGGAAGACTTCGAGGTTTCAGAAGCTCAAGCTAGACCCAGTGGCTCAGACTCTGGCTGCTGCCTGCTGATCCAGATGTAGAACTCTTGGCTCCTTCTCCAGCACCGAGTCTGCCTGCGTGCTGCCGTGCATCCTGCCATGACCATAACAGACGGAACTGTAAGCCAGTCCCAATGAAATGCTTTCTTTTCTAAGAGTTGCCATAGTCATGGTGTCTCTTCACAGCAATAAAACCCTAACCAAGACATTTTTTTTCCACAATGAACATACAGTATTCTGATTTTGTAAGAGTCTACCAAAGACACACCTTGATGTAATAGAGTAAAAGTGTAAGTTGCTGAGCTGCCCAGGCCCAGGACTCACTGACACCGCTGTGATTCAAGACATTTCCTTTAGGACTTTTTCCTATACAACTTTAGTTTTTCCGATTGACTCGGGCATATTAGAGAGCTGACTGCTTGCTGTGGAATGATGTCGCTTAAGTTACAGGGTTTTTTCCCAAGATATATATATTTGTGTGTGTGTGTGTATAAAATGTGGATTGGCATGTATGTCTGTGTGAGGGTGTCAGATCCTCTGAAACAAACAGGAATTACAGACAGTTGTGAGCTGCCATGTGGGTGCTGGGAATTGAACTCAGGTCCTCTGGATGAGCAGCCAGTGCTTTTAACCACTGAGCCATCCCTCCAACCCCTTAAGTTATTTGTTAAAGGTTCAATTCCTAGCACCTACAAATGGGGCATAATAATGCATGCCTATAATTCCAGTACTTTGGGAAGCAGATGCAGGAGAATCAGAAATTCAAGGTCATTCTGAGTTACATACCAAGTTTGAGTCGAAGAACAGCCTGGGCTATATAAGGCCATGTTAAAACCAGAAAAGGGGGGCACTGATTCTCTTCCTTCTTAGAGGGGAGCATTACCATATGTGCTGGGCTTCCTTTGTTGGCCCGTAGCTGACACTCGGCCACTCAGAACCCCAGCTCAGACCCAAGACTCCAGCTCTCCCCTGACCCAAGCACAGCTTCACCCAGCTACTCGCAGTGACAGGCTGCAGTCTTGCCATTGCCTGTTTCCACACTCCTTGGTGAGGCCCAGGCCACCTCTCAGGGTGTCTTTTGAGTATTGAAATCATCAAAGTTCAATGAGACAGTGACAGAAACTCACTCCAGGACCCTATCTCAGGGCAAGACTGGGTCAGCGGCCAGGCATTCCCTCCTCAATCCACCCATCTGCTTGGCACAGGATTACATCTTTCATCAGGTCTGATCTACTGAAATAACCTTGGCAGCTAGTAGGAAATAGCAGGGATCCTGGGCACAGAGAAACCCTACCTTTGTTGGACACTTTCCAGAAACGCTGTGTTGGGTGGCTGGAACCTTCCAGAAATTGGTGCTATGCTCAGGCCTCAGATCCTAAAACCTGTTTTGAAAGTGTAGGTGTGGCTGGGTTGGGACTGTGCTTTCTGTGGAGATGATGCCTAGTCTGTCATCGAGGAACCTGGATGGTCAGGGACCACACCATATCCAGCTGGCTTAGGATGATGCTCCTGCCATAGGCTGATGCACCCTAAAACAAAACAGGCCAGCCCTGAGCCAACACTGCCTTGCCAAAGGCTGCTATGAAGATCGTCTCCTTCAGGGACTTCAAACCCATCAGGGACTCTGTAAGTATGCAGGTGTCCAAGTGGTCTCAGGTGCCTATAGGACAGGCCCATGTTTGTTTCTTGGAAGGGATGCTACATGGACTAGTCTGTTTTGGCTGGACTTCTGGGCACCTGTCTGTGTTCAGTGCTCTCTCCAGAAGCAACAGGGCTGTATAGTTTGTTACTGATGCTTCTGCCTGGGCTGTGGGACAGGGTCTTACTTCTCAGTTACCAGGAGCAGCTGTTGCTTTTGAGTTTGGGGAGTGAGGAGGGTTAGAGCTGTGTGATATCTGTACATGTGGTGTCTAAGAAGGAGTGTGTAGGGTCCTCATTTTTAGGCTTGAAGATGTTCTCTGCTTCCTGGTTGACAAAAGAACCACAAAAGCTCACCGTGCGTAGTGTATAAGTATGGGCTTGGAGTGCATGTGTGTGGACATTTGTGGGTATTCATGTATATGTGTGTGCACCTGTGTGTACACATATGCATCTGTGCACATGCATGTGGAGCTGTGGAATTGCTGTGACAGTCCCACAGAACCATGCTGCTTCTTGAATTCCCACTACCATTCACCTCTCCTCATTTTCTGAGCTTTGAGTCAGACAGACAATGAGTAGGTGGAAGGAAGGGCCAGGTAGGCACAGGGATGATCGCAGATGGGAAGCTGTGAGTGGGAAAGGCTTTGGCGAAAGGCCTGATCAGAGGATGAGGGAGAAACAATGGTGAGGCCTCATGTGTGATTGTACCCGAGAAAAGGAGTAAGGGTCAGGTGGGCAGGAAGAGGGTTGGGGTCCTGAGTGGTGTCTAAATGCGATTGAGACAGGATAGAAAGACCAGTAAAGTAGGAAGACATAGGAAGGAAGAGGAGCCCCTCCTTCCAATGTCCATTTGAACCTTCTTGCCAGCTGAACAATCAAAGAATCAGGCTCAGTTAACATTTGCTATCAAAGTTTCTGTAAAAGGCACGACTCCTTTTATATGCAGATATTGCATGTTAAAAAGCAGTGGCTCAGATTTAAGGTCTGAATGTACATGGCCTTAGGTAAGATATCATTGTTTATTAACTTGGATTAATGTGGAGACATTCTATCTTTCTGCATTCCTGTGAGATAGAGTTTTTACCATATCAAGGTAACCCTGCCAGTACCCATCAGGAATCACCCTGTGATCTCATTTAGGTTCCTTAGGCACCCTTTAAAGATGATGGCTTCAGAGTTCACCGACATCCTATGCACAACTCTTGTGGAGACCGTCGAGTCTTACTGGAGAAGCCCACACCCGTGCTCTTTCTCTGAGTGCCTTCCTTTCTGTTTTCAATAAACTTCGACTTTGATTCATACTAGCTTGTTCTGAAATTCTGGTTTTACCTAAGTCAGGGTCCCCTAAAAATTAAGAAAGGAAACTCCTTACACTGCTGTTGACAACAAGATAGAACCATGCCTCTATCCCCCCACCACTGATATGATTAAAGCATTGAAGTGGCTGCAAAACCTTGCAAAACCCTACTCTGGTAAGGTTCCCATGGATAGTCGGAGCCCAGATCCTCTCTTAGGTGCTGTGGAGATTTTTTGTGGCATCTTCAGAATGGTGGGCGCATGCAGGAGTTCTGAATATAAACTATAGTTCAACTTGACTATCTTATTTAGAGATGCCTGAGGGATGAGTAAAATACATCTCTAGGTGTCTGTGAGGCTGTTTTCCATACTGGATTAACCAAGATGGTGAAAAACCTGCCTGGTTATCAGTGGAACTGGTCCATAGACCAGAGTCCAGATGGAATAAGAGGAGAAAGAAGAAAGCCAGGGAGCAAAGGCACTCTGCTCTCCCACTCTCTCACCACAACGATGGGCTAAAACCTCTGAACTTAGCTGATATAAACTCTTCCTCCCTTCAGCGGTCCCTCTCAGAAATCTTGTTACAATGAAGAAGAAAACTTCCTAATAAAATGACTGTCTTAGTCAGTATCCTCTTCATGCTGTGAAGAGACACCATGACCACAGCAACTCTTATAAAAGAAAACATTTAAGTGAGGCTGGTGTAACATTTCAGAGGTCCGTTATCATCATGTCAGGGAGCATGGGAGCACACAGGCAGACATGGTGCTGGAGAAGTAGCTAAGAGTACTACATCTGGATCCACAAGCACCAGGAAGAATGAATAACACTGGGCCTGGCTTGGGCTTTTGAAACCTCAAAGCCCACCCCTAGTGACACACTTCCTCCAGCAAGGCCACACCTCCTATCCTTCTCAAGTAGTGCCACGCCCTGATGACTAAGCATTCAGACATACGAGCCTATGTGGGCCGTTCTCATTCAAGCCACCACACTGACCAACTGAAAAGGAGAACAGGAATCTAGACCTGAGCTTTGCCCTTTCTTCTTCTCCCTCCCCAGAGGCCGTGAGGGAAGAGGTACTGCTCCAAGAATGCATGGGTACAACTGAGAAGCATGCCCACAGGAGGCCTGGCTTGGGTCTAATCTACTCCCTGGGGCTCACTAGAGTAGTGACCCAGAGACCCAGCCAGGGTGCTGAGGGAGGGAGGCTGTGTCACAAGCTGGTTTTTTTTTCTTTAGCTGTTTAGGTAAGTTTAAGATGTATGAAATGACGGAACAGAACATGTTCCTAGAGATGCCCTTTGCTTCCTGCCGACACATGGCTGCCTCTCGGCAGAGATGAAGTGATTGGCTGCAAATCTGAGTACAGGATGAAAACCTGACAGATTGATGCCGGCACCAAACATGCCCATCCTACCCTTCAGGGAGCTTGGTCTCCTAGCTAGTGAAGATGCCTGGGAAAGCATCTGTATCCCTGCAGCTCTCCTCCACCCGCCTGTCCTCATCCAGAAGAGTCTCCTCCCTGTCTTATCTCCAAGGCCATCTTTTTTTTTTTTAAGTTATATTTGTTTTTGTGTACCTGTTGTGTCTGCGTGTCTGTCGTGTGTGCAGGTAGGTGTGGAGGCCAGAAGAGGCCACTGGGTCCCCTGGATCTGGCACGACAAGCAGTTGTGAACCACCGTGTAGGCACTGGGAAATGAACCCTTGCTCTGCAAGAGCAGCAAGCACTTTTAACTGCTGAACAATTTGTCCAGGACTGCCCCCTCAACCCTGGGGCGTCTCTTTCCACATCTCAGGACGGGGTACCATCTCCCTCCTCCTGCCTGCAGGATTTTCAGATTTTCATCTAAAGCGTGATGCCAGTTTCCACAGTGCTGCCCGCCAGCCTTTCTCCATCACCAACCAAGCCGAGGAAAACACCAGGAGAAAGGAGGCCCTTTAGATGGTTGCCAGCCAGTCCCCTTCATTCTTTCTTTCTTCTGGCCTGCCTCTTTCATCAAGATGCAGGCGGACAGTGTAGACAGCCAATATGCTGTGCTCCATCTCGACCTCCCAGGGATGAATAACAACTGTGTCCTGTGGCAGCGTGAAGGCTCAGACTCTGCTACAATCGAGCATAGACTGTGATCCTCCCTGGACATCTGTTAAAGGTATCTTGAGGGGTGGGTAGATACCTATCTCACGCATCTGAGAAAGAAGTTCCCTCGATGATGGCAGGATCATTCCTAGTCTTTCCTAGGCTGTTTTGGCTGCTGGGTAGGAGGTGCTAGAAATGACAGAGGCCTTTCCAGGAGCCTAAGAAGACCGTCAGCCAAGCGTTTTGTCTCTGCCCTTTGAGGGCTCATTTCCTTCTTTTATTCTGAGAAGAAAAAAAAGTGCCTTTTTTTTCTGGAGGCTGGTGGAGTCTGAGAGACTAGACGTAGCCTCTTACTTCTGTCTCTAATTAACTTCCTTTGGAAGCTGAGCAGGGAAGAGAGCCTCTCTGTTTGGGGGTACTTGTCCTTGTGTCAGCTTCCTGAAAAGAAGCCCTGTGCTCTGAGAGCAGAGCTCTAGCAAACAAGAAAATCCTATGGAGGAGGGAACAAAGGAAAAACTCTCTCCCTCTTCATCCACTCTCCTTCTCCGTGTCATGTGCATCTTCAAAGTCAAAGTGCAACTATTTTCCTTTTTGTTATTAACAAGAAGAAAGACCACTTTCCCACTATATTTTGTCTATAAAGGGAGATGTTTTGTGGCTGGTGGTTTATGAAGCCACCTGGAGAGGGGTGACCAGACCAGAACCTGCCCTGGGACTTCTCTTCCTTCCCACTCCATGTCCAGGAACAACCCCAGTGGCTGTGCCCTGGGGATCCAGCCCCCCCATGCCCTCCTCCTGTGCCTCCAATAAGAACAGGTAGCCTTTGGGGTCCAGGGGTGGGGCAGAGAGGAAAAACGGAAGCTTCAGATCCAGCTAATTAAGACCTGACATGCCCTTTATTTTCTGTGCTGCAAATAATGGTTTCATACCTATCTTCTCTATGTGTCTTTTTTTTTTTTTTAAGGAAATCTGGGTGCTTATTTATTTTATTCACTTAAAGCAAAATGAATGATAAAGGACCATTATCTCAGTCATCAAAACTCAGATTCCATAAACTTGTCATCAAAGCATCTCTTTGCCTTCCAGGTTGTAGTGGTTTGAATGAGAATGGCTTCTATAAGCTCATAATTTTGAATACTTGATATCCAGCTTGTGGACCCATTTGGGAAGGATTAGGAAGTTTTGCCTTGTTGGAGAAAGTGTGTCACTAGGGGTAGTCTTTGAGTTTTCAAAAGCCCATGCCATTCCCCTCTCCCTCTCCCTCTCCCTCTCCCTCTCCCTTTCGCTCTCCCTCTCCCCCCCCTCTGCCTTGTGCTTGTGGATCAAATGTGAGCTCTCAGCTACTGCTCCAGGGCCATGTCTGCCTGCCAGGATGGTCAGGGACTCTAGTCCATGACTGGAGCCATGAGTACCAAGTTAAATACATTCTTTTAAAAGATTCCTTGGTCATGGTGCTTTGTCACAAGAGTAGAAAAGTAATTAAAACACAGATCTCTGTCCTTTTCCCACCATCCTTCGTGAGATGGGGTACAAAGAGCCATCTTTCTTTTGGATGTCCCCTAAATCCTGAGCATTGTTTAGGCCCTAGCCCTGGGCTTTGTCTCTCGGTGAATAGAATACATCCCTATGAAAGAGGCCCCGTGTGCTTTGCATCCTCCACAAACAGAATCTGTCTTTATTCTTATCACAGATCCTCCTCTAGACCCAGCCCCGAGCTCTGTTTATCAGCAATAGAACTCATTCTTATTACACGGGTCACAGGTGCTTTGCTACTTTGCTAGGGAGTTTCTATGTAGCTATGCCTAAAGCTTTGTTGTGATAACTGTCATGTGAAAATATTTTCCCCAAAGTTTTACTGTGTTTAAATGTGTAAGCAGAATAAACCACAGCATTGGACGCTAGAACAGTGGTTCTCAACCTATGGGTCACACTCCCTTTGGGGGTTGAATGACCCTTTCAAAAATCACCTAAGACTACCTGCATATCAGATATTTACATTACAACTCATAATGGTGCAAAATTCCAGTTATGAATAGCAACAAAAATCATTTTGTGGTTGGGAGGTCATCACAACACGAGGACTATTAAAGGGTCACAGCCTTCGGAAAGCCAAGAACCACTGCTCTAGAAGTCCATTCGGACTAACCAACGCTCACCTCTTCATGGTTCCCTTCCCTGCCAGCAATGACAGCCACAGGGACTCTGAAACACAGGCCCATTCTCTTTCTCTCTGTCTCTGTCTCTCTGTCTTTGTCTCTCTCTGTCCTCCCCCCTCCCCGCTGCCTGCAGATCAGGATGTAGCTCTCAACTACTTCTCCAGCGCCACCTGCCTGCCCTGCCTGCTGCCCTGCCTGCTGCTGATGATAATGGCCCACATCTCTGGGAGTGTGAGCAAGCCCCTAACTAAATGCTTCCTTTTATAAGAGTCGCCTTGGTTATGGTGGCTCTTCACAGCAGCAGAGCAGTGACTAAGACACCAAGTCTTAGATCTGACCATTTTTTAAAGGCTGAGTAGTATTCCATGCCAAAGACATGATCAGTGCGTGCATAAATCCCCATGAGTGGACATCTAGTGTTTCTAGTGTTTAGATCTGCTTGTAAACCAGGCTACAGTGAACACATATACCCATGACACTTCAGCTTGAGAGTCATCTGTTCCAACGCAAATATTCCCCACAAGCACTTCCAGGAGAGGAAAGCAGCCACTCTATCCATCGCACAGCTCCGTCTGGTACTAACCAGAGAGCTGGAGGGACAGGCAGTACGCAGACAGTAGCAAAGAGACATGGCGCTTGCAGCAGTCAGTTGTTTGTTGGTCTGCCTGCATCTTGAGCTTAGCTCATCATTCCCAGTCCACAGACGAGGGGCGAGGGGACTGACCGTGAAGAAGGCAGCATCCAACTCACAGCAGGTGCTGCTGACTCTGCCTTGTTATTTTGGTCAGATAGTGACAAATGAAACCACCTGCCTAATGAATACAAAGATATTTGATCTAGTCTCCATTCCTGGGATGAAAGGCTCTCCTTGGAGGGTGGCTTGGAATGGGAGCAAGTTGCTGTGGCCCCAGGAGGCCTCAGTTGCCTATCCAGGTATTCATGCTCAGTTCTGCTGCACATGAAGATGTAAGGTGACATCTGCAGGTAGGCATGACTGGGCTCTTAGATGGGGCCTCACTCAGCAGGAGCCTGGACATATGAGAAGACTTGGGTCCCCAGCTGGGCCTGGCCGATCTCGTGACCAATGGGATCTTGAGGATCCTACGGGTCTCGGTAGCTCTGTGTCCCCTGTAAGCAACCATGACCCTTCCTAAGAGGACAGAGTGCTCACGGGCCCAGAATGACTGCCAGTGTTGCCCCCCTGATACTTGTATAAGGTACCTGAGTCCATTCAATCAAGTGCTTCGTATTCCAGGGTCAGTCTCCGCGCCTGCCTCATGCTGCAGCCTTGGCTAGCTGTTGCTGTCTTTTCATCTTTTTGCCTTTATTTGATACTTCTGAAGCCATTTGTTCTCCAGTCCGCAAAAACTCCCAGTCCTCAGGCCAGGGAGAGCTCATGTGAAGCTGTCTCAGTCAATAGGATGATGAATGCCAGTAGTATTCTCTTGCCATGAGGCCAAGTGCCTACTGCAGGGGTGGGGGGTCCTGGGCTTCAGAGCACTTAGAGAACTCACGCCCCTCTGCAGGGGAGGTCAGCAGAACTGGTCACTTGTGCTGCTTGGAAGGCTTCCTTAAGAATCAATAAATGCTGAAACAGGAATTCGTGGATACGCTACATACAAAGGGATGTTTCTGATCCTCTCCCCTGAACTTGGGGAGGAATCAGAACAGAGTGACTTCATTCACTTCAGGCTGGTTAAAGAAAGCCTGAACCTGTTTTCTTGGGCAATGTGAGGGCCTCCAAGGAGCAAAATTTCAGGTAGGGAGGGGGAAAGGCAGAAAGATGTAAAGTCACAGATGGGGAGATGTAGAGAGAGAGAGACAGAGACACAGATATATAAGACAAGATAGAGTAAGAGTCAAATTCAGACACAGACACAGGGAAGGAAGATAAGACAGAGGGAGAGGAAGCCATCTTATAGAACAAGAGTGGCAAAGGGTTATGGGCTGATTTGCACCCTCGGAATCTCAGAATTCGAGCTCATTCAATGTGAACTAGTTTAGAATGGCCCCTGTCTAGTATACCAAGTATCTTTTTATAAAAAGTGAAACTTTAATGGACTGGCAGATGGGGAGTAGACATGACTTGAAAACTGACATGAACTAAAAGTCTACAAAGCCAAAGACCTCAGGGCTGTAATAGCCTGAGGCGCTGAGAAGGTGGAGCCAGACATTCCCTCAGCCTCCAGGGGACAGACCTGCACACATACGTGTTCTCTGACTTGCAGGTAGAGTCCTGAGACAACACATGCTTGTTGTTAGAGCCACCCACCTGTGGTTCTTTGTCTTCGTAGCCACAGGAATCCTGTTTGCAGAGATCTCCACCCCTGACCACAGGATCTCACAGGCAGAGCTTCCCACCCTTGGCCACAGGAATCTCAAGACAGCTCCACTTCCTTGTGCTCAGGGCTCTAGAGGGTAAGCTGAGGCTGAGCTCATTAACCTACAGTGTGTGTGACCAGGTAGGTGAGTCAGGAGCAGTGTTGGCTCAAGCTCACTTTCTTTTTACCTCACAGTGTCACTGTGTGTCAGGCTGTTAGCCTGTTCTTTTTTTTTTTTTTTTTGGAGTGGGGAGGAGTTAGGCAGGGGAATTGAGACAGGTCTCTCTATGTAACCCTGGTGCTGTGCCGGAGCTATGTAGACCAGGCTATCCTTGAACTCACAGAGATCCTACTGCTTCTACCAAGTTCTGGGACTAAAAGTATATGCCACCATGCTTGGCTAAATTAGCTTGTTCTTAGTTGGAACAAATCTAAAATGTAGCTGATTCCATCTGTGAGAAACTCCCCCAAACCAGCTCCCCCAAATGCCACAGAAGAGGAGGACAGATCTAGGAAAGAATTGGGCCAGGCCCATATGAACAAGAAACATGAGTCTGAAGATAGCACTTCCCTGAAAAACAAAAAAACAGTGGCAAAAAAAGTATCAAAACGTGTTACACGGAACAAGGTAAACACTAAACACTACATAGATGACTCAGACCAACACAAGAGAAGAATTAAACTGCAAACCACAAAACATACAAAATATCAACTAGAATTCATCAACAAATCCACAGCTAGATATGAATTTGCCTCTTCTATAAACTTATAGTCAGTGAATTAAAACATAGTGCTAGATTAATTAAATGCATAGTTATCATTTTTAAAGTATTATATACATAGAAAGCTGATTACCCAGAAAATCAAAAGTACATAGTTTTTTTTTAAGATTTATTTATGAGAGCTATATTTGCATGTACACCTGCATGCCGGTAGAGGCCATCTGATGCCATTATAGATGGCTGTGAGCTACCATGTAGTTGCTGGAATTAGAACTCATCACCTCTGGAAGAGCAGTCAGTGCTCTTAACCACAGAGCCATCTCTCCTTCTCTGCCTTCAGACATAGTATAGTAAGAAGCCTGGGTTCACCCTTCCACCGGAACACTAAAGTATCAGACAGAGTTGTTGGGTAAGTTATTTCTAGTTATGTTTATGTAACTTTAAAATAATTGTTTAGTGCTGGGCGGTGGTGGTACACACCTTTAATCCCAGGACTCAGGAGGCAGAGGTGGATCTCTGTGAGTTTGAAGGAGGCCAGCCTGGTCGATAAAGTGAGTTCCAGAACAGCCAGAGAAACTCTGTCTTGAAAAACAAAACAAAACGAAAAGGAAAAACAACAACAAGAAAAAAGATGTTTGCTTCCTCATGACCTGCATCTGCTCACTGTTCTCTGGCAGAGCCATTGGGTTCACTGAGATCTCAGTATGCAAAGCAAAGTTGCTATGGAGGAATTCTTGTAGTCCCTCTCCTACAGTCTCAGGCAACAAGGAGAGAACACTCCCCTTGGGCCTCGAGTTCCCCCACCATAAAGGTGACATAGCTTGGCTGCTAAATGATTGTGAGATGAGACTAAGCTACAAGTTTCTTCATTATGCAAATAGGTCTTCGTATGAGAGGGCAGAGTTTTTGTAACACCTGAGGAGCTTCTGTATCAATAAAAACACCTGAGATCAGACCATCAGGTTTCTACTGTCCAGAGTGGCACTTGCCATGATACGTGGTTCCCTCTGCTAAGGTCTGGTAGGTATGTATCTATGAAAGTGTCTCCTTGGCTTTCTTGCTGAGCTCACATAGTTGCTATCGGTTACACAAAGTACACAAGACACAGAGCGAGAAAGGACAATGACACTGGAGAGAAAAAAAGGAGAGCCCTATGGTCCTCAGTGTACTTGATGCCACAGTTTCTAAGCTTCGGGGAGAAAGGTTCATCAAGCCAGGGAGGCAGCCTCACTTAGCCAGGGAGGTGCTAGTCCAGGCAAGCTGAGAACACAGAAAGAACAGGAGGCAAAACTATCTGAAAAAAGACAGGAGACTTGGGTCCCTCGGCATGAAGCTGCCTTCTAGGACAGGCAGTGGGCCCAACCCTTAAGACCGTCACAGGTAAAGCTCAGCACCCATCTCCCCAATCAGAGAGGCTTTGCCCTACAGGTGAATAGGTTTGCTAGGGCTGTCAGTAAAAAGCACTATGGAGCAAATGATTTAAATAAAATAAATGATTCAGCCCAGAGTTCTGGTGTCTAGAGACTGAGAAGAAACATGGGCAATGGTGGCTACCCTGGAAATAAGGAGACCTCAGCTCCTAGGCCTCCCCTTTTCCCTGATTGGCTTTGACCCTTGGCCAACAGGAGCATCAGCTGATGACCCTTTGTGTTTTCCCATGTGCACCTGTATCCTAGCTCACATTGTATAAGACCCAACTTGATGACCTCATTCAAACTCAGTTGTTACAAAGACCCTAGTTTCAAATACAATCTGACTCTCAGGTACTGTACATCATGATTTCAGCAAGAGAATGAGTGGAGATCAAATTCAGCCCCTCAAAAGCAGAGGCACAGAATTGCCACTTAGCCAAATGTTGTCTGATCCTGTTTTGGAAGCTTCAGAGCAAAAGTGGAAAGAGCCAAACTAGTTCTGCATAACTTAAGCCCGGAGCAAAGCTCAGGATGTTTATAGAAAGATGCCCAGTGCCTTACCCAGTGTAGTGTACAATGCCTAAGTCAACCAGAAGCTGGCAAGCTGCAAAGAAGCAGGAAAATGTGACTCATATTTCCTAATGACACAGATTCCACAGACAATGACATCAAAACAGTGTGACCACATTTCAAAACAGCCGAGGAGAAATGACTTACACGGGCATGTGGGAACATGGGAGATTTTAGAGACTAAGACTAAACTTGGAGTGGATGTGACTGACACAAGACAGATGTTTCAGAGAGCAACGCTGCTGACCTGGAAGTTGCAATGAAGGAATCTGTCCAAAATGACACAGATAAAGGAAAAGAAGTAGGGGGAAATGAATTCAGTATGAAAAGTGTGGAAAATCTGGGATGTCCTAAGTGTGCTGTGTTTCCTCTAAATTGAAACATTCTCCCCAAAGCTAAGGAAACTTAAAAGGCGGAGGGACACCGGCAAGCTGCCAGACTCACAAGGCCCCTCCTTAAATAATAACAGCAGCCAATAATTGCTGAGGAGAGAAAATTCTACGTTAAGATTTCCAAAGGATGGAAATATATAAAAATTCAAAGAAATCATAGCCCTTCTTCAAATTTGATGAAAACTATACACCCAAAGATTTGTGATCTTCAACAAACTCCATCCATGAGGAACAAGGACAGACTGGTGCATCGGGGTACCTGTATGCATGAATGCATGCATGTATGTACTTACGTATTTTGAGACAAGTTCTCTCTAGGTAGCCCTGATTGTCCTAGAACTCTCTATGTAGACCAAGCTACATAAATCAAACTCACGGAGTCCCATCTGCCTCTGCCTGCTGAGTGCTGGGATTAAAGATATGTCACTAAGCCTGGAATAGGCACCTGTTTCGTTTGTTTGTTTTTCGAGACAGGGTTTTTCCATAAAGTCCTGGAGCTTGCTGTGTAGACCAGGCTGGCTTCAAACTCAAAGAGATCCTCCTGCCTTTGTCTCCTGAGTGCTGGGATCAGATATCTTTAAAGCAAAGGAGAAAGAGAAAAATTGTAGTAGGAACCATTATGTCCTACAAGTCCTGTACGTGCAAGAATTCATACAAAATGACAGCAGGCTTCATGCCCAGAGCGAGGAGACAGAAATGCAAAGTCTTCAAAGTGCCAGCATTAAAAATCAGTGCCAGGTGTGGTGGCACACACTTTAATCCCAGCACCTGGGAAGCAGAGATAAGCAGATCTCTGAGTGTGATGCCAGGCTAGTCCACAGAACTAGTTCCAGGACAGCCAGGCCTGCACAGAAAAATGATATAATTAGTAAGTAAGTAAGAAAGTAAATAAAGAAAGGAAGGAAGGAAGGAAGGAAGGAAGGAAGGAAGGAAGGAAGGAAGGAAGACAGAGAAAAGCCACTAACTAAACTGAGTGTGGTAGTGCATGCCTTTAATCCCAGAACTTAGGAGACTGAGGCAGGGAGTTCTTTATGAGTTCAAGGCCAGCCTGGTCTCCATAGAGAGCTTCAGGCTAGCAAGGCCACATACTGAGACCATGTCTCAAAATATGCATCAGCTAAAACATTTTACCTAATAAAAATAACTTGCAAACACAAGAGCAGGAGCTTGGGAGGTGGCTCAGTCAGTAAAGTCCTTGCTCTGCAAGCATGGGGATATGAGTTCAGATCTCAGCACCCACATAAAAAGCAGAGGTGGCAGCACCAGCTTTTAGTCCCAGCACTGAGGAGGTAGAGACAGACAGATGGATCCCTGGAGTTTGCATATCAGCCAATCTATCCATGGTAGGCTTCAGATTCAGTAAGAGACTCTGAAGACACCAAATGTCAAGCTCTGGCCTTCACATGCATGTGTACAAGTGCACATGTGCATATATGAGAGCATGGTGTTCACACACACAGACACATACACACACACGTAGTGATTCCTTCAGACATTAACAGCTGTGGTCATTCTGGAAGCGCAAACATTATGAGGAAGGCTAAAAGATCTTCGAGAGGGAATGTGAACATGAGTAGGAAAGTTCTCACTGTAAAAGCCTTTAGAGAAAGGTGCCAACAGCTTCAAGCCAAAATGCAAACACTGTAGGTGAGGTTTAAAGCTGTGTAAGTAATACAGCAGCAATGTCAACAGGACAGGAGAGGGGACGCCAGGTAAAAGACCTGTCTTTATACTACTAGTTAGTGCTCTGGGCTGCCTAAAGGCAGTCCTGAGTTGGTGGAGTACATAACAGCCCCCAAAGCTAACACGAAACAGCACAGCAATTTGAGATCTATCTGCCGCACTGCTTTCAAGTGCCGTGGGATGGTGACTGCAGGCTGTGCAGCCAGGCCACTTCTGCCACATTCTTTACAGCCCCTTGTGCCGTCCACCACCTGCTATTCCTGACCTGCTGCCTCGTGCACCTCTCCTTCAGCTGGAGCAACTTGCTAACAATGGCCCTTCTCTATTCAAAGTCCCAAGAGACCTCCTAGTCTCATGGGGTCGAAGTCACTCCTGACACAGAGGATCCTTCGTTAGTTACTTCTTTTGTTTTAGAAAAATACCTGACTGAAACAAGGAAGGAGAAGTTTATTTTGGCTCATGGTTTCAGAGGGTGCAGTCCATCATGCATATATCATACAAGGAGAGAAAGGTGCAGTAGCTCTTTGATGGCAGGGGCATACAGTGAGCACCATCATGGTCATAGACAGGATGCAGAGTCCTTAGGATGAGAGACTGGAAGTGGGTATCATTTTCAAAGCCCACCTCCACTAGCCAGAGAGCAAGTGTACAAACATGAGCCTATGGGGGACTCTTTACATCCAATCCTCACAGGCATGGCATGATTTTCCCTGCCTACTTCCTGTCTGGGAATATTCTGGGAAGTGGCACAAGACCAGAGCTGGACTTACAGGTGCAAGCCTCTATCTGCTGCACTGCCTTGTAAGTTCTTTGGGATGGTGACAGCCAGGCAAGTGTCATTGCTAGAATCCCAACACTAGAAGTATCAGGAAGCTCCCAGAGCACCTTGGGAAGGGTATTCTATGTACCAGGAGGCAGGAAGCCAAATGTTCATAGTCTATATTCAGGGACCTGCTGAATGCTCTCTTCCTATACTCTCCACCCAGTGTTGCGCCCATGCACCTGAGAGAACCTGGGAGTACCTGGCCATCCGGATCTACCTTCACTTGAGACTCTATGGTCTCAGTTGATGTTTTCATTTGACTCAGATCTTCCAAGGCTAGCCGCAGGGAGTTCTGAGCCCCTCCATCCTCCAGTGAAGACCCTTCTTCCTCCAAGGTTTAGTTGGCCCAAATTACTCCAGTAGTAATTGAGAGAGAGGGTTCTTCTGTAAAGCTTCAGAGTCTACTGTGGTGTTCAGAGCAGAATCACATGTTCTTTCCCCAGTGTCCCCTCTGCCCTAAGGCTGGGTTTTACCTACACTGAAGTAGCACCAGCAACCTAACCTGAGGAATGGCACTAGATTGAGGCCTAAGGTCCCTAGAAAGGAAGGCACACATGTGCTTAGAAGGGCCTCCTTACATCAGGAGGCATCCAGTGATGGAGTCTGCCCAAGAGGGCCAGTGGCTGACTGGCAGACAGGCTACCGGATGCCCAAAACTTCTCCAAAAGGTTCCAGGTCCACTGTTCATCTGTGAGTCTTAACATGAGATAAATGCCATGTCTTAACATGACCTCTGTGACCCAGGCATAGCAAAAGGCCTCAGGAGGAAAGATCTAGTAAGGGAGGTCTGAGTTCCTGGCAGTCAGTATCCATCCAGAGGCCTTCCTCTGCACCAGTGTCCAGATGTGGCTGGGTTAGCACTGGGGCAAGGTGGGGGCAATGTCAGCTTTCTGCACGTCCTTGCTAATGGTTGCCTAGCTCTATCCTTACAATCAATCTGTTGGCTGGACAGGTCCATAATTATACCCATTAACAAACCACAAGGTGAGGAACCTGCCCAGTGTTTCACAACTAAACAGCCTTGAGCCAGACCCCACCCTGACAGTGCACAAGTGCTCACAGAAACAAGCTGTGTGGGACCTTCACAAGGACCCTAAGTCTGGTTTCATGGGCAGCCACGTCTGGGAGTCCCTAGATAAAAGGAGCCCTGGTATTTCACCCCCACATCCTCAACTCTAGGTACCTAAGAAGGAGATACAGACATACCCCACCATAATCTGTTGAGCCTCATATTCCAGGAAGGAAAGTTGGGGGGCAGTGCCTAGAACTTTACAAATCCCCTGGGCTGACTGGTTTTCTTATCTAGCATCTTGTGTATATGGAAGCCACTCGGAACCTTGGGAACACTGGGGGCCTTGCCCAAGGTCACCCACATGGAGTTCTAGTTCTACCAGGTCTATCAGGCCATAGTTGCACCAAGGTAAGAGACACTTGGCCCTCAGGTAACTGGAGGCTGAGGATGTTCTGGGGCAGGACTGACCATTCCTCCCTGGGCACTCCTGGGATATCATCCCAGTTACAGACATGACATGTCTGGGTTTCCATGGCTTAGAGTCACTGAACTGAACATGCCAGGGTCCTGCCTGGATGGCCACCTGAGACTGAGTCCAGACAGTCCCTCTATGGGGAAGACTTCCCCATCTCCCTCTGGCCACTGAGGAGGTCTGGGATCTCCCTGAGCATGTAATGCTGCATCCCATTGACACCTGCCACTCCGGTCCTGCAGAGACCTGACTATTTCAAGCTCAGAGACTTGTGGATGAATGGAGGCCACCTGTACAAGACCCACTTTGGGAGGTCTCTACTGCGCTCTCAAGTAGAGTGGGACTAAGGGCATGGGGTCTTTAAGTGCTGGAGCAGGTAAGTCTAATGAGGACAAGAACACACATGTGCCATGCCTCATATGACAAGCTGGAAGAAAGCCCCTGCTCAGGGACCTGCCAGGCTCCTCACTCGGTGCAGGGTCTGCCAGATGCCTCCATCCACAGAGGCCAGGCCAGGACAAGCCTTCTCCACCTTTTCCCCATCTTGTCTCTGCCTGACCCCAACCTCCCATCCCACAGAACTAAGCCATGCTACCTGCCCTTCTCTCGTGGCTCTGTCTAACATAGGGGAAGGGATGCCCAGAGCTGTGGGACGTGGACACATAAGAACAAGTGCGAGCTGCACACTGAGTCTATCTACCCAGGAAGTAAAGGGAACAGGACTGCACTACCTCAAGAACAGTCCTCCACCCAAGTCCTGTCAGTTAAGGCTCAGCCTCACCCCAGATACGTTCACACGGATCACATGCCACACAGAGGCCACGTGGTGGCCAGCTGGGTGAGAGTTCTGTCTTATTTTAATCACCAGGACCTCGTAACTCTAAATTATGAGACGAGTGTCGTTCTAGGATTACAAGTTCTAACCGTTTGGGGATGATGAGGCTGAGCTAAGTTGCCGGCCTTGAAGGCAATGCAGCCCACAGGAAGTACTCTGGTTCTAGAATCCCACAGGGTGGAATATTGAATTTGGGACTGAGGAAATCATTGTGTGGATTACGAAAATAACACTTGGACTCCAAGGTCCAGGTTGAGCAAACATGGGCAGCACAGCCTAGCTCATCACCTTCTGAGGAAGGCATACAAATATGTTCACATGTTTACAAACACACACACATGCATGTTTGCCAGCACAGGTACTGTGAGTATCTATGTGAATATTTAGGGACAAGCAGCAGAGGACAGCTGTCCCACACAGTCTTCTTTTGCCATGGTGGGCCCCAGACACACCCTAACTTTGAGGGTATACAATGAGGACCACTCTTCAGGACACATCCCTAAGCATCTCTTGAGGTTGTGCAGGAGGCTGGCTGTGTGGGCCTGGTCACTAGGAAGCAGGTAGCCATGGCCAGGTGGTCTTCTTGTCAAAGGATGGCCAGGGAACCTTACGAGAAAGTTATATGCTGCCATTTCTTATCTTGAATGTCTGGTATGGCTTGATCCAGGTACAGACTGCTCAAGACCACTTCCTGCTAGCACATCATGGATCCCCAAGGCTAGTGAACCCCACTGGGGGTCAAGATATGTAGGCCCAGCAGACGTCATCATGACCCTCTCATTGCCACAGCCTTCTGGGGCAAAAACTCCCACAGGGCTCAAGTCTAGCCACAGTTCCCTTTTTCAAACCAGGAGATTTCTGAAGAAGTGAGAACGTCTGGGAGAGAGGCTGTGCACAGAAGGAAACTGGTGGCTTGAGCCAGCTCATGTCACCACTGAGGGGCTTCCAAAGCGTGGCTCCTCTCTCCCTGATCATCAGACATTTAAAAAAAATTTTTTTAAAGATTTATCTATTTATGTGTATGAGTGCTCTATCTGCATGTACACCTGTATGCCAGAAGAGGGCATCATTATACATGGTTGTGAGCCACTGTGTAGGTGCTAGGAACTGAACTCAGGAGCAGTAGCCAATGCTCTTAACCATTGAGTCATCTCTCCAGCCCCTCCTCTAGACATTCTTACCTCATCCTTCCAGGTCTATTCTGAGCCCCAGATCTGACTGCAAAGTGTTATGTGGTTTAGCCTGGACCCTCTTTGAGTACGCCCAGAACTGCCACCCTCCTGCTCGCTGAGCCTGCTGACTCAGCCTGTGGGAGGCACACGAGGTGGCCAGATTCTTCAAATGTAGTTCTCACAGGCAGATGAGTCACTCTCTCATTCACAAAGCCCAAATGCTCTAGTAGTAAGAGGTCAAGCACATACCTGTAACTCCCACACTAGGGAGGCTGAAGCAGGAGGATCCTAAGTTTGAGGTTACCTTTGGTTATGTAGTGAGAATCAAAATATAAAAACAAAAAATTAAGCAAAATGCATTTTTATTACATAGAAACATTAAAGTTGTATAAATCAATACAAGGCAAAAACAAACAAACAAACAAAAAACCTAAGAGCAAACGAGGTGAATGTGTGCAGAAAAATAACAGAGAAAATAGTTGTTTTTTTTTTATTTGTCAGTTGTGTTTGGTTCCACCCCAGGTCTCTGGGCCATCCAGCCTCAAGTTCCTGGACTTACAGGCAGTGCTGGGTATGGGCTCCCTCTCATGGCTTGGGCCCAAAGCCAGACCAGTCATTGGTTGGCCACTCCAACAAGCTCCACACCACCATAGCCCCAGCACCTCCTGCAGGCAGGACAGGTTGTAGGTGGAAGGCCCCCCATGAGTGGGTTGGTGTCTCAGTCTTACCACTGGAAACCCCGCCTGGTTACTGAAGATGGCCAGTTCAGGTTCCGTTTCCTCCACTATTAGGAGTCCTATCTAGGGTCACCAGAAAAATCAATGAAATGATTCCCAGTGATATTCTGCTATGCTCGTAGATTGGTGCTTAGCCCAATAATCATCAGAGAGGCTTCATCTGGCAGCTGATAGGAGCAGATGCAGAGACCCACAGCCAAACATTAGGTAGAGAGAGAGAGAGTCTAAATTGGAGATTTCCCTCCCCTTGGAGCGCAGGAAACCCCATGGAAGAAAGGGAGGAGGATTGTAGGGGCCAGAGGGGTAGAGGACACCAGAACATGGCCCACTGAATCAACTAAGCAAGGCTCATTTGAGCTTATAGAGACTGTGCTGGCAGTCACAGAACCTGCATGGGTCTATGCCGAGTTCTCTGCATAAATGTTTTGGTTGTTAGCTTGGTGTTTTTTGTGGAACTCCTAGCAATGTGTGTGTAGGGGAAGGAGGTCTCTGACTCTTCTCCCCACTCTTGGAACCCTTTTCCTCCTGCAGGGTTGCCTCGTCCAGCCTTGATGTGAGGGTTTGTGGCTAGTCTTACTGTATCTTCTTGTGCTGTGTTCAGCATTAGGAGGCCTCCTCTTTTCTGAGGGACAATGGAGGGGAATGGATCTGGGGGGAGAGGCAACGTGGGGGGAACTGGTGGGAATGAAGGGAGAGGAAACAGTGGTTGGGACGTATTGGAAAGAAACAAGAAAATATGTCTCTCACATATGAAAATCTCTGTTGAGCAACATGAACAATTTAGCAGTAGAAACGTCACTATAGCCCTGCATCTCAGATGTTGGTCTCCCCACAGCCAAGGAATGTAAACTTCGAAACCTACTATTTGTTCTTCAGCATCTCCGTCCCCTCAGGTGGTCGAGCCTGTTTCTAATGAGGTGTAAACTGACCTTCTGAGAGGCATTTCAGTTCCACAGTCTAGGAGGGAAAGCTTCCTGAAAGTTAGCTAGGTGTCCTGAAGGGCCATGTGAAGGGCAAACATCACATCAAGGACAATGAAAGGGAACAGTGACACCAAGCCTCACGTGGCACCAGGGGAGCCACACACAAATGTAATTATGTTAGTCAAGCACAAGAGGAAACAGCCAAGGGACAGTTCTGACAAAACTTTAAGTGGTAGCCTACACTGTAGCTCATCAGGGCCAGTTGGGAAGAGGGTTTTGGGGAGTGTTGATTTTCCCATTTAGTATTCTTCTGTACTTCTTAACTTCCCTGCATAATCATGCAGGACTGTCACTGTAACAAAAGATAATATTTTATCTTACAAAACCTGGAAAAGTGACCCCGAGAAACCTGAACACCGGCAAGTGCTGGTCTTGGTGGCTCTGGGTATCTGCTCTCATTCCTTCCTATGGAGCCAGGGTTTGGGGGAGAGAAAGAAAGAGGCAGGGGGATATGGGGGGAGACACCAGGTCTGGGCATAGCCAGCTATCTCTCTGTCATGCTTTCCACTGCTCCACTGTGAGCTCCTGGTCAAGCTGTTGACCCAGTCTGTTCACATTCCCAGGGCAAGACTTTCTCAGGGGACCGCCAATGTGGCCTCTAGGGACTTGTCCTCACCTGTTTCTGCAACCCACCCTCCAAGACAGTTCTATTATCCTCATGAGAAAAACATTTGGTGTGGCCAAATTTCCAGTTACTTGGATTGGTATCATCAGGCTGTGACAGACAGAGGTCAGAGGAGCAGGCAGGAACAGAGCTCGATTGAGGCTCAAGCATTGGATGAGCTATACCGTCTCAGTTCTGCACTCTTTCAACCCTCTTCTCTGTCCCGAGCTGAGTGAGTGAGGCTCTGGACATTTTGATTGGAGGTCATTAAGCCCCAGACAGCAGCATGGGCGCGGTGGTGGACACTGCAAACTTCCAGCACCGAGGTTCTGGTTCATGTGGTGCTGCTGCAAGATACAAGGTAAAAAGAATGGACCTCTGGGCTGACCTCTCACTACAAGGTTACCCCAGAACACAGAAGTCAGCTCACACAGGAGCCTCTCACCAAAGACTGGTGTCTAGTGGAGGCTTACAATATGTCTTCCACCCAGCTAGCCCTGAAGGAACCTGGAGCTTATGGCCATTCGAGGCTGCAAGTTCAGGTCTCATTGTCTCTGAGGCTGAGCCTGGGGGGTTGGTTCCTCCCATCATGGCCCAGGTCCTGGGCCTTTCAGCGAGTGAACAGTGGCTGTGGTTACTCTTATACAGGAAGACAGAAAAGATTTAATTTTACCAAGGAGACTCTGTTTGCAGAAGTCTGGGCAACTGACCCCCGTCACCTGTCCACAGCTCTTTATGTTAATGCACGGCTTCTTGCAGACCTGGAGGCCTATGCCTTG
This sequence comes from Cricetomys ansorgei, assembly GCA_026225945.1. NCBI lineage: Eukaryota > Metazoa > Chordata > Mammalia > Rodentia > Nesomyidae > Cricetomys > Cricetomys ansorgei. The sequence continues at coordinate 5,287,065 of JAMJFZ010000239.1, read as the reverse complement.
GTCTTTGGCTCTGGGAAATATACTGTCTGACCTGGCTGGGTATGGGTTCCCATTAAACTCACTGTTGGGGAGCCTCAAGGCTACCTGGAGCTGAGCAAATAACACCTCAACTGACAGCCAAGACCATGATGTCTGGCACAGAGAGCCTTCTAAGAGGGCAGTGCGTTTCTCAAGCTTTCTTTTCTTTCTTTCTTTTTTCTACTAGGACATAGAGAGGACACTACTCTGTCCTCTAGGGAGTTGCTTAGAAGCAACTTGAGCACCCTGTTGCCCTGAATGCATCATGGAGCAGAGCCAACTGTTGAGGCCTCAGAAGCCCACAACTCAGAGGTTCTATTACCACAGGGAAGGAACTGTGGTGTGGAGGAAGGAAAACAACTTGTGCCTGATGGAAGGCCAGTCGGGCTACAGATGACCCGAGTCTGCCAAGGTGAGTCTTCCCCACGCTCCAGGCTTTCCAGCCTCCTCCCTCTATGCACACTGTTCACACAGTGTGTTCCGCAAGGGCATTATCTCAAACGCACTCCCCAATCTGTGTTTCCGTAGGAACTGCCTTCCTGTGCCCAAGTCTTTTCCTGCTGGAATCTGCCCTTTGCCTTGGGACTCTACAGGCCATTTTATTCTCGTATCTGTGACTTTCAGAGATACTGGCACTCTCCCTCCGTGTACTAAGCAGGCTTGACCTTGCTTAGCCTCAAGGAGCAGATGAAATGGTGGTTACTGACTTTCTAAGACAGACTCCTAGGTTTGACACAAGTGCCCAAGCCAGGTGTGGCGGCAAGCCTCTAATCCCAGCACTTGGGAGGTAGAGGCAGGTGACTCTCTGAGTTCAGGCCAGCTAGCCCAGTCCACATAGCAAACTCTAGACCAGCAAAGGCTACGAAGTGAGAACCCAGTCTCGAGGGAGGAGGGGGCAGTACGGAATGAATTTCCACATGTCTGGATATATTCTAGGCCCTAGTCTAAACACCAAGACAGGCCTATAGGCCAATTGGCCAGGGCAACCTTTCTCCACAGCCAACCAAACCAGGTGAAGAAAGACTATAACTGCTCTAGGCACCCCAGATTATACTAGGTGCCAGCCAGAGAGGGACTCACACTACCTGTTGAGGATGTGGTGCTTCACTGCCTGCAACAGGATCACAGGTTTAGCAGTGCCTTCCTCTAGGCCACACCCTTCCTACTTTCCACAGACTATGCCACTCTGCCTGGCCTGCGTGTCCTGGCTGCCTCCCTGTGCCTGGGTGCCTCCTGGCTTGGTTACATATCTCTGTTAGAGGACATTCCCCAGTCTTCGTCCTTGTCAACCACAGAGCCCAGGCTGGGTTCTGGCTGCTGGAGAAGGGAAGATGAGGAGTGGGCTTGAACTGGGAACACCCTGGGAAGTCCACCTTGCCCTGGCATTGCCTCAGCTCTCTGCTCCAGTGCTGGGCCAGACCTAGTGACCCCGTGGTATCTCTCCATAAAACAAGCAGTTTCCTGGTTCCCATTGTCTCATAACTGTAAAAATTTATTTAACTTAGACATATTCAAATTGAGATCCATTCCTCCTTGAGAGAGCAGAAAGCCTGAGGAGGAGGCAGGGAACACCAGATGCCACCAGCCACAAAGGGCAAGGCTCCCAGTTGAAGTGAAAGTCAGGGAGAAAACAGGCCGTCCCTCCTCCCCAGCACCCCAGGGGCCAACTGAATAGATCTTGACCCTTCCTAGCCCCAGGAACTAAGCAGACCACCTCCCCAACTCCCTAGGGGCCAACTGTACAGATCTTGACCCTAAGCTATATAGACATTCACCTCCCTGTAGCAGTACACCTACTGTGTACTCCAAGAAGACACGGAGGCATATTCATAGGTGCAAACCCTGCCAGACCTCAGCAGAGGGAACCACCTGTCATGGAAAGTGCCATCCTGGACAGTGGAACCCTGAGCGTCTCATCTCATGGTTTTTTATTGATAGCTAAGCTCCTCAGGTGTTCTACTGATAGTAAGTACAGATTATGAGCAATCAAACATCTTTTACACAAAGCCAACACCTGCAGACAATACAAAATGCCAAGGCCTAGGCAGCCCCTTTCCCAACGGTGCACAAAACAATCATTTTAAACACAACTAAAAGTAAACTTGTACAACATTTCCCTAAATAAATATTGATTCTACTTCCCCCACATCTGGGAGGTGTCAGCCTACTACAGGCAGGGAAGAGGAGGAGAAATAGGAAGTAAGAAAGGACCTCAGCTGTTCAGCCTAGAAATATCTCCTTTTGGGGTACAGATGGCAGCAGGGCAGTGCCCAAAGCTGAGAGGAGACTCACCCCTTGCTGCTTTGCAAGGATATCAGAGAGTTGGTAGTGCAGCCCCAGGAAGCCCAGAGGGCTGGGGAGAAGACCCTCCTGATCTGGTGCGTGGTATAAATTAACTACAGGCCACCAACAGGAGGGTTGTGAATGGGTCCAGCCAGCCATGACAGGGACTCAAAATCTTGCTTCGTGTGACTTCATACTCTCAGCTCCAGGAGAAGATGAACACAGTCCCTGCAACAGGTCAGGTGCTTCGGCCTCTGTCTCCTGGGCCAGCCTGCCTTGGGTTTTGAGTTTTTTGAGTTCCTCAAAGCAGCTCCATCTGGATCCATTCCCAATCACCCTAAAATTTCTGGCCCACAAACTGTTCCTTGCCCCAGACATCCTTGAGTGCCCGTGCTCAATGCATTCTCTGTGTGGAAGGCAGTGAGGAGACCTGGGATGTTAAAAGGCACTTTCCTCAAAGGAAAAAAACATTCTGTGGGCAAGACTGTAAAAGGGGCTTGTGTTTATTCCTTGACTCCACAACATCCTTACTGTGAAGACATCGTGCTTCATATCCCGTTTCCTGGCACCTGTATCTCTGGGTTTGGGGGGGTTCTCATTTCAAGGAACACCAGAGGAGTTACCCCAACAATGACGAAATGGGGTCCCAACAATGTGGACATGGGGGCCTACAGAGTCATCTGTAAAGGCTTAGGAAGTAAACGGAACTTACAAGTCTCAGAGAGCTCTTAAAACAAAATTTACAAACCCACTTCTCCAAGATCATACAAGCTTATCAAGTGCTCTCTGGCCACGGAGCTGCCAAGTCCCGCATGGTACTCCAGGGCCGCAGCTTTGATGGGTTCTCACTCATCAATGCACTGGGCCTTCTGGTGATATCATCCATGCCCCTGTAAATCACCCCAAACAAGCTTACTGGTTCACTAAGCTAGACTTAGGTGGAATACTTTCTTTTCTTTGGTGTGTTACCTCTCCGGGGTCAATAGACATTTGTTTACATACCTCTGGAGAGAAGGTATGATCCCCATTTCCTGTGCTTGCTGAGACCTCCTCTAGCAGGCCCACTAGAAGCCGTCAGACCATCACCATCCACAGGCAGCTCTGTCCAGTAGCTGGGACATGAGGCCTGCACCATAACCTGAGAATAACGGCCTCAGCTTACCCAGAGAGCCACACTATTTCAGATTGGGGTTTTCTCCAGCTGAGAGCCGATGGGGGCCACAAAGAGCAAGCAATCCAAAGTCCTATATGTATGAGAACAGCGTCACAGAGTGTGGCAGGTATGCAAGCGGTCAGGCCCTAGCCATTGTCTACCGCCTCTCCAACACACTTCTCAGATAACCAGAAACCTTCTGTACCGCTAGATGGCTCAGGCTTTCAAAAGGGAGCACACAGGGCTCCAGGAAAGTGGCTGCTCACATTCGCTGCCATCTATCTTTCCTTAAAGAATCCTCTAGTGAGGCATGATGGCTTTTATATACCTGCGGATGCATGTCTGCACTTAGGCCTGAGGTGGGTCACCCATGTTCCGTATTGCTCACTTAGACCTTCCACATACCCCTGATGACGAGTTACAGAGCTTGGTCCCAACTGTCATTAAAGCCAGTGGCACACACAAAATTACGCTGAGGACATGCTTGTCAAACCATTTTGTGAGTAAGGAAGATTTTCCCCTCTTGGATTTTTAACTACAAATTTGAGCGAGAGCTCTGCACAGGTCTCGCTTCACATTGAAAACTATCTCCTTCTCACCCATAAAGCAAGGCCAAGTGAGTCTCTGAGTGGGAGGCCACTCTCAGTCAGAGTGATGAGGGAAACCCTTCAAGAACCTCAGTGGGCAAAAACTTGCAGGTGTGGTGAGGCAGACTCCTTACCTCAAGTTCCCTTCCCCTTAGCTTTTAGCAGCTGCCACACAAGCATTGCAACTCACTTGAGCTCAGGATAAGCGCTTACGTGGTGACAGTCAGGAGGACACTCATGCTCTGTGCATCCGTGCTGGCTTTTCTATTCAGGCCTTAGGATATGAGAAATACAAAAGTGTGTTGGTGCAAAGGAACGGATGCCGGGTGGAGACCCAGCAGCTAATATGTCACAAGTAACCACCACTGCAGCAGATCCCTGTGCATCAGAGAGACCTGCAGAAAGCATGGGAGCAGGTTGGGGACCGAGATCATTCTGTACGTGCGAAGCAGCAACCCAGTCACAAAGGGATGAGCACATATTACATGAAGGAAATATTCTGTCTGCATGTGTGTGATACCTGTGTGGAAGAGGTTGAAGAGGTAGATTGGCACATTCTACTTTGTCACCTAATGTTTTGTGTTTTTAGGCAAGATACTAGGCTCACAAGGAGGCTGGCCTGCATGTGTCCTGATTCGCAGTTCAAACAGTCTCCCTGTGTGTTGAGTGGCCTCAAACAGGGCAGGACTAACATTGCTCACTTCTGGGCCCCAGAGTCACCTTCGACCCAGGGCCCTCTGCTTTGTCCCCCTCTGCACTTCTGCCTGCAGCTGGCCAAAGCACAACCTACCAGAGACTTCCTTTCACTTCTGAAGAGGGGAGAGTGATGATGAACAGCAGCCAGGATGGAGACAACCACAGAAACAGGACAAGCCTGCCTCTCTGCACAGTGGAGCACCCACCACCACAGGCAGAAGAGGGAAACTGACCCCCCCCCCCCGCCCCATAGCTACGCCTCATTTAGACTGGGGCCCAGGCTTGAAGGACAGAGTACACGCTGCTACGGGAGATCTTGAGCCTTCCCTGTCGGAGGCCGCACAGCATGGGACACCTGCATGGGCCGGCACGAGTAGCTGTGGCTTGGATGCAGAGATGGATGCCAGGCAGCGTCTCTTCATCTTAGAGATAAGGGTACTGCCCTACCCCACCTCTGACAGATAATGACAAAGTGCTTTGAAAAGCTGCAAGCCCACAACTTAATGAGCCAGGTGTGGCTCCAGCAAAGCCTTGCTCTTTGAAAGTTCTGAGAGTTGATTTAATCAACTGACGGCTCTTCCCAGAGCCTCAGGCCTAAGTAAGGCAGGATACCAGCTGCGAGACACAGGTCCCAAGATGTTAGACCAAGGACACAGGATGTTGGATACAGGGCACAGGTGAGTCCTCACATAGACAGCCCACTTGTGTTCAACCTTCCCACGCTGGGCAGCCAGGGGAACACGGATATTTGACCAGAGAAACTGTTGCTCCAGCTAGCGGGACCCAAGGTCAGACTGTTCCAATAGATGACAGTGAGAAATGGGAGGTGGGGACAGGCTGAGAAGAAGCTTGAGTCCAGGGGCAGGGGCTGTAGCAGAGGCAGGTCCAGAGAGGACATGTCAGGCTGGCTGCATGGAAGGATGGTGTCTGGGCTCCACAGGACTTGAGCTCAGTCTAGAGGTTCTGCTTGGACATTGGGATGAGGACAGGCTTTTATACATGTGGACTTGCAGTACAGCAATTCCCTCAAGTTGGAAATGATCATTGCTGTCTTGAAGCTCTGTATCCTCCTGAGATTATATTAATTTCCATCACGGAGGGAGGGGGAGATTATGAGGTTCAAAAAGCCTTCAAGGAGATCCCCCCAAGCTTCTCCTCTCTCTGAGATTATATAAGAAGTAAATAGTTGCCAGGAGTTGGATTTCTTGGCGGCGTAGCTGCGTGTGCGTCTCCTACGCTCCTGTGAATAACCCTGATAAAATGATTCACCAAGCTGCATGTGGATGGAACTGTCTTCTGTCTGTCGGGGCTCTCTTGTTTGGAGCAAAAAGACGTTTCTCTATGTCTCTCCAGGAAACCACACAATAGTCTTTGTGTTCTTTTGTTCTTTCTTGATGTCAATGCCCTTGGTTCAAAGCTCAGAGACCACAGCAGAATGGGGCAGGTAGACTTCAAGGGACCCCTGTCCCTTGATAGGCCTGGGCACAAGATCAGTGGAAGTCCACTCCCTCCCCAGGATGCCTCATGGTCCTCAAGTCCCAGCCTCTCCGTGAAACCCAACTTAAGTCTATTGTTGTCCAGTTTGACAGTTACACTGGTCCTGTCTCCTGAGGCCGATAATGTACACACATGGCTGAGCAGTGCTCTGGGAGTGGGGAGGGTGGGAACAATAGCCATTTCCTGGAAATTTCCATCCAAGTCTGTCTCCATCAACACTGCCTACCAGAACAGGATGAAGCAGAGGATGTAGACCAAGTCAGCCTTCCCTGGTTTTCCCAAAGGTGAGCCTGGACTGTGGAACACGGTGAAGCCTGTCCTTGTTGGGATTTCCTCACTGTGGCCTCAATGATGCTGAAGGCTGTATTTGTAAACACTCCCCCCAAACACAGCTGTGGACACTGACCAGTGAACCCTTTCCTTGGACCCTCCTTCCTTCTTCCTCAGTTGCTGGTTGTAGGTAGAACCCTGAACCCTTTCTCAGATAAAGGAGGAATGGGGCTAGGTGAGTGAGCTGGTGGGTAAGGAGTCCCCAGAGCTACATGAATTTATTCCACCTCTGTCATGTCTGTGTCTGTGACATGTCCCTGTTTACGGTAAGCGAATTTGTACTTTTTTTGCAGTCAAGAATCCTCAATATAAACAACTTCCAAAGGACTTTGGGAGTTTAAGGTCATCCTTGGCTACTCAGTGAGTTCAAGGATAGCCTGGACTACAGACATCATAGAAAGAAAGAAAGAAGAAAGAAAGGAAGGAAGGAAGGAAAAGGGAAGGGAAAGAAGGAAGGAGGGAGGGAGGGAGAGAAGGAGGGAGGAAGAAAGAAGGAAGGAAGGAAGAGGGAGGGAGAGAGAGACAGAGTGAGAGAGACAGAGAGAGCGAGAGAGAGAGAGAGACCCCAGACACTAAAGACTACACACCATATAAGTCAACTTGTAGAAAACCCCAGAATAGGGAAATGCACAGAAATAAAGTGGATTCTTGGTTCCTGGGGATGGGTTCTTTGGGGGAAGTAGATGCTAATGGTAAGGAGTCACTCTAGGAGTTTAATGTTCTAGAGCTGACTGTGCTGACACACCTATGAACAGACTAAAGTCCACTGGATAGTACATCTTGAGTAGGGGAGTTGTAGGGTATGTGAACCACATCTCAAGAAAGCCAGGAAAGAACAACGGCTGTGTACCAGGCATGGCTTGCAGAGAAAATGCTGCATTTGATCTTGAAGACATTTCCAGAGGACAGTGTTCTGTGGGTGAAGTAGGGAGCCACGCGGAGAAGTGTTACCAGAACACTTCTGGGGTCCAGGGAAGAAGGGGGAGAGAGAGCTCTTTGAAGACAAGCGTGTAGGAGGATAAGAGTGGGTGACCCCTCTGAGGGCATACAGAAAGGGTTTCAGAGGTTGGCCAGTCATGGAGGGGCTGATCAGAGCCAGATGGACCAACCGCAGACCAGCAAGGGCCCTGTTCCAGCCAAACTCAAAGGGAAGGGTGCAGGGCTTGTCCAGGCTGACCCGCAGTGCTAGTCCTTCACCAAAGTGGGACTGAAAGAAGGCAGAGTAAGACCCATCTTCTGGAAGAAAGGGAGAACGGTCCACCCCTGCAGGCCCGAACAAAGTTTGGTCCTATCAGCTCTCTCTTCCAGGTACCTCCCTGTGAGTCTTCTACCTCCGCCCCTCCCTCGGCCCTCGCCGAGCCTGTGCCTATCCCCTCTTCCAGCCAGAGAAATCAAGAAAAGTCCCTAAGATCGAGGTGACCCTGTGCTGTCTCCTTGCTGCATGGAGCCCTGCGGAACGCAGTCGCCTTGTTTCCCACCACCTAGGAACGTCCCAGTGCAGAGCCCGGGTCCGGTGCGCTACGGGCCGCGGCCGCGGGGGGCGCTGCGAGAACCGCCGTTAAAGCCCCGTCGCGGGCGCGCGCGCTCAGAGGGAACCCGGCCGCCGCCCGCGCCGCTGTCCCCGGCTGCCCGGCCCAGCCGCGCCCGGCTGCCCCGCCCCGGATCCAGGCTCCACTAGCCGCCCTCCGCGAGGTCCACGCGCCCGGGGCTCCGAACCTCGGGCGTGCACCTGAAAGCGCGGCCGGAGGGCGGGCCCAGGCCCGGCGGCGACATGGGGAAATTTCAGTCCAAGCACGGTGAGGTGCGGGCCGTGGGGGGTGGGCGGGCGGGGCGCGGGGGGGCGCCGCCACTCACGGTCCCTTCCCTCTTCCCCGCGTTCTCCGGCCGCGCCACAGTCGCAGCAGCCTGCAAGCGGAGAGAGAGCCCCGAAGGTGAGTCCGGGCGCGGCTAGGGCGCGAGGCAGCCCCCCGGGCCGGATGCGCAGAGCTCCGGGCTCGGGCGCGCGTGGCCTCGCGCTCTCGGGTGGGGCACGCTGTGGATCTCCCCGAGCGTGTGGTCCTGGGGCTCTGGGGACCGCGTGGGCGCCGCGAGGCGGGCTCGGCAGAAGCGCAGCCCGCGGGGCTCACCGTCTCCCTTCTTCTCCGCGGGTGCGGTGTTTCCCGCGCGACTGCGGACCGACTGCAGGCGACAGCTTCGTGGTGTCTGCGTACGCGAGCGGCCGCAAAGGCACGGAAGAGACCGAGCGGCGCGCGGGCGGCGGTGAGGACCGGAGCGCACGGGACAAGCAGGTAGGCGACAGGGCGGTGGGCGGGGTCGCCGATCACGGGCCTCGCAAGACCGGGAGAGGAGTTATGTCTCTTTACCACCCGGAGATGCAGAAGGCATGGCCCAGATGGCTGGCCAAAATAGCCTGTCCCTTCCGAGCATCTGGCTTAGTATCCCAATGGGGGCTGCGTGGAGGTACGGGAATCCCCAAGCCTTAAGTTAGGGGTGGCCTAGCCCCTCAGGCAGGAGAAGCTGGTAAAGGGGATGTAAGGCAGAGATGGGGCTCAACGGGGGGCCATGACATCAGTATTCCAGTCTTGAGTTGGGGGACCTCCTCCATCCGTTGATGGATGCTATAGGGCCAGTTGCTTGCACAGTGAGGTTGTCAAGACATAAGGGCTATCCTTGTCTCCAGTCTTTTAGAGAACTGACCACAGGCTTTCAGGGAGGGTCACAGGACAGATGGGCACTGGGAAAACTGTGCCCCCAAACCGCAAGTGTTGTCCAGTGTTCTGAGAGTAGATTGTCGAAGTGCCATGTGTAGGATCAGAGATCTGCCCAGGGCCAGGGCCCCTGGGGTGAGGTGTGGTGGGGCTTTTGATGTTAGGAAAGGGGACAACTAACTACACTACTTACCTACAATAGCTCCCCACTGCTGGCTCCTGCTACAGGATCCTCACTGCCCCCTCACTGGCCCAGAGCTCTGTGAAGTCAGCAAGTGTACTGGGGTCAGTATCCATTCTGGTAGGACCTTCTTCTTCTGGTTGTGAACACTTTGTGTGACCCTGACCTGAGACCTGGGCCTATAAAGGCTCAAATTAATATGTACTAGAGTTTGGATTTGTGCTTCTTGGGGGGAGTCTACCATTGCTGAGCCATTGTGGGTCCAGTGTGGAGATTCAAATGGTTATGTGCTGTCCATTTCTAGAAGAGGGGACCAGGCATCCAGGGTGCTGCCCGGCTCCATCTTGCTGCCTCTTACATTTGCTGAGGAATTCTTGGTGGCCAGTTGATACCTCTGGACAACATGGTTCTCAGATGTGTGGTTAGCCAGAGGTGTAAAATTGGGGCTGGGAACCTGGAACTCAAGTGCGTGCCATGAGGGAGAGCTTAGGCTGGTCCTACCCCTTAGCTGTTAAGCTTGGGGGCTTTCTCCCTAGCAGCAAGTCTGGGCTTTGACCCTTGGAACCCTTTGGGAGCAGTGGTGTTCAGAATGGGGGCACAGTGAGGGCCAGAGCATCTTCTCTGGAGAAAGCAGGCATTTCCCATGTAGTTGTGGAATTGCTAACGTGAGGCTGTGATCTTAGGACCATGAATACCACACTTTGAGTCATTTTTTTAAAGTAGAGTGGGCTCTGGCTTCCATTGTTTCCTCTTAGCTTTGTCCTTCTTTAATGATAAGGCCTTTCTAAGGTGGAAAGAGCAGTCTCAGTAGGGCTGACTCAGCTTAAGTATCTATAAACCCTAACACTATTTCCATGGTTTCCTTATCTAGCTGTGGCTCCTGGCCAGGCAGCATCTTAAGTTGAGGTCCAGGCGTCACCTTCAGTAGGCACAGGTATTCTTGAAGCTGCACTGCTGTCCCTGGGGAGGGACCCTGTCCTCATACTTCTACTTTCTGGAAAGCTCAGAGGGAACAGTCAGTACTGGGTCTATGTCCTTTCTCAAACCCTTTACACAGTATCCAGCGTTTTGCCTGACTTAATGTCCTCCCAGTTGTGCCCTGAGAAAGGCCAACCCTGATCATACTGCCCAACACTCCCTACCACCAACGCCCAGTGACTTGTGACAGGTCAGTGGGGGACTTGCATCTCCTCTTCTGGGGTCTCACCTGCTCCCCCCATTCTCTTAACACCAGATGGATGAAGTTGCTTTTGACTCTGTTACTGAGTTATATAGGTTCATGCAACTGTGTGTATCTAAGAGTCCCCTGGGAGCCCCTTCCTGCCTTGAGTGGCCATCCTTGCTACTCCCAGAAGCTCTGCTGTGTGGCAGGTGTGGCAGCACCTGTGTGGCTTCTCGCCTAAGGGAATCTGAAAGGAAGAGCATGTGTTTGTTAGCAATAGCCAGGTGAGGGTTTGAAGAGAAGCATGGAGCCACTGGAGCAGCTGTGGTCACAGGCTTCGAGGCAGGACTGATGGGGCTGTGGCTCAGGCAGCGGCTGGTGGTGGCTTTTCTTAGAGTGTCTCCACAGAGGGTAGTCTCATGTGTGTCACTTATTCCAGCAGACTGTAATTAATTTCTCCAGCTCTCCCCGAGGCTGGCAGGAAATTGCTCCGAAGACAAGAGTCACTGTTTTTTGTTGTGAATTAAACACAGATTTCTACTGTGCCCGAAGAAGGAGCATTCTGCTCACTATGCTGGTAGGGTTTTAGCTTGGACTCTGAGGGCTTTGCTTGTGTGTAAGCTGAGAAGGCCACTGAGAACCATGTCCCTGACTCTGTGCATTCTATAGATGTCCGTATTTGCAAGAGGGAAGGACATGGCTGCTTAGTCTATGGAGGGCTATGTATGTCTGTCATGAGCAAACTTAAACTTCGCAATGCCAGTCACTAGCTCCACCCACATCTGCTGGCCATTCTCTGTGTGCTGACATATCATACCTTTCAGAAGAAGATAACCTTGGAAGATATAGGAGTGACCATTGTGAGACCCTGTGTTGTCTTCAGAGGCTGACTCTAGACCAGGGACGAATTCACTGTCTAGGCCCTGTCTTCTAGCAAGCCCTCATTATCACCTTGTCTGCAATGTTCCTCAGACCTGGAAAGCTTGCCCATCCATGCTTTGATGCCCTCTGACTGGCTAGACTTCTCTGGAGATGGCTGTAGAGCCTCAGCCCCTTAACTCTGCTGCTCCTGCTATGGCAGAGGTGGCAATCCATCCCCCTGACCTGGGCCAGCAACCACCTCACCTGCAAACTTTATGCTTCTGTTAGGGAAGGGGAGGTGTTAGCCTTTGAGAAACTCCTTGTTTCTGTCACAGCCTGAATATTTCCCTATCCCTGGTCAACACAGAAACAGGGTGCACGGGCCATAAGATGTCTGCAGGAGAGATATAGAGTTCCCCAGGGAGGTGATAGGGACACTGGAGCTCCCTCTCAGCTGCTGGCCCCCAAGAAGAAGCGGTATTTCCTTGGACTACCACAGAACAGTTGCAAGGGAGGCCCTGAAGGCCCCAGGGTAGAGAAGATGTAGCCTGGGTCAGTGGCAGACATCACAGCACACCACTGTTGCTCTTTCTCTCCGTGCTCTCTGTGTTTGCCTTTGGGGCCCAGTACGACCCTTGAGAGGTCAGCACAGAGTGCATAGGGGCCCAGGAGCTCACTTTGACGCAGGAATATCAAGGATAAGCCTGGGGGCTGGGCAACCTCAAGAAGCACTGAGGATACCCAAGGTCAAGTGGCCAAGTAGCATCGAACTCCTGCCCCTTCCGTGCTTCTGAAATTGCAGCAGTCTCACCGAACCCCATACAATCTGTGATGAGATGAACGGTTCCTTCCCAGGGCAATTAGAACAACCTACCAGAGGCCTCAGGAACCACCTGGCTGATTTGCAGGAAATGCCTCTAGGAGAGGGGAGGCAAAATGGCCCAAGGACCCAACCTGAGGGACCTAGTAACAGTGTTTTCAGACACATGGCTGAAGATTACCTCCCAAGATGTGGATGGTGCAGGAGGGAAGGGAGGCCCGGGGCACTGGGCTGTTCCTGTGTTGCAGGAGGTGTTGGAGTCATCTCAGGGGCTAAGGTCTTAAGGACTAGCCAGATGCCATGCACTCAATGTCTGATCGAGGCTGGTACTTATGGAAGGCCCTGGGGATACTGGGATGCACTCCAGCACTGAGAAACAACATAAACTTGGGTTCTGCTTTTGCTCATTGGCTAGCACCCTGGTGTCTTGTAACAGGAGCTCTGGAACCATATGAGGCCACAGTTAGGGCTCTGGCCACAGAGGCTGGAGGGGCAGATTCCTGATGTCTACAGTGGGGAATCAGGTTGGTACAGCCTCTCTCTCTTCAAGGTATTGGTCATTGGAGGAGTGTCCCTTGGGATTGAAGTTCTTGTGAGAGGTTCCAGGAAGACCAGCAAGTGCTCCCTGCTGGACACAGGGGCAGTAGGTATGTGCAGGTGTGCATATTCTACATCCAGAGAGCACCATATAAAGTGCTGAGGTGAAGGCTCTGAGAACGTGGGGCATTTTGCCCAGGCTGCCTCTTGGATTTGGGGAGTTTCATAGATAGCGGGGACCGAGGCTGGTGCTTGAGTAACTTGTCATATCTAGATTTCTAAAACAGCTTCGAGTCACAGCTGCCCGTTTTGCTGCAGAAAGAGCTAAATTTTTGGCTTTCTACAAGTATTAATAAAAATGGAAACATGGTTAATGTTGGGTGGTTGGTGGTACACACCTTTAATCCCAGCACTTGGGAGACAGAGGTAGAGGCAGGTGGATCTCTGTGAGTTTGAGGCCAGCCTGGTCTGCAGAATGAGTTCCAGGACACCTAGGGCTATGCACAGAAACCCTGTCTTGAAAACCCAGCCAACCAACAAAACAAACAAACCAACAATGTGGAGAAATGGCCTCACCCTGCCCTTGTCAGCAGATGGGCCTCCGTGGCGAATGGTACCTCTTCTCCAGAACTTACGTTACTTCCTACAGTTTTAGTTGTGACTGAGTAACTTACGTATGAACATTTTGTAGTTTATGTGTGTGTCTGTGTGTGTGTGTGCATGTGCACATGTATGTACATGTATGTGGAGGCCAGAGGTCAACCTTGGTTATTGTTCCTCAGGAGCTATCTTCCTTGGAGTTTTTTGTTTGTTTGTTTTGTATTTTGAAACAGTCAATGAGAGTCAACCTGTGGTTACCATTCCTGAGCAGAGGTCCTTTTCAACCTGGAGTCCTGGTGAGGAGTGAAGGGTCTGAAGTTAGCTTGGGGCAAGGCCAGCAGGAAGCCAGCCAGTAGCGTGGCTAGAAACCGTGGTTCCAGCCTACACAGGGGAACGTCCTGGTGTCATGAGGATTCTGTCCTCTTGCTGTGGTCCAGCTTCATGTGCAGGAATAGGCTGGCCTTCCAGTTGGGCATAGACATTATAAGAACTTGATTTGTTTTGTCTCTAGTTTTCCTTTCTCCCATACTTCCCAGTTACTACAGCTTGTCCGGAGCTAGCTAACGAAGGCAACATATCCAGACCCAGTCCCTTCCCAGCATCAGGGACCCGCCTACCCTACCCCTTGCCACTTACTCTGTAGTCTAGGGGCAGGGGCTGGTGGTTTCTGTTTCTTGGTAAGCAAGAAGTGGAGGGCAGTGTCTGCAGTCCCCAGCCTCAGCAGTGAGGGCAAGGGGTATCCACTGGTCATCTGCACAGAAGTTGTTGAAATCCTGGTCAGCACTAACACTGGGAGCTGCATGCCGGGACCAGCTAAAGCATCACTCTTTTTCCCTGTGGTCAGGAGACAGCAAACTGGCTCTAACCATGATGCTACGGCTTAGCCAGTGGCCAGGTCTTGTGGCCTGTTCCACATGTCTCTGGAGCTCAGCTTAGCTTGTTTCCCGTGTCTTCGAGGCCACATAGTCATAATAGATAAGATAAGGGGACAGATAGGAGGGTCTAGAAGGGGATGTGGGAGCTTGGCAGAGGCTGTCCCCGGTGCACAATCCTGGCCTGGCCTAGGAAATCAGTGCTAACACACAGTAGGGCCACCCACATGTGGGTAGGAAGCACAGTGGTCAGCCTTGTGTTAAGAAAGGCTGAGCCCTGTTGACGTAGACCTGTTCTTCCTGCAACTGAGAGGAGTTCTCGGAATGTTGCCTGTGTCAGAAAGCCTCTGAGTTATGGGGACAGGCTTGTGTCACCTCAGGAGACTATGGGGAAGCTGACCCTCAGCAGCGCATGAAGGCTGCTGATCCTGACTGGCTTGTGGAGAGGTCCTGCAGAGCTGTGTGGCTCTGCGGCTCACAGGAAAGAGCTGTTCATGAGGGGAGCTCACTTGTATAAACCCTGGATCTGTGTATGCTACTGGGAGCGACACTATTATCAGACAGGGATCTTTTCTGTTAATAGAGCTGGTTGGGTGCTCTTGTAGGATGCTCTAATTGTGACCAGCACTGAACCATACATGCCCCTGCATCATTCGGTTCATCTACATGGAAACTATGCTCTCAGAGCAGAGCAGGGCCCGAGACCCTAGCAAACAGGAAAGCAACTCAGTACACTTGTGCCTGAAAGGTTCTGGTGGGTGTTACTACTGTGTCTGCTTCTCCTTTATAGCCTCCTGCTGGATTTTTCTTCCAAGAAGGAGGGTCCTGAACCCAAGAGCCCCCCTATCCCTCCTGCCCCAAGCGCCTCTGAGAAATCAGTTCTGTGTCTTGTAAGGTTTGTGGTCAACTCCACCCACTGACGGAAGAGTCCCTAGAAGGGGGCAGAAAGCAAGTATGTGGGGCAGGTTCCCAGAATCTGTTCTAGATCATGTGAGAAACCGAAATATCCCTGGTGTGGGAGGATGGGATATACCCTCCCACTGCACAGAGTTGTCTGGTCCCACTGGGACACTGTTCGTGTGCTTGATCTGTCAAGTAGTCGGTAGACATGCTGACAAGCAGAGCCAGGAGTGGGGGGGCCCAGGTGGTCATACTTCAGGAGGAACAGGGAGCTCTGGGTGGCTACAGGGTCGTTGGAGCATGTGGCTCAGGTTAGGCTCCTCACACTTGAGGTAGCACCTGGAAAGGTTATCCACCCAGCCCCCACACCCTTCCCAGACCTTTGCTCGGTTGTCTTTCTGTAATTATCCTTGGATGGTCAAAACATGAGTACCTTCCGCCCACTGTGAACACCCAGCATGGGTCAGAGCAAGTGGGCTTCTCTTGAGCTACCCAGTGGCAATGGAGTGTCATCCTCAGGCTCTCTTCTGTTTTATTAACCTAGATTGGTGCCAAGGAACATTGAACCTGGCCTGGAGTATGGACTGGCTACTTCTTAAAGAGGACAGCATTGTCCCAGGCCTATGAGACCCCATGTGCTGGCTACCTCACCAGGTTCAGCTATGGTTTGTTGGATGCCCAGGGCCATCCTGGGCAGAAGCACAGCATTGGCTTGGGCAAGACTGGCTTGCTGGAGCTACTCCTTACAGATAAGCCTGGTAGTGATCAAAAGCCCTTACTGGCCCCCAACCTGCCTCACAGCAAGCTGTACCCATAGCTGGGCTGGCGAGTGCTGTAATCAGCTTTCACGTTGATGGGAGATTTGGCAGCGTTTGGCTGGCAGTCCTTCATGCCAACATTGAACAAATTGGGTCTGTTCGATCCTGTTTGCCACGCACAGCTGGAATGCACTGATGGCAGTGTAGCCCGGCAGCCAGAAGGGGGGATTTATTTCACTTTTGTTCTTCAGAATCTTCTCAGTTAGCGGTAGCTAGTTCTGAGCGCTGAAATCAGAGAAGCTAAAAAGCATGTAAGATTTTAATACAGAAATTCAAATGGAGATTATTTTAACATACCATCAGGCATCCCTTCGGATCAGTGTCTGGAGCTCTGTGAGGGATGTTCTGTGTGTTGGAAAGTGCAGCCCTTCCTGCTGTTTGTCCCCAGAATCGTAGGTGCTGCTAGCCCTGGTCTGGGGGGCTGGCAGGGCCCTCCTAGCTCCTGTTATGCTTGCGGTTCAGATGTCCAGAATTGATGTATCCAGTGAGGGGAAATGAGTTATTTGTTATCTCATTGAAGTGCAAGCCTGACCTCATTCTGGCTCTGAGGAAGAACCTGCTCAAAAACCACATGAAACAGCCAATCTAGCAAAATTAGGTACCTCTTCCTTCCTGCCCCAGGGACCTGGCACACAGCCCTCACTGCAGGAACCTCCAGTGTTCTCCCAAATAGATTGAGAGCACATGGGAGCTGATCAGACCCTTCTGCTCTCTTCTGCTCACCCTGCTCAGTGGGCTCTTGCAGGTTCTGTTAGCCTTCCTGTCCTGTTCATGCTCTTGGTAGGAAGTCACCGCTCACCCAAAACTGCTGGCCTCATATCCTGCTCTGTGTCCCCTGCCCACTTAGTCCTCCTTTCCCACAGCTGACTGGGCTCCTTAGCTAGACTGGAGCTGTATCTCTAAAGTGCCATGCAACTCTGTCCCTTGCCTTTCTGGGGTTGCTCAGCGCCCCCTACATACCTTACCCAGTTCAGGATGTCAAGCCCACAGGTCTCCCAGATGAGTGGACTTGGTGTATGCTTGTCATTCCCTGTGAAGGTGTCCCTGGGGGCTCCAGCCTGCTGCTGTCTATGGTTGGCCACAGCCCCCTTACTGGCAGGGCTAGCCTTTGGACTCCTATAACAACTTACTAGGTGAAAAGCCTAAACTAGGCTGGAGCTGCCTTCAGCCTCAGCTTTGCTGGGAGTCCCAAAGCCTATTTTCCTGGGGTTGGGGAGAGCCAGTTTTAATCTGATGATGCCATTGTGTTCTGAGAAAGATCAGTAGGGGAAAGAGAACCATGCTATACTTGCTTTGATGGATTGCTTGTAAAGCTGTATGTGATGGAGGGCCTCCACATGCTTTAAAGTTGTGCCACAGGAAGGTGTGGATTCCAGAAGGCCACAGCGATCATCGGTGAAGTGAGCATGGAAAGAGGACTCGGTGGACCCAAGGGGAGCTCCAGTGGGTGCAGTCTAAAGTGATGGGGTGAGGACACAGAGGGTACACAGCTCAACATGAGGCCTGGAAAGAAGGCACTAGAACACACCACCAATCAAGACTAGCTGCAGTGGGCACCTTCTAGCCCTCTACCCTGTGTGGACTGGAGTGGAGGTAAGGAAGCCCCAAGGGTTTCTTGTACACTTGCAGCTACAATGCCAGACACAGACAGTAAGTAGCCTCCTAGAGCCACAGAGATGTTGGTACACATGTCTTTGTGTGCTGTAGCTTCTAGGAGGTAGGTGTAGATCATCATTAGTTCTCTGTATATACTTCCTCTCCTCCTGGAATTTACTCCTGCCTCGGGTCCTTTGCACTGGCAGGGTCATTTGGACAACCACCTTTGTTAAGGCCACGTTTCCACTGATATACACACCAGGGCAGTCCCCTACCATCCTCCCCCACACCCTCTGAACCATCCAGGAGCCTTGTCCGACTCCTCCTTCAGCCTAGGAATAGCTGAGGTACTGAGCAGGCAGGCAACCTTGGGGCCTGATAGCAGCTTGGGGCTGGGGGGTGAGGTTGGGCAGGAGTCAAACACAGCTTAGGGTCCAGGCTCCAGGACTCAACACAGCATGACTCAGTAAACTGCTGAATTCTGCTGTGCCTTAGTTGCCTCCCGTCTTGGAACTTCAAAAGAGGCAGGAATTGAGTGGCTATAAGTAATTCCTATAGGGTAGGCTCAGGCACATTGGGGTCTATATCCAGCCGAGTACCTCCTTCTCTTCCTCTCACCTTATTCCTAAGACCTTTGAGGTCTTTAAGACCTTTGAGATCTAAGATCTATTCCTAAGACCTTTGAGACCAAAGAGGCCTTAGGACCGCTTTGACCTTTTTTTCTTTCCTCTTCAGATGCACCCTGATGTGGCTTTTCTCACCTTGCTTGGAATACTTTTGCTTTTATCCCAAATACTTTCTTACCATCTTCCTTACCTCCACTCCAGTCCACACAGGGTAGAGGGCTAGAAGGTGCCCACTGCAGCTAGTCTTGGTTGGTGGTGTGTTCTGGTGCCTTCTTTCCAGGCCTCATGTTGAGCTGTGTACCCTCTGTGTCCTCACCCCATCGCTTTAGACTCTGCACTCCACTGGAGCGCCCCGCTTTATCCACTTTTCCTTCCACCGCTTGCTTCACTAGTGATCCATGTGGCACCCACCCTGCTGGCCTCATGGGGATTCTGGGACCCACTCCATGGCTGTGTTGCAGGAAGGTGGGATAACCCTATCATTACTTAGGATTTGGGCTTTCTTGAAAACACAGCTAGTGTTGTCCCTGGGAAAACAGTCTGTTGGTACTTTATCCTTGGTCCCCGACTGTATTTTGAGCAGTAGCCAGCCAGCTCCAGTGGACTTGGTTGTGGCTGAGCATGACTGGGATGGGGAACCAATGGCATCTGATAACCGTAGGTGACAGATCTACCCTCTGCGGGAAGATCACTGAAGTGGTGACCCCAGGGACCCCATACCTTCCAGGCATGGCAAGGCAGCCTGGCTACTGGCTTTGCCTTGAATATCCACATCCTGACACAGAGGGCATCAGCTAATCTGTGGGGAGGGCAAGCTGCCCAGAAGGTTCTTTGGACTTGGTCTCAGGGTTGCCTTTTGTTTGCGATGCATAGAATATAGGACAGAGGTTAACACAGAACAGGAAGAACATGAGCAGTGAGGGGAATAGAGGGTACCATATCTCTGCCCATAGTGCAGGGCACCAGAGCCTTGGTAAGTGAAGTAACCAAGACAGAGCCCTCCCCTCCTCCTGGCCACATCCACTCCTGGCAGCCAGAATATCCTGGGCCAGCTAGCTAGTCCTTGGGTCCTTATTCATATCCTAGAAGCCCCTGCTGTGTCCAGGATTTCTATTCTTCTGTGTCGGAAGACCCTGGGCTCCCTTCTCTCCAGCTCTCCCTACAGTTGTGCCACCTTCATCCACCTGGAGCTGGTACTATTTCTGAAACAAGATTATTTGTTAAGAGGCTGTACATGCGAGTTTGTCACAGGGACCACACTGAATTTCCTTAGGGTGGGTTTGGAAGATCCAGGTTTGACCTCTGTCCCTTTAAGGCCTTCATGCAGCTGCTGCCAGATAGGGTAGCTATGAGGCCCCCTTTGATCTCCACAGCCCAGCCAGGCAGCGGAGCCAGTGAATACGTTTCCACAGAGCTCTAGGGAAAGCACTTAGCAAAAATGAACAGCATTTATTGCTTTTTCTGAGTTGTGAGCTCCCCAGGGGCCTGGCGCCAGTTTTTAGCCTGCTTATCTCTGGTAAGAACACCACAACACACAGTACCTTCTAAAGTAAAACAAAAACAGTAATGCGGGGTTCAGCCGTGTTCCCTTCCAGCTTTGGAATCAATCTGCCTTTGAAATGAGAAACGTAAAGCTCTGATAGGAATGAAAGGAAACAAAGATGTCCGGTGGGTTTCCTGAGCAAGAGTCAAGATGGAGGAAACAGTGGGGGGGTCTCCATGAGAGATCAACAGAGTCCACCTTCATCCAAGCAGAGGCAGGGGGATCTGAGTCTGGGTTCCATTTTGCTGTTTCGCCACCTCTGTGGCCTGTGAGCTGGGAGTGGTGACTGTCAGGGAAAGCTGGCCAGCCCTGCTCATCACTTTCTGTGAAACGCAGCTCTGGTGTCAGGTCTGACTGGTAGAAGAAAATCAACACGCAGACAAGTTGCAAAACGTCTGTGGAACACCAAGGACTCACCCCACGGCCATTTTAAGAGTGAAAATGAGGGAAGAAGTCAGCATGATGTGTGGCTACTTAATTTGCACATGGAGTGTACGTGTGTTTGCGTGTGTTTGCACTTGCATGTATGGTGAGGAGTACAGACACGTCTATGTACAGGCTTCACACACATGCACATACAGATTCGGTGTGTGTGCTGAAAGCACTTTGTTTCATGGTGGGTCCTCTGTTCCTGTGGCTGTCTTGTTTGGAGATGGACTCTTCCTGGCAGTCCCTCACATTGCAAAAGTTTCTCCAGCAGGTGGCCAGGACTCATGCCCGCAATGCATGATTCATTCACCCTCTTCTACTTTGTCCCTTACTCTCTGAGAACTGGCCATGGGGCCTTAGCGGTACTTGTGGACAGTAGATGGTCAGCTCCTCACAGAACATGTGACTGATGGATTCCTACAGGGAATGTGAGCCCTGGGGGAGGAGGGAGCATTTCAGGCGCCTGTGTATTTAGGGTGAGAGGCGTTGGGAGTGTGCTCCATGTTGTATCTTCTATTATTAGTCAAATGCTGGAAACAATGGGAAACTGTGGAAGCAACAGGAGGAGGATGGAAATGCTTGTATTTTCTGGCCTGGATAGAAAATGGAGGAGCGCAAAATACTGTTGTGACAGGGTGAGTGTGTGCTTTAGGAAAGCCTGTTACTCTCCCAAAGTTACCCATCTTGTATAAATTTCATTTTTTGGTTATCATAAAATCCCTGGTGGAAATGATTCTACCCTCCCTACACCACACACTCACACACACAGTAAAAAAAAAAAAAAAAAAAGTGTGTGTAGAGTGAACACGCCCTGCAGATCTTAGAAGAAAGCAAGAAGCTCACATGCAGTAGCTGTACCTTCTTCCTGGTGACTTTGGATTCACTGTCGTTAAACATCTTGCTTTTAGATTCAGGTACTCAGGACCTCATGGCCCTGCGCCCCTGCAGGGGACTCGCCAGGCACCACAGGAACTGCTGGGCCCCTACTGCACATGTGTTGGAATTATTAAGCCCATAAAACTAGATTGTCACATCTGAAACTGTTTAGCTGCTGAAACCGAGACGTGACTTCAAAGCTGGCCAAGAGTTTCCAGACAGACGAGCCGGCCGGCACCTGGAAGTGGAATTCCAGCCCCTGGCAGCGGGCGGAGTGGCCTCCTCACCTTTCCTAAGAAAACACTGTTTTTCAGAGCCTGGGGCTAGATGCCACACCTGGAAACCTATTTGGGGGGTGAGGGCCCTGCATGTGAGGGCTTTCAAAGCCATTGTTACCCCCAAGCCATTTCTTCCCTGCTCCAAGGGTGTCTGCAGCCCACTTCCCCACATCTCCTGCTAGCCTCCTGTTTCCTCTTTCTTTCTAGCCCTTATTCCACCTGGCACCTTCCCCAGCAGAGGAGGCTGTGGCCTTGCTAGCTCTACCCACAGCCTCCTCCTTCATCTCCCTCTGGACCCTGCTGGCTCCAGCGCTGTGACTGCCCTGGCTTCATCCGCCTCCTTCAGAGCATCACGGCTCCCTATGGCTTTCCAAGTACAGTCGTCAAATGAGTGATGCCCTAAACTTGAGATGGAAACTCACGCTAATCCCACACCCGCTATCAACAGCCTCCAGACAGGAGCCCAGATTTTCTCTTGGCTCCCTTGGCTCTCTTCCATCGCTCTCATGTAGTGGCAGCCCACCCCTGAGGGCACTACTGGTCTCTCTCCTGTACTCCTCTATCTCCTGTCTGACCCCACAGACACGGCATGTCTCTCAGAGAGGTCCTGTAGCTCTGTCTTCCCAGACATTATTGGAGTAGACAGACATACAGAGACCCATCCTAGTACTTGGTAACCATGTGTTCTAGACTACACACTCTCCCCAGGGGCCTCGTGGCACCAGATGTTCTGTTGGGCACAGCTCTGGACAGTGGCCTCATTTGCTCTGCCCCCCACTTCTGTCTTCCCTCCTACAGAGTCCCCACTAAAAAACTAATCCCCACTTCTTTCTCTTGCCATCCCTGCCTCTTTCTGTCTCTGTACTTCTTTAGCTGACAGTATCTGTCTCTGTGTGTGTCCCTTCCCACAACCTCACTCCATCTCTGAGACATTGACAAGATCTGGCCATCCATCCCAGTCTGGGGAAGCACAGCCTTGATCTTATAATTGGTAGGCAGAAGCAGTGCTTCCACAAGCTTAGAGTCTGTGAACCAAGGGGAGATGTGGACTTGGAGGTCACAGAGAACAGGATTCTGTGGGAGCTGTCCTTCCACCAGAGGCCCAACTTGCTGCCCTACCTGAGCTTTGACTCTCCTTACAGCAGAAGTCCTTGGACTTGGCTTCAGGAAAAGATGTGGTCTTACCTCTTGGACTTAGACTTACCTCTGTCCAGATTGTTTTCTGGACAGAAATAAACATTTGCCCCCTAGAAAAAGAGAATTCTCAGAACCTGGGCATGGTGGCACATGCCTACAATTCCAGCACTCGCGAAGTGGAGACGAGAGGATCAGGAGTTAGATACCTTCTGGTCTACAGAGACCCCCCCAACTCAAAAACTCCTTACAAAGGAAACCTCTAGAGGAGCCAAAGGAGGGCTCTGAAAGCATCTGTTTCCACTCCTCCCAGCAGGACCCGCACGTGTCCACCAGAGTCCTGGCTTGCACAGTCACCCCGGAGCCCCGACTTCAGCAGGTGCTCAGCAAGGTTGCCCCTTCTCCACATCGCTTTCTTCCTAGAAGAAGGAAGCTTGGTTTTTAGGACCTTTGAGACAGGTTTAAAGGACTTTCATCTCTTGGTGCCAGTTTGTCCCCGTCTCCAGCAGCCCAGTCGTATGCCCTGAGGAGTCAGGTGGTTGGGGACGGATGGCTACACTCACCTGACCCTTGCACGAGGCCCAACTGGAGGCAGTGCTCTAGAGTTCCTGAGTCCGGTGGACACCTCAGGCAGTGGACAGCTAGCACAAGGCTGTCCTGAGGCCCATCTGTCCTGTGCTTGTTCTGTTTTTCATTCCCAGAGCTGCCTGCGGCAGATGGGCATTTGGAAGATGCTGAGGTGGCGTCTCCCAGGGCCTTGCAGGTTCTAGTGATATTATTCAGGAACACGACCCTCTTTAAAAGGTGGGTGTGGGTGCCACCATCTCTGATTTTTCTGTGTGCTGACAGCAGAACAAGTTGTCTGTCCTCTGACTTAGGAGACTCAGGGTTTATTGGGAAACTTTCCCCACTTGCTGCTGCCACCCAGTGGCAATTTGGGGGAATGTTTGTGGGCCGTGACCTGGGCTGGCCTGGGGTCACTCACCTCCTGAACACCCTACCCTGTGCGGTGATGGAAAGGGCAAGACTGTGTAGAACTGTGGTCCCTTCATTTTAGGTGTGAGTAAATGGGTGTTTCTGGGATGTGGACTGTCCATGTTGTAGCAGCAGGACAAAGCCCCTTAGACCAGCACATGTTAGTCATAGACATACCATAGAGGGTTGCCATCCTACTTACAGGTTATGTTCCTGTAGTAATTTGCCACTGTGTAGGTTCACCAAGAGAGACGCTGAGGCATATTCATACATGCAGACTCCGCTAGACCTCAGCAAAGGGAAGCACCCTCATGGCAGCGCCATCCTCGATAGTGGAACCCCGAGCATCTGAGCTCCAGCATGTTTACTGATTCAGATCGTAAGGTGCAGATTGTAAGCAAGCAAACACTCCTCACAGAAATCCAACACCTGCAGACAATACAGAAAGCCAAGACCTAGGCAGACCCTCACCCAACAGTGCACAGAACAGTATTTTAAACACAGCTAAAGATAAACTTCTACAACATGTTCCCACTGTGGCATGGGCCCCACAAGCATCACACTGGTCCCCAGTGGCTAGGAGAGCACCCATCAGGGACTGGAGAATGAGTTGGTGATGTTGCAAGGGCAGCAAGCAGGGCCTGGGGTAGGATGGGTATGAAAGGAAGTGCCCATGGGTCAGGCATTGAGGAGATGTGCAGAATGCTAAGCTGGAGCCTCATCAAGCATCTGGGGTCCTTTGACCTGGACAGGACATCCAGGGTGACTTGGACAGGGCTAGGCACAGCTGAGAGTGTCAAGAGGAGGTAAAGCTTGACCAGAGAGGAGTGGCTTCAGAGGCATGAGTAGAAGGTCTGGTAGAGGGTGTGGGACTCTCAGGAAAATCTGCTGGGGCTTGAGGTCACCAGACTCTGTCACAGGAGGGGTAGGTAATGTCTGCTTTCGACAGCCTTGTCTGTGAGCATAAGTCACAGGGACTTGGCTGCACTGGGGAGGGGGCTGCATGTCTGGCCAGTGGCCCTGCACAGGTTTTATATGATGTAATTAAAGTTCTTGGCTCTTCTGTTTAACTAAAGCAGTGCAGATTAAAGGGCATTTCTATGTACCCAGGACAGATTTGACTTAAATCACTAGGCAGAGGCCAGAATTACCCCACAAATACTCATTTTCTCCTTTGATCCAGGGCCTCTCCAACCACCCCTGGACTAGTGCCTAGAGTCCTCCATGTTCTAGGGTTTGGTGTGTGCTAACAGAGTCAGCTGCAGTGGCCCTGCCCACAGATGGTGTGGCTTTGGTCGATTATAGCAACCCCAGCCTATTATTCTAGCCTCAGAAATCTCCAGGAGACCAACCAAGAGTTTTGCAGGATGTTTTTTCTTGCTCTTATCTTCCTTGCAGTGCTGTGCACTCTACCTAGAACAGTGCATCCCACGCACGGTCTCTTCCACCAAAGCCCAATCCCCAGCTCCTTTTCTGAATTGAGTGTCCTCACTTCCCCACCTACCAGTGCATTTAAAGTCTATAACCCAAGCAAGGCTCCAAAACCTGGTACTCGAGGTTATTTTTTCAATGGAAAGTGTCCGTGAATGCTAGCAGTTCCAGCCTTGCATACAGGATAAAGTATGGTGGCAGTAATAGGCTGTTACAGCAACTCAGAGACTGGCAGCTCCAGGCTCTAGCCTTTCATCTGGTAGTGCTGTGTCCACCAATCTCAGTGAGATGAGACTTACCTGTTCCTGAAGGATCCAAGTCCCCTAAGAGTCGAATGGGGAAGAGCTAAGTCCTGGGAGTCCCGTGGGGCAAGGGAGACCGTGGGACTCTTGGGGCTCCTCCCTGCTGTCACCTGCACCACCTCTCAGGCCCAGCTGGACACCTGAAGGTAGATGCAGGGGACTCGGGAGATGGCTGCCTTGACATTTGCTCCACTTGGCCTTGCTCCTGTCGCTTACTAGTGACTCATCTGCAGCCCTCTCCCTGGCACCGTCTGCTTTCCCTGCGGATCTGTGTTTTGTCAGCAGCAACTTGCAACCCCGGACTTGTAATCAAGGCATAGGCCTGTCAGCCCCAGCACCTTGTGTCTCTCCGGGATGAAGCTGAGCCCTGGGGTCCGTGCCTTTGCACCCTCGCTTCCATACATCACAGGAGCTGGAACTGAAGCTTTCCTCTGATTTCAAAGAAGAAAAACCTCGAATCAGGTTTTTAGGAATTGCTAGATTTCATCTTCTGTTCACCTGGGGTGAGCTGATCCCTGTCCCTCCAAGCTCAGGCTCCCAGTCTCAGAAGGACATGCCACTGTACATTGTAGACATAAAAGAGCTTCACAGGGCCAGGACGAACTCCTTGCACTTCATAAAATCAGATCGTCTGGGCCTCGAGTCTGTGGGCTATTGGATCAGTGAAGGAATGGGGACTCCTACTTCTTCCTTTTCTTTTGGAGGGAGGGTCTCACTATGTAGCCCTGGCTGTCCTGGAACTTGCTAAGTAGGCCAGGCTGACCTCAAACTCAGAGATCCCCTGCCTCTTCTGCCTTAAAGTTCTAGGATTAAAGGCTTATGCTACCACACACACAGCTAGAAAGGGGACTCTTTAATAATGAGGCGACTTTCCCACTAAGATGATCTCCAGTGTAATCCCTTAAATGACATCCTGAGAGCAAGCTATCCATGCAGCGTGTTCCTTTTGGTTCCCGTGTGTTGGAAGGTCCAGAGAGAGGCAGACTTTGGGGGTACTTATGAACACGGTCTCCCCTATTTCCTGGCCCTAGCCATTCAGCCTTTCTCACTCTGGACTTCTGCAGCGAGGTCTCCTCAAATGCCGTGTTTCCCACAGTTGGTGCACAGCCAAGAAAATCTAGAGGGGCACTCCTCCCTCTCCCCCTTGTTGCACTTTGGGGTTGTCCTAAGGAGCTCCCAAGCCTATCCGGCTTCTTTCAGGAGACGGACACTGGGTTTATCCTCATCAAGCCTTGTACAACTAGTACCCAGAACATTGCTGTGCTCCTGTCTCTGTCCCACGCACCTGAGTGTTTCTGGTATTATTCTTCCACACCTCCTGCAGCACAGTCAGCCTGTCCATTCCGGCTCGGAGCTTTGTGTGGTTGTTTCGTTTGCTTGTAGAGACAGAATGATTTTCCTATCCTAGCTCAAAGGCAGCAGGGGTTTGTTTGTTTGTGATTCGAGACAGTGTTTCTCTATTGTAACTCTGGCTGTCCTGGAACTCACTCTGTAGACCAGAACTTGAACTCTCAGAGATCTTCCTGCCTCTGCCTTCCAGTGCTGGAATTAAAGGCATTTGCCACAACTGCCCAGCATGGCATCAGGTTTTTAAATACGCTCTGTCATTCCATGCCCTGAGTTCAAATGAGACCTGTGTCCTTTGTGTCCTACAAATGGGCATGAGCCCGTAAGATGGTGCTAGGCGGCCTGCCAGGCATCCCATGTTCTCCACAGTGAGGAGTGGGGTAAAGGGTTTTGGTTCCTATGGCCACTGACAGGGTGAGAATGTGCCAATCTGTACCTGGGTTATTTAGTTTTCTGGATGAGATATAAAATTGAGGAACCTTGTGTCTCTCCTGCCTAGGAGGAAACCAAAAGCACCCTTGGCCCATGTTAGCCCTAGGGCTATCGCCAGCTGGCCAGGTGGATGGGTCTTAGTTCAGCTTCCCATCTACTTGAGAGCTTTCAAAGCTTTGAAGCCACCTAGAGTCAAACAGAAATGCAGGAAACTGGAGGGAAATGCTCCTGGGGGCCCTTAGTGCTGGGTTGGGGGTTGCGAGTTTCCTTGCTACGAAGGGACCTTTGTTGCAGATGGCTTCCGTGGCACATTTTATATTTCCTTTCTTGTAGCCTTTGCTTCTGTGGATTATTTACGAGAACCATGTGAGCTTTTGTTCTGCTGAGTTTCTTGGCTTTTACATCGCCTGGATGTGTTTGAAGTCCTTCCCATTTTTCCGTAACTAGTCTTGAGATC
Organism: Cricetomys ansorgei; assembly: GCA_026225945.1. NCBI lineage: Eukaryota > Metazoa > Chordata > Mammalia > Rodentia > Nesomyidae > Cricetomys > Cricetomys ansorgei. Next base: position 5,259,616 of record JAMJFZ010000239.1, on the reverse strand, counting down.
AGCTGTGGGCTGAGGGTGTTTCTTGGCAGCCATCCCTGCTCCTCAGCACAGCCCTGGAGGAGGCAGTAACCCTTCTGCAGCTCCAGCAAATGCTACCCTGAGTGTACCCCATGGGTACCAGGGGGGCAGCTTTGGTTGAAGTGCTGCAGGCTAGGCCAGGAAGAGTGCCAGGTGGGGTTCTTGGACGCCAGGCTTCCTATACTTGTGGGTTGGCAGTGCTGGGGCTAAGCCACAGGGAGATCCCAAATCTCACCTGAACAGTGGGCTTTTGCTTACGATAAAGCCAGTCCCAGAAATGACTCCAGCATGGTATTCGTGCGTTCTGCTGCGCGAGGCTGGGAGGGGCTGGTGTGTTTTGGGAGGCCTCTTGAGGTCTGATGCTGGTGTCTATTCGTGTCTCAGGCTCACAAAGCTCTGTTGTCTTCCTCTGCTCTGTGGCCTCATAGTCACGTGTTGCCCTGTCCTTCTGCAGGAGTTGCTCAGTGGAGACCCTAAGGAGATGCCTTTCTGGGAGGACAAGGGCTCCCTAGAAGGTGAGTCCGGCTCACAGACTTCACCCTGACCTGAGGGCTCACACCACCGAACCCTTCACACTGTGACACACAGCAGCCAGTGTCAGTTGGTTCCTAGTCTCAAGAGCAGTCAGTTCCTGAGTTTGCAGCAGACTCGGTCATCTGTGACTCCTTACCAAGCAGGAAGCTTGGATCTGTCGGTGGAAGAAGCGAAATGTTGAGCTGCAGTGTCCCCACATGTTTTGTGTCTGTAGTTCCGGGACTGAGCAGAGGGCAGGCTGCATGGACTGGTGCTCTTGAGTACTGAGCCAACATCATGGTCCCTTTCCGCACCGGTGTGGAGTGGTGGGGCAGTCCTGAACACGCCACCTGCGACTTGAGTCGCTGTCATATGCACGCATCTTTGGTGCATCGGCCCCACCTGGAGATGTGATAGATTCTTACAGGATAGGAGTAGGTGTGATACCTACTATACCTCCTGTACCTACTATACCTATTATAGCTCTATCTTCAAGTGTCTGTTGGAGCCCAGAGGAGCTCACAGCTCCGCCTGCTGGTCATCAGGCACTGGGTATCCTCTCAGCTCATACCTGGACAGACACCTGACCAACAGCTCTGGGCCCTCTCTCCCCAGGACACAGCTTGAGATCTGAAGAATATGTGAGCCCCAGAAACAAGGCTACTTACCCATTCACACTGGGAGGCCGGGGAGACAGGACTGCTCGGCCAACAGAGAGCCTACTTGGCCTTGTCAGTGGGTTCTGCATTGAAAGCATTGGAAAATGACCATGAAAACGAGGAGAGCCTGGTGATACAGGGACTCACTTCCCTGGAGGACTCTGGTGTAAAGGCCATTCTGCTATGATCTTGAACGGCTTTCTCCATCCCATCTGTACAGTGTCAGCCTGGAGGAGGCAGCTTGCTCACTGGGAGCCAATATGGGCTACATGGTACAGCGAGGGTTTACCTAGTTGAAGCTAACCCAGGTGAAGCCTCTCTCTACTCTCTACTATTCTACAGGTGCATGCTCTTATCTCAGGGCCATGTAGAGCAGAAGAGAGCAGAGACAGTCAACCATTTCTCCTCTGCCCTCATGCTGCCCACACGGAACAGGTTCTTGTCTCACCTCCTCTTGTCTCCTCAGTTGTGCTGCCTGAGAAGTCTGAGGGCCATGAGGGCCAGGGCCAGCTGTTCAGCGTGGATGATGGGGAGAAGGCAGCAAGCCGCGAGGGCCCGTTAAGATTCAGCAAGAAGCACTTGAATATTGACGTAAGTCCTCTCCCTGCACTCCTGCATGAGTGGACCCCTAGAGCCCAGGATGAATATTAGTGGCTCGTAAATGGATACCATGGCCATTCCAGCCCTGTGGTTTCCTCAGCCTCTCTGAGGCCTTAAAGAAGGTCTAAAATGTACTCCACTGGTGAGTTGCATGGTCTTGCTGTGAACTCGGCCATGCTGGGAAGATGGGATTGCATATGCAATGGGTATCCAGCACTACTGGACAGGGAACAACAGTGGGGTCTCCTACCCCACAGGCAGGGGAGCTCAGGAACACTTGGTCCAAATCCTCTTACTCAAAAGTGATCCTGAGTATTTGCATGAGCAGGGACAAACGTCACAGGGGAGAAACTGAGTCACGAGGCATGGAGCACTCCTTACTAGGAGGGGATGGATGGAGCTGGGCAAGGATGGGAGTTGAAGATTGCAGGCCAACTGCCCAGGAGCTTCCTTTTCCTGCCTGGAAACTGGGAAGAAGCACAGCTGGAGCACTCCCAGTCCCGAGCCCCAGCTGACTCTTCCTTGTCCCTATCCCTGCATACTGCCCACAGGCTCTCCATTGTGATGTCTCAGTGGAAGAAGACAACCGCCAAGAGTGGACATTCACACTGTATGACTTTGACAACAGTGGGAAAGTCACCAGAGAGGTAATGTGCCCACATGCATCCTACCATCCATAGGAATGGGGCTCAGGTTGGGTGTGACCTCCTAAGACCTGGAACCAGGTGGACAGATGATGTCTGGATCATCAGATGAGCCCTGACTGGGGAGAAGAGACTAGAACGTCTGTGAGATAGAAGGGGAGGCAGAGTGAGGACCTGCTCTGACATCCTCAGCTAGCTAGCATCAGTGAAGCCTTACTCGGGCGGTCTGCATGGACATTCTCTATAGCTGTGATGTCTGTAGGCCAGTGGTCCCTCACAGGGCAGCCTCAGTCCCTGGAGTGCCCCTGCTCCATTGAACTGTGTCCAGGAGGGCAAAGGAAGCATCTGCATTGGCCATTTGACACTGATGCTGAAGTAAGTGCATCTAGGTGAAAAGCTCATCTGCTTGTTCATCTAATGTTTTGGAATGTGCAAGTCAGAGATGTGGCTTCAAGAACACATAGCAGGGCTACCTTTAAGCCACGTATGACACCGTGGGGCTAAGCTGGGCTTAAGACAAGTCAATCTCTGATAGGGAATAAGTGGACCCAGGGTGCCTGCTATGGCCAGGGGGTGAATGCATGCTTGGTAAAGAAGGGAGAACTGTCCCTTGAAGTCTGTCATGTTGGTCTCAGGACATGTCCAGCCTGATGCACACCATCTATGAGGTTGTCGATGCCTCTGTCAATCACTCCTCGGGCAGCAGCAAGACTCTCCGAGTGAAGCTAACTGTCAGCCCTGAGCCCTCCAGCAAGAGGAAGGAATGTCCTCCCAGTGGCCAAGGTGAGGGGTCTGTGCCAGGAGCCTTCCTGTTCAAATGGTGCCGCCTCCGTGAGCACCGCCCCTAAGACAAGCCTGTGGGGCAGGCTACGCCATAGCCACCTGGCTTAATGCCTCGCACTTGCCCTTCCCCAGAGCGCTTACCTCCCCATTGCTCCCTGGATGTCAACGTTGTTCATGTCCAACCACTTCCAGTCAAAAGTTCGTTTCCACAACGTCCCAAAGAGGACCTGTCACCTGCAGGGGACTCAACTGTCTGCTCAGCGAGTGGATGGATGAGCAAGGAGAGCAGTTCATTAACAGAAAGCATGGGCATGGGCCTCCAGTCCAAGCACTAGGGAAGCGGCAGGGTTAGAAGTTCTAGGCCAGCGTTCGTCGTAGCATGATTCTGTCTCAAAAACCGAAACAACACAAAAGGATGAGTAGATGGACAGATTCCTAAGCTGTGAAGGATGGGTGGGTGGGTGGTGATGTCTGAGTGAGAGCAAGGGTACACGGGTGGGTAGGGGTGGGCGAAGGCACGACCGGGGCATGAATGAATGGGTGCTCACGTGAGGCATGGGAGAGTACAACACCCTTCTTTCAGACCGGGAGCCTGCGCGTGGCAGGACGGAGAGCGAGCACACCGAGGACCCCCGCGTGGCCGACAGAAGGCTGTCTGCCTACAGCAGGTGAGGTGTGGGGCCAGGGGGTTGCTTCCTGCAAGCCTCCCCGATGTCCTGTCCAGCAGAGTGCTGAAATAGGTAGGTCCTGTGTACTGTGAAGGGCAAGGGAACCTGGGTAGAGCTGAGCACCATGTCTGTTCAAAAGAAGGGAGCGGGTAGGGGCCATTGTGGCCCTAGCTAGGAGATCAGAGAGCAGCCAAGGTTTAGGGCCTTAAGCCTCATGAAACCTGTGGTGGTTCCTGGTAGGCTGTCATAATAAGCTGTGGATTTTAATTCTCTGGGCGGTATACATTGCCTGACTACCTCCCTTCTGCATGCTCTGGACAGTGGGTGCTAGCCAAACTCCCCACTTAGGCCTCCTGGACCACCATCGACCTCTGCAGACACCCCTGTCATATGATGATTGATGCTCTGGCCATGAGTAAGTCTGGTCTGTCCTTCCTGATCCACACAGGAAGCCTGGTGCTGATCCCCAGCCCTGCTCTGTGCGAGTCCCCTATTGTGTGGATGAGAACACAGAGCGCAGAAACCACTACCTGGACCTTGCTGGCATTGAGAACTACACATCTAAGTTTGGTCCTGGTAAGTACTGGAGGACCCACCCTGCATCTGCCCTCTGGGTGTAGATGCAAGTAGGCAGGGGGCTCTGGAGTTCCACGATGTTGGGTCCCAGGTATACCCCACCTCACTTGGGTACCGCATTATCCTCTGCCCAGATGTGGACTCACATCTTACCCTCCTGCCACTGGCAGGGGCTCAGAAAGCAAGGTGGTTAAACATCCAGGTATGTGTATGAGATGTGCCCTGGCTTAGGGGAGATACAAAACTACTAGATTTAGGTTCAGAGAACCTAGATTTAGGTTCAGTATCTGAAGAGGTAGACAGGGATCCATTGAGTGTAGAGGGACATTTGACCACAACTGGCCCCATGAACCGAGGCCACTGCACAGGGCTGACCTTGAGGGGTTAAGCACTTCATGAAGCTACAACCAGGTTATTCTGGAAGTCTGCTGGTCCCATGGGAGTGTCCCTCAATATGGGATTTCTGTCACTCCCTTCTGATGCCCTGAACAGGGTTCTGATTATGCCAGTAGAGAATCTCCACTAATAGGACCCATAACAGGGACAAAGGACCAGCTGAGCCAAGCAGCATGTCACCAGGGTGGCTGAGCCCCCTCGAAGGAGTGACAGCAGGGTCCTTAGTGAGGGGCGGATTCCCAGCCTGAGTGCAAGATATACCTGGGACTGAGCTGTTTCTTCTTCTCCCTGCCCAGCTTGGGGCATGTGGTCATGTGAGCTGTGACCCAGCCAGCAGGCCACCTCTGTTGCAAACCTAAGTGCAGATATGATATGTCTCAAGCCTTACTCCGGGCCACCACTGTGTCTTGTCCCTAGGTTCACCACCTGAGCAGGCCAGGCAAGAACATCATGGCAGGGTCACACACATTCCGAGCAGGTCCCGATCACAGGAGTCAGATGCCCATGCTACACACCACCGCAGATCCCAGGTCCTGGCTGACCATGTCGTACCAACTAATGAGCCTGTTGCCCGGGCCCTGGCTACCCAGCCCCGGCTCAAGGGGCAGGAGAAGCAGTTCCTCAGATCTCCCAAGGGTCCAGGAAAACCTCTTGGGGTACCAAGCAGTAGCAAGCCAGGGAAAGTGCTCAACTATTGCCTGCAGGCTGTACCAGTGCCCCAGGGTGTTCAGGACGGCCACCACCTTCCGCAGCCCCCACCACAGCCCCCACCACAACCTTATGGTCACAAGCGGTACCGACAGAAGGGCAGAGAAGGCCACTCACCACTCAAGGGGCATGGCCAGCCTACCATGGTGGAACATGAAGTGGTACGGGACCTGCCTCCCATGATGGGGCATGAGGGCTACGTGGTGCCTGTGATCCAGAGGCATGAACACCATCATCACCATGAGCACCACCACCACCATCACCACCACCACTTCCACCCATCCTAGTACCCGAACAAGCATTCTGCCCACATGCCCTTGGGGACACAGAGCAGGTGCTGGCATGTGCCCAGTAGAGAGTACAGTATCCGCTGGCCCAGCACCCAGCTGCAGACGTCAGGTGGGCACAAGGGAGATGGCACCAGGCTGGATATTCACGGACAATGTCTTCCTTCTCCATACTGTTTGGATACCAGTATGTTTGCTGCAGCTGATGATCCTGTGTGGTCCAGAAAGCTCATACATGAGAGAAGAAAAACATCTGTTCTTACTTTTGCTGCACAGTGTGGCCCTGGGATGTTTGAGGGACTCGCCTAGACATTCTTTGTATCCTTGTGGTTCTCTGACCTTTGGGTGCCTTGGATCGTTCCTGGCATAACACCAGGAATGAATGGAAAAGGGGAAGCTTTCTGTAAGTTTTATTCATTGTAAAGTCAGTGGGCTGGGCTTGGCAAGTGGCTCTTCTTCAGCAAGCATACCATGTCCTTAGTTTTCCCACGTGATGTCAAGCACAGCAGAATAGAGGGCAGAGTATCAGCGAATGTGGAGGGAGCACAAGTGAGCAGAGGGCCAGGAAGATGTTCAGTGTGCATCACGAGGCGTGGCCTCCAGAGCTTCCACCATCCTGGGTGGATGTGGTTAAGACTCAGGTTGGGGTGGGATGGACCAGGCACCATGCTGGAGGCTCCTGTCTAGGCTGTGCTCATTCTTATGGCACTAATTGTCCCTCCTACAAGGGCTACAAGGTGTGGGGACCTCAACAAGCCATGGCCCTTGTGGCTCCACCACGACAGGACACTGCAAGGGGAACATTTTACCTCTTGGCATTATGCCTTCTTGGCATAACTAAAAAGTTGTGCGTTCTGTAACATGCCATAGCCTGTATTAAAACAAACTTTTCTGAGAACTGTGGTCAGCATACTTACACCTTGCGGCTGCAGAAGACGACGGGTACATGTAGAGGGTGAGTGCTGTGGTATCATTTTGGTTTACGTTGGTCGATCCACACAACTCCACAGAAATACTCCTTACTAAGAGATGTTTGAGCTGGTCTAAGAAAAATCAGAACTCTAAACCTAGAATTCAGCTCATGTTAACGGGAACACTAGGCAACCATGTCAGCTACGTGGGCCTCAGCTTATGTAGACTGTTGAGAAGCAACACAACCTTGTGCTTATCCTTTCTTCTTAAACACCGTGCTTACTCTAAGGAATTCCTGGAGATCTGGGTGTGATATCGCCTAGGAGCTGGCCCCCCATGCAAGGGGAGACCTGGTTATTCTCAGCCCTCTGAAGGCTGTTGCTGGTCACTTCACAGCTAGAAATCACGTGTTCCTGAATACCAAAATGACTACAGCAGTGGTTCTCAAACTTCCCAATGCTGTGACCTTGTATATAGTTCCTCATGCTGTGGTGACCCCAACCATAAAATTACTTTAATGGCTACCTCATAACTGTAACTTTGCTACTGTTACAAATCATAATGTAAATATCTGATATGCAGATGGTCTTAGGTGATTCCTGTGAAACTCCAAAGGGGTCATGACCCACAGGTTGAGAACTGCTGAACTAGAGTGTGCCACCCTTTCCTTACAAGACTGAAGTCCCCATTTCGTGGATGTAGAGATGGTACACATGTGAGGCCCTGTCCCACAACGCATCAGAGGGATTGGACAGGAACTGGCATGGCCACCCAGCTTGTTTCTCAGTATATACCATCCCTATAACGTATGTCTCCTGAGACACAGCATGCAGGATATCCCTAATGACACCTTGGGCTGTGGTTCAGCTGGGCACCTGGGAAAGTGGGGAGATTCTGCCAAGTCTGAGCTTTGGCTTCATATTTTAAAAATTCAGAGCAGAGCAGGGTGGTGGTGGCAGTGCACGCCTTTAATCCCAGCACTCGGGAGGCAGAGGCAGGTGGATCTCTGTGAGTTCAAGGCCAGCCTGGTCTACAGAGTGAGTTCCAGGACAGCCAGAGTTACAACGGAGAAACCCTGCCTTGAAAACCAAAAAAAAAAAAAAAAAATTCAGGGCAGGTGGCAGCCTAACAAGCTCATGGCAGGGACCGAGCATCTGCCACTAAGTGAATGTTAGGCAGAGTCTGTACCACTCCAGACAGCTGAGGGAGCAAACCTCACACAGCAGGGTCCTCGGTGCCAGTGCCACATGTATGAGGCCTAAAGATACTGGGAAGCCTTTGTGAACAAAATGAAAAAAAAAAAAACAAAAACTGAAACAGATCATTTAGTTGGGTGTGGCAGTGCATGCTTCTGGGAGATTACCTCAAGGGCCACAATTCAAGACCAGCCTGGACTAAATGGTGAGACTGCCTCCCCACTGCCCCAAACTGCTCATGTTCTCCAACAGTGAGCCACTGTGGACATGGTCTCTGGTGCCTGCACATGTAGATAAGAACAGGCTGACTCAGGGACTCCAGTTCCGCCTAGAAGTAAAACTGATGTTTCAAATGGAGCCAGAGGCGGTGATGCTTAGTCTACTTTGTGCTGGGTGCCAGGAAGGTGTCTCTACGGGAAGTGGTAGGGCCTGACAACGGAAGAGGGTGGGTATTGTGAGGGAAACAAAAAGCCTGGATGTGTAAGTGGAGGCTGTGGGTGCTGTGGGTTCTTAGAACTGAATAACCTGCTCTTTACATTACATTCCCAAATAAAAACCACGGAGGGGACAAAGGTCACCAAGATGCTTTCTCAGGAGGCTCCTCATCACTTTCAGGATGAACATTTCCGTTCTGGCTTCTACTCAAATGCCATCTCAAGTGTGATCTGAACTCCTTGCCATGGGCTGGCCTTGTGCTCCGTTCATTCATGGAGGCCTCTTAACCTTCCTTCCCTAGCAAATTCAGCCACGTGCAGGGTCCTTGTTCCTCTAAACCTTCAGGGTAGCTGTCTGTCTCTTCAGGGCTCAGACCTGGGCTCACAGCCACACTGCTCCTACCTGCTACGGAGGCAGGTTCTGAGAGCAGAGTCCCCACCACCCTCAGCTGGCTTTAGTACTACCTAAGGAGGCCACATCGTTGGCACCCATTGCCTTCACCGTCTGAACCAGCACCGCCTAGGCCTGTACTGAGCAGCTCCTAAGGAGTATCCACTGCCTGGCGGACAGATCACAGAGCATGCCTTACCGTTCTTCCTTCCACCCACAAGACCACTCTGCTGTTTCCTTGATCTGTTCGTAGCCGCATCTTTTTGGATAAAGTGACATGTGTGCTGTTCCTGGGGTAAGAGGGTGCTTTAAGAGGGGCCTCAATCCAGTGGTATCAAGGATGTGGCTAAACGGAGACCAAGTCCACATCAAGGGATTTCTAGGGTGGTACCCTGTTTCTAGTGTTCTGAGCAGGTATCAGAGTCACTAACAGCCATCTGTGGTTCTTCAGCTCTGGAAACTGCCATATTTCTCCCAAAGGTAAATAGTACTCACTAAACCTAACTGCAAGGTTTAACAGGCTATAGAGACTACACTGCCTGCCCGAGACTCATACTTGTCATAGAACATGTGGTGGTGGGGCTCTCGCTTTATGGCTGAGCTCTTCTGTCTGCCTGCTCCCCATTACCGCACCCCCATTCCTGAGTTCATAATCTGCCATCATGAATGCCAGGCCTATGTGTTCTAAGCCACGACAGCTCCTCTCCCAGTTCCCATAGCCTCACACAGCTATGCTGAGCCCCGTGTCCACTGCATTCGAGGCTCACCACAGAGTGAATACTCCGCACACCAGCCATTAGGATCTCAAGCTTCAACATCAGAACCATCCTTCTGCTCCAGAAAGCAGCTCTGTGCTCACTTGGCAGTCTTTCCGGACCTGTCCTTCCTCAAACCACAAATGAACAGTTTCCTCGGATTTGTTTCTTCTGGGACTCAACATGAGTGGAATCCCATACCATGAAAGCCGTGTCAGCTTCTCTCTGAGCAGGTCTCCTAGGTTCGTGAATGCTGCCACGTGTGTCAGAGTGTCCTGTATCTGCGATCTGTGCTCTGCTGCACGGTCTGGGTATGGATAATGAATGCCAGGATGAACGCCAAGGAGAAGAACTGTCAGGATATGTCCTGGGTCACTCTACTTCAATACTGAGGCTTCAGAGTTCTGGATCCCAGTGCCGACACCCTCCTACCTGTTCATTTTCTGGACTATACCCTTACCTGCACTGTGATGATTCTTGGGCTCCCATTCCTTAGATAAATTCTGTGTTGAGTCCCTATAATGGCAGTATTGAGTTTGCAGTCATCAAATCTAACAAGCTGGCAAGAGAATTCCCCTTAGTATTTTTATAGCACTTCTTTAATGCAGGAGGGTCAACCCTGGCCCTGTGTGATCAGTCCTGCAGTGACCGCTGAGAAGCTCTGGGAAGGAATCTTCTCCCACCATTGAATTTTATGGTAAACAAGACAAAGGAGGCTTTTCAAACACTTACATTTCATAGAACTTTACTCTTCTAACAAAGTCATATAAAGACAAAAGCCTATAAAAAGGAAAACATGAGACTGATTTGAATGGCCACAATCACCAGGAACACAGAGTTAGCAAGATAAAGGCCAGGCACTCTGACAGGCAGCTCATGTGAGCAGTGACCCAGAACCTGTAAAGGCCTGCTACCCAGGGCATTCCTGACTGCCGGAAGGCGCCCCCACCTGCTCTTGCTCTGGGCACTTAGGGCTTAGGAGTCTGAACCAAAGTCAGAGCTGAATCAAAGCAAGAATGGAAACCACTGTGCTGATGGGGACGCATGCTAGGCAGTGGTTGCTCTGGCTGCCTAACAGCCTGAGGAACCCGTGCAGGTGCAAACTTGGCCTCTATCTTAACTGCAGCTTTGTGAATGTGGACAGGGTTGATTCTCTTGGAGGGAGCCAGAGATGGTCCAGAGCCTGGCAGCATGCGGCATCCACACAGATCAAGCTTCCCCAGGGAGGATTAAATAAATAAATACGCCATACAGAACGTGAGGAACGGATCATTGCTGTTGCCCACAGCCTGCAAACAGACTATGACCTACAGAGCAGAGTATTCAAGGGTAAAGTGCAAATCATATGTCAGGTTCTTGAAAAGTACAGAGGCACCTGTGGCCCCAGCTGGGTAAGGCTGACTGTGGCAGGGGACAAGAGACTCAGCCAGAGAGACACAGGGCCATGGCTGCTGATGCTGAGGGTGTTGAGCTGGGGCTGGTTCTTCTCCCCACGAGAATGAGGGATGGGACAGCCCATCCCTTGTGCAAAGCTGTATGCTGTGCCACATGGTTCACAATCTGGAGGACTCCCGTTGTCATGAAATGTATGCAGAATTCCCAGTGCTCCTGCAGTTTGCTTGTTACACCATGGCTCTCTGTAGTCACCTGCTTGAGGTTCCCAGCCCAGTGCTTATGAAATAAAATGGCTGGGTTCCCATGAGAAGAGAAAGCAGACTAGATGCAGATAGTCCTGGCTCTGCAGGACAAGGTTTTTTCTGCAGAAGCTTCCAGGACATTAACGCAGATGGGAACACAGCTGGTAGGTACCACCAGCCCAATGGTGATCCACTCCTACCCTGTAAACACCATCTCATTTTCCACTGGTACCCTGAGCCATGCCTGAGTCGTGTGGACAGGGGATGAGGAGCTGAGAGTGGACAGTCCTTGGCTTGCTTACTGTACAGAGAACACAGCAAGGATACTCAAAAGAACAAAGAAGGCAGAAGCCAATGGGGAACGGCTCACTGACATTCTAGCCACTGTGTGCTTGTTCATGTGTTCCGGACAGGGTAGAAATGAAGTGAAACTGCCACAAAATGCTGGACAGTCATCCACAGAAAAGTGATCCTAGTATCTGGAGGCGAGGCCCTGCCTAGAGTAGGAAGAGCTGACCCCAGAGTCCCTGGGAATACCTATCATTGCCCACAATGATGCAAGGAGCCATTCTGTCAGAACAGCTCTCGGCACTCCCCCTAGAGCATCTTCCACTTGGAGAAGCCTAGGGGGTGTTATATCTGGGAAGCCACATATGGCAGGGAGACTGGGAATCACTGTAACATCTTGGTAGGCCAGGCAACAAGTGCCAGGGCCATCAGTCAGTGGCATGCTGGTGGGCCCCAGTCTGCTAGCAGAGTCCCAACCGCGTTCAGGTGTGTCCAGGCTGCGGGTGTTAGGAGTAGATGGTGATAACTTCTCGGCCACCACCCCTGACCAGGAGGACCCTGTTCAGCCCCTCAGTCAAGACCTCCAGAAACTCCATGTCTGAGGTGATAGTTAAGGCCATACCAATCTCAACTGGCCACACCAGGACCCCAGCTCATACTACAGACTCAGCCTGAGAAGCTAAGGCCAGTGGCAGATGGACAGACCCCTAAGAGGCTAGGGAGTTCCAGGACAGAAGAAATAAGGGGGTGGTCTGGGAAAAAACAAGAAGGAAAGCTGCCACCTCCCGGGGCAGCTACTCCTGGAGCCTATTAATCCCATCCACATGGAACCAAGTAGGCAACTGGATCACAGGCACCTGGTGACCAGGAAACCTTAGGAAACATCTCCCTCACTGGCTACTCTGTGGTCCCAAGTGGCTGTCCAACAAGCCCCAGAGATGTCTTGACACCAGCAAAGCACACTGTCAAAGCTGTGCAATTTAAAAGCAGGACATTTGTCCCCTTGATCTGCCATTAGGGGAGACTGAGCTCTGATGGCCCCAGAGAGCACACTGAAAGGAAACCAGGCAAGAAGACTCAGCACTGGCCCTGATGACAGCTCTGCCTATGGGAGGGAAGCCGCTGAGGCCAAAGAGTGGGCAGGCACACGTAGGACAGCAAGGGCTCCGTTCTTCCTGTGAGGGTTTTCTGTCCTATTCAGGCAGACTTAGGGTCACACCACCCTTGCTGGGCATTCAGGCGGCCTAGTTTGTGTCCCAGTTTATACTGCTCTGCCCGTCGCCCAGGGAAGCACGATATGGATATGCCACTGGCTCGCATCAGGTATCAAAGCAAATCAAAGGCACATCCTGGCATGGGGTTGCGGCTTGGATAGAGCACTTAACTACCCAAGTACCTGTGCTCGATCCCCAGTACTGCAAAGAAGGGCCCATCACTCATCCCCAGGAGCTCAAATGCAATGTCATTTCTCCACATGCTAAGAAGGATCTGACCCCCTTCCCAGCCCTCCCAGTCTGTTCAGACTCCAGGGCATGTGCCTACCTCTGTCCCATCTCCAAGGTCCCCAGGTTAAAGCAGGGTACACAACAGGTAGGAAAGTGCACTCTGGCACTGACAGACCCAGGAGACCTCTCCTGTACTCCACATCACTAACTGTCCCTGGGGTCCCCACATGCCTTCCCCAGCTCACAGTTGAGGCTCCATGAACAAGAGGAGCCAGGTCTGACAGTGCCATAGTAATTCTATTCACTCCCACCAGTAAGAAACGTTGGAAAAGGATACAGTTCTCGTCCCCCTGCCGATTTTTTGGGGGGCCTGGCATATTCAGCAGGACCAGCTGGGCATCCTGGGACTTGTTGAGGACAACACCATTGAGTTTCACGGCAGTATGCATCCTCCTGACGTTGGACTGGTCCCTGGGAGAGAAGTAGTATAGTGGGCAGCACAGTGGGCTTGAGGTCTCTAGCCTGCCCGGGCCTCTCATTGTGTTCATGGATGCTAGAAGGGCAGGGCTCAGCAAATCATCTGAGGACACCGTTTGGGGCGACTTACTTAGCAGCAGAAAGCATTTGGCTCTAGACACTTTAGAACAGAGCACCACTAAACTGCTAAGCTTCTAGGGACCATAAAGTAGTGGCAGGTGAACGACAACATGCTTGATAAGCTGCACTTGCGAAGCAGCCATTGGTACAGGCAGAAACAGGGTATGAGGGCACAGCAGCTGTCTGGGCACACGTAGGAACTGGCTTGCCTCTTGGGGCAGTGGAAGAGCTGCTGAATCCCTGGCATACTCCTGACCCATGTCTGGTGCTCCCAAGTAGGAAATCGGTTGAACTGAGTACATATCACTTAGGTCTGGTTGAGAATAGGTACTCAAAACGGAGAGATCTAGAGTGTCCTCTAACCAGTCATGGATCTGCTCTACAGGTACCGTCGGGTTCTGAGGTGTAGCTGGGAGTCAGCAGAGAACTGGGTTTGGGATCAGACAGACCTCTTTCCTGCCCTTTGCTAATCCAAATGGCACTGCCCAGCTGTGACTTAGGGGACAGGAGCTCCTAGCACTCTGTGATTCAGACTTATGTCCGTGGCCTCTGGAATGAGCAGAACATCGCTGATCTCTCTACACCATGTGCTCTGTTGCTGTACAGGGCACTGTACTCTGCAGTGTCCCTAGGTAGCAGGGCTCACAGCCACGTAAGTTTGAGGATCCTATAGGTTCACATTCACTAGCACACAAAAGCACTCAGGTATCTGCAGGACAGAGATCAACCTTTCCTACCATACACCCCCTCTCTAGAAAACTGGACCAACCACAAGTAGAACCAACGTTAAGGAAACTGCCTTGGGAAACTGCCACAGAGCATTGCCTGTCCCAATGATCCGCGTTTCTATCTGTGTGGGACATTTGGCACATCCTTGGGCTCAGAACATAGAGCAGAATCTGTAGCCAGCCTGCTGATCTGCCCAATCAGTCTTGATTGCAGCCTTTCTAAGTAGAGGCATCTGTACCTCTTATTAAAGGACAGGCTGATGAAGTTGCCATTTGAGGGTCACAGAGAGGGCCTGAGATGCATCAGGATCACACCCACTGATCAACTCAACTCTAAGCCAAATATATCAGCTTGGAACTGCCATTTGCCAGAAAGAAAACAGCCATGGGCCCTTTATCTTCCCTCTTTAGTTTAATTTGATAAAATTATAGGCCAGTCTCTGTGGCACCACCCAGGCCTTTCATTACAGGAACCCTGAATTCACTACATGGGAAGGGAACAATTACTGTATGCTTGGTCCAACGGCAGTTCCCAACTGTGTGAAATGCAAAAGCCTAGGGCTGAGAGAGTACAGCAGTCACATGGAACCTGAGTGTAAGTTCTAGGTCTGGCTTGTTATCCATTCCATTGTGGCATGCCCTGTTGAAGCTAGAAAGATACCAGAGGGTCCAGGAAAGGTCCTTGAGTTCTGAAAGCTAAATGAAACCTGCCACTGCTCCCAGTAACCCAGCAGAGTTAATCAGTAAAATGTCTTGTACAGATGAACTTTCTAGACGGTGTCCAGACCTGGGAGTGTAAGTCTACACAGCAGTCCTGGCAGTGGGAGGTGAAGTCACATGTCCTTGGCTGGCTATCAGCAGAGCTGCCCAAGACCATCCGAAATAGAAAATACATGCATTCAAATGTCTCCAGTGTTAACGGGTGCACACTGACAGACACATGCAGGCAGGCACACTGGCATATACACAAACACAAATGTACTCAGACCAGCACACATGCTCTAACTGGCAACACATGCATGAGCTTTAACTGGTGCACACATGTTCTGGCCAGTGTGCACGTTCTCTAACTAGTACATACATGCCCTCTAACCAGCGCACATCCACAGCCAAATATGCTACAGGGAAATTGTGAAAGGAAAGACACCTCTTGCTAGACTAACCAGGAAGTGGGCCTGAGGCCTGAACTCTAGAGCTTCTTCCTGACCCTGGTTAAGTAAAGCAAGCCCGGGTCCTGAAAGATAAATAAGGACCCCATCCAGAGTCCCCATGCATGTGTCCAGGCATCTGCATGTATATATAGGTACATGTGCACACGGGGCATGGGGTCAAAGCCTGTTCCTGTGCCTGATTATGTATCTTAATGAACAATGGGGACGGAAGGCTTTTAGATTTGCAGAGAGCAGAAAGCCTGGGGTCTCAGCTTCCCCAGCTGGCCCAGCTTCTCAAGGTTCCCTCAGTCACTGGAGTGATTCGGGTACAGTCGTGTAACCATGAGCGCCTCCCCAGTTCCCTACACACTACCTGGTTGTGAGGGACAACAGCACGTAATGACTACAGAGAGGCAGGACAGGGACGGGGACATCACAGGTGAAAGGACCAGAGCACCGTCTCCAGGCAACCTCAGCATATGCTCCCACCCACTGGCTTGGCAACTGGACCCTCAAACTTTGGATCCCTGCCTATGAGTCCTGGCCCTGACATCTAGCCCCAAAGCTCACACATAGGTAATGTGACCACACAGAATTGATCCATAGCTTCTTTTCACTGAAGAGGAAAGGATGGCAGCCTCCTGGATGGATGGCATGTCGGGGAAGGATTTTATATTGACTGAGTAGACCTCGGGGTATTGGCGGCAGCGGAGGGGGGCGGGGAGCTTGCTCACTGCTGCAGGAAGCACACACCTACCCCCTCTCAGAGCAGCTTAGAACTGGCCCTCTCACACGGTCTGCAGCGTCACTTAGGAAATGGCGTCTGGGTACGTGCCCCGAGCTGCTCTGAGTAGGGGCAGTGAGTCAGCAGGATGCTCTACACACACACGGGACTGCACATACACAGGCATGCAAGGCAACTCGGTCTAAGAGGCAGTCTAAAAATGAAGGAGCACTTACAGGTTTCCCCACTCTCTACATGGGAAAGAACACAAAGAACAGGTTACTCCAGCAGAGGACTCCACACAACTGAACCAACACAAGTGGCCAGGCTAAGCTCGTACAATGGCTGGCCTTGGCCCTTCAAGGGATTCTCACTCCACAGGACCCCGGGCCTCTTTCCCTCTCTAGGAACTTGGAGCTTTAGTCATGGGAACATGGTGACCGGTCAAAGGGGGGCTCTGTGGATGGTATTTAACTGAGCTGGTCACAGCCTGTGGCAGCCACAAGAACCTCACAGTCTTGGGGTCCTCAAGTCGGCCAAGATGACGGGACCCCAAAGGTCCATGGCAGCATTCTAGACTGTCGGAGGTCTGGAGCTCCACCTTTCCAGGGGGAGTAAGCTCACCTCTCCTGGCTGTGGGAGGTCCTTAGCAGCAGCAGAGTAAGGCTAATGGCCCAATCCCCTTGTGACCTGGTTCCCTGGTGCTGACAGCACAGCCTTTGGCTGGTCCCAATCCTCTGAAGCCTGGAGGCCAGGGGACTGTCCTCCAAAACTACTACTTGGAGGCCAGGGATGGGTTCGTCCTCACTGTGTGTTGGCCCAGGCCTCACAGATACGCACGGCTTTAGGCTGAAGAGGTCTTTGAAGCCCGCTGCGCTGGTGTCCTTGTTCCTGTGTTTCTCTGCAATGAGCTTCTCTTTCGTCCACGTCATCTGCACTTTGTCCGGTGTTGGTGGGGCTTGGGTTCTAGCAGCTGCTGTGGTATGGGATGCCGTGTTCCTGTCATGAATCAACTGGGCCTGGTGGGGAAAGAGAAGGTTGGAACAGAGAGTGGCTTTTGAAAGCCACACCATAGAGAACCTGACCAGTGAAGCAAGCGGGCTGCAGAACGAACCAAGAGGATCCATGTGCGACTGGCCAGGACCCCTTGACCGCCGGAGCATGGCTCCAAAGAGGCCCTGACACTTCCCACCTCACAAGGGCCTCCCTTATCTGTCTCTCACACTACCAGATGACAGCTTCCAACTCAGGGAGTGGCCCACTTCAACCTCTTTGGCTGCCAGGGAAGCAGGGTCTGCCAGGCTCACAGGTGCTTCGGAGGGTCATAAATGAGTGTGCCTGGTAGTTCTAGAAGGATGTGCTTACAAGGTATCTAGGAGGCAGCCACTACAAGCCGAGTGCCTACCTACACAGCCCCATCCAGTGGCTTAGGCACCAAGGGAGTGGGGTGAGTGTTTAAAGATCTTTTCTGAGACCAACTTGCACCCTAGGCCAAGGGAGCAAAGGTCTGAGCATTCTTCCTCTTGTCTGGGCTATGAAGAGTCATCACTGATGCTCTCATCTGGGCTGGCAATAACCAGGGACAAAATGGAACATGGTATCTGTCTTAGAGTCACAGCTAAAGCTCAGAGAGAGAGAGAACTTCTGGGGCTTCAGTGGTGACAAAAGACTCTAGGAGGCCTTGTTCCAGTAAGTACATCACCCACAGGGAAGGGAGTGGGGTGACATGCAGTTGAAGACACAGAAATCCCCATGCAGCAAGCCCCTCGTAACTAGGGTTCTTAAGTGTCCCCACATGACAAATCAATGTCCCAAGGGGAGCCGGCAGCAAGAGGTGGCCACTTTCTTCATACTTGACAATGTGAGTGAGCCACTGGCTTCTGCGGGCACATGCCCTCTGTGGGGTGCAGAGAGGTGAGTCTGGCTGGATGAGGACCTGCCACCACCTGACCCTCACAACCTCAGCCTGTGTGGGTAAGGACTTCCTGCCTGCTCACCGGAAGAGCCCCAGCAGGCTGGGTCAAAATCCACCATGAAATGCTACTCATCCTGAGCCACTCAGTCCTGTCTATATAGCAAGGGTCAGCAGGGACATCCACGATGGCGTCCTCAGATGGCAGCATGGGGCAACTCAGCTGTAGCTGAACTTCGTAGACCCTAGTGCCCTCACCCCCAGCATGGCCTTAACTTCTCCACACCTCCACAGGAAAGAAGAGCCTGTCTGGCTATCTACCATAGTAGATCCAGTGTAGTTTAGCAGTTCAACTGAAGGTTCCCACTCATCCTCCTGACCTGCTCCAAACAAGCTAGTAGCCTCTATCCCACATGAAGGCACATCTCTGCTGAAGTGAGACTCCTGAATGTCATCCCTCCTACTCCAAACCCTCCTTTATCTGAGTTTAACAGTTCTTCAGGTTAAAGATGCCACTTAATCCAGTTCTTTGTTCTTAGTCCTGGATGAGGACAGAACAGACTGGCTGGCACAGCCCGCAGGGATAGTGACAGAAACAAAGCCACTGAGTCTTCCCACATAGTGTTAGAGCCAGCTGCCAGGCATCCAGGATCTAGTCTGGAGGGCATCCAATCTGGGTCTTAGGTTTCCTGTCTCCTGTGCCCCCAGCTCTCCTAGGAACCCGGGGTGATCACTGCTCTGATTCTAGTCACGTGATCCATGTGTTGCTAACCATGGCCAATTCTCATGGACAGTGCAGGTCAAGGTGCTGGGAGGCAGAGGGCGCTTGTGCCCCTGTGACCAAACAGTGTTAGCACTGATCCCATAGAGAATCTTTCCCCCACCCAATCTGCCGCTGCAGAGCCGCATGTAAGATTCTGGAGTTTGAACAACAAAAGACCTGAGAGCACAGCCTCAAAAGAGGATGTCACGTTCTCCACCATCTGCACCTCTCCTGGGTATGAAGTGACTACTAAGACGCCAGCCCTTGAAGTCACACTGTACCAGTGGGCTCAGGTGGCCATGCTTGCTTTCCATCAACAACCAGTGTCAAATGCCATAGGAACTTCATGAATCCAGAGCCACGTGTCACCAGGTTGCCCTCGGCTCCCATCAGCACAGATCCCGTGTTTGGGGCCATGGCACTGACCCTACCTGCTTTACTTTCTTCTCCCGAGTGCACACACCTCTCTCTCCCGCTCATTCTTTGACAGCTGCATCTGTTTCAGCATCTGTGATCTCTGCTCCATCATCAGCGTCTTCTCATAGGTGAACGCAGAAATGTCATTTTCAACCTGCAAAGTACAAAGCCGCACAAGTAAACGATGTACACAAAACAGGGTGTCATTGCCAAATACCACCTACCTAACCCCTTCTGCTAATGAGCAAGCAGTGGCCATGCATCCTAGGCCTAGATTTCTGTCCCTAGTGTCAGAACTCCATCCCAGAGCAGCCTGGGAAGTCATGAGAACGCGTTACTGTGGATGGGAGTGTGCAGTCTGCAATACAAATGGACAAGTACCTACGTCCCTGCTGGGGACTCTGTAACACTACCACACACAGGCAATGATGTTGCTGCATCTCACATTGGCCAAGCACACAGCTGTTCGGGGTTCTGGGTCAGGGCGTTCCTGGCTTGTCTGCGGGAGCTATGGTATCCCTTGAGATAGTGGGTGTCATTTCCTGTCTCAGACAAGGTCAACTCTCACAGAGTTATTAAACCCATAGCAAAAACATACCAAACCAAAGGTCAGTGGCATTTTAGCACCAGTGACCCAAGGATCCTGACTATGGGCACTCAGAATAGCTCTACCTATTACACCCAAAAGCCTAAAACCTTACACTCAGGGTAGCCCCTTGCCAGTTGATCATACCCATAGGGTAGGGACATAGAGATCTGTATTCTAGTGGGAACTCAAGAAGGGAGGCTAGCTCTAGAAACCAACTCCCCGGGGCAAGACTGAAGCTGAAGGCTTGGGCAGTCTCGCACATGTATACCATAGGCACACACAGGTCCAGGACAGTGCCTGGCTGCTGGTCGGCATGCCTAGCCCTGGGCTCTTTCACAAGACCTCGTTTCCTTCCAGGGTTCCTTCTGGGAAGCTTCTGTTACTAAGTCAAAAAGATGGTTTCTGACTGTTAATGATGCTATTTCTATGACTTTTAGGTGCAGTCAGACCCAGAGTGCCACCTACTGAGGAGGTTGCAAGCAGAAGCCACAGAGAGCAAGTGTGCAACTCCAAATGGCTGAGAGCTGTCCAAATGTGGAAATGCATTTCTGAACAGCACACCCAGAGTACAAAACCCAGTGATACCCAACCTGCACTCTGACTTACAAAGCTCTTCTAGGGGAGGAAAACAGCCCTGTACCACAAGGTTCCTTGGGAGTTGACAAGAAAATGCAAGAGGTCGTCAATAATGCAGGGAGATGCCAGACCTCATCCATGATTAAAGAGACACAGAGAAAGCAGTTTGCAAGCTCCAGCAAAGAAGTGCCTCTGCATCCCTAGAGCTGGGACGGCTCCATGTGACCACAGAGGGGTAGTGGGTCCTTCTACCTAAACGTGGCACTCCACATGTCCATGGAGAGGGACTGAGCCCTTCTGGGACATCCTTCACCAAACATAACCCCTCTGTGTGTCTGCAGAAGAACAGGCCTCTCTGGGACCATTTCTACCAAATGCAACACCCTCCCAGTCCTACGCCAGGGACCAAGCTGCACAGCCATGCAGACTGTTCAGGGTCATCATGTGCTGGGTGCCCTTCATGACCAGGTGATTAAAGAGTAAGCCATACAGACCACACAAGTGAGAACATGCAATCAGAGAAAGCAGAAGGCAGTGGGGAGCAAAGGATGCACAGTTCATCCACACGGGGCTGCTCAGTCCACTGGGACAAATCTTGGGTCCTCAGGCATGGCTAGAGTGGGTACCTCAGAGTCAGCATCGCTCCTTGGTCATTCATACACGGTAAACTGCATCTGCTAAACCCACAGTCACTTTACGTGCTAGCGGCTCCCCCACCCACAGAAAGCACACGGTGTATGCACGCACCATCTCCACCACCTCCACTTCAGCGCTGATCCTGAGGTGGTACAGGAACATCTGCAGGTCCTTCTTCATCTGGATGCTGTTATCATCCACCTGGGCCACGGTGAAGATGCGCATCCGGCACTTCCGCCACACCTGGAGAGAGGAGGGGACGTTTCTGGAGGGACTCGGGCAAGGCCGTACCCTCCACATCGCGGTGTCCCCGAAGCCTGGCTGCTGCCCCATGGCCCTGCGGCAGATACCTTGTGCTGGCGCAGCAGGAAGGGCAGCAGCATAAGCATGCCCCCATCGTGCACAATCCACCACACGTCGATGTTCCCGTCGCTGAAGCGCTCCTGGTTCTGCGGGAACAAGTCAATGTTTTTGGCCACCAACAGAGCCTGGTGTGCTGCTGTCGTGTCACGGACAGTGTCTGTGGAGAGAAGCATCCATGGGTGAGTCACCAAGGGCCAGCTGGACCACGAGACTCAGGAGGAGAGAGTGGGGAGACCGTCACAGGCTCAGCAGGCATGGTCCCGTGAAGTCATCTACCCAGGAGGGCATCAAGGAAAACTTCACATACCAGCTACTTCTGGATCCCCAGAGGGTCGTGTGTCACATTTTAGGAAAATCCCCAATGGAGACGGGCTTGGGCATTAGGGGAGAAAGTATCAAGGGTTGTAAAGAAGCCATTTGCTTTTCCAGTGACTAACAACTTGGCCAGCACATTCAAAGGTCCCAATTACGTACTCTCTGGTCAGAGACTTGGATGTGAAAGTAACAGGCCTGGGGATATCATAGAACCTAGCAGGAAATGGTTGCCACACCCACCTACAAAATTCTTCCAGGAGAAAGGGTTATCTGCCTGCTTCCAGGTCTCCGGCCAGGCCATAAGGACTGTGTTGTGTTTCATGCCGCCAAGGCCAGCAGACTGGATCAGGTGGGATGCACCATCTCGAAGGTTGGAGGATACCACCAGTTGGCAGAAGCCTTTGGTTTTCTCTGCACTCATCAGAGACCGGATGTTCTGCAGGAGTTGGGGGCGGGGGTCAATATGTGAAGCTAAGACACATGTCACAGGCACCATACCGGTCACCCCCGTGGTGAAGAAGGCCCCACACATGTGCCATGGCCTGGCATTTAGGGTTGGAGGCTTTGAGGAGTGCTGAGAAGTTTTGTGTTGGCACACATGTGTGAGAGACAAAGTGAATCTGATACCATGAGGCACAGCTGTGTGTACATGTCAAGGAGGGTCACCACCAGGGTACCCCACATAGTGCCTTAAAATGGTCTTTGTCTTTAGCAAGCACCCATTATTACTTGGATTGGGGGTTCTACCAGACAATGAGCATCAAATGCTTCATAGGATTGGATTGACTTTTAACAGCCTTTGAACAAATCAAGGGCTCTAGGAAGAACTACCAGAGAAGCCACGATGTCAGTCTCTACACTAAAAGGCATCCCCGGGACAGCTCCTCCCGCCCCAGAGCAGCTTGGGGTCCATGGAGAGGTTGGACACTGTGACTCAGGACACACCATTCACTGGTCAATAGCCCTAGGGATGCTGTCCTTCTATAGGTGCCGGGCTACTAGGTCCCTTGGGTTCAGGGTGTCAGAGGGTACCTAGAGGAACACTCACACTTCTGTGGATGGTGACCCTCATGCCTTTGCTCTCTCCCTTTTAGAATAGGAAGGCCCTATCTGCTAGGCACACATTTTCCCCACCTCGTGGTAAGCACAGAGAAGAGTCCCTCTCCATGCAGTCCCTGGTGAGATTCAGACTTAGTGCTGATGCTGCGAGGTCACCCTCACACTTTGGACACCCTGCGGTGGGATGCATGCAGTCTGTATGAAGACAGATGTGCCTGGGGAACTAGGAGCCGTTGAGTAGTGTTCCCAAAGGAGGCCCAGCATGGCCGTGCTATAGCCAGGATGGGAAAATGTGACCTTATTTGGAAAAAGTATCCTCGTAGAGGAATCCTGACTGTTCGACGGGACCCTGAATCCACAGGCAGAGAGATCTGAGACAGAAGGGAAGCAGCCACGTGGAAATGGAAGCTGAGGCTGAGAGGTGCCACCTCCAGCTTGGGGATGCCCGGAGCTGGAAGAGGCAGGAAATATATTCAAGCCCACCCTGCCCACACCTCAGTTTTAGACTTCACCCAGTCTGGGTTTGCTCCACTAGTCACAGAACACAATTCTCCCTCTCCTTTGCATGATTTACACTGTCTCCTATATCAGGCCCACAGTGACACTGCCTCGAACTACAGTTCACGGCTAAAGCTGTCCCCAGCCATCCTCTTCCTCCTTACCAACTTCCTGTTCGCCTCCACCAACCACTCAGAGCAGACCAGGCTCACACAAACATGTTCCCACTTACAGGATCTGCGTAATTCAGGAACAATCCAAACACACTATCCTAAGAGGGGAACACGCCAGTGAGTGGCTGCCTGGACTGCCAGTGTGGTCACAGCAACACAGCTGCTCTCGGGCAGGAAGGGAAGGACAGTGACCACAATGGGGATTTCATAGGAGAATTACTAGAAAGGCTGACCCAGAGTGATGGTGTGTGGTGGGGTTATTCTGTTCTTTGGGCTGAAGCTGACTAACGGTCACGGCACAGACCAGAAGGACGTACCTACCGTACAGGGCAACACACCACTGCCCTGGCTTTGAGATGACTGTGTCCCCTGACACTGGCTGCAGCACTGCTTTCTCCATGCTACAGACTCGAGAGCTGGAGTTGGTCTTAGATCTTGTCTTACTTCTAGAGACGCTCCTGCCCAGGCTAAAGCCTTCGAGGCCAGAGCCCTGCCCAGGCAGGCACCTGGCCCAGGTTGGCATTGTGAATAGGCAAGTCAGCTTACCTCCAACGTGACTGTGGACAGGGAAACCTCACAGGAGAGGAAGATGGGACCCTCCGTTAGGGAAGGATGGGGTGACTCAAACTCTCAAGCCTTCTCATGCAATTGGAGCAATGGAAAGGATAGTAAGCCTGATAAGGAAACCAAGTAACAAGTTTCTTACACAAACATTGATGGCTTAAAAATGCCTTTCCAAACTCTTCATGTTTATACTACTAACCACAGTCTGATGGAAGGACAGAGCCCCATCAGAAAAGTGACAAGAGGTCCCAGATGCTGGCATGACAGATGGACCCTTGGGCAACTCCTTTCCGCTTCTGCTGATCAACAGAAATGACTACTTCCAAAGCCAAAGTCTTTCCTGTGGTCATTAGGAAGACAAAACACTTGGCTTCTGCTTTTCAACATGTGTTCCTAACTCAGATTCTTCGGAGCCTTCTGCCTAAAAGTACTTAGAGATTAGAATCATCCAACCAGAGTCTGGGCGTGGCTCTGGCTGAGCACTTGTCTAGCATATGAAGTCCTGAGTTCCGGCCCAGCACTACAAAAAGATAAAAGAATCTGACTGCTAGAATAAGAGAAAGCGAAGGGTTCTCGTCCCATGGAGACTGACCGTGGAGTCAGAGGGCCCAAGCAGCCACTCACTTCAACACAAACGCCTTTTCCCATGTGTTGCCTGGGAGACCAGATACGAGGAGTCCATGCACACCCTTACTGTCAGTGCAAGTCCCTGGCCTTAGCCCCAGGGATTTCCTCCAGCGTGTGGGAGGAGACACCTGGAAGGCACACATACATGGCGGTGCTTAAAGCAGACACTGGCATCTTTATGCCCAAGAAAAATCACAGAATGAAAACAAGAGCACCTCCAAGACAGAGCCACCCCAACCCCCTTAACAGAAAACCCCTCAGACCAGGTGCAGGTCAGACAACAGAGGACAAGACAGAACACCCCCCCATCACTAAGGACAACAGCTAGGATGCTTAAACTCATGGGTTTGCAGTCAACAGCAGCCAGGGTTCAGATTCAAGGTGTCACATGCTGATGGACAACTGCTGGTCTATGTGGGGGGGGCCAGAGAAGGATTGTGACTTTTCCTGTCCTCTTTGGACTTGCTGAATCTCAGAGTGACCTGAGAGGCTGGCCAAGCAGTGATGCCAGCACTGAAAATGACACAGGATTGTCATTCCAGACCAGGATCGATAGCCATCACCATCCACGCCCACAATCGCTTCCCTGAGCAGTCTACCACCTGGCATGGTCTGGATTAAGAAATTGGGCTGCGGGTTGCAGACACACAGACAGGAGGAAGCCTAGATGCACAAGCAAGACTGGATATGATTGGCCATAAGAGAATCTGGTGACACCTAGACATGGCAGTCATGATGGAGCCCTCGGTAAGGTCCACAAATGGAGAGACAGGAGTAAAAAGGTTTCTGAAAATCTGGATAGGTAGACCATCATAAAGGGTTCCAGGTAGAAGAGAAACAGGATGTCACAGGAAAGGGAAGGCGGGGGTGGACAGGACCCTGGTCTTGTGGGGACAGCAGAGGCCGCAGGCAGACATGAGGGAACTGATGATTCTACTTGCTCTGCTTCTGCTTAGGCTGAGGATTTCCTGTCACAAGTCTGAAGGCCGAGAAATAAAAAAGCATGTATAGGGATCCAGGGGTTACAGGGCCAACAAACATCGGGCAGCGGGCATCAGAGACGGCACTAGTAAGCTATCAGGACGAGTTCTGGCTACTTACCCCTCATCCACAGGATCAGCACAGCCGGCAGCAGCACAGTCGCTACCCACTACACAGGGTCTTTACCAGGAAGAGTGCCAAGACTAGGCACAGGCTCGAGTCCCACAAAATGCTTAGAGGAGCTGCCGCTGCCCTCTGTGTCTCAGAACACACAACTCATTTCAAGTCTTACTCCTGACCATTTCAGACAGTACCCACTCTGACAGCACATGTACAAACTGTGCTCCTAAATCTCAAGATGCAGGACATGGCTCAGCCCTACCTAGGTAGAACTCTGAACTCTGACCTCCTCATTCACCCCCCACTCCACCAGCCCACCTCTTCAGCCCGCTGGGCCTCCACGTGCTTGTCTAAGTAGGTGCCTTCCAGCACAGAGCCCACGATGGTCAGGCCTTTTCCAGCCTTCAGCTGTGAGGTGAAGGACAGCAGGCGGGGGTGCTTTACACACTGCTCAGAATCCAGGTTCAACATCACCAACACCTGGGGCCTGCAGTAGGATAGGCAGGGGCAGGAGTTACGACGGGAACACACAGCCAGGGCTCCAAGGCTCAAGTCAGATGAGAAAGAGATGGGAAGGGCATGTAGACAGCACAGAAAGAACAGGTGGGATGGGAAGACAGGTGGGAAAGACAGGTGGGAAGGGCAGGTGGGATGGGAAGGGCAGGTGGGAAGGGAAGACAGGTGGGAAAGACAGGTGGGAAGGGCAGGTGGAATGGGAAGGGCAGGTGGGAAGGGCAGGTGGAATGGGAAGGGCAGGTGGGAAGGGCAGGTGGGATGGGAAGGGCAGGTGGGAAGGGAAGGGCAGGTGGGATGGGAAGGGCAGGTGGGAAGGGAAGACAGGTGGGAAAGACAGGTGGGAAGGGCAGGTGGAATGGGAAGGGCAGGTGGGAAGGGCAGGTGGAATGGGAAGGGCAGGTGGGAAGGGCAGGTGGGAAGGGAAGGTCAGGTGGGAAGGGCAGGTGGGATGGGAAGGGAAGAGCAGGTGAGACGGGAAGGGAAGGGCAGGTGAGACAGGTATACAGCCCGTGTCTGAGGCTTCAGATGTCCCAACCAGGAATGCTTTGCTAGGCGTTAGACAGGGAACACCCCTTGCTGGAGGTCCAGGACCCACCTCTGGCTCTTCTTCCATTCTTAGACAGTGACACCCTGTCAATCAGATCTCTCCCCAGAGGGCCAAGAGCAAAAGCTTCTGAGACAGCGCTGACAGCTAGACTGTGCTATTCGGCTCTCTTGGGGCTGTAGCTGTGGGCTGTACTCACCTCCAGTTCTTGGTATGTGGGGGTCCATGTTCCACACGCAGCAGGGCATAGCGGGCAGCATTCAGCGACAGGCCCCTGATACCATCACCCCACTCCTTCTCAGCCCTGTGTGGGTGCAGAGGAAGGCCACCGTGTCCCAGCAACATTGTTAACACATCTGCCTAGCTGGGGCATTCACAGAGTGTCTGTAAACCTGAGACAGGAAGGGGCTTCCCAAGACAAGCAGGGGCTACTGGGTAAAATGGAAAGGTACAAGCAGCAGGACTTCCTCCGTGGGACTGAGCACTGGGGATGCCAAGGACGGCGGGAAGAAGGACGGCGAGACCATGGCTTGGAAGCTAGACTGGCCTCAAGGCCCAGGGTGGAGACGAGACAATCAGGAAGCGACAAAGTTAACTTTGTGGGTAGGAAACTCTGAAATGTAATGTAGCTCCTGGGACATGGCATGGTATCCACGGTTTGTGTCTGTGTGTGTGTGCATATTTACAATGAGCACACATATCAGTGCTATGGTTGACAGAGTGCAAAATTCCTTAAACAGACCAGAGCAGTTACAGCTGCTACATGCAACCACAGATGTACCTGTTGATAAACTAGAACGCATGTGAAATTTAAAAAAAACAAAAACTGCCCAGCTATTTGCACAATAGCTCCTGGGCAGGAAACCAGCATACACCTGGGCAAGTCTACCTGGCGGGAGCTAGAGCCCCAGGTTTCACAGGGTGTCTAACCTCCACGAGACCTCGTCAACAGCACCCAGACTCATGCTCCAGGCAGGGCACAGGCCAAGTAACTGCCCTGGTTCTGCGCAAGCGTGAGGAGTGCGGTGGAGTCACCGCTATGGGGGGGGGGGGGCTGCCACTCACCCGCGGTACTCAATGTACTTGTAGATGCAGCCAGCGATGAGCATGGCGAAGAGAGCGTAGTACCAGGAGCAGATGAACATCAGGGCAAGGCAGAGACTCATCCCAAGGAAGGAGAGGGTCCTAGTGGACGGGAAGCTCAGAAGAAGCCCGACTCGGAACAGTCCCCAACTGGCACCCAGAACACTACTTCACAAACAGCACTTTCCCCGTTATGAGAATCTCTCTTTTAACAGCCTATCAGCCCATCCTCTGGTCTTCGGGCCTGCCACTCAGTCACCCCCGAAATATGGAAGCCTCCCAGGGACCCTGCTGTGGCACAGCAAAGCTGCAGCTTGAGGGCAGTGCCGCTGCCTGTTTCCTCCTGAGGTGCGCAGGCGTCCCAGCCCCGCGTAGAACACAGAATGCACTCCACCCACACTCCCAGAGCTGTGCTGGAAAGGGGCCATAAGA
Organism: Cricetomys ansorgei; assembly: GCA_026225945.1. NCBI lineage: Eukaryota > Metazoa > Chordata > Mammalia > Rodentia > Nesomyidae > Cricetomys > Cricetomys ansorgei. The sequence goes on along the minus strand of JAMJFZ010000239.1, from coordinate 5,231,338 downwards.
AGACTGGCAGCCCTGGGATCTCTACGTTTCTGGCTGGGGAGGACCAGGCTGACACAAGAATCACATGTGTACCCAGGACCTTCCTTAAAGCACAGAGGCTAGGACAGGACCATGACCTCATGGGCTTTACTGGGGGCTCCTTCCACAAAAAGTTTTAAGCCCAGCAGTATGCAGCCTCCAGAACCGACAGCATGAGCTGAGGCCTGTGGGTCCCTCAGGGCATCCACACAGAAGGCCTTACCAGTGGTAGAACTTGAAACGTGGACGCCAGTTGGGTGTGCGCAGCAGTGTCTGTACGGCGCAGGCCAGATTCACGAACATGTAGCACATGAGGAAGAACCTGGAGCAGAAGATCCAGTGAGGCTGCTGACCACCCAGAGTAGCGCATTAGAATCCTGCTGCTGTCCTACCACCCGCTGCTCACCGCCTTCTAGGGAGACCCTCCCTGTCCCCAAGCCTGGCTCCACACAGCAGCTGAGGAGCTCTATGAACAAGTCACATTCCCCATTGTCCCAGGCCATACACCACAGAAGCAGCCATTGCCCCTAGCAATGTCTGTTCAACCACACTGTCCTCAGCTGACCCAACAGCTGTGTGCCCACAGCATAGTTACCCTGCCTTCTGTGCCTGCCCTGCATGTGTATTCCTTACCCTATGTCCAAACAGGAAGGCACAGTAGCCAAGCCCCCTCGTCTCCACCCCGGTGGCCTTGCAGGCTACTCACATGGACAGGATGGGGGCCACGCTGTCCAGGGAGGCGATGAGGATGCCCGTCTCACAGATGAGCGCCGTGAGCAGCAGGGCCCACGTGGGCTCCCCGTTGGCCTTCCCGTGGCCAAACACCTGCAGTACAGAGAGAGAGAGGTGGGCGGGCTGGAGCAGGAGGGCACCTAACTGTGAATGAGCACATCTATGAGGCCGTGTCATCTAAAGTCTTCTAGACTTACAAGCAAAACCTAGCTTTAGTCCCATGCCACCATGCTGCACGCAGCCACGTCCAAACGAAAACTCAATAGCCACACAGATAGGCTCAGGAGACAGCCCTGCTACTCCTGGATTTGTCCCATGCCACCATGCTGCACGCAGCCCCGTCCAAACGAAAACTCAATAGCCACACAGATAGGCTCAGGGGATGGCCCTGCTACTCCTGGATTTCCATGTTGCTGTTTGTTTTTCTATCTTCGGATCACTTTTGTGTGGTCAGGAGCCTCACTAGACCCCCAGTCGCCAGAATGTTTGGAAAGCAGCTTCCTTTCGTTTGAGCCACTGGACTATGATGCTTTGACGCCACAACCCTAGAACCTCCTTTTCATTACGTCCTGTACCTCTAGGTTCTCTCCAGGAACTTCCGTAAGAGGCCAGGCCCAGGGATACCAAATCCCTGGCTAACATCAGTGGGACCATCCTCAGCGTAGCCTCAACAGGACAAATATGGCCCACCAGAAAAGGGCTTTATAGTGCTGGGCCTGTACCCTCAGCCCAGAAGCCAGTTTAAGAGATGTCCAGTGTGGGGTCCAAAGGCGGGAACAAATGTCCCCTATCTTCAATCTATATGTCCAGTTCTGTAGGTCAGACTCTTAGGGACCCCTACGCACCCAGACCTGACCTTCCGAGGTCTCTTCTCGGGGCAGCCAGCATCAACTGCCGCAGCTTGAGCAGAGGGCTCACCTGCAGGAAGGGGATGATGCCATCACGGGCGATGGCCTGCAGTAGGCGGGGCGCCCCAGTCAGACTCTGCAGGCCAGCACCACAGGTGGAGAAGAAGGAGCCAATGACGATGACCCAGGGCGACGGCCAGGCCAGCATGCCAATGACCAGGTTCCCTTGTAGGGCCTCCCCAAACCTATAGGTGAGCAGGGAAGGTGGTCAGCAGAGCTTCCAAAAAGTGATCTGAAGATAGGGGGGAAACAAACAAACAAAAAAACAAAAAAACCTCTGTCCCCTATTTGAATGTGAACCTCTGGGCTTGGGGAGAAGGAAGATAAAGAGCCCATATCAGAGGCCCAACCCAACTAGGACTCAGGCAGCTTGGCAGGCTCCCTCAGACGGGGCTTTGGTGGTATGAAAGTGTTCTCCTGGAATCCTCTTAAGAACAGGAAGCCCTGGATGATACCAATCTGGTGCTGGCCACTGCCATTTCTGCAGAGGTCACATCTCTGTAGGTCTGATGCTACTACAGTTCTTCACCATGCAGTTATAAACTTGGAAGCCTTGAGATTCTGACAAACGTGTACCCTAAGAAGGAAGGGTCCACAGTAGTCCACGCTAAGGTTCCGCTGACCTGGCAGCAGGGCTGGGGTCCCTAGGTCCCATCTCTCCCGTTCTCATACCTGGGAGCTGCCAGCCCCAGCTCCATCAGGGCCTCATCTTTGCTGTGAGCAGGTCTTCAGGCTCAAGACCCAAGGAGTGACACATCAATGCTTTGGGCAGGCAAAAGGCCTGTGTGACCTCCTGATAAGAGCTTTTAGCTCGTCTATAATTGTGAGGCCCAGGGGTAACTTAATTTCAAAGCTGAAGTCTCCTTCAGGAAAGACAATACCAACTATAGTCAGTTCATGTAGTAAAAACCCCACGTACTTATCTCGCAAGACCACACCTTCGATACAGGCCCCAAACAGCACTATGCAGGAAAGATCTGAGCTGAAGTCAAGGACTGGACAGTCCTGGGGCAAAAGGATGGCCCGCAAGCTCCAGGCAGATGAATGCTGGCCAGTAGGTCCCATCCCATAGGCCTGGACTAACCCTGTAGCCAGTGTTACCTAGTGGTGAGATATCCCCATACCCTGTCCCCACACCTCCACAGTCCTCTTCACATCTGTCTAGCCACAGGGTACTCAATAGGTGCTTGGTTGGTGGCCCAACCACACTCCTGGGAGGACACAGGGGTCCTGGAATGTCAAGTTTCACAAAAGCAACCGTGGTCAGTGTTATGCCACATACCACACTATACCCAACCGAGGCTGTACGTCATTAGCGTCATACACCAGTCCAACGGTGTGTTGGATTTCTTTTACCTTTGGTGTTATTGGTGTTACTTGTGCATGCTAGACAAGTATTCTATCACTAAACTACAACCCCTAGTTTTTTAAAGGACACGGTGCCAAATGCAATCATAAGGGAACAGGAATCCAGGTGCCATGTTTTAATATGGCACATGACAGAGGACCACCACGGTTCCAACTGGGGCAAGCTGTGGTCAGGACCTAAACCCGAAAAGTACACCACAGGTGGGTGTATGGGAGGGAGGAGACCTGGGAAAGGGCAGCAGGGCTGGAGTTCGACACCTCTGGCCAGGGCCCCTTTAAGGATACAAATGAAAGACGTGGTCACGATGGCCAGGATGGTCCCTGTTGGGATGGACTTTTGGGCGTCTTTGAGGTCCCCAGAGCGGTTGGATCCTGCCATGATCCCTGCAGAATAGACAGGAGAGACCGTGACAGGGAGCCTAGAGGCTACTGCCCACAGAAAGAGTCATCTGTAGGTCAGAGGTAAAAAAAAAAAAAACAGGCAATACCACCAGTGCTTGCTGGGAAGGTGTTCTCTGAGGACTGAAAGACAGAAACAGAGAGACATACACTCAGAGACCGGAAAACAGGGATAGACCAAGAGACAGTCACAGAGAGATACAGACGGAGTCAGAGAGACAGTCATGGGAGGAACACACAGAGCAGAGACAGGAGGACAGGGAGGCTGGGAGCCTACCGGTTACGGAGGGGAAGTAGATGCCAACGAGCATGGTGAAGTAGGTCATGATGTCTGTGAGGACGTACGGCAACCCGCCAGGCCGGCTCTCCTCAGACACAGGCACTGAAGACACGCCCTTCTTTTCCACAAACGCCCCCTTGTCCGAATATGTGCTCCACAGGTTATCTGTAACAAGAGCAGGCTGGACTAGTAGACACCTACAGGACAGGACTGACCATTGGACAGTCCACGCTGAGCATCGCCACTCACAACCACGGCTCTCATTGCAGTTAAGGACACTCAGCTTGTGAGGCCCATGTGCAAGAAGCCACTCTCCCCAAACCTCAACATGAGGTTTCAGCACTAGGGGATCCTTGCACACAGCACCCACATGCTCCTAAACAGCTAGCAGCCCAGTCTTGGTACCCTCCCTGCTGGGCATCCACCAAGGCAGGAACAGAGCCTGTAACCAGATTAGTTCCTCCAATGATCCAGGGGAGTGTGGCCACCTTCGTTCTCCACTGCATTGCAGCCCAACCCAGTGCAGCCATGCACTGACTATGAACATACCCATAAAGACCTCTTCATAGGTGGCCTCCAGCCAACAACTGTGGCCATCCAGCCACCCACACACCCTCGCTGACTCCCCAGACCTCACGGGGGCTGCCTCCTCCAGAGATCTTGCCTCAGAGACTCCAGCAGGACCTGTGAGTATGGGACCCATGTTCTCTCCCATTACCCAGACGCACTGACCACTGACATCACTCCACACCATTGGGGGCACACAGAACTCCAACCCCGCACAGGGTAGACGACTAGGACCAAGTATTCAGCCTCCCCAGGAATGGGTCCTTCTCGCTAAGATGAAGTTGCCTTCTGTTTGTTATCCCAGTATGTGGAAGGTGAAGACAGAAAAAGTACCATGAGTTCTAGGTCAGTCAAGGCTACATAACAATTTCCAGGCCATGTTGGGCTGCAAAGTGAATGTTTATCTCAAACAAAGATGAAATGCCTAGCCTTACCCAGGTGACTTGCAGAAGCTGAAGGTCATTCCAGCCTAGGGTTTGACTGGACAAGACCCCAGGGACTTGAGGGACAAGAGGAACCAGGGCCCTGCGAGTAGCCTCAAACAACCCAGGGCAGTGCCAGAGCCTTCCCCACCAGCACTCACCCAGGAAGACACCGCTGGCCACACCAGGGATGCCCTGGATCTCTGTGACGTTGTTCTGTACAAAGTACTCATCACAGGTGGCACTCAAGCTGGAGCCATTGCAGAAGAGGCTCCAGAGTGCGGTGGTCACTGTTCCGTTGCTGACAACCTGCGTTTTGGCACAGGTCTCAAAGCTGCGCTTTGCCAGCGTGCGGTTCCCGAGAAGGCAGACCCTGGAGCAAGGAGAGGGCAGAGCTTGTTTTTACCACTCTTCTCAGCGGACTCAGTGGGAGGCTCAGTACCTCCCAAGTAGTTCTAAAGTGCCAGGTCCATGTTACTGCGGGGGCCAGACTTCAGGAGCAAGCATCAAGCCAGACTCCAGCAGCCTGGGGACTGATCTCACATACAAGCCCTCAGCTGCTCATGGCTGTCCTCCTCCTGCCTGGGGCAACTCACTCTGGAAGGAAGTGGCCACATCCACAAAGATGGCAAAACCAAAGTTCTGGGGCTTTCACCCCATCTTGGCCCCCATCCTCCCTACCAAGGACCATGGCTTTGTCCAGTCCCAACGTGCCCAGACTCTCCTTGGTCTCATGTCCCCTCCCTCTCTGTGACCTCTCATGCTCACTAACTCGCTGTGACCCTGGTCACCTTGATTAACCTCCTTAATCCCATAGGAGGACAAGAGCCAGCCCATCTGAGGGACTTCTGTGATGATGAGGAAGCCAAGTCTCGTGGGATAAGAATAGGTCACTTGGAAAAGCTCGGCCATCTGACTGTGGTGGTTTGAATGAGAAGTCTCCCACAGGCTCAGGCATTTAACACATGGTCCCCAGTCGGTGGTCCTAGCTGGGGAAGGTCGGGACATGCGGCCTTGCAGGAAGTTATGCTATCGGGGACAGGCTTTGAGAGTTCACACTCTCACTTTATGTTTGCTTTCTCTGCTTCATATTTGAGGTTGAAGATGTCATCACTCAGCTTCCTATTCCTGCTGCTCCTGCCTCTTGCTGCCATGATGGATGGACTCTTATCCCCCTAGAACTGCCAAAATAAACTTTCTTCCCTAGGTTGTTACTAATCAGTACTTCATCACAGAACCGAAGAGTAACTAACACACTGTTCATGGGGCCACTGCCACCCAGAAGTATGGACAACCTTCACCAGCCTCCTGTCCTCACAAATGCACCCAGAACCAGCTGCATGGGCACTCTGACTACCCCATCCCCCAAAGTTCCTCAAGACCACACTGCAGCCCAGGAAAGAGTGACTACCAAGGACTCATCCATGTTCTTCACTGAAGAAGGACAGAGGGTCTAGGAGGAGAACCGGAAGGGCCGGGTCTAGCCCCTGGAAGAATACTGCAAGGTGAGCCAGTATTAGGTCAAGCCCCTCCCCACCATGGCCTGGGACTCACGGGATGTCAGGAGGCGCAAAGGCTGTCTTGATGACACCAGCGTAGATGGCCAGGATGGAAAGGACAACGCAGGCCAAGAAGACCAGTGCCAGCTTGTTGACGTATTTGACCCCCACAAAGACCACCACTGCCATGAGTGCCAACGCACAGCTGCCATAGACACGCATGTTGTTCAGCAGTGCCGCCGCCTCACCGTCTGCCGTCTCTGCCTGGAAGATGGCTGCGCTTGGAGAGATGTAGGTCTGTGGGAATAGGGCAGGTCAGCAAAGAAGAAAGTCCTGCTCAGGATCTCGCCCAGCCTTGACCTCACATTGGCTCCCTCCCTGAGAAAGCCAGTCAGGCTAGAGGCCACTGGGAGCACTGAGACAGAATCTTGTGTGCCGCCCAAGATGGGCCTAGGGCACCAGGCCGGCAGGCATTACCCATCCAGTTCCCGCAGACTGCCAAAGCCAGACAGTAACCGGCAGTACGGGAGTTGGGAACCTCCAGAAAGCAAAGCTGGCAGCTGACGCTTGTGTGCTATCTTGGCGGCCAACCTGTCTTGGTCGGGTTCCTCACACGCAGGGGAGAACCCTTGTGGTGAGGGGCCAGGGACTTCCGTCGACAGCCTTAGCAGAGCCTAGGGAAGCTCCTCTATCTGCACTAATGCCAGCCAGCTGCTGAGCACAACTTCCAGAGCCACCACAGTGCTAGTGTGTCCAAACTGTAGGTGGGACTTCCTTAGAGACCAACCAGCCCCTAGGAACGGGCATGATGAAAGGAAGCAGCCAAACTTTAGTCAGGCTTCTAAGAGCACCAAAATTGTATAGGCCCAAGCTAGGAGCACCGTGACCCAAAAAAGTTCCCAGAGTTAAAGAAAAACAATTTCTAAGACAAATAAGACGGCCCTAGGCTAAAACAGTTTCCCCACGTAGACAGCTCATGGCCTCGGGCTAAGGATCTTCCCCCACCCACCTAGACTAAGACCCTAAAGTTTACATTTTCTAGGAGCCCACAACCTTGCTATATGCCAGCACAGTTTAAAGGTTAACTGGCTCCTACCTATCAAAATGGGAAAACAATTTGGGGACCAATCAACTTGTACCAACTCGGTTTGCACCTAGCAACCGTTTGAACTGTAAATAAAAAGGCTTGCTTTTTGCTCCTCGGGGCCGCTTCTATCCTGCATGTTAGAACGGTCCCAGTATACTGGAATAAAATCCACTTGCTATTTGCATCGATATCCCGTCTGTGAGTCTCTGTGGGGGTGCGGCGTTCCGGTTTGGGCCCTGGGGGTCCCGGTTCAGATCTCTGAGGTCCAACAATGACAATCCAGAGCCTAGTCTGCAGTCCAGGACCCATAGGGGGACATGGAATCCTAGGTCCCAGCCCAGGCTCCCCAAATTAGAATATGCATTTGCCCCAGGCAGCCTTTCTTAGAGACCATGGGAAAGCTTCCCTGAAGGCTCTGGAGTACCTGGGTACCAAAGCAAAAGAGCCAGCTCCTTAGATATGGTTACAGTAATGGTTAATATTTACTATCAATTGGCAGGATCTAGAATCACCTGGGAGAAAAGCCTCTGGGAACACCCGTGGCCCGTATCAGATTAGCCTCTGGCCATACCAGTGAGGTATTTTCTTAATTAAAGGTGGAAAGACCCATCCTAAAAGTGAATGGCACCGCTCCCTCGGCTGGGATTGTGGACTGTATAAAAAGGAAATCCTGAGCACCAGGATTCATCTGTCTCCTTTTTGACTGCTGACACAATGTGACCAGCTGCTTCAAGCTCCTGCCCCTGCGATCTCCTGGTCATGATAAACAGCCCTCAAACTAAAAGCCAAGATAAACCCTTCCTTGAGTTGCTTTAGTATACCATGCTTATGTATACATGCTCTTGTAACGGTATTTCATCGCAGCAACTGGAAAAACAACTAGTACAGATAGTAAGTTCCCCAGGCTTGTGAGAGATAGGTCAAGGCCCAGCCATTGCCCTGTTCAAACCTGGTAACTTCATCTTCGAGGTTCATGGAGGACATACAGTCTGTAAGGCTGACCATACTGCACCTGGGGGGCTACAGACACTTAAGCTACAAAGCCCACTAAGACGTTGAGCACAAGCCCAACTTCAAGTTGCAGGGAATTCCTTCTACAAAGGAAGTTGAGTGCCAAACCATAAGGACCAGCAGTGAACAGGACTGCTTTGCCTGCAAGGGCTAGAGTTATTCAAGTCTGATTCCAGCCATGCCTTCTGAGATAGCACAGACTATGAGGTCTCACCCATCAAGGACCCAGATAGCAGCTCTAAGAGTTCAGATGTCCAGCTGGGCAGTGTTGGTGCATGCCTTTAATCCCAGCACTTGGGAGGCAGAGGTAGGCGGATCTCTGTGAGTTCGAGGCCAGCCTGTTCTACAGAGTGAGTTCCAGGACAGCCAGAGTTACAACAGAGAAACCCTGTCTCGAAACCACCCCCTGCCCCTCCCCCAAAAAGAGTCCAGATGTCCAGAGCAGCAGGTCGAGGAGAGTCAGAGGGAAAGTACAACTGGGCTCACAGGCAGTGTGCCTAGGAAGGAAGACGTCCATACATGAACTCACCAGGAAGATCTCGATGGTACCCAGGATGTACATGGCGCCTGCAAATGTTGTGCCCAAGTAGAAGCAGAGGCCAACGGCCCCTCCAAACTCGGGCCCCAGCGAACGGGAAATCATGTAGTATGAGCCTCCCGCTGTAAAGGTAGTCCAAGGAAAACATAGGTCAGGAAGTGCCATTCACTATGAACACTGAGCATTCGTGCAAAAAGGTGTCCCCATACAGGGACAAGCAGCTTTAGTCCTCCCTCAAAATAGAACCACTTGGAACTATAGAACCACCTGGACTATGAATTCAATTCATGTCTATCCTGCCCACGGGCACAAGCTAACTTAGGCGTGATGAGGACCATCTGATACAGGCAGGCACGACATCCCAGGAGGCTCCCACTTAAGGCTGCATGTTCTAACACTAGCCTGATATCCAATTGCGTTACCTTGTTTACACAAACAGGCAGAAGGACCAATGCCATTTAAGAACACTCTGGCTCTTTGACGTGTCCCACATCACACTTGGGGCACTCCGGACACAGCTGGTGCCCATGCAGGCTATCCTCTCTGGTTGTCCTATCCACCTGAGCTACTCCTGAACTTGGGCCTTGGTGAGACTCCGGGAGTCAGGAAGACTTCTTGAATGCACCTGCCCCTTCCTGAGAGCCACCGCAGAAGCAGATCCTGGCCTGCACACTGTCCTCCTTCATCATCCAGCTAGCTGAGTTTAAGAAAGGGGATCCTTTCTTGGGCAGCTGGGAAAACAAAGCGCCCAAGGAAACTGGATACCAAGTCCCCGCCATGTTCCCTGCAGGCTGCATTCACGACTCAAAGAGCTGGGACATTTCTGTACCAAGCTTGGTCACCAAGTTCTGGGAAGGAGAGGCATCCAGAGACTCAGGGTATAAACAAGCCAGGATCCGTCTATCCATGGACACATGGAAAACAAGGGGCAGAAACATCTGGGCCTCCTTCTGGATCTGCAAATCTACTGTCAATGGGTACATATTACTACTCACACATTGGAAGGGGAACACTTGCTTCTCTTTCCCATGAGATGAGTGGACCTATTTGAAGGGTCCAGCTAGGCTATGGGCCCTACATGAACACGTCTCCTCTGCTTATGCCCCGACCAGCAAGGGAGTGGCCACCATGAGCAAAACGGGGAGAAACAAATAATGGTGATGTGGGCTCAGATTCAAGAGAGTAGCAGACAGCAAGACCAGAGACTTAGCTCCGGCACCTGAGAACCACCAACTCCCATGGTTAGGCTCTCACTAACATGCCTCTGAGGCCTCACCCCCCACCCCCAACAACCCCGAATGCCACAATGTTCTAATTTAGCCTTGATAATGATTCAGTTAAAAAAAAAAATAGGGGTTTATGAGAAACCCAGAATCAGTCCAGAGTGGAATAACACGATGAAGGGGAGCCTGCACTGACTGTCGAGTTGTGGATGAGATAAGAACCATTCGCTGAGCTCACACAGAGGTCCAGCACCTTCTGCCACTGACGATCACCCGCAGAGATCCCAAAGGAAGGATCCCCAGGGGGTGGGGGTGGGATGTGCAGTTTCGCCCACCTCTAGGATTCCACATCTTCTGCTATTTACTCTCCACCACAGGAAATCCAGAACCTTCTTCCAGAACCCTTCACGCTCCACCACAGGGCTCCAATTCCCACCGCTCATTCCCACTCACAGGAACGTGGCATCTTCTCCCACTCACCAAGCCTCCCCACCACAGGAATCCAGCCCCTTCCACCACGCACTGAACCCCACATTGGGAACTTGCTGTAAGTGACCTCTAGCCTCAGAGCACAGGCTAGGAGGCACACTGAGGTACGGTAATCCATCTGTCTTCACAAAAACCTGCTGTGGTTACAGGAGCACTGCCGCAGGCCAACCAACTCCTCCTACATGTAGCGGACAGAGCAGTAGTGCTTGCTGGCGTGTCACTGCGGGCACGCCATAGCAAAGGGGCTGCACTCGGCTGAGGTCTGTGTCCTTCTCTAGGATGTGGTTTCAGTCCTCCTAACAGAGGACAGGTAGGCAATGAGGGTGTGTCTATACCAGGGCCTCTGCGGAGAGGGCCACTCTCTTCTCTCCGCGGGCAGCATTAATACCCCGGTGCCACCCTGGTGCAAATGCGCCTGGGTCAGGAATGGCATCCGCACGCAAGTAGTTCTTGTCCTGTGCTGTGAAAAGATCAAGAAACCAACACAGGAACCACAGGCGCTGGCACCCTCACCTGGAACCACACCATTGGTAGCGATGGCACTCATGGAGATGGCAGTCAACATTGTCTGCAAAGAGAGACAGCCCTTTCAGAAATCGTGTGCCCCGGAGATGCTCCAACACTCTAAGCCTGAGGTTGTAAGTTTCTGGTCTCAAAGGTGGTGCTAAATGACCAGGAATGACAGGCTTCCTGGCTTCCAGTCCTTTCCAACTCAACCCAAAAGTCCATTCCCCAAAGTCATAGAAAACACAGGCTTCAGACCCTGCCCAGCACAGCCCTGAAAAGCGAACCTCATCTAGGTGCCTGACCCCTAAAGAGCCTACTATGTCTCCACCAACCCATGACACACAAGAAGGACACTTATCTAGATGTGCATCCAACAGGGAGTGGCCTGGGATAGACACACAAGTGTGAGCTATCAGCAAACAAGGGGTCAGGTAGCCTGGGCAGGAGTCAAGGGGGCTCCCATTCAACCATATTATCTGAATTCCCTCCAAAAAGGACCCATGTTCAGGTGACACATTGGTCACTAAAACAGATGTATACTCCTCCTCATCAACGGAAGGAGAAAGAGACAGAGCAGGGCTGATGAACGGGCTGTCAACTTAATAAAAGGTAAACCAGGCATGACAAAAATGTCACCAGAAATAGGGAGACATGCTGACGGAAGGGATAGGCCAGTTCTGCGTTTACTCCACTGCCCTCGGGCCTGGACTTGAACAAGTTACAGACCCGTGTCCCTTTCTCTATAACAGAGACCCTGAAAATACCCATGGTTCTCTCAACTAGAAGCCTGTCACAGCCCAGCAGAGGTGCCTGCCCTGACTCAGCCTTCAGCCCCGGATGTCCCCAGGTGTAGAAACGCCATCTCTTACATAGATACAGCTAAGTAAGATCCTCGGACTAGCCTTTGCCTCGCTGGACGGCCAACCCATCTTTCCTGAGTCCTCTGTAGAAGGGGTTCCTGGAGGACGGACCTACAGGGCAGGCCTGGATTTCCCAATAGCAGTCCCCAGGGCCCCAGCACCAGCTCCTGAGAAACTTCCCCAGGACTAGCTGAAAACACTCACGCAGGTACAGCACATGGACACGATGAGGAAGGACTCCAGCACACCAGCTGCCCCCACAATCCAGGTCAGGCGCAGGAAAAGGATCACACCCAAAATGTTCTGCAGGCAGGGCAGGTAGACTCCAATGAAGGTGCCCATGCGTGGGGCCTGGAATAGAGTACCACATGTCAAAGGAGACTCACAGTCTGTACCCAGCAACCTGATGGCCTGAAGCCCCATCTTGTGCTTGGTTTGGAGATCACAGGAACAGAGAAACCAGAGAAGAACATGGTATCCATACAGTGAACCTACATACAGTGAAGGATAGTAAAGACGCCTGACAAAAACATGTCCCAAAGAAGATGAGGTTCCATGGTTCTAGAGAGGACCCCAGTTGTCTAGGGCATGGCCCAGAAGTGAGGAAAGCCGTATTGGGCAGGGCACAGGGACAAGCCTCCTGGGTCTGCTTTCCTACTGGGAAGAAGAATCAGAGTGGGAAGTTCAGAACAGCAAGATAAGGTCCCTGCTGCATGTGTGAGGTAGGCCAGAGGCCTGAGCCCTGGAAGACCTTCCTTCCGGAAAGCTTGAGGCATGAAAGGGGGGCCAGAAAGGGGCTAGATACAGTGTAGGTGAACATAGAAAGAACAAGGGGGACTGGCTTGAGCACATTCCCTGTGGATGGTGGACCTCAAGGCTGCTATGGAGCAATGCTCACACAGCCTGGCTGAGGATGCCACACGATCTGAGACCAAGCAGAGAGGGCCCAGCAGCCAAAGAATGGTACCAAATGGTTGTGCCTGGCCAGAGGACAGACTTCTTGAACAAACTGACCACCTAAATCTGAAAGGGCAGAATGGCAGCTCACACACGCACAAGGCCCTCCTGCTAAGAGCCACCCAGGGCAGGGGAGCCTGAGTTCCACCAACTCAAGACCAGAAGTCTCACAGGAAGACAGAGCGCGTATGGAGAGCTCTGGGTTCGAAAGTCTGGAGGTCTTAGGCCTGAGCCCAAGGCCAGTGGGCAGCAGGGTTTCCACTGAAGGGAGGGACATAGCAGGAAGAAGGCCTAAGCCTTGACCCTCAAGCCTGCCCTGTCTTCATGGTCTGGACACTGCGTTCTGGGGACAGAAGATAAAGCCTTTATGGGTTTGAATTCTACAAGCTGGTAGATAGAGGCCTTTGGGGCTTTTTATTTCAAGAATTATTTTTATCTTTAATTATGTTATACATATGTGTGTTGGCACACGCTCATGACACAGTACCCATGAAGGGCAGAGGAGGATGTTGGATCCCTTGGACATGGAGTTACAGGTGGTTGTGAGCCACCTAACACAGGTCTCCTGGAAGAGGAGCAATCACCCTCACCTGCTCGCCAGCTCTCCAACCCGTCTTGTGAATTTTTCAGTTACGTTAAAGAATTGCTGTGTACAAGACCACGGTGTGAGGCAGACATTAGAGACAGCCAATAGAAACATGGCAGGAAACGATCTGTCTAGGGAGGCCATGGTGGGCAGCCTGAGGGTGCACAAGTGGCTGTCGGGTCATACGGCTTAGCTTCAGATCCCACTGACACAGGGGCTTAGGAGCTATCATCTACCCAATATCCTAGTACCGGGCGGTCCCAGATCCCTCTAAAAGAGAATGGCCACCTCTGAACTCGAAGCTTTGTCCAGATGAACTGGACCTGCTTACAGCTCAAAGAAAGAGAAGCCTGTCTCTGGGGACAAGCTTCTGTGCTATTACGGGAGACGGCAGGGGCAGGCTCTGCTTCTCCTGTCCCACCAACCCAATGGATTCCTATGTGGGGCAGCTCTTCACTTTCAACCAAGAAAAGGAGCTCGACTGTGAGCCTAAATCTTCACCGACTGAAATCCAGTACAGGAGCCATGTCCCCAAGGGAAACACTGACCAGAGAATTGCCATGCCTTAGGGTGGAGTAAAATATTCTAAATAGAAAGTACAATCCCCTGGTGCGTAGGGGTGGGGCAGCCAAGTCTGCTGGACTCCACTCTTGGGTAATAAAGGCTAAACTGTGTGATCAACCTCAACAGTGCCTTGGTTGAACAGAGTTGAGGCTGAGGGTAGGTTTCAAGATGCATTTGGACCAGTGTCTATTCCCTAGCACAGGACAAGTACTCCTTGAACACCAATACCAGAAGACAAAAGAGATAGACAGATGGACAAATGGACACGTGTACTGTGGACAGAGAAGGCCTGGGTCTACTGAGGCTCCAGAGCCTGTTGGGCCATGAGGCTGTACTGGGGGTACAAGTAAAGTCCCCAAAATGCACTTGAGTGACAAATGTATCTGAATTTTTCTTTGTGGACCCTCATTCAGCACATCTGGGCTGCTGTGACTTTACCACTCAAGCAGGGTCAGTTGAGGATGCCCAGAGGATCTGGGAGAGGGCAGGAAAAGGCATGGCCCAGAGAGGGCTTCTAAGAAAGCCACTGCCCCATGCCAGGAAGATAGCCCATGCCCTTGTTAATCTCAGTCCTGTCTCCAAAGACCACGTGGCCTAGATCTGAATATTATCAAAAGCACTGAACACTGGGAAGACTTGAAACAGTACTAACTCTGCTGTGCTCACACAGGGAGGGAAAGAAAGTAGCCAATGCCACTCTGTGGCCTGACTTCCCTAGAGCCCCAGTCAGGCTGGATACTGGCTTGGGGAAGCACCTAGGAAGCAGCTAGATGTGAAAAACAGGGGGGATACAGGTGAAGGAAGAGGTGGAGGGCTGATGAGCTGGCTGTCACCCCACCAGGCAGGTGTCACACCAATGAACACCTTCAGCTGTGTTCATCAGCATTGAACTCTTCCCTCCAGAGAAAGCAGGGTCTCTGGGAGCTAGAACATAAAAGGAATAAAAATAAAAGTCTTTACTGCAGGCTTTAAACCAGACGTAGTAGCACACACCTATAATCTCAATACCTGGAAGCTGAGGCAGGAGGACTACTGTGAGTTCAAGACCAACTTTTGGGTGACATAGTAAGTTCCAGGCCAGCCTGAATTAGAATGAGACTCTGTCTTAAAAACAAACAAACAAACAATCGAACACCCAAATAATTAAAAGGAAAAAGAAACAGAAGGCCAGTACACTGTCAGATTTCAGGCAAGACTTAGTGCCACTCCTCCTGGAAAGATGTAGCCCCACAGACATACACTCAGAGTAGACAAGGTAGCCTGCACAGGACCTCCAAGACCTTGTTCCTTCCTCAATCAAGTTTGAGGGTCACTCAGAAGCACTGGACGTTGGAGGTGTCCATTAAGACACAGTACCAGAAAAGTGAAGGTTGGCCAAGCCACGTGAAGGAAAAGGTGTGATCGGAAAGCCAGGCAAGGGTGTTCTCTGACTAGAAAGTTCCAAGACTGCTTGCCATCCACATAGAGGGCAGCATGGGTACCTTGATCTCCCGCCTCCGGCTGTCTTCATCCTCCTCATGCTCCACCACACCCTGGCTCAGGTTGGTGTAGTTCGCCAGCTTGTTCAGCAGTGATGACACCATGGGGTTGCTGTCCATCTCCTCCTATGGGTGCAAAGCATCAGATAGGTAGGAACCAGGTCTGTCAACATCCCAGGGCAGCAAGTCACTGGCCCTGCAGGTACCTCTGTCCCAGGGCTGTGTGGAGCCCAAGAGCCACAGTCAAGATGCATGGAGGCCACCAAATCTTTGTGCCCCAGGACGCCTGCCCAGCAGGTCTGGAATCAGGAGTCAGGGGCTCCAAGGGACTCCAAGGCTTCGGGAGATCTGGGGAGTGCAGCTGCCCAGGTTGCAGCTCACATTTCAGGGATAGATAAGCTCAGTGGATCTCAGGCAGAAACAACCTGCTCCTTCCTCATTGGGGACCACACTGCCCTTGCCTGGGACGCAAGAGATGACCGCTGCTTTACTTTTCCATATGAAAGCTACCTCACTGATCTACCTCCTTTGTGCAGAAACTAAAAAAAAAAAAAAATTACCTCAAAAAGTGCCATGTTCTTTCCCTCGAAGTAGCTCTCTCTTTCCATTTCCACACTGCTGATGAATGGGCTGCTCTCCCTGGGGTTCCCATCTCCTGTGGAAGACAGTCAGGTGAGTCTCAGGAAAAAGCGGCAGAGGAGCACACAGCTCCAGAGTCAGGCACCAGGCAGGCCTTGTCCCCATGGCCATCAGTCCCTACCTACGGCCTTGGCTAAAGACACTGTCATCCAAACTTTCTTTCTGCCCATATGTCCATGTCCCACATGTGTTTTGTGTGTCACCAGCACAGATAGTTGAGTGTGAAATCAAGCACCATTTGTCCAAACTGCCTACGACACTAATGACAGCTGAAAGTCTCCCCCCATTTGTAGGGCTCTGTTGAAGAGCATCTACTGGCCCTCCCTGCACACCCCACCATTTCAGGGCACTGAAAAGTTTCCCTGCACTTTCTGTTTTGGGACCTGACAGCCCAGGGCTGAACACTAGCTTCCAGGTTCAGTGGTTCCCTATGCCCCTCCAGGTGGGGGACAGGGGATATATCACCCAATCTGCAGGACAGTGGCCGCTCAGGACCCCTGGCCACAAGACACCTAGGATTCTTGGCCCAAGAGGTAGGCGTGGCCACACAGTCAGCCTTCTCAGACCAACCACAAATGAGCCTGCGTGTGTCCTCAGGTGGCAACATCTGGGCTCATCTTCCTTTGCTTCTGACCTCTGACCTTAAAGTTGATTACCCATCCACTCTCAGGGACCACCTTTAGGTGATTCTGGGAAGGAAACTTGTCCTGAATCACAGCTCTCCAACCCCAAAACTTCAGCACAATCAGTCCCAGGCCATGAAGGTCCTGAACTAGGGAAAGGCCAAGTAGGTATAGCACCCTGTATTCTAATTCCTTCCCTGTCAGCGTCCTGGAAGAGATGTGCCTCCAAGGGACTCCTTAGCCCTTGGCATACAGGGCATGTGCTGCCAGGTTCCTAGACCAATCGTCTCTGCCTCAGTTTCCACACATGTGATGGAACTGGGATATGTACTTGAGATATGGCCTTACTGAGACCTCCAGGAGCTCAGAGCAAGGCTGATCGGCCTGAGTACCCAGTATGTGATCACTTAGCAAACCTAGGGCAAGCTGGGCCACACAGAAAGGTTACCACAGGAAGGGGTCCTCATGGGAGGAAGGATCCAACAGAGCAGGCTTCCTGGGGGAGATGTTGGGCAACACTTCTCTGGAGTCCCAGTACCTCACCACGGTCCAGGGACCAGGGCTCAACTCTGGCTTCAAATATCTTACGGGAATGATATAGGGAAGTCAGAGAGCTGCCACAAGTAGCCTCAAGGGTCTCGGGGAGTAGGAACAAGGGATAGTAAGAAGGGGGCAGAAAAAGCAAGAACAGCCTTGAGAGAGAACAGCCTTGAGGGTGATGACAGCAGGATAGACCCACAGTGTGGCCCACGCCAGTATCCCCTACAAGGGAGTTTGTAGCTTGGTAGCCAGCCCTTGGATGCCCTTCTGCAATAATGCTCACTAGGAAGGATCCTTGGCTCTGCTTCCTCTAGGTGTCCAGAGTCAATAGGGAGGCTTAGACACTCAAGGCCCTTCACAGGCAAGTCCAGTAACCAGTCTAATCTTAGGACACCTGGGATGAGGGAAGACCTGTCTTAGGGTTTCTATTGCTGTGATGAACACAATGACCAAAAAGCAAGTTGGGGAGGAAAGGGTTTATTTGGCTAACGTCCACATCATAGTCCATCACTGAAGGAAGTCAAGATAGGAACTTAAGCAGGGCAGGAACCTGGAGGCAGGGGCTGATGCAAAAGCCATGGAGGGATACTGCTTATTGGCTTGCTCCTCATGGCTTGCTTGCTCAGCCTACTCTCTTACAGAACCCAGGGCCACCAGCCCAGGAATGGAACCACCCACAATGGGCTGGACCCTCCCCTATCAGTAATTAATTAAGATAATGCCTTACAGCTAGATCTTACAGAGGTGTTTTCTCAATTAAGATTTCCTCCTTTCTGATGAACTCTAGTTGTCTGTCAAGTTGACATAAGACCAGTCAGCACAAGACCACATCTTGGAAGCTTGGCTTCCAGAGCACAGAGTATCAAGGCTTTGGGCAGAAAGCCTGTATACCTGATGTCCCAGCTGCCTAAGGATACAGACATTTGATCAGTCACAAGGATGTAGGCCTCCACTGAGGGATAAGCAGGGGTCCAGCAGCCAATGGTCTGCAGAAAGGGAGCATCCTTGAAGAAGGAAGGAACCTGAAAGCAACTTCTGGTGGGCGACCTCTCCTCTGGAAGCTCAGGTCACCTCTCAGCAGTAAGACTGCTCAGAACAAATAAAGGGCTATAGGGGGACCAAGAACTGAGTCCTGATGTGATGGGGGAGTACCCTGCTCTGGTGTCTGGAATCAAAGCCTTGATCCCTGAGCATATCCTGGATGGCAGCATAGTGTGGAGAAGACTGGGAGCTGGGCAATGATTCTTTACTTGGACTTTGTCAAGATAGCTACTTGAAAGGTGGAACCAGGTAAAAAGAACTCTGAACAGCCTCCAGGTGGGAACAGCAAATTACATTTCGTCCCCTTTCAGTCCTACAAACTGTATGTGTGGTTCTGGGGACAATACCCTAAAAGCCTAAACTTCACAAATGGGTTGGCCTCATTAAAGACTAAAATAAAGCTCTCTTTGAGGAAGGACACACACACCAAGGCTTGTTTTGTTTTATTTTGACAGTAGCTTTGAATTTCAAATTCCTCAAATCCCTATGGATTATGCTGGCCTTCCGGACATGCCTACACAACCGCCTACTTCATTAGCTAGTTCAGACCATGGCTTACCACCCATCTGGATGGTACCTGAACAGAAGAGGCTGACGCAGGTCCCTGAAGCTCACTGGACCCTTTCTGTCTCAGGATTCACCTGACACAGGCCCTGTTCACAAACTCCAATAATCAAGGCCATCAGGGGCCAGGGAACAATGGAACACAGAGTGCCCTGCCCTGAATTTAATACATAGCCACACCTAGGCCCCAAAATATGTGGCATCCGATTACATACACAAAACCAAAGCAGAGGGAGAAACCTTCACTAGGACCCACAGCCTAGAAGCGGCTTTGTTCTAATCAGAGATCCTCTTGCCAGTACTCACCCAGATGCTACAAGTTCTCCTGGTGTCCCTGGTCTTCCTAATTCATGGCCCTTAGCCTCCCCACCTGCCACCCCATCACCAAGGAACTGTAGTAAGGTAGGAACAAAACCATGATGACGGTCCTCAGCAGGGAATTTATGGAGCCACAGCCACTCTGCAGTGTCTGATGGGACAGGAGCTCGGAGGACACAGAGGGATAGAGAGAGCAAGGCAGAGTCCCACCCAGAGATCCGCCCTGCTTACCCTGTGTGCTCTATAGACTATTCTCCCTAGTGGGGACTTCACATCCTTCAAGTTCCACTCACATCAAGACCTCAGAGCAAATAGGAAGGGACAGGATTGCATGCCACACCATGGTCTGAGGCTGAAATATGGCTGGCTGGTCCTTTACTGGGTGATTAGAAAGATGGGGGCAGAGTGAGGTCTGCAGATCCACCTATGTACACATGCTCACCCTTGCATCGCCATGCAGAGCCTTACATACAAGTGAAAGCTTATAAGCCAAGGCACAACCTTCCTGGGTACCCATTAAACCCATACCTGACACCACATAGAGACACCAGGCCGGCACCCTACAGGTCAGTCCCCTCCCATCTGGAAGCAAGACCCTGCAGTCTCAGCTCTCCCCAGTGTGGAGCCTCCCCACCTCGCCAGCTTCACATCTTACATGTGACAGATGCAAGACAGTCATGGGGTAGAGGAAGTGGCACCAAAGGACACAGGAGAGGTGGACCATGCCAAGGCAGAAACTCATGGCCAGGAGAGAGCAGAACGGTGTAGCTCAAATCTTCAGAACAGCTCCCAAAGCTCCATCCCACAGCTTCCAACTAAGACACTTCTCCATATGGGCTACCATATGGAAAGAGGGCACGAAGCCAGACCACACGCCCTAGACAGACCTGGATGTGTAAGGTGGGTACTGAACTCACTGAAATGGTAAGCAGCCTGATGGAGTTCACAATACTGGACTTGTAACAAGAGGCACAGGGAAGAATCAGGTCTCTTGCAGAATTCCTCTGTACCACAGCACAGGACTGCACAATGGAGGGACGGTGGAACTTCCCCTAAGTCACTCTGTTCCCACACAGGCCCCCTTCCCATAGGAGCTCACAGCACCAACCAAGGCACCAGCCATGAGGTCCCTGACCACAGATCCTAGGATATGTCATTCTCGTGACAGGCATACTTTGATGTATAGCTCCCTCCCCAGAGTGGCCAGCACACAACATTCCCACTGACAGCTTGGTTTCCACTGATATCCCAGGAAGGAAGGACATGTAGGGCCAAGGGACTTGGCAGGGGAAGTACTCCAAACCTCTCTTCAAAGCATCTTCCCACTGGGCTTCTGGGTGTTGAATGCCATAAATGGGAGGAACACAGGGTAAACTCTGAGAGTGGCCAGGTGATGGGGGTGGGGAGGTTATATGCCTGCACCTCCTCCGTGTACCCTAACCATCATGTAGCAGTCTGAATAGTCAAACAGTGACAGACATGCGAGTGAAACACAAACACGCTCTGAAATGAGGCCATCATCAAGGGGTAGAAACGCCAGCGTCCACCTGGGGGGCAGGCAGGCTCACTGCAAATACGGTCCTTCTGCCCCTGGGTTGGCCTGTCCTTACCTCTTTTCACGGAACGCAAGGGTTCCACCTATGAGGACAAGAGATGGTCCCACAAGCTATGCATACTCTGTCAAGTCCTGCCTTCCTTCTGGAAAGTTCCATAATCCTTCACTTAGCTCTGTTACACTGCTGGATGAGACTATCTGCTCTCTGCATGTACAGGGGGCAAAAATAAACACAATCACCCCAAAGGAAAGAGGTACAACCTAACTTTAAAACTATACAAACATGCTAACCACCCCAAAACACTATAGCCAAACACAGAATTCTCATTCTTTTTGTCTTGTCTTGTCTTGGTTTTGTTTTGTTTTTTTGAGACAGGATTTCTGTGTGTAGCCCTGACTGTCCTAGAACTCAGTTGACCAGGCTGGCCTCAAACTCAAAGAGTTCCACCCATCTCTGTCTCCTGAGTGCTGGGATTAAAGGAGTGGCCACCACCGCCCAGCCAGAATCCTCATTCTTAAGTTCCTTTTTCAGAGTTTAGGTAAACCACTCTAGAAGAACAACCCATATCTTCTGATAAATGTGATATAAATTCAGCAAACACCCAAGTACACTGTGGACAATGGAGGCCAGTTCCTCCCATCCAGGAAGGGGCGGGCCAGATGAGCACTCAGACGTGACACACTGAAGTACAAGTGGAAACTCTGGGCTTTTCAGAGTGTGTTACCTACGCGCATACACATGTGCAGTGCCCTAGCTCTGTCAGCTACAGGCCAAGAAGCAGGGCACTGGAGTAGCTAAATGAATACTCGGGACCCACAGCTGGCTTGTTAAGCTCACTGTCCACTTAGACCATCTCAGGAGAAATATCGATTCCAGGGCTAAGGTAGGGAGGGGGATGGACGCTGAGACTAAAGGTAACCAGGAGTGTGACATGACAAAGGGAAGAGGGGCCATCTGCATAGTCTCCATGACTTCCAAGGTCATCTAAGCATCAACTGATTGGAACACAGACACACACAGGCAACGACGTGGTTCCTGGGAATTGAACTCAGGACCTCAGGAGAGCTACCAGTGCTCTTTAACCACTGGGCCACCTACTAACCCAGTAGGCTTTCTGTGGTGACATCACAAGGCTATGACCTGGTGAAACACAAGTAACGTTACCCGTCATGTAAACGTTAATTCTCTCACCCGGTAACTGCTACAGAGATTCTGGAAGGAAGCGACGTGCTCTTTCGGGGAAAGGGCCTCCACACACTCTCACACAGTTCAGTTTAGGAACAAATATGTGTGGGACAGACAGACACAGGAGAAGGGAAAGAGAGAGACTATTTCAACACGGGAAAATGTCAGTCCCATCCAGGTAAGAGCCTGCTTTGGAAACAAACAAAATGAAGCAAATACACATGCAACACACACTGGTGTCACCAGTTCTGAAGACACAGGGAGCAGGGTGTGACTCAAAGCCCAACTATCCTACAGGGGGTTTCAGATTCTCCCGCAGATGGAGCCAACTCAAGCTCATGACCTTGAACAAAGTCTCTGCTGCTCACCTTGAGCTCAGCTCAAGTTGCCGGTCTCCAGGGAGAGGGGGAGACAATATGGAAGGACACAGAAGGGCAAGGGCTATTCAGAAACCATTATTCCAGCCTCCACCCATAGCCTGAGTTTAGGAGTCACCTGCCTGGGCCTTTCACAAAGTACAGCCGTAATGCCCTTCTGAGCAGTCATAGCTGGTGCTCTCAACAAACTGATCCAACTTTACCCAGATGACCAGGTATAGTGATGATCACTCGTCTAAGGAAACATCACTCCCATAGCCTGACCAGCATCTCTAGGGAGAGGTGGCTTGGGAGACAGCCCCTTCCTTCGACGAGAAGTCCTTTCCAAAGAACTCAAGAACCTGAACTCAGAGCTCAGAGGATCAGAAGACCTGTTCACTGGGATGTCTGTGCAGGACAGCCAAGGCTGCTAGACCTGGAAAAAAATGGAAGCACTCAAAGAAAGGCTGGAGAGACAGCCTCGACCAGGATCACAGAGAGCCACCCGCTACAGGGGCTCATGCTGTGTGGGCTTCTGCACTTCTGACTTTACGATTTATCGCTTTTCAAGTAACATATGAGACACGCGCATACACACAAACTCTAAACACAGCAAAACCCACCAGAATTTCGGTATATCCCTCCAGTTGGGGGCTGTGCTGAAGACACGCAAGCTTGTGGTCTCTAGTCTCCAGAGTCTAGCTGCAACTACATCAGTTCTTCTCAAGACACACCCACTGTGAAAGCCCAAGCATCTGTTCCCAAGTGCTCTGGCTGTGCAGACACGGAGAGACTGTATCAGAGCTGGGGTCACACTGAACCAGACAGACGGGCAGTGTTCATCCACAGGGCACTGAGAGGGCATCCAAGGGTCTTCTCTGCCCAATCCACCAGAGTCAAGAGATAATTAAGAATCAAATAGTTCCATTTGAGAAGTACACCTGCTTTTACATGAAAGGAAACCACCATGATCCATTTTATCATCTAGAGTCATTATTTATTTATTTATGTATTTATTTATTTATTTATGGTTTATCAAGACAGGTTGGCTTCGAACTCACAGAGATCCACCTGCCTCTGCCTCCCAAGTGCTGGGATCAAAGGCGTGGGCCACCACTGCCCGGCTGCCTAGATGATTGTTAATTTTCAGATCCTCCCTAATTATTTTTATATCTAAGTAGAGTTAGAAGTCTGAATCATATTTTTTGAGATGTTACAATTAAAGCCTATACAAAGCAAACCTTGATTAAGCACACAACACACCAACACGCACACACTCAGAGCTCAGGCCTTCCCAGCCTAGCGTATCCTCCTGCACAGAGGCTCGGGCTGCAGTGCAGATAGAGAGGCACCCACATAGGGAACAAGCCCCGCACGATACCCACCCTATGTTCATAGCACCAGTCATGATCCGCCATGCCGAATGGTTCTGTACTAGACCTGAAAACCGTTGAGCACCAAGGCAGAGCTGCTCATCTGAGGTGGCATCCCTGTGTCAGACTACACGTTCACAACAACTAAAAGCATCCTGGGCAGAGGGCAGCTGGATATGCATCTGCCAAGGAGGCCGAGGGATGGCATGATGAGAAATGAAAACTAGGTCTGGTATCGCTGCCCAGCAAGCACTGGAACACGTGCCGGCCATACCACCACCGAGGAGAAAATCCAGACACCCCCACTCTGCAGGTAGAAGCCAGGGAGACAGACTTTCTCCACCTGTGGATACGATATGGCCAGGTCCTCACACCACAATGCCAGCCATTCCTCTACCCTAGGAAGACAAACTCATTTCTGTTGACTCTCACGCTTACAGACTAGAAGTTTCACACCCAGGCAGCAATGGCCTGCCAATGACTCCATGACAGAACAATGAGAGAGGGCTCACTTGGATGTCTCGGGGCAGGCTGAGCCCAGAATCCTCCATAGCTGACACACATCAAAATTTAGAAAACTGCAAAGCCCTGCATTCCCTCTAAAAGGAGTGTGGGGAGACAGATGGTACCACCTGGAAGTACTTTGGGTCTGTACAGGTGGATGATGGGATAGCAACGCGAATAACTCAACCAAAACCCTGTTTCTGTCTCAGTGGCTATCTCTACTGCTGCTTTTGTCATTAAGAAACAGGACAAATAAGACCTTAAACGAGGATCTTCAGCCACAAAATCTAAAACAGAACGAGTGAGTTACGGATGCACGCCTCTCCTCCTTTCAAGCCTTGCTCAGGGAAGCAACAAAATGGAAGACTGCGTGGCTGAGCTGCCATGCATCTGCTGCAAGCCCCAGAGCCTCTGAGCCAGAAGGGAGGACCTAAAGGTACTGAGGGGCTGAGGGATTTTCCTTTAGGGTAGAGGGTGCCACCAACCATGGGGGTTCTTCATGAAGGCATGCACTTCTGTCAAACCTTCCGGGCAAGCTGGTGCCTGCATTGGCAACCTCACATAAGAAACTAGTACAGAGTCGATTGCAGAGGGAGCAAAGAACTCAGAACCAAGAGAAGCCTGCGACTCCTAGAAAGACAGAACTGGTGTTCCTAACGGGAGGCACCATGCATCTCTTGTGCCACCTGCCGCTACTTTCTGACCTCTGTATCCTGTGGCCTTACAGGTCTCAGGCAGCTCCAGCAACCAGACTCCAGAATCCCTCACTGACATCTGGCCGCCAGAGCCTACCCACCGTGTAATATCTACAACCTGCCAGCTGATGGCTCAGCAGCAAAGGACCATTCCAGGGGCAGCTGGCCTGAGCAGAAGCCAGAGAGGGACAGAATACCAGCTGAGGATCGATGTCATTTGTTAAGGAAAAAAAAAAAATTAAGCAAAGGCTAACGGGACTGACTATGGGTGATTAAGTGGGCAGC
The DNA here is from genome assembly GCA_026225945.1 of Cricetomys ansorgei. NCBI lineage: Eukaryota > Metazoa > Chordata > Mammalia > Rodentia > Nesomyidae > Cricetomys > Cricetomys ansorgei. The sequence goes on along the minus strand of JAMJFZ010000239.1, from coordinate 5,206,166 downwards.
CGACTCCCTGAAGGAGAGACCTAGAGGGGGGAGAGTATAGAGGACGGTCTCAGACATATATGCACAGTGATCAGGACAACAGCCACAGTGCTGATTCCAGGGACCGTGAATGACCCGCCCAATACGATAGCAGGACAGGCACTCATCTCCTGAATCCTTCCTCCAGACACAGCCCCAGGGGGAAACGTGACATGATGGCCACAGAGAGAATTCTGTAAGATGCCTGATCTCACTCCCAGGACTGTCAGGACTGTAGGACTGTCAGGTTACCCAAAATGAGTTAGTGTGAGAAACAATCACAGCTAAGGACATCTACATATCCCAAGGACTCCTGGTACAGGATGGAGACTCTAAGACCCTGCTCTTCCAGAGAACCAGGGCTCATCCACATGGTGACTTACAACCATCTGTAACACCATTTCCAGGGTATTCACTGCCCTCTTCTGGCCTCCATGGGCACCAGACACTCATGCGGTACAGAGACACACATGTGGGTAAAACATCCATGGCAAACAAGCGAAGTCCACAGGCATCAGTGGACTGAGAGCCTCCAGAATCCGGCAGCAGCAGTAGACAGAGGTCCATCACTCTACACGGCTCTCTAGTTCCAGCACAGCCTCACAATTTTGCCCTGAGGTCAGGTTGGAGTGTATCATTCCTGCCTGGTACCCAGGGAGGCCCAGCTCCTGCTCAGCTACCCCAACAACCTGCCAACCTTGGGAGCCCCCAGGGCTTGCAGGACCCATCTGCTGGAACACAAGTGTGGCTGACCTGGATGGTCAGGGTTTCTAGGCATCCTGTCCATGACTTGAAGGAGTTTGAGCACTGTCACTTGTTCCTCTCCTCACCACACAAGGTCTGGCAGTTCTGCGGACAGCGCCCACAAACCCATCTATCCTCAGAGGCTGCAGTTCTTCACAGGGGAAAAGCTACTCCAGAGCTGGACAGTGGGCCTAGCCCGGACCACAGCCCTGGCCCCACAGAGGTCATGGAGTTTTCTTATAAGTGTATCAAATGCTTCAGGGAGACATGTTATATAAACTGCACAAAACCCTGGCCAACTCTGACCTCTACCATGCATGCTACAAGGATGTGTTTCAACTTGGACAACACCTTGGTTTTCCACTTTGTCATCTTGTGTGGGAACAACCCACGTTAGCTGCTCACATATGCCCACCAGCTACAGGCTGTCCCTGCTTCATAGATGTCCAACCGAGGCCCGATGCACTATGAAGTGCATGAACATGGCCAGAGACAGCTGCAAGCAGAAAGCCTGGAAAGGAAAAGCCACCATGCTAAGGCTGTGTTTGGATGTGGATCACCTACGGAAATGCAAATTTGCTGACTTTTAACAAAGACCTGCATCTACCCATCTCCTACTTAGATACCCCTCAAACACCTTCCCATTAAGACCCTGGTCCTCAGATCTAGCTTCCTGAACATGTCTTAATGGATTCCTCCTAAGGCATGCGAACGCAGTGTCCTTTTCAGCAGGCAGGCAATAAAATGCACAGTGCCTTCCTGTATCAGCAGGTCTCCTCAAGAGCTAGGTTCCAATGAAGGAAGGGCTACAGGCTTCAGGCTGCAGGAACCCTGTCCCTTCAGAGAATCTGTGAGAGAGGTGTGTGCATAGGCCAGAGGTGGCCAGGGTCCTAGGCATGAGAGGAGACAACCTCTCCACCAGACAAGCATCAGGTATTTGTGGAACTGAGCCAAGTTTCAAAGGCACAGCCAAGCAGGGCCAGAGTCACCGCTGGCCTGAGCCCAGGATCTGCTTTGGGGCAGCAAGTTGAATTCCCACTCTCAGCCTGCTCCCTGCAGAGTGGTATCTCAGTAGGGAGAAGTCAGGTACAACCTGGCAGGCCCCCAGACCCATTCCTGGGCAGCCAGGCTTTAACAGCATGACCCAGGCATGGCCTCTTCCTCCTCTGATTATAGCCAACACATTGGCCTCCTCCTGCCACCACCAATCCCTCAATGGCTCAAGGGAGGGATGAAAAGCAATCTCTGAGACTCAGAGTCATATCCCCTGGTGAGCTGAGGAGGCTGGCCAGTAGAGCTAGCTGTAAAGTCCAGCAGCCTTTCCTGCCTCCTCCCTTTCCTGACATTAAGTGTAGGTGGGAAGTCTACCCAGCTTAGCAACATTGGAGATGGGGCATGGGTCACAGAGGAACCCAGTCTGTGCACAGAGGACTGGGGGTGGAGGTAGGAAAATTGCATAGGTGATAGGGCTAGCTACTAAGCACCCACAATAAAATAGAGTTCCACCTGGTAACCTCATGGTGCCACATGGCCTCCTAAAGACATCCTGGCCCGACCCAGGAACACAGCCATAAACCCTCCCTGGTGGCTGTACTGTGAAATGGTGAGGTGCTAAAATGAGTCTCAGAGTTCCAGAGACCTGAAACCCAAAGAATGACCACGGCTCTTGACTGCCCTCCAGGTTCTCTGAACCTTCATGCAGCCTAAAATCCAGCAAACTGGAGAATCCAGGCCAGTGGGACAGACTACAGAGCATAGCTGAAGAGAGAGAGCCAGGGGCTGACTGGTAGGCCCCAGGCTGACAGCCTTCCCACTTCCAACAGCGAATCGCTGGCTGAATGGACAACACTCTCTGAAGAGAAAACAAAGAAAATATTGAGAAACCAGAGCCACCCACAACTCCAGCCCACGAGGGCCACTTCCTCCCGTGGCATTGTCCAGGCACATTCCTCCAACCCCTGCCTCCCATCTCAGGTTTCTGGGACAGTGAGGGTGAGGTCCAGTAGAGAGAGAGCTGCTGTCCTTCAGGGAACGGGCCCTGCCCTTTCCCACATGTCCCAAGTCCTGCTCGACACTGTCAGCCCCCACTTGGCCTCTCTGTCACCCCGATTCAGAGGAGATAGAACCACCAGTGTGGGAATTTCTGAAGTTAGTGGCTTAGAGTGGTGTTTCCTCTGCACTGGGCCAGCCCCATTTTCTTCCTGCAGACCAACACCCTTTACTTCAGGGCTGATGTGGCACGGATGCGGAGCTGCAGATGGGGCTCTGATGCAGAGGCGGAGGCACGTTTGGCCTGATATCACCCGCCGAGTAGCAGCCTGTACTCAGGGCACCTACACTCAGTGGCAGGCAACCCCCCTTCTCCCCACCAGGCTCCATGGGAACAGGTCCAGGTTTGAGCAGAAACTGGCAAACCAAGGGCACGAGCAAGGCCACGGCCCAGGAGGGCTGGAGACCTGGCAATCTCGGTTAGCACTCACATGCGCAGCTAGCTGTCCGCTCTCTTGCTCACCCCAACCCAGCAGTAACTAACGTGTGTCTCACGCAGTTCGGAAGAGCAAAGATTCTCAGAGGAACACTACAAAGGTCTGGGGGCCCAGAGAGCAGGTAAAGCAAGGCATCCCAAACAATGCTGCAAGCCTCTTCCACCTACTACCCTCGAGTAGGCAGGACTAGCCCCACAACATGCCCACAAGGTCATTGGCATTCCTTATGTCCACTTATAAGGTCCTTAGCAGGCAGCCTGGGTATGCGTCTCCTCCAATAGGCTTTTAAATCTGACATTCAAACCAGCCTGAAACGCAAGGAAGCAGAGGAGCTTTGCAGCCTGCCATCCAAGAGGCTCTCTGCAGAGATGCAGCCAATTCAGACAAATGGTCAGAGCCTGACACACCATAATTACATCATTTCAGACACAGCACACACAGTAATCTGCGTAAGTGTATACATATACACATGTAAACTCATGCACTCACACATACACACGCATTTACTCATTCATAGTCTACACCGTGACAGTCACATGTACACTGCACTTATGTGCGCATACCATGCACAAATCTCCATGCATATAACACATGCACACATGGGCGTGCAAACATGCCCATTGTTCATATACATGGCAACATACACCACACACAAAGCCACAAGAAGTCAGAGCCCCAGATTGTGGCACTGGGAGGAGAGACCTCAGGACATTGGGCACCACAGCCCTAGAAGCTACATAAGCAGTGTCTATGTACGAGTACTGGGACTTTCAATCCAAAAGACACGCCCTTAGGGAAGGCAGCCTCTCATGACCTCGCTCTTCAACATCCCGTGTCACACAGCTGGTGCTAGTCCTGATCCAGCCTCTCTTCCCCAGAGACTGGAGCAGTATCAGAGCTGAGAAGGGGCATGCTGTTCCCCAAATGCCCAGGTATAAGAGGCCCAGGACAAAGCAGAGGACAAAGCCTATGCCTGCATCAGTCAGACCCTCCCAGGGGCAGCTCCAGTTACAGACTTGTCTGGGCTGTGGTCAAGTCCCTCCATTAAATGAAAGGGAAACCCAACAGCCACTTGGCACTCTCTCCTCTGACCTCCAGAGCACTCAGCCCTCCCCAGTGACCATCAGATGTTCCCTGAGCCTCCCTTGAAAGCCAGGCCCAGCCTGCTGGCGCCAGAGACCCACAGAAGGCTGGGCCAAAAGATGAGAGGTCACAGCCACCTTTGTAAGAGATCAGGTCCTGGTAAGGAAAACTGAGGCACAGAGATGCAAGAGTAATTTTCTATCTTCAGAAATGGGTCACCCTAGGTTGAACAGACATCTAAGACGGTCTCAGACCATCGTAAGGCCGGAAATGGCAACTCCCAAGTCCCAGAGCAGCTCAGAGCAGCTCAAACCAACAAGGAAGTGAAAACCCAGGTCTGGGCTACCACCTTTTTTCCTCCCTAGAATCCCTCAGACCCTCTCCCATGGGATTCTGAGTCACACAAAGTGCTTGTGTGTCTTGTGTGTAAGAATACCTGATCAAGCCATATTCCAATATACCAGCCCACCTCTACACCCTGACCCAACTGTTTTCTTAAAACAAACCTACTCGAGAGGGAAGAAACAGCCTAGGTACCCCAGAGACCAGCTGGTGGTGCCAGTCTTGCCTTCCACTTACGAACATCCCAGACCCAAGATACTGGTACAAGCCCTTACTCAGCAGACATGATTCTATAAAACCTCTAGCCCAGGGGATACCTGACATGCCTACTCTGCAATCCAGACCCAGGGATCTCATAACTATACACTCAGAACCCCCAGACCTAGATACCCTGGACCTGCCTGTGGCCTGGCCACCATGGACATACATATGCATGGACAGAGCTGTCAGCCTCATCACCAAGGTGTGCCTGCTAATGAGCAGAAGTGCAAGGCTTATCTGCACAGCCCAGACCCTACCCTGAAGGGCAGTTTCCCTCCTTTGCATAAAGCAGGTAGTAACCCTTCTATCACTGATCCCTGGTGGGGACTCAGAGGCAGCACTCACCAGGACTGGGCACCTAAGCCACCCACCACCCCCAGACTATCTACCTACTCCTGAGCGTCATCCACTCCTGTCTACATAGGCCCTTGCCTCTAGGTAGAGGAGTCTTCCCTCTGGAAGGCCCATCCCAGCCAAGGCTCACACTGCAGTAGCTGCCTCCAGTACAGCTGTCACTCCAAATGACAGAGATCTCCACCCAGCCACTTGAGCAGGGCTGGGTCATGACTTGGGAACAGCAACAGTGGTTAATACTTAACACTGGACACCAAACTTTGCCCTCTAGGTCTGCGAAGGTAGGGCTTAATGTCTGGAGGGCAAAAGGAACTTCAGGCAGTCCAGCCAGCTGCACTCCCCCACTACACTATTGAGTGTCTGACACCACACTGCACCCAACGGTATAGCTAACAAGAGGTAGCCATTTTCTAAAGCACCAGAAGGCAGGCAGTGGCCCTGGCCCAGTGTGACTGTGCCTCAATGCTAGAACACAGGCCTGCCATGACACCCCCTGGTCAGATCTAGCAGTCTGCTAAGGTGGTTCTCCTACATCCAGTGGCAAGGGCATCTTCGCTCCTTCACACTCCCCACCCCCCATTCATGGTCGGGCAGGCAGAAAGTGAGACAGCACCCAAAACCCAGGTGGAGGTCTGAGATGTTTGCTGGGCTGCAGCAAAGACCCCATCAAGCCAGACACTGCTGAGAGCTCCAGTGCTGCCTCTGCATAACCAGCTCTATGCCCCTGACAACCCCCCCTCCCCTCTCTCTCTGTACCTTCTCTTTCTGAAAGTCCTTCTTGACCACAGGAAAGGTACACCAGAAGCCATACTACTCTACGTAAGGGAAAACCACCCTGAAATCCGTGAGCAACACTCAGAGGAGAGTGACACGGTTCCTAGTGCTCTCCCACAGTCATGTGCAAAACAAAATGTAAAATGGGGGCTCTCTCCAGGCTCAGAAGGCGATACTGTGTCTGTGCATGTGTCGCCTATGCTGATTGCCTACGCTGCTCCTCAGCCAGAGCCTAACACCCAAAGCAGCTCTTAGATTTCACATACAACACCTGTCATGGACTAGGGACGGCAGGCAACCCCACAGGACCATGCCCGATGCGTAAACAAGTGAATTCATATGCTAAGGACACACCGCCCAGCAGCCACTCAGTAATGCTACCACTGCTGGCTTCTTCTCCTCCTCCTCCTCTTCCTTTTTGTAGATAGGGGATGAGGTTTGAAACACTCTTATGTAGCCCACACTGACTTAGAACTCATTATGTAGTTGAGGATGACCTTGAACTCCTAATCCTCCTCCCTCACCTTTTCCCAGGTACTGTGACGACAACATGTGCTACCTGGCTAAATCAGATGCTGGTTTCTTCTCTCTAAGGGATGCCTCTTCAGATTACAGTTCACTGGGGCCCTTCTCTGCTGGAGTTGTCTCTGCCCCTGTGGCAGTACACACTTACACACAGGGCTCCACTTGCCAGGCTCGAGGCCATCTTTCCTAAGGAATTCCACCCCCAACCACCTTAGCACCCCATGGCTACCCTGATTCACCCAGCCCCACAGAGCTCACTCTCCGTCACACTGTACCACACACCACGCTAGGTTCCTATCGTGCCAGGATGAGGCGGGGAATCCATCTAGACAGATACACCAGGCCCAAGAGGAACACAGCCTTGGTAGATGATCTTTCTAGATCAATGTGAATGCAATCCCAGCGCCCAGACAGCCCAAGTCTGCTCGGTCTTAAGAAGCATGGCATCATGTAGGGCCATTAGAGGACCCTTCGTCAGAGGAGCTGTCTCTTCAACCCTTGGAGCAGTTCAGACATCCACCCAACAGAGTGGTCAGGAAGCCTGAGCAAGTCCCTCATATTAATTAAAAACAAAAAACAATGACTGGGGAAAGAGTCAGACTTAGAACACACAGGTGCCTCATCACTCCTAAAGAACACACCAGGAGGAGTGGTACCCAGCCACTTACTCGGTATTCCGACCATGGAAAAGGACGGTGCCCAATACTATGTGACTTTCTACTGAGGAAGGACCATCCCCTCCACCCTTACACACACACAGTGCATACATGCTTGCTCACACACATGAGCACAGGCTAGGCAAGGTGACTGGGTGCTGACATCTGTGCCACTGATTCCTAAGGGAAGGGCTTGTTGCATGGATACAGCTGGAAGGAGGTGGGACACAGCCCACAGCCATCTGGGTTCCCAGCAGTCACCTGCTCAGTGAGATCCTTTGTTTCCTCTAGCTGTTTTGTACAGCTTTGTCTTACAATACTGGGGATCAAATCCATGGCACCAAGCATCCTAGCAGTAAGCAATAACCCCATCACCATCTTTGGTTTGAAAAAGGTACACAGAATGCATGTTCCCCCCCTACTGATTCCACACACATCAGACGTTGGTATCTCTGTAAATTGCCCTCAACTCCACCTTCAGGGTCTCCCAACAAGATGGTATAGGGTCTGTGCCCACATGCTTACATCCACCTTCAAGGACTCCCAACAAGATGGTATAGGGTCTGTGCCCACATGCTCACATCCACCTTCAGGGTCTCCCAACAAGATGGTATAGGGTCCGTGCCCATCAACCCGCTTGGATCTCCAGCACTAGCATGACACATCCTTTCCTGAAAATCCCAGGATGAAGCTGTTAGTTCCTGTCCTAGCCTAGCAGGGCAGGGCCTGAAGTCTCACGCTCAGTCCACTTCCTAACTCCACCGTTCTCTGAATCCTCACGTCCCAGCTGCGACCCCCATGGCCAAGTGGGCAAAGTATCACTTCACTACCCCGTTAGCAGCAGCCCTGAGGGAAGCACAGAACACTATCCACTGTCCTGCCCCGGGCAGGACAAAGGCAACTCAGGACTGCCTCTGTCAAGTGTACCAGGGGACAGGGTCACCTCTACAGAGGGAAGTAAGAAGTTCCTAGGTGACTAACATGAAGTCAGCTACAGAGCATGAAGTCACGTGGCTGGAATCTGAAAGGGGACCTGTAACCAGACTGGAAGGAAGTCTGCTCAGACGTCAGCTTTGACCTGGAGTAGAAGGGCCATCAGGTAGTGATTACCCTGCAGCAAATCCAGCAAGAGCCTATTGTGGAAACTCCTTTCCCAGGCCTGGGACACCTCACCAGGGGCCTTGCACCTTTCCAGGATCTTGAGATCTAATGATGTCCCACTATGAGGTCAGATAACAAGAGTCCTGGCTCTAATCAATGTCCTCTCCATCCCTACACACTGAAAACATTCCAACAGAACACCAAGAATTCACATGTCCTTCCCACTTCTAGAGGAATCTCACAATAAATGAAACTCAGGTTCAACTTCTGTCCCGCAGAAAGGCTGAGGGGCGTGGTCCCCGCACTGGGGTATGATCCCAAGTGCTTCCAGAACACTAGGGAAGGGCCAAGGTGTGGGTGGGAAAACTGAGGAAGCAAACCGTGTCACACTTTCCACAGCTGCCCCTCCCCTTATGCAATCAATTTTCACTTACACGGGTTAGGAGGCAGGCTCCTCCTGCAGGGCCAGCGGCTTTATAAGTAGACCCACACTACCTAGAAGATAAGGCCAACTGCATTTCTGCCATCCTAGGTCTTGCCTGGGTCACACAGCAGCAAGGGGAGGTCAAGGATAAGATTTAGCTTGCTGTATGGTCCAGGGAAAGGTGCATTTCCTACCCGCACACTACTGGCTTCCCTGGGCTAGAAGCTGCCCAAGGCCCAAGAGGGCTGCTGGCTCCCGATGGCCATGGTTTTCAGGCTGAGGAGGTCCCTAAGCACACTAGATAGACCTGGCCTTACCAGACTGTCATTCTGGTCCCAAAGACACTGGCTCAGTAAGCTAGGATGGCCTCAGTTCCACTACAGTCTGGATCTGTGAAGGCACACCGTAGGAGGTCTACAAAATTCACTTCACCACAAGCAACACGCAGGAGACATGTCCAGAAACGATGCTTTCAAAGACCGCCAAGGGATCTGCATAGGAGACAGGACAAGGCGGTGTACGGTGGTGATTCCTGTGATCATCAGGCTGGTTGGCCTGGCCTGTTCCACACAGAAGATTTTTAGGAAGCCTTCTTTCTGCCTGTACAGGACTTTCCCACCAAAAAACAAGTATGAGATCCCTTTCCCACCACTGGTTTGGATCTGTAGCTCCTGTTAGAAATCAGAAACCCAGCAGACTTGAGGCTATAATACATTGACCCCTGCCGTGGTATAGTGCCTGAAGTTTCCAAAGACATCTTTATAGCAATATAAAGTGTGCAGAGTGTCAAACTTCAAGTTCTAAATGAGTCTAGCCAAGTTATTCAAGTTCAGCTTGGACTATAAAAGGATCATTAAAACACATGCACAGGGCTGGGGATGTGGCTCAGTTGGTAGAGAGTTTGCCTAGAATGTACCAAGCCCTTGCTCAATCCCAACCAGCAACACATTTTGTTTTTTTTTAAAAAGTGGATGGTGCAACACACTACTTGTAATACAATTGGTAGGGGCACCAGGATTAGGAGTTCAAGGTCACCTTAGTCAAGTCTGAGACTACATAAGTAAGAATCCTGACAACTACCTTCCCAGAAGCTGAATCCTCGGCCCTGGCATCAAGCACCACTCAAGGACTCTGATAGTGGAAGGGACAAGAAATGAATCAAAGTCAGCGGTGGTGGCACTTGCCTTTAATCCCAGCACTCAGAGGAGGCGGAGGCAGGAGAATCTCTGTGAGTTCGAGGCCAGCCTGGTCCACAGAGTGAGTTCCAGGACAGCCAGACTTACAAGAGAGAAAACCTGGCTTGAAAACAGAACAAAACAAAAAAAGGGGAAAAAAACAAAAAGAAAAGAAATGAATCAAAAGGAATATTACCTTTGACTGAGATACCAATCATGCTGGATGTCTGCAGATGTGTAGAATTGTCTGCCTCAGGCCACTGGGCACCAGGAAGAGCTGTTGGGGCTTTATTCTGGGGACCATTCTATTGCTGTCCCCTTCCACACTTCCCTGACTGCTGGACAACGAGTCTGGGCTTCTAGATTCTGCCCCATCTTTCAACTGATTTTATGTTTAGACAGGGGCAGCCCTGAGACATAGCATGCTTTGTGCAGAGAAAGTCAGTACCCCTTAGAACAGATGAGCAGGCTGCTGATCTGGGCTAGGCCACTTCCTGGCTAGCACTCCTAGCCTGTGTCTGAAGGCTCCTAAAAGTGTGCCTAGAGGAAGTACAGCTTTTCCTGCCTGCATACTGGGCAGAAAAACTCTGAGGTCATCTGAAAGATTTGTCCCTTGGGGAACGCACCCTCTTTTCCTTCCAGACCCAGAACATGGAGCCCAAGTCTCCACTGTGAGATATGTGAGGCATGTGCAAGGTCAGCGGCAGCTGTGGATATGTGCTGGGTCCTTCAACAGCCTGGGTAAAAGGCTTCTTAGGATCTAGGACTAGAGGAGAGCTCAAACAGAGAGGAAGCAGCCAGTTCAAGGTGACTTGCCATCAGCAGAGGGGAATCTGGGTACTTGAAGCTGGGATGGAGAGAGATTCCCAGGCCCATCCCCACCCCGGGGAAAGTGAAAGTGCCAGAGAGCTCGGTATCCTGGAAACAAAGGATAGCAAAGGGAAGCCCGCGCTCCGAGAGTGAGCGCAGCCCCCTCCCCAGGCTTACTCGGGCCTCTGTCCTTCCTCTAAGATCCCCAGGGAGGTTTGGCTGGTCCAAGGTCAGTGGAAGCAGATCTGGGATCCCAGTCGAATTTATTGGACGACTGTCGCCCTGGGCCGGCATGAAGCAAAGGAAAGCTGGCCCAGGGAAAGCGGTGGGTCAATGAGACCACCCACTTGGAGGTCGGTACCTCGAACTCTCCCAGGTCCCACTTAGGAACCTGGGCCTTCCCGTTTCCATAGGTACCCCCAGTAGCTCTGCAACACCGGTCAGAGTAGCCAGACCAAGTCGTTTCCGGTGCTCCAGCCTCGGTGCTCCAGACAGGCCACGCAGAGAGGTGGAGGAGACCGCGCCCCCCAGGGCTGAGGGAGCCAGGCCAACAGAGAGGCTTGAGCAGTGGGCTCCCCATTCAGCCTGAGCCAGGAGCAGAGTAGTGAACTCTGGGAACGGGACGAACAGCAAACCACCAGCCCCCCAATCCTCTCCGGGTCCCTGATTGCACCAGGTGCCAGGCAGGCACCGGCTGATCCTCCCGACCCCCTCCCATCGCCCCGCTACGCGCCGTGGGCTGCCGCCGCCGAACGAGCCAGAGCGGCCCAGCGGTGGCGGGAGGGCCCGGCCTTTGTCCCGCGGCAGGTGCGGCCAAGCTCACCCGAGGTAGGACAGGCAAGATCCGTGCTCTCGGGGGACCCTGGCTCCTCGGCGCGCTCAGCAGCCTCGCCCCCAGCGCCGTCGGCGCCGTCGGCGCGCGCCTCCACCGGCACCACGGTAAAGTTCGTCGGCATGGCTCCGCTGGACTCCGCCGTCCCTTGCAGCCACACGCCCCTGCTCCGAAGCAGCCTCCGGACTCCGGCAAAGGGGCGGGGTCCGCCCGTCCCGCCCCGGCCACCACGTGACCTCACCTGCCCGCCCCCACGGCCGAGGAAAAGTTTGCCTGGGGCGGGGCCGGGCGGCTTCCCAAATGACCCCGCCCCTCCGGCTCCGCCCTCTACAACTCCGCCTCAGAAGGCCATAGTCCCTGCGTTACCCCGCCAGAACCCTGCACCCCCAAGGGCTGAACCCACAAACCCAATTGCTAGAGGCCACCGCCGAATGAACTGCCCACGGCAGCAGAGCTCCCTCAGCACCCCGGAGACTCCAGTCCCGGCCCTCAGGACCTCGTCCCCCCCTCATCACCCCTACACACAACACAGGCTCTGTGCCTTCCCTCCCGCCAAGAGCTGGTCACCACTTCCTCAGTTTCTGTTCTCCCATTCGCATTACAAACCCCAGTAGGGCTCTGCTCCCGCCGCCCCGCAGATCATGGCCCGTTCTCTCAGCCTGTCTCTACCAACGCTGGTGATCTGGACCCCGGGCCCTGACCTGGTCAAGTTGCTAGCCTAGCCTAGCAAATGAAGGTGGGGGGGAGATGCTGTCCTCTGAGGCTCTGTGCACCCAAGAAGGTCGTTGGCCTTTGAGACAGCTTGGCCAGCCAAGCCCCAGCCTCTTTGCGCCTGCTGGCAGGAGTGGCCCACGACCCAACCTGGGGCCCTTGCAGTCCAACCGTGAAGAATGGGCTTCCTCCCTTAGGTTTGGCTCTGAGGAAAGGTAAATTCCCAGGGTAGCGAGAGGAACCTCACTACCAAGCAAGGAGTTCGAGAATACCAACAAGGAGGAAGTCAGATCTTCCTTTCAGGATCTTGCATATTTTCAATGAAAGACTCAAGAAAAACTGGAAACAACCAAATGCTCATCAGGGGAGAACTGAACTAAAATGTTAGAAGCAGCCTTAGGATGTAGCTTAGTAAGAGAGAGTTCCTACCATTCAGAGACCCAGGTATCATACCCAACACATCCCACAAAAAGCCATGTCCCCCAGGTGCAACAAATCACCCAAAACTGTTTTAGATAATCGAATAGAAACACAGGTGGTACACCTAGAGCCAGTCATAACCTACAGAACAGTGCCAGCCAGGACTGCCTGGCCCAGTTCAACCAGGTATAAGGTCTGGAAGGCAGCTGCCAGGCCAGGGACCAATCTGGGATGCAGAAGTTACAGGACTTTGCATACACTACCAATGAGAATTAAACATTTTAAAACTAACCTAGAAAAGCCATTTCTGTGAAAGTCCTGCTTTTTGTTCTCTGCCAAGAAGGCTCTTCTGGTCAAGATCTTGAGGGAAATGTGGGCCACTCAGTTAATTCCAGCTCCTGTAGGTGTTAGGTACAGCTTGCTCAGGCCACACCTGTCACCCTCTCTTCCTCCAGGAGCTATCCGTAGCAAATAGGGAAGGGCTATCACCTGTTTCTCCAGACCAGCTGGGCCTTAGGTGGAAACAGTGACCTCCTCCTTAGAACATCCTTCAGGGGAGAGGTTGTTGAAAGGTGGGGAGACACTGCTGGGAGGGGAACAGAAGTATCCACTCAGTTAAGAACAGCCCCGTGAGGGTGGGGCATGCCCTCAGTCACCCAAGGAAGGTTTCAGGGAGTTCAACGCTGAAATTCAAAAGCGAATGGCCTCTCTGAACAGTGACACTATTAGGCTCTCACCCAAAGTGAGCCCAAAAGGGTCACCTGCAAGGATCAAGGCCCTCTTGGAGTAAGCGGACCCAGGTACAAGGAGCCCAGTAGAAGCAGCTCAGGACAAAACTCTGTTAGCCCCAGAAGCCCTCCTGGTACCCTCTCAACCTCAGCTACCCACAAATGACCCTTTCCAGACAGGCAACCACTGGATACTTAGCCACCTTCTCTCCCTGCCCTCCTCCTCCTCTACTGTTTTTTAAAACAGGGGCTCTAGCCCAGGTTGGCCTCAAATTTCAATATCTAGCCAAAGATGAATCTGAATTTCTGATCCTCCTGCCTCTACCTCCTAAGTGCTGGGATTACACATATATGCAGACATGCCCAGCTACAGTTCATTTTTCAAACATGTCTGTCTCCCAGCCCCATTTCCTGTAGCTGGTACGGTGCACCAGCCTGCACTGTATATGGTTTTACTCGACCCCAAGCTGGGCAAGATCACACACCAAAGTTCATTACCGTGGCACAATACCCACAAGGTGGGGAACTCAGAAAACACTGAATGGTACGCCCAATGAAACTGAGGAGTATGGAGGGACCCGCTCAAATATGCTGGGAGACCACTGAGCTTGGCTGCTCACAAAAGGAAGGACAGAGTAGCCTGTGGGAATGTTTCAATCCCCACTAGGTAGGGCTGGAAGATTCCCATTTACCCAGTGTAGAGAGCCTCAGGACCAATGCAGCACCAAGTCATTTTCACTTGAAAGAGAGTAGGTGGCTCATGAGACTCAGTGGTCAGCTACCGAAGGTTCCTAGAGCTGTGAGCCGTGTTCCTGCCAACTTCAAAGGTCACAAAGAGGGGATGTAGTTGTGCTTTACAACTGCTCCAGACAGGGCAGCAAAATCTGAAGGGTAAATAATCTGTGAAAATATATTTTCCTTGACATGAGATCATGCAGGCAGAAGTTAAAGACTTGGAAACTCAGAGAACATGTTATTCAATGAGCACTAGATTGTAAAGTGTCTCCAGCTGCAATGAGATGTGCACCATATGCTCCATCATGTTCTCTCTCTCCCTCTCAGTCCCCCCTCCGTGTGTGTGTGTGTGTGTGTGTGTGTGTGTGTGTGTGTGTGTATTTGCGTGCCTGTGCTGTAAGTATCCGCATGTACAGTACATGTGACAGCCTCCACTGTGGGCCCTAAGGCACCCTCTACCTGACAGATAGGGTCTGTCATTGGTTTGGAACTTTGACACATAGCCTACTGGCCACTGGCCTTCCCGGGAGCCACCTGTCTCCACCCCTACCCCCCAGCCATGCCGGGATTACAAGTGTGAAGGAGTACCCAGATTTCTATGTAGGTTCTGGGGTTCAGTAAAACACTTGCAACTTTTGCAACTTGCCATTTCCCAAGTCCCTCTGAAGTGCTTTTAAAGCAAAAAACAACAACAAAAAAATGTGAAGGCCTGGCCTCCTGTCACCTTCTTCCTTAGCCTAGCCCTCAAAGCAAGTCTCCCCTTGCTCACACCAGCCAGGCCACACTGAAGCCCTGATACCCAGGTATTGCTAAGACCGGTGGTACAGTACAGGGGGAGCTGCTGCTGCCTCCCCTATATGGTTTTCCCCGACCCCAAACTGTTATCTTCCAGGAACCATGGCACACCAGCAACATCTACTCCTCACTGTGGCTGCTTTAGTGTACAGACTTACAGGCAGAAAGGAACTTCCTGTAGCCACTGGGCTTTGTCACCCACAACCCTAGATCCTGGCACCTGAAGGTCAGCCCGGGCTGACCCTTCCTTGGGAGGCTGCCTTTAGAGTAGACCAAGGCTTCTAATAGGACTTCCCCAAGGCACATTATTCCAGCAATGGTCAGGCAGCTACCACCTAGTACTGTTCTGTTCTGTGAGGGATGTGCTACGAATCCCGCCTTTGGCTCTGGTAAGGTCCATCTGCCTTCAGCCAACCACCTCCCCAGTGCTGTTCTTTCTTCAGCCAAACTCTGGTCCACTTAGACCAAAGGTGACAGTGTCACCCAGGAGGTCATTCAATGTCATTGTCTGGCCACACTCTCGTATTGCACTGCCCATCACTGTTATCAGCTCAGGGTCCTGGGGTGGTGATGGCATGCCTTTAATCTCAGCACTCAAGAGGAAGAGGCAGGCAGATCTCTGTGAGTTCGAGGCCAGCCTGGCCCACAGAGTGAGTTCCAGGACAGCCAGAGTTACAACAGAGAAACCCTGTCTCGAAAAAACCAAAACCAAACAAACAAATGAAGTTATCCGCTCAGGGTCATTCTACTCAGCTGCAGGCACTGGCAAGTCCAGTTCACTGCTCAGATGCCCCCAAGCTATGGGAGCCTGGCTCCCATAGGTGGCCCCCAGAGACTGACAGGAAAATATAGCTTGCGGTGTTGTTTGTCATCAGCAGCTGCCAAGTGCAGATTTGCCATCGGTGCCCCTTTGTGACCTCCAAATGTGCGCTTCCCCCAGGGTAAACTGGAAAAGTATTCTCTATGAAAATCTGCACACTTCTGTTCCCCATAGCACAGGTGGAGAAGGGAGCCCAGGGCACATGACAGCCACTCTACACATGTGGATACTATACAGGTGGCTACGAAGAAACAGAAAAAGGCCAAGACTGAGCAGCTGCTCCACAGAGGACAGCATGTCTGGGCAGTCCCTGTAGACGCACATAAGAGACTGCTTCAAGGGACAGTTTCACACTGATATAGCAAACCCAGTTCCAAGGCTGTCAGAGGCATGCTTACATACTATGCAGCCGCACTGGTACACTGTATAGCAGGGACCAGGAAAGCCACTGATACAGAAATGCCACCTTGACAGACACCAGAAGACTGAGGGCATGTTTACAACATCCCAGACCATGGCAATGTTGAACAGCGTCCTCCACAGGATTCTCCCAGTCCTGAGAGTTGGAGTTATGGCCATATACATTATAGGTACCCTCATGACCTTGCTGAGGGTCAAAGCGGGTGCTTGCAATTTTGTCTACCTGAAATTTGGAGTGGGAACACCCAGACATCAGACTATATAGGAGACATTTCCAGTGCGGGGTGGGGGGTTGGTCATGCTTTGACCTGATATTGTGGGAACAGGGGTTGTGAGCACAGAATTCAGTTCAGACTTCAGGAGTGGGTCTCGCTATGCTCAAGCTGCCCTCAGTAAGAGAAAGGAAGCTGATTCAGCCTTGGAAAGTCTAAAACTGTTCCCCCAATTTCTAATCCCAAAGCCCAAAGCTTTGTTTTATGTTGTAACAGAGATCCTAGAACCACCTAACCCCATGTTCTGCACCAGGCCCAAATGACTGCCTGCTGGTCTGCTAGTTCCACTTACTTGGCAAAGAAAGACCTGAGTTGTTTCTGACATATCCTTTTGTCAACAGAACAAGGTAAGCCACAAAGCCGACATAGTATGAAAGATCTCATCTGGTTCCCAGTCCATGACAAAGGTGCCTGCCTCCAAGGCCTGGATTTCTACAAGCAAATTCCCAGACAGTGGCCCGTCCCACGCAGTGGATCTGGCCCCATGGTGGCCAGCCTGCACCAAGACCAGGAAGAACCCCAACCCTATCTCCCCAGGAGCTCACAACCTCTACGGCCACACTGGGTAGAAAGGAGGCAGAAATTCAAGGGAGTACTTGCCCTCTTAGCAGGACAGCAGTCTAACATTCCCCAGGGGGATGTAATGTGTGTGTGCCTGTGTGTGTGTCTGTGCTACATACATGTGTGTACAGGCTCACGTGTCTATGAGTGTGCATATGGAAGCCAGAGGCTGACTTCAGGTGTCTTCCTTTATTGTTCTCTATCTTATTCTTTTAGATAAGATCTCTCACTGACACTGATGCTTATTGTTTGAGCTATCCTGGCTGTCCCAGGATCCAACTATGTCCAACCACCCCCAGTTCTGGGCTTACAGGTGCATGAAGGTACCCCACGTCCAGCTTGCACACAAGTCTGGAGATCTGAACTCGGCTCCTCATGAAAGCAAAGCAAGCACATATCTACCGAGTCGTCTTCTCCGCCTGTGGTGGCTATTCTTGGTTGTCAACTTGACTACAGCAGGAATTACTTAAAACCTAAGTGGCTGGAACACCTGTGAGGGGCTTTTTCCTAATTAAGCCATTTGAAGTGGGAAGACCTACTTTAGTTTGGATCCTTT
The DNA here is from genome assembly GCA_026225945.1 of Cricetomys ansorgei. Taxonomy (NCBI): domain Eukaryota; kingdom Metazoa; phylum Chordata; class Mammalia; order Rodentia; family Nesomyidae; genus Cricetomys; species Cricetomys ansorgei. The sequence continues at coordinate 5,188,563 of JAMJFZ010000239.1, read as the reverse complement.
GAGGTGGGAAGATGCACCTTTAGTCTGAGCCACACATTCTGCTGGCAACTTAAACAAAGGAGATGGAAGAAGGAAACTTGCTCCTATTGCCTGCTCGCTCGCTCTCTCTCACTAGCAAGTCCATTTCTTCACTGGCATTAGAGCCGACTTCTTCAGGATTCTGGTGTATACTGACGACCAGATACGACATCCAGCCTCATGGACTGAATCCCTACTGAATTCTTAGGTCTTTTGTTGGTAGACAGCCATTGTAGACTAGCTGGGCCACAGCCTGTAAGCCACTGTAATAAATGATACATATATTCTGTAAGTTCTGTTCCTCCGGAGAACCCTGACTAACACACAGCCTAAGCCCTTTTTGGACATAGCCTCAAATAACCATGGAAAAGAAGGCAAACGTCTGAAAGCACAGTAATAACATAATGCCTATTTTGGGGGCCTAGGGTGGCCAAGTCACTTGATCGTGGTCACATATCCAGCAGAAGGAAGGCAGGGTCAGAATAAGGAAACAAGTTCTTGGAGCCTGTAGTGAATGGAAGGGCCAAGAAGCCTCTGCCCATAGGTGACCTGCCCAGTCTCCATGGGATACATGCCCAGGCTACCCTCAGGAAATCAGGAGGTTCTTCTGGGAAAAAGCAGTTATGTGTACATCCTGGCCTCAAAATAGATGCTCACAGTGACCCACGGGTGATGGGATTCCTAGGAGATAAATGTGGCTCACTCCTGCATGGCCAGGTGAGTCCCACAGCAACCTCCTCGGCCCAGCAGTCCACTCCTAAGTCACAGCTCCCAGATGGCATCGCAGCTATGGCTATGCACATAGTAGGACAAGTATAGCTCTGTCTCAGGCTATAGAGAGGGCCAGCTCCTCCCCTCTACCCTTGCATGCTCTAGACTCGGTGTTCCTGACATTCAGGCTGCATCAACTCACCCATTCTCCTTCCAGTTCGACTGAAGATCAGAACAAGCTGACCCTCTAACCAAGCCATACCCCTCCTCTTATGAGCCACTCAAGGCCAAGGAGACTTTGGAGGTGAGACTTACAAACCCACTCAGTGTCCTCAGAATCCTGGATGGCGTACATCCAAATTGAAAGTTCTTTATAGCAGAGTAGCGACAGCCATTGAATTATCACATGTCACATGAAGAGCTGGCCACAAGTCACTGTCCCTCTAGCTGTTGTTGGTACCTTGTAGGTGATTGTTAAAAACATCTACCTAGAGCTGGCAAGATGGCCCGGTGGTGAGCTAAGCACTCGAGTCTAAACACCTGAGTTTGATCTTCCAAACCCAAGGAAAGGCAGGAGAGACTAGAGTCTACAAACTTGCTCTCTGACTTCCATCCACATAAATACCATGGCATAATCCCTGCCCCCGCACCACACACATATAATAATAAATAAAAAAGAAAAAATTAATCTAGTCATTTGATTGCTTTTTCCTCGTTTGTGGGGGGGCAGGGTGAGGAGGTATTTGTTTGCTTGTTCATTTGCTTGCTTATTTTGAGACAGGGTACAACATATAGCCCTCGTTGGCCTGGCACTAATTACGTAGACCAGGCTGGCCTCTGAGCTTACTTCAGTCTCCTGCTTCTAACTCCCGAGTTCTGGGATGACAGGCATGGACCACCACACACAGCTTTGCTTTTTTTGCTTTTAAAATAATTTATTCTGTTTAATTAAAAAAAATACGAATAGCATCATAACAGCAAGACACAGTTCTGTGGCCTGAAATGCTTCCTACAGCTGCACAGCATCGCCACTACCCATCCCCATCACTTTCTCCTCTTCCCAAACCGCAACTCTGTCCCCAAGAAACGCCAGCTTCCCAGCCCTTGATTCCTCCATTCTTCTGGGTCTATGAGTACAGTGACTCTAGAAACATCGTGTAGTGGAATCACACGATTGTCCTTCTGTGACTGGCATGGTTCACTGAGCACAATGTCCTGGAGGCTCATCTGCAGCCCAGCTTGTATCAGAATGTCCTTCCCTTTCAGATCCAGTAACATCGCACCATGTGATGGACCATGGCTTGCTTACTTGATGGGCATCAGTTCTTTCCACCTCTTAGCTATTGTGAATGATTTTCTCTTGTCGAATGGGTTTCCCCTTATGGAATAAGCAGAACAGTCCCTGGGATATACATCTAAGTGGTTAAAGGGTGCCACTGCTTTTGTAGAGAACCACTCATTCACATACAACCTATCTGGGAGAAACATGACAGGCACGGTGGGGTCTGTCTGCTGGGGCTAGGGGATGACTTCCTGCCCTGCCGAAACCAAGCATATTTTGGAGCATGTGCAGCACTGTCCAGACAAAAATACTTGACAATCCTTTAAGTTAACCAGATGTCCCTGCCCAGAGACAAGCAGGCTACTTCTCACCATGATCTCTGTCCTATTATTAACCCAGCACTGATAAGGTGACACAGACCTGTGCCAAAGGTCATTCGGTGGCCAGTCTGTAAGACTTGAGGGTGATGTTGCTGCACAGAAAGGAACTTCAGCAAGTAGTGCAGAAACCATAGACACCAACCCTAGGCCCTCGTTCCCTGGGGATCAGGCATCTGCCATGCAGCCCTGCTGGGAAATAACACCAATCCCTCAAAACCCAGAGGATCCACTGCTGGATCGCAGAAAAGGGACTTCCAGATAAAGGAGTAAACTGTCCAGCCAGGTTTTACACTCGAGGGACGGCCTCTCAGCAAGGCCACAGGGCAGCTGAAGACTGAGGCGCTGGGGTGGACCCTCAGGCCCTCCGCAACAGGCTGGGGAACGCTCAACCTCTGAGCATTTCTGTGTGTGCTGGGGGACCTGCATGCACAGTGCTAAGGGCAGTAAATACTTGCCAGACTGACTGGCTTCTCATCTCACTTTTGTCTTAAAGTTCACATTTTGCTTTAAAGACTAAGCTAAAACCTACCCCTTTCCCCAGTACTCTTCTATTTCATTAAAAGAGAAAAGGAGCAATGTGTTTGCCTAGCAGTTGCTGACTTGGATAACTCTTGGCTTAATCACCTTATTTAAACCTTAAATATTTGGCTTAAGTCCCATGACAGAGTCAGACAAACACACTGTTAAAAATTGCTGCCATTAAGAGTGAACTTCTTTGTGTAAATACCGCGAGTCATTAATTTCTATTTCCTCAAAGCATGAGTTAAAATACATCTTGGAAATGAGCTTTGATTGCTACTGAAGGACATCAACATCACATGGCCCTCACGACTCTGAACTCACTCTAGCGAGTCAGCCTCCCCGAAGGCATAGCTAGATCCTTTCTACGAGACAAACTGCACAGTCCGAGGACGCGCAATACCAAGGTATGGATGAGTCCAGAGACAAAAAGCATCTCTCTAGAGGCAGGGTCTGGGCCGAGGTGTGCGGAACACGTCACAGATGTCTGGGGCTCTGAGTTCAATGCCTAGCACTATGAAAGGGAGAGAGAAGAAGAGGGAGAGGGACGGGGAGAAACTAGGGTCACCAAGTGCAGTTAGTTCAGTCAACAGGTCCGTGTAGTTCTACTGTGCTGGGGTTGTGAATGTTTTACCGTAGAGGCGGTGTACATTTGAGGAGAAAGATATGCTCACCCTGACTTAAACATCACTACCTGTTTACCATCTATCATGTCCAACTTTAACTGTGTTTTTAGGTATCAGTTAAATGAACTTAATTTTTAAAAGAACAAAAGAAAAAAAAGTATTTTAACCCCATCTCTGGCCATGACAGAATTCTTGTTTTTGGTGGCCAAAGGAAGGGTAGAACCAGGAGACTGGGGTGTCTACTACATCCAGACAGAAGGCCTGATCCTGATAAAGTTCAGAAATACAGACCAGTGATATTAGGGGCCATGAAGGTAAATCTAAGCCCTGCCTAGAGATGGCAGTAAGGGCTATGTGGAACAGAGTCCAAAAACAGACACGCCTGCGGGGTATGGCTGTAATTCATAACAGCACAGAGGTCTCAGTGCAAATGCCTTAATTACAAACGCTCCGAGCAAGTCATGGGCAGCTGTTTCAACAAAAGCTAGAGCCACATTTTAAGAATGTGATTCCTACTTATAAAAATTGCTCTTCTGAGAGAGGACTATAGCTTGGTTGTACAATAACTCCCTGGCACACGCCTAGGTTCAACCCCTAGTACTGCAACAAACAAACAAATTAAATACTGCTTGTTCAATCCTAAAGGAGGCAAAAGAAAACTCGCCCACCATGATACCCCAGGCTGCACTCTCACTCCACCATGCTGGACTCACACTGTGGCTTCTCAACACCACTAGCATGGCGACAGGAGAGAACATGACCTCTGTTCACAAAGGAATGAGCAGAAAGATCATGAGAAAATTGTTAAAGCCTTGAGGACTTAAGCAACACAGTCCAAGGACCTGATGTCCTGAAGGTGTCACAACTGAAATCTAACACTATCTTGAGCTAAATTATAGTGAAGATGCTTCTAAATTGTGCTTTCCCTGGGGTTGGGGTGGGGAAGTCCTCCTTGTGGGTAGTGATAATTATAAAGACAACCCAGAGGGCTTATGCTGTGCTTCCGGAGAGCTATGTGGAAACCCAGCCCCAGGTGCCTTGCTACTCCACAGGGCAGCTTCACTTCACTGTGCTACCCGGGTACCCACCGTGGGTTCTAGTGTGGGAATCATAGGGAATGTGACCTGATCCCAGAGGAACAGATCTTGATGAGAAACTGCATCTTCATGTTTGGTTGAGATGAGCTGATGCTGTGGGTGGGTGGGCACTCATTCCACGCCTGGCATCCTTATGGGGAGAGATCTGAAGACTCTGATGGGAGACACAGGAAGAGCACACCGGAGATGACAAAGCCCTTACTCAGCACACAGCCTTCCAGACCACTGTCCCTCGGCCTTCCTTCCCGAAGCACCCTCAGAGAATTCAGAATGACAGGCCTTCCATTTTCTAGGGGCCAGACCGTGAATAAACCTGATTTCCCTTCCAGCACACATTTCTTGGATATTGACTTTTGAGTGGTGAGAAGTTGGAGATGAATCCAGCAACAACACAGACCGTCCAGCAGAAAGGAGGATATGTGATACATTTGCGCCCTTTCCTGTGCTATCAAACTACTGGAACTCTGGGCCCTTCCAAAGTTGGAATTTTCTCAGGAATTCCATGCCGGGAGAAAGAAAAGGCTGAATGAAGCCCAGTGCTACCCAGAGGAAGAGCTTATCTCCAGGAAAGAGAGATCTAACCGTTCTGACGACTCATCAGACCGCCTTGCGGGACAGACTGGAGCTGAGACAATGCAACAGCACGTGGACCAGGACTGTTTAGTCACGCATACATCTTGATTTCAATTTAAACCTGAACCTCATGCCAGTTTCTCAAAGAGAGACTGGGTTGGGAGAATCACTCCATCTCTTTTTTTCTCTTCCGATGGAGCCATACTGAATAGATTTTTTTTTTTCCGTCTCACTATTACTTGTTTAATTGGCCTGTTGAGGACAGATGACTGGGGGTGGCATGTTAGAACAACCAGGGCCTACAACTCCAGCAGCAGCACCACAGCACTTACTTACATCCAGATAATTATTTTTAAAGAGCATTAGTCATGTTACCAGGACTGCATTCATCATCAAGAAACTGACAGGCTGAGAGAACTCGCGAGACGTAGCACATTTGTGGAACCACTGTCTGGTTAGTGTCTGTGAATTATGCACACGTGTGTACATGTGCCGTCATGTGTGAGCGTCCATGTGCTGCTTTTAGTGCTCGTCTGCTCCTGAAGTACCTGTCAGGGAAAACTTGAAATGGACACCATCCATAACTAGAGTCCTCAGGAAACCAGGCTGAACCGTGGCCCCAAGGAGTCCTGGTTCTGCTGAAACCGAGGGTCGGCTTCTACAACCCCTACAGAATCGTACACTTAGACTTGACCCTATTTAAATGTCCTATAATGAAACCTCTGGGAAGGAGCTCAGACACCCTGACTAAAATCCACCTGGGGCAGCCTAGGTTCTTCTCCACAGTACCAGATTTTATTGCATGGAGAGCACCGCCTTGACGCCTCCCCTCAGGCTTGTCCTGGGCACAACTGCACACGTGCTTGCACAGACACACTTACAAGTACATGCAGAAACCAGTCCAGCCCTGCCATCTTGCACTAGAGAGCCTCAGAGTCACCCTGGCTCCCTCCACATCCTTTCAGTGCTTTGTGGCTCCATCTACCACACCTTCCCTTTCTCTATGGCATGGCTGAGTCCCCATCACCTGCCCTGGCTCTGTTTTACTCTCTCCACATCCCTGCCACTCCTGCAGGGTTTGAGCAGATCCTGAGATGCCAAATCTGATGGCCACACATAGAACGATTCAGTGAAGACTGGATCCTTGCAAGACATGCTAACAACTGCCACCCAGGGCTTGCTGTTCCTGGAGCACAGTTAAGGCTTCCCCCAACATGCCTCCCATAGTCACAACTGCCGTTGATGCTGGCCTCTTTGTCAATCCTTGTGGGTGAGCCTGAGTGGCAGAGGTTCTACCTTACATGATGAGTGAAACCTAGGATGCACTGGTGACACTTCCCCCCTCTTTATGGGGCAAAGTGTCTTATGGAGTTTCAGCACAGGCTCATGGCACATGGGACCACAAGAACTCTGTCCTGAGACTCCAGTCTCAAGGTGACCAGAGATATTTTCAGTGTTCCCCTGATATAAGGTCACCTTCTTGCCCTTTCCATCCTCTACATGGGATCCCTAAGAGACGGGAAAACATGGGCCAGGTGCCTGACTGGTAGCCAACCTCTACCCAGAATATGATTGACAGCTCTAGGCAGGGCCTCAGGCACATAAACCCAAGGACTGTCAGCAGCCACCCACTGTTTCAGGAAGGAGGCTGAAGCTCCACTCTGCTGGATATAATTTCTGGACATGATTAAACAGGAAGGACATAAAAGACTCTGGCTGAGATTACATTCAGAAGCACCACGGAGCTTAGCTCTCCAGGCTCTACATTACCCGCCACTAGAAACCGGTGATTAACCACACCTGCTGTTGTCAGAGGCGGGAACTATGCTCTGCCATTGTCTCCAATCCTGAAGCGATCAACCCACGCCTGGCCTTGAAGCTGTGGGTTTGGGGTCAGGCACAAAGCACATCAGCACCAGCGGTGCAGAGGTCAATTCCGCATTCCTTCCTAAGCAAGAGAGTATAAGCTCCCACGCAGACCTAGATGTTACCACCTTGGCTTTATTTCTAGATGTAGGTCAGAACTCACATGTCACTGGGTGTGGTGGCACACTCCGGTAATCCTAGCACTTTGGAAGTGGATATAAGAGGATCAGAAGAAGTTTAAGGCCAGCCTCAGCTACCCAGTGAGTTAAAAGTCAGCCTAAGCTATGTAAGACCTTGCCACAAAAAATTCTAAAAACTGCTCTTGTTCATCTATGAGTGACTTTGCTGCTTTTCCATTGAGGTGGCAGCCCAGAACCTCTAGTACCTCCCAGAAACCGTGGCACTTGCTTGTGCCTGTGACTCACGGGACCCAACCTGGAGCATCCCCCCCCCAACTTCCTGCCTCAGCACCTGGCAGCTGCTTTTGAGCTCTAAGCATGCTTCCTGGCACAGGAGCAAATTGATAGCCTGGAGCCTGACACAGGAGGAAGGAACTGCTGCTTGTTCCCCCTTCTGCTTGTTAGGGCTGGTGGAAGATGGAGGAGGCTCTGGCTTTCCCAGATACAAGGAGACCCTGCCAGGGCTCGAGAGAGAGCTAGATCTTCAGGGGGAGCTAATTTGAGCTACTCCCAGCTTTAGACACATTCTATGCCCACAGCTGTCCTTGCCCAATGTCTACTCTCCTTGGACAACCTGTTGCCCCACCCAGTGACCTCCTTCCTCAGCAGTCCTGCTGTCCAGTGGCTAGGGGAGAAGTTCCACTAGAGGGAGGTAGCTCTGTCTCCCAAGGACAAGAGGATGCAGGACCCCGCTGATCCTTCCTAGAGATGATGACACACCAGATACATGGACATATGGGAAACCTGCTGGCCAAGGAGTCGCTTTCCAGCCACGTAAACCCCACCCTCCACCAGGAGTTGCCTGTCGGGGGCTTCGGCAGCGTTATCTCTTCTACCATAACAGCCTCTGCCCAGATGAGATGTAGGAACATTCAGCTACCCCATCAGCCCGCATTACAGTGAGGCTGCACACTGAACTAAATTCATAAGCTTCCTTTTTCTTTGTATTAGTCAGGGTTCTCTAGAAAAACAGAACTGATAGAATGAAAATATATATATATATATATATATCCACACATACACGCACATGTATACATATATATGGTTTGCTACAGTAGCTTCCAGGCTGTGGTCCAGCTAGTCCAACAGTGGCTGTCTGCCAACAGAAAGCCCTAGAATCCAGTAGTTGTTCAGTCCACCAGGCTGGATCTATCAGATGGTTTTCAATATATGCTGGAATTCCAAAGAAGGAATGAACTTTGAGAGCGAGGGTGAGTAGGTAGAGAGACAGCACTTTCTTCATGTCCCGGATATGGGCTGCCACCAGAACGTGTGGCCCAGAATTAAGGTGGATCTTCCCACCTCAAAATATCTGGATATCAAATGATGCAATTAAGAAAAATCCCTCACAGGTGTACTTGGATGTAGTTAAGACAGTCCAAAATAGACATCCCAGTATTCAAGTAAACTTTCAAGAGAAGAACACAGCACTACCTTGGCCTCTGTAGGCTGCAGGACACCCTACATCAGTGGTCCTCAACCTTCTTATTGCTGCAACCCTTTAATACAGCTCCTCATGTTGTGGCCGGCTCCAACCTTAAAATTATTTTCGTTGCTACTTCATAACTGAACTTTGCTACTGTTGTAGAAGTTTTGTTTTGGTTATGTATAAAATTGTTTTGTGCACTGTTGGGAGAAGGGCTGCCTAGGTCTTGGTATTTTGTATTGTCTGCGGGAGTTGGACTTATGTGGGGGATGTTTGATTGCTCATGATCTGCACATGCTATCAGTAGAACACCTGAGGAGTTCTGAAACAGTAGGGACACCCTAACTGGGATGCTCAGGGTTCCACTGTCCAGGATGGCATTTGCCATGATAGTAGTTTCCTCTGCTGAGGTCTGGCAGGGTTTACACCTGTGATTATGCCTCTTTGTCTCTCTTGGTGAGCCCACACAGTAGGTGCATTCCTACAGCTACTGTTATGAACTGTAATATAAATATCTGATATGCAGACGGTCTTAGGTGAACCCAGTGAAAGGGTCATTCAACTCCCAAAAGGGTCATGACCCACAAGCTGAGAACCCTTGCCCTAGACTGTATAATTCATGAAGGGCAGACATTTCTTACAGCCCTGGAAGGTCAGGATCAAAGTGTCTGCTGATAGCCATCTTCTTAGCTCACAGAGGCCATTGGCTATCTTGGCTGATCTCCCCAGGTCCCACCTCTGAAGGCTGCTGCCCTAGGAGTTAGGGACGCATATGAATGGAGGCTGACACAGACCCTGAGTAAAGTCCCCTCTGCTAGGACAAAGCTAGGCCTGCTGTCCATATCGCATTTGCATCTCTACTGAGCACGCAGCTGGGTCCTCTCTGGTCTGCTGGCCTGATCCCAAGTGCTTCTGCAGCTCTGTGCTCCTGCTGCAGAACAGCTCCCTGATGTCACCGTTAGGAAATCAAGGCGCTTCTGAAGCAGCTGTCCAGCAAAACATCTACCTGAGCTGGGTTTAAAGCCACAGCTGAGCTTCCTGGTTAAGCCCTTACCAAACATGAGCAAAGTGCAAGATGCTACCACTTAATCTAGAATGGACATTCAGGGGACACTCACCCACCTGGAGTTCCACTGAGGGCTACCTTTACTTTTTTCAGGAAATCTGGATTTGCAGATGCTGGTGGCATCCCTGAATGTAAGTAAGGCCAAAGAGAGGGCTACTTAGGACTGCTTGGTTGAAGGTGTCCCATGAGGCAGAATGGAGAGGCTTGGATGAACCAATGGGAATTGTGACCCACCTGGGCGCCCACCTCTACTACCCTTTGAGCAGATGAACTGGCCATTGAGTAAGTACTCCCTTGGCTGCCCTGCTCTGGTCACTGAGTTTCTGGCTTGGGTCCAGCCTCTGGGAGCTCCGAGAGTTATCCTCTCCATCCCACATTTATCCCACCTGGGAATGCCTCATACAAGGCCTCCATGAAGTCCCACAGAATAAGGGGACCACCCCAGTGGGCCAGGGCTTACATGCTCAGTCTCCATGGAGACAAGATGTATTCTTCAGCCTGGAGATGCAGAGCAGCCATATATGGGGGAGCACGGAGGGTACCATGATAGGAGCAGTGATGCAGATGGGCCCAAAGAGGCAGGGGCAGCAGGTATGCACATTGCCCAGAGCAGGAGCACCCCAGAGACATACCTCAGACAGGTGTCTCCCCACAACACAGGGCACCCTGCTGCAGGACACGCAACTCTCTGGGTAGTCGTCCCTGGCAACAAGGCTGTCTATGTCTCCTTATCCTTTTACATTACCAATCTTCTGCAGCACATTGGCTTCCTTTATATTTAGATTCCAGGACCTCTAGCGACCTCAGGAAGATCCTCCCATTTAATATTCAGTTCTTGGAGGGATCAGGCTAAAAAGACAGAGACGAGGGATAGTGACTAGTGACAGAGTGGCCATATCGTGCCTGGAAATGGAAAGGCAGTTCCCAAGGGACATGACCAGCCAATGCCATGTGGCCCAGCTGTCCTCACAAAGGCAGAGCCGGCAGGAACCAGGACTGTGAAGAGATGGTCTTTACCATCTGGGCCTTGGTAAGTCTAGTAAGACTTGTTTCCTCTGAGAAAGGAACCATATCGCAGTAACAGAGCCACCCACTGTGCCCTCAACAACTGGCTGGCCAATGGCCCCTGGGAATACGTGTGTCTAAGGAAAGGGGTCAGAATGACCTTTAGTGCTACTTGTCAGAAGTTAACTCAGTTGCGTTTCCTAGGAGTGGCCACAAGAGTCTTCCCTGACCCAATGGGTGGCTATTCTCCATATCTACACCCTGTGTCCTTCCATGGAGGGCCCAGGTGTCTCAGATTATGAGTCACTGTGAGTTAGGCTTATTGGGAACCCTACCGGCCAAGAGGACCTCTGTAGTCACAGATACTAGAATAGGCCAGAATGTTCAGCATGTGTCCTGCTTGTACCCCTGCATCTAGAGTATCCTCGAACCACAGCACATCGAGGCCTGGAGCTGAGACTATACCAGTTGAGCTCTGCTATTGCCCAGATCACTCTAGCTCATGTTGACCAGGGAGCCACATTACCTCTGCATCTGTTAGAGTCTCCCGCGGGAGCCATGCTATTCTCAGGAGCCCCTTGTAGACTGCTATGTTTAGTGACAGCTGGCTGAGGATCAGCAACTCACAGCTCAGGCTGCATTCACAAGGAATGGGAGCTGCAGAGGTGTGCTGGGCTGGATAGGTACGAAAAAAACATGTCCTGGACATGCCTGCCTGTAAGCCAGTGTGGCAGGCTTGTTCCTGGGAAAACGTCGGTCTCTTCTTGTGCCAGCGGCTGGAGGAGATCCAACCCACAGGACCTGCAACCCCTGTGCACCCCAGTACAGGTCCAACCCTTAGCTAGCTTATCCCAGGTGAAGGAGAACATCAAGTCTCCAAAGTTCCAGGTTGGTTGTGACTGTCTACACCAGAAGTGCCTGTGTCCTGCTCCCAATTCACCCCCAGGCCTGATGGACACAGGTGAACTGCAGGGGGTGGTGGGGGAATGTTTTAGCTTCAAGATGCTGGTATTTCCTATTCACTTTACTCTGCTTCCCCCTGAGCCCCCTTAAGGAATGTTATTTTGTAAACAGGGAGATGAGGGCCCAGCACCACTGGGGGCATTGGTTTGCCCAGGAACATGGGCTGTCCCAGTCCTAGGCTGTCTAGTCCAGCGGGATAAGAAAGCTGTAGTTGCCCAGCAACGAGATGGCAAGCATCAGAGGAGCCTAGGGCCCCAGGGAGGGCGCAGGTGGCCATCAGAGGGGGTGCAACAGCACCTGGAAGAGGTGGCTTTTCAAGGGACTCCCTGGTAAGCAACTGACAAACACCTGGCCTGGGGGAATAGTCAGGGCACTGGCCATGTAGGCTTACAGTATTGTCCTAGTGGACCACAATGGAAGACTGATGATGAGGAGCTAAATGGGTGGGTGGGTGGGTGGGAGAAACAAGGTACGAGAGCCATGAGTCTGCAGGGAGTTTCCCAGAGAAGCTGAGAAGAGCTGGCGTTCCTGAGGCCTCTCTCTTTGGCTTACTGATAGCCCGAACACTCTGTATGCTCACTTATTCCCCCTGAGAGCCCCTGGGGCCACTCTTCTGGTAAGGTCACACAGTTCTATCAGGCCCAGACCTCCTCACAACACCCTTTAGCTCTAATTTCCTTCCTTAAAGGCTCTGTTCTGGACATTCATGTGGAGGCAAGTGCTTTAACCTATGTATGTGGGGTCATGACGCAATCACAGCAGGATGCATCATTTAAGAACTTGGATCGATTTTCTGAGGGATCCCCTAACATTCCAGTCTGGTTTCCCCACCCAGGGCTCTTTGCTGGCTCCTGAGCTCCAGGTGGCATGGCAGTCCCACACGCGCCTGCATACGCCCTTGGGTGCCTTTCACTGCACACCACAGACTTTCCTCAGTCTACCCAGCAAACCCAGCACCACAGCAGGGCCTCAGCACTAGCAAAATCCCAGCTCAGAATGACCCTGGAGGCACCCGTGCCCGGCTCCTAGCCCCTACACAGCCTGTACACCTTCCTCAGCTGCTCCTTCACTTGCCAGCTCTCGCCAAGGCAAGGAGGCCGTATACTCTGGCTTGGCAAGGCTCACCTAGCATGTTCTCAACCTGAAGCCCAGAACCAGGAAAGAACGCAAATGCAGAGTTTCTAGAAAGGCATCTAGAAACACCCAGCACCTTCCAGGGAGCCTACCTCAGGCCACCACTAGGGCTCCTAACACAGAAATGACTTTAGTGAGGACAGCCCCTCTGCTGAAATCCCACAGATCAGCCAAGCCTTCCTCACCCATCACTCCTGGTCAGCACAAGCTTTGAGTAGAAAGAGAGGCACCCTTGGTCTCAGAGTGCAGGAGCCAACACACAGTATGAAAATGAGATGCTAAGGCTGCACCATGGGTACTGGCTTTGCAAGGGATCTGTCCGTCTGGAAGGAGCAAACACAGCTGCACTATATGGCTTACTGAGTGTACATTCATCGTCTGGTCCTTGCTTGCAGATTCACAGACCTCCAGGTGGGGCTCCTGAGAATCACAGAGGAGACAGCAATGTGTGCAAAGCAACCAAGGAGAAAACAGCCAGCACCAGTGTCCTGTTCGCAGCCCTCTTGGCCAATTTCATTACACCACGACGGCAGGCCGACTTGTTAATCGCTTAACATTGACTACACAATACAGAGCACAGAGGTGTGATGGATTAGGGGTACCTGTGGTCACAAGGTTACTCTCAACTCCGTCACCTTCCAGGATGAGGCCGGAACTCAAGGCAGAAGGCTCACAACTTTACAGTGCCAGGCCTCATCCCAAGTAGCCCACACTATCGCCTCTGCGCTGGCCACAGGGCCAGAGGTCCCTGACAGCCTGCTGGAGACGCCCCATACGTCAGGGCTCACACCGTGGAATGCTGGCGTCACCTGCTTCGGTGCCAGAGAATTCTGAGTCGCGGCAGTTTAGAGAGACTGGAGAAACTGAGGCTCAGCCTTGCTATGGATCATGAGCAAGAGTGGTTAGATCACCAGTGTATGCTGCCTGCCTTATTTTCCTTCTTTCTTTTTCATTGTGGTTTGTCTGGAGACAGAGTTTCACTCTGTAAGCCGGGCTTAAACTTACCGTCCTCCTGTCTCTACCTCTTAAGCAATGATATTGCAGGCATGTAACACTATGCCCAGACACTTGCTTCCTTAAATTCTGTTTGGTTGGGTTTATAACTAGTTTCTGCTGTTGTTTTGTTTTTTCTACATTGTTTACACTAGACAGGGTCTCATTCTATGGCCTAGGCTATCCTGAAACTCACTATACAGCCCAGGCTGCTTCAAACTCTTGAAAAATCCTTCTGCCTCAGCATGGGACCGTACACTAAACTATAATGATTTGTCTTTAAAATTAGAAAGAAAAGAGGCAGGCGGATCTCTGTGAGTTCGAGGCCGGCCTGGTCTACAGAGTGAGTTCCAGGACAGCTAGAGTTACAACAGAGAAACCCTGTCTTTAAAAAAACCAAAACCAAACAAACAAACTACAAAAAGAAAGAGGAAGGAAGGAAGGGAGGGAAGGAGGGAGGGAGGGAGGGAGGAAGGAAAAGAAAGCACTAAATAAATAAAAGGGTTTCTGAGCAGAAAAGAACTCTGACGCGCTACTGATAGGACTTCTAATACACCAAAGACAGATTGCCTGCCTGTACACACAGGTGTGTGTGTGTGTGTGTGTGTGTGTGTGTGTGTGTGTGTACATGCATGCATAGGACATATCTACATCCCCCAACCCTACCCTTGGCCCCTACAGGACCACAGTTACAGGGAATAGGAATAATTTGTAACAGGAAGATCCCTAGACAAAAATATCTGCTCAAAGAACACCTTGCTGAGAGTAATTTAGATGATAAAGGACTCCTCTGAGAACAGTTGCCTGGGTGTAAATTGATTTAATCAAATTCACGTCCCTCTTACCTCCCCGAAAGGAACCAGCATCAGGTGCTCCAGGAAGGGAGGACGGAGAGGATGCGGTTTTCTCCGGCCTCTACTTCCTGTTTGCATCTTCTTTCCGTGTATGTGTGTGCGTGTGTGTCTATGTGTGTGTGTGTGTGTGAGAGAGAGAGAGAGAGAGAAAGAGAGAGAGAGAGATAAACATTTTAGGGCTGGAGAGATGCTTCTACTTTTCCAAAGGACCTGGGTTAAATTCCCCAAACCCTCATCAGGCAACTCACAGATTGTAACTCCAGCTCCAGAGGATCTGACACCCTTCCCTGGCTTCCAAAAGCACCTGTATACATGTGGCATGCACTCACACACACACACAGACACACCCCTAAATAAAAATGAATACATTTTCTTTAAAGATATATAAATATACACATTAAAGTCGAGACTCCGTCCCCACTAAATAACAGCCCCCATCACCTCTGAACCACCTTCTGTCTCTGTAGTAATAATCCAGCAGATTCATTTAAGCAGGACTATACAGACTTACCCTCCTTGGTCACTGGTCACACTGCCCTCCCATCCACCTGTATCCTTTTCTAAAGGCTTGGTGACATTCCATTGACAAAAGGCAAATATAGCTATGGGTCTAATTGCCTTGTATTTTGAGCAACTGACAGCTTTGGGTTTTGTTTTTGTTTTTGTTTGTTTGTTTTTATGAAATGGGGTTTCTCTGTTGTAACTCTGGCTGTCCTGGAACTCACTCTGTAGACCAGGCTGGCCTTGAACTCACAGAGATCCACCTGCCTCTGCCTCCTGAGTGCTGGGATTAAAGGTGTGCACCACCACTGCCCAGTCAGGTTACTTCTTTTTAAAAGGTTAAAGCAACAGAGACTCCCTTATCAGCCTGAGTGTCAGACTGGTTAGTTGGGACCTGCTTGCTTCCTGTGAGAGTCTACCAGATACAATATTTGACTGAATAGTGGTTCCCATGAAATCATGGAACCATGGGTGTTGGTCTGGTTTCAACTGTTGGGACCTAGAGCAGAGGCTCTACCTAGATAACATCCTCCGTGACTTCATTTCACACCATTGCTACCTCATTGTGGTTCGCCACTCACACTCTGACAGATGCTGGGCTGCTCCACCTTTACAGCTAAGCTATGAGCAAAGCTGCTGTGGACATGGTGTGCAAAGATTTGTCTGTACCACTGCGTCCCAGCTCATGCAGGAATGCAACTACTGTTAATTTAGTTATCAATTAACTAAATTTAAAATCTTTATTGTGTTTATTGGTGGTGCATGTGTCTGTTTTCACACAGACACACTTTCACGCGTGTAAGAACGTGTACCCTGATCAGAGGACAATGTGTGGGAGTCAGTTCTCTCCTTTCACCACATGAGTCCTGGGAATTGAACTCATTCTGTTTGGCCTGACAGCAGGCACCTTTCCTTCTGAGCCATCTTTTTTTTGGGGGGTGGGAGAGGGGTTGAGGTTGGGTTTCTCTGTTGTAACTCTGGCTGTCCTAGAACTCATTCTATAGACTAGGCTGGTCCAGAACTCAGAGATCTGCCTGCCTCCCAGGTGTTGGGATTAAAGGTGTATATCACCACCTCCTGGCTCCTCTGAGCCATCCTGATAAATTCCAAATGACTACATTTAAACCCTCGAGGAACTTTCTGCTGTCTTCTGCAGGGGTTGTACCATTTGACATTTCTAACAGCAAAGCACAGAGTTCCAATTTCTCCACATCCTTGAAAATATTTGATATTTCCAACTTTTTGGAACTAGCTCTCAGGAGTATAAAGTTGATTTTTCATTATGGGCTGGATTTGGGGAGGGGGTTGAATTTGGCCTTGGGATGGAAGCCAGGCGCAGGTGTCCTAACACCGAGCTGCACCCTCAGCCTCAGCCTCCAACCTGCATTTCTCTCCTGGCCAGTCAGCTGAGCATCTTTTCATGAGCTTACTTGCCAGCTGTCACATCCTTTTCTCATTTTGAGGTGCTTAGGATAGAATGCAGGGCCTTTTCTGGGCAAGCACTTTGTCACCGAGCCACATCCCCAGCCCCTCTGTCCATTTTTCAATTGGTTTATTTGGGTGTTTTAGTTGCTAAGTTAGAGAAGGACCTTCTAATCTGGGTATTAACCCATTACCCGGTAGATAATTTGCCAGTGTCCCTCTCATTCACACTTAAGAGATTTCCTCTGCAACTGCACCCTTCACTCTGGCTTTAGGAACTGTCTTCCCACTTACACATGCATGCAGTGACATCACACACACACACACACACACACACACACACACACACACGCACGCATAAACAGCTGGATCTCTGCAGATCCATATTTGCCTGTGAACAGCATTAACTTCACCCAGTGTATTCCTCTGCAACCAGGGCTGCTTTGACTCAAGCTGGGTTGCCCTAGACACAGATATGTTCATGTGTTTTGGTTCTCCATCAGGTTGGGGGAGGCCATGTGTCCACTTGAACACAAATGTTCTTATGTGTTTGTTTCTCGGTGTCACCCAGACACAGATGTTCTCCTGTATTTATTTCTCCCATGGGGGGCAGGAGACACTAGAGCTGTTGTCATTTTGAATGTCCTGGGGTCAAAATTCCCTGCTCTGCTGCAAGGTCTACGCCAGTACCAGTAAGCCCAGCCCAGGTTCAACCCCATCCTGAGGCCTCCAACTCAGGCTCTCCTTGACCTAATTGTGATTCTCTTGGATGCTGTTGCTTTATTTAAAGAGGATTCCTTCCCATACAGAGATGTGGTCTCTCAAAGCTAACCTACCCCAGTGAAAAAAAGAAGCCAAGTTAAATATTATGTAGCAAAGAAGAGAACAGGACGTGCAAAGAGCATTTTCTTGTTAACAGCCAAGTTAATCACCAAAGCAAGACTTCTTTCACAGCAAGGTGACAGAACTTGAGCTGGCTCCACTGCTCACAGAGAGCTAGAGGCATCTTACCGGTTACCGGGAGGGCCACACCCCATGAAATATTTAAGTAAAAAGCAAACAGTCTGCCCAGCGGGCAGTAGGTTTTCAGGCACCAGAGCCTGGCCATCACCTGGGATCAGCTCTCCAGCCTCAGCAGCCTGAGGAGAGGGAGTGTAGCAGTGTTTCTGTCTAGGGAACCCAGGTACGGCTTGAGGCTTTACCAAGACTCTCCCCAAGTAGAACCTAGGACTGCAGTGAGAGACACTGCCCAATGTGTAAACACATCATGGAGCTGGCACGCCTCAGACCTAACTCAGAAGTGTTTTCATAGAAACTGCCTCAGAGGCCGCAGAAAATACGCTAAGCAACAAACCACAGAGCTGAGTCCACAGAGACACGTGTGGTGAACACAGAAACACAGAGACACACAGGTAGCGCGGAGACAGGCACACCAAGGCAGCACCAACTCACATGAAGACACTAGAGACAACGAAGAAGACAGCACAGAGACAAGACAGCATGGATGCTCACAGAGAAATACACACAGATGACATGGAGACCACACACAAACACACAGACAGACAGTACAAAGAAGACATGGAACTATACAGATAGCACAGACATATGCACACAGAGACACAAAGAGACATGTAGGCATATATTATCACAGCATGCCATAGGATTCATATAGTCATACAAAGACAACATGGAGGTACATACGCAGCATGAAGACATTGCAGGTAACAAGGAGACTTACAGAGACATGTAGACTCATAGCCACACACATGTGTGTATACACATGTGTATACACACACACACCCCAGGATACTTCAGCCTGGACTCACTGGGCACCTGATTAAAGCGGTCATTGCTGTGGAAGGTGGGATGCTCTCTTGGATCTGGGTCTGCAGGTAGCTTCACTAGATCTCTGTGGTCAAGCCCTGCCCTACCACCCCTCCAAGTGTAATTAGCAACATTTGGCAGACATGTGGCCCTACCAGCCATAACAGTGACGGGAAGCAAGATGCAAGCCTCCAATCAGGGACTCAACGCTACTCTTTACCCTGGACGGGGTGAAACCACAGGAGTCTGCAGCTCACATGCCAGGCAGAAGAGGGGGATGAGGGTAAGCAGAGAGTGTTCCAGGCCACTGATGACTTTCTAGACTGTTGTGACCTCCTAGGGGCTCTCCCTGGGAAGCCCTGTGCATATGGCTCTTCTTGCTATCTGGAGACCTTCTCCTTTCCTTGTCCCTTCTGTGGGGACACTCTGGGTGGCTGTCCACCTCATGTGTTAGTAAATGGTTCTGAGAATACTTTGGGGATACTCCACCAAGACACTGCCATGAGGACTCTCACCAGCAGCCCTTCAACTGGAGAGCAGAGAGGGACTTTCTCTAGACTTTTGCCATGGGGCCAGGATCTTTCCTATGGGACCTTTTATGCGGAGTCATTTCCCCTTGGTCCACAAGCCCGTCCCTCTGCTCCTGTGCTCACTGAAGGCGCAGTAACAATCAGGGAGCAACAAACTCACTTCTGCCCCTCTATAGGTGCCATCTTCATCAAAGCAAATAGAACACAGCTCGAAGTCTCTTTGTTGAGACCTGTGTCTTATGGGACATAGGCTAAGAAAGCTCTGCAGACACAAGACACAACATCACACTCAAATCCCATCACACGGCAGAGGGAGACCCCGCCACCACATGCTATCCACTCCTAGACACACTTCACCCAATGAGATAAGACCAAAATACTCGTGTGAAAGGTGCTGGTCTGATGGCAGAGCCACTGGATCAGCTGGAGCATCGATGTATCATGTGAATACTACAGAAGTGGAAAACTTTTTGGAGGTTGTATGTCAGGAGAACTGATGTCTCTGGAGATTTAAAAAGTTCATTGTCATCACCTGCCACACATCTGTAACCAAAGGTTGATTCAGGACAGCGTCCCACCCCGTGCTTGGATCCTGGCTCTGTGCCCAAGTCCAACCAATAAAATCTTTGTTTGTTTTTTCAAACTTAGTTTACACTGTGTTAATGAAATACCAAATAATGGGTCTTCTGTTCCCATGTAGGAGCTCGACATGAAACCACTGGATTGACCGTTGTCTGGGAACTGTCACACGAAATCCTCACACAAGTGGAGCCAGCTGTCCATGGATGGATTTAACCAGCCAACCAGGCCGCCGCCCAGGTGGGCCTCTAGTACACCACCGAGTCCCTCATCCCTAGAACCCACGTAGGAGTGGCAGAGACTGGCCCAGCCCTATCTCCAGCCTCCAATGCGGTCTGCCCCCTGGACAGCTGACTCTTCCAGACTGAAGTCAAAGACCTCACTTACAAGAGAGAAGGGGGGGTGAAGATTTCAGGGTTGGGAAGTCTCCTGGTGGGCCCCAACTAATTCCATCTCACCTGCTACATCCAGGACTTTGGACCATTCTCTTCCTCTACATTAGTTCAACAGCCTGAAATGGGGGAGGAAGGCATGGAGGAGTTTTGACCGTGCCAGTCCCCTGTCATCTTGTCTCCAAGGGGCTCTGATGAGGTTTATAGTCCAGCATGAAGGACTTTGAGGATAAAGGGCAGAAGACACTACAGTGTTAGCCTGATCTATGCTCCTGGTTCACGGTGTCGTAGGTGTACAATACACTCTTGGGCATCAATCTCCTACACAAAAGGTGAGACTAAGCCTTGGAGGCCTGAGCTCCTCGGGATCCAGAGCATGGGGGATCCAGAAAGCCCAGATCAAGGTCAGCATAGATCTCAGCACTGTTACCTAGCCATCAGCAGAGTCTCTGCCTAAAGGGTAGGAGATACTTCTCAGGAGAATAGTGGGACCCTTTGCCCCAGCAACTCAAGAGGAACTGGAGCTGTCCTGCTTTCTCCCCACCACCCTTTGCTTTGGCTAACCTTCATGGTCAAAGCAAGTTCCCCATAAGCAGGGTCTGCAGACACTGTTGCTCTAGGTTACTGTATTTGATGACCTAGCAGATCACCTATTTGCTTCTTGGGTTCCACAAAGATATCCAAAAGAAATGTGTCCTTTGGCAAGTAAGTAGATAGCCATATTCAACCTTGTTGCCAGGCTAAGATTAAGGAAAGCCAACCATTACCCAGAAGGACGAGCATCCTGGCAACCCTGTCCCTTAAAGCATGAGACAAATCCTGATCTAGAGCTCAGAACAGAGACAGGTGGAGACATATTTCAGCATACCCACAGTCTAGGCAATCTAGTGAATGGGTATCTGTAGTATGCACATGTATGTATATATACACACAGAGAGACACATACACATACACATACACACACACACACACACACACACACACACCCCAAAGCTATGCAATGCCCAAGTTCACGTGGGGAAGCAACTGCTCAGATTTTCTTACAAAAGTTAACTCCCCAGAAAAGTGACAGTCCTAAGTTCCTCTTAGGCACAGTGTCACGACACACCCCCATCCAGGTCTCTAAAAGACTGCATGTGTGCAACAGGAACACACCTGTCATGGGTACCTGTGATGGTGCCTCCTCAGTTGATCAGGGCAGGGCATCTAGATACTGGACAGGTTGTTTAGACCAATCCAGATCTGGAGACCCTACTCAGGAGGGCAGACAGGTACTCAGAAGGTAGAGGTCACTCAGAGAATGCCTGTCCAGTGCCATCTGTCCTCCAGGTGGGTGGAGCAAAGACGGCCGACCCCTGGGCCAGATCTGGTTTCATCTTCATTCTGTGACCCAAAGTAAGGCTCTAGAACAATATGGAGAGTGCACTGTGGAGAATCTGTTCCTGTCCCAGGTTCCCTAGATGTGTGGCCAACAATGGATTGCACTGTTCCAGGATTCCCACATGCAGGGACGGGTCACAAGTCACATAAAGACAGCAAGCCCAAGTGGGCATCCATAGCTGTGAAGTTACACTCACTCTGGCTGCACTCCTCACCAGGATAGAGGGAGACAACTCCTTTTCTCGGTGGTCCTAACTGGGAGATCCAGAGTTAACGACCAGAAGGGGCCCCCAGAAGCTAGCCTCCACCAGCCACCAATATCATCTTACACTCACTCTACAGAATGTTACCACCTACAAGATCCATAGGTCATCAGGCAAGGCCAGGTGTTTAACAGGACTGAACTGTAGGACAAAGGACACCAGCTGATTCCAGAGTCAGCGCTGTAACACTTGGTGTGACCTGCAGCCAGCCCCAAGGCAGCAGGCAATGGCCACCTCCTGCCTGCCACTCTCTGCTCCCACAGAGGCAGCAGTGACTCTCTAGGAGGATGGCTTAGCTGCACCTACCATAGCGGCTGGGCTCCCGGCAGTAGCGCAGAATGGGCAGCGCATCTACTTCTTGTGTTTTCAGCCGGGCCGTCAAGTTGGGGTCGGGGTCGGGGTCGGGGTCGGAGTCGGGGTCCGGATCCGAGCACAGGTGCTGACTGCCGCCGCCTTCTGCCCTGGGTCCCGCGTCTCCCGTCCCGCTCTGTGCTGGGGTCACCACGAAGCGCTGGGACATGTTGGCGTCGGAACGCCGGGCGCCGCGAGGACTGCTGGATGCGAAGCCTGCGGGTGCTGACCGTGGGTCTCGGGGAGCGGGGCGGGGCAGGGGCGGGGCACGAGGTGGGGGCGGGGCAGGAGGGAGACGAGGCAGGGGCGGGGAGAGGCCGGGACAGGCGCAGTGGGGGCGGAGATGGCTGGACCGAAGTGGGTGGGTCCGGAGCGGGTAAGAAGGATCTGGGTGGGCATGGATGTGTGTGTGAGAAAGTTGGGGTAGACCAGGAGCAGGACCTGGCAGGAGATGAGAGCAGAAAAGAACAATTATGGGGAAGGGAGAAGGGAGCTGGGGGCTGGGTAGGAGTGGGGAGAGACATAGAAGAGTGCATGGAAGGCCATGAGAAGACTGGGAAGGGCAGGGGAGTGGGACTGGGGTGAGCGTGCAGGCTGGGGCAGGAGTGTGTTGGGACCTATGGGAAGGGCCTGTCCTGGACCTAGACAGGCGATGCTTGGGCAGGAAGGTGCTGGGCATTTGGCCTGGAAAGGGCATTTGATGGCCTCCCTAACGGTGGTAGAGATCTTCACTGCCTGCCCAAGAGACCGAATCTTTGGTTTCCAGGATGATCTTTTCAGTGTAGCTTCAGGGTTGTGCTAAGTGACTAAAAGACACCTACTCCAACACCCCCAACCCACTCCCATCCCTGGCTGCCAACAACCTACCAGGTTGGAGAGACCTGGCCCAGGGCCAGGAATGGAACAGGCTATGGAATGGACAGTTTCTCCAGCCAAGTACAGCTCCTTCAGGGCCTAGGAGGGACAAGGACTGTCATCTTTGGTGAATGCCCACTGATGGCCAGGGAAAGAGATCCTGGGTGTAGGGGTATATGGAGGCCTTGCTGATCACTGGGCCTAGAGGAAAGGCGATCATCCTGCCTCCCATCTGCCTTCCATTTGCCCCTGCAGCCTGGTCTGTGATACTGGTGGCATCCTAGACTTGTGCCTGGGTTGCCAGATTCCTGGGAAAGCAAAGGGTAGGAAAGAGCTGAGGAGCGGCTAAGGAGTCCTGAAACTCCTGAAACAGGTGAACACTGGAAGTGGGGACACCAGCCGCTCCGTGATCACGATTCTTCACTTACATAGTTTTCCACCGTGTAGAACGTGGTTCGCATATTTGTTCACTCAGATATTTATTAAGTGTTAGTTATTACTTATGCATTTACTATTTATTAAACTAATAAATATAAACGAATTGCTTATTAGTTACTCATAGCTACTGGTGCCAGGCTCTGAAAGTGACAGGAGGCAGAAACCCCTGCCTCTCTGAAGTGCACCTTGCAGAGGGAGCAGAGATAAGGTATCTGATTAAGATGCAAAGAAAGAAGGAAAGAAATTCAAGGGAACAGGGCTTGTATTCATACAGTCATCATGGCCCACAATGGCTACTCTTGGTCCAGCTGTCACATCTGTCACTCAGCAGTAGAGGGGCCAACAGGAGAAGGGCAGTTAGCTGCTCCTGCCTATAGCGTACCCTGGATATTGCATGTAGTACCATTAGTTATGTGTGAAGCCTCTCCAGGGTGTATCCAGCTCACTAGGGAGAGCTTTTCTTCTGATGACTAGGTTTCTTTCTTAGGAAGTCAGTTTCACCATCTACTTCCATTTGCCTGGCAGTCAGAGAGGGGAAAACCAACCAGGATGGGCGTTTTCACACCTGTATGTACATCCTCTCGGGATCCTGTCCCTGCAGGAGGGCTCGCTGTGGAGTCTGAGGCCATCCGTGACCCTTTCTCCAAAGGTGAACTTCTGGGTCGTGTTTTAAAGTTTCCCTGTCTTAGTTACTTTGCTTTTTGCCTAATATCTGACAAAAGCAACTTAAGAAAGGAAAGACTAATCTGGGTTCACGGTTTAAGAAGGGATACAGGGCCATCGTGGTGGGGAAGTCGTGAAGATGGACCATGAGGCAGCTGGCCGTGCTGTGCACTCCAGAAAATGGATGCTGGTGCTCGGCTGACTTCCACTGCTTTATGTAGCGAGGAAACCCATTCCGTGGGACGGTGGTGCTACACATATTCGAGATGAGTCTCGCTACCACACGTGACGTGATACTCTTTTTTAAAATAATAATTTATTTAATTTTACTTTATGTGCATTAGTATAAGGGTGTCAGATCCCCTGGAACTGGAGTTGCGAAATGTTGTAATAAAAATCTCATCCACACACGTGTTCCCAGCCGCAGCTTCCCTGGCCCAGAGGAGCTGCCACAGCCACCCCCGGCTGGCCATCCCCAGGCGGGAAGCCACGTGGGATCTCAGTGTGGATGTACGTGGTTTTTACCACGTTCCCGTCCAGTCTTTGGTTAGAGCCTGGCGAGTCGCGAGAGTACAGAAACTTGAGAGACAGGAGTCATGGGGTGATCTCATTTAATGCAGGTTTAGGGTGCCTTTTATAGGTACAATCAGAGGAGGGGGTCATTGACCCCAAGAATGGAACCCATTGGTTAAGACAAGGACACCGGCCCCGCCTTATCTGCATATGGGGAATCTGTGCTTCCAGCTTACTGGGCAGATAAGCCACAACCAAGCCGCATTTCTTTGCTCCTGTGAAGCTGGCAAGGAGCTAAGGCTAAGGCAAGGAACAGCCGAACTCTCACCGCTCTCAGGATGAGATGGTTTCCAAGCCACCTTCGGCTCACTCAGCTCTAGGACAGTCCCGCAACAGACAATTGTGAGCTGCCATGTGGGTGCTGGGAATTGAACCCAGATCCTCTGGAAGAGCAGTTAGTGCTCTTAAACGCTGAGCCATCTCTCCAGCCTTGTCGTACTCTTTTAATCCCAGTACTTGGGAAACTGAGGCAGGCAGAGTTCAAAGCCAGCCTGGTTTACATAGTGAGTTCCAGGCCAACCAATGCTCCGTAGTGAGACTCTGCCTCAAAAACAAAACAAAACACACCAACAGACAAAAGTAGATTCTTCCTTCGACAGTTCAACCTCTCTCTAAACACCTTGTCAGACACACCCAGAGGTATGTTTTCACAGTGATTCTAAATTCAAATCCACTTACGCTGAAATGCATTTATAAACTTGCTGAAAACTGGTGTCTTTACATTGTCAGATCTCTCACCCTGCATTCTCCGTCAAGCTTGCTCACATCTATGTTACCATTATGAGGAACAGTATAAGGAACTGCAGCTCTGGTGAAAGGGAAAACGAAAGAACACTGGTGGCTTTGTGTATTTCTTTTGTAACCTGCCACTTCATGGAATTCTAAAATATATTATTCAAATGCTTCTCTACTTCAGCCATAGCATTTTGCAAGGATTGTCTTTTAGGCTATAAATAACGGTAACTTTCTCCTTCCAACCCTTTTGAGTCTCGACGGTTTTCTTCTCACCCCTTTGCTCTTCTTTTGGAATTTTTAAGAAGTTTCAAAGCAACCCTCACCATTATTGCTCATGGAGCTTCTCTGCTGTGGACTTAGGTGAGACTCCTGCTGCTTTTGGTCAGAGTAGCTTGTGCCCTGGATACACCCTCTGGCTCAGAGATGACCCTAGATGGACATGGTGGGGAAAGCGGTCCCATAACCTCTTTTCTTTTGGAGCCCACGAAAGTGAGACCTCCACAGGAAGCCTCTTAAAGACAGCCTACACTTTTATCTTTATATTTTAAAAATGCCCAGATCTATCCTTTCTGGATACGGTTTGTACTCGTTTCGGTCCTCTACCTGCAAGTGTCCCGGAAATCTGCAAGGCTCTGTAGCCACCAAGAGATGTTAGCCAAATCATCCACAGCCAGGGCCAAGTAATTTCCCACGGGGAGGGTTCTGCAGCCAGAGTCCAGGGTCCTGGAAATGTCTCCCTGGACCTTGGACTCATCTAGACGGAGACCAATCTGGGCTGACCCATGGCAAACCCAGTTGGTCCTGCTTACTGTTGCATATCTGCACAAGAAAAACAACCATCAAAAGCCTAGTGATTTTTTACAATGACAAATGGGAAAAATAGAATCTGCTTTACACAAGACCCAGTTTTGAGCAGTAAGTGGGGTGAGGATGGAATCTGGAAAAGCTAGGTGACAGAGAATGCGAAGGAGGCTCAGCTGTCAGGAGGTCGGCAGAGGACACTGTGTCATACGGAGCACAGCAGGAAACGGGATGTCTTCTCCAGTTTCTTCTTTGATTCTCCAGTGGGCTTCTATAGTTCTAGCTCGTTTCTCCTTCTTATTTGAAATGTGAGAATGGTCTCATGCTGTAGTCCAGACTGGTCTAGAATGCAATCTATAGTGCAGGGTAGCCTCAAAGCCTTAGCAGTTCTCAGGTGCTGGGAAAACAAGCATGCACCATGACATCCAGCTCTCACTAAGTTGTCTCTGTGATGTCTCAGTAAATAAAGAAAACATTGATGATAATACATTGCCCTCCCAACATAGCCATGGCTCCAGTGCCACACTTTTCTGGTCTATAATTATAATCCCAATCTTGATGGCTAGCAAACTATTTATAGCCTCTGCAAGTTTTGACTGTTACTTGAGGTCTGACTTAACTCTGCAGGTGCCATACTTTTCGCAGAGCCTCATACCCTCCGCCCCGTGCCCTCCAGGTGCCCGCACATCCACTCTGTGCCTACCATTTGTCTTTTCTGCAGGGTACCCTCCAACTGCACAGACTGCACAGACCATTTTGCACCTTGATCTGGAAGACACCTTCCTGGCCATGGAACCCTAGAGTCCTCTCCAAACTAGAAGTGCCAATCTATAGACCCTTGGATGGACCTTGAATATATTATCATGCAAGCACAGTGAGCAGAGGGCATGGCGGTGACTCAGATGTGAGCAAGTAGCAGAGCTGGAACACTTCTGTCATGGGACTGCACAGGCAAGAAGCCTCTCCATCCCCAGTCAACCACACACCCTGGCCAAGGAAACTCAGCCTGTCACCTTCTGTATGTCATAAGGCTCTCCAAGACTCTAGGGCCTGGATCATACTACCTACCACATCGTGAAGTGGCCCCTCTACTGCCCATAGCACCATTGAGGCCTGAAACAAAGCCTTCAGAAGGGATGCTAAGGCATGTCTGATCAGAGCCCAGGCCACTGTGAGAGCTGAGAGAGACTTCAGGAACTTCCAAAAAGGTATCGGAAGTCTCTGGGTCCATGAGGGAATATGGCACTCTAGGTGGTAGTGGGAGGGAGAGGAGAGGCCACAAGTTTTCATTTTGGAGAAAGCCGTAATGAATCTTGAACTAGGCTATTCCAGACCCTATTCCAGCTGGGCAGCTACAGAATGTATTTATTTCAACATCCATGTCAGAGAGATCTGGCAGAGCAGGGCTCCAGCACTGGCCTGAGAACCTACTTCTAGGATCACCAGAATCAGAATCAGGCTCCTCCTACCTGGCAGGGGTCTGACACAGAGAGACAGAGAAAGGAAGTCACAGAGAAATGTCGGAGAAACAGAGATACAGATACAGAGGAGAAATACGGACTAGGAGGCAAGGCTGGATCCTGCCACCTCTCTATTGGATGACAGGTGCCCCCCAACCACACAGTACGCAGTCTTTGGGGTTTTGAGTTTCAGGGCCTTCATGGGGTAGGCTTTCCTGGGTTTCAGTGGGGAGATGGTGAGAACAGGTGCCAGTGCACAGGCCAGAGTTGTGGCTAGTGTGGTTCTTGTAAGTCAGTCTCATTGGTGTCCATTTGGGAGGAGTCTGTGTGTCTGGCTGCAGCTCCAGGAGGGGGCAAAGGCTGGAAGCTCTGTCCAGAGGAGGACAGTGGAGTTTGGAAGCTGAGATGGTCCTTGTCCATCTTTGTCCATTCACTGCCCTGAGTAGGGATTTGTGTCACATCTGTACTTAAGTCAGTGCTGATGAAGAAGCCCAACCCTGAACAAGGAGACACTAGATGCCAGTCACAGATGGTCTGACGCTTGCCCCATGGTCATCCCGGGACAGAGGAGTCATGCCTGGTCAGGGACTCTCATCACCATCACCTGACCAGGGAGCAGCCTGGAAGATGCTATCAACTGCTCCCAGACCCTGCAGCATTTCTTTCCACCCAGGACCCCAGGATTAGCCAAGGAGCCAAGGCTGCAGGTCTTGTGTGAGACAGGGTTCCAGGGAGCCTGTCTGGTTAGCTGGAGCTCTTGCCTTTGTAGGGTGATGAGGACAGGAACTGTTGCTTCTGGGTTCTTTCTAGAGCTTCACACGAGCGGACAGTCAGGTCCTGCCAACTCTCTAGTTCATTGTCCCCACCCTCACCCTCCACCAGATCCCAGCCAGCAGAAGGTTTGCATGTAAATATTCACAGATCCTTTTCAGCTTTGGAACCTGCCACCCATTAAAACAATTCCTGGATGTTCTCACCCAGCGGGAGGTCAGCCTTCCTCAAGGCTCAGTTCCCACCGTAACCAGATCCAGCCAGTTATGGGTTTTAGGAGGACACACTGCTGTCAACCCTGAATTCCCAGAAAAACAAGTGGCCCCTCTTGAGAAGAGGAGAAAGGAAAGAGATCTGTTGTGGACCAGCTTGAGGCTTTCTGGGAAGAATTGACTGTTCATGGTTCACCGTGTGCTCTAAAGGGATTTCCTTTATTTTGGCCTCCTCTTCTGGAGACAGTATTGACAAGCTTTCTGAGATCTGTAGCTCCAAGGCTTATGGGAAGTGCCTACACTGAGACACCCCTCCTGGGAAGTCTTGGACCTCATCTGTTTGCTCCAAGACTCATTTCTGCACTAGTAGCAGTGTTGAAAGAGTCTCCTCAGACCCTAGTGTTAATGTATCTTTTAACCGCTTAATGAGAGTCCAGCGTTGAATTTTCCAATGCTCTTTATTAATCACAAACCATGTCAAATCTCAGGGAATTCTATACCCAAGCAGCTCGGCTCCAAGGCTTCTTCACTCCATCTTCTCCTCCTCCTTCCCCACCTCGTTCTCTTCTTACTCCTGCTCCATCTCCTCCTCCCTGCTCCCTCCTTGCTCCACCCCTCAATCCCCAGGTGTTTTTCTTCCTGTATTCCCACAGTCACTCAGTAAACAAATAACAGGAACCTCCTGTCGGGGGTGGAAGCTGGGGATGGCACAGAGGTGTAAACAAGTAAAAGATGAATCCTAACTAAAATATTATCCACAGCTAAACATACCACAACACCCTCGGTGTGATGAGAGGCAAGGCAGCCCCCCTCTGTTCTCCTTATTGTCACTGCCCCCAACTCCATGTGTATGGGAGTGATTACAGGGTAACCAAAAGCCAAATGGCTTGGCTGATACTGGTCTGTCCATGAGGCTCAGCATTGCAAGAAGGCAGTGAATGTAAAACACAGCTCTTGCCTCAAATGGAATCAGAGTTCATGCTTGAGCCAAATATGTCCATGGCCACAGAACACAAACTCCATGTACCAATGGGGAAATGGTTTCATGAAGTCTTTTATAGTTACAACAAAGGTTATAAATTAAGGCATTTTCCAAGTACATCAGACAGATTGCTTATAGCCAAATGAGGAGACCTCTGCCAGAAGTCCCAAATGCTGTCTGATGACATTCTTAGCTTTCAGGTGGGTGAAAGCCAGTGGTCTGCTAATGTAACACACTGTAAGGATTTTTCTAATAGTCATAAGGATATTATATCTGACACAGAGGTAGTCAATGAGTAGCTAATTATTAAGGAGATTAAAGATAGCCCAGAATAATTCAACTTTAGACCTACAACATTCCAAACCTCCAAAATCACAGAAATTTTGGCAATCAGCTTTTTAAATATATATCAAAGTATGACTTTTTTTTTTTCTGTGACTTTGAGTTCACAGGAGAAATATGGGAAAGAGAGAGACAGACATTGTGGGGCCTGCCTTGTCCTGTCCACTAAATTCTGTAATTCTAAACTGCTCTTTAAAATGAGGTCTAAACATAAAGTTTAGTCAAACCAATGAAACACAATAATTCTCAAGACACTGGAAGGAGTCAGCTGGTGTCCTGGTTATGCAATGAGTGTTGCTAAAGAGATGAAGACACACCAGACAGACACACTGGCCCATCACAGGGAAGGCCCTGTCCCCAGGCCTGCCACAGGCCACAAACGTGGACCTTAAGTCACTACTCAAGGCTCCTGCCACACCTACTACCTGTGTCCCCATTGGGGAGGACTGGTCTTACGGCAGTGTAGACCCAGGAAGGTCATCATAACCAGGGACATTAGCTCTGCACTATCAGGGCAGCCCAGCCTGAATGGAAAGGGATGGCTGTGCCTTCCATGATCCTGGGTATATTTACTTTGGTGAAGACACACCTCATGGCTCTGGAGGTGGATCCACTGAGTCAAGGGCAGTGTAACATTGTTGCTGTTCCTGACTTGGAGGGACTGGCCTCCCAGGTGGTCACTTTCCTCAGCCTGCTTTCACTCCCAGACTCCCCAGGTACAGGCTCTGCCCTGTAGTGAGCCAAGTCCTTGGGCGTGAGCATTTTGCTGGGTGTGGGGCCCGATCATTGCTGTAGGGAATCTGGTTCCTCCCGTTAGCCTTGACAGGGTCCATCCCTTTAGGTGACACACTTGATCTAGGAAGACAGCGGGTATCCTTGTGACGCCAGCTGCCAACACACACCCACATTTCCTTGGCTGTCTTTTATCCCTCCAGTCAGGCACGCCAAAGTTTCCCCAACCTGGTCTGCGCTTTGTTGGCAAGACCTCCCATTGTCCATGTGGTAAAGACAAAGCATCTACTCAGGCAGGCCCTGCTCCAGTGTGATGTTTCTTAGGAGCTAGTGGACCCAGAGTCAAGTGTGCTGTGCCTGTGATGTCCTCAGGAAACAGGACACAGCTATAGGATTCAACCCAGCTATCAGCTGAACATCTACTGACCCCTAGCTGCCCACTTCTCCTCAGTCTGTGTAGACACTCTCGAGACAGGCCAGGCAGGAAGTCTGCAGCAGATCAAAGAAGGAAAGACAAGACTTACCCCTGGTTTCTCCTGCCCACAGACACCCTTCTGATGATAGCTATCAGGAGACCAAAGGAGGGCGATTCCAAGAGGGCAGAAATGTGAGGCTGGAGCTTGGTGGGCTACACATACAGTGCCAGTCCACGGAAGGGACCAGAGGTGTGCTCAACTGCTGGATGATGGCCAGGGAATGACTTATCACTAAGATGGTACATGGAAGGAGGCCCGGGAAAGCTGAAATCTTTTCCTTCCCTAGTGCCTCTGGGAGACGATTTCCAGTTACAGGGGCCACAGTGTATGGACAAAGGGGCTTCTGAGCTTTCCTGGGGATTGGAGCAGAAACAGGCTCTGTTCAAACAGAAACCCCAGTGGGCATTCTTGTGGTCCACGAGAGCCTGGGAGGTAGTTTTTCTTTTAGTATTCTTTCCTGTATGTATGTATATACGTATGTATTCATTCATTCATTCATTCATTCATTTATGAGGCCCTCTTGTTCAGACTGGCTGGACCCTGACCTTGAGATGTGCAAGGTCCCCTGGATGAAGCCCTGCCTGGCCCAGAGTCTGTCAGAACATTCCAAATGTTTGCTTGCAGCTTGTCCTCCTATGAGGTGCTCTGGGCATCTCAGCAGCTCCTCTGTGCTCTTGCTTGGCACCTGTGTGATGTAAGTGGCATCTTCCCAGTGATTGTAGAAAGGGGCTTGTAAGAATGGGGTGAATCACTTCTAGGAATGCTCCCTGTGGGACCCGGCAAGGCCTGCTCAGGATGGAGCCCACCTACTAGGTGACCCTGTGCAGGCGGTGGAGGTGGCCCGGCCCTTGCCTGGGCTTGCTGAGCTGTGGTGACCAGGACTTGGCGGTCAGTGGGGACATCACAAGTGTTTGGGAACTCAGTACCAGTCTTAGAGAATCCTAAGGTCATGATACCCAGGAGCTATCAAGAGAGATTCATCCTGCCTCCCTGGCTGCACAACTCTCAGGCCACCTGATCAGCCCTTGGCCATGGCCTCCCTGAAGTAGGCATGCCCCACTTTGAATGTGTAAACAGAAACTTGGGCCACTTGACTGTCTTTCTTGGCACAACCACCAGATGGGTCTCTTATGTTCTTGGGTCCCTCCTTCCTTGACAAGGTCTAGTTTCTTAGATGTCTCAACTTGCTGGAGCAAGGACTCTGAGGTATGCTTGGTCCTGTGCCTCTTTGAGGTCTCCTCCAAGTCTTAAGATCATACAATGGATCAGAGCTTGTGGCTTTTGGTTGATATGCTAGTTACATGGCACAAGCTTGGGTCTTCTGGTAAGAGGGAGCCTCAGTTGAGAAAATGCCTCCATCAGTTCAGCCTGTAGACAAGACTTTAGAGGCAATCTCTTGATTACTGATTGCTGTAGGGAACCCAGCCCGCTGTCGGATGGTGGACTTCTGTTGTTTAGGAAGCTATGGGGAGTGAGCCAGTAAACAGCATCCCTCCATAGCTTCTGCTTCAGCTCCTGACTCCAGGTTCCCACACTGAGTTTCTGCCAAATAAGCCTTTCCTTCTCAAGTTATTTGTCATGGTGGTTTTTGTTTGTTTGTCTGTCTGTCTGTCTGTTTTGTTTGCCTGGCTATGAATTCTTATCTCCGTAGCAATGGCAAGCAAACAAAAACAGAAATTTATCCCAGAGGATGGGCTAATAAATTTGACCATATTTTCGGAAGGACTGCAGAAGTATTTGGAACTTTGAGCTAGAAAAGCCATTGATTACTGAAAGCTTGATGTGGGGTTGTTCTGTGGGAGCTGGGAAGATGGAGCATTGCAAAACGTGCAGATGGTGGAGGTCTGACTTGTAAAGTTTCAGAGGAACACTTGAAAGCACCTCAAAGACTCTATCAAGGCAGTTTGTGTAACAGATCTGAACTGAACAATCTGGTTTCTGGTCAGCTGGGGCTGGAGAATCAGCTTCAATAACAAGATGCCATCACCACTGAAGTGAAACCTTTGTGGGGACAATTGATATTGATTAGCTGGGGCCGAGAAATCAGCCACGATGAAGAAGAGATGAGCATCATCCAAGTAGAATCGTCTGGGAAATATCTCCTTAGGGTCAGCTCACGGAAGCTGTGGTTCAGGAGGGCCAAGGCTGTGCCTTGTGGGAGCTGTTAGCATATTTGATAACGTGTGAGCATCTCCCTTGCCATATCAGTTTTGGCAGCATGAAAACTGCGGTATTGAAAGGGGTCATGTGAAAAGCTGAGACTTGGTACCATGAGGCAGGGTCAGAGTCTCTGAAGAGAACCCAGGACAGGCTATCGGCGAAGGCAAAGCCTCATTTGCAGTGGTGACCCCCAGGATATTGGAGATTCCAGAACTGTTGGCCATCCACCGAGGACGGCAGCACCCATGGAGCTGAGCCTCCGAGAAAGCTGCTTGTGCTGAGGATGGGAGACCCGCAGAAGTCTGAGCTCAGTGGTAGTCTCATCTTTTCTCCTGTGAGCAACTGGAGCACTTCCCTCACTGTAAGCCCACCCTTGCTAACTTTACTCACTCAGTGGGTCGTTGACACCCAAGAACATCCTAAGCCCCCCTCAGGCAATTTCTGCCCAAGATGAACTCTTTTGTTTCCTATAGCCCAGCGTCACTGACAGGGATCTCTTGCCCAGCACCTGAAAGCCCTTGGCCACTGTCCAAGAGTCCTTCCTTTCCAAAGGGTTCACTTAGAGCACAACCAGCCTCAGTGCTCTGAAAACATGCCCAGTAGAGGTACAACATACCTGGACACCCAGGGATCCTGGGGAGGGGAAATGTGGACAGAGCACAGCTATGGAAAGACAGAAGTTTCAGTGACCCAGAATGAGGCTGTGGATATGTAAAGGTGCTAACCACATCCTATGGGGCCTAGTTGTCAGGACCCCATGACTTAGAACAGGAAATCAGGCATGAACTGGGGTGTGGTACCCTTTCTGCCCTGACATCCCTCCCATGGCCTATAGTGCCTGCGATGGCCTGGGACAGGTAAGAGGTGACTCATCTGACTAAGTGGCATCCTCAGCTTTTCTCCTGTCCCTAGGCCTTGAGTATAGTAATCAGGATGGGAAGTGGATATTCAGCCAACAGATCAAGCTGGGACTCTATATCAAGAGTTTGAGATATGACTTCCAGGCTGACCTCCATGGCTAGCAGAAATGTGTGGCCATCACACCCAGGGTCCTTATTCCTTGATTTATTTCTCTGTTGCTCTGATAAACATTGACCAAACCAACCTGAGGGGAGGAAAGGATTTATCTGCTTTACAGATTGCAGTACATCATCAAGGGAAGACAAAGCAGGAACTCAAGTCAGGAACCTGAAGACAGGAACTGAAGCAGAGATTGTGGGAAAATGCAGCTTACTGGCTTGTTCCCTCTGGCTTGCTCAGCTGCCCTCCTTACTCAACCCAGGACCTGCTCAGGGGTGACACTGTCTACGTTGGTTTGGGCCCTCTAAACCAATTAGCAATTAAGAAAATGCTCCCACAGACACGTCGTACAGGCCAATCCCATGGGGCAACTTCTCAGTTGAGGTTCACTCTTCTCAAGAGTGTCAAGTTGGCAACTGAATCTAACAGTGGTATGCCAATCCAAGGACACTGCCTTGGTGTTAGAAAAAACGAGAGGCATCTTCCTGATGTTCTGTCCTACCAGCTCCCTGGATATCCAAGCCCAGGCCAAGGGTTTCAGGATGAGTGAATGAAAGGCCTTATAACAGAGCAATACTCCAGGAGTACTGGCA
Organism: Cricetomys ansorgei; assembly: GCA_026225945.1. Classification (NCBI taxonomy): domain Eukaryota; kingdom Metazoa; phylum Chordata; class Mammalia; order Rodentia; family Nesomyidae; genus Cricetomys; species Cricetomys ansorgei. Next base: position 5,153,816 of record JAMJFZ010000239.1, on the reverse strand, counting down.
TAGGAGCACAGGGCAGCCAGAGCAGCAGGAGAGACCTGGGAGTCCCAAGCGTGGAGTCTTCATGATCTGTGAGGACTGATCTTGGGTGACTTGAGTTGGCTCGGGTAACACTGCTCACTCAGTAGGTATGCAGGGTTTCCATGGACTAGTGTGCATGGGTCAGGTCCAGGGAGATGGATTAGTCTGGAAATCCTGACTTGGGCTCACGCCTCCCTGAGGGTGTTCTTCCATGTAAACTATATTGTCCCTCTGAAAGTATTATTCATAATTCACTGTCTCATCTTCAATGCTGCGACATGAGGTAGAAGGGCTACTCAGTCTGATGAGTGCAGGACAGTCCTATCTCCATTCCCATGCTAAGGCAGCACCATCCCCCAAGGACCCAGCGAAATTTTGGCCAAACTTGCTTTCACCCCTGCCCTTCCCAGCATGAACAGCAAGCCTAACCCTGAGCTGTACAATCGGGATGTTCATACATGCTTTGTGTGAATTTGCTCTGTGCTGGCTCCATCTACTGGTCTAGTTGTGTAGCGCCGCTAGTTGTTTTCCTGAGCCGGTACAGCATGAAGTCACTGGATCCCTTCTCCATTCCCTGCTCAGCTGTATGAACCAGCCCCCCAGCCAACGTTCCCTCCTCACTAAACACACCACACGAGGGTCAGAGCTGGGGTAGGATTCTCTGGGATCAGAACAACAGGATACTCAACAGCAAGGGAGTATTGTCCCTCTGGCCCAAGATGGTTCTGGCTCTAGCCAGCAGGGAGGAATCCCGAGGCGGAGAAAGCCAGGCTCTGTCCGCCTAAAGTTGCACTGGCTTGGGATGCCAGCAGGGGAGCAAACCAGAGAGACAGCCTGCACGGATGCCTGCAACCTCCTGAAGCATTTTTTCTTTTAGGGACCACCAGTTAACTTTTCCTTTTTGTTGTTGTTGTTTTGCTTTGTTTTGTTTTGAGGTAGGGTCTCTCTACATTCCTGGAGCTCACTCTGTAGACCAGGCTGGCCTCAAACTCACAGAGATCTGCCTGCCTCTGCTTCTTGAGTGCTGGGATTAAAGGTGCGTGCCAGCATGCCTGTCTTCTTTTCCTTGATTTTAACTCTCTCTTTCCTTCAGATACTGGAGAGAGGCTGGGCATGCTTTGATATTCTGGGTTCTTTGTTCCTTCTCTCACGCTCTTCTTCCTCCTCCCGCTCCTGCGCGGCTGCTTGTCTGCCGTGTAGCTGCTTGCTGACCTCTTTTCCTCTTCTTATCCCTCCTCCAGGAAGATGTGGAGATTTTCATTTTTCCGCCTTGCCTGCACTGTTTCTCTCTCCCTCCCCTCCTCCCCCCACCAGGATATCACTGTTGACTCCTGGCTGGCCTGGAACTTGTTATGTAGACCCAGCAGGTCTCATGGAGATCTGCCCACCTCTGCCTCCCTAGTGCTGACATTAAAGGTGTGTGCCACCCTGCAGGGTGAGAGCCTCATTTTGATCTCCAGCACTGAAGGAGAGTAAGGGAGACATAGAAAAATCTGATGGATTATAAGAAATATGGCTACATCTTGGAACCACTGAGAAATTTATGAAAAGAAAAGATACTTATGCCCCGTTCACAAATTTGAGTTTAATTTGTCTTGAAAGAAATCCAAACATTGGCAATTTTTAAACTTCCCTGATGTTTTTAAAGGGTAGTGTGATGGTTATTCTTGTCAATGTGTGGAAATCTAGAACAAGAAGACAAGCTTCCAGACACGCCTGTGAAGGCCTATGTAAACACTGTTAGCCTCTGAGAACATCTGTACCGGGTCATCTTATTATGTTAATTGGCAAGACTCAACTTTGCGGGCAGAACCACTCCCTGAGCGGGAGATCCTGCTATGTATAAGATGGAGAAAGTGCCAGGAGGCTCTCTGTTTTCTGACTGTGAATAGGTTGTGACCAGATGATGTCTTAACTTCCCCACCATGAGGGACTGTAAATGGTGTTTTTTTAAAAAAGAGCGTGTATGTTTGGCTGGTTGCCTCTTGGATCTGGACTCAGAACTTATTTAAAATGTATCTAAAATGTAACAGTTTTTCTCTCACTAGCTACTTGACTCCGCCCCTCTGTTCCTGGCTACTAGATTTCTAACTTGTAACCTTTAAAACTTCAGTTAGCTCATAGGGTTAGGGAGGAAAGGAAAGGATAGGAAGGAACAGGATAAGATATCCTTGCCTTATTTCTGCTTATGAATATAGGTAATAAAAGTGAAGTTTAACTTTTTATTACATTTTTATTTATTTATTTATTCATGTATGCTGGCGTGAGCATGTTCATGTGCCGCAGCTCAAGTGTGGAGGTCAGAGGCCAGCCTGCTGGACTCAGTTCTGTCCTTTACAGAGTAGGTAACTGGGCCTTTCATTTATTTTGAGATGGATGACAAGTCTTCCTTCCCTTTCCTCTCATCTGATAGGAAGGCCAGGGTTCGCGCTTCTTCTTGTTCTGCTAGAAAGTGCTCGAAGCTGGAGAGTGCCAACTTGAAGGATGTCAGATGTGAGCATTTCTACTTTAGTAATAGATTTTGCTCCCAAGAAGCAGCCTGCCCTCCAGGTTTCTCTTAAACTTGAGTTTGAATTTTTCAGAGCCAGAAGAGGGGACAAGAATGCATTTGTACTATTTTGAGGACTCATTTCAGGATTTCTTCTGAGGACCACTGTCTCATCAAGATTCCTATAAACCAAGCCAAGTAGTGAAGGACCAAAAAGTGAGACCACTGTTCCCCCATCCTGGGGTGGGAGGGGCCCCTCACACGATCTATGCATGGTGGAAGTCTCAGCCTGGGAATTTAATCTTTACTTTCTAATATGGGAGGGTCTCCCTTCTACTGCAGGTTCAATACTTGTTTGGGAAAGCAAAATAATTTTTTTCTAGATAGCTCTGGCCAAAACCTCTAGGTAGCAACTATGCCCTGGAGCCTGGTCAGAGAGATCTTAGAGTTAATCACTGATATCTGACTTTAGGGAAACTTCTTGAGCTTCACCACAGATGACATTGAGATCTTCATCTTCATTCTGATAAGCATAATTTTCTTTGATTAGCCATAGAATTTTGTCTGCACCTACGCCTTCCCTTTGCGCTTATCTCACCTCTAAATAAAAATGAAATGGGCTGGCTCCGTTATGCCTATTAATCTCAAGAAGCCTCAGACAATTTTGAGTGTGGGGATTGTGAGCCTTGGTTTATGATTGACTCCAGAGGGGAGATTCTCTTCCTTGTCCTTCTCCCCTACTCTCCAGTCTTGAAGTCTACGACTCTTCAGGATGTACTGGGCTAGCCCCAAAGATAGACCTCTACCTCTGTTGTTCCTTTCTGTTGTCACCCATACCCTGACTTTTCTATTGGGAAGGTGCCTCTTGTCTAAACTCAAGGTTAAACTCCTCTCCCTCCAGGGCAGCATCATTGCTTGCCTCTAGTCGAGGAAAGTGCTAAGACAAATAAGCAGGGCTGCCTGCGGCCCTGGTGGGTTCCTGGCTGGCAGGAGGACAGCGCAAGTGGCTGGGGCATGGTGCTTATCCCTTGGCTTTGTGTGGGGGCAGGGATAGTTCCAGAAAGGGCTCATCAGGCACTTCCAGGACTTTCTGAGACCCACTGCTGTATTCAAAGGCCACACAACTAACATCCCCATGTTCCTCAGGTGCCCAAGGTTGGGTACAGCTATGATGGGGCTGGGGTGGTGCCTTATTCACAGGATGTGTGCCTGTGGAGCTTAGCAAGAGTTTATATCTGTGTATCATGTTCTTCAACTTGCATATAAGGTTGGGTTTTGGTGATATTTCACCTCCTGATCTTCCCATACGGCTCATAAACCACACATGGGTTCACACGGCCACTGTGCCACATGCAGAGACCTGCACTGCCCCTAAGGTGGGCCCAGGCCGTGTGCATCACACTTGACTGTCACTAGAAATGTTCACACTCACTTGAGACCCTAGCTCGGGTGCCTCCCAACTATACCCCTATTTGCATGCAGACCCGGGACTATCCGGAACACAAGAAAAGTGGAAAGACAGGCAAGAGGACCCTGTTTTTTTCTGAAGATGTCTGTGTGGTGTCCTGTATGCAGCAAAAATGTCTATACCACAGTTCTCAAGGGCTTCTCCCCATTCAGGACTCAGCAGTCAGGCCTGATACTTATGTCCGTGACTTCCCACCAGCCAGGACCTGTTATACATTGGTCATGTCCTCTTGGCTCCTTTCTTTCCATGGTGTTTTCTCCAACCACCCTACCTTGTGAGCTCAAATCCTTTTCAAAGAGGTGAATCTTATCCTTTGGTACTTCAGGTAAAGGTAATTCTGCACCATGACCACTGGAGGGAGTCAGGTGGAATCTATCAGTTTGGGAGTCTGGCCTGTGTGTGTCAGCATCACACTGTAGGTTGGTAGCCTTTCCAGAGGTCCTTGCTGTTTTCCTGAGCTGGACATTCAGATTGGCTCTGGGAGTCTATGTGAGTCAAGCTTTATCCAAGGCCAAGGTGAGTTAGAAAGGACACAGTGGAGTGAGTAGGGGATGGGAGTGACCCAGGCAAAGTCCTAGGGACACAGGCCACACCTGCTCTGAATAGGGAGGGGAGGGGAGGCAGGAAGAGTACTTGAGTACAGGGAGAGGGAATGAGAGGGGATCTGGTTTCTCCTTCTAAGTGGCTCTCTGAAGTGTCATAGGCTTGCCAGTATATGTGGCAAGGCTCCTGACCCCTCACTGAAAATGGTGCCAGAATTCCCCTGCCACTCAACTGCCAGACTCCCTCCAGCTCCTGGTGACCTTAGCACCTGCCAGCCTACTCCACTCAGCACTTGTCTCGTTCTTCAAAGCTCTAAAGTGACTCATTGCACCCCCCCCCACTCAAGTTTGTCCTCTGAACCCTGGCTACCAACCCCAAGACCACACCTTGTCCTCAACCGTTCCAAGCTGAACCCTGGTATCCACTGCCACTCGACCCTCCCTCCTTCTCTTCTCCCTCCTCCTCCTTCCTCACTCTTCCCATTTGGGTCTTCTGCCCAGTTAGTTCCCCAAGCTTCATCTTGTTCTCCCATGGGTCTTGCTCACTAAAGCCAGGTCTTCTCAATATCCCCACGGGATCCCTGAAATGTTCTCTTTGGTCCTCCAGGTGTTTTCCTACTGCAGTTACCCCTCTTCTAGAAACATGGGATGGTGTCTCCAAGCCCAGTTTGCATCCCGGATGAGGCAGTGAGTCCTCCAACCTCCCCAGCTGGGCTCTGCTGGTTTCTCTAGCTTACTGTATCTGGCCACACCTCCGTCACCGTGTATGAGTGCCTGGGCCCTTCCTCTCTGCTCCTACCTGCTCTTCCTGCCTTCCTGAGTTCTGTGTTGCCAGATTACACCTGATTGCTTCACCTGAGCATTCGTGTGAGCACCCTACCTCACCACCCTACCTGAGTATGTCTTTCCCATCTATACCCTAAACCCTTAGAATGCAGGACAGTCCTCTTGGGGCCCTGCATACATAGGTTCTCGGAAAGTACTTTTCCTAGGACATAATGGCCAAGTGTTGCTAACTCCAGCCAAGGTTGCCATCAGAACCCCAGGGAACAGGGATCTGCTCTCTTTTCTCCAGAAACTTCCTGAATATAAGAGATCCTCCATCCATGCATCAACAGACTATTTATAAGGCTTCTGGCATCCATCTGGCAGTAATCACTAGTAAAGTAAAAAAATCTTGTGTCTCCTCCGTTGGAGCTACTTAGGCAAACCCTTTTCCTGTGTGCCAGCCTCCATGGAGACCCTACAAGGTTCTCAGGGGCAGAAGCCCCTTCACACACAGCCCTACACCCCCATGGGAAAGCACTCAGTGCCCCAGACTCACTCTCACAGCTGGTTAGCTGTAACCCGTGGGAAGGTCCTTGAGTGTGATGCAACCGGAGCCTGTAGAAGCTCACCTTTGTTCGGCCTTACACTGTTTATGAGAGAAAAACAAAGGGAAGCTTGATGCTAAGTCTGTGTTGGTCCTGGGGCCTCACAGTGTGTGAACCAGGGAGAACTCTGAAAAACATTATTGCTTTGGCTCACAGTGAACTCAGATTCCAGTGAGATCTACTGGAGATGGTGGGATGTACCATAGGAAGGCTGGGCACATCCAGAGGCATTTCTGAAGTCTGGTTACTCATGAGCTGTGAATTCTGTTTCTGAGATGTCACCTTCACTATGCTTCCTTCTAGCTACTTCCATTTCAAAACATAGCTGCACGTGTCCTCCCTTTGCCTGCAAAAGGTTTAGTAAGCCAATGAAAAGGGCCAAGCCCAGTGTCTTTTTAATAGCGGTTCCTTTTTGCACAATCAATTACACTGCAATTACATGGGACCAGCACTATAATTACTTGGAAGTCAACATCCAGGTCAGTGAAAGATCTCAAATGTTGAAATGGAGGACTCTTGTGTTCCCTACAAGTACAGCCAGCTGGAAAACAGTGGGCAGGCCAGTGTGGGGACCCACAAGGAGCTAGTACAGTCTGGGAAGTCACAGGCAGGGCTCTGCACACCATGGAACTGAGCTGTTATTTTGAGGGTGAAAGGCACAAGAGGTAAAAGATACGGTTGTCCATATACGATGCTGGGAGAGCAAGAAGACCCAGAGGACATTCTGGGAGGTTCGGGGGCAGGGCTCAGACCACCAGGACAGTGTGTCTGTCCTGAGGACAAGTGCCAGCAGGATTTGGAGAGCACCACTGGCCTTAGGACAGTTGCTCCAGAACTTCAGGGCCACAAGTTCAGGGCAGATGCAAGGCATAGGCCCCACCTCTACCCTGGCTTCTCTCATAGAGATTCTGCAAGGCATGAATCCATCTTGGAAAAGTACTGACCAGAGAGCATGCCCAGAAGACAGCTCCTCGGTTGATGGTTAATCCTGCACGGGCCATTTACCTAAAGACCATTTTGCAAGTTTCTAAAAATGCTTTGAACAGAAGCCAAGTGATAACTCAGAGTAGGGTGCAGTCGTGCTGTGACCTTGGGTGCCACCCTTGTCCTGTTCATAGGCTAGAGCCCTGAGAGGCTGGGGTTCTAGCTCCTATTATGACTCCACTTCCCTTTTCAGTCTCCAGGGTCAGGTGGACAGACAAAGGTCCCCTTCCTCACGAAGCAAGAGTCAAAGAATCTCTTGTCATCTCCCCAAGCTGCTCTTGGCCCCAGCCTTGGCCTTTACTCACACTTCTTCCCCAGACATTTGACTCTTGTGCTGAACCTTGAGCTCCTCGGCTACCCAGAGTTCAGCCCCAGCTTTCTGCCTTCACATCAAATGCCCCCTGGAGGGCCATTTGGGGTTGTCTTAGCAAGGGGTCTTGGAAGGATGGGGATCTGCCCAGCTCTTCTAGTTTGAAACAGTTAGGAACCCCTCCCTTCTCACTTCTTTCTTCCTGAAATACCCAGTCTTCCCTGGGACCCTGGGCTGGGCGTGTCCCCAGTGAAACATCTAACACAGGTTGGTGGCTGCCAAGAAGCCCCTGCAGGTCACTCACCTGGACCTCATAGTAAGGAACTGGTGCTCTGAGGGCAGGGGAGGGCTTACCCAGAGTCTGCTCCCATTCTCCCTAACCAGTGCTTCAGCCCAGGGGTCTGGGGTACATGGGCCCATGGATGCTGCGCTCGCTGGGCCTGGGCCTTACAGTTGGACATGCAAAGACTCAAAGGGGCACCGCTTAGACTGACTACCCAAGGAAGTAGGCAGAGCAGTTTGCCGTAGAAAACCTACAGAAGCCAGTGAATGTGGAAAATGCCAAACTAACCGGAAGTTAAAGAGACATAAATGACTTCCATAAGATATGATTTCCTAATTCTTAAATTGGGCAAGACGGAAGTGATAACTAACCATTACTCCCAGAGGGTTGAGGGAGACCCTCCCGGGGTCCCTTCCTGGAAGTAGCTTTCATCTCTATTAACCATCAGCCACTTTTGGAGAAATCCTGTGCGAAAAGAATAGGAAAGATTTCTGAACAGAGATGTCTGTTGCGGCAGTGCTGTAGTAGCTAAGGACTGAGTGGTGCCCTGGCCACAGCAGTACAGTGGCAGGCGGCTCTGAGGACTGAGGCTGTGCTCAGTGAGGCGCTGGCCATTCTGGCTCCCCTTCTTGTCTGTACAATGCCAAGGGTCAGCTGTCACTATGACTCAGACTAAGTCAAGCTTATCCTGGATTGTTCCAGTAAGTAATACCTGGCTGGCAGTAATCACTTACAGGCCGAATGCTGCCTTGCCAGGCCTCAGGGTGAGGAGCAGGGTCAGCATCACAAACAACTTCATTTCCAGGTTCATCTGAGACAAGGATATAGGGAATCCCCCTCCTAATAGCCAGAGCTTAGAAGCCTACAGTAAATTGATGATGCTTTCGGCACCAAGGGCTGCTTTCTCCCCTCATGTCTGTCTTTTCCTTTCTGTCTCTCCTCCCCATGTCTGTTTCTCCCTCTTCTTTCCTGTCTCCCCATCTCTGTACACCCTCCTGCCACAGAGAGATCTTAGGGAAGACAGAAGCAAAAGGACACAAACAAATGTTCAGAGATGAGTTTAAGGGGTGAGGCTGATCTCGTGGGCTTAACTGCGGGCTCAGAGTCAATACTGAGGCTTAGCAGAGCCCAGGGCATCCGGAGTCTCGTGACTTTCTGAGGCTGCTGCTCAGCAACTCTGGCCTCCCACCACAGCTTCCCTGTAAACAAACTGCTCCAGACAAAGGTTAATGACTGCCCATCACGAGCCTCCTTCCTGATGGCCTTCCTCCAATTAGCCTTTCCTGGGGGCCCCTCCGCGCAGGAGGGCTCAAGAGAGCCAGCAGAGTGGGTTGTCCTCTGCACCTCACTGGCTGGGTGCCGGGGTTTTCAGAATATCGCTGCTCAGTCTTTGTGATGGCACCCTGCTCCAGCTCCTCACCCAGTTCCTGCCTTGGCTCTCATAAGAAAGGCACGAGACGGATATTCTTGAGGGCACCACAGCTGGCCTTCAGACACCCCTCCCTGCTCACTCCTCAAAGCAGTTAAGAGTGACTCAAAGGCCAGCCATTCAGTTTGGTTAGCGCAGGCCTGGGTGCTGCTCTAACCCTGGCTCTCAGCCGCAGAAGATGGGTGTTACTGTGGATGACTGTCCCTCACCACTGTGAAGTTTGGCCCTCTCTCTATAGTACACCTGAACACGCCAAATGCCCTTCCAGAACTGGGCCTGCCGCTCATATCTGGGTAGAGGCTGCAGAATGGCAAGTCCAGTCCTTTAGGGACGTTTGGCCTTGGGCTGGTGGCCTTGAGATCTGCTTTGAAGTGGCCAAGCCCAGCTTCCGTGACATTCTCCTCTCCCTGAAAGAGCAGCACCCAATAGGGAAGTCATTCTTCTTCTGGGAGGAGGACAAGGAGGGAGTTGAGAAGAAACTCGCAGACACAGTCGAGGTCAGGGACAGGTCCTCACAGTGGTCCAGCTCCTCCTAGAACCCTGGCGGCAGCCAGAGAGATCCCATGGCAGGGTATGCCAAGTGTCTCTGAGGGGCAGGGATATTCATGTTGCTGACCACTTGCGGACCAACTCTTGGACCTGGTGATGCAAAAACACTGTCCAGTTGTAAGACCGAGGCCACGGGGCTCATCGCTTCTCAGGTTGCAGTCCTAAGACATTGTTACGTTCAGGGTCCTGACCACAGAACACAGTGGACATGCAGCCTGAAAGGGCTTCAACCCTTGACACAGAGGCTACTCGCTCTGTAAAAATGCTCAGAGAAAGTTCCTGGAGGCTGGGTTTGGTTGCCCTGTACAGGAGAGTAAACTGCAAGGACTGGCTGGAAGCACAAGGTTGGCGACCACATCATGTCTAATCGCCCATCCCCACTCTGGCAATCGTGAGTGCCTGTCACCACCACTCCCCATCCCCGTTGCGGCCTCATGGGCCCGCCCTCCTCACCCCTCGAAGGAGCTGGTTAGGTATGTGATCTCTCTGATCAGCACAATAACTCATCCCTGCCCTTTCCCCTCAGTCATGGATGCCAAAGTAGATATGGAGATACATCTGTCCTAGGGTCAACTCAGCCTGTAGGACGCTTTCATCTGGGAGTGTTTGTGACTGAAGTACGACCTAGCTTATGTTGAAGAAATGCCAATTTTCCTTCGTGATTTGAATGGCAGATGTCTACAGTACAATGGGTAAGGGCTCCATGCTGCTCAGCTTCCGTTGCTGTGACGAAACACCTGAGGTGATCAGCTTACAGTAGGAAAGGTTTCGGGAGTTCCAGTTCATGTTCACTTGGCCCTGGTACTTTAGGCCTGTGGTGAGGCAGTTTACCATTGTGGGAGCATGTTACTCACCTCATGGCAGCCAAGATGTGTGTGTGTTTGGGGACAAAGTTCCATAACCCTTCCAGGGCCTTCCTCTAGTGACCTTGTTCCTCCCTGTAGTGGTTTATATCTGACCCCCATAGGCTCAGATGTTTGAATATTTGGTGTCTGATAGGTGTAATTGTTTGGATAAGATTAGGAGGTGTGGCCTTGCTGGAGGAAGTATGACGTATATTGAGGCAGGACTCTCAGAAATATCAATCTAGGCACAAACCCTCATACTGAGGCTGGAAGAGGCAACCCAATAGGAGGAAAATGGTCCCAAGAAGAGGCAAAAGAGTTAGAGACACCTCCAGTCCCACTGTTAGGAGTCCCACAAAACCACCAAGCTAACAGCCATAACGTATACGCAGCCGACCTAGCGCAGACCCACACAAGCTCTGCTACTGCCACTTCAGTCTCTGTGAACCCGTACGAGTCCTGTTTAGTTGATTCCGTGGGCCGTGTTCTCCTGGTGACCTTCACCTCCTCTGACTCCTAAAACCCTTCTTCCCTCTCTTTTGTGGGGTTTCCCCAAGCTCCTAGGGGCGGGGCCCAATGGAGATCTCCATTTTAGACTGTCTCTTCACCTGATGTTTGGCTGTGGGTCTCTGCATAAGATGTGAACTTTTAGCTTGCTGTTCCAGTCACCATGCCTGCCAACTGCCACGATTCCCTATCACCACGGTACTGGACTTTGATCCCTCTGGAACTGCAAGTCCAAAGAAACTGTTCCTTCTATACGTCGCCTTGGTTATGGTGTTTGTATCGCAGCAGTTGGAACACACACACACTCGCCAGCGTGGATCTGTGGTGGTCCGCTCTCTTCTTCCATCACATGTGTTTCAGGGGTTGAACTCAGCTTGTCAGGCTTGGCTGCAGATGCCTTTACCCGATGAGCCGTCTGGCTGGCCTTTCACTATACTTTTTAAACTAAAGAAACTTAGCAGGGCAGGAGACATAGCTCAGTAGGGAAGCAGGGGGTGGAGATATGGAGGGAGAGAGAAAGAGAGCGAGAGAGAGAGAACGAGCAAAGTTAGCAAAGATATTAAAGTAATATCTTCGCCAGTGTCGATCCAAGGAACAGCATGTCTATTCCAGTGGTGGGAGGGAAACCTAGCTTTTGGCAGCAATATTTGACAGATATCACTGTAGAGACATTTGACTTTAAGAAGTGACCTAGAGGCCCCTCATGGTAACCACCCTAACTCTCCAGAATTGTGTATAGCGTGGGTGACGGAGGCTCAGAGATGTAAACAATTGATTTGCTATGAGCTGATCCACTCCAGGCGGACAAAGATTAAGTCCCTGGGCCCGCTGGGATTATCTTAGGAATGGAAGACTGGCAGAGCACCAAAGGAACGATGTAATCGGTACATGAAGAGAATGAGGGACGATCTACTTATCTCCAAAATGTAGAAAAGAACCTCGAGTTTTGTTACTGTCTCATTAATGGGAACAGGTATCCTGAGGAGCCCCAGGCATGGTTGAGGGAAAACCCTGGTGGGGAAAAACACTCCAGATGTTCTGGAGTGATGATGGAGTGATAACCTGGCCACAGGACCTGGGACATCAGACATCAAGGTTCTGGGTAAAGCTGTAAGGGTGGAGTGAATATAAAGCCAGAGGAAAGACGGGAAGATGGGGGACGGGCAGAGTGAAGAGCTAACGGTCTCTACAGGGAGCAGCCTCTCAGCAAGGCAGCCTGCAGGATGTGAGGAAGGGCCCAGAATAGCTTAGCACTTGAAGAGACAAAGCTTTTCTAAAGAGTGGGTGGTTGGCTCATACTCAGAGCTTCTGTCCATCAGAAGTGGGAAGCAACAGCTGAGTGCGTGGAAACATTTGCAAGGCACCGACTTCCAAAAAAACGTTGAACCCCATGAATGCATGGAGAGAGGTAGCTATACCTTAGAAAGTGGGCTTGGCAGCGTTTTAAGTGATGGGAGCCAAGACCTAAGTGAGGCTCAATGTCATAGGCCACTAGGGAAACACCAAAGAATCCATGATTATTATGGGCTTCCTCTGATGAAATGTAAGAGCAGGAATCAAAACATGAGAGGCATGGGGCCTGGGGGGGACCAGTGTAGCCCTGGGGTGTCTGGGGATTGGCTCCTTGTTCTTCAAAATGTTTTGGTAGCATTTGTCTAGACAGGGTCTCAGTACGTAGTCCAGGCTGGCCTTAAATTCCTAATCCTCCTGCTCTGCCTCCCAGGTGCTGGGATTATAGGCATGTACTACCATGCTGGACTTAACTTACTATTTTCCAGGGCTTTGTGTACCTTTCTGAGAAGTCCCCAGCCCTGGCAGCACTTTACAAGTTGTTTGAGTCTTGGGAAGCAGTGATGCTTTCATGGATATGTGGCTGAAGAAAAACAGACATGGTATGTGCCAAGAGGCGGTGGTGGCTTTGGTATAAAGTAGAAAACTGGCCCCTTGCCACACAGTAGCAGAATGGTGGACAACGCAATGCATGTCCTCCAGGTGTTGAGGGCCATGCTAACGGCTCGAGTAAACACTGAGAGTAACGTGCGGCCAATTTAAAGTCAAAGCGGTTTGTTTCCCAGGGGATACATGCTGACATGACAGGGCTGTCCGATTAAAAAAACATGGCAGCCCCAAATGTGGGTGCACGGGGTTTTTTAAGTGAGACAGCAGTCACTAGGGGGATCTCTCCGATTGGTCAAGACCTGACCATGGGTTCTTACTGGATTGGCTTATTACATCTGGCAGGGAAGTGAGGGGTTCAGGAAAAGTGGGGCGCATGAGAGATGTTTGGAAAGCTCTAATTGGCCAGCAGCTGACTTCGGGGCTTTCTGAGAATTACCAGGGATTCCCAAAGAGCCGAGGTCAGGGCCCACCCATCACGAAGGGGTGCCCTGGTGGTCCTCTCACCAGGAACATTGCAGCTAGGACGGGCATGAACAGTGGTTCCCAGTCACTCAATTGACCTTATCACAGAGCTGAGTGACTCAGACAAGAGTTGAAATCACAAACTTCAAGATGCTCGTCTACAAAACAAAGCTGCAGTCTCAGAAGGAGGGGCCAAATTCCTGAGAGAAAGCAGGGGCTTCGGAATTATGGGATGTTCTGGGTCTTGACTTGCGTGGTAGTTACATAAATCTATTAACACCACGAAGAGTCATCCACCTGAAAAAAAAAATGTTTGAGCCAACCAGCTTTCTGTCACTGTAACAAACACCTCGGATGATCCACTTACAAGCTGGAAAAGCTCGTTTGGTGTCATGGTTTTGGAGGCTTTGGTCCACGGCTAGCCTGTTGCTCTGTAGACAAGGCGACAGACATATCATGGCAGAGCAAAACCGCCTGCTTCATGGCCAAGAATAAAGAAATAAAGAGACCAGGTTCCTACTTTGCCCTTTGAGGCCATGTCCCCAGTGACCTAAGGCCTCCCCAACCCCCGTTCCCACAGGTCCCTTCACTTTCAACACTGCCACCCCAAAGACAAAGCTTCAGCACGTGGCCTGTGGGAGACTCTGGGTACAAACTAAAGCAACAGGCATTTCAGTGTGGCACCACAGACCACGGGGAGCAGGGAGGCTGCACTCAGGAAATTTTGGTAGAGAATTATGGGTATCTAATACACTAAGAGCTCTCAGGGTCAACTCAGAAATGGTACTTGGAAGAAAAACCAAATGAAAGTTTAATTTAAAAACTACGAATTTGCCCTGGTGCCTGTGAGACGTCCAGGTGCCTATGGGAAGTCCAGGTCCATGTGTGGTATCTGGTGCTTGTCGTGTGTTTGGGCAGTGGGGCCCGACTTCAGATTGGACTTGGTCATGCTTGATCTTGGGCTGATGTGGGTGTGGTAAACGTCTATGATTGGAGCAGCCTGCTGCCTTCAGGAACCATAATGATGCCTGTGATTGGTGCGCCCCACCACACAGGCTGGATTATTGTTATTGTTCTTTGTTTGTCTGGTTGTTTGTTTTTGAGGGCACAAGGGTGAGGGGGGGAACCAGGGAGGAATGGGAAGAGGGTGTGGTCAAGATACATTGTATGAAACTCAGGTAATTTATAAAAGTATCATGAAAAAAAAAGAATCTAAAGTCAAACAATGTGAAAAATCATAAAAGGAAAATTCTCAAGATACGATGTTAAGTGAAAATCAGGTATCAATATTGAGATGTAGAAGGGAAGCGGGGAGGGATGGAGGGACAGAGAGTCTGTGAACTAAATGAACTAAAGGACAAAGAGGGATCTCTGTGTCTTCTCCAGTCCAGGGAACACCCGTCCTCTCAGGGGAATGGGCATCGTGTTTATAGTAACGTAGACACTGAGAATGTGAACTGGCAGCCTACTCCCGAGAGCCCATGGGGCCATCAGGTGGGCGGGCTGTGTGAATGCAGACCTGTCTGTCAGTGTTGGAGGCTGTTCTGCAGGACCCTTGGCAGGATCCTGTACGTTTGCCCCAGATCACCTCCTCAGCTCAGTTGCTAGGAAAGACTTCCACCTTTTCTGGCCATTCAGATTTGAGGACTGGGGTGACAATATTTTCTGCAGGTTTTACTCTTTTTTAAAAAAAATATCATTAAAAAAATGCTGTTCTAGTAGAAGCGCAAGGCTCACACAGCCACTCCACCCTCTTGCTTGCAGTTCTGAACTGTCCCAGATTCTGTGAATGAACTTGCCTGTCTGGAAGGCCCTGTGTGGCTAGTCTCCTGTAGTCCTGGTGAGCTGGCCCTGTGGACATAATGAGAAAGGAGAGACAAGAACTGGATAGGTTGTCTCCGGCTAGATATATGGGTCTATAGACACATGGATTCTGTTGGAAGGAGACCCACAGATCTGGATTCACCAGCCTTAGGTAGCAGCCCAGGATTTAGGATTCACAGAGACCCCAAATGCTCTCTGACACGTTATGTGCATGATAGAGCGATTCGTTCAGAACCCATAAGCTGTACAGCCTGGGAAGAAAACAGCAATGTACAAAAAGAGAGACTTAGATGGGGCTTCGAGTGGGGTGAGGACCGAGAACAGGCCACAGAGCTGAGAGCTAAGATAGCACCTTCCTGACCATCTGGAGGCTGGTGGCCTCTTCGGAGCAGGAAGCAGGGTCCTGCAGCAATGCTATCTGGGGAGCACAGATGCTGCTCTACACCTGAGGAGCTTAGGTCACGGAAGACCACCTCTGGCCTGTGCAAAAAGGCAAGGATACTATGAGACCCTTAACGATGGCATCTCAGAGGGTAGCGTCTGCCTGAGCCTCACTCTATGTCCAGCCGTAGAGCCAGCTCCCAGACTGAAAAGGGCTTGTCCTGACCCTAGACAGCAGCTCTGCCCGCACCTGCACACTCAGGTTGTGAGGCAGGAGAGAAACCTGACATTGCACCTTCGGTGGATAAGGCACGTGCAGGGTTGGGGAGGTGCTCCAAAAGCATAGGTGGAAATGATAGGACCCCACAGGGCTCACGGGAAAGCCCTCATCGGGATCCCGGTCCTGGCACAGAGCCCCTTCTATCCACTCAGCCTGGGCACCAGCCTTTCAGCCAGAGTCATTTCCGCCATTTTCTCAGGAAATGAGGGGCATTAGACAGCTTGTGTGCAATCCACCCACAGGATGTAAGGCGTCTGCACTGATCGTGCAGGCTGTTGCCTAGGTGACATAGGTCCATTTCCCAGTGTCTCTGTCTCATTTCTTTCGTGGAAGCATCTAGAGGATTTGAGGGGAAGAAAAAGCCTGATCTGGTCGGGGAGGCTCGTATGGAGTCTCCCGCCACTCCCATAGGCTCCCACTGCATGTCTAGACAGGTCTGGGTCCTCCAGGCTGCATCTCCTTCCTTTCCTGTCCCCAGGTCCCACCCAGCTGGCCTGTGTGTCTCTCTTTATCTCCGTCTCTTCCTCTATCTCTTTGTCTCTGTCTCTATTTCTCTGTCTGTCTCTGAGTCCCTCTGTGGCTCTCTCTGGCTCTGTATCTCTGCCTTTGGTGTCTTTCTCTCTGTCTGTATCTCTCTGTCTCCATCTGTCTTTTTTGTCCCTTCGGGTCTTTTTTTCCCCTCTCTGCCCTTCTGTGTATTTGCCTCTGTCTCTGTCTCTGTCTCTGTCTCTGTCTCTGTCTCTCTCTCTCTCTCTCTCTGTCTTCCTGTCTCTTCTTTTCCATTTCTGTCTCTCTTTCTTAATCTTTGTCTCTCTGGATCTTTTCCTGTCTCCCTTTCTTTGCATCTCTTCCTCTCTGTCTCTGTCTCTCCATGCTTTTCTTCACCCTCTCCTCATTCTGTAGGCAGGATATTCCAAGCATAAATTTTATCTACCCTCTGGCCTCCACTCTATCAGCGTTTCCCAGTGTGTTTGGTCAAAGGTCAGGCCCCTGAACTTGTTCCGCTCTGAGTGATGCCCCTGCATCTCTGCTCTCTAGGGATATCAGCAGGAGCTAATGTAGGGGAAGTAGATAAAGCTGGGCTTTGGGTTTTTTTTTTATCACCTAGTGGTGTTGATAACCACTGATGAAATAAATAGAGACAGAATTAAAAAGGCCTACCACCATTTTAAAAGAAGAGGGCAATGAAAAGGAAAAAAGACAACAGAACATAAAAAGTCCTGTGAATTCTGGGAAGGTCATGAGTGGCAAGGACATGATATGGGGAAGGGAGGATCAGTAGAGTCCAGGAAGGGCTCCCCTGGAGAGCTGACCCTTGAGGCTAGACCAAGGTAGATGGGAGGGGCATTTAAGAAGGGAGGCCTACTGGGGGCATAGGGTGGCATTATCCTTTGCCAACAGGAAGCTCAGGTTAGTTCTAAAGGTGGGGGGGGGTCATGGGGTAGGCAGGAGAGGCAGAGGGGAAGTGTTCAGAACAGAGGGTCCCACCCAAATCCTACCGTGCAAAACTTGCATGAAATGGATACTATCTCTGCCTCTTGTCTTAGTTTAGACATAACCCCGGGGAACTTTTCCTCAGCCTTCTAGCCTCAAAGGCCAAGTAAGGCCCTTTATCTCCGACCTCTCCTGGTACCCAGTGGTCATTTCTGATGTGATGCTGGCTTCTGTGTATCTCCGCATCTGGCCTCTCTACTGGGGACAGGACTTCATTGCCATAGCTGGCACCAGCATAAGTAATTTCTTCATCCCCTAAGTGCTCCCTGGAAATATTGCAGGACCTCAGATGCTGGGGATAGCCACTGGTCCTCTGAGGAGCATTTAGAGCACAGAGCTGGGCCCAGAGGGACCCAAGCCATCTTGTGGCATTTCATGTGAGCAGCAACTAGGGAACCCGGCTTCAACCACTGTCAGTCAATAGGATGGGGTGAACAAGCCTCTGCTCAGTTCCTACAGGTGAAACATTTCTGGGAGCTCTGGTAGTCTGGGGAGAACTAGCACCCTGCTGGGCACAGGACATCAACAGACACCATCTATTGGATCTATTTGCTGGAGGGCCCTCCCTCTTTCCTGGGAAGTGGATTTGGCACTGCCCCTGCACACCCACCCTTGGCCCATGTCTGGGTTCATGCACAGGGAGGTGTGGCCAGGCCTGCCACAGGACCTCCTGTCAGTGTATAGAGGGGGTGGCTTAGCTGGTTGGGCTGGGTGCCTCTGCAGATAAGGCATTAACAGTGCTGCGGGACGCGCCCTGTGGATCTGCTGACGCCTCCTTTTGGTCCAGGTGCTTGGGGTGAGGTGCCAAAGGTTCTCTATAAAGAGCCAGGGCTCCTGGCCACCACTACTTGCCCTCCGGCTGCTGAACTGCCTGTGTGTGTGCCAGGCCCAACCAGGCGACCATCATGGTGAGGCTCGTGCTGCCCAACCCTGGCCTAGAGGACCGGATTCCATCTCTGGATGAACTAGAGGTCATCGAAAAGGAAGAGGCCAGCTCCCGCCCCAAGTGGGACAACAAGGCCCAGTACATGCTCACCTGTGTCGGCTTCTGTGTTGGGCTGGGCAATGTGTGGCGCTTCCCCTACCTGTGCCAGAGCCATGGAGGAGGTAGGAGCTGGGACGCTGGTTAGTGCTTGGGTGAGGTATGGGTTGAGGCCAAAGCAGGAATAAACAGCATGGACCGAGGACACAGTATGGACATTCCCCAGGATTCAGCACCCAAGAGGGTCATGGACAGGGAAGGATGAGGTGACATGGTCTCAAGCTGTTAGCGAGTTGTGCTCTGTCCTTGCCCATGTGAATTGGGTGCTTTATGCGGGGCTGCAGGACAATCTCCCCTGGGAGATGGGGATGGTATAGCTAGTTCCCCAAGTTGACGCCCCACCCTGAGGGTAGAACACTCACCTGGAGCCATTTTGCAGGTGGGTACTGTCTGATCCTGTTGGATAGAAGAAGAGTTGGTTTCCAAAGGGTGACTCTTAGAGGACAAAGCTTGTCTTGTGTGACTCCTGGCTGGCCCTGGACCAGCATGCACAGCGGGAGCTTCCACACTCAGTGACTCTCAAGCCTCGGCTTGTGTGGTAACCTTTAAGAGAACTGTGGCTTCTTCAGTGAGGCCTCATGTCTCTCCAGCAGCACCCCACTTCAAAGAGCCCCAGACTTTGACCCTTGTTCCACTGAAGGTGGTCCACAGCCTGCTTCCAGGTGGCTCAGGAGAACACAGCTAGGGCACAGAGGGCACAGACATAGCTGTGCCACAGGCTCCTACATTACAGAAACAACCTCTGCCAGTTGGTGCTCCAGATTTTCTTATCCCCAGCCCCATGAATGCTGATACACCCAGGAAAAACACACACACACACACACACACACACACACACACACACACACACCATTAAAATCAGCCTCCACTTTGGGCTTACAGGAGAGCTTCTACCTCTGTTCCCTCACCTGGAGCCTCATCTGCCTTCCCAAGTGGTACTGTCAGAGGAGGTCTGGGCAGGCCTGGCTGCTGTAGAAACTGGCTCTGCTGGGCTTGGGGTGTGCCACAGGTGGAGTTGATTGAGTTCCAGACATTCTCCTAAGCGGGATTCTCTGACTCAAGAGCTTTCTTGACTTCCAGTTTGTGCAGTCACACACTGGCATTGTAATGGGAAGCTGTCACAGCAAAGCTGAAATGGCACTGTGGTGCTGTGTAGGTTGGCTATTCATGACTCTCCCAGTGCCTTTCACTCAGATCAGGCTCTGCGGCAAACGAGAGAGCTGACAGTTTCAGGTTTTGCTGCCCAGTTAAACGCAGCAGAACTGGCCCAGGCTCTCCATCCTCTCGTTCCGGGGCCCCCTCTACTTTCCCTGTACCACATTTGGATGTAGAGACCCCCATGGCAAGCAGACCCTGACCTTCCTCCACTTCCACCCAGGCAGGACAGCCTCAGGCTCCCTGGCACTCCCTTGCTGTGGAGGAGCCCTGCAGGGATGTGGAGGTGCCACATAGACGGAGGGTAGGAGGCAAGACACAGATGTGTCAGGTCACTCCCGTGCCTAGGAGAGAAGACTGGGCCTGTCCCATAAGCAGTTATTCAGGATTTCCACAAAAGAGCAGTGTCTAAGGCTCAGGCTTCTGTGGGAATCTAATAGAGATTCCTAGCACCTGAGGTCATCTCTTCTCTGAGCCAACAATGGACTGGGGACCTTGGGGCTGCGGTGTTGCCCCTGGAGGTGTGTAACGCAGTGGTCTGTGGAGCAGGCAGTAATGTGGACTTCTGTGCCAACCCTGGGAAGACAGGAAGGAAGGGGCCATGGAGGCTCTAGTCAGAGTCTTGGTCCCCTGGGCACACTGTTATGAGCCTGGATTTTCTGAGAGGGCCTGGGGTTAGGTTCCTGAGGGATAGCCTGGGTGAAGCGGGAAGGACTCCTCTTAGAGAAGCCATGTGTCTTTGGGCAAGGCGAATTCAGGAGAGCAGGACTCAGAGATGTTCCTCCTGACCTGAGGGTTGGCTTCTTGTTTTTATTACTCCTCACAAACAGTACTATTATATGGTGGATTTGTTCTGGGCTGAAATTCTGAACGCTAGCAGAAAAAGCCTGCAGGTGAGTCTGCTGCCCTCACCTAGCCTCCTGAGGAACCTTAGACAGACTAAGAGGACTGAGGGTCTCCCCGCGCCCCAGGCTCTTGGAGAACAAGAGACCATAGCAGGTCTTGGTAGACAAGGAAACAATGGAACTGGGATGTGTTTCTGGAGATGCAATCCTCTCAGAGTGTATACCCTGACATTCTGCCCCCTGATAGCTCCAGTGCAGCATGAACCACTGAAGCTGAGCAGACAGGAGAAGCAGGCAGCCCTGGCTCCTTTGTAGCTTTACTCTTGTGAACTCAGACTGTCTCAAAAAATTACAGTCCAGTCACCAACTTCCATAGTGAACCTGGGTGAGGTGGGCCTGCTCTGGGCCCTCTTCTTGAGAACTGTGTACTCAGAGGTAGTGTAAACAGGCAGCAGTCCAGGATCAGCCTCCTAGATCATTGGCCCTGCATCTTGGTCTTAGCGTTCTCACCTGTGAAATGGGAGGAACATGATGGGGGATATTGAGGGTGCCCCCAACATTAATCCTACTGGGAGGCTGCACTTGGCAAACCCAAGGAGCGCATTGGGCCAGTGACATGCAAAAGAATGGGCTAACCTTGGTCAATTGGGCCCTAATCCCAATTATTTTGCATCTGGAAGTTACCACATCTACCCAGGATAACCAAGAGCCCATAAAGTGAAGCACATTCACAATAGGCATCTGCCCTGGAAATGGCTGTCCATACATGTCCTGTCCCTGGCTACAGGCCTTAGGCCACTGGGGAATCCAGCATTCCTGCTCTATGTTCAGGCAGAAACAGCATTTGTGGTTAAGGTGGGTACCATGGGTGCTGGCCCAGTTGCTGCCTTCCTTCCAAGGAGCAGGTTGACCCCCACAGGATGCTCCCAGCTTTTTCCATGCCTTCTTCAGTGATACCCCACAGTGAGCCTACAACCCCCCGGTCTAGTGCTAGTGACTGTTCAACCACGTGCAAGTGGTATAGTACATGCTCCTGCTGGAAAGAGAGAGTAGGGTAGATCTGTCTCCACCTGCAGCTCTTGCCTTCTCCTCCTGGCTCCTCCACTTCTTTCCCTTCTCCTCTCCCCTCACTCCTACTTTCCCATCCATGACTCAGACAGACCTGGGTCTTCTTCAAGCTGCACGTTCCATTTCCTTCAGCTGCCTCACTTTGCTGTGATCTCTGTTGGTGTTTCTCTCTGTGTAAACAGCAAATGACGAGGACTCCAGGAAGCATGAAAGGCCTTATCTCTCGGAACCTTTGGACATTAGCCCTTGGTGCTCCATCCTGGAGCCCCAGCTTCTCCCTGCCTAATACCTGTGCCCTCTTCCTCTGTCCCACACCCTGTGGAGAGGTGGTACAGCAGCTCGGAGATGAAGACCCTATCCAGGGAAGGGACTCTGTCATCTTCCACAGAAGCCCAGGTCTTGTACCAAGCTTGCTGCTGTAGACTGGGAACGCCATGTGGGCCCCACCCCAGGAACCTCAAACCTATCAGCAGCTGACCCACCTCCACATGACTGACTCCCCTATATGGGGCACAGGGAAATCAAGTCTGGCCTGCCATCTTGGTTCTCTGACTTGGTCCACCCCAGGGACTCAAGGGCCTCTAGAGAAAGGAAAACATCTCCCTCTTTGTCTCATCTGTGTCTGCTGCTTCTCTTGTTGCTGCCTCTCCTTGTCTTTCTCTGTTTCTCCTTGTCTCTCATCTTTGTCTCTGATTCCCTGTGTCTCTCTACGTCTCTTCTCTCTCTATTTTCCCTTGCCTCTCTGTCCTGGTCTCTTTGTTTCTGTCCCTTCTCATCTCTGTCTCTCCTTGCTGCTCTCTCCCCCTTTCTGCCTCTCTCCTTGGCTTTCTATTTCTGTGTCTCCTCCTGTCTCTGCCGTGAAGGATGTGGGTGCCTTGGCCTGGCAGAGCCTGAGGTACATCCTGAGTGCTGTTCCTCAGCTGAATGATGGGATGTCTTGGTGTTCTATGACAGGCCCTGGGGCCTGTGCCAGAGACACCTGGGCATGAAGGGTTATGGTACCTATGGGACCATGGTGGGTTCACAGATTTTTGCTCTGGACCACTCTCGAGGGACGGTCCTGAGTCCTAACAGGACAGAATCCTAGGCCAGGGCCTGGAGGCTCTTCAGTGTTGAAGGGAATCCAGGCCTTAGGCTGGGCCTGAGCACTCCCGGTTCCAGGCTGTTCTCAACTCAGGGTTCTTAGACCATGGCTTCAGCTTGAGCTTTGTCCTCTCTAAGCCATCAGACCTCCAACAGAAACAGTAGAAGCAGAGGCAATTCTCAGCCGCGCTCCTGTGCTGATGGTTTCCTAAAAAGACAAAACGTGATGATGTCGGGAGTGAATGAGCAAGAAAGCTCTCCTAAACATCGTGATCTCCCGGAAGCCCCTGCCACCTCTTCCCTGTGGGCAGCAGCTGGTGCTGGCTTTCCTACATGACGCGTGCAGAGATGAAAGCTGGCCTTCACAGAAGCAGTCCTTTCTTTGGGGCGGCACAGGTCTATATTTTACAACCGTCCCTAAGTACTTACTCTTTTGGTCCACCCGTGGTGGTGGAGGCATCCTCTGGGGTGGCTCATCTTCCGTCCTGTTCTGCTCCAGCACCGGCCTAATCCAAACGGATGTCCGCACAGCAGCATACTCCAAAGATTAATTCTAAACAGTTCAAAATATGAGGCCAAATGTGAGAGGCGAAGAGTCATTGTAGCGGGTAGAATGGCTACTGTGGGTACAGAGAGTGAGTGTTTCATGTGCTTTCTGCACTGGGTTTCCATGTGTGAGGCCAGCATTTATCATAAAGCGTACCTCTTGTCCATTTTAAAATGTCCTGTTCAGTGGCCTTAAGTTCATTCTTACTGTACAGTGTCACTACTGTCCATCTCTGGGGCTTTCATCTCCCCTAACTGAAATTGTCCCTTGTTGCTTTCTCTCTCATTTCCCTCCCCAAAGCACGGCTGAGCTGTCGGCTCCAGCTCAGCCCCGGGAAAGAAAAGCACAGGGCGTGGGGTCAACGCATCCTGGCGGGTCCCAGATCGAAGGACTAAGAGTCAATGAGAGCGAATCAGACTCTCAGGAGAGGCTGTTAGAGGAGCATCTCTCTCATGTATTAAAGCAAGGGCGGTTACATTTATAGGGTACAGGCAGGGGTGGGTCTTGGGTACCCAGGGTTGGGATCCGTTGGTTAAGACAAGGATACTGGAGTAGCCTCATTTGCATGTGGAGCTCATCTAAGCATCAAGGTCCTGCAAGAGCACCTTCTGCATAAGGTGTGGTCCCACAGGGAAAAAGAGAAAGACACCTCGTCAGTAAATGGACTCATTCCTATGCTTCCAGCTACAGCGCAGATAAGCACCAAGCAAGCCACATTCCTTTGCTAATGACCTTCTGTGTAGCAGGCAATATTTAATATTTAGCTGGGTTCTGGCCAGGGCTAAAAAGTGAGGA
The DNA here is from genome assembly GCA_026225945.1 of Cricetomys ansorgei. Taxonomy (NCBI): domain Eukaryota; kingdom Metazoa; phylum Chordata; class Mammalia; order Rodentia; family Nesomyidae; genus Cricetomys; species Cricetomys ansorgei. Next base: position 5,130,145 of record JAMJFZ010000239.1, on the reverse strand, counting down.
GCACCCGAACTCCTACCGCTCTCAGGATGAGAAAATCCGGGGTTCCAGGCTAGCTTCGATCCACTCTCAGCTCTAGGACAGTACCACAGTCCCCTTGTCACCTCTCCACATTGCTTCCTGCCCTTGCAACCTCTACCCTATGGTTTCTGTGAACATGTTGTCTCCAGGAATCTCTGTGGTAGACCATTTGGTCTTTCTGTGACTGGCTTTTACCTAATGCGACAAAATCCTCCATTTCCCTCCATGTGTTGAAATTATACTGTATGGTTGGGCCATGATGTGTTTATCCACTCAAACACTGAATGCTGCTTCTGTGGGCCCGGGTATCAAACACCTTGTGGAGGCTCTTCTTTCAGTTCTCTTGAGTACCTAGAAGGGGAACTGCTGGATCACAGAACCACCGTTCTGTCTAATTTTCTTTTTCAGGAATGGCCTTATACTCTTTTCCATGATGGTGATGCTATTCTGTTTTCTCACCAACAGTGCTGAGGGTTCTAGTCTCTACCTCTGCCAGAGCTTCTACTTTTCCTTTCTGCTTTCGTAGCTACCCTCACGTGTGAGGTGGGGTCTCACAATCTGGATGTGCATTTTCTGCATGCTCAGTGATGTGAGCATCTTCTCATGGGTCACTAAAAATCTGTGTGTTTTTTTCTGGAGCAGCATCTTTTGGGGGACCGTGATCATCTCTAAGTTGGATTTTGTTTGAGTTTTGTCTGCTAAATATTCTGAGAATTTTAATACCTCACTAGACCTGTAGTCTGCAATTTTTTTGTTCTATTTCACAGGTTGTCTTTTCAACCCTATTGACAGTGGTATTCATTTTTTCTTTTGTTTTTCTGAAGCAGGGTCTCCCTACAGTTTTGTTTTTGTTTTTCTGAGGTGGGGTCTCCCTACACAGACTGTTCTGGAACTCACACAGATCCTCCTGTTAGGCTTAAAGCCGTGAGCCACCATACTCAGCTTTTTTTTTTTTTTTTTTTAAAGATTTACTTGGTTTATTATACGTGCATGAGCACTTTACCTGCATGTATGTGTATCATGTGCATTCCATGGAGGTCAGAAGAAAGCATCAAATCCCCTGACACTGGAGTTATAGATGGTTGCGAGCCATCGTGTGGGTGCTAGAAACTGAACCAAGGTCCTTTGCAAGAGCAAAAAATGCTCAGCATCCTTTATGCCACCTCTCTAGTCCCAATATTTTTATTTATTATACTTTAAACTTGTTTTAATAACCTAGTTCTTATAGAAATAGAATTGACACATAGGACACCACTGAAGGTTGTTTCCTTAAAGCACAGGAAAGACACACTTCCTAACCTAATATTAGGGTTTGTTATGTCTATTGTACAAAGGGATTTGCACAGATGAGGGCGATGTGGCCAGTTATTTGAGATCATTATTGTACTTAGTACACTTTGAAGTAAAGAACACATACCAGTAAACGGAGCTACTCCAAGCCAAAGGGTGCTTGCTCCCCGCACCCCCAAACTGCTAACATCGCCAAAAGAGGACCTTTTCATGCTGGTGTCTGACAGCAGATTTAGCATTAGTTGACTGTACAGAGACACACGGTCCAAACAACAGCTAATCTCAGAGGTTGTGACACTGTTCCTCTATCCACAGGCTCTGGTCAGTGAGGGGCCTGGGGCCCACTCATCACTAGCCAGGAGGCCCCTCTGGGGTTCTGTGACATTTTCAGTGAGCCTGGTGGCACTTGTCACACGCTTTGCTTAATGACAGCGTTCTTCAAGCCATCAGGGAGTGTTACCGTACGTGACGGTGGAGACTGTCCACCTGCTAAGGGACCCTTCTAGGCTGTGACGTTTACTGTGGCTCCACTCACATGGCTTACTACTGCGTACTAGTTCTTTTTGAGTGCCACAGGGATGTCGATGGCACCTAATCATTAGAACAAAGTTTTTTAAGTGTCTGTCCCCAGAGTGGTGTCCTGACCTGTAATGACATGTTCCTGCTCTTCCCATCCAGGGGCCTTCATGATCCCGTTTCTCATCCTTCTGGTGCTGGAGGGCATTCCCTTGCTGTACATGGAGTTTGCCATCGGCCAGAGGCTACGCAAGGGCAGTGTGGGTGTGTGGAGCTCCATCCACCCGACTCTAAAGGGTATAGGTATGTGAATGCTCCCAGCTGACCTGGGGTGTACAGGCCAGTCTAGTCCCTCCTTAGCTTTCCCAATCAGTTCCAGGCTCATGTTCTCCCAGAGACCCTCAGGAACTCTTCACTAGACTCCATAGAAACGTGGGTTGCAGTATCTAGGCCAGGCTACTCATGGTCATCAGGGAGCAGACAGGCCAGCAGAGGTCGCCTGAGTCTCCACAGCCCAAGGCACAAGGAAGATGGAGATGCTGGACAGAGCAGCATCTCTGGATGGCACAAGGATCTCTGGAGGCACAAGCCTCCAGGGCCAGAAGGTGGGGCTGGCTGCCTGCTCTGTCCACTCCTACACACTCAGCAAAGACACCCAGTACTGACCCCATCCCAGATGTGGTCACTCATTTACAAACTCTGGCTTGGAGATGGCCCTGCCTCCAGCCTCCCTAATAGGACACGGCTCACTGAGAGCTCAGAATGCAGGTTAGCGGTGTGGGTTCTCCAACCAGGGAAGAGAAGGGCAGGGTCCATGGACAAAGAAAGTTCAGATGTGTTTATCCCAGAAGCCCACAGCCCACACCGAATGTCAAGTCCCTCCTGCCCTTGTCACCCCACCCCTGACTCTTTGGCTATTGCACTTACCCTCCGCCTCTTTCTTTCTTTCTTTCTCTTCACACATATTTGGTTTTTAGTTTCACAATTAAAAAATATCATGTCCATGAAACTTCTTACAGGTCGACCTGTTGTCCCTAGGTGCTGAGCCATTTCCCACTACGATGTCTGCTTGTCTCTCTTACTGGTTCTTGGCAGAGATCTTTCTAAGTCTACTCACCTTGCTTTGGGTTGAGACTGGCTGGGTGGGCCTCCCTGAGGCCGGAGATCCCTGTGTGCCTTCCACATTGATATCTTCCCCGCAGGCATTGCCTCCATGTTTGTGTCCTTCATGGTGGGCCTGTACTACAACACCATCATCGCCTGGGTCATGTGGTATTTCTTCAACTCCTTTCAGGAACCTCTGCCATGGAGTGAGTGTCCACTCAATGAGAACAGGACAGGTGAGACTTTGTCCCTAAACAGTGGTATACCTCTGTCCCATGTGACATGATATAGTTTGGAGGAGAGTGGAAGAAACGGTTGCTGGCACCTTCACAGACAGTCACACTTTGTGACCAGGTGCTCTCTCACTAAGTATTGGATGCTCAGAGACCAGGATGGAGTATCTTTAAGGCAACAGAGCATTCAGAAATCCATGTTGGAGGGGCTGGGGAGACAGCATAGTCAGTTTAAAGTGTTTATCATAAAAGCACGAGGACCTGAATTCAATCCCCAGCACCCTACCGGGTGGCCTCGTCCAGCCTTCGTATAGGAGTATATGACCAGCTTGTTCCATTTTGTTAAGTCCTGTTTGATTGGTAACTAGGAGGCCTGCTCTTTTCTGGGGGGAAGTGGGAGAGGGAACACCGGATGGACCTGGGGAAAGGGGGAGATGTGGGAGCTGGGCGGAGTGCAGGGATGTGTTGTATGAGAAAATAAATAAATAAATAAATAAACAAACCAATCATGTGTCACTTGTAATGCCAGTGAGCTGAGAAAGCAGAGACAGAAGGTTCTTAAGGTCTTGCTGGTCATCTAGCCTAGCCTAATTAGTGAGCCCAGGTCCCAGTGAGACTCTTGTTCCTGAGGAACGATATTCATAATTGATCTCTGGCCTCCACACATGAACTTGCACACATCTGAACCTGCACACACATGAATAGACACTCACGTGCACATGCACACATATACACATATATGTGTACACATATACCTATCTTATCAGTGTTTGGGAGTCTGAGACAGCCTGGTCTACACTGTGAGTTCCAGGTTAATATGGGCTTCAGTATGCGACCCTCTCAAAACAAAATAGAAATCCACAGTCCAAGAAGAAAGCCTTAAACATGATGACTTCAGATTGGTCACATGGCTGAGACTGTCATGGGAAGTGTGCAGTCCTGGTGAGAATAAAGGGCACAGGTTCTTGGTGGGAGACTTGCTGCTTTTCTTCCCTGAGCTCCCTGGGTTTCTTCACAAAGGGGCCACTCTGCCACAAGTGTCCTTTGTCACCCCTACCTTCCCAAGTCTTTGCCCATGATCCTTGGGACACATTTGGCTCCCAGGGATACACATAGCCTCACAGGGGCGTGAGTAGTCTGTTTAGTAACCACTGTGAGGTCTTCACATGAACCCTCAGGAGCCCATCAAGATGGGCTCCCTATGGTCAAAGGACAAGCAGTCCCCAGGATCTTCTAGTAGAAGATCCTCAGTTGGTTTTTTGAGGAAGAGGCATGTATCCATGGTGGTGAGATGGAGTTGGGCTGTAAGGAGCATGGCCATAGCCACGGAGTCCCAAAGAGCATGCATATACCGGCTTCAGGTAGGGTACTTCTTCCAGGAGCCATGGAGGAGCTGGTGCTCAGAGGCCTGGGCCCACACCAAAGCCCAACAGTGTCCCTTAGCAGACTTCACATAGATGGACACTCATGTGCCAAGGGTGTGGGTGCGTTCACGAGTGCCTGTGTGTATATGTGAGCTACACTCATACTCACAAGTGTATTCCTGTTGTGAATGCCTCAGACCCTGCCTGGCTAGGTTTCTGCTGCCTAATATTTCATGTTGCCTTTTTCCTAGCTTATTTCTGGCTTGTCCCCACTTTTGACCTGTACCTTGGCATGTGTGCTTATCTGCTTCTGCAGGCTACGTGGAAGAGTGTGCCAAGAGCTCTCCTGTGGACTACTTCTGGTACCGAGAGACTCTCAGCATCTCTACTTCTATCAGTGACTCAGGCTCCATCCAGTGGTGGATCCTGCTCTGCCTGACATGTGCCTGGAGTGTGCTGTATGTGTGTATTATCCGTGGCATCGAGACCACTGGGAAGGTACACAGTTGAGCATGCTGCCTCTTGTCACCAATCTTGAGGGTTGCCTGTCCTTAGTTGGAGGCCTGCAAATTCTGTGCTGTCCAAGATACCTTTCAAGCACACACTGTAAAACTTCATGTGAAATTAATCCAAAATCTCTCTCCAACTGAATCAGATAATGAGACACATTAGAAAGTGAAAGAGTGAGGCCCAATCTCCCCTACACTGAGCTGGGGTGACCTTGGCAGAGGGGAGAAAGGGGACATTCTGAATTAGCCCCTTTTCCTTGTCTGACCTCCTTACCCATCTAACATGGAGTCTCTGCCCCTGTTGCCTGCAGGCTGTGTACATCACTTCCACCCTGCCCTATGTTGTGCTGACCATCTTCCTCATCCGTGGCTTGACCCTGAAGGGCGCCACCAACGGCATTGTCTTCCTTTTCACACCCAACGTGAGTCTCTGCCATCTACCAGCTGACTGTCCCAGGGCTTCAGTCTCCATGGAAGTAGTGCATGCTGGATCCTCCTTACTTTAAGACCAGATTCTTTAGTGCCCTGGCTGAGAAGGGCCTGGCATGGAGACTGCCTATTCAGGAGCCTTTAACATATGTATCCTGGATGGGGACTGTTGGGTGGCTTGACTTTGTTCCTCTGTATAGAATGGCATCCAGTGCTGGGGAAGTAACTAGCTTCTTCCTCCGTGAAGGGGGCGGGGCACCGATTCCTGCAATCACAGCTGAGTCCCTGTATGACAGGTCACGGAGCTGGCCAATCCCAACACGTGGCTGGATGCAGGTGGCCAGGTCTTCTACTCCTTCTCACTGGCCTTTGGGGGCCTCATCTCCTTCTCTAGCTACAACTCTGTTCAGTGAGTATGGAGTTGGAGGGAGGGCTCTCAGGAATACGGGTTATGGGGCCCCAGGAGAATCTTGGTTCTGGAGTCTCAGTTTCCTTTGGTCAGACCACATGGAATGATACTGTGTGGTTAAAAAGGAAGGTACTTTCACAAGCACTGCACCCAGCACCGATGCCGGCCACTGTGGCTCAGCAGCTGCCCGCTGACCAGTCCTGTCTGAGCACAGAACAGAGTTGGCAGGAAAAGCAGGTACAGGCTTTGAGAGGATCTCCCCTTGCTGGGTGCTTGGTCTAGCATGCTTCCTCCTCCACTCCCATCTTGATGCCCACGGTATTCCTGACCTACCTCTGAACTCCAGGCCCCAGGTATGTTGGTGCCCCAAAGTCCACCCTGAACCCAAGCCAGACTCTGAAGGCTGTGTCTCTGTTGGTTTTAGACATGCATCCCTTCCTGACACTTTTTGGAAAGATACTAAGCTGTGAGGAACCCCCACTAACATCCAGGGAGGATGGAGGTGGTATTTATTGTCTTCCACAAAGGCTTAGGGAGCCCTAGCCAGGCTTGCTGCAACCAGACCTGTCCTCTCTGTCCAGTGTTGGCTTAGGAGAAAGCAGTGGAATCAGACAGTGGTCTGTGGTAGTAAGCCCAAGGGAGAACTAGACAGGGAATGGGTGGAGGCTTCTGGTAAATCAAACTGAACTTCATAGCCTCAAGGTAGGCAAGCTCATGGAAAGACCCATGCAGCAGACAGGGCTAAAACAGAGGCAGAGTCTGACAGTAAAAGTAGGTCTGTTCTGGGAGGTGTGGTCTGAATAACTATGACTCTTGGAGAAGTCTGTACTTGGAGGGCATGATCTGTGGTCCATGAGATCTGGGAGGGCAGGCCCTTCAGAGGATGTGCTGAAGTTGGGTGGATGAGTAGGTATTCTATCTGGACCATGGCCTTTCAGCCATTGACTGATGGGTCCCAGTCTCCAGAAGGCTTCTTCTGGTACTGTGGAGAAGGTTCTAGAAGGCAATGCTGGAAGTGCCACTGCAGGTGGAGCTGTGGGTGTATCATCATCATCATCATCATCATCATCATCATCATCATCATCATCATCATCATCGTTATAATTTCCAAGACAGGGTTTCTCTGTTGTAACTCTGGCTGTCCTGGAACTCTCTCTGTAGACCATGCTGGCCTTGAACTCACAGAGCTCTAGCTGCCTTGACCTCCCAAGTGCTGGGAGGTGTGCACCACCACGGCCCGACTGGGTAAATTCTTTTTATAATGGCTTTATTCAGAGAATTTGTATTCTGTGCAGTTCATCCACAATAGGCTATGTGAGTTCATCTACGTGAGTCCAGTGACCTCAGTACAATCACATCATCATCCCCTTCTAGAATATTCTCATGAGCAGACCCTCCTGAACTCCCAGGTTCACTGAACATTTCCCTGCTTATGTCTCTGCTTGAGTATTTCCTGTGGGTAGAACTGGTGCCATGTGGTCTTTGGCATCTGGTGTGTCACTGACTGGATGCTTCCCTGATGTTCTGTGCCGCCATGGTCCCGGATGGCTGGCTGACCGCCTGCTGTGAGGGTAGCCAACATGGGCTGTACCCACCTGCAGGGACTTCGGCAGCTTCCGCTTTTATAAATTCGAATAGCGCCTGAGCTGCACGTGCTGTGTTCTGGTGCATACCTGGGAGGAGATGCACCATCACACCCCTCTCCTGCCAACCCACTATCTGCGGACCCACCAGGCTGCTCTGCACAGCACTGAGCCACTGTGTAGGGTGGCCTCAGTTTCCCTTGCTTGTCAACTTTTGTGATTATCTGTGCTTTGGGGGTAGTCTTCTTTCCAGGAGGGATGCTGTTGTGCCGCAGTTTGACATGCACAAGATGGCTTATGCACTCTGCCTCTGACTCAGCATGGGGCAGCAGGGTGACAGCTGTGTTGGGGGTTGGGGTTGGAAGACTGGGATCAGAAGATCAGGTTATGTTCAGGATGTGCCGAGTGTCTCCATATGGGACTCCAGAGGCTCCAATCGGGAAGTCAGCGTGGGGTCTAGGTCACAGAGGGCTGAGGGTAAGAGAAGGCCAGAACCTTGGGTCTGAGCTGTGGCCACATCTTCTGTGACCTTGAGAGTCAGAAACACACAGTCCTGGGCTAGCTCAGTACATAAACCCTGGAACTCTCAGCTGTCAGAAATACAACTGGGACCTGACCCGAGAAGAGTCCACTCTGTGCTGTAGGTGAGCATCTGTCTTGCTGAAGGGCATAGACACTGCAAAGCCAGACATCCCAGATGGTCCTACCCTGCCTCAAGTGTCAGGATGGCCAAGTTCCATCTGGAAAGTTCTAGGATCTCTTTTCCTCCTTTTTACTTCAGACAGCTGGCCCACCAGCCTTGGGGTTCTCCTAGACGGAATTGCTTTTATAAATTAGAATTTGTAATTGTTCTCATAAACAAAACCTTACGGCATAAATAGGGAAGGCACCGTCTGTAGAAAGGCCTGGGTTGGGAGAGAGAGCAGCAGAGGACCAGGTTTGGCCTTTTTCTCTAGTCCATGGTGATCTCTGCCGCTGGTAGTCATAGGTCAGGGCCTATTCTTTCTGCTTGCCTGAGGCCTAAGGTGAGATCTGATGCTTGGAATGGGAGGATTGGAACATGATAAAGAAGACAGCAGTTTGGTTCAGGGTCAGGACACAGCCCTCTGATGCCTTGAGTCCTCAGTGCCCACATGTGCCCAGATGACAGGATGGGTTTCTGTACGTCGCATTAGCCTTTCACTCCCTGGTGAGCACAAGGACACACCGGTTCTGCTGTGCTGCATGCTGCCATCCAGCCAGGGGACATACGCCCTCATCTGTGAACTAGCTATGCCGTCCTGGGGTGACACTGCTTTCGTCCTCAGCAATAACTGCGAGATGGACTCTGTGATCGTGTCCATCATCAACGGCTTCACATCTGTGTACGCAGCCACCGTGATCTACTCCATCATTGGCTTCCGCGCCACTGAGCGCTTTGATGACTGTATCAACACGTGAGTTGCCACCTAGCACCTTGGGCTGTGTCCAAAGGGCATGCACAGGGACCCCACTCCTCATCGCCTAACCCTCGATAGGTCCGCTTTGGGGCAGCTTCCACCTAGGACATGTAGCAGCCCTTCTCATCGCTTTCAGAAACATCCTGACCCTCATCAATGGGTTCGACCTGCCCGAGGGCAATGTGACTGCAGAGAACTTTGAGGCCTTTCAGCAGTGGTGCAATGCCACCAACCCCGAGGCCTATGCACAGCTGACATTCCAGACCTGTGACATGAACTTCTTCCTTTCTGAGGTAGGTGAGGGATCTCCGTGCCATTGAAGCCTCCTGTGAAGGTAAGGGGAGAACATCCTCTTTTGGTCTTTGCGAGCCATACACAAGAGCTTTGCACAGTCAGTATCTTACCCTCCAGAAGTGGCAGAAGTTAAATCAGGCAGGAGGAAGGAGCCTCTGCTCACCCATCATAACCCTCCTGGCACTACCAGGACTTGACTCCTCCAGCCTCTAAAATCAATTATACAAAACACCCCTGCTTTTCCTTTCAATCCCTTCCATGTTCCCCCTCACTCTTTCTCAGATTCATGGCCTCTTTTTCTTTGTACTGTCATTCATATATACATATATATATATGTATATCTATGTATATATATATAACTATAATATACATTATGCATAAATATATTAACACAACCTGCTGAGTCCATTTGCTATTGCTTATATGTATTGCTTATATGCTTCATGGTTGATCATTTGGTGTTGAATAACCAACTGGAGAACTTATCTTTGGGGAATTCTAATTGTCTGCTGTCAGCATTCCTTAGTTGCTTGGAGTTCTTTGTTTAGGGGTGCCTGCCTCCCTCTCCTCTCCCCTCAGTGAGGTTTAAATTTCCTCCTACCTCATGAGCATGTCCTTTGGTGTTATTCTTGTTTGGGTCTTATTTAGGCAGGTGCATAAGTGTTGCTCCCTCGCCATGAAAGACACACCACCACAACTGTTTCCAGGCCCCTGGGCTCTTACAATCTTTCTGCTCCCTCTTTTATAATGTTCCTTGAATCTTGGGTACACAGTTGTGTTGTAAATGCATTCACTGGGGATGGGCACCCCAAGACCAGTTGTTCTCTGCATTTTGACCAATTGTTGCTTTCTGTAATGATCTCTATCTGATTCAAAGAGAAGTTTTTTGATGAGGGGCGAGGACTACACTTATCTGTGGGTATAAAGACACATTTAGCATGGAGTTAGGGATCATGCTGGTTTAGTAAAGTAGCGTAGGATCTCCTTTTAGATCCATGATATCATTAGTCTGGTGGAGTTGTCTTGGTCCAGTTCCAGACACGCTTTCTCTCCTTTCGAATGGACCTGAAGTCCAGATAAACAGCTGTTGGTTAAAGCCAAGATATGAATGCCGCTATTGAACCTTTAGAGGTCACTGTGGTTCACAGCTAGGGAGGGCTATTGTTTGCTTTCCTCCCTTGGCAGCTTGTTCAGCACCTTCCATACTCTGACAAGTGGTCCTTGAGTCTTGTGTCCAAAGTGCATGGTGTCTTCAGCAATAGGGACTTACCTTCCACCTGGGGGGGGCAATCAAGGGCAACAGCAATAGGTAACACAAGAGGGAGGAGAGGGATGGGGAGTTCAAATGACCTTGTGTCCTGGTGCAGGGCGTGGAGGGCACAGGCCTGGCCTTCATCGTTTTCACTGAAGCCATCACGAAGATGCCCGTGTCCCCGCTGTGGTCAGTGCTCTTCTTTATCATGCTCTTCTGCCTGGGCCTCTCGTCCATGTTTGGGAACATGGAGGGTGTGACCGTACCCCTTTACGACCTCAATCTTGTTCCTAAAAAGTGGCCCAAAGAACTGATGACAGGTATGTACGAAGCCTACCCTCTAAGGGATACGTGCTTGTTTTCCTCACGGTAATGGTGGGTTCAGCTCCGGGTTGAGCAGCCTTGTAGCCACAGCTCTGCTCCCTGTCTGGCCACAGGCCTCATCTGCTTGGGAACATATCTCATCGCCTTCATTTTCACACTGAATTCAGGCCAGTACTGGCTCGACCTGCTGAACAACTATGCTGGCTCCATTCCTC